>OX392538.1:33840000-35175000 GCA_947623455.1 Mimachlamys varia | reverse complement strand
CTCGAAGGACGAAAAGGTTGTATGATGCAGTTCAATTCAATTTTATTTTCGGAATACTTTTCCTACAATGTATAATTAAATTTAAAACATGCAGCATATATGTGTGTGCCACGTCATCGTTTCGGCTGCTTATGATACGTTCATAAGAAGCTGATTAACATTTTCATGAATCAGGTTTATATTTATGATTCATTTTAAATATATATCAACATTTTTGTATCCGAATATCACGATATTAGTTATGTTTTTCTTCCAGGCAGACAACTTGTAGATTGATTATAACTATAGATAGGCTTTATATTTGATATTATATTTTTAATGAATATATTGTATTGCCTTAAGCATTATGAAAGGTCAGTAGTATTTAATACATTTCGTCGATTTTTAATACTTTTCTTTCTTGTATCTTATTGTTTTATTGTCATTACCTCTGTTCTCCATTTGAGGACATTACATTGACTAAACTTGACGTGTGACGAATAAAGCAGGTATCAGCGAGATAGCTTCTGTAACATAAGTTCTTCTTCTCTACTTGTCCTCTTTCACCAAACTTCATTAATTTCTCTGAGTAAACCGTTTTGTTAAAATTAAGGAAATTTGTATCTTACAATATTAAAATCCACTAGCAAATATTCTTGACATTTGACAACATATACTCGTGCTTATATCTTAGATGTTATATGTTAATATATAATTACGTAACTAAGAATCCTCAATATAATCTTTATTTAATTATCTTTTCAATTCAATATAAAATACACATTTTTTTTTTAAAATTGGATTTGGAAACAAATTTTGCAACTTATGTAAATTCATTAAGAAAAAAATCTCAGTTCGCTTTTAGGTCATGTCATGTCTACGAATTTCAGGAGTCATGACAATCTCGAGTCTCAAAACATCCCTTTTAATATCTACTTTAGTTTGGTAAGTTATATGTGTATGTGAATTGATTGTATAAAACGTAAATTGATATATGTTTTACTTTTCAACCTATTTATTCAAATCTACTTACATTGTATAACAATTCATGATGAAAAGAGACACACGGTCATTTTAATGGCGAAACATATCGGTCAATATCAGACGGTCGTTTTTACAGTGAACTACGTACATTTCACGTGTGATTTATTTTCGTGTTTATAACCGAGAACCGTCAATATCAAATCCCTGTTTTTATTGTCGCCATGTTAGTTTCACTGAGAAATATTTTGTGCTCTTGTGTTATATGAAAATGGATGCTTTTTAGTATGCTCATTAGTGTGCTTTCATGTTGTGATTGAGAATGTTGACTCGATTCTCGCTTCGAAGATTTCACGTTTACTTGAATGTGACCACGATTTCTACATGGCGGGTGTCGTCGATGAAGAATAAAACACTCACTCTTTCGGAACACCTGGTCTTATTTTCCTGTACTTTTATACGGATTTCCATGTAAAACTTTCCTTTATTCATATTGTGCCCCTTGTTAAATCGATATCGAGTTCGGATTATGATGTTGATGACACTACAGTATTCTCTTATTTCTTTATTCAAATATCACGCCATTATTTGTATATGGTTTTGAAGTTGTCGGTTACCGATATATAGGAGTACGTGTCTTTTATATACTATCATTCGGCTACTCAAAGTTATTTCTAGATCTGTGCCTATGTTCGAAGAGATAAGTTTGCGAAATAAAGTATTGGCGAAATCTAAGTGACCTATACAGGACATTGTCAAAAGACTCGATCTACATTACTTGATCGCATCGAGAAATATTCTGTATCTTTGAGTTATATGAAGATAACATTTTTGAGTTTGCTTGTTAGTGTGTTAACTTGTTGTGATGACAATGATGACTCGGTTCTCATTTTGAGGATTGATGCTTACTTGGATGTGACCAAGATTTACATGGCGGGTGTCGTTGATGAAGCAGTAGACGCTTACTGTTCCGGAACACCTGGTCTTATACCTTGTGCTTTTACGAGAGTCTGCATGATAATCTTTCCTTAGTTCCTATTTTGCCCCTAGTTAAATCGATTTTGAGTTCGGATTATGGTTTTGTTAACGCTTTGGTATTCTCTGATTTTTTTTTTCGACAAACGATAGCAAACTATTTTCCTCTGAACAAAGAATTGAAGTGGGATTTTTATATATTAAATAACTATTATATTATAGACCAGGGTAGGCAAATCTGTTTTCGCAATCAAGGTTTTAAAACGGTTAGCTCTTAACAGGTAATTTTATACTAGAAATTGATTCTATTTGTGCATTTCTTTAGACCGCTTAATCAGGATATTAACCCGAACTAACATAATTTAAAACCAAACTGAGCCCCACTTTGCTATTTATTGAACGTTAAGTGACTTTATGAATCAAATATGAAATGAATGATATAAATATATGAGTATTCTGTTGCATTGCGCAAAATTGTCTTTTATATATTTCAGTTCTGATTTTTTAATTTATATTTTTTGAAAGATGTATATCAATTGCTGTATAATACATATCAACATTCGTATATAATATGTTGTTGATATTTTCACTTCCATATAGCTAATATGAAACAATGTCCTATTTTACTGCTGACTGGCTGTATTATTTATACAGATTATATAATATGATATATGTTTAATACATGTCTAACATTAAGAGAATTATTTATATACATATTTATAACGAATAATTTAATACTGTTTGGTGAAATATTTACACAAGTTAATTAAATGTCAAACTATGCCCTAATTTCAATTATATTTCAATGATAGTTCTCCCTGAATGTATTATATAATACATGCCCCCAATGTCTACCGATTGTACAAACAACATTCGTTGGTTGTTAGTCACAGACCAGGGTCCCGCAAAGCATGTTGACACAAACCTAAAAGCCGGCGGCCTATTTATCATATTATGACTGATGCATAACAAATGGGTTATCGCAGGACATAGGTAGTGCAAGGTCAAATAGCGCAGATATCCTGCAAACATTGTAACACTCAGAGTACAAAGTTGTGGGAAGGACGGCTTATCAGCCATGTGACACACTTGGTACAAAGGTCTAAGATCAGTCACGTGACAGGATATACTTGTTTTTATCACGTGTTATGTAGTAAATTTAAATTCATAAGGTCTTTTGATATTAACGGACTATTTAAATTAGCATTAGATAGTTGTTTAGTTTAAGCTTTGTTTTATTCAAATACTGAAATTAATGCATTAGAAAAAGAAATAAAAACAAGTGTCATGACACTTACGTACATGTTTCCTAATACATTATCGATTGTTACAACACTAGCTGCAGGAATTAGCTACTTTTGACAGTAGAACAAACAAAAGGAAAAAGGGAAGGGGGGGGGGGGCATGGGCTAGGTGTATAGAGAATCCAGGAATGAATGTATCACCAAAAGACTGTGTTGCGACGAGTACGTTGAATATGAATCTTAATAATATACCATTCTATACAATTCTCATTTGGGGATATATCCCATTAGATAAACAAACTGTTGCTTTACCGGTATACCTTTATGAATATTTCTTGAATAATTACAATGGTTTGTTTAATATTTGAATCTATAGGTTGAATATATCAATTATTTATATTCTTTAAAAAAAAATTATATCAGGGGATTATTAATTTCATTTCTGGTACGACGTTCGTCAGTAAAAGATATTACGAGGTGGTGATTGCATTCTTTTCAGAAATACTTTAAATTCTGATTGAATCCTGACGTGCTGACGCTATGGTATATATTTACTTGTCTGGGTAATTGAATATCATTTGTGTTAAAATTTAAAAGCATTCATGAACTGCGAAAAGGAAATGCTTTTGTATTGTTTATTTACATCATACCTACTACAGTTTGTGTTGATTTGTTGACTTTAATGATACAAGCCTCTATGATTTCGATATCACAGTATCTGTGTCGTCGGTATTAACGATATTCCTGGAATAGCCTAACATCACCAACATGTTTGTTTTTAACGACTGTCGCATTGTGATCGAGGCGCGAGAGATAAAACTTCATGACACTGATTATATTTCGTTCATATCCCTTCGATATCAATTTCCTGTAGTAAGGCTTATATTAATAACAAATTATTAATTTATTTTCCGGAACATATAGAATTGATACATTAAGAATATTAGTATTTAAATATGTACACTTGTTACCAATCAAATGTCCATCATAAACCTACAGCCATTGTTTTATACAATTACGATAATATTGTACCTCAAGTATAAACCATTCAATAGGTCAAAAACAATCATCATCAACGATCTTTTTGCCCATAGCAGCACCGAAGAGTCCTTGAAGGACGGGACAGCTGTATAATGCAGTGTGATTCATTTTTTCGGCATACTGTATCTATAACTAAATTTAAAAGGTGCAGCATCTGTGAGTGTTAAGTCATCTCTCAGCAATAAATCAGAATAAGTATAACTGTTATTCCGAAAGTGAAGGAAACAACAATCGATTAGAAACATCTGAAAGGAAAATACGAAATACTGATGAAAATGGTACTGGCTATATCATTTATACACATAACTCTGTGAAATTGTTTTATTTTTTTTTAATTCAACATCAAACCATGAGTGAAAAACATATCTTAGTGAAGTAAACAATTGTTAGACTATCGACAATCCACTTTTTCTGTCAACAATATTACATGTATGCTTCTCATGATATATTAAGATCTTAAGTGATTTCTTATGGTCCGATATCTCGTTATTAAATTTAAGTGTATAATACATATACTATATCGGAAATTACCTATTTATAGGTTTGCAAATATATTCAATGTATGGATAAGATACTACTTAGAAAGACAGATAGGGCATGGTTTAAGATAAAGAAAGACACTGATGGAGTTTCATACGGTTGTACATGTGTGAGTTTTTATGTTCACATGCTATTTAAATGTTGTTGAATGCTTTTTGCTTGTCAATCTTCTTGTTGAGTTGATATTTGTCTTTGTAGCTATAAAAAATCATGTTTTCATCATATATTTTACATGTAGATACATTACAATTCAGGAGTAAATCAGCACCTAATCGATAGGGCAAATGGGCCTTGTACCTTTCGTGTCAATCATTGGGATTAGTCCAAAACAAATTGAAGTTGTAATTGTTTTTATCAAAAAGCGGAAATATAATTGATTGAATTGTCTTGACGCCTTAGAACATGTATGTCTTGATGTCCCGACATAGTTTTGTTTAACCAAAGTTGAGAACATAAATATAAACCGATTATTTTCGTTTTTTTATTCGTTCCTTTATAGAGTTCACAAATGATTGCATGACATTTAGCTATTATGTTAACAAAATTCCTTTTGCTACAACATGAAAGCATGACCGATAAATCAGTTAACTTGCTTGTAAAACTAGCAGGAATTACGTAATCACATACTTTCACGTAAAATTAAATTGTGTACAGGTTAACTATTTGATACATTTGTCATTTTCACTGTATTTATTACTCATATACACGATATATGTTTTTGTTAACACAGTTATAGTTAAAGCATATCGCTAACAATGTTGATTTTTTATGTATTGGTCCACAAATGCATTTTAGGCATGTTTCAGGTTTTGAAAACTTTAAATCATGGATTTCTTTTTCAATGACTAACTAATAAACTAATGCATTTTAAATCTTTAAAAATATGTACACTCTATTACTCACCACCTGTGTAATGGTAATTTATGTAAATATAATGCTACCGATGAGGTTTTTGCTAAATTGATACGAAAGGAATGTTAAAGAATGAAATATATATAGTCAAAAACATGTAATTCATCCTTTAACATATACAATATAACATTTTACATGGACAGCCCTAGCTCAAGGTGGAATATGCTGCATAAACAAATGCTACGCTTGAAAGAGGAAAAAGACAATGGTATTGTTTTGTTTATGTTCTATTTTTTTTTTTTTAATTTAAATATTATTTACCCAAAAGTTAAAAGAAACGAACATTTTGCCGATGGCACAGAATATCATTCCTAAGTAAGGTGTATATCAGTTATTTCGCATACTCTTAATTTTCACCATTTGTTGGGTTTTTTTCACGAATACAATAAATGGACTTGATCCTCCTTATCTAGATTTTGACATTTTTCGCTAAAATAATATCATTGCTAATAAACTGATTTTCACAGTAAAACTCACAATATAAACTTTATGTACATTTTTTTTTTACATTTACTTGTATTAACTTTCATCCTAGCATACATGACATAAACATTACGCTAAAATTACAGATTTTAGATGTGTAGGTTTAATTACTTGCTATAAACAACAGAGGGATATTATGACTCAAACCGTGTAGTAAATTTTTCATGAAAAACGAGAAACTAGACTCAGTCGGCTAGACAAACAAATCAGTCAGGCGTACAATACAAAAAATGGAATAACACATTGTATAGTAATCAGGAAATTATATAAATAGGATCTTACTTGAGTTTCAAATTCATATGGGATTTAAGGCACTATAAATTGAAAATCAAATTGTGACGAGTTTCCTAGATCGCAAATGAAATGAAAACGGTTACACGACTTTCTTTTATTATCAAATCATCAAATTTTGTATTTATTCGTGTAAAAGGTCCACTTTCATACACCATTGAAATGTAAAACGCCACTACCGGACGTGAAAAGGTATTGGGGTCACCTGTCCGACTACGTAGGTTTTCTCCGGGTACTCAAGTTTCCTCCAATAATTAGACCCTTCGCGCGCCGCTAACATCCGAGACAACAAGAGGGATTAAAACTTTTTCATAAATGTTGTAAAATAAATACAAGTTTATATTTTAAAACGCCACTATTTTTATTCCAGTGCGAAAGTCAATGAAGTCATGTCGGTTTGTTGCTTGATGCTTTTTAATTGATAGGACTACACTGCTTATGATTATCTATAAATTTGGATAATTGTTTCCTGTTTTTTTACTTCTCCACGTGTTATTTATTTACTGGTCAGTATCAATCACATAGAGCAAAATCATTTTTCTAGTCCCTCTGACTGGCATTTTTTCAAAAATTAAACCAGTAACGCAGCTGAACATTTCACTGGTATAATAATGTACTTGTATTTATCAACCAATCAATGCTTTTTGTAAGAAACTACATGAAATTCATATGACCCAGAAATTAGATATGAATACTTATATTGCTCTACTTCATTAGTGTTTCCCACGACTATATATTCAACAAACGATATGGTCATTACGAGCAAGAATGGTTTGTAGGAATGGCTATTGAAAATGATGACTCGGTTCTCATTTTGAGGATGTTTACTTGGTTGTGATCAAGATTAAAATGGCGGGTGTCATCAATGAAGCAGAAGACGTTTACTCCTCTGGAACACCTGGTCTTAATCTCTTATACTTTAACAAATTGCTCCATATGGATCTTTCCATTTTTCGTATTTTGCCCCTGGTTTAATCGATTTTGAGTTCGGATTATGGTTTTGTTGATGCTTCTCTAATATCAAGGTTTTTTTCATATGACTATGAAAGCAAAAGTTCTCCTGGTGTATTACAGGCCTAACATAAAACGTCATAGATTAAACCATGTTATCTCGGATAACTTGAAGAACGCCCCTGTGGCAAACGTTTCAAATTATTTGCCCCAATTATAATCAAATTAGGGATTTTTCGTCAACAGCATGAAGAGGACAACACAAATAAAAACGCAGTTCATATCAAAGCAGAAATAATCAGAATTTTGCAATTGTCCTTCAGTAAAAATGTAAAATATATGGATTAAACAGGTTTTTTTAAAAAGCATTCTTGCCGGTATAAACGCATTTCGGTTACGTCAATATTTGTTTGTATAAAGACAAGTATGACAGTTGCTGCATATCTGAGTTGGTTTTGTCTGTTCGAGTTTAACGTGTTATATCTTTGGTCGTTGAAGGTTTTAACAACGGAGGAACGCTGGGGTTCCCGGAGTTAAGTCACCGACCTGGCGATTACTAAAAAAAAAAAAATTCCTAAGGCACACGTGTGATTTTTTGTTATGCGTTTGATGTACTTGAAATAGGATTTTAGGGATACTGTAGTTTTATAAGAGTAAATCCGTAAAAGATTCACGGGAATAACAAAGTGTTCGAGGAATTGATCTCAAGGGACATCTGTAACAGCTACCTATCAGGAATCTGACATGGCAAGTGCCTTTTCCAACCATCAAGCGAGAGTGGTAGTTATTTCTGTTAGGAATCAATAAAAAGTAATTTGCTATTGTTACATTGTTCGTGCACACAGTATACTGTATATAAATCAGAACACGTAGGCTAAACCTTACTGGCATGGACGTCATGCGGATATCGCAACAAAATAAGAATAAATGTCCAATGGGGCACATGTAACACCAAAACTAAAGGAAATGCATCATGTTTCAGATATACACAAGATTTCAGTGATAGACATGGGCTGCTGGCAAACAAACATACGACACGGGAACTGGGAAGATGCAGGTTGATAAGGACTATGCGCAAGTTTTATGTTCACCAACTTGGTTTCATTGATAAACATTTTGCATACTTGTTTGCTATAACGATTGCCGTTTTTGCTTATTAGTGTGACCATTTGTTGAGTACAGAATGAGGACTCAGTTCATACTTCGATGACTTGACGTTTACTGGGATGTGAAAAACATTTACCTTGTGTCGGGTGTCTTCGATAAAGCCGAAAACGCTTACTCTTCTGGAACACCTAATTCCTTTGTGCTTTTTTTAATGGTTTCTGTTGTTCATATTTTCCCCCAGGTATAATCAATTTGAGTTCGGCTTACAGTTTTGTTGACGCTTCGGTACTCACGAATCGCTTTCGATTGTGTTGCAATATGTACACAATGGTATATTAATTAGCACAGCTGGTATCATGTCTTCCCAAAACGGTAATTTGTTGATGTTAGGTACCAAAACAAATCCACATTGTAGTTGGGCAAACTTTCCTTCACATCCTCCGATTAACTTAAGACACATTCATACCCATCATCCCAAATAAAAAAAACACGTCTGTTCTTGTGTTGTCCATCTTGCACGTATTGTTGATTCTGGGAACGAAAAGGGACATCTACATAGTGTAAATATGCAGATAACATGTTATATCATTTTGTCATAGGAATAATTATTGTGACGTCATTTTTCTAATTGTAGCAGCAATAACTTGACGGTTTAACAAAATCATGTTTGAGTAATAGAATTTGATTAAAATAAATAGATCAGTTAAAATTCAGGTATAAATAAGGAGTAATTTCGCAATTCCATTTGTTTATTTTTTAAAACAGCATTGTTTAGATACAATTACTGACAATGCATTTTATTGAGTTAAGTCCTAGCTGTTTTTGTGACCGTGCTATAGCACATTTCTCCCAAAAGAAATCCGGGAAGAAAAAACAAAATTAATATTTAAAAGTGACTGAATATGAAATCTAGCCAAGTAATGAGGGAAATGATACAGGTAATGGAATGTGTGATTAATATATTTTCTTTTTATAATTATTAACAATTTAAATTACACGGATATATTATATAAGGTTACAAGAAATATATGCATATTTATGTCTGACATTAGCCAGAGCACTCTGATACAGAGTGTGTGTAAGGCGATACGGCTTGAATTTAGAATGTCAGCCGTAATAGTCTTGCCGACATAATTAAGCCATCTAAATACCTGACGTCACAGCGCATGTATAGCTGCAGGGCAATGCACAGTGAGGCAGAGATGTGTAAAAGATAGACACGTTTTGCAAATGGAAAATCCGTGTCAACAAGATAGGCAAAGGTGAAGGGCGTTTGAGATAGGCGGGAGTACATCTGGTAGCATTGTAGTGAGTTTGGATGAGGAACAAAAAACGGTCGTACGCTGGCGGTGTTGTAAATAATATATGCATGAAGTATTGTGTTGTCTAAACTCATTCATCCCTTAAGACACATTTGAACTCTTCCAATCCAAAGAGTGGAATAGTTAATTAGAATTTTTAGGGGTGAATAAGTTTATGTCCTGACCTATTATCTTACTATGTCCTCGCCGAGTTTGAAGATATTCAATAAAAGTGTTCGCATAATGTCCTCAAGGCCAATAGATGTATCATTAAAAAAGACCAGAATCTAAATACGATCTAAATAACCGTTTTTTGGTCAATATATGCTTTTTGTGTTGTCATGAATTGAAAGGTTTCAAATTATGCATGAATCATTTATTGTTTTTTTGTTTTTGTTTTTGTTTTTTTTTTGTATTTGTTCATTAATATTTTATTGTGTATGTTTCATAAAATATGAAATGTTAGAGTTTGGTGAGCGTAAGGTCAGGGTCCAGTAGTTCGTGACGTATCATTTGCGAAAAGTTTGGCCTCGGTTTATAAGGAGTTATTGGGATATCATTGTTTATTGATTACGCAATCGTAAAATAACGGAATATTTTCAGCGCAAACGAATCGCTAAAGTAAGGTGACTGCTAAAATATGAACATTAATTTTATAATAGGTGGATAGTCAAACACGTTTACATTGAACGTAAATAAATCGGGAACTTTTCCCGTTAATAGTAAATAGTCGATAACAGAATTTTGATCGCTAAAAAACGCGAATTTGTGCAAAAAACATTTTATTATTTGTAATTTACTACTTCTTCTACATTTTTGAAGAGAGTATATAACATCTAGAGGCCTCAGGTTATAATAGCTTTACGATATGGTGTTAAATTGTTCATTTCAGAGACACACATATTAATCGTACGTTGTTAAATATCAATTGCAAAGATTACTTTAACATAGTCTGTAATGCGATCATTGCCTTTCACCATTAAAGATGATATACACACATGCTACACCTTTTAAAATTTAGTGATAGATACAGTATATCGAAAAAAAAACGAATTAAACTGCATCATACGTGTTTCGTTCCACGTGGACTCTTCAGTGATGCTAGGGGATACAAGGTTCGAAACTAATATAGAAGAAGGGTCAGGTTCGTAAAACCACTTTAATTTGTGAATTAAGAAAAATAATTGAATTAGTACTGTTACAATATTGTTTCAAATCCTGTACTTCGAAAATGGGTATGTTATGTACGAAGCCACTACTCAAATGAGAAAATTGTGGATATTGATTGAAGCTCCAGCAAACCTCGGGGACTAAAACATCCACCTGCAGAGTATACCATTCCTTATCATGAAAGACTAATACATGCGAAGATTACTGGTCAAGTTTATGTTATATGCCATTTTACATTTGACGTTTGTTTACTCTAGACACTACTGAACACTGAACAATTTGATCATGCATTGTGAACATCATCAGTAATCGCTTTCATTATATTGATATATAATAAGGTTGCCATCTTGTAATTGCAGTTGCTGGTTTCCTCATTGTTGTATATAATTTATTAATTTCCTACTTAAAAATGTATTAGTATGCAATTGCGATAATTGCTATAGATTATATATTAATTGTTCTAAGACTAATTTATGTTCTCGTTATTAATCATGTTTTATTAATTGTGTCCTGAAGCATTGAAGTATGACAGTAATAATTAGTTTAAGCAATATTGATAAAGATAGTATACAAAAGCATATCTTGAATACGATATAAAGAAATGCATGCATTACATTTCATCCTCTTGTGTTGTTTATCGTGAATATGACTAAAATGCATAAATGAAATTCTTTAATCATTGGTTTATCTGCTATTTGATTATCATAATGGTGATTCGATACATTTTTGAAATTCATGTATTTAAAATCTTTCACGGTAAAAACATGTAAGGTTGCAAGTGTTGTACATTCGTTTTATCTTTCATGCCACAAAAGATAATTCAATAAAACATATTTTGAAATTAGAAAACAAATAATTGCGGCCTTTGTCAATAATTGAAGCGAAGATTGGTTTCGTTTCAGTGAGTAACTCTCCTTTGTAAAAAATTCATAATGAAAGTACAGATAAAAATGCTTCATGAATATTCACGAACTCATTTCCATTTTGTTCGTTCAAATAGCCAGTATCTCATCCGTATTATACATTGTAATAAAGGAAATTGATTCGAAATATTAACCCGTAAGGCAAGTCGTGTATCACTTTGATTCAAATATTTGTCTCGTTATGTTACATAGATACACACGGGTATTTAATTCTAAATATACATCAGTAAATAATTATGTGTAATTACGTGATATTTCATGACTACTACTTGAGTAGAATACCACCGTGTGCAAATATAAAAATATCGATCTTTGTATAGACGGGAGTAAAGGGTTAAAACAATATTTGTTATTCGTGATCCTGAATCTTACAATGTAGCATTGAAAGACGACGTTCTTTCCTGAATTGATCAAAATCACCCAAGCGTGCAGGGACGCATTTCACACGAAAAAGTCACCCATACAAGAGAGCAAGCTTAGAAAGTCAGTGGAGCGTGACGGCGAGATTATTAACTCTCCCAAACATGAAACCTATCAGTTGAGAAGGTGTATATTTTGCAAGTGCACTATATAGCGTCTAGAGGTAACAAGGTCTTATCAGATAAACTTTGTAACAATGCTCAAAGGAAGCAATAGAATACATTTCACCGAGGCAATGAAGCGTGACATTTAGAGTTTTTTTCCCATCACACCGGATCATTTCATTGAAATGTATCTTTACGTTTACGCACGAAAACAAAGAAAAGGATGTCATATATCATACCAAAAATGAAATTTACCTTAGGTTGTTTAAATATGCATTATATGCATGCTGATATTAGGTTATAAGTCAATTTATCAAATTCCAAATTCATGTCCATGTATGTAAGAGAGAAACGCCTTGCATAGTGGCTACTAAAAGATAAAATGTGATCTCAAAATTTTTAAATAGACATAAACGTGAACTTGGTAGATATTTGAACAAAAAGAAATACGACCATAAACCCGAACAGAAAACAAAACTCACAAACTTTGTTCGACTGACTATTGTTTTTGTGCTATTTTTTCACATTTTTACTACCTTACCTGCGCTAAATGTTTATAAATTTAAGCTTAGAATCAGAATTCCAAATGATAAACACTTAAAAGAAAATCCTTAATGATTTAATATTGAAGAAACGGGAACCAGGCTAAACATTACTGAAATTAGTAACTATTTAAATATATTTAAATACAATATAATATTCCCTTAAAGATACGAGGGCGTTACCATAGCAACATAAAAATACCGCCTTTTGCATCAACAGGTACAGGTGTTGCCTGCTTACGTCATCGCTGATACACAGGTGGCAAAACCATATTTCATTTGCACATTACCTGAGGGTATTAACGGTTATGTGTTAAGGTATGGGAGAATAGCCCCGCATAGCACTGAATCCTACTCTCAATAAGGAAAAACATCCAAATGTTTCCTGTATCTCATTTGAATTGTTCCTGTTGCTTTAAAGATATGATTTACTTTTAGGTTTGGGGAACAGATCAAGGTTACAAAATACAACAGACCATAATACTGTTAATTGCATCGCTGCGCATGGACGCTTTCTATTTAAAGTATAACAAAACATCCATTACACGACAAAATTCTCAACTAAATTGATGCTCAAAGAATGAAATAAAGAAAAGAATATTTTGATTCCAATTGAAGCAACATAAGTCTATAGGACTTTAAATCAGGGCTGGCATTTAAAGAAAAAATAACTTTTAAGAATACAAAGCAAAGGAAATTAAGAAAAGACCCATTTTACAGTCGGTGCGATATTAGGATAACCATTTATAAGTAATAGACTTTTATTGAGGTCAATATATGGTCATATCAGCATGATTAAACGGTATTAACCGAGTCGAAGTCTATACGTTTAATCAATATGTTATACTTTACCATACAAACATAATTCCTTGGATCTTCAAATTTTCAAGGCAATCTTTAACACGTATTAGGATACTTGTTCAAAAGTTTTGTTAATCGTAGACATGGGTAGGAAACGTTGCGCATAGAACAATCGCAAATTACAACTATTTTGTCCGTATTGAAATGGTGTAAATGCTGTTAACGCTTATTTGTCTAACTAATGATCAATATAGTTGTTGATTAATGTTGATAATCTTGAAAAGGTCAATAAATATTAACTTTCATTGAAAATCGTCACCACCTATCTCTTGTTAAAATGTAACGAGCAATTTAAAATCTCAGCAAATGATAAATTTAATTTGATCAGGAAACTTCACACTTCTGCCATGCAAATCTAACAAGGTACTGTGAAATTAGACATTTTCGTGGGCTTTTTCAGAGACAGTTTTTCCTGAAAACATGAATTCGATAATAAAGAATATTAAGCATTTCGATAAGAAAACATAAATAGCCAACGAAAAGGACAGATTTTAATGTATGTTACGAAAATTCAAACATTTTTACTAAGATTCGTTTTCACTTCTATGTCGCAAAAAGATTCAAAGCATGTTTAGAAATTGTAGCAAAATAAGTCGATTTACGGAAATTGAAATTGTCATTGAAAAAAAAAAAATTGTCAATAAACATGCATCGCATGTCTCATTTGATGATATCTCACCATCTCATTTTTTAATCTATTTATTTATTGCGATTTTAGATATGCGTTTATGCAGTTATATTAAATGAAATAAAATTTCATTATTTTTATGAGTTGATATAATCACAGTATGAAAAAAAGATATCATCATATCTGCCTAGTGGCAATCTGATAGCAATTCTATTTTATTTTTCTTTATTTCATATCATCAAATCCAGCAGTATTAATATATTCTATTAATCGTTGGAGAGTGATTCATCATGAACTACCATTTTTGGCGTTTGATGTTGCCTTTGTGCTTCATTGTAAAGATTTGCATACTTAACGGCAGAAAAGTAAAATGTTTTTAAAAATTATTCTGTTGATGGGTTAACATAAAAGAATTTTGCTGTAAATATTTTTATACTGTAAAAGTCAATATTTTCGAGCGATGACTTTTTCGCTTAGACAGCCCCCAAAACTGTTCGCGGTGTAGACATTTTCGCGCTGGTAGTCATGCTGTTTTGTGATGTGTAAACATTAAATACATTTATATACTGAAGAGTTTGAGTGGTATTTCATTTGTTCGCGTGTTGATATTTTGGCGGAGATTTAATGCCAGCGACATTAGCGAAAATTTCCACACCGCGACTAATTCCATTTAAACAGTATCCGGTGTATGATGAGGTATTTGTATTAGTACAAAAGTACTTGCTTCCCAATCATAGGAATGAAATGTATATGTAATTCGAACATATTAAATGAGTGATAAAAATAAAATATGGTTTAAATACAAATTTCTGAGCTGGCCATTTTGATACTGAAACGGTTTGTGCATGCAGATTCTTATTCAAGCAATTGTTCAAGAAAACATTATTCCGCCCTATAGTTTCTCGAATCATTTATGGTTTTAACGGCGTTACATTTGTTGCGGTAACTTATTTGTTCCAGGAAATAAAGCAACTATTCTTTGATAAGGTTTTAAAATAACATGATTTTATTTTGAATACTTTTCCTCAGTGTTTCATTAGTATGTCGCTTTATCGACGACATCTGTCATTTAAATAAAAGAAACAGATTCAAAATCACGTGGAGGGAGGTTGATACTTTTTATATATTAACTATTTTTGGAAAAAGATCGTTAATATTCATTTGAGGACGTCATATTAATGGTGACGTCACAATTCTCTCTCAAAAATACAATGATTTCACTGATATTGTTGAAGGGCTCAGTCTTGATTTATGATGTAATCTTAAGTTGGCATTTAATTGATCATAGAATTTTATTTAGTTGAATACGCGATTATATGGACATGACACAGTGATATTGTCTGAGATCCATATAGCTAATAAAACCATTAAATTGTTCATGCTTTATGCACAAGTATTTGATAATCTAACATTTTTTTGTTGATGTTGAACATCAATTTATAATCATTGAAGTTTATTTGTAATCAAGACTTCATCATACAAAATACGTATAAATAATCTGATGGATTGTTGAGCTTTTGGTCCGTAAGCACTACAGTGGTCTTTATATGGCTATTAAATCGATCTTTTTAATATTTGATAGAAAAAAAATCCAATTTTTACAATTAATACTGTAGTTTACCCTTTTGGGCATTGTCCTCGAGTACTTTCTATTTGACTGATATTGATATAGATGTTTGAAACGTTATGAGAAAAATTGCTGAAAAGCATGCTGAAAATCATCATACCGATAACACAATGTACATGTACATGTATCAGTAATATGCAGATATCGACTTCCAATACAGAAGGACAGAAGATGTCTTTTTTTGTATATTTTCTTCCAAATCAATGCGGCTTTCTTATCTTATTTATTTTTTTAGCATTTTGGCCTTCGTTATGCATGACAGACACTGCTCAGTGTATCCCGAAGGCGATGCATGGTTATTAACCATACTTATTTCGTTACAGATAATATCAATAGGAAAACAGAGGCTTTGGTATAACCCCGAGCCGTGTCTTGACTTACTATTTAACTTTATCATTATAGATATTTACATTACGATTTTTAATTGTGCCTTTAAAAAGTATTGAGAGCACCATCTACTTATATATAGAGCTTTACACTATTGCTATATCTAGTCCCTTTAATAAGTATTGAGAGCACCATGTACCTTTTTATAAATATTTACATTACGGCTATTTTTTGTTCCTTTAATAAGTATTAAGAGCACAATCTATCTTTATATAAATCTTTACATTACGGCTATTTCTTGTTCCATAAATAAGTAGTGAGAGCACCATCTATCTTTATATAGATCTTTACATTACCGCCATATCTAGTCCCTTCAATAAGTATTGAGAGCACCATCTACTTATTTATAGATCTTTATATTACCGCCATATCTCGTCCCTTTGACAAATATTGAGCGCACCATGTAACGTTGCATTACTACAATTTTAAATCAATTTCTAGAGCACCATTTTCTTAATGTTCTCTCAGTACTTTACAGCCAGAGCACCATGTACCTTCTTTAATTAGGCCATTGCTAATCCTTTAATAAGTATAAAGAGCACCATGTACCTTTATATTAATCTTTACATTTCGACCATTTTGAGTCCCTTTGATAGGTATTGGGAGCACCATTTTTCTTAATATGTTTCTTAAACATTTCAGCCATTTCTAGTCCCTTTGATAAGTATTGAGAGCACCATTTGCCTTTATGTGGTTTTTTTTTTAAACATTTCGGCCATTTCTAGTCCCTTTGATAAGTATTGAGAGCACCATTTTCCTTAATGTGTTTCTTAAACATTATAGTCATTTCTAGTCCCTTTGATAGGTATTGAAAGCTCCATTTTCCTAAACGTGTCTTAAAACATTTCGGCCATTTCTAGTCCCTTTAATAAGTATTGAGAGCACCATTTCCTTGATGTGTCTTAAACATTACGCCCATTTCTAGTCCCTTTGATAAGTATTGAGAGCACAATTTTCCTTAATATGTTTCTAAAACATTATGGCCATTTCTAGTCCCATTGATAAGTATTGAAAGCAACATTTTCCATAATATGTTTCCTAAACATTTCGGCCATATTTGGTCTCTTTGATAGGTATTGAGAGCTCCATTTTCCTTAATATGTCTTTAAACATTTCGGCTATTTCTAGTCCCTTTGATAAGTATTGAGAGCTCCATTTTCCTTAATGTGTCTTAAACATTTCGGCCATTTCTAGTCCTTTTGATAAGTATCGAGAGCAACATTTTCCATAATATGTTTCCTAAACATTATGGCCATATTTGGTCTCTTTGATAGGTATTGGGAGCACCATTTTTCTTAATATGTTTCTTAAATATTTCGGCCATTTCTAGTCCCTTTGATAGTATTGAGAGCACCATTTGCCTGTATGTGTTTTTTTTTTAAACATTTCGGCCATTTTTAGTCCCTTTGATAAGTATCGAGAGCAACATTTTCCATAATATGTTTCCTAAACATTTCGGCCATATCTGGTCTCTTTGATAGGTATTGAGAGCTCCATTTTCCTTAATATGTCTTTAAACATTTCGGCTATTTCTAGTCCCTTTGATAAGTATTGAGAGCACCATTTCCTTAATGTGTCTTAAGCATTTCGGCCATTTCTAGTCCCTTTGATAAGTATTGAGAGCACAATTTTCCTAAATATGTTTCTTTAACATTTCGGCCATTTCTAGTCCCTTTGATAGGTATTGAGAGCACCATTTCCTTAATGTGTCTTAAACATTTCGGCCATTTCTAGTCCCTTTGATAGTATTGAGAGCACCATTTGCCTTTATGTGTTTTTTTTTTAAACATTTCGGCCATTTCTAGTCCCTTTGATAGTATTGGGAGCACCATTTTTCTTAATATGTTTCTTAAACATTTCGGCCATTTCTAGTCCCTTTGATAGTATTGAGAGCACCATTTGCCTTTATGTGTTTTTTTTTTAAACATTTCGGCCATTTCTAGTCCCTTTGATAAGTATTGAGAGCACCATTTTCCTTAATGTGTTTCTTAAACATTATAGTCATTTCTACTCCCTTTGATAGGTATTGAAAGCTCCATTTTCCTTAACGTGTCTTAAATCATTTCGGCCATTTCTAGTCCCTTTAATAAGTATTGAGAGCACCATTTCCTTGATGTGTCTTAAACATTACGCCCATTTCTACTCCCTTTGATAAGTCTTGAGAGCACAATTTTCCTTAATATGTTTCTAAAACATTATGGCCATTTCTAGTCCCATTGATAAGTATTGAAAGCAACATTTTCCATAATATGTTTCCTAAACATTTCGGCCATATTTGGTCTCTTTGATAGGTATTGAGAGCTCCATTTTCCTTGATATGTCTTTAAACATTTCGGCTATTTCTAGTCCCTTTGATAAGTATTGAGAGCACCATTTCCTTAATGTGTCTTAAGCATTTCGGCCATTTCTAGTCCCTTTGATAAATATTGAGAGCACCATTTCCTTAATGTGTCTTAAACATTTCGGCCATTTCTAGTCCTATTGATAAATATTGAGAGCTCCATTTTCCTTAATGTGATTTTTAAACATTTCGGTCATTTTTAGTCCCTTTGATAAGTATCGAGAGCAACATTTTCCATAATATGTTTCCTAAACATTTCGGCCATATCTGGTCTCTTTGATAGGTATTGACAGCTCCATTTTCCTTAATATGTCTTTAAACATTTCGACTATTTCTAGTCCCTTTGATAAGTATTGAGAGCACAATTTTCCTAAATATGTTTCTTTAACATTACAGCCATTTCTATTCCCTTTGATAAATTTTGAGAGCACCATTTTCCTTAATGTGTTTCTTAAACATTACGGTCATTTCTAGTCCCTTTGATAAGAAGTGAGAGCACTATGGCCTTCTTTACATTAGGCCTTCGCTAGTCCCGTAAATACACATTTTTTACAGTATGATCATTGCTATAGTCCCTTTAATAACTATTGCGAACGCCATGTACCTTAACATAGATTTTTCCATTCCTTCTTGCTAGACCCTTCATTCAGTTATCAGTTTAAGGAGCTTTAAGTAACGGTCATTCCATCTAGCAATCATTGCTATGGAAGTGAATTGTGAGGATAAAAGATATCAGAGCGAAATAGATTGCGACACAGAGAAGCGAGGTCTTTCAAAGCACTACAGCCATGAGGCCGCACAGACTAGCAGCAATTCTTCCTCAGCATATTCAGCAAGGCCGTATCTATCGATCCGCTCTCCTGCTTCTAATATGTCCCTGGTTCTAAAATTGGTAAATGCACTTTTCTCACTTGAAGCATTTTTTTTATAAACGTTCTGGCAAATTTCCAAGAAAACGAAAGAACGGAACTATCAGTATGGCATTGCATGTATACATGGACAACCTGCTTCTAGCATGTGTACTGATAAGTTAGGCGTTATATAGGAATTTAATTTAAATGTAGAGGCACTACATGGGGAAATTTTCACGTTACGGGTAATTGAAACTATTCAAGCATTGTGAAAATATTGCTTCATTCATGGTAACGATACCTTGGCATGCAATATGGAGACAGGCGGCCTTTCGAATATTCATGTTCTTTCAATCATCACAATTGTTAACAGTATTTCATCACCTCTTTACATTTTTACCATAATAGTATGCAATAACAGAGTACTTTGCATTGTCAACTTCTTAAATTCCGTCGTCATGAGATTACAATGAAATGATGACACTGGATTACGTATTACTATGTCACAATGCAGACAATGGATATTGAGCGAATATTTGATGGGTTTTTTTATTTCGAGGGATAAACGTTATACAAACACTGTATTGCATGCGTTAAAGATGAACGTAATACATACTGTGTGGCACGCTTTAAAGATGAACGTAACACGCACAATGATGCACGCTTTAAAGATGAACGTTATACAAACACTGTATTGCATGCGTTAAAGATGAACGTGATACATACTGTGTGGCACGTTATAAGATGAACGTAACACGCACACTGATGCACGCTTTAAAGATGAACGTAATGCATACCCTGCTGCACGCTTTAAAGGTGAAAGTAATACATACACTGCTGCATGCTTTAAAGATGAACGTAACAAACACACTGAGGCACGCTTTAAAGATGAACGAAATAATACCCAACTGCACGCTTTAAAAATTAAAGTTATACATACACTGCTGCACGCTTTAAAGATGAACGTAACACACACACTGATGCATGATTTGAAGATGAACGTAATACATACACTGCTGCACGCTTTTAAGATGAACGTAACACGCACTGTGTTGCACGTTTTAAAGATGAACGTAACACGCACTCTGTCGCACGCTTTAAAGATGATCGTAACACACACACTGATGCACGCTTTAAAGATGAAAGTAATACATGCACTGCTGCAAACTTTAAAGTTGAACGTAACACACATATGTTCAGCACCTTTAACATAAAGTTAAAGATACAGTATGTCGAAAACATGACTTACACTGCATCGTACAACTGGCTTGTCCTTTTCAGACTCGTCAGTGATGCTTTGGGTCAAAGATGATAATCAAAATTTTCTAAACTACTGTAAACGCAGGAACAGGTGCTTAAATCCCCTTTTATTAATTAATTTAGAAACAAAATAAATGAGTACTGTATAACTTCAAATTGTGTACTATCAAAGTATGTAAATTATGAACTGTGAAACTACTCAAACAAAATGATTGTGGCCATCAAGGCCCCGGAAAACCTCCGATACTGAAAAATCCATCAGCGGAGTCTATCACCTTGTTTCCTGAAAGATGAACGTAACAGACACACACACATGTGCTGCACTTTGCCGAAAACAATGTATTACATTGCACCATACAGCTGCTTACTTGGATGTGACCAAGATTTACATGGTGGGTGTCGTCGATGAAGCAGAAGACGCTTACTCTACCGGAACACCTGGTCTTATTCTCTTGTGCTGTTACGAGAGTCTCCATGTAGATCTTTCCTTTGTTCCTATTTCGCCCCTAGTTTAATCGATTTTGAGTTCGGATTATGGTTTTGTTGACGCTTTGGTATTCTCTGAATATTTTTGTCCTTCAAGGACACCTCAGTGATGCTCAGTGAGGACAAATATTTGGAATTGAAAAGTTCTAATATAAGATTAACCATCACATTTCTAGTGAGTGCAGGTTTTGCTAACATCTTGCTTCTTTATAAACAGGATAAAAAATATAAAATTACCCGCTTAAGATTCGTTTAAAAAAGATCCATTATGAATAAGG
The DNA here is from genome assembly GCA_947623455.1 of Mimachlamys varia. Classification (NCBI taxonomy): domain Eukaryota; kingdom Metazoa; phylum Mollusca; class Bivalvia; order Pectinida; family Pectinidae; genus Mimachlamys; species Mimachlamys varia. Next base: position 35,153,317 of record OX392538.1, on the reverse strand, counting down.
TTATAATAATATTAATTTCAGTTATCGTTTTCCTCCTGGCATAACTTTGATTGTCTGCTTTCTATTTTGTAACATTTTTAATGCAAATTTCGGAAGGAAACACATGTATACAGTCCGTATGCTCATATCATCAATACTTATTACAATTAAGATAATATAAACTTTCCTAATATCACAACGAAACTTCGTTAAAAAACAATTGATTACAACATTATTTATAAAAATTGAAAATAAAAAAATTGTATTAACAATAAACGTTATAGATTCAAATAAACGATTGATTGTTTTTCGTCGACACATTTTCTTAATGTTTTCTTCATATCATTATGAATTACGGTTCATATACAATGATTTAAAATGAAGGATATAAGGATTATAATATTTGCGTGACAAATATTTACAAATGTTTTGCATAAAATACCTTAAGAGCATAATCACCGTTGTCACACGAAAACGTATCTGTCATTGATGATGTCATGTCAGTTCTCGTGATTGATAGTTATTTTTGAGTAATTGCATATCTAGCATAACGCTAGGATAATTAGCTAGAATTAAACGTAAGCTTAAGCGATTACATTAAAAATGCAAAATCCTGATAGTAATATACAGTTGAAATATAATTTTCTGTTGCAGATAAAAATTAAATACCAACACCGAAGAAAAAATTTCCTTCGGATTATAATTATAAAACAAAACGTCCAATAGGTATTTAATATTTAAAGTCATTGTGAATAACGCGTTCAAAAAATCGTCATTGCTTTTGCTATGAAGCATGCATTGCTAAGGGAAATGTCATCGATATCACTAGCTTTATACACCTTAGTGATATGATCAGTATTTTAACATCATTTGGCTGTCTGCCAGATGGAGAGAAATAGCCATTGGGCTATTTCAGGTTTAATAGATACACCAGAAATTGATCATTTACGCTATGCATTGAATGCACATTGTTTCTATTTGCAGCCAAGCCCTTATTGCACTGTGTTTTGTTGTTGAAATATTATAAGACTCTTTCATGACCAGGGGTGTAAGATAGGGAAATTCCATCCGAGGGGTTTTCAAATTTGGTAAAACTCGAGGCTTTGCCGAGTGTTTTGTCAAATTTGAAAAACCCGAGGGTGGAATTTCTGTATCTTACACCCCTGGTCATGAAAGAGTATTTTCCTCTCATTTCAACTACCTGAATAAGCTAAAAAAATCATTGAAATTTTTTTATCTGGCCGCCTTTTTTTATAATATCAACATTTTTCTTGAGCTTTTTTGACGAAAACAAGTAATACAGCGAGATTAAGCATACCCTGTATTTGCAAACTTAGTTTGCGCAGGAAAAATAATGTCAGCTTTCTAATGCATACGGTTAAAATATCGTGGAAGGTTTTAATTCCATCACGTCGCCATTTATTTCTTTTCGGCATCCGATTTTACCGAACTCGTGACGTCACATCATTGTTGCGCAATTGTGACGTCACGCCGTGGCTGTATTGCATGGGTAGGTGTGTAATACAACCACAGCGATCATAGGTGTATTGCCCTGGACAGGCCAGTATTACACACCTAGAAATGAGATATATATATATATTTGTAATGTATTTATACATATCCAGAAGCAGGAAAACTACATGATATCGTAAATATATGGTTTTGATAATGAAACACAGATATAATGAGTAGTTTTTAAATTCATTATCAAGGCGCTTTACAAACCCTTCGGTTTATGCTAATAATTGCGAAATAACGACGATTAAAGAACCGAACACAATAATTCATTCATAAATCAATTGACACAAATTTATAAAATTATAACAAAAAAAAAAAATCATTCGCAAACCGATACTGGTGATGTTTGCTAATAGTGGCATTGCTATTATATGAACGTAAGATATTTAAAATATTGTTGACATAGGTGTAATAGATGTAATATTTATAGCAACATATAGCACCATAGAGCATGTTCAACCATCGAAAACTGATCGTTAATTCTTCTGGGCAAGAGCACATGCGATGGTCAGTATCATGAAGCTATATATATATCAGCAACACATATAATTGATACATATCAATCAATCTGTAGTATTGTATATCTAGAGTTTGTGTGTTGTTTGTTTTGTGAATGAGTATGGGCAACTATATTTTAAGTTAAATATACTAATATTTACGGGCACGATGTAGACGCTTACTCTTCCGGAGCATCTGGTCTTATTTTTCGTTCAATTTTTGCCCCAAATTAAATATGTTGAGTTCAGATTATGTCTTTGATAACGCTTCAGTATTCTCTGATCTTTTTAACATAGGTTCAGCAGCGGCGGTTGTCAGCAAACTAGTGATTAGCTGGTACGGTGTTGATACTAGATGCACATTATCAGACGAAAATACTCTCCTGAATTTATATAACCTTTCAGCTTGTTTTCCAATCCCCAATATACTTTATTATCTTGATCATTTGTGTGAACTTTTTGGAAAATAATATACTGTTTATACTAAACGCCCATTACTGTGTAAACTTAGGTGACTATTTTCATAATTCATCGTCCTTTTTAAATGTTCAGTGGATTGAAGGTCCGAGACCCACTGGGAGGGGCAATCACAGTTACTGTCAGCACGTCGGTGGTGATTCCTCCGCTTCCCCAACTTTACTCCAATAAGAAAATATACCAATAGGACGTTAACAGCATAACAAACAAAACAAAAATTAACCGATAAACAAAATAACATGAATCAAAAAGTCGAATTACTTGAAAACGTACAATCTAATAATATTAACTCTATACTATTGACTCTAAAACATTAATTATACTCACACGCAATTACACAGCTTAACCGACTTTCTCTGTCACTAAAGAAACTGAAACTATTAACCTCAGATTAGAATTTCTTCAGACACAAAGTTAGTCCATAGGCAAGTTAGTTCTACTGAAGTATTGGAACGTTTTCTATAAATTTTAAAAAAAAATATACTTTAAAACGAATGTATCAATAGTTTTGATTTTGTTAGAATCAAAAATAATATTTCTGTATGCGTAATCTTATTTGAATCGTAAAAGATTTTTCTTTGACGCTGTGCCGAGTCAAATATTATGGGATAGGACATTTGACTTAAATTTCGATCCAGTACTGAATGACATATGCATACACTAGAATTATAAAGATGGGCATGTGAGATTGCTCATTTTTGTACAAGCATCGTTCAAAAGATGAGGTCATGTCACATGATCTATGACTAACTATCAAACAGACTATTACAAGTTATCAAAACGTATTATGATTTCAAATGTATCTTTTAAGGGCGTGCCAGGTTTCTAGTTCAATGGTGTTTGTCAGTTTAAACTGTGTATACAAATTATGTTAGCCGGTATTCAGGAACACATGACTAATGTTTTGTAAAGCAGCATATCACAGTTGACATGTGTGTAAACTTGATCATACATTGTTGAAGTACCTCATGCTATTCAGGTGCATGTGTCCATGTTATCGTCTGACAACTGTACCAGATAAAACCAGTTAAACTATTATCATAGCTTTAATGCGCAGTAACATTTTTAAGCCTTAAAGTGGCTACAAGTGGGCACAATGTCCGCCTTAATAAAACAAATGACATCACCGGGTTTTTATGGAAAAAACCCCGGTGATGTCATTTGTTTTATTAAACATTGTACAAAAGACATTCACGAGAATATTACATTTATAATTTAAAACAAGACACAATCGAGCTAACTAATGAATTAGGCTGTGCCATACAGTTGTTTCGTCCTTTTGGGACTCGTCAGTGATGCAAAAAAAGGCCTGAAAAGTGATGCCAAAGAGACGATTGGAGTATCAAAATAATCTGAAAGAAGTGTCCAAATCCAGATAGGGAGATGCTTTACATATGTAGCTCTATAATTTAATAAATTTAATAACCGTGAAACATTTTTTTTAAACCGTGCCACTTTTCAAATTAATTAAAACAGAGCATACAGGTTATCGGAGACCAGCAGTGTCTACTTTCTACAATCTCGAAGAATTGTACAAAAGACACACACGAGAAAAGTACTGTAAATCACTTTGATTTCTCAAATACTTCATATCGCGAGCTTACTTTTTCAGACGTCGAACGTCTGTCTAAAATTGACAATGACGACAGAATAAACACGGGCACCTATAGAGATAGAAAATGATCACGAGGTATTAGAATTCGCGAAGGAACCTCATCGCGAATTACCGCGAAAATAAATGCCTCGCGAAATAATAGTAACTTACAGTATCTTTATAATCCCGAATAAGATACATTCAAGCAAAGTAATGAATTAAATTGGCCATACAGCTAGAATAAGTCAAAACAAACAAACAAATATTGAAGCATTCAATATTACGCGTTTATCTTTCAGACAGATAAGGACGCAATGCAATGCTGAGCACGCCTCTCCAGAATCATATTGAAGTACAAATGAAAATAATGTCCACATTCGTCTTCCGTTATTCAACATCTAATGAATGTGCAATTTCATCATACTGTGCTTATTATATTTATTTATTGACCCCTGCAGACGCATTGAAACCAACCACCTTCAAAGTTTTGGATTGTTCATTATACATTTTGAGGGTTTAATATATTAACGCGTCAAATCTGATTCTGGATTACAGGCGTGTTTACACTTCCAAATTAACGTTGAATACATTTTAGAATTCTCATCATATGACTTTATTACGATACTTTAAATTCCGTAATTTCCCAATCCCTTATTTTCACAGAATTGCGTAAATGTCAATGTCTTGGGATCGCTTACTTTCGAAATAATAATACTTACACTATTTTGATGCATACCATAATAAAAAAATAGATTTGTTGGACCAAATAAGTGATTTGTTCAAAAATGGTGCACGAAATACTTACTTTTCATGCATACGCACGTTTTGTATCTGGTTGTGTTATGTTTTATCACCAAATAATAGTTTTTTATGCATGAATAAATTTGAAAGATAAAGACGATATGGCGACAAAAACATAACTTACGACACCATATTGAATCGATGTATATAGCAGTACATTGTGGCTATTTGAACTTGTGACAATAGTATACATAATTTTATTGTTAGCATATAATCTAAGAACAGTTTGAACTTCCATTTCATGCTTCGATTTGATGTGCAATACAAATAATAATTAGGTCCGATTACACAATGCCAAGAAAAGACAAAATAGATTGCAAAGACAATACACCATTACAAAAAGGACAAACATTATACAGACAAAGACAAAATATGCCAAAGATTTTACGAAGACAAAATAAACACAAAGTGTATATATACAAAGACTAGTACGCAAAATATATTTCTCTCGTGGATCAAAAATATTAACAGGTCACCACATGACAATAAATTCTACAACGATACACCAAAGAGACCAAATATTGATATACTACCATAAAATAGACCAAAAGGTTGATACGTGGGAACATAACAGATCCACATGTTTGCACACAAAGACAAAACAGTCCAAAGAGTTTACAAAGAAAAGGGGGACAAAGTATTTACACACAAAGACAAGATAGTCCTATGAGGTTTTGCCGAGACAAACTTAATCACACGGCCTACAACAAAAGAGAGAAAAAAAGAAGCAAAAACACAAACGAAGCCATACTTTGTCATTCAAGAATAAACTAACAGACAATCTTTGCTACTTTGTTTCAAAAGAACACACATTTTATGCTTTATACATTAAAAGTGATATTTTTATATACAGCATTTAATAATATGAAATATATAATAACAACATTATAAAAATATAATTTTAATTCCTGTATGATATAATGCACAGTTTTCTTTCAAAGATATTATCAACGATCCAATAGCTATACAATGTGGTATAATCTGTTCTATTAATACATTCATAATGTATCGTTCATGTAACATTATACAACGCATCGTGTCCTAATCTATCCCATCTGCAAAACATTTACAATTTCCTCCTTCCACCGTTTCAATAGGCATCCGTGCGTGCGTATTTTGTCCTGTAACTCGAATCAAGCAACTTAAGTATCGCCGGAGAAATTTCGGCATTCCATATTCTATTAAATGCATGTAAATAGACAAGCTCCCATTTCGGTTACGTAATATCAGTTTTTTGAGCCGTGTTGTAAGGGTTTATTGGCTTTTCGTTTGTTATGATGTTAGTTTTAAGAGTTCAATTGGTGTAAAAGTTAATGTTTCTCCCAGTCTAATAACATTTAATCCGTTAAGCAGAGCCTGTGGAATGTCTTACCACTTACACGATAAACCATTTAGACAGCTGCTACTTTTTAACATGGAGCGTGTTTGCGTATGAACGTGTGTGATACCGGGAAACAGGAATGCGTCTGCCTATGACGTACTCATATACCATTTGATATTATGTTCTATCTAGTTCATGGTATTATATACAAATGTCAACAGTTGCTTAGTAATTTGCAGGTTACATGTATATGCTGTAAAATCATATATTTTTGTAGTGCTAAAATTTCGTTGTTTAAAAAAAAAACGTTTTCGTTATGACAAGAGTTCGAAGATAAATATCTCATTCTAAATATATATGTGTTAAAAATCTAATATTTTGAGCGCTTTTTAATTCGTCGACATTTAATTTCGTGGATAAAGTATACCCACGAAATAAACGATAATAAAAGCCAACGGAAATTAAGTATTTTACAGTATGTGCAATTAATATTAACTAAAAAAATCCACAAAGACAAAATGTATTATTTCCATGACAACAAGCAAAATAATTAAACGTGTACAGTTACTTTATAATAACCATGAGCCCTAGAGTTATGCATTTACTATACATGATACTATATGTATTAAGTTGCAATACGTACCTTATTGGGTTATACATATATAGTGTATTACATTAAAGTATGGATTTATACATGAACTGTAATTCATTAGCACCAATAAGTCACGGAGTTGTACATGAACTGTAATTCATTAGCATCAATAAGTCATGGAGTTGCACATAAACTGTAATTCATTAGCACCAATAAGTCATGGAATTATACATAAACTGTAATTCATTAGCACCAATAAGTCACGGAGTTGTACATGAACAGTAATTCATTAGCAACAATAAGTCATGGAATTGTACATAAACTGTAATTCATTAGCATCAATAAGTCACGGAGTTGTACATGAACTGTAATTCATTAGCACCAATAAGTCATGGAATTATACATAAACTGTAATTCATTAGCATCAATAAGTCACGGAGGTGTACATGAACTGTAATTAACTAGCACCAATAAGTCATGGAATTATACATAAACTGTAATTCATTAGCATCAATAAGTCACGGAGGTGTACATAAACTGTAATTCATTAGCATCGATAAGTCATGGAATTATACATGAACGGTAATTCCTGCCTGCAATGTGTGTTAAAGGAGTGTAACAACATTTGCTTAAGCATTCATGGCTTTAGTATACATATATGTATTTCAGATTAATGGCAGACTATCGATGTATAAGGGTGAAACATCTGTATTGTTTTTTAGCAGTAAAACCATTTAATATACAGTGCATTTTTGTTTTACATGTACATTTCATTGTCACACCACGCAGCTATTGCTTCAACAGAAAAGTGAAGGAGTTTGTTAATTAATAATTGAATCAAGGTCCTAAAGGCGGAAAGGTAAATGATTGACTTACTCGCAATTCTGCCGGTTTTTCACAACCAAATTATATCCTTTGTCCAGTTACAAAAGTGAAACAAATACTCTTGCTGCCGCCATTGTGTCAGAGCTTGAGACAATATACCGTCCTTTATTTTACATATATAAGTCAAGATGATAGTAATTAATTCTTTTTTTGCTATTTAGATTAAATTACGCAATTTATCAAATAGATAAACCTTGGAATGTTACCAAACATAGTTCGGGTCAGAACATGTAGGTTTATGAATTAGAAATGAGGAAAGGTGTACTTCAAATTCCAATGGCTACATTTCGATTGCAAGTAACATGGATGAAAAATACCACAACGAGCAGTCGAAAAACCTACTTATCTACGTCTTACGCTAACAAAGAAAAAACTGCATCTTTAGTTTAAGATCGAAAAATGATGAATGTATATTTTGTCATGAATATGAATATACTTCATTTTAAATAAAATGATTTGGCACGCTTCCAAAAATAAAACGCGTTTAATAATGTTTTTCTTTCTTGACTACTGCTACAATTCGTATCTCATTGAACTTTCCCTAATAAAAACCGGAAACACTTTTTAGTGCACTCAAAGATATATTAAAAGTCAACTATAACCCTTTCTTTTCCAGTTTCTAAATAGGTTTGGGGTTTTACGACTAAATAGCTCATACGTTTCCTTTAGTATGTCGTAAATCTATTCATAACATGATGTTTATTAGCTCGAAGTATTGACCAAATCGTATTATATGTCAATGTTTTTCACATGTAGGTCATTCGGTGAATTAGATATGACAACGTTGACATTATGATATTTTGTCTCTATTCCTATTACTAACATCAAAATGTACACATGTATGATACGTTTAAACAGTGAAACAAACCTTTATTAATACAGTTGTGGTATCACACAACGCACCAAAAACTGCGTGCGTGCATCGTGCATACATCGTGCACACATCGTTCGCCCATGGTGCGCACAACCGGGCGATCTAAAGATAGTGCGTTTATGTGTGCGATTAAATCGCACACACGCACGATTTGGTACAATTGGTCGATACATATTACGGAATGAAAAACATACGGAACCCTCTTGTCCAAAAACTATTTAAATTCGCATCATATTTATTGGGATTATGTCAATTTAACAATATACAGTAAACAGTATTACAGTGATCATAAGACAGCCAAGTGCGGGTTAAGCTACCAGGTATCAGAATATGTAAATAACATGCCGGAGTTTTACCTGTCCCGTGTGCGGCGATACGCTACGACAGCCATTACCGAGCGACCGTTATGAAAACAAACTGGACTCTTATAATCAGTTATTTGAAAAACCCTCCCCTCCCCAACACTTTACCTGTGTTTTCACACCTAGGCGAGTGTTGTAAGTGCCCCGGGCCAGAGATATCTACAAATATTGGCCATGTACAGGTACAGTTTATAACTTGGTAAAACTGGCAATATTTACTTGAATGAGAACTTGTCAATATGAGTTGAAAGTTTACATACATGTGTCTATTTGGTTTGTTTCTAAAACTACAGAAAGACTATTATGAATTTTTTTGAAATATATAGATAGAACTATCAGCTAATGTAAATAGTTAAAATATAGAAATATGTTTTAAACAACTAGCACGAAACCGTATATATTGTAAAACCATTTCTAAATTTACATCAACCACGATTGTCATCGCACAATGTTAGTCTATCGTGCGCCCACATGTGCGTTAGAAATAATCGCCCAGGATCGCATCGTTCGCACATCGTGCATACACCGTTCGCCCATCGTGCGCCCACCGCACATCGTGTAACGTTGTGCGATCCCACAACTGTACATAATAGACAGACCCAGTCTGCATGAATGATGTTATTTTCGGTGTGTAGTAATGTGTTTCATAATTAAATCTGTTAATGATTTGATTGTTTATTATCTTCTACAATGAACCACCAACGACATCACTTTTACCATCACCAAAACCATGGCCATCATTACTATTGCTAATGCTGCTGGTTCTAGGAAAACCGGATTATTATGTGCAGACATCGATACTGTTACATTAATACTATGTATGACGTAACACACACATATGCTGCATCTTTTAAATTTAGTAATAGACACAGTATGCCGAAAAAGTGAATTAAACTACATCATACAGCTGTTTCGTCCTCCCAGAACTGTTGAGTGATTCTTGGTGCCAAAAGGTGGGAATCCACCATTTCCAATCCGATATAGAAGCAGAAGGGTCAGGTGCGTAAAATCGCTTTAATTACAAATTACAAGTAAACTTAAACTAGTTATGTATAATTTAAAATCGTGTACTACGAAAATGTGTATATACTATCACTATCACCACAAATAATGTCATTGCTCAAACTTCTACTGCTATACTTTACCAGTAGAATGTACCACGATATTACAACCACCACGCTTACCACTACCGCTGTTATTGTTAGTGCTTCTACTAGATAAAGTTGATATTGATGTATTTATTACCATCGCTCACACTACCAAGTTTGTATTATTTCATTCCGTGGTAAGTAATGGTTTATCTGACAAACTAACATGATCATGCCGTTAAATTGCTTCACAACAAGTAGACAACAAACCCATATTTATAACTACATACTGTCATTCTTAACGGAGAAGTAGTCAGCCCTCCTAATTAATTAACCAATTATGCTAATTTGATTTATGGTCTGTTTCTGATATGTCCTCAATAACAAAAGCGCTCTGCTACAGCAGTGACCACACACGGGGTAGTTCGTGACATAGCACGTACAATCGGTACACCAGTATTGCTATCGATACGATAAACCACTGAATGGATCTTATTATCGAGCTTGTTGTATATATTGTTCGGTTTACGAGCTTATCCTTGAATACATGTCGCATTCATCGGGGTATGAAGTCTATGATATTATAAAATGTGGATCAATAGCGGTATATCTTTGTCATAATGGTTTAAAAGTCTCGACATATTGATACTGATATTATTTGAAGAATTAAACTCGTATAAGAGGGTTATGCATACATGTTTTTATTAATATAAAGGCGAAATATTTGACATTTTGAAAGTCGAAGCTAGTAGCGTTCAGTTTTGAAATCAATACATTATTTCTGTCATTCAGGAACAGCCCCTCTTCTCGTTTGACCTTGAATATTGCTACGAGTAATTAAAATCCTAAACAAATAAATTATACTATTGGTTTAATGAAAGTTTATTCTGATAAGTACAACTTATGTAAGGCAAAAAAAAAACAATCCATATTTTTCAAACATCTCTGTTTGCTCACAAGTTCCATTTTTATAATCATATTTAAGAATTTAGACTGGTTTTGGTCGATTTCATGGGGTGATGAATTGAGTTGGTCTTGAAAGAAATTCAACGTGAACTTCGAAGCCCAGCCATTTTCAATCTAGCTTAGTTAATCAGCAAATGCAACGGGTTACATTTGGCAGTTGCATTGAGTCAATCTTGAGTAGTGAAATATTGAAAGTGTAGATCGATTCAGGTATGTGGACTCACTAAACTAATTTCGTGATCGATGTCGACAACTGACAAACAAACTAACAACACAAGGATTCGAGAGATGCAGTTTGATCAGAACTATGGGTAAGTTTTATGGTCGCCATTTTTGTTTCATTGAAAAATATTCTGTATCTTTAAGTGATATGAAGATTGACGTTTATGAGTATGCTCATTAGTGTGTTTACTCGTTGTGATTGACAATGTTACTCGGTTCTCATTTTGAGAACTTGATGTTTACATGGATGTGACAAAGATTTACATTGCGAGTGTCGTCGATGAAGCAGATGACGCTTACTCTTCCGGGACACCTGGCCTTATTCTCTTGTACTTTTACAAGAGTCTCCATGTAAATCTTTCCTTTGTTCATATTTTGCCCCTGGTTTAATCGATTTTAAGTTTGCAGTATGATTTTGTTGACACTTCGGTTTTCTCTTATTTATCTTACACAATAACGATGTATTAACAACCCGCGGTGCCCTGGGAAGATGGAACTTGACTCTTATCTATATACATGCATATCAATGAAAGACTAATGTAATGTAGATCAAACGTGTCATACATGTAAAACAAATAGGATGGGATATAAAGCGGGTGTTATGATTTAGTTTTTTTTAAAAACCTGGCGTGTGAAATTCTTCATTAAGGTAAACTGCAAAGGTTTAAAGCGGGGACAATGAACAAATTTACAATATGTATTTTTTTTTACTTATCATTTTCAATTTACAATGTTTTAGTTTTGTATTCAGCTGTAACAGTCTCGATCATTTTTTGCACAATTTCTTGATACTTCTCTGATGGTTATTCGCAATGTTACATCTGTAATGACATTTTTTGAAAAAAAAATTATGTGTAGTCGTATAAATACTAGTATAGTTGTACAGTATTTATACTGTTAGTTCATTATTTCACGTGGGAGTTTTATTTTCGTTTATTTCGTGGATGCACTTAAACAACAAATAAATTCAATTGTCCACTAGTTAACAAAAACATAGGGTTTCTTTTAGAAAACCTCAAAGGTTCAGCGACAAGACAATTTACGATTTTACAGTACCTGATTGAAATAGTTTTTGATCAGGGAGGATACTTAATTTCCCTTTAATACAATTATTATTTTATAGATACTCTGTTTCCCAAAGTATATACAAATAGTCTAAGTTACATTTTTTAACTTAGAGTGAGCGTGTTGAATTGAAGTACAGCATATTGAAAACAGAGATGAAAAGTTTGAGTTATTTGAATTGCATTCGGCTGCAATGTTTTATGTTGATTGATAGTAGTATATTAATGAGCCCCAACCTGAGATTTATTATATGCAGTGTAATAGCAGCACATGGTTACATCTTTTGATGAATAAGTAACTGAGAATGATATATGTCACTCAAATTGTAAAGAAAAAAGTTGTGTTTGCTTAAAGAATAAAAAAAAACAGAGAATACCAAAGCGTCAACAAAACCATAATCCGAACTCAAAATCGATCAAACTAGGGACAAAAAAGGAACAAAGGAAATATTTACATGGAGACTAAAGAGAATTTCTTGAATAAGTAATTAATATAACATCAAAGCCAAACATAATGCATATAACCATTCCCAGATTACTAGAATCTGACTACAATACACATAACGTTCATTTGGTTATCATTAATCTGAACGTTGAAACTTCTTTTACTTTGCTGCACTTTTCATTTTAGGTTTTGTATAGCACTGCAGTAGCCTAAAGCGTGCGCCCCCTGCACTCCCAGGCACACATATCTCTTAAAATATAGCTACGCCATAAAGTATGATGTGCCCTAGAAATAATTAATATAAATATTAACACAATGAAAAAAAAATAGGATAATTCGGGGGGCCAATGGAAAATGAAACCATCAAAGAACTCAAAATGGATCAAACAAGGAACACGAGATGATATAGGACAACTTCACATGGAGACATTGGAAAAAGTAAAGAAAATAAGACCAGGTGTTTCGAAAGAGTAAGCGTCTTCTGCTTCATCGATGACACCCGACATGTTTATCTTGTTAACATCTATCCTAAATTGAGAACAATAATAACATACTCAAAAACGTCCAACATCCTTTCATAAAAGGTCGCAAAATAGTTCTCATTGAGACTAAATTTGCGACCACAACATTTGCGCATACTTAACCAGTATCTCTCGAATACTTGTTACGGACGCTTTTTGTGAGCAGCCGACAGCCATCAGAAAAATCACATTATTCGGAGCAAGCCTTAGTATAACGAATTATCGGCGACATAAATTGAATAGAATTCAATTGAACAAAGACCAAATGAAGCAGTTGTGTAATAGTGTCGAAATATCTCATACAAGTGTAGTTTTATAAATCATTTTTAACCAATTAAATGGCGGCTGATGTACATGAAATGCACATACATGTTTCGGCATTTTAACCAATCAAAAACGTTGATATATATCGTTGTAGGCCAAGATGAAGAATCACTACTATGTAACATTTGCTATCGTTATCAACAGTTTTTTCTTACTTCGTAGCACAGAAATAGCTCCTGTGTTGTTTAATGCCAATTATCAAGAGGCATACATGCTGTATTGTTGGAATAATCCCAACCGTAATGCAATGTGTTATAAATTCTAGTTACACAAGATAGGCACATATGCATTGCACTGAAGATAGTCAAACTGCAGTCTTTGTCTCGCGTGCTCCATATTACATTTGCTTTCCATTAGAATTTCTCTCCAAGAATGTAGGCAAGCGTTTTTGTTAGTAGTGTAAAGCCCTATCGTGTTCCCCATTCCATCATTATTTTTTTCTTTCTTTTTTTTTCTCTTTTGATTAGACCTACCAGCAGTTTAGCTTCTGAATTATAACATGCATGGTACGTATTTTTTTTTTATTTTTTTTATTATACTGTATGAACGATGATCTGATACAACAGGCAGCAAATTCTGCAACATGGATATTGATACAATATAAACAAACTCATCACACAATAACGTGACGTAACTCTGATACAAAAGAAAATCATCAATTTTGTTGTAAACGTTTTATATAAGGTTATTCTACACATGTCAGTAGACATATTATGGAAATTTGTCTACCCACAGAACGTGACAATGTAATCTATATGTGTCTGGCTTTCATTTCAAATGTGAAAGTCGTGACGACATTCACATACTGTGACGTCACAACACCGCCAACAACATCGACACATTTTTAAACGTCTGTAAGAATAATGTGTCATTTAAAAAGCAATATTTTATGTTTGTTTTTTTATGTCAAGTGGTAGAAAAACGTGACAACATTCACATACTGTGACGTCACAACACCGCCAACAACATCGACACATTTTTATACGTCTGAAAGAATAATGTGACATTTACAAAAAAAATGTTTTTTTCTTATTTTAAGAGGTAGAAAATCGTGACGACATTCACATACGGTGACGTCACAACACCGTCCACATCGACCATTATTCATACGTCTGAAAGTATTTTTTTACGCACATCACATGTACAGACGTGACTGCGGTGTGTGATTACGGTTTAGATCTAGGCAGGTATATGTACAAGGGCCTTCCAGAAATCGATCAATAACGAGAATGTGCTGAGCTGCCACTTCGCTAAACTGGATCGATTGCCTCTTCAGCGGCGTACAAAGACTTGATTCTATTACATTCTGTTCTGTAGAGTAGACACAAAAACGGCATAGTCTTATGAGAATACGCGTCAGCATGTGCTATTTACACGAATAATGGGTTCATGGTTTATTGATACGCCTCCTACACCCAATATATAAGTGGGTAAGTGCTCAATTCAAAACGCTGTCGTTTATATCATTGCAAATAAAACTAGATTGTCATAAATACTATACTGGTTTTGTAACAATAAAAACTGCAATGAACATCTAAATCATATTTGTATCGATTAACAAATCAAAGAGAAAAAATATAACCGTAATAAAAGGAATCATAGAGAAGTTGGGCGCAAAGCGCTTCAAATTGCGTCATTACACTACAATTACACTCAATATTGTCAAACAGTAGTTGTCAAGGATTTATTGTGATTGTAATATTAACCGTTCGTATTAATGCTATGTCTTATTGAAATTACATTTTGTTGCTTTTCAACATTCATTCTGTTAATGCATTACTTTGTACGCAAAAGAGATATATATGTATTACAATCACTATGTGTAATTATAAATCTGGAAAGATGATGTAACACACACACATGCTGCACATTTTAAATTTCTGAATTAGATACAGTATGTCGCAAAAATGAATTAAGCTACACGATACATCTACTTCGTCCTTCTAGGACTTATTATGCTGCTAAGGGCAAAAGGTGGTAATCGAAATTTTCTAAACTTATGTACAAGCAAAACGAAGCCCTAAAATAGGGGAAAAGGCAAGGGGTATGTTTTAGATTTTTATTAATCAATTCGATATTTCCATTATAAGACCTGAATGATATATTTATATCAATGAAGTTAGGCTCAATCCTTCTTTCTTTTAACTAAATAGATATTTTGTGTTTATTATTATAAAAATGATGTGTTTATTATCATAAATTGGGCGTTACTTGGGAACTGCCATTCGTGTACAAATAAACAATTATATAAACATTTGCATTTCGCTTACGTCATTAAACCACAATTGTGATACTGGCATGTTGCCAATGAAAAGATATTTTTGAGAAAAAAATCTGAAATGAACCTTGTTAACATTTATCTAGGTCTTTAAATCATCCCTATCCGTCGTTCTTGAATGTTATACAATTTACTTGGTTAAGAAGATGTCAGTAAACAATTTAAAAGGCACAGTCATGATTCAAAGCGGGGATCTGATTATTAACCATCACTGAAAGGGAAGTATTTGAAACAGTTCCACATAAATAGATTTCCCTATCTACTTGGCCTTGAATAACGAAATGTACAATGTTTGTGGATTAAGTGGGTACTTAATTTTCCCTTACCTGTTTTGTTGACAGAGAACTCCGTGGCAAGGTTGTTAGGTGTGAAATGCTTCGTCATCAAGAGCTTAATGTCGCCTACATGTTACCTCTCCAACGATTGGCAGAAAAACCTTTCCTGTATCATGCTTGGTACCCGTCATAACCTTTCCCGTCAAAGGTGTATTCTATATTTTTCTCTTTTTCTCTTTTTTCAAATGAATTTTCTTTTGTTTTCGTGTTTCCCGTTCCTTTCGATTTCCTGTCTGTGTTTGTTAATAGATGACGTTGCTTATTTTTTTTCTGTTTTCTGTGCAGTATTGATTTCTGTGAGAGAGTGTGTCTTGTATCTATTGTAATTAATTGGAACTCTAAAGGAATATACATGTGTATCTAGTGAGCTTAGTAACAATCCTTTTCTACCTAATGCGTATGCATTATTTGCAATCAATGCTAAAGCTTAAGCTTAACGGTAAGTGAACACATAAATGTAATAGACAGAAATACACCACTCTTTCAACACACGTAGAAAAACAAAAGTAATCGTAGGTAGATAAGCATTATTGCAATTAATGTTGAGGCTTACGCTTAACGGTAGGTGAACATATACATGTAATAGAAAGAAATACACCACTCCTGCAACACACACAGAAAAACAAAAGTAATCGAGGGTAGATTAGAACGGAACCAAGACAAAATAAGGCTCTGCAGGGACTCATGACTGCATAAAAGATTGCTTGCTCTAACTGAAGATGACGTAACACACACATGTGCTGCACCTTTCAAATTTAGTAACATATACAGTACGACGAAGAAATGAATTAAACTGCACCATACAGCTGTTTCTTCCTCCTAGGACTCTTCAGTGATGCTAGGGGCCAAAAAGGTTGGAATCCAAAAATTTCTAAATTAATGTAGAAGCAGAAGGGTCAGGTGCGTAAAACCCTTTTAATTTTTATGAATTTAGTAAAATGAAATAAAATTAAACTAGTTCTGTATAATTTCAAAACGTGCACTACGAAAATGTGAAGCAAGTTTTACATAATTCCTTTCAGTGCATTGTTTCAGAATCCATGTACTACCGCTAAAATGGAGTCGAGCCATGTTATCTCAAAATTTTCCGGATTATTCGAATTCTGATCTATTCGGGTATTCGTTTAGTGTAGGGTTTTGCCAGGACAGACGAAATACTTCGAATTAAATAGAATCTTCGAATTAAAGGAGTTCCAACCTTAACAGCAAAAAAAAAATGAAAATTTACACAATGAAATGTGAATGACATATAGAATAGGAGCTAAGTTGTATTGGTACAAGATGAAACAAACGCGAATCAACCAATTAATGTTTTCGTTATACAATTAGAAATTATGCTTACTTCTTGTTGTTTTTTTATATGGTGATAATAAATATTGTTGTTATACATCCTATGACAAGTGGGAAAATGACATGGGTGATCAGGGTTCGAACACGGGACCTTCCAAACTCGATTCAAACACAGTCTTGAACAAAAATCATAGAATACAACATGAACATCAACAAAACTATCATCCTCGATAACTAGGATGTATACATACCTATGCAAACTACACCACAACCCTGAAATATGGCAAAGTGTGCGCCATCTCTTTCATGAGGCAAGAAGAGGGACATCAAAAGAATATGATTGTTTCATAACGGTAAACGTTGACAAGCTTTGAAATCCGGTGTCGCTCCTTTGAAGTCTTAAAAGACAAATATCAGCCTAGCGATTGGTCAGGATTTTCTTCACCTGGGACTAATCAATTCGCTATCTTCGTACCTTTAGTTTTGCCATGGCATATTCAAGGGATGTAGAGAGCAAGGTGAGAATATCCCTTAGATATCCAGGAAGTCAAACTATAATTCTAATTTTAATTGATTAGACTAGGAGAAATATGAACAGAGGAAAGTTTCACTAGTTGAACCTTGCAACAAATGAAAGATAATACACCTTGCTGTTCCAAAATGGTAGGCGTATTCTGCTTCATCTGCCATGTACATCTAGCTCACCTCCAAGTCCATGTCACATCCATTCAGCGTCCTGGAAGCCGACGATCGACCCAGCCAAGCTCCACTACTCATCCTATTCACAATGTCGATAAAAGGATTCATTTGTAAACAGTTTCTTCCGTTTGGAGAGTATTAGTTATATAAAGTTTATTTTACACAACCAATAAATGTTTTATATGACGTTCCGATGCCTAGTGCGATGTGGGTACACATTGTACCAGTCATCAAAACGTCATACAAAACATTTATTGGTTGTGTAAAATAAACTTTATATAACTGATAAAAGGATTGTTTCAAAAATGAAACAGTTCGTACTTTGGATAGAAGTGTCGGACATAACCGAAGGATTTTACCCACGGCAGCTGAAAGGACTCAATTGCTTTCAAAAACTACAACCGCCTGTTTCTAGCTTTTGATCTTTGTGATACAAGATAATAAAAGACATCGCCTGGTATCAAAATGGTAGGAATGACCTACGTTGATTTGGGTGAAGCTTATCCGTAATCTTTACAGAACAGGCATCAACTCAGTAACGGGTCAGATTTATTGATGTCCAGCTGGAACCAATCAAATGGACCAGCATGTATCTTCGGCTTTGTTGTGACGCACCACAAAGATACCGATATAGAGAAGATTTGTATATAAAGCGAGGAATCCTTCGATTTTTTAGATACTGTTTATAAGGGATACCTGGCATTTTTTTTCTTTTTTCTTTTTATTTCAACGTTTTGTTACTTTATGTTACACAGTACTGTAAAACTGAAAGTCTTTGCAAGTGGAAATGTACGCGTTGTTACGGTTTGAACTCAACACAATGTTGGGGTTTGTTTGCAATATATGTAATTTTCAAACTATTAAATTTTAAATGTTTATAATTTATATTTGCCATGATTAAAGAACGATCCCTCAATTAATTCCTTGTGCCTGTTTTTTCGTTCCACATTTTGTTTCAAATTTCTTCCGTTTCAATTTTAGTTCAATGTGTGGTATTTTAGGTTGGTCTATGCATTTTTAAGAACATGACCGTATCTCTATAATAGAATTTTAATATAACATTATTATGTCATTTAAGTTAGACAGACCACGGATAGCCTATGGAATATCATAGATTTAGAGGACAACGCTTTAGTGCTTCGTTCACGTTCAAATGAAAACTAGATATGACATGCTTGTCCTTTTGTTCGTTTGGGTGGCTTTTAGTAGAAAGAGTTATTGCGTCTTGCTACACTGGCGGACGTACCATATAAGTGATAATGTCCTACGGTATGGTGAGATATCTCTTAACATAGAATAAAAAAAACGCAATGTTTAATTTTTCTCATCAATTCATTTAGAATTATTTGGTAACCAATAATTCTGCATCACTATCAATGTAATTATCCATCCAACCGGGTAAACTCAATCCTTCGTTGCTTCATCCTCATCTTCTATTCCATTAATTTAAAGTTAATGCACCTCTAGAGGTTAGTTTGCTAAAATCTTTCAATGTTTTTGTTTCAGTGGATGTTACCAATATTTACATGGCGGATGCGGTCGATGAAGCAGAAGATGCTTACCCTTACGCGATATCTGGTCCTATTCTCTTCAACTTTTACAAAGGTTGCCATTTAGATATGTCCTTTGTCTCTATTTTGCCCCTAGCTAAATGGATTACGAGCTCGGGAAATGGTTTTGCTGATGCTTCTGTATCCTCTTTTTTTTATAAGTTTTCAATATAAAAGTTACACATGTATTATCAGCAGGTTTTTGTACGTACTTGATGAAATGGACAGTACATACGTACTCTAGTATTTGTTTCCACATGCAAACCTCCGAACGCACGTGTTCAATTTACATAAATAAAGTACATAATAAACAAACTAATGTGTATGTTTGTTTCTTTTTCTAAATTGACAATGTGTCGTTTTGTTTACACGGAATGCGTAATACATTTGCGTCTGATACTGTATGTTCCCGTCAAGTAACGGTCACGTGGCAATCGATCAACACTGTAGCTAAAAGTGTGCAGTGTCACTGTCAATCAAACACTAAATAGGTCACGCGCACAGAAATACGCACTCTTTATTCACGCGTCAATCCCTAATGGGAATGTGCATTGCATGATAAAATACAGGGTCGCTTTGGTCTGATATCATCTTTATCGCAAGTAGCATGAATAAAAATGATTGATTGATATCGGCGTTTAATAGAAAACGTATTATATCTGATCATAACATGATGTATTAAAGCAAAACTGAAACCACGTGATATAGTTATATATAACTTTGCACTGTACTTGCGGGAAGTTAGGTCAACAAACTGTATTTACGAAATATGTCAGCGTGTATTTTGTTATATACGACTTAAACGGTATTAAAATAACAGGAAAAATGACATATCGAATTCAAACCAAAAAACAAAACATTATGATTCCTGCCTTTATACCGAAAGTATGCCTGTAGGTTTGTAGTTTTTTAACATAACAATAATCCGCTAATTTCATTTTGTGTAAAATTAGTAAGTATTTACGCTTTGTGGCAGTACTTCCTTTTGGTCACAAGTAAATACGTCGGTTTTTGTAGCTACTGTTCCCAAAACAAATTTGATTCAGTGAAATGTCTTGATGATTATATTAATTAAAAGTGACATCAATTCTGTGGTTACAAATTCCTTTCCCCAACCAAACTACAGTAACATAGGTTTAAGATAGAAAGGAAACATTATATAGATACACGTGCTCATGAAATATTCAATTTATTAATCTCAGTTGTTAATTTGAATGCTACTTGAACAAGATTACAATTTATTTTCAAGGATTCTCCTCTACAACGAAAGAAACATTTTGCATAGATGCGACAACAGAGTGACGCCATAAACAATAACGTGACTTCATAGAAATTATGACGTCATTACAGTGTTGCCAAAGTAACAAGACTCATTTGCATAGTTATTGTTCCTGTGCCTTATTGTTTATATTTCATCCAAATATTGCACGGCAAATATCATTGTTGACTGTAGGTTATTGCTTGAACAATCATTGTTTTGTCTTCTTCAACAACGTCAAGAGACATTTCAATGTAATTTGTTCAATGTCAACGTTGACTATGCAGTATGATATCTTACCATGATGGCTGACTGGCGCCCTGGACCTATTTGTTTCAATTTCATGATTAACTATACAGCTTTGGCTTTTAAACACGTGGTTCCCTTTTGCCGATTCGTTGGTATTGTATACGGCTTGTATCAAAGAGGGTCAGACGGTTGATCGACACTAATTGGATACGAAATGCAGATTGCCCTTGAGGATCTATGTTTTTAATAACACAATTGTTTTTTTGGATTTTTTTTTTATCAAATTATGAAAAGAGCACAAACAATGCGTATGCTACACTGGAACAATAATGAAGAGCAAACAATTAAACTCTTTTCATGCTGTCAGGATAAAAAAGCAAAACTTAAAAAATTAAAAAATAATGAAATGCACCGTTGTTCTTTCCTACAGCCAAACATTTTTTTTATTTAAATCAGAGAATACCAAAGCGTCAACAAAACCATAGTCCGAACTCGACATCGATGAAACTAGAGGCAAAATAGGGAAATAGGAAAGCTTTACATGGATTCCCTCGTAAAAGTACAAGAGTGTTCCGGAAGAGTAAGCGTCTTCTGCTTCATCGACACCACTCGCGATGTAAACCTTTGTAAGCATCAATCCTCAAAATGAAATGAGAACCGAGTCATCATTGTCAATCACAATAAGTAAGCACATTAATAAGCACAGCATCCTCATGTATCCTTGAATTTCTATACGAATTTGTAAACGAAATCAAACAGAAAGCAATCATAACACTAAAGTGTATATTGGGGTATCTACTGTTGAAAACCCTGACTAGGTATGTGTATTGAAAGAAACATGGTGACCCCATAGTTAAACCTAGAATAACCAGTAAAAATAGTATTTCTATCAAAACGATAATCGTTGTAATGAATATTTAACAGCTTTGATTATTTAAGGACGTGACAGGGTTGGGCTGTAGAGGAAATAACACTGCCATGCGCCCAGTAGTACCTGAAATCAATTGCAATAGGTCGTCTACCCAACCACCCAAAAGGGTAAATTTTAAAAAGAAAAAAAATGCAGAGAGTCTTGGCATATTCTGCATCAACATCAACAAACGATACAGCTGGACGAAAGCCAGTGGGAATAGCAATACATAAAAAGTATTAGTATTTGTTAGGACGTTTTGAGTGCTGCCAAAGGTCGCAGACGACCGGAGAGATTAATAAAGTGTACCTCACCTTTAGAGCTGACTCATGGCAGAACTCACCAAGGAAGTTCAAGCTTAATAATACTTAGCCAGACTAAACATTGGAAGACTTTTCGTGTTCTCGAGAGATTTGTCTCAAACTACAAATAGATCTGAGGGTTTCCGATTTGAAAATTCAGAGAACTAACCATTATCACCATTGGCAATTTGTCTTCCCTAAGATGTTTATGTATTTCATGGAAATGATATGTTTCTTTTTTAGATGTATGATTGTTATATCCGATCGAAGACACGTTTAGTATGTGTCAGGATATCGAAATGGAAAACACCGGAGCAATGTTACGTTTCGCAAAATCAAAAGAGTTGCCAGTGCACAATGTGATCGACCATATATTTACCAGATTCCAGGTTGTCGCCAATGGGTGGGTAAAAGAAAACATTTTATCAATCCTTTGTCCGATTTCTGATAATTTAGATTGAAGCGACATCGTTCTTCATCCTTACAAAGAAAAGAATGTAAACTGAAAGAAAAACATATTCCAGCTCGACGTTAAAGAAACACTTGCAGACAAGATTAAGAATATCTGCCTTTGTTCAGGTGAAGAATTTTACACATGGATCAATAGCAGTATATTGCTAGAGTTATCTGTCAAAATCGTTTGCCCTCCTAACCTGACTTTTTAGATGGAAGTTTCTGCAATATTTTTGGAAATAACTACCGAATAAATAAAATGATATGTTAAATAAGACAATGGCCATCTTTTTATATCGTACATGTATCAGTAAGCACCATCAATATGGTTGTTTATGGGACGAAACGGGTAAAAATACAAAGAAAATTGGCTTTTATGAAGGATTTTGAAACGCTCATAGACTTTCAAAGGTGCTGTTTGAATAAGAACTAACGTAATTTAATAATTTGGGAAATTAATCATAAAACTATATAGGCCCGGTTTCGTGAATGTTCTTTAATCTTAGGAAGATCGCCAACTTACAAATCCCCATGGTAAATCATCATAGAAGGAAAATGGAGATTTTCAAATGAAATAATTTTCATCATAACTTGACACATGATAGATTAAATTTGTTTGTGCAACTACAAACTTATATTCCATCGCACACTGCGTTCCAATGCAACATGTACTATGAAGAGGTGCAATAATTATGTGCGTGTGCCCTATTGAAAAAAAACGTCTAATATTAACCTCGTTAGGGAAACAGTACGAAATATCCGTATGCAACACAGACGATTTATACAACTAAGACCAAGATGTAAAAACCCAGAAGATAAATCAATTTCAAGCGTTTGTTTTTTGGTGTATACAAACGCTAGCCCCCACTACAGTTTGACGTCACTGTTTAAGATAAATGAACTCATTACATCTAAAGTTGCCGGTGTACGTTGGAGTACATTATGCTCCAATTTATATTACGGAACTGTTATTTTTTCACATAAGATAGGGAAATAAGTGGTTGATTTGTTCAGATTGAACAATATTTACCTACCTTCGCAAACTGCATTATTTAGGCTAGTTAGGAAGTCATTACTAATCAAATTTATAACATAGGTATTTTAAGTTATTATTGACGTCAGAACCATTTATACACACTTTGAAAGATAGTATGTGAGGTGCTACTAATTGTGTTCCTACTATTTAACTGTTATGTTGTTTTCCTTGATTTTCTTTGAATTTGCTATCACCTATGTTTATGCTGTTGTAGCTTCCTTTAAAGTAACAATTTTGTAACAAAAGTGTTTTATATCTACATGTATATAACTATTCTTGGCCCCTTCACACACACACTCAATCTCTCCCTCCCTCTTCTCCCTCTCACTATCGGTTTCTCCTCCCATTTTAGTTTCATTTGAAAATTGCAATTATATCCGTGGTTATTGTAGATTAAGTTGAGTTTGTTATCATGTAAAGACCGTAAAAATACAATGTAGTTAAGAAAAAAAACCACTTACAGATTCCATCGTCGCGTTAAGTAGCATGTATCAGAATAATGATGGCTACAACTGTAAAAACATAATTCTAACGTTTTTTATCATTGCCAGACAAATTGCTGGTCATAACAAAAACATATTTTTTAAATTTGTTTTTAAATAAAAAAAATCGACATAACTCACACATAAGAATATAGCTATATATATCATCGCTTACTTCATTGCAATCTTTATTATCAATGTGGAATATTTTGCTTTCCATCTTATTGATATAGTATATAGTGTAACTTGATTATTTTCGTCTTTGTACATATATATATACATATCAAACCTCTTTATAGCCCGCATGTTAGGAACGCCTTCATGAAAAAGATTAGATTTGATAGATATTGAAAAGTATGAATATTTCACATACATGTAGTAATGAACGAACATCTGTCGCCGTTCAAACTATACGATTTTGTTTCTTTATGATAGTATGCCGGAAATCGATAAGATATTTCATGTATTTAATTTTCTACGTTAAAAGATGTAAGCAATATCCAATTGAGTTCAATGAAATGTATTTTCATAAGATTATAATTAAATTTTCATTGATTGTATGCAGAATACGGCTTTCTGATTGGTTGAGATTTTCGTTTCATACCTCTATGAAAACCAAATCCGACAATGGCGCGAAAATGTGACGTCACAATAAGGCAATTGACGTTGCGCATTGATTTGTAAAAAAAAATCCGTTGTTAGATCAGTCAAAATTGTACATAATCATGTTTTAAATTTGAAATCAAGTTTCAAAAATTAATTATAAACGTTGATGTCAATTATTTTTTAGCTTCAAATGGTTATGAAAAAACATTTTGCTTCGCGGATTCATACAGTTTGCAAACAAATTTTTTGTTCATACCCAAATGATACTAAAACAAATTATCATCAATGCTTAATTACATGGAGGAATACCTTCGTGTGTTGTGAAGGTATTGCCTATAGTGTTGATTATGCACTAATAAACGATATTTATG
Organism: Mimachlamys varia; assembly: GCA_947623455.1. Classification (NCBI taxonomy): domain Eukaryota; kingdom Metazoa; phylum Mollusca; class Bivalvia; order Pectinida; family Pectinidae; genus Mimachlamys; species Mimachlamys varia. Next base: position 35,127,968 of record OX392538.1, on the reverse strand, counting down.
AAACGTCGCATTAATCACTATGGTTATATCAACATTCATCAATAAAGACAAGTTCATATTCACCAAAGTGCGCTAAGTTACAAGTACTCATTTTATTTTTGAATATATTCATGTGGGGGTGTTACGCACTTGACCCTCCTGCTTCTACAAATTCTGATTCCACAGTCCTGGCCCCTAGCATCACTGACAGGTCCTAGAAGGACGAAACAGCTGTATGATGTGGTGTTATTCATTGTTCAGCATAATGTATCTTTTAGTCAATTCAAAAGGTGCAGCTCGTGTGTTTGATGTAGGTTCATTTTCGGTGTTTTACTTTATCCCCGTATTCAATTTTTATTTTATTTTACAATTTTGTAGGCACATGTGAATTAAAATTTGGCATTTCATATATGATTGAATAAAATGATGTAAATAGTTTTATATTTCCACAAAAATCTTACTTATTATCATGAAATGATTAGGTGCTATCTTTGGTTTTCTTCTTTTCAATACTGTATCTGAATTCCATTCAAACATTTAGTTTTCTATTGTATATCTTTTCTTACTCAAAAGCGTTTTTATCATATTTCTATTTGAATGGCATGTTCGATATCCAGGGGTTATGCTCACCTACGCTCTCTACACCCCTGGAATATGAATATTTGAGGGCTTGCCCAGGTGAAAAAAAAATCGATAGGTTGTTGCCTGTCTTTTAATGATTACAAAGGAGCCGCAACCGACCTCAAAGCCTTCCATTGTTACCACTATGTGACCACGAGATTCTTTTGGTGTACATCAAAGGGTCGAACGACTGGTACTGGCCTCATCAGCAAGGTAGCGTACATAGGCCTTCACTTTTGCCATGACATATTTAGAAAGCATAGGTGATCGGAACCCCTGGATTTCGAGAATGTTTGAAAGGTAGCCTTTTTTGTTCAACCATGGAATAATTAAACATGTTTTGTTTTTATTTTTACATACACATTTTCATTGTTCCTCAGTCAGTGAAATGCAATTTCAATAACCAGTTCTGTAGTTCTACCTAAGCGTTACTGATGATTCAACGAAACGACGGAAGAACTGGATGGTACAGTTTAATTCATTATTTTGATCGGCTGTATCTTACTTTTAAAAGATAAAAGTGCTATTTTTGTGTTTGTCTTTTGTACAATACTGTGGATACTCTGTTATGTTTGTCAAACAAAGGTAAGTTAAGTGTTTGTATAAGAAGAGGTTTAAACAAATGAGAAGGTTATCAAACAGGAAGTTAGTTGAAGTGCACACTTTAGATTTAGTTAAACTGAGGTGACATCAAAATATGAAATGACATTTGAATGGACGGTGAATATCTCCTGTCTAAAAAACTACAAATATACCAATCAATACTTTATACAAAAGCAACAAATATAATATTAAAGTTAAGAGAAACAAATGTTCCTAGTTTCGTGAAGAACGTTTATGTTTATTGCTTGTGCAAGTCTAGTAGATTGGGTTTGTAATAATAAAAACAATGAATCATTGTCTTCAAGTATTCACCAGTTATTGTAGAGTGAGTATTTTGCTGTTTGTTTATTATATATAACATTTAAAAACACTTGTATAAAAACATTCCCTTTGAATGTTAAGATAAACGATACATATCGGATCAAAGAGCACAACAGGCAAAGAGTTTACTGCAAATGTAACGTTTTGATGACAAGTACAATTTGTACTCTGTAACAGTCATCAGGCAAGTGACAATAAAAACAAACATATTTACAGAGCTTCTAAAATCAATTTAAACTAGACAGGGGTAAAACAAGTAATTACAAAAATATATGTCTTTGATCATAATAATGAATTATCTCGACTGTGAAGTGCAATTGCAACTAAGATGTTTTTCGTTTAATGAACAACAATACTTGCTTTCCTCTGTTGAATTGTTTTTATTTTTCTTGTAAACCTAACATTGCTGCATCTCAGAAAAAGTTAAATCCAATACCGTTGGACATGATATCATTCCAAAAACATGACTATTTATTTAAACATGTCTCCCTTTATGAAAAACATGTCATGTAATTTCTCAAATATCTTTTTCAATCGTGGATATTTCGAGTGGTTTCTTTCCAGACAATGTCAATAATGAAGCTGTATTAGTTTCAGTCGGAAATGTCCCGAGAATAACTACATGGTATATGTAACGAAATCGACAATGCAATAGACAACGAAACCGACAACGAAATCGACAACGCAATAGACAACGAAAACGACAACGAAATCGACAATGAAATCTACAACTCAATTAACAAAGAAATCGACAACGAAATCGACAAAGCAATCGACAACGCAATCGACAACGAAATCGACAACGAAATCGACAACGAAATTGACAACGCAATAGACAACGAAACCGACAACGAAATCGACAACGCAATAGACAACGAAATCGACAACGAAATCGACAACGAAATTGACAACGCAATGGATAACGAAATCGACAACGAAATCGACACCGAAATCGACAACGAAATCGACAAAGCAATGGATAACGAAATCGACAACGAAATCGACAACGAAATCGACAACGCAATAGACAAGGACGGGGAAACGAAGTAAATTTGCAAATGAACACGTGACTTACATGTACTTCGTCCACCTCTCGCTACACCTACAATGTAGTCTGTCTAGCTTTCATCTGAACTGCTGTAGGCAAAACACATTTCGCTATCAGCCTCCATTTAACAAATCTTAATAGTGTAACCCACTTAAATACTGAATAAGATTCAAAGAAGCGTTATCAATGAGTATAACCTTGCAGAAACGAAATGAATAAATTAACAGAAAACACAAAAGTTGATGGGAATTCGGGCAAGGAAAACTAACAATGCTTATCAATCTGTGTTTGACAGATAATACCCCTGTTTTCGCTTCTAAACCAAAAACGCAGGAAGTTATAGCAATAAAGCCGACACAGACAAACATTCGATCGGTTCACATAATTGTTATCTCATTTTTTCACTGGCGATGTTCGTCATCCATTCAATTACAAGATTTTTGTAGTCTGAGCCCCACACAAAGTGAACAGTGTTCTGCGTTATAGGTAGTGAATAGTTTTCAACACAAATAGGTGACCCGGTAAGACATTCTCTTTTGAGTTTACTCAGTTCGTATTACTAATAGAGAAACCGTAGAGAATTGAGTACATTCCATGTATTTACTGTACGTGTAATATGGGAACACGAGTCACAAAGGAAGACTTCCTCATAGTTTATATATGTTCCTGTGCTCTACGCCAACCAATAGATATATCATATATCTTGTACATAAGTGTATGTTGATCATAAGGTACGTAAGGGATATGGTATTACCTGTTGGTTATACTGTATACTTACCTATTTTAGCGGTTATCTTATTTACTTTCGCACTGACACACACACATTCCGCTAAATTAGTATTGCGCTAATTATAGTTTATGTATATACAACAATTATATTAATGTGAGTGCGCTAATAATTCGGTCCATATACATGGTAAAATCTTAAAATTTTGCATGTTAAAGGACACTATTTAATATTTGCTATCTGAAAATGTAACAAAATCTATGGTTTCATTTTAAAGTTACAGGATAATTAAAATTTGCACTAATCACTGATTAAGCTCATCACCATTTTAACAACTGGGCGCAGGCTACTGGCGGTCAATAGTGACGTCACCACTTAACACGTATACATACATAAAAACAACTCCAAAAAAGATAACGTTACAGAACTATGCTCATTGTTTGTAGTTGTATTTTAAATGGTACGCCTAATTAATGTTAGCTACTTCTATTTCAGAAGTAAATGTGAAAATCTTAAACCTTTGTGATGACGGTTATGATGACGGTTTTGGTGACACTTTGGTATCTCGGATTTCTTTTTCACATTTCGTGGTTTTCGTGGTTGGCGTTAAACCATAAACATATAATATATAAATAAAGAGTAATATCATAAGTTTCTACCATAAAACGATCTAAATTGCTTCAAACCACGACAAAAAGTACTCACGAAATCGACAACGCAATAGACAACAAAATCGACAACGAAATAGACAACGACGGGAAAGCGATGCAAATGCACAAATGAATGTGTGACTTACATGTACTTTGTCCAACGCTCGCTACACCAACATTGTAGTTTGTCTAGCTTTCATCTGTACTACTGTAGGCAAAAAAATCAGAGAATACCAAAGCGTCAACAAAACCATAATCCGAACTCAAAATCGATTAAACAAGGAGCAAAATAGGAATAAAGGAAAGATTTACAATATAAATAAAGAGTAGCATCATAAGTTTCTACCATAAAATGATCTAAATCGCTTCAAACCACGAAATAAAGTACTCACGAATATTTTATGTTAAGCAGTAGTGATATCAATATAGACACATAGTTATAGGTAAATATATATAGAGAGAGTGTTAGGCAATATACTGCCGTAAACAGGTGCATTTTGGTCAAGGTTTTGAGCAAACCTGATTACGCATCAGCTGGGTGTAATATAATCTTACAGTACACTTCCTGATTTAATATCCAGACAGGTGTTAACTCACCTGCTGTTGTCAAGTATTTGCTAAAACAAGTATAATGTTCTCTCACCTATTTAGGTTAAAAAGATTGTGATAAACGAAACCGGTCTATTTAAGATGATAATGTAATAGTTTTCAAAGCATGATCAGAACCCGTGCAATATTTTTGCATTTTTAATTCTTCTCCATCACACGGAAGAGAAAATATATGCACACGCCCAACATAAGGACAAAAACTAAAACATGTAAAACACTTAAACTCTGTTGTGTTTTTTAATACGCGAAGTAAAATCATAATTAATTTTAATTACATAATATATTTTAAGAAGAATAATAAACGTATTTGCAAAACTCTGAAATAAGTACGTGTATGATTTAGAAAAAATGTAGATGCCCCCGTCATACTATATATTTAACTGAATATAATACACGTTGAATTTTTATATCTTTCATTTTATGGTGGAATAAGATGTTTAATTATAACAAATTGCTACATTGATTATAAATACATCATATAATAAATGAAGATTTTACTTGTGGTTCTCTTCGCCCAAACACCGGACTAATATGTCCTAACTATCCTGTCAAGAAAGTTAGAATAAGTCAAATTATGACGTCAATAATGACTATATTACCTTGGTATTTTGATTCTGGGATAACGAATTCACATATCAGCATCAGTGCATAATGAAACGACGATACCAGGAATGTCAAACCCACAGCTGAAATCGACCAAAACGGAATGGATGACCATTCGACACATGACTAAGCATACCATATAGTAACTTAAGGCATGTTTTTATGGTTTTTTCCTTATGTCAATTCTTTATAAAACTATACTGCAGTGAAACATCGATAGAATTCCAGTCGTTTCATTATCATTATCATGTATACCGCTGCAATCCATGCTTACATATTTTAATATCATTTTTTCCTGTAATAAGAAAGTGTGCAGAAAGAAGCTCAACCTTCAGAAACACCTGGTCTTATTCTTTCTCACTCTTTCAATGGTCTCTGTGTAATTTGTTCTGTTGTTCAATTATTGTTCTAGTTGAATTGTTTAAGAGTTAACATCACGGTTTTGTTGACGCTTCGATATTCTGTGGTATATACCCAAAACGTTTTTTAACAAATCGGTGGAAATGTCTGATAAGTCGTTTTTCTGTGAAATGAGTCAAAGAGGAACATAATTTTACAGTTCTCATTCTTTTCTACATTTATAAATTATCAGGGGGTTTTAGGCACCTGACCTTTCTGCTTTTACAGTAGTTTGTAACATTTCTATTCAAATTTTTTGCTCCTAGCATCACTGAAGAGCCTTGGAAGGACAAAACAGCTGTATGATGTAGTGCAATCCGTTATTTTCTGCATACTGTTTCTAATAGTTAAGTTAAAAGGTCGGTTCTTGTGTGTATTAGATTCATCTTTAATAAGATAAAAAGATGCGTGATTCTAACGTATAGCATGAGGACGCATATGGGCATTTGTACAAGACGGATCATTTTAAATAATACTTTGGATTCAACAGCTCTGTGTAATGCAAATGAATACTGTAAAAGCCAATAGTTTCAGCTTCAGCTTCCAAACTGTTCGCGATGTGGTTATTTTCGCGCTGTCAGTCATGCTGTTTTGCACAGTGTACCAATAATACTATTATACACTGAAGAGTTTGAGTGGTGTTAATATGTTCGCGTGTGGTTATATTCGCGGAGATTTAATACAAGCGAAATAAGCGAAAATGTCCACACCGCGAAAAATTCAACTTTTACAGTATATAATTCAAATAATTAAATCATTGTATTCATCATGTTTGCCACTAACTCCGGGATCCATGTTCAGTGCGTCTGTGACATCAGAGACGGTGCGAGATAGTATCGGAATAATATATTTTGTATATATTGGTGTCCAAGATTCGATTACTTGCCTGTCATAAATCTATTTATTCTTTAGTGGGAAAATATTGTCAGAGTATCGGGCGAGATACTGTGGATCTAAAGATAGAATCTTTTGTATTAATTTTATCAAATTGTTAAAACCTGAGTTATTTAGATACGCGTCTAATAAACGATTATTGAAATGTTCAACTCTCGATCAATTTACCAGTTATTATATGATTATCAAATATGTTTTATTGTTATGAAATAGGTACAGCTTCTATTTGTTTATTATGATAATATGAGTAGGATATGTTGTAGTAAAACTGATTTAGCAAATTATACTTCATTGCACAGTACATTAGCAAAGTATATTATTTGAAATTATTCAGAATTAGTTTAATATTACTTCTGAATTCATAAATTAAAGGTGTTTTACGCACCTAACTTTCCTGCTTCTACATTAGTTTAGAAATTTTGGTTTCCCACCTTTTCGCCCCTATCATCACTGACGAGTCCTAGGAGGACGAAATAGCTGTATACGATGCAGTTCAATTCATCTTTCGGCATACTGTATATATTACTAAATTCAAAAGACGCGGCATATGTGTGTGACGCCATCTTTTAGCAAATAAATAACAGAATACCGAAGCGTTAACAAAATTATAATCCAAAGTCAAAATCGATTTAACCAGTGGCAAAATATGAACATAAAAAAGATTCACATGGAGACTCTTGTAAAAGTACAGTCAAACCTGTATTAACCGGCCACCCAAGGGACCGACAGATATTGGCTGCTTAAGACAGGTGGCTGCTAAAACCAGGTTGGCCAGAACTGGCCCATTGCTCATTTTTATTTTCAACAGTTATATATTACATATATATAAATGCACTTAATCATACATGTATTTTGATATTAATATTAATATACCATGTAAAGATAACTGGTCATGTGATCATCGCATATGTCTATTTCTGGACAAAATGGCTGCTTAATACAGGACGATACAACGACTTGGGGCAAATTGTTGTGGCCGTTGGCCGCGTTAGACAGGTGACCGCTTCTTTAAGGTTCAATATATAGGGTTTTCCATCGGGCGGACCACAGACTGGCCGCTTGACGGAGGTGGACGCTTATTCAAGGTGGCCGTTAGAGCAGGTTTGACTGTACAAGAGAGTAAAACCAGGTGTTTCGGAAGAGCAAGCTTCTTCTGCTTCATCGACGACACCCGCCATGTAAATCTTTGTCACATCAAAGTAAACATCAAGTTCTCAAAACGAGAACGGAGTATCATTGTCAATCACAACAAGTAAACACATTAATGAGCATACTCAAAAACGTCCATCTTCATATCACTTATAGATACAGAATATTTCTCAATGAGATGTCGATGGCGACCATAAAATTTGCCCATAGTTCTGATCAATCTGCAACTCTCGAATCCTTGTGTTGTTAGTTTGTTTGTCAGCAGTCGACATCGATCACGAAAATCCCGATATTTAGAGCAAGCCCTATACAATGTCAACCGCGACATGTAAACACTATAGGTTGGAGAAGCATGGATGTTACTATCAAGAAATGGAAAGTTCACGATCGGAAAATTGAAATCATCACGTTTATCGTATGGCTTAGTAGTAAGCTGCCCATGTTGGTCGTAGTTTAATTAAAGATCGAGGTAAGCAGCTGATGTAGAAAAGTCTATTGTGTCCTTTATTTCAAGTTCAGAAGGGTATATACGATCGACGTGGTCAGCAAACTTCTTGTTGTTTATAGACAACACATCGTCGATATATCTGTAAGTAATTTGAAAGATTTAACAAGATGTTTGTTACCTGTCCTGATTAGCTCTTCCACAAATTCAGTACTTAGCGCATTAACGCATTAACACTTTAGTTAAATGATGATTTGGCGTGGTCAAAAACCTGCTGTTAAAAGTAATATACAGATAATTAGCGCAATACTTTCGGCGTAGAATCGTAAAAAATAAGACTCGCTCAAACATATTCTGCTATCATATCACGTAACCTGGGTTCGTGGATTTTCAAGCAAATTGTTATTTGTGATGTCAAACTAGCTGTTATAACACACATAATACAAATACACACGATTTATTGGTTAAATGCTCCCCGCGGATGTTTGGAAATAGTATATATGGTCTTATTGTTTGATCAAAGATCTATTGAATTGTCCTGCTTGACATTCAATTCCCACGGAAATCCGTTCAAACTTGTTAAATAACTAAAACTGATAATGTATATGAACGGAAGTGAATATGGTATCATATTTCTAAATAATTGTATAAGGTTCGATAGTTAAGTGTAATTGAACTCCTAGGGCATTGGGGTTTTAAAACTTTCCGCCCTAATTTACATGACAAAGTCTGCAATTTTAGAGGAATTTGTTGCAAGCAGATGAGAGCATTCTCTTGTGAATCGCTCTACTTTTTCGTTGAAATGAGGTGAAACTGTTCATTCCTGATAAGGTCGGTGGACTCTAAACCAATAAAATGCAACCTGCTATCTCCTCTCCGTCTTTCATTTCCATATTCTTTGTGTAGGTGTTGGGAATAATGATAAAGGCTAGTAAAAGGATCTCTTTGAGACGCTGAATGTGAGTGTAGCTCTTCGCGCCGTAAAATGTATAAAATTCATTCATATTTTATCGCCTACCTGTTTGAGGTTTTCTTTTATATCCCGTTTTTAATGTAGTTTTCTTGTTAATTATTTGACACAACAGTTCATTTATTCCACGAGTGTGCACTCTTTCCCTCGCTTGATTAGATTGCATTTAATAATATTCTTAACGGTCAAGTAACACGACAAGCTCAACAACGTCAAACAGTATTAACTGATGTGTATCGCTATAACACTATTTGAATATTTTCTTCCTTTTTTAAGTATGTTGGCAAAGTAAGTATTAAACAGTTTTTAATAAGCTACTCTCTTGCTTTCATCCCTATAGACCATAATGAATTTATCCCAATCGATACATAGAAGAGTCTATTTTATTTTTTTGGCATACTGTATCTATTAATAAATGTAAATGGTGCATCATTTATGTGTGTTACGTCATCTTTGGTTACATAAGGAGAAAGAGTTACAATAAAAATGAAATTGTTTGCGGTGTGGAAATGTTTGCTTATTTTGCATAAATATCTGCGAATATATCCATACAGGAACATATTAATACTACTCAAATATGATAGTGTCGTATACTATTAAAGACACACAGTACGAAACAGCTCGATGTCCTCATCGCGAAGAGTTTGGAGGCTGACTAAGCGAAAATTTATTATTGCGAAAATATTTACTTTAACAGTAAAAGATTAAATGTGTTTATATCCCGAGCTAGGTCCAGTGTTTCGAGCGTTGAAGTCCTTGTATACTGTACTTTAATCTATCTTGGTGTGGAATCTGACCATTCATTTTAACAGTACGTCAGCCAGAAACATAATGAAAATTATTACTGGCAGCGTTATCTGTCTACGGTTCTATCGTCAATGCTAATATATCTCTAGGTTCAGTGACCGTACTGTAAACACTAGTTAACATACTTGAACTTATCCATACTTGTGGGGGTTGAATACTAATATTGGCAAACGTCAATCGTCTATTTTTGATGCCATTACTACAATTTATACAATACCAAATTGTATATAAAACACATAACGAGGAACATAAAAGAATAAATGTTTCTTCCCTCAGTTTAGATATGTCCAATGTAATTGATCGCAATAATCCGGGTTGGACGTGTTAAACTTGTTTGGTGTGTGTATATAATGCCGGTAGCGGAATCCGTCATCGCTATAATTGTCAGACTCACGGGATAACAGACAGAGGTGTTATCTAAATGTCACTCAACATGCTATTTACAACACCAAATCCCCGACGTCAAGCGATAAGAGCTTGGTTATGTGTAAACGTATAGCGTACATCTGTTTGCAGACTGACTCGGCGTCAGTCGACTGGCTTCTCCTGGTTTCTCTTCCCCGCCTGATAGAATCGATCTGTTTTAGGTTATTGATGAGCGAATACTACCGTACAAACAATCTTTGAGTTTGAATGTTATCGGTTGTGTCTGTTTGATTTTGACTGAAGTAGTATTTTATATTTTATAAATTTTTGACTAATTCTATAAATAAACACATGATCACATTTGTATTTACCCTTTACCTAATGAAAAACGACAACTCACATCTAGACTCAAATAAGGTTAAAATGTTTTCCAATTTGAAAGAACATACTTTTTGCAATAGACACTGCGTTAAATATCTCCCCACACAGTTTCACATGCTTCTTCTCTGCCGCATTTATATGTATATGCACATACACACACCCAAAAGGTTTCTCTCCGTTCTGATTATGCATAAGATATCAGACTCCCTTCGGTTTAATTATCCCTAAATATGGATCCAATGCAATACCGCCTTTTAAACACGACACCACATACTTTGTCGGTGAGACGCTGAAAAATTGCCCCTTTAGCAGACCATCCATCAGGCCTTGTCAATACAGAAGTACAGAGCTCGCGATCATATTCTGCGGAGCATCCGTCGCGCCAAGACCGCGCGCGGATATGTGAGAGCCCCAGTTAGGATCTCGTGCTTTTTACCAAGCAGACGACAGGAATCCCGCGCCATCAGCGATCAATACTCATCTGGTCGGCAAACATTTCCGTACACACGTGATCCAGAGAAAAAATGTACGCTTCGCATCATTACATTTGGTATCGTCTTCGGTAGCTATTAGAACAGATACCGGAGGGGGGCCCATAGGGATATCTGTAGAACAAGTGCTATTCATTTGTTTCATTTGATATCGTTCACTGGTTTAGCGGAAACGCTTGTCATTAGAGAGGATAACTTGATACGTAATGTTATATACCTAGTTACGTAATATAATATATACAGCAAAGTAAATACTAGCTATTAATTATTTAGAATATGAACGTGAGACACATACCACAATATAAGTTTAAAATGTTGCAAATGATACTTTGTGATAACAGCTGTCGCCAATCGAAGACTGTTTGTCGATTGTTTAATCTTGGGCCAAAAACGTTTTGGGAACCTAAAATTTGTCTTAGTACTGTAGCAACTGAAGGAAAGATGTGTTAATTATGTAATCAGTAGAAATGCTTGTTTATTGCAAATAAATGATAAAAAATGAAACACAAACAGATATGCTGCATCTTTTAAATTTAGTAACAAATACAATATGCCGGAAAAATGAATTAAACTGTATATCACAGCTGTTTTGTCCTTCTGGGACTCGTCAGTGATGATAGGGGCCAAAAGGTCGGAATCCAAAATTTAAAAATTATGTAGAAGTAGAATGGTCAGGCGAAAAACCCCTTTAATTTATGTATTTAGAAGTAAAATTACATTAGATGCTTATTGTTAGGACAGTAAATGTTCGGAAACTTAATTAGTGTAAGTTACTATAGAAACAGAAGGAATGCTGAGTTCTCTGATCAGTAGAGGAACATTTGTTTATTGCAAGTAAATACTGAGAGAATAAGATGGCCAGTTTCTAGGAAACAAAACCATAATTTGTTTTTGCAAAAAATGTATACTTATGCGGAACCTATGGTTAAGTGTTAGTCAAAAGTGCGAACTTTTAAATCTGTGATAAGAAGAGAAAATTCGATACATAGTGTTCTTTGATCAGATATTTAATTTAATTTGCACAGGGAAATTTAAGCGAGAATAAATAATTTATGTTTGAAGCAAATACATTTCCCACGTGAATCCACCGACCTTATCAGGAATGAACAGTTTCACCTCATGTCAACGAAAAAGTAGAGCGATATCTTTTAATAATACTATTTAGTGACTTTGACGTGTAATGAACTAATTATCTACTTTTGTCTCATCTACTAAAATGGACGTTATTTTTAAGTATAATTTATTTCACATAATCATTCACAGAAATATAACTTTCACGTAATGTGAATAAGCTCTAGAAATTAATGTTAAGTATTGATACATTTTGATAAAAATGCGAAAGATATTAATTCAATCATTTCTATATGTATTATTCGTTTTGATTCTAAGATCAACAAAATGCTTTTGAAAAAAAATTAAAAGTTTGACGGTAGACCTCTTTCAAAAATATGATAATAAATTTTAATATCATAAATAATAATAGATTGTATATAATGAACACCTTTAAAACAGTCCTCGGCATCTTGCTTGAGGAGTGTTAGGCTGGGGACGTTGATTATTTAACTGTTAAATTCTTGAAGAGATTGACGTCATAATCCGCTCAATGACGTATAAATTAACTTTACAAGCTTCACGTGTGAAGAAGTATCTTACTCATTTATCCCTGTAGAAACATTTGAACTCCTCCAATTCAAAGACAAGAATAGCTCATTATGGAATTTTAGGGGTGAAAAAGTTAATGGCTTTCCCGAGCACCTGGATATGATTCCATTTCCTTCGTTTTGGTTTCTCTTAGTTCATGTAAAGCACTCTAAATCACTACTCATTTTAAATTCGGATGATTTCTTTTTATAGATTATGTGCGCCTTCTTTTCTATTTATAAAAAATAATTATGAAATGTGTAATACTAGCAAATGATATGGTGTGTAATATTTTTTTCTCAAAGGCAATGCATATATCATAGTGTTATACACAAATATTGTCGAAGTAATTGAACTCAGCGTTCCACGGTCATGCACGACCATGATATCATTTTTAATATCATGCACATTAAAAATAAAATTTCTAAATCAGTTTATGTGTGAAAGTAGGAGTTATGAAACATATTCAATTACTTTCCATATCGATTTAAAAATCCAATAGATGACAGGATATCATAATTAATAATACCCAACAGAACATAAGATATTTAATGTCACGCACATTCGTAATTGATAGTATGCTAATTTTAGGCGTCGGGTTTTTAAATTGTAATTATTTTTTAGATTTTTTTAGATTAATCTTTTCATGAAACATGTACAACACAAAATCAATGGAGATTGTTGGTATACAAATAATTAAATACAAGTTGTGTTCTATTGATAACATTTTGTAAAAATATTTGTAGTCATAACTAACATAACAATCGACCAGTACTAAGTAAAGTATATGGAACACAAATTTTGAGTTGATGACGTTACCTGTCAATATAAAATAGCATACAAATTTAGGTGCATATCACATTTTATGCAATTTTTCTCGGAAGCATCTACACGTTTAAAACGATTTTGTTGTAATGTGCAAAACAACAATGTCATAGTACTGTGCAAATAACAGAAACTCATGATGCTATTTCAAAATTTATCAATCTTTCATTTCCGCGGATATTATTCTCACAACAGTGTTTCAAGAAAGACAGATTTTCGCTCGCATATCACAAGTTATATTTCAAGAGCGAACACCATTATTACAAAATCTTTCGGTTTTTATCAAACTGTTATAATTAAGTGCCAATTTTAGGCTCAATGGTAAATAAATATATAATGATCAATATATCATCACGTCCGTAATCTGTTTCATAATTTAGATATTTTATCTTTAATACATGTTTGCATATCAAACATTCGCTTTGATCTCATAAATGTACTTGCTTTACCGATATGATTTATAGAAGAATTGAGAATAATGTATAAAGCTACCACTGAAAGAAATTTCCTTTATACCCAAAAAAATGATATTTTAAGACAAAATTTATCTTAATCAGTCAACATTTAAAGCGACGATTGAGCAATCCATTTCTTCAAATATGGATATTTGTCACGGTTTTTTTTTCTTTTTAAGCAATATTTGTCCGCACGTAGACGATTCAATGTATGTACTTGTTAAATGTCCTTATGCAAAAAGCGTATATCATTAAAATGCATTCAGTTTACAACATATGATTTTATTATTTTGCAAGACACGTTGATATTGTATTCGATAGATCAATTTTCATTTTCACAAATTTTGGTCGGTTTGGTATCAGCAATAAAATGAGACTATACATTGCTTAGATTAAACATATTTTATTGTCACGAAAACGACTTAGAGGATTGGGCAAAAGTTATGTCAGCTTATGAAACGCTCTATATAATGTTATTCATAATGTACGTTTAATATTTGAAATATCAATCTGTATTAATTCGTAGTTTTATGATAGTAACATGATGACATCTATGATTTATTTTTAATTTAATGTTTCGAACGCGATTATATTGTATGCCAGGAAATTTTAAACTTATTCTAAGTTCATTGTTGTAATATGATAAAATATTCCACCATTTTGTGAAGTATCATGGTAATAAAATAGCAAAATCGAAGTTATACATCATGAAATGAAATTATAAAAGTAAGTAATCTATTTTCTATATTTATGCTGATACATGTTATGTTTATCATATCATTATAAATATATGTCACCGATTGTCTATTCCATGACTACATTACGAGGATATTTCATACCGATGTTTGGTTTAATAGAGAATGATTATTTATTATTCAGAGAGTCAGAGTTAAAATATATTGATATCTACATTTACTGTCAATTGTGTTTGCAATAAGATCGGATTATATGTGAACTATGAGATTAAAATTTGCATTTCATGATATAATACACCAAACATCAGCATAATATGTTTGCAATATGGTCATATCGATTTTTAGATACACATATTTACAATCTGACTAGTTTTATATTTGCTGGTGCAATACGATGTAATTCTACAGTATACTAATTTCAATTCTTTGAAGTTTATATATATTGGATACTGAAATCAGGGGGATTTGCATTTTAAAAGCTTTACACAATTACTACAATGTTAAAATTAAACCAATATTAACATAAAATACATATGAAGTAAATTTCATTTCATATATTGGTTAATGTATGACTATACATATGTTACAATCGATAGAAGCGACAAAGTCACAGGTGTTTGAATATTTAAACATTTTCTATTTCTACATGTTAAAACGTGTGTCGAACACGGTACTGACGTGTTATTATGAAAGGTGTAACACACACATATGTTGTTTCGTCCTCCTAGGACTCTTCATTGATGCTGTTTCAGATGAATAACCGTTTTTCTGCTTATGAACGATATTTCATTGTATCTGTGTGTGATATGAAGATGGACGTTTTGTAGTATGTTTATTAGTGTGCGTATACTTGTTACAATTGACAACGATAACTCGGTTCTTTTCTTGAGGACTTAATGTTTGCTTGGATGTGACAAAGATTTACATCGTAGGTGTCGTCGATGAAGCAGAAGACGGTTACTCTTCATGAACACCTTGTCTTATTGTCTTGTACCTTGACAAGGTTCTCCATACAATCTTTCCCTTTTCTTCATATGTTGTACCTGAACTCAAAATCGCTTAAACTGGTTGCAAAAATGAACAAAGAAAAATTTTTACACGGAGTCCTTGAAAAAGTAAAAGAGAACAAGACTGGGTGTTTCAGAAGAGTAAGCGTTTTCTGCTTCATCAACGACGCCCGCCATTTAAACTTACTATAGTCACATCCAAGTAAACGCCATGTCCTCAAAGTGAGACCTGATACATCATTCGTAGTCAAAAACAAAGAGCAAGTATGGGCAACTAGGATCTTGATTCCATTTTCACTTCATAATATAACAAAAAATATGGGGTTTTTATTAGATTGACCAAATAGGAAACCATGATCTTTCGATATTTTGACAGCATAAAGAGTGCATAGATAAGATAGATTGGTATACCGTAGAGAAAAATGAAGCGTTAACAAAATCATAATCTGAACTCAAATTAGAGCAAAACCTTTATTTCAAAGAGCAGAAAAGCGTATCAATTATATAAATTGTATAATTGATGCACTTCATATCATTCAAAGTCAACGTCATTATAGATGCAAAAAATACATCATTTTAATAACGATATTCATTATTATGAACGGCAGATATGTATTCTGAATAAATGTGGAGATAGGACTCCATTTCATGTTTTACCGATGTGAATTGAAGGAAGGTTTATTAATCATGTGATAGTATGCACACGTTTTTCCTGTCCCTTTGTTGAAGTTTTCTCTCGATACTATATGGAGATTTTATCTTTTTTTTCAAATTTTGAATAAATGACCTATTTCTAAAGGTAGATTATAAGCACATGTTTTCGTGATCAATGAAGAATATTCGCTCGTGTATTGAACAAACTCTCAGAATGTTGACAGTGACAGAGCGATGAGGGTGTAAATGTGGGTGCTTGATGATCAATCAAACAATCACCTCTAAACCCATTAATCATGAATGTCACAGGTGCAACAAAAATGATTTTGCCATGAAAGCAATGAATACAGAAATTGCATTTTGATATAATTTGATTATTTCAATGCAGCGAGGAGACAAAAATAAATATTGATTTACAAAATTCAGATTTACATAATTATCAAGATGATAGGATATCTGTTTTCTTTAATACTGAATTCATTTATTTCTAATACTATTGCAGTGTTAGAATCAAACTGACATTCGTAGACATTGCTCCAAATTTAAAAGATTTGGGAAAACAAATATGAATTGAAGTTCATCAAACAAACAATCTGTCAAACAGATTATTCTTAGCAATCTAGATAATTGATTTCAAAAATACAATTATGTATTGATATATTATAAAATCCTTACAAATCGCTTTATTTTTAAAACATAACAATTGCGCTTACATTTTTATGACGTCATCTTCATCAGAAAGTCAAAGTAAGGACATCTGATATCACTGAATTGTCTTGACTGTGGTGCTGTATTTACAGTCAAACATCGGTTTGTCAAGAAGTCGATGGAACAATAAAGAAATTTCGATATATCTTATTATTCGAGATAAACTAGATCGAGTGTTTGGTATGAAGTTTGACTTGGCCGAGGAGGTACTTCGAATTAAACGAGATCTTTGAGTCAAACGAGTTCAGAATAACGAGTGTCGACTGTATTATAAACAAGAATCATAATATAAGTCCATCCTAGTATATGTACTAGAAAAATATTAATATGTTGTAAAAAAAACGGTATTATTTAAACTGTTGCTCTTAAAATATTTTGATTGATTTTTTTCAAGAATAATTACGTTAACCTGATTACGTTTCTAACACATAGGAAACGAGTCTAATTAGAAAAGAAAAAGGCAAAATAGGATAACAGAATTTCCGACACAAAACGGAATTAATGCAAAGAAAATAAGTAAAAACGAAAATGTTTAGTATAATTGTTCATAGATTTATTTTATAAATAAATGATTGTATTTGACAAAATTAATATCAAAATCGATTTTACGTCATTTCGATTAAAAAAATGTCGATGTTGTTTGTATCGGATTGTTTTTGCTTATGTTTGTATTGATAAACAATATAAATATATGTTTAAAATACTTGATCTCAGAAACATTTATTGTTTCTTATACGTTATATGTACATGTACCTCGTGGTACACATATATATGTGTCTGGGTGATGGAAAATACTATCTGAAATCTGAAATCTTTACTTTTCAATTCTGATTGTTCTGCTTCTTTATATCGCTTTTGACACATTACTGATTAATATTCTTACTAATACTTGCTAGTGTTTGTTATTCAATGTGTGAACCAACTCCTTAAACTTTCATAAATGATCATGAATTTCATGAGAATATGATACATATTATGTTGGGATTATTTGAAAACTGCGAGTACTTTTAGATTTCATCAACAAGAGTGTAACTTTCGACGTTGATTTAATTTATCTGAATGTTTTGATTATTAGCTACGGCCAATTTAATGATAGAAAAGGTATCAATTTTCTGTCAAACATTTTATAAAGGAATCTGTAAAGAGATCCCACTCGTTTCGATTTTTTTTTATACATGGTGAAATTAAACAATAAACCGAATTTGAAATGTTATTTATATTTTAATTCATTTACAGTATTTAAATATATTTACTTGGAGCTCGTTCAATATAGGGTTACGAAGCAAACTGAAATATACTTATAAGATTACAGATGGACAATCATTGAGTCGGTTCATTGATGAAAACTACATTGTGAAAAAAAGTGTCATTCAAATATTTCTCATAGTGACATATTTGTAAAAACGATTTCAACCTAGAATTATTTAGAAATACTTTACTGTTTTGCGAAACAAATATGCCCAATCTGTTTATACACAGTAAGCAAACAAAATTAGGATAACTATTACAAACATGCGAAAATATGAGTACATTGACAAAATATTAATGTACCATGTTGTTTTTGTGTTGTTTAAATATCATTATAATAACTTTGAAAAATCTTTTAATATTTAAAAATATGGAAATATCTATCACACTAGGTACTGTATTTCATTTTTATTGCATTGTAACATGCTAAGTATTATGCGTTATTTAACCTACTGTGTTAAATTAAGATTATCATATTTTTAACCAATAATTTTTATAGGTACATTGTATGACTTTACTTACTTCTTTGGTTTTCTTCGTTAATTAACTTTAATATTCTTACAAGGTGTACAATGTAACATATATCTATTTGTTTTTTCTCACATATCCAACAAGAGTTTTTATATCTATCCACCATAAAACCATGCATTATCGTGGGGCTAAACATTTGTGGTTTTCTAAATAAAAACACACACTTTTTTGTTTAGAAATGAATTAGTGGGTGATAAGTGGGTGAACATATTATTCGAAATATCTGTATTTTGATGCTCAATGCTTTTTGGAATGGGGAGATATTATTCATCTGAGGACATTTTGAATAAGCAGATGAAGTGTTTATTTTTTACGTTTTATTTCAATATCCATTCCAGTTTTCAGGTTTTCATTATCTGCTTTCATTTCATTATAAAACAATATAACTTATCATTAACTGCCAAATGTCTCCAACTATATGATAAATAATTCATATTAGCACATCTAGATTGTAAAATAATTAAAGTAAAATTCGGACTATTAAGGCGTATGGAACCAAAAAAAGCTACATCATCTGTATTTAGATGTACAATTTCGTCAGTACACTTTGTATATTATCATGGGTTTAAAGTCATTTTGTGTACATTAGGATCATTCAAAGCTGATTGTTTGTAATTTGTCTTGCTTATAAGGATATAATGATATGTAGAAGTACATATTCTTATAAAATGTTACCCTGAGAAAAGAGATCTATTATACATGGTTGTTTTGGTAATGTTGAGAATAAATTTACATGCATTTATCTTCAAATACGGAGTTAATTTACCTAAGATGACATTATGTTTACATTGCATTAGACATGCAGGTGCATAGTTTATGTATATGCACCTGAAAATTTAGAACAGTGGAACTGTTTATTCTTTCATATTTCATTATTAATTAACCTAGTTTGTATCTAAGTAAACATAAGTATAATATTCAATATTATATATGTACAGTGTATTTTTAAGTGCGTATAATAATATTTTATAATTTTTTTTTCAAAATAACATATTTAACGATAATGTAACCTGCATTTAATACATTACACGAACTACAGCCGTTGACATGAAATATTTGTGTCACGAGTTAGGTCTGTCACATACATACACACGTAGAGTATATTTAATATGACGGATATGCTGACTCAAGGTTATACACACAAATACCTTGTCACGTCGGATATATGTGCGTAATAGATTTCTAAAAGGCATTCATTTAGCGGAAGGAAAGATTTGTTGGATAGTGTTACGCTTGTTTCTCCGGGCGTTGCTTACTGGACTGTGAGCAGCACGCTAATGACTTGGCACCAGCTTACAATGCGGTCTGTGGTTTTTCTCAGCCGGTGGAATATGTAGACGATTTATAGATTTTTGTTGTCGTGTTTCAAGTATTGTTAGCTTCCTTTCGCATTCTTACTTAATCTGCGCGTTCATTATTACAGTGAAATTGTTGTTTAATTCAAACGTGAAGTAGACAATACTTTTGCATATCAGTTTCAAATAACATTTAATATGAAATAATGCATTGCAAGTTATAAGATCATATACAGAAATTATTTAGTATTTACGTTATGACGTAGTAGTAGTAGTAGTAGTGCAAACTGACCAGGCACTGGACAGTGAATGGCCAGACGGTACACGGAGAGTGACAGACAAACATAATTCCCTATAGGTGGTTGACCATTGTGGTTAGACAATAAACAATGTCTGGGTGTACACACATATACTCCACGAACACGTGGTAAATCCCACACCAGTGAGATCATTGTCTGAATACATTTCTTCTCTTAAAATACCTATCGTTCCCTTTATTAAGCGATTTACATGTAAAACAGTAATACATACTTTAAAAAATCGTTCAATAGTCATAAATTAAAAGGGTTTTACGCACCTGACCCTTCTGCTTCTACATTTGTTTAGACATTTTCGATTTCTACCTTTTGGCTCCATGAATCACTGACGATCGCGAGTCCTAGAAGGACAAAACAGGGGTATGATGCAGTTTAATCTATTACTCAATTTAAAAAGTGATCATGTGAGTGTGTAGTTCGTAATCTTTCATTGAAAATATTCAGCTTTTAGCACTGCACCAAGGTCTAAAGACGCGTTTTATTCACGTTGCCTCATTTTCGTTTTCAGGATTATGAAATTCCATAATTAAATATTTCCGTAAGACATTCGGGGAAAATTGTTTACTTTGGACTTCGTCGATTACCTTTATCCATTCCTCTGGGTAAAACATAAGATAAGCATTGTATTACTTTGCAGTTGTAATGAGATTAATTAATTACAAATAAATAGTCTTTGTGAAGTGTTGTTGTTTCATTATAATAATACTAATTGGGGGAAAATCGGAGAATACCGAAGCGACAACAAAACCATAATCCGAAACTCAAAATTTATTAAACTAGAGGCAAAATAGGAACGAAGGAAATATTTACATAGAGACTCTCGTAAACGTACAAGAAAATAAGACCATGTGTTCTGGAAGAGTAAGCGTCGTCTGCTTCATCGACGGCACCCTCCATTGAAAGTATTGGTCTCATCCAAGTAAGCATTAAAGGCCCATATACGTAACTTCAGGGAAATGTTCGTGATTCTGAAAAATTCTGAAAAAAAATCCAGTTAATAACCATGCAAAAATAAGCTTAACATGAAGTAAACCTGAGCAGTAACTAACAAGAAACTCTTGACAAAAAAATCGAAAGAATTGAAAATAGTTCAGGTGGGGCCCACTTCAATAACAAACCGAAGGTAGAAGACGCTTCGAGATGGACGCGTGTTTACAAATCGCGTGTTTCAACTGCTGCTGTATCGGCAACCGCGAAAGATTCATCTTGAATATTGCCGATACCAGTTAATCTTACTCAATCTATAAATATAATAAGTTATTAGGCTTGATTTTCGCTTCAAGTTTTGCCGAAAGTTACGTATATTGGGCCTTTAAGTACTCAAAGTGAGAACCGAGTTAGCATCCTCAATCACAAGTAGGCGTACTATAATGAGCATATTTAAAAACGTCCATCTTCATATCATACAACGTTTAAAAATGTACATGTGTATCTCTCAGTAAGACCAAGATGGCGACCATAAAACTTGATTATAGTTCTCATCAGCCTGTGTCTGTGGAATCCCTGTGTAGCAAGTCTGTTTGTCAGCAGCCGACTGAAAGTTGTTTCCACTTTGGAAACCTTAAGGGAGATAAGTCTGATCAATTTGAAAACGCTATGTGATGCCTAAACCTCTAATACGCTGATATAGTACTAGTGTACTTTGTTGTTGTTTTGTTATTTTGCACTGTAAATGTTGTTATGTTCAATCTACACACAAGCCCTCTAAGCTTCAACTTTTTTTCTTTATTTGTCAACTTATACACTTCCTTCGTTTACATTTTGTTCTCATTTCTTCTTTATCAACATGTATATCTATCTGTTTGATTGTAGAAAGTACCAAATTAATGTACTTGTATTGTAAAAATAAATAAATAATGAAACTGATTCTATTGTGATTATCTTCAAATTATTTTTTTAGTTTGTTTTTTACGGTTTAATGGCAAGCCGGCAACTAAATCGCCATTTTTTGTTATCCCTAAGAAAGGATGGTCACTTCATAGAAGAGGTCGAATTTTAAACGCATAATCAAATTGAAAAGGACATTTAAAGGCCAAATATACGTAACTTCAGGGACATTTTCATGATTCTGAAAAATTCTGAAAAAAATCCAGTTGATAACCATGCAAAAATAAGCCTAAAACGAAGTAAACCTGAGCGGTAACTAACAAGAAACTCTCGACAGAAACATCCAAAGAATTGAAAATAATTCAGGTGGGGCCCACTTCAACAACAAGCCGAAGGTAGAAGACAGTTCAAAACGGACGCGTGTTTACAAATACGGTGTTTCAACTGCTGCTGTACTCGTAACCGCGGAAAAATTCAACTTGAATATTGCTGATATCAGTTAATCTTTACTAAATCTATAAATGTACTAAGTTATTAGGCTTGATTTTCTCTTATGGTTTTGCCGAAAGTTACGTATATTGGGCCTTTAAAGGTATCAAGGAATAAAATATTGTTTTATATAAAAGTCATGTACAAGTGATTACGGATGATGAAAGAATTTAAAAAAAAACGATTATTTGAATGATATAAATGAGATGAAATTCTGTCAAATGATCATTATACAAGTTGAGATACTATTTTTTTTAATAAATCTATCTTTTTCAAAAAGCCAAAGGGTAGGTACATGCGTACGACATTGAATAGCGTTTTTAAGTCAGGGACATAAAAATATTTGCCATGCATGGACATGTTGAAAGTCGGCGCATTCTATCAGAAACACTCTGCCTAATGTAAAAGGCGAGTCGAATGTCTGGCATATATAGGTGGATCTCCCCTTTCCAGTAAATAAACATGAGTGATGCACATTCATCTTCTTGAAACAAATAATGTTCTCCTCTAAAATTTCATTAATGAAACGTAATGTTATTCACAAGATGCAGTTTGACTTAGACATTCTGTATCCTAGTGTGATATAAGAGTGGATGATTATAATGTGCCCATTATATATAATTAGTATGCCATGCTTTTATATTTGTAAATACAACAGTTCTCACTTTGAGGACGTGACATTACTTGGATGTTACCTTGATTTACTCGCCGGTTGTCGTCGATGAGACAATAGGCTTAGCTTACCCTTCCTAAATACATAGTCTTTTCTCTTGGTTTTTTTACGTTTAAATCTTACCTTTGTTCATATTTTTCATATTTTGTCTCAGGCTTAATATATTTTTAGTTCGGAGTTTTGTTTTGTAGATGGTTTTTTTTTCTAGAACTGCAGTAAAATTATTCACCTTTATGAGATCAAAAAACAATGCTTCACGACATTAACAAGGTGTACTTAACCAAATCGTCATTATATATGTATAATCAATAAAGATGACATAAAAAAAACGAAATTCCATTATTCCATTATTATACTATGCTGTATATTTTGGTTAATCCGTGAAACATCTCATTACGACTCTGCTTTTGCATGAAAGGCGTGTGTTTTCCATTTTTCGTGCCTTTTACACCACCTCTTGACGACCCATCTTCGCACAATTTTAATTAACGGTTTGTTTCATCGCGCGCGAAAACCACTAAAATAGATTACCTTTAAAATATATTTCTTTACAGTAGTTTGCTTCCCAAAGCTAGCTACATGTTCCTTACCGCATTCAGCCTTATGCATGTGACTGTTGGGTTTACTTTTGTGGTGCAGACGGCCAGGTCTAAAGTTTTGAGGAAAATTACAGACATTTGCGGGGTCATTATCGATTTAAATCATCTGTATATCCCAACAGAGATCATTTATAGATCAAATCCTGATTTTGTTCTTCATCTGTCTAAACCGCTTCAGCATCAGCGGCCTTTGCTGATGAGACTGCAGTGTTATACCAAGCTCTTACCTTATTGCATTATCTACAAAGATTTTACGGTATAGATTTTTATGAATTTGACTTATCTTGTAACAAGCTTATAGTAAGTCTATGTTCAATTGATTGTTCGGATACAGGAATAGAACTCGGTTATTGGCTAAACCAATGAAAAGCGTTATCGGACTAAGAAATCTCCATTATGGTCTGTACTTGTACGCGCAGTGAATATATGACGTCATCAAATTAGAAGCATTTTAAGATTTCAATGTTGTATGAAAATTGGTGTTTTACACGAATTTTATTTTGATTAATGATAAAAGGGATTTTACACTTGTTTTCCTTTTCATATGAGATTCATGAAACGTGTTACGAATGTATAATGTATTCATTATTGATCGCCAGTTCATGCTCGCTTAATTGCAAATCCCTAAGACTCGTAGCGTAAATCTCATTTAAAATGGCATTTCGTGTAAGATCATACATGCACTCAATGCCGTTCTCACGGCAGTTATGGATTTCTTCATCAGTAATCATGAACCTGATTAAGATGTTTACCCACATTACTTTTGGGTGGTCGATTGGCCGGTGGATAGCACACCTGCCGTTCACCAAGGCGGCCGGGGTTCGATACAACGACCTTTCCCCGACCAGACGTGAAAAGGTATGGGGGTGAGGGGGTCATCTGCCCGACCACGTGGGTTTTCACCGGGTACTCCGGTTTCCTTCCACAATAAGACCCCTCGCACGCCAACTCATTGGCCCGACCACGTGGGTTTTCAACGGGTACTCCTAGCCCTGTTTCCTCCCACAATGAGACCCCTCGCGCGCTAAAAGAGTGATCAACATAAGATGGATATCTTGATTCATAAATATTGCAAAATAAATAAATCTATAAATAAATTTATGTATTTCATGAACATGCGTTTAAAGATAGTTATTTGTCACCATACATTGACTTTTACACGTACGTATATACATTGTATACCCATTCACATATCATATGCACCGAGATCTAGATACAGGCTTTTATGGCGCTGTGGACGAACATTTGTAAGGATATATGCTGATATCGATGGTCTGTACGGGTCTCCATACAAACCTTCACACCATGTATTGACACACACGTATACAGCACACACACATGGGTCCCAGTAGGACGGCTAGCCCCGTGTAGGACCGGACCACAGTGGATGTAAACGAGAATGATTTATGTTCCTGCGGTGAGCGGTCGAGAGTGATAATAAACTATACATAAGGTGTATAGTATAAGTACCTAACTACAGACCACAGTCTGTTTCGTGGGGCCCCTTAGGGGGAACTACTAAATGTATATACACGTATATATATATGTATATATCGATTACAGCAGAACATGATGAAAGTAATTACAATATATTATGATATATACATTTACATTAATTATATTTTTTTATTAGAGTATCGGCCATTGATAACTTAAAATATGAATTTGTTCAGCTTTTGTATACATTTTGTAAATTCACTTTACTATAATATTTTATATTAAATGATTTTTTTTTTGCAATAAAATATACAATAAAATTCATTTAATTGTGTTATATATATTATTAACAGATATTAATAGGTTCCAGAGCTATTTTCCAACATCAAGTTAATAATGTATTACAATATTCAGCAATTAATTATTATTAAACAGCAACTAACATACAATATATGTATCGAGAGAGAAAGAGGACTGTTCAATAAATGCTTAAATGCAAGGCCTGAAAATTACCAGACAGGTAAATCACAGGGACCTGAAAATTTGTTACAGCTAGTTTTGGACCTAAACTAGGGTGTTAAAAGAGTAATTTTACACTTTTTGGGATTGATCTAAACCCCAAAAAGTGTAAAATTACTCTAAACACCCTAGTTTAGGTCCAAAACTAGCTGTAATTAATTATCATGTCCCTGTGAGGAAAATGGCCAAATCGTACTTCCCTACATTTTACAGGTAAGGACGATCGTTAACAGTATGCGATGTCTATTACAAGTTACAATGTGAATGGGTAACGTGTAAACACAACAGGTATTGCAAAGGTGTGCTCATTAGCATATAAAACCAATTAAGCTTGGCTCACGGTCACACACACTCACTGGTAATTTAATACCTAGTAGCTAGTCTTTGTAAAAATAAAGTATCAGGAAAAAAAATTGTCAACTATGATTAAAATGCAAATTTTATCTTTGCGTTAAAATATATTGGCTATTTTTTTAAATTGCAAAATGAATTATTGATTCATAATTGAACTCTTGTGTATTAAAATCATTAATGACACATATATTTTTGCTTCCTATTATCGGAATGGTATTTACAAAAGTAAACTGATAAAGATATCATTTTTGAGCAAATAATTCATAAATATAGTAATTATGGCTATATTTGCAGTATAATATTAGCTATAACGAATATCTGAGAAGTCCAACGACTCGAATTCAAATGTTTAAATATATTGTCTATGCATTCATATTTTTTCCGTTTTCATAAATGCCAACTTAGAAAAAATATGGTCAGATTTCCGCCATACCACTTTGATGTAAATTACTAAACTATTCTATTGAACTATATATTGTCATACGTGCGTGAATTACTGCTGTAACATATATTACTATATAATTACAGTTACTACATTTCAATTAATCAGTATAAAGGTCCAATGAATAACAGAAAGTGAGTTCTGTAAATTTGCTATTACAATGTACCAAAAACATGTGAGTGAATTAATTACACGTTCATTATTCAATAACACAATTCAGTGAAAAACACTAGTAAGTTTCTACCTGTACAAGGATTGAAAGTAATATTTTAAACTTTCATAGTGCTATCACTGAAAGTTCTTCGGTCAAATCCATATTGCATTAATTATAAGCCCGCATTTGAAAAGCGTTTATGTTCGTACACGGGGTTGCAGTATATACAAATGTGAAATATATTGCCATGAACGATAGACAGGGTTTTTTGTACATTCAAAACACAATAAATGGATTACTTTAATATCATAGTCTAGCAAATACCTTTTTGTTTAGTCAACACATTTCATAGAATATATATATGTCATTATTGCGGGAAAAAACATTTACATGTAGGTAAAACTTACCGACTAATCCCTTTGTCATTGTCAATAAAATATATTTAAACTAAGAAAAATGATGACACTCTTACAACATACTTAACATACATTTTGTATATTCTATATATAATGTATTGGAATTCATTATAAGAATAATCATAATATTATTTATGTATGTACTGGAGGGAACAATGCTGATTTCTTTTGAAGAAGGCATACATGTATAATTTCTTGTGTTTCATGATCATTTACACATCGTAGTGAATTTCCATTATTGCCTCTCGTATTAGATAAAAAGCAGAAATAGGATGAAGGAGGAAAATCCATAAATTCACCTAAAACATTTATTAGAAGATCGATATACAGAAAACTAAAATTAACATTTTAAGCGAAAACAAACTACTTCCTCATTTCTGTATATGACAAACTTGGCCGTAATCCAAATACTCGTAAATACAATACGTCGTGCATGTAGCATGTTATCAATTTAAGTAACTCAAAAAAGATATTTATTGATATATGTATATATAGGAGCTTATACGAGCGTGTCCATTTCTCATGAGATTTATGAAACGTGTTTAAGAATTATTTGATTGAGCGAGCCAAAAAAATAGCTATCAAAATTGCTTTAAATAATACTGATTAAATAGAAGTGGAATGGGGGGGGGGGGGGCGGCCATCAAGAAAAAACTTTGATCACCTGACTCCATTACCTTGAATCAAGGAAGATGAACATAACTTTAAAAGACGCGCACGTGTGCAAATGATGTTTCAGCGCTATTTTTTCTTTTAAATAATCCACTGTTTTTTAGTGATATACATGTACATAACAAGTGTAGGTTTAAGAGACAAAGTATAACAGAATCAGATTTTTCTAAAACACATGATAATAAATTACAAGTCATAAATTAAGAATGTTTTCCACGTTGATTAAATATTGCTTTTGTTGTTTTTTGAGTCCCAAAAATCGATGAGATAAAAAAATATATATAAAACGTACGGCTAACGTTAATTTTTTCCGAATACATCTGTCACCGAACGAAATAATACGTACATGAATATACAATGTTTAAAATACCATATGTACATCATCAATTATTTGTGACATGTGTTTTATTTCAGATCAATAATCATGTAGCTTATTAAAACGCCTTCGTCACCTTTATTAGTTGTATATCGATTTGATATTGATGTGAGGTAACCTACAGATTCTCGGGTTTCTTTCGGTTTCTGGTACAATTACAATTTTGGAGGTATTTGATCAATTTTCGATGAAAATGCCACCTCCCTCATAAATGGTCATTTATACGGTGTACGAGCCCCCAAAGTGTAAAATTAAGTTGGTCGGTAGTGCAGTGAATAGCGCACTTGCTTTTCACCAAGGCGGCCAGGGTTCGATTCCCTGACCGGACGTGAAAAGAAAAGTATGGAGTCACCTGCCCGACCACGTGGGTTTTCCCCGGGTACTCCGGTTTCCTCCCACAATAAGACCCCCCGCTCGCTAACATCCGGGCCAACAAGAGTGATACTTTTATATAAGTTGGAAAACTTGTTTTATTATTGTTGTATAATAAATAAAGTTTATAAAGTGTAAAATTACTCTAAAAAATGTCAGCTTAGATCTAAAACTAACTATAACAAATTATCAGGCCCCTGTGTTCGACACTGCTGTCTATCTACTATTGTTTAACCCATCAAGTGGTTACATAATCCCTTCCTTTACTCACTCACCTCTGATATTTCACAATGAACTATTCCAACCTTTGAATTGGAAGAGTTCAAATGAGTCGCAAAGGGTGAATTAGTTAAAACTATTTCCCCGCCCACATCGTAGCACTTGAGATCGGTATAATATCTCCTGCCTTCATATAACACGACTCTTGTTAGGACGAACAAATAATCATCCTTCTCAATTTGGGATCGTTTTTTATGGCGGGTAACCGCACGCCCATCGACATTTGACCTGTAAACAGAAAGATAATCTATGGGTACAATAAATATCAGCGTTGATGGATAGAATTTTGAATAGTTCAAAACATGTTCCAAATCGCAGATATTACGACTTAAAAATCGCACTTGTTTACGTAAATATACGAACGGAAAGAAACTTTTCCAATGGTTTTCCATGGACACAAAAACACGCGAGACTGTACATTATAATTACAGTGTATGTATCTTTGAAATCCGGAAATAAAAAATACGTTTGTTTGTTTGTTTTATACGCCATCATAACAGCTATAGGGTCATTTATGGACGTGCCAGGTTTTAGTGCTGGAGGAAAGCCAGAGTTCCTGGAGAAGAACCACCGACGAACGGTCAGTACCTTGCAATTCCAACACAGGCCCTGAAACACGTGTCCTAAAGCTCGAGATTGATGGCTAATACAATGTACCACTTGATCACCGCCATCCTGAGGTGAATGGCCAGTGGTATTAGAATGGCAAACACCTTAACCACGTGGACAACCCCCACCCCTTACACCTACATTTACAGGTACAATAGATAACATTTACAGGTAGAAGGAGTAGAGGAACTAGAAGTTACCATTTAGCAAGACCTTTGTGGATAGTATCTTCGTCGTCCATGTCGTTTTGGTATCCCCATCAATGATATCCAAGGGCTACGATGATCTACGTTCTCTACACCCCTGGAATATGTCATGGCAAAATTGAAGTCACGCTCAGGTAAAGAACAATCTTACCAGTCGCTGGGCTGCATGCGTTTTCTTTGAACATTACAAAGGAGCCGCAACCGACTTCAAAGCTTGTCATTTTTCACCGTTATGTGCACGTGACCACGAGATTCGTTGTACATCAAAGGGTCGAACCAGTCTTTTTGTCTCATCAGCAAGGTGGCGCACACCGAGTCTTCAGTTTTGCGATGACATACTCCAGGGGCGTAGAGAGTGTAGGTAATCGAAACCCTTGGATATCGAGGATGTTTCAGGTGTGTAGAGAGCGTAGGTGATCGTAACCCCTGGATATCGATGATGTTGTTGTTTTGGTGTCCCCTTGTATTTCTTTGTTGTTTATAGGAACTGATCTTGCTCTAGTTCTAATGATGCAAAGTTCCTGTGATGTTTTAATTAATTAGATATTAATTTCAAATATCTACATCCCTACAGTGTATATCGTGCCAGTAAAAAAGTCTTTCTTTCAAACTTGTAATGCTGAAAATATAGCTGTACATTTGTATATTTATTTCATTCTAAGTGTTGAAATAAAAATCTAAATTGAACTAGTAGATTACCCGGAAGTTTTTGCCATAATGCAAATTTTGCCGTTACCGCCTTCCGTGTTCTTGAGGGCATTTTTACATGTTAAAGGCCCAATATACGTAACTTTCGGCAAATTTTGAAGCGAAAATCAAGCCTAAAAACTGATTTTATTTATAGATTAAGTTAAGATTAACTGATATCAGCAATATTCAAGATGAATTCTTACGCGGTTACCGGTACAGCAGCAGTTGAAACTCGGTATTTGTAAACACGCGTCCATTTAGAACCGTCTTCTCACTTCGATTTGTTGTTGAAGTGGGCCCCACCTGAATTATATTCAATTCTTTGGATTTTACTGTCAAGACTTTCTTGTTAGTTACCGCTCGGGTTTACTTCGTTTTAGGCTTATTTTTGCATGGTTATCAACTGGATTTTTTTTCAGAATTTTTCAGAATGACGAAAATTTTCCTGAAGTTACGTATATTGGGCCTTTAAGCTTATATTAGTATACAGCATACCATTACATATTAGTTATATATGTGATGCGAGAACATGAAGCATAATATAGGGAAGATCATCTCGATTTTCAAAAGCACTGTCATACTATAAACGTAAATATTTTGGCGGTATTCTTAATTTTAGCGGTTTTCGTTCAATTACCATGCGCTAATTGCAGTTTCTGTACATGTATATTGATTTCTATACAGTAAATAATTAATGTGATAATCCATCGGATGCTTTATAATATAAAATATATTTACAGGTACAACAGAGGTACATGAATTTGTAGGAATAATTGTGTGTTCGTTAAAATATCAAGTACAGCGAGGTAACTCCTCATGCTTTTTCAAGGATGCTGAATCTCACATTTCTATTGAATTTAATGAAAATTAGTTATTGATGTTATCAAACGTAATCTTCGGTAGGGAAAAAATAAATATATTGTATTAACGGTTTATCAGAGAGAAGAATAAATTTCATAAATATGCAAAATGAGAAACAATCAAGATAAACAAAGAGAATAATATCGTGTTTCAAACAAGGAATATCTCAGAATCGTTTTATCTATTTATATACTTCCTGTTATGAACATGTAGATAATTCCTTTTTAGTCATGCAACGTTCCGAAATTCGGGATCAGCTTCATCAACTTTCAATACTTTGGTTTGGTTTATTTTGTTTCACGCTCTAGAAATTAACAGCCAGGGTAATTTAAGGACGTGTCAGGTTTTGTAGGTGAATGAAAGCCGGAATATCCGGAGAAAAACCAACGACCTACGGTCAGTACCTAGCAACTGCCCCACATGGGATTCGAACTCGCAACCTATAGGTGGAGGGCTAGTGGTAGAATGTCGGGACAACTTTCCATACGTGATCTTGTATAGATAAGATGGGATGGTCATCCTTTACCAAAAGATTATCTTATTTTAACATATGATTTTAATCATTTTTTTATCATTTTTTGATAAAATTGTGTTGAATTTCTGTTTACCAAAAAAATGAGTTGTTTGGAGCTGCTTCAGAAAAACCGACCCTAAAAACATCATTGAAAACTAATAAAATATGAATCCTTTCCGTCATTTCCACAACTATTGTCGTTGATCACAGCTCATTATTTCCGAAATTCTACAATCTGAAGGTGAAACTAGAATTTTGAATTGTACATGCCATTGAGATAAAATGACATCTTTTGTGCTTTATTTTTTCTCCTACCGATGGGCTACCATAGGTAAAGATTGTTTTGTTGAATATTGTTCTGACACGTGTTTTAACAATTGACATTGTCAGAGTCAATACTCCCGGCCACTTCCGTCAATCGACTGGACTGAGGTTATTCGACATAATGAGTAGACCTCAGTGTTACTGAGAGGTCGGATCTGCATGAAGAGGTCGATGCTGAAACTGTGTTAGCGGAACAACTATTAAGCTTCTTCATCTTGACATCATTTTCAAATAAATATTGAATCATTGATATTTTAATATATATTATATTAAGACTCAAATGCGTAAAATGGTTCACTTCGTGGAATTTATTATATTCACTGTTAAACATTATACAAGACAAAATTTGATTTTTATTTCAGCATTTTGGGTCGAAAATATAACGTGTTTTGAGGAGGGAAAAAAACTGCATCATACTATTAAGCTAACAGTGCTTGTAATGAAATAGTCCAGATGAAGTACCGCATGGTCTTAGTAGCACTCAGCTTGATAAAACATATTTCAGTGTGTAATTTAGCGAGATATTGAGATATAACATTGTTAAAAGCCCCAATCCACCAGATGATGACCACACTCACGTGAATAAACGCCCGCCTTAGGGTCTGGCGCGTGCGCGCGTGGGTCAGCGGGTGGACAGACACAATGGCCACTTCCAACTAGATGATTGTATCGATCAGCAGTAATGGTCACTTGGTAACAAAAACTATTGAATGGGGGAGTGTGTGGATATGTGTATTATGGGGCCTAGCTGTGGCGTGTGCGAATAAGAAGCATCCTTTATACAGACTCCGCGCATCCAATTATCACATGATCACACCACACATGCACAGGGGCCTGGGAATTCATTTCAGCTATTTTTGGATTTTAATCATATGCCCATTGAGGAGAGCAATTTTATCGAAATTGCTCTCCTCAATATTTTCACCGACCTGTCATCTTGCAGCAAGCCATTTCGTCACATTATTCCGCACGAACATTTTGGTGACGAAATGACTAAACGGAAAAATGTGTTTATGCAAGCTTTGTCGCCTAAAATTTCACTGTCAAGATTCTGCCAGTAGTAATTTGATTGGCTAATGCGAAAGGTCATCGGGACATGACCCTCTATGGGATTATCTTAGATCTTAACGCAGCAGAGAGAAGTTTACGGAACGGCGCGGAGATCAAGATATGATTTTAATCAGATAACTGATAAATAGAAGTGATTTATATTTTTTTGAAAAAAAAGCAGTACACACTATCTACAAGACCATAAAACACATTGTATACTAAAACAGATATTGATTATTTTATGTATAGTTCAGAAATACGATTTGAACAGGATCTGAAAATATTCGCAAACAGTTCTCGTACTCCCAATTTCAATTCTGATGGATAATGACAAATAATTGTGTGTATTTTAAAACGGGTCATTTATTTTTTTTATTTCCGAGTCCTAAAATTATATCCTTGTGGTTACTATGTATAATTAGAGTTTAAATTTCATTTGACCCTTACATTAGCTGGTGTCAGAGAAATTAAGGATAAAAAGCCCTCTTTAAAAAGGTTTGACTCCTAGCGTCAGGGGATATAATTTCATGCTGATATTAATATTAGCATCAATCAGTCTTGACCGGACATCTGTCACAACCAAGATCCACGTCATCCGATAGCCAATGGCCACGTGAAACAGGCCGAGTTTGACCAAAGCTAATTTAACGGAAATTGAGTGTTGACTTTGAGCCGATAGTTAATTGTCTACTTAACATCGAAAGCAGAGTATGCATGTGAAAAGCTATTTAGGGTTAAAGCCATTTTGGCAAATAATTAGTCTGAATGAATGGAATAGCCTCCGCTTGGCTGAGGTTTGTATAAGCGTAATTTGAAATTGTGATAATTTCAGTTCTTCAATGACACAGATACAATTTATGTGTAAGTGTATAACTTTGAGAAAAATAAAAACATTTTTCTTGTTTGTTTGTTTGTTTTTTGTTTGTTTCATATTTGTGTTAATAAGGGCCACTGACGTAAATAATAACAATTCGGAGTTCTTATCAACATAGTTTTATCACAACCTAGTGCGTAGTTCGTCTCAAAGCGGTTCAAAATTACTATGATCGGTGGTTTTATAGTCTTTGCCATCAGACAATATCCCGGTGCTGCCATTTCGGCGCTCAAAACCAGCATTCTAGACTGGCTACCAGCCCCTAGGATGTTTATGAATAATTTCTTTACTGATTTTTACTGCTACAATGTAGCTTATTTCCCGCTTGTTTAGAACTTAATTAGAAATCCAAGTGATCAAAATTATCACTTTTTTTTATAAATAATTTAATTTATGTATACTATTCTAGAGACGGAAGCCGGTCTATCACCTTTCTACAATGTCCAGCACTACCCAACCACTTTATCATTTACAGCTGGGTATACTGGAACAAGAGGATTAACGTTCCTTACTCAAAGCTACATGTATCCGCACGATTTCCGTTGATTATGGTCAAAGGGAAGCAACTCTTATATAGGCTGCGAAAAAAACACTCAATCTTTGCATTGCAGCTTTGAATGAATTGCATGCATATATATTTTGTAGAGCAATTAAAAAACACCCTTGTTCCAAAAGTCTAATTAAATTAATTTATTTTCAAAATACTTTTTATTACAGATTGCATGTACGGTACAAAATCTCTCCAATGCATTATTTTTCAGTTAATATATGTCTGCATTGTACTTATTTAAAGGCCCAATATACGTAACGTTCGGCAAAACTTGAAGCGAAAATCAAGCCTAATATTTTTTTTATATTTATATATTTAGTTAAGATTAACTGATATCAGCAATATCCCAGATAAATTCCTTCGCGGTTACCGGTACAGCAGCAGTTGAAACACGCTATTTGTAAACACGCGTCCATTTCGAACTGTCTTCTACCTTCGATTTGTTGTTGAAGTGGGCCCCACCTGAATTACTTTGGATTTTTTCGTCAAGAGTTTCTTGTAAGTTACCGCTCAGGTTTACTTCGTTTTTGGCTTATTTTTGCATGGTTATCAACTGGATTTTTTTATTCAGAATTTTTCAGAATCACGAAAATTTCCCTGAAGTTACGTATATTGGGCCTTTAACAGTGAATATTTGACTAAATTCAACTTCCAAACTAATTGTTGTTTTGGATATTTGTTTCGCATATTCTACTTTACAGCGTCATTTAGATTAATAAGAGCATTTCTTTGACATAACATGTTAATATATTGATTTGATAGATAAGAAAAATTGATTATAAGTAGCAGAGAAACATTATAAATTATCTTCAAACAAGGAAAAGGTTCATGATCTAAATAGCATGTAAGTGATATTTTACAAGCCAATTAATCGGACAAATTTTACAGAGTAACTTATTCAACTGTTTTGTAGCATGGCTAACCATGTACCTTGCGTTTGACATGTAATTTGCCAAAGTGTTTGTTTATTTTTGGCAGAACATGCAAACAAATGCATGCTCCAAGAGGGTACAGTTAGCTCATGTATATCATATATGGTGCCGAAACAGCAATGTGGTTTATATCTAAAGCGTTTATAGCACAAAATAGGGACATCCGTTTGACTGGATATGGCTCTATCAAAGTGCACACATTCATAGGGACATGAGAATTTGTTACAGCTAGTTTTAGACCTCAAATAGGGTACATTGAGGGGGCATTTTTATCGAAAATTAATCTTATCCCCCCCCCCCAAATGTGTACAATTACTCTATACACACTATTTAAGGTCTTAACCCCCCCACCCCCCCACCCCACCCCCCAATGTTTGGCATTGAATTCCAAATGTTAAATGCCCAAATTAATGTTTAATAAGCTTGTTTTTGACACATTTCTACCGTCGCGATTGAATCGTTCAGTATGATTTTACACAAGAAAGGCATTTTAAGCCTCAGAGTGCAAACAACGATCTAATACTTCGGTATATTTTTGCATATGCCTTATAATATATTCACAACGTAGCGTCAATACAATCTCAGTTCTGGCTACTTTTCTCGAGTTTTCTTCTCAGATTCTATCTTGTTATGGCCGTCAATTGCAACTCTTCGTAGTTTTAAAAAGATAATGGAAATCAGGAAAAATTCAACAAAATATCAACTATTTATTACCGCGAAGATATTACAATCATTCTGAAAATCTCCGAAAAGTGAACGATACATGATCGCGACCACGTCAAGGTTTTTGCTTGTTCTTACGTATAGTGCGCATTCCGTTCTTGACACTTTCAATTTTCCCTAAAAAGAAAGAGTGCACTATACGCGAGAAATTACGGTAAATATATGACTCAATAAGCTATTTCGCTGACCTTTAATAGACTGGAATAATAAATAAATCAAAACAAAGCAACAATTCAGAATTAAATAACTTTAATATTATATTTTATTAAATAGTATCAGCCTCTTCATGACTAACATACTGGAAGTTCGATTTTTAAAAAATTAATCATAATGCAAAAAAGTCTACAAGTGTCCCAGTGTGTATGGTTGAAAGTTACACTTAAATTTAGAAGCATATTTTTTTTTGCTTTCAATTTTCTTTTATATAAATATTTCTTGAAGAATATTCATGATGGTTTTGTTAAAATGTGATGTTTATTAGTGTTTAAAGCAACTTAATTATTTCACTTTTGTAAGTAAAATAACATATACCTATTTTTTCTGAGAAAAGAAACCAGTTTTACCAAAACATAATAAGCATATTTTCTCGAATATTTCAAACTTCTATGAAATGCATAGTCTATAATCTATCTTTTGCTTATCTTTTTTAATACATCATACATTGAATACATCATACACTGTACAAGTAAGACAGAGTATTTTCTTTTTTTAACAACTGGATTTGTAAATTATGAGTTTTCCTGTAACAAGAAAATGGTTTTCCTGTAACAGGAAAATGGTATTCATGAAACAGGACAAGGAAAAGTGATACATATAGTGCCGTCGCTGGGGCTCAAACCCACGACCCTTGGCTCTCCAGCCCGATGCTCTACCAACTGAGCTAAAGGGAAATTCCCTCCAGCTTACGCTTGTAAGGCAACCTAATCAATGCACATCTTTTACATACATATACCAGGGAAACTATTTTCTCCCTTTACTTGAAAATTTCCTACAGTGCTACCAGCCCCAAAGTTGATTTCACAATCTATGCGCTATTATATTATTATAAATGCTACTCTGTATACAAATATTTTTTGTCATGGTGTTATGCCCATGATGAATGGTGAAAAAGACAAAAGTTCAAATGTAGCTAAATAAATACTCAATATGCAGAAATGAAGACTTCTAATTTCTGTTGCATTTGTTGAGAATCTGATTCAGCCAGACCACTGAAATAGCAAGTTATCAATGTATTAATATTCTTCATATGCCCCTCCACTCCAGTTATTGTGATTAAAGCCATGAAGTTGTTTTTTAACAGAAAAGCATATACTGTAAAATTACTCAATTTTTATGGGGTGTTAATTTTGATGACTTTTTGGGTCATTTTTATCCACAAATTCCTAAGTCTTTGTATAGTAATCACAAGTTTGATATAAAGTGATTCTCTGTTTGAAGTTTTATGTACACATAAACTTGTGCTATATCAGGAAATCAGGAAATCTGGGTTCTACCAAAAATATCTGTTCACAAAGATTCCATATGTAGACAACCTTTTACAACCTATATATAGGAAAAAAGATTTTCTCACATTTTAATTGTGTGCAGTGGGTTTATTTGGTTTATTTTGTTAAATACGTCCTATAAACAGCCAGGGTCATTTAAGGACGTGCCAGGTTTTGAAGTTGGAGGAAAGCCGGAGTACCCATTGAAAAACCACCGAACTACGATCAGTACCTAGCTGGCAACTGCCCCACGTGGGATTGGAACTCACAACCCAGAGGTGGAGGGCTATAGTGGTAGAATGTCAGAACACCTTAACCACTCGGCCACCGTAACCCCTTTGTGCAGTGGGTATACCCTTTATCTTCACTGACACCTATAACAATTTTCTAGCAGATAAAGACAATCTAAATAAATAGCGTTTTAAAGATTAAAGCTTAGAAACAAAGTATCCAGAACTGAAATGCTTTCAAAATCACTTAAGTAGTGGTGAAATTTCTGTAAATCCAAAATCTTTGTATAAATTGAAATAAATATGCAGAGAGAAAAAAGATTGCTTAAATTTTGGCACAAATTTAATGCTCAATGTCAAAATAAATGTAATGAAAATCAAAAAACAAAAAGCTGTGAAAATAAACAAAGTAACATTTCTTTGAATATAGATTTGACATATTTAATGATTATGCGGGCAAATCTAAGTTTTGAATGATCTGTAAACCTGGTAAATAAAGCTGCAATATACCAATATGCCCCGACCATTACATGCGTGTTCCCCATCTTGGACTATAGTATTTAAAGGCCCAATATGTAGCTTCATGAAATTTTTCGGGGTTTTGAAAATTATGAGAAAACAAATCCAGTTGATAACCATGCAAAAATAAGCCTAAAACGAAGTAAACCTGAGCGGTAACTAACAAGAAACTCTTGACAGAAAAATCCAAAATAATTCAGGTGTGGCCCACTTCAACAACAAGCCGAACTTAGTAGACAGTTCAAAATAGATGCGTGTTTACAAATACCGAGTTTCAACTGCTGCTGTACCGGTAACTACATAAGAATTCATCTTGAATATTGCTGATATCAGTTAATCTTAACTAGATCTATAAATATAATAAGTTATTAGTCTTGATTTTCACTTCAAGCTTTGCTGAAAGTTACGTATATTGGGCCTTTAACATAATTTAAATAGTTTCAGGTCAAACTACAGTGCTATGCTGCCGGGGAAAACCAAACAGTTGTCATTGTAACTCAGTAAATATACTCTGCCGGGGAAAACCAAACAGTTAAAAATTGTCAATGAAACTCAGTAAATATACCGTCACAATAGCAGCTAAATAATGTACAAAGCATGTGAACAACCAATATTTTAAAATACAATTAAAAACAGACATACTATACTGGCCCCACAAAATTGTCCTTCTGCACAGCTAGCTATACACAAGAACACTGTCGCGGAATCCAACTTAAAATGATCCCAGACCCCTCGCTTGATGTCAGTGAATAAAAAGCTACCATGTTTGGCAGGACCCGAAGAAATACTGTTGAACCTCATTATCTCGAACTTGTGTAGTTTGATAACCCAATTTAATTTGAAGTTTTTTGCCAGTCTTCACAATTAGTATTCAAACTCATCTAACTCTGATAATTCGTAGTTTTTTCCTGTTCCTGCCGACTTAAAGATACAGAGTGTAACAAGGTTTGACTGTATTACAAATTTTGTTTATCTTTGATGCCGAAAAAAAAGAAAAAATGAAAATCTTAATCAAAGAACGGCTCAACTGACGCAGTATTTGAAACATCTTATATATATATATTGTTCATGCCATTACAACATTTTACATATCTTCATTTCTAAAGAAATATACAATTTGTATATTCTTCATTTAACAACAAATACATTTTGGCAGTGAATACCGAAATAATTCTTGCAGTCATCTTGTCATTAAATTTCCCAGGTCTATTGTGTTACGCCCAAACACCTAATTTTCATTAGGTCTAGTCGGGCCTCACTAGTAAAACTAGTCTGTAGGTTTCTTTTATAATTGAAATTTCAGTAATTAATCTTTGAGTTGACATCAGCTGTCCTCGGAAGGTTTCTGTGATAACTCCTTCTTCTTCTTGACTAGCTCAGCTAAGTATTTATATCTTAACATACAGTCCTCCTGTTAAAGAAAAAAATACTTAGTTAGTCATTATTATCAAACTAGACATGTTGAGATACCAAGATATGACAAAAATATCACCCCAGACAACCACAGAGAAATACACTTTTTTTTAATAAATTTCCACTGGTGTAAGACAAGGCTGTCCATTTTTGGTAATACCATTTTACTAAAATTTTCAAACATAAATTTGGCTATAACTTGACAAAACTCATGGATCTTTACCAAATTATAACCTGATCTAGTGATCTGCATCTTATCATCATACAACTACGTATACATACATATTTATATATACATGTACATGTAGCTACATGTACAATGTACATACCAAATTACAAATCAATGGCCAAGGGAAGCAGTGGTACTATGTCATATGCCAAGGTTTTTTATTGGTAGGGGGTGTAAGAAATTTTAGTACCAAAAATCTTGAAAAAAAAAAAATCTTTTTAAATAGGACATGTGAGTATTTTGACACTCTGTATGATCTGACATAATGGTGATTTAACATTAATCTGGAAATTACTTTCAAATTAGACCTGTTTAATTCCGACATCTTTTCTAATCTCACATCTGTGCATTCTGACTTCCTTCTTAATCTGATCAAAGGGTTGTGTTTAACAACTTGTGTCGTGTTTCTCAGATTTTTAACATGAATTTTTTGTTGAAAGCTTATACATCTATCAAGGAATCGTATATACAGTAAAACCCTACTTACTGAAACTTGTTGGGACCTGAACAATAGTTTAAGGAATAGATCCTCATCCGAGGTTGGTTGAATATGTACGAACTCTGTCGGGACCAAATGAACTGTTCGACAAATAAGGGGTTTTCGAGTAAACCAGTTTTGAGTAAGTGGGGTTTTACTGTATGTATAAAGGCATTGCCTGCTATTTAATCCATTTGATGATATATTCCATCTTTTTTGTCAATAAAATTTGTTGAAATAAAAGGAATTGTAGATCAACTTACTTTGGTTTTACCGGGAATCTTCTCCGCAATTTTTTCCCATCTTTGATCCGTACCTTTCGGGTACTGTCGTAAATTCCATTCTAAAATAGTCTGTTGGTTTTTATTCCAACTATCACCATCACCAGAACTCTTTGAAGTCACAGAGTTTTCACTGACTGTGTCCGACGTAGACTCGGACTGTTTATTTTGCTGGACAGTTTTTGGCTTTGTTATCTCCCCTTGTTTGTTCTCCGACTGAGATTCGGCAGCAGCTTGTAACGTCCTTTCTGCTATTTTCGTTGGTTTGGGTTTGTGACGCCTGCGTACATCCCCGCCACTCTTAATATCACCGTTTGTATTTTCTGCGGTTGTTCCTTCATAATCTGATTTGTGGGATATCATTTCTTCAGTAATTAACTGTGTCTTCTTTGCTCCTTTCAAACCGCCACCTTCAAAGAAAAGAATGTTCAAGAATCTAAACAAATGAGCTATGCCTACAGTAGGTGTCAACCTCTGAAACCACCAAGATCTCCCTCATTCCACGTTTCCAATAAGGGAGAAAGTGCATGAAATGCGACTGAAACTGCATTGCTCAATTTGTCTTTCCCATTTTATGTATCAAAATAACTTCAAAACTATTCATTTGATCCAGACACGCCTATAATGGTGATTACACAAACCCTGCAGTAACTAGGAGATCACATCACCACAGGATGTAGCTTTGGGGTTTGTGTGAGTTTGGACTTAAATGGGGAAGATTTCGAGGGAGATTGGTAGATTTTGGTCAAAATGAGGGTTAACGGGTATGGTTATGCAGACAAATCTATCAGTAACGTTCCCCTAGGTACAAACTTCACAAACAAAGTGGAAATTTACAGACTATATTGGGACGCAAACCATTACAGTGAACCCTCGCTTAGTGACCATATCAGAATTAAGACCACCTCGCCATTAAAACCACTTCATTTCAGTCCCGAAAAAAACCTTAAGAAAAATCTATTCTAAATATTTTCTAAATCTGTCAAATTTCTTGTAGCACACCCAATACACACTGTACGCCATAGGGTAGAAGTACACACTTACTCTGTAAAGAAGCATCCAGTTTGTTGACATAAGTTGTTTTGAGGGTCTTTGATTTGGCTATCACCTGAAACAAACAATTAAATCTTATCATATCAATATCGCACACCAGAACTCTACGTATACCATAGTCTATAAAAGGCAATACTGTAAAATCATTAATTTTTGTAGGAGTTTTATTTTTGTTTATTTTGTTACTATAAATCATTCACAAATTGAAATGTTCACAAGTTTATAAATTATATATAGCTCCTCACAATGTTTCAATGGTAAAATTTTTAAAAAGTTCAAAATATTGAATATATGAAATTTACAGTTGCATGCATGGGTACAAATGCAATATTGACTCAGCTAGTGTTTCTGAAAATAGAAACATCAGGTCGATATCACAAAATATGGACCTCCATGTGACCATATTTTAGCCAATGAGAAATGAGAAAAGTCAGGCCACATCGAATATTTAACAGTAACACACATATATGGAATAATATTTTTTATCTACAAATTATGTCCCACAAAATAGTGGGGGGGGGGGTTCCGTAGAAAACCAAAAGAATTCTGTTGCAATTTAATTTTTCACAATCTCCACCTCTGTAATGACAAATGAAACCAATTTATCACGATCATACATGCACATTATAGTATCACTAAAATATTATTTGTTTGACATTTTGTGCACCAGGGGCCAGTGATCAATCTACGTGCAAGTCCAGAGTCCAGTACTCATAAAATTATGAAAGGACTCATAGAAATTTTGAAAATACTTCAATTTAACATTGTGGGACTCATTGTTTTCGGCAATATATACAAAAAAGGACCAATGAAAATAAATTGTAAATTGATCACTTCTGGCCTAGGGGAGATAACTTGTTTAGTATGTACATTATTTACAC
This sequence comes from Mimachlamys varia, assembly GCA_947623455.1. Taxonomy (NCBI): domain Eukaryota; kingdom Metazoa; phylum Mollusca; class Bivalvia; order Pectinida; family Pectinidae; genus Mimachlamys; species Mimachlamys varia. The sequence goes on along the minus strand of OX392538.1, from coordinate 35,085,019 downwards.
ACCATTTCTAAATATCTAATGATGAATTTGTGCTGTTATTTCTCATAGAAACAAATTAAAACCCACTGCTTTATATGTGTCTTCAGGGGTGAATGAGTTAAACTCCGATGCTCCACTAAAATGTACATTTATATAGATAAGCTACCGGTATGACACCTGCAGGGATAATTCTGGCTCTTAAAACCTATGGGAGAATTTGAGGGATTTTATGAGATTAGTGAAATTTTATGAGATTTTTCCATAGAAAGTAACACTATTTTCAAATTTTAATGAGATTTTCAGGAAAAATATACGTAAAAATCCCATAATCTCGCCCAAAAGTGATACCTGCTCCTACCTCAGGTACGGTTCTATTGACGACACTTGCGACCTTTTCCCACCTGTTGACTGACCCACCAGGGTACTTGGTCATCGCCTTAGACAGCAGGGCCAGGTCTTCATCTGTCCACTCGCCACCCTTTATTGTTCCGAAATATAAAGTTGTATATACATGAACATGTACATGACATTTCATAATCAAAGCAAATTTCATATTTAAATAAACAGCCTCAAAAGTGTAAGAACATGTGCTGAATACTAGATGCCAAGTACATATATGAAGCTGCTTAGGGCTATTCCATAATTAATCTTGTGGAGGAATCAAGTGCAGAAGTCGCAGGCATCATGTAATTGTCCTAAGTGTGACATCACAACAAGAACAGTTGAAACTTACAACCTATCAAATTTGCGCTAGGGAATACAGTTGTGGGATCGCAAAACATTACACGATATGTAGTATGCGCCAATGTGTAAACGGTGTGTGCATGTTGTGAGAACAATGCAATCCTGGGCGATTAATTCTACCGAACAACAGTGGGCGCACGATAGAATAAAATTGTGCGATGACAATCGTGGTTGAGATCTTTAGATCACCCAGTTGTGCGCACCATTCACGATGTATACGCACGGATGTTCTGGTGCGTTGTACATTACCAAAACTGTAACTAGATTCTTATGCAAAATGTTAATGGGGCAAATTCACTGGGCAACAGAACAATTATATGACAAAAAATTAAACCTAACACATACCCTCACGATATCTGTACTGGTCTCCTCACCAGTGTTAGATTGTACCATCTCTGTGTAAACCACAGGCGCAGCATCAGTACACAAAACCGGAACAATGTCCACAAACTCCGGCCGAGCCTTCTTTTTGGCTTTTCTAGCAGCATCTGTCAGACAAATTGTATATTATAAAGTATTACAAGTGATAAGCTGAAATTTCAAGTTTCTGATCAGATACTTTCATCATTGATAGTCATATTTTTTAGAATTTAAAATTACGCGTGCTCAGAATTAAAAACATAAATAATATGTTTACATGTACATTTAGAGGAAAAATAACACTTTTAAATGGCTTCTTTTGAGCTCTCCTTTCAGATAAATTCATCAGATCTTTAAAAATAGGAGCAGTTAAGCAGATTCCAAAGTTGATAATTCAACATTTTAGGGTCCAAAATCGGGAGTCTCCCTCCTAAATAGGGAGGGTCGGTAACTATATGGATAGTGGGATGCTATATGGTGTAAATATAAATGAAATAAATCTGTCAAAGGGTTCACGATACGTAGTTAACAAGCTAATACGTAAGTGGTTAACAGTGAGCTTTGACCTTTAACCTTGGCCAATGGTGAACACTTAAATCTAATGAGGTGTAGAACATTGGATTGTGACGCTATGGTGTGAATACGAACCAAATCTGACCAAGGGTTTTTGAGAGATGTTGTATAATAAGTTTTCACAGAAGCATAGACATGAGAACATAGATAAAGAAATTACTATACCCACCCACCCACCCCCCTCCTCCTTTACCTTAGTAGGTTAGTGGGGGGGGGGGGTATAGTAATGGTTAGGTCTAACTTTTAGGAGAAAAATGTAGTCGTTCTTTATTGATGGTTTCAATGTAATACAGTTTCACTTATTTAGTCTTAGCATTTCTTTCTGAAATTATAAAATACCTCTACAAACCAGACACCTGTGTAAAGCAGCCAAACCTTTTGGTCCCACAAGAATTGGATAATTTCTTATTGTCCAAAAGACATCAAGAACTTTCATTTCTGTATCCAGCCATACCTTCTTCCTCTTCCTCATCTTCATCCTCCTCATCTTTGACAACTGTGTTCCGTTGCTGCTTCCACTCATTAAGAACTGCAGTTGTCTCCCTTACTGTGGTAGGAAGGTTGACCGTAAAGTTGACCGTCCATATGGTCAGTCTTATCGGCCAAAGGTCAGATAATTTTGGCCGGGGCAGTGAGTCCATCTCTTCCTGAAGCTCGTCATACTGATCTTCCAATTCCTGTTTGTTTTTCCGCAATTTCTTCTCAAACTTTTTTCTCCTGGATTCATGATCTTCCTCCTAAAAACATGTTGAGAACAACATTATAAAGTCTTTAGATTTTGTGCTTTTGGAGTTTACAGAGTATTGCATTTTTAACATCAGACCTGATATATAAATTTAGAACCAGCTAAAAATAATTCAACTTCTCTAAGACTTCAAAACAGTGATTGTACCATATGCATGCAGCCAAAATATTTTTCATGCGGGGAGATTTCATATAAAATGTTACGCATAAAATGTAAATGCTCAGTGGCCGATATCCACAACTTTTAGCTGTTCTAAGCTCTTCTGCTTTACACTACTCCTATAATACAAGATGCCAATGCATGGTTGGCCTTTTTAACATCGGATATGATTTTGCCGTTTCAAGGCGCCTGTCAAAAAGTATCTCAATCTCACCATGTTAAACCTCTAACATTGTTGGAGTATGCTTGAGATATAATCCCAATACATACCCGTTAACCCTCCCTCATTACGAGGGAGACTCCCTCATTTAAGTCCAATCTCACACAAATTCAAAATCTACATCATGTGGTCAAATGATATCCTAGTTACTGCAGGGTGTGTGTAATGACCATAACAGGTGTGTCTGGATCAAATGAATACTTTTTTAAGTTGTTTCGATACATAAAAAGGGGAAAACAAATTGAGTAATGCAGTTTTAGAAAAATTTCACCCACTTTCTCCCTCATTGGAAATGTGGAATGAGGGAGATCTCCCTTATTAGAGGTTTCAGAGGTTAACACCTATGCCAATACTTTTAGTGTTAGCTTGAAAAATCTAAAACAGTCTCAAAACAGGGAAACCTGTACATTGTATATAAATGTTGCTTGTTAATAATGTAAAATTTGATACAGTTGTGTCTACAATATCTGACTTCTTGCAATAAAAGTAGTTCTTTTGAAGTCTCTTACCATTGTGAACTTCTTCTCCAGGAATATTGACCAGAGGACGAGGTATTGGCCGAGGGTAAGTATGACACACATAAAGGCCAGTAACTCCAACATCCCCAGCTTCCGTACCCGTCTGTAGTAGTAGACTGGCTGTCTCCAGTCCGGCAGGCCATTCTCCAGTACCAGGTCATACCTGTAAATAAAATAATAAGTAAATAGATTAAAAAATATGTGTACAGCATATGATATTGCATCCTATCTGGCTAGAAAAAGATATTTTAAAGTCCTTTACTGTACAAAAATTTACAATTTACACACTCAGTCAATATGAATAACATGCATTTAAATATACAATAAATAATACATTAATAAATTAAATAACAGGCGCTAACTACTATTACTAGTCCTATGCCGCCTGGCTAATATCTCCCAAACTGTTTCTGCCTGTGTGTGTGCTGAAAAAGTATTGTATTATGTTTGCAGTGGGACAGAGCTTCCATCTGCATCTTTAAAAGACAGAATATAAAACTTATTTAATAGAGTAGCACAAGTATATGCACTACACTTTAATGTTCAACTGAAGTGTACCTCGTCTCAGCAACAGTATTAATATTGTACAGGTAGAAAAATTCTAACTTTAGAATTTCTGTGGTTATGTACATTTTAAAATTGTTGAAAGTTTTAAGGATTGATATTATGACCCAAAGTTGGCAAAATTTTGTTGAATCAAGCATATGTCTGGATAGTCATACCACTTAGTTTGCCAACATTTATATATTTTTGTGTACTTACCTTTTTCTTTTTTCTTCATCTTTCAGTGTTTCATAAACCGCCACCATCTACCAAACAGATAAGATATAAACAATGAAAATTAATATAATTTGTATGGCAGTTTTATATATTATGCTATCAATGCACCCTTGCTATCTCAAAACAATGAAAAAGTCTACCAGGTATTTCAAAAGTATATTTTTGTTTGTTTTGTTTATTTTGTTTTTAGTTGTAATATACATAACACACATCATCATTGAGAAATTTACCTTTGTACATACACCGGTACGTGTATAACCAAGATTTATGCAAAATTTCCTGCTTTCCCCAAAAAGACTATTTTGAGCAATATCTTCTCAAATCAAACAATATCAAAATTTAATATTGCATTAATTCATGTTACATAAACCTAAAAATGTCATATGACAGTCATTGTATTAAATTTGATATACATACTTGTAAAGATCAACAAAACTTGATGCAAAAATCTGTTATGTATATGGATTAAGTTTTTGTTGATTTTTACAGAAAAAAATTGGAATTCTGATACAGACATTTATTCTTTTGAATACTTTGGTTTTACTTTTTTTCTGTATAGCTACATGTAGTTGTGTTTTTTTTATATTTTTATTTTTCAGAAATTTTACATAAATATACATTTACAGTTTATATGTAGAGTTTCATTCCTACTCTCACACTTTCTCATCATCAACACTACACCATCATCAACATCATGACATATATAAATGCATCATGTAGTTGTGTTTTTTACTATCACTATAGACCTGTATGGACATTATTAAGAGCATAGTCTTTTCTTTACCTGTCTGAACTTGGTTTCAGCATCTTCTTCCTTGTTTTTGTCCGGATGGAGTTGCAGCGACAATCTGCGGTAGGCTCTGCGGACATCGCTACTTGTACAGTCCTGTAATTATAAGATAAAATAAGTACAGTATGTCATAATAAGAGTGACTCACCACTAAATTTTACTTATATATTTAAGGATTAACTTTCTGTTTTGTTTAGGTTATCAGGGGATAACTACAATGGAAAACAGGTAAATTCAATATGTTTAATTTACCCGTTTTCCATTGTAGTTATCCCCCGATAATTTTACCTGAACAAAATAGAAAGTTTATCCTTATATTTACAGTATCTGTCTGTGAAATGTTTGTAACTATTTTGTTCATTATAGTCAAATCTACGGACACAGATTTCATTTCAAAACTAATAAACGTGGGAATGGTTCAATAAATGTAACAGCATGAAATTTGCAAGCTCGATTCCGTCTACGTATATTGTTGGTGAGGTCACACAATTGTGTTTCAAACAGTAGGATTTGCATAGCTCCGCCCAAATGTATTGTTGTCAACATCATAGCAATTTGTCACGTGCTTGCAAATTGACTACAGTTATGCAGTGATAATGAAAGTCTGTTGAGCAATGGTTATCGAGTGAATGTCAGTGTAGACTGTAAATATATATAATTAATCCCTTCACTGCTGTAAACCATAATGGACCAGTTCAGCTGTTTACCAGTATTTAGCGGTAAAGACTTACAAAATGTAGTGCTATATAGCACATCTATTAATTATATAACCTGTCTGAAAAAGGTACCAATGCAATCTTCTGAGTAATATAAGTAACATGTGTTTTTTGTCATCAACATAATATTACAATAAATTGTATTGCTGTATTGGACCCTAGGCCTTGAAACACAAAAAAGTACAGAAAAATAAGACCCAAGTGTTTCAGTAGGGTATACGTATAAGACCCATTAAGTGTTTCAGTAGGGTATAAGACCCAAGTGTTTCAGTAGGGTATAAGACCCAAGCGTTTCAGTAGGGTATAAGACCCAAGCGTTTCAGTAGGGTATAAGACCCAAGTGTTTCAGTAGGGTATAAGACCCAAGTGTTTCAGTAGGGTATAAGACCCAAGTGTTTCAGTAGGGTAAGCATCTCCTGCTTCATTAACGACAACTGTACAAATATGTAAGCAATGGAACTACAAGTGCAAGTAGTGGCCCCGGGTTAGTCCGAAGGGTTCTGATTCTCTGAACTGCCTGTCGTCAAAATATTTAGCGGGTCAGAGAGTCAGAACCCTTCGGACTAATGGTGGGTATGGAGGATGTAGGAGTCCTTATTCTTTTCCCCCTTAGGTAACTTATGTAGAATCTACTGTACCATACCTAGATCTGGCAGGGATCACTTTAATTAAACAAATTTCGAGATTTTAATATTTTTGGCAACTGATACATAAGTTCTTCCCATTCATCATCCTGTAATTCGATCTCCAAGAAGAAAATTATCTAGCTTGAACAATCTCTTCCAGGAACGAAAAGTTGACATATGAACGCACATCGATACAGTCAACAAAATTACGTAGTTGCATCTATGCATGGCCCATTTACAAGTAAGACCGTTCCGGCTTCCCAAAAATGAGTTGAAACTGGCAATATCCACCGGGATTCTTGTTTCAACAGGAAGATCCTGTCATAGTTTGGCAGCCAGGTGCGAGAAGCTTTAGCCCGAGCTTTCTCTCGCCCTTACACCAGGCTTAGACATTTTGACATCTACAGTTGAGTGTAAGCTAACCTTTACACCTAGTGCACTAGTAGTGCACTACGTTTAAACTAGTAGTGCACTACATTTAAACTACAGGTAAACTAGTAGTGCACTACACCCTGAACCCCATATAGGTCAAATACCCCTACAGGTAAATGGGCAGTCCCATCCATCTACCTGTGATTTTTACCTGTACCTCACCTTTGTCGTCTGCTAGTAAATGAGGCTGGCCTTATCATTAGTTAATATTTATAACTTTAATGTATATATATGCATCTTATGTAGTTATTTTTCTCAAACAACCTTTTTTCTTTCATTTCAAAACTAGAAATTGTGAAATCATGATAATTACTCTTACAATTTTCCCCAAAAATTTCTTGCATACATCATATAAATAAAATAGAAAATTAATATTTATCTAGCAGTTTTGATGTCTTATATTTCTTTTAATATACACTATTAACTTGATTTTTTTTTATTAATTTACCAATTTACAATCAAGTATATTGAAAAATTGAAGGAATATCTATTGATTATTATTTGTTTAGAAGTATATTTTTAAATATTGTAAAAACTAATTGCGAAAAAAAAACAAATTAATATTCTTTTATTACTTAATTAAATTAGATATATATTTTTATAAAATACATTCATGCCTCAGATCTATATATTTATGAACACGCTATAGAGTTTTGATAATCTTTACTTTTAATTTTTTTCTATATTAAGATCTGTATGTATATATATCACCACATACAACAGTGTTAATATAAATATAAGAATTTGAAGTTGAAAAAAGGTAATACAACAATAAATTTAAATTTATTCAGATTGTTCAGTATGGGACAGATGTTTTGATTTGACCCTCATGATCAGGCCTCAGGCAATTACCTGACCAGTCCCAACCTTGTCTAGGAACACCTGCTGACATAAGCCTGTCAGTGACATGAGGTGTGAATTTCTCATCTGACTATCACTGGTCAAATTTGAAACCAATTTGATTAATACTTAGGGCTAAACTGGATATGACCAGGATCATAAATATGATAATACATATGTTAACTTTTACTCAGGTTTATCAAGTTTATCTGAAATTAAAAATCTTTGCGAATATATCTAGATATTTACACATTTCTCTTTAAATAGTGGATATTTTCAGAACTTTAATCCATTTTTATGTTTCATTCAAAACATTTAATTATACAATAATAAATTGATAGTACATAAAATAACATTGAAATTAATAATAGTTAAGAATATATACTCTCTGGCTCAGTCGCTTCATTATAGTTTGATAATAAAATACTAACATTCATTATACTTAATTTTATTCTAATCATCAGTATAAAAGTATTTTAAAATATTCCGATATTTAGGCCTAAATATTGAAGGCAATTACAGGTTGTATTAAATATGACTTGAAGGTTTATGAATATATGTAATAATGATTTAAAAAAAAAGCAAGGTCAGTTTATTGGAATCATTTTGATTAATTTTATATTGTACGACTAAGTATACAACAAATAAATAATATGCAGTTATATTAACCTAACTTAGAACAAAGTTAAGCCTATGCCAGTCACATTTATTGTACTTTTAAATCAACCTAATGACTTATATAAAATCTAACTAAAAGGGACAAATATAGATCTTCAGGTAGAATCCTTTACCCTCCAGGCATAATATAACATACATGTACCTGACCTGCCTGGGCCACATCCTCAGGTACAGAGGTCAAGATAGGGGACACCCCTAGGTTGTCTGTAGTTAGCCAGGTGTGAATTTCTCACCTCCCTCTCCCCCACAGCCATCACTGACCAATCTGATTAAAGGCCTGAGGGCCCTACCCTGTTAATTGATTAATGATGATAACATTGATTACAGTCAATTGGATTACATGTAGATGTATGTTGGTATTTTGATATGAAGAAGGAAATGGCTTTAAATGTTCTGGTGAAGGTAATCGTTTCTTATATTAATACTTGATGTTTATATAACCTTTCATTTGTATGCATTGTACCTGAGTGTATAGTGAAACAGAATACCAATACTGGTACATGTAGGTAGTACTGCCAGAGACTTATAAAACCTTGTACGTCTCTGATATTGCACAGCTAGCTTCTTAATGTCAAATATTAAAGTAATTTGTTATTGAAACAACTATACTAAGTACAAAATATGTTCTTCTAATATCTATTTTTGTTTATATTACAATCTGTTGTTTACTTTATTTTCAGTATATATTTTTAGTAGGATTAACTTAATAATTTCAACATAAAACATGTGTTGTACCATTTTTTATTTGAACACATACCTTTCAATTTAATTGTAGAATGCAAATATTTAAAAAGAAAAGAACAATTGTTACTTCTTTAAAAAGAATTATAAGTTAGTATATTTGACATGCAGTGAATTAATTTATTTAAGTTATTATGATAAATATCTTCTGGTATAAACTCAGAATTGTTCATTCTTGTACTTATATGAGGTTCAAGTACTGACAAAATAATGACTTCAATAGTATAACATAAAAGTACAGGTAAATCATATTACATCTGTACAGGTAAGGACACTGGTAGGTATGGACCCTCCCATTACCTGTAGGGGTTTTTGTGGTCACACCTGGCTGGACGTAGTGCACTACTAGTTTACCTGTAGTTTAAATGTAGTGCACTACTAGTTTAAACGTAGTGCACTCCTAGTGCACTAGGGTGTAAAGGTTAGCTTACACTCAACTGTATACAGTTTATTGTAATATTATGTTGATGACAAAAAACACATGTTACTTATATTGCTCAGAAGACCGGTACCTTCTTCAGACAGGTTAATAGATGTGCTATATAGAACTCAGTCTTTACCGCTAAATACTGGTAAATAGCTACTTCAACATTGTTCTAAACATGTTGGTGTTGTTTGCAGGTTGTAAGAGTCTACTCTGTCAAAAATAAATGTACTTCTCCAGCTGTTTCACTAGAAAATATCGAAACACTAGGACTTTTTGGATTTTAGATTCAAATTAATTTGAACAAAAAATGAAAAAGAAAATGAAAGTATATATAAACAAGATAATTTTAGCGATACTCCGAAAACGCTGCTTTCAAGTCGAGCATCGATCAGAAGATGAAGCTATATCGAGTTCAAGCTCTGCCGCCGTGAACAGCTGATGCCGTAAGGAACAGTTTTACTGTCTTATCAGTCAGTTTACCTTTTCCACACCCAATACATCGTAGAAATTCTGGTTCACTTCTTCGACAAGATCAAATAGCTCTAGGTCGTCATTATCCCAGCAAACGGACACGCCGATATTCAACGCAAATATTATCCACGTCAATAATCCACCTGTCGGTGCCATTTTGGGAGCAATCATTGCTCTGTTTTTAAAAAGAGAACGCATTCTTGTAAACTTAGAATGTGTAAGTCATTTATAAGTATCCATAAGCCAGTTCAGAAAATATCATTGCAATTTCATCACATCAAAAAAATAATTTGGTAGACTGAAATGCTTTAATTATGAAGAGTTTCAACTATTCTTGCACAATAAATGCTCCCGCGGCTATCCCTACTTTCACGACGCAAAAGAGTTCTTATAGCGTACCGTAGTTATTCTTCTAATCGCGCACGAGAGTAACTTTTGACTTTTTAAAAGCAAATAGATCTGTCTGTACAGTATTGGATATTGATAACATAATATTTGATGGTTATTACGACACTGAATAGCCGAAATGTATGCTGATAAGATCGTATGTATTGTTTTTACAATAAGTCTAACTATTTTTTTACAACATATTTCAGATATATCAGGAACGTATCTCACATATATGTCCCTGGATATGTGTAATAAATTTAAACCTTTAGCTTCCAGGCAGACAAATGCTCAAACGTTTCACCTTACATTTAAAGTTAAAAGGGCAATATACACTTTTATCCAATTTTAAATTTTTGTCCTTTAGTATGGCAATTTTTATAATACAAGTAGCACTTAAACACTTGAAAAAAAAGTAAATTACATAACTTTAAATTTTACGTACCAAGATTTTGATTCAAACAATATATGATGACTTGTTTAGAAAATTACATACAATATACATGTATGCTACATGTAGAAAGATTGTGAAAAAATGCTATTGAAACGTTTAAAATTATACATTGAATTTGTCCACCACATTTAAAACAATTTGTTCAAATTAATTCCCATGAAAATTATTCTTTCATGTATGGCAACATATTGAAAGTTCCAAAGGCAAGGACAGAAAGGCACGGCCCCAACAGCTTTTCTAGCCCGAGTTCCCTCTGACCCCGACACCATATATCTGGTTTGGCATCTATAGATGTCAAAATGTCTAAGTCTGGTGTTAGGACCAGAGAAAGCTCGGGCTACAGCTTCTCGCACTTGGCTGCCAAACTATGACAGGATCTTCCTGTTGAAACGACAGGGACCTTAGAATTTGTTACAGCTAGCTTTTATGACTACTGAGGGGGCATGTTTATCGAAAATTGATCTTAACCCCCCAAATGTGTAAAATTACTCTATACACCCTATTTTAGGTCCAAAACTAGCTGTAACAAATTCTCAGGTCCCTGTGGTTGAAACAAGAAACGCAGTGGATCTTGCCAGTTTCAAAACATTTTTGGGATGCTGGAACACAGTTGCAGTTGCTTGAGTTTCTGTCAGTATATATATATCCAAAAAAATCTGTTTATATAATTGTATGCAGCCGCGGTAATGGTAATGGGAGGTTCATTTCACATATACAGGATATTCAATGGTTTCCCGTTAAATATCAAATTCATTAAAAGAGTATGGCAGATTTTCTTTTTATTTCATTTTCAAAATTTCCTAACGTCTGATTTCATTTTTAAAAATTGCGGTTACAACCACTGATCGGGAAGGAGAGCCTAAAAAATTCAAGCAACTGTGGTGGCTGGAACGGCCTTATACTTGTAAATGTGCCATATGCAGAAATTTGTCCATACCCTGGCCTGCTTTCTAGATATTTTATCAATATATTTCTTTTGGTCAATTTTTTTCTTTTTAACACTGTGCGCCGTGTTCTTATGTGTGCTTGCATGCCTTAAATGTGCTTCATAGTTTACATTTATGCATTTTGTGCTTACATACAATGTATTCTTGTTTGTGTGCTTGCAGTATCATGTTTTACCAAACCGGAAGAATCTAAAATATTGACATCGGCCGCGGGCGTCTATCAGGTTGGTATAACAACCACATACTGACCTCATCAAAGGTCAATAATTGATAAATGTCCAGCACTTTATGAAAGTAGAAATATCTTTAAAGAGAAATTTGTTGACTGTATTCATGTGCGTTAATATGTCAACTTTTCTTTCCTGGAAGAGATTGATCAAGCCATATTCTTCTTGGGGATTGAATTTACAGGATAATGAATGGAAAGAACTAATGCTAACAGTTGCCAAAAATACTCAGTAGCTCTTGAAAAAAGATGAATGTTCCCTGGAGAGCCCCAAAGACGGTGAAAGCGTTTGGAAGTCGGTCGTCGTGTTTTCATTTATTTTATCTTTATGTATACTTACCTACACATGGAAACAAATTATTTTTCTTTTTTTTACATAACAATTTTATATATATACACGTATAAGACACATTACTCGCATGAAAACATCTTCCATACGTTGCTCAATTGCAAAGCTGGAAACATGGTTTGTGTGATGCATGTATAACTCGCGTGTTTACCTCGTACGGAAGCCTGTTGGTGCCGCCAGATAAAATGTTTTCACTAGTGGCACCAACTGGCTTCCGTAACCTCGATATACAATGAATGTGTATATGCATATGTCTCCATATGTGATATACATGCACGTGTAGGTCTATTATATGCAAAGCTCACAGTACGTCTTTTTAAGCACGGTACAATTACGACAGCAAATAATTAATATTTAAACTTTCGGATCAACAGCATTTAGTGTATATGTTATAAATTGTGTTTGATAATTAGATAAATAACACAGAAATACATATGACAAAGGAAGACAATTTTTGACCCGTGACCTGTCCAGACCTCAAACTCATGATCTCCGACACCAAATCGCCAAGCAAGAAGTATTTGTGGCAACTCGACATCCCTACAAATGGTGTTTCGAGGTCGCAGTAATAGACCGTCCGATATTCTGTCATAATAGTGACAAATCGTATATCAGATGATATGAATACTTGGATCGCAGTATATATACATATTGTTTTGATACGAATTGTACAAATATTACACCTTCTAAGCACGATACATGTGCGACCAGAAATTCACACGTGTATGTTTTTATAAAATAAAATACCCTTGTGCGTATCGTTGAAGCTTTTACTTTATTGTCTGTAGAAATAATCTCTGGATGCAGTTTCCGACTCCTTGCAGGCGCAAAAAAAAGTGATTTTGTTGGTCCCGTGCCTTATTATAATGTCATATAGAAGACAACACAGCTGAACTGCCGTCTCATTGCAAGTATGTTCATAATATTCTCTACTTCAGAGATATTCTTTTTTCTTAATGCCTTGCTAGGTACAATCTGATAAAAATCCAGATCCTTACTCACAGTTCCACAAGGATCTGACAACATCCCAGAAGAGGTCATGTTCTGGTGACCTTTGTCGCCTCATTACTTCACACCTAGTAGAATGTTTTAATTGATGACAGGACACCGCTGCAGAAAGTCCTTTCGTCACAACATTGCAGATAAACTTGTTGTGACGAAATGACTTAACACACAGATAGGATTATACGAAAAACGTCAGAGAGGTATACCGTGGGTTTCCGACGATGATACTTGACCTTAGTGATGAGCATTTGCCCGACTGTTTATACAAAGGGTTCTGTCCCCTTGTAGGTACATGTTACAAAGTCCTTAAAAGTGGTAGTTGTTCTTCCTTGTTGGAGGTTTATAGATTTTAGGGTTTGTTATCGTAACCTCTTGTTTACTCGAATGGTAGGTAAGAAAAATAAGAATTTAAGCATGTGAAAAATAAAGGCAGTTTAAATCGACGAAAGAATCCCAAAGTAGAAGTATGGTCACTATGCCATACAAAAGAGGGGTGTATGTCATCATACCAGCTCGCACATACAACCACATACACACTAAAGACATGCAAAACAAAATCTGAAGGGAGACAAAAACCGTAATGGTTTACAAAATCAGTCTTCAAAGGCTTCAACTTTACACACATTGGAGCTGCAACCTTCCTCTGGCCACAAATAAGAATTAGAAACTTATTTTTAAATGCAAACTTTTTGAGGTGAAGCTATTTCAGGAATCTCGTTTATAATGACGATACAGACACTTAAGTGGATACTTGTATTGTGATCAATAACGATCACAAAACGCAAATCGGTTGCACAATTTGTTAACATATTTACCCTACCGGGCTTCACGGAATACGTACATGTAGACAGAGGAATCTGAGAATTTGTTACAGCTTGTTTTGGACCTAAAATAGGGGGGCATTTTTATCGAAAATTGATCTAAGCCCCCCAAATATGTAAAACTACTCTAAACACCCTATTTTAGGTCCAAAACTAGTTATAACAAATTCTCAGGTCCCTGTGCATGTAGATACATTCTGTACGTACATGTATATCAAAATCGATATATGCATTCATACTTGGTTGGTTGGTTGGTTGGTTGGTTGATTGTATGTACGTCCTATTAACAGCCAGTGTCATTTAAGGGCGGCCTCCCAGTGTATGCGATGTGGATGTGTGGATGTTAAGAGCGTGTATATTTGGGAGGCTGCAGTATGTTCGTGTAAGCCTTCTTGCTATAGTCCGGATCTTTTGCCGATTTAAAGTGCTACCACACTGAAGTATACTGTTGAAGTCTCTAAGCAGAACACCCCACACGATCACATTATAATGACAACGGGCGAACCAGTTGTTCCACTATCATAATGCTGAACGTCAATACAAGCTGCGCGATATACAATAAAAGAATGCCGTTCAATAATTCTATTCGAAGTTTGCATTCTATGACACAGTTCGGAGAAGATTTACACCTCAAAGATCCAGGTATGAAAATATATAGGAAGAATAACCGAAAAAAATGACAAAGACATTTATTGAGTGTATTATTTAATCTCGTATAACAAGCACAGGACAAACTTCATAAAACAATAAAGCGAAATGGGACAACAATAATTTAACTCATACATGTAGCTAGTCAACGCTGACATTTCATGCCGTAGTTCGCGGAAGTGATGCAAGGACAGACTTTGAGTCGACGTATATGCAGCAATAAACCGGATGTGACGTCACTTTATCCAAAGAAGTCGAAGAAGTCTGGCGTGTCATAATCCCTCATCATCCATACTGTAATGACAAAGTAAACAAGTATAAGATATTTGATTATCACCATGGCAACAAAACAGAAATGCCAGATATTTGTTTCCATGACAATATGATATTTCCATAGCTACAAGACAAACACAAATAATGTTTTACTTGTAAGTTGTCAAGACTCGTACAAATACATATATATAAATGTTTTATTTCCATAGCAACACTAGGGATACATATATACGACAAATACGAAATTCCATGTAGACACGACAAGGCAGAAATGTTTCCATGGCGATATACATACTAGTATGTTTTGTACATGCAGCACCAGCACAAAATGATGTATATTAACCCCTAAAGAAGAAAGATATTTTTGGAAACATTTTGCAATATTATTTCTTGATTCTTTACATATGTTAAGTACATATACCTTTATTTACATGTTTTGATACACAAGTCTAATAACACTTGTCATTACATTGTAATTCAATTCTAGTGAAATATTCAAAAAATAATAATGGAAAAAAGGGCAAAATGGAAAAACAGTTTGTTGTGGTGTTGTGAAATACTAACATGTGTCTATGTAGCAATATATTCGACCTCACATTTCCTTAAATAAATGCATTTGCATGACAAATTTGTTCGTTGATTGCTTTAATGTAATTAAATGAATATTAAATATCTATACGTATAGCTAAATGCGTTTTGAAGGTATACGTGGAATGCAAATTAGAAAATTATTCATTCTGAGAAAAAAAAAATGTTTTGTTTCGTAAGATAGGTAAAGTCACTGTGTCAATAAGTACGTTTGCTTAAACTGAAATCACCGCAGACATGCGCATGACTGAAAACTAATGTGTCATCATTACTCGAACTGTACGTATAATTACTTATGTTTTTTTTCTGAAGGTCATTCGATTATTGACAACATCAATCAGTCACCGCAATCAAACTGAGAGTCTTTTCTCGTACTCTCGTACACTCGCTGATCATATAAAAAGGGAGTAGTCGATTTGAGGTCTCGCAGAAAGTCTCGCGACGTACGTGACTAATGACATGTGTTTGCTGTCTTAAAGCAATAATAATAAATGTAAAAAATATATATGATTGATAGATCAATTTATTACTTAGGCGTTTGCAATTAATTTGATATCTAGACATGGCGACGGATACATCTATATTTTTAATTAATTACGTCACATAAAAATCAAATGCCACGAATTTACATAATGGTTATGCAAACTAAAAAGTACATTTAAAACATAAATTTAGTACGTCGTCGTACACATTAAAAAAACACGTTTGTGCCTACAGGGTACTTGTGTTGTTAAAGATAGATGACTTTAAAACAATCGTGAACCTTCGACACTAATCGTAAACGCGTGAAATACTTTACGGAAAGTACCGACGGTTCGCGATTGGGTTTTGGTATTCGATTTTCATGAAATTTCCCAAAGAAAATCTAGTGAAATTGAAAAAAAATGTGAATCATTTAAACAATAGCAAATTAGATATCACTGATTACATAATATGAAATGAACCCTTACGACGATATAATACTGTACAAATAACAAAATGGCGGGAAAACACTTTTTGCGGGAAGAGTGTTGTGTTTTCCCTTAAATTCATGCATTTCCGTCCGGCAACAATCTCCGTCAAAATTCAATTTGTTACTATTCGGGAATAGTCGGCACTTTCCGTAAACAAGAGTACCGACGGCTGGACCTTGTTTGATCTTTTTAAGTTTCCTTAAAGTTACAATGTACAAAAGAAAATGTTGACGGTTACATACAAAACAATTGTTTGTTGTAGTAGCATTATCTGTGATAATTGGTTCTTTAAGAAGGCGAACAACAGAAATAACGATTTTCATGAACAACATGACCATTGTACTGTATAACATTTACCATTTAGGTTCCCAAATTAACTAGGGAACTCCAACGAATATCGAAGACATATTCATTCGACAAGTTACCATAAAATCGGTTGTTACATGTAGCTTGACAATAAAAGAACAAATAACGGATAATGCAATATGGCGTGAAATTGAGGCGTGAAAGCTAATATGTCAACACAGACGAAATCATATTTGCTTATTACATGTATAAAGCCATTTAAAGCATTGGGACCCTTGATCGTCCTTTCTAATAAAGCAATCATAATTTTGAAGGTTTTTCCGCTTAATAAAATTGAAACATTTCACAAGATGCTTTAATAAAACGTGATGTAGAAGAAGTTTCCGCATTATTATTTTTTAAGTGAGCAATTCCATTGCGCAAAAAGCGGGCATAAGCACATGTAATATTATATTGCTTTGGCCGTTCTCATAGATTGCTAAGCATATATACTGGTCATGTAAGCATTCAAGCATATTTTGAGCATATTAAGTGAAAACAAGATGAGTTTTCCATATTTTTGTATTAAAGCACCCTATTACCGTAACAAGCGTTTTGGGCTGGATATAAGTTGTATAACTTGTGCCCTATCCTGTTGCAATTTAAAAGCAATAAAATCTGTTTAAACAAAAGCGTTTAAAAAAAACATAATTATACTTACAGTTTGATGAAATTACTTTGAAGATGCTTGAAGATACATGCATATATATTTACCATCATGAGAATATTACACTGTTGGACCATAAAACGATATTCATTCTATCATTTCATATTTCATATACGATGGGAAGTCATAAATTTCATTCTGTTCAAAAACTAGAATCAACCCGTATTTTTTTATTCTTATACCTATTCTTTCGATTCTGAGACATTCATGGTGATTATTCGAAACATTTTAACTATTTTTTTGTCAGTGTTATTTTTTTTTTTTTTTTTTTGCAAAATGAATAACAAGATACTTTTAGTTAACGTTGTGTCTTTTTAAGATAATGTGTAAGCAAATCGCTTAACGAATAAACCAATAACTACCGTAACGAATGCCAGCATCGTTTAAATGCGAAATACGAGCTCCGTTTGTCAGGAGTTCTACTGCCCTATTACTGTTATTCTTAATTTTCGCTAACATCCAAATTTTAAACTAATTAATTAATAAAATAATAGACGAATCAACGAAAATGAAACTTACATCCACTTAAATAATTTGGCGACGACCATCCTCCTTGAGAACTTCTACGATTTGAAGACCATCCTCCCTGCATACTTCGTTGTTGGGGTCGTTGTTGTCGACCCCAGGAATTTCTCCGTGGGGCCATTCTATTGAATCCTCTTGAGAAAAGTCTAGCTCTGTTCCAATCATCGTCATCATCATCTTCATCGCTTCCCCAACGATTGATAAATCTTCGTTGCCTGCCCCTCCTTCCGTACCCAAAGGGCGAATAATCGTCGTCGTCGAATCTTTCGTTTGAGTCGTCTCCCCACCATTGTGCGCTTGAGATTTGTACAAGACAGATAATAAGGAGGGATAGTATTGCCGAAATATGCATGGTGGTTTAGTGCCAGACTAGTTCCTCTCAAAGCAGGGAGATTGAATACTTCCACAGCACTGAAGATGAGACATCCCAAACCCGATATATATAGGCTAGCATTGCTCATTAATGCATACTAAAGGGGCGTCCTTCGGGGGAAATAGATACACATTTATTTCTTGGCGGAAATGCACCTGTCTCTGTAAAATATACACATGGAAGTTCTCCACGGGCCAATAAAAATACATAGCAATTATATGCAAATAATTCATAAAAGATTTTTTTTCGATTTAGAGGGATAATTTATTCCCCAAACTTACGAAAAAGCAAATGAATAATTGTAATTAACAAACATACACTTTATATTCTTTGTCGGGATCTCGTCATATGACGCAGTACATTGTACGGGACACCTCCCCGACAGATTTTATAGCTGTTCAATCAATTGTCATTACCCCCGAGGCTTACTGCAGTAGATGTACATGCACTATCTGTCAAGCGGTTCTGTAATTACGGAGGTATTCATGTAAATTACACAGAATTAGACATCGGATACTTACGTTGTGAACCACTTAAGAAGCGGTATGACAAAGCATTTGTTTTATTAATATCATTAAGCCTTATAAGTAAAGATTGAGGATTATAGATCTGTATGTCACTGTGTTCATATATACATCGTATATATACATTCATTGTATCATAAACCGCTATGTGATGTCATGTCGGCCACATCGACTTTTGACAATAGTTTTTGTCTCTAGACTGCATGTTAGAAGGAGAAATAAAGTGCAAAAACAAACAAACAAACAAACAAACAAAGAAAATAAGAAAAAAAAACAGTCAAGATATTCCTCGCATTATTTATTTCAAGCATTTTTATACCGATAACCTAATTTACAAACGGTTCCAATATAATATCCGGATACATTTATATTTGGGAATAGATATATATATATATATATAAATAAAATAATATTTGATCGTGTGTACATATAAAGGAATTACGATACTTTGAATTTGACGTTGGTTTTATGAACTGACGGTACTGTTAATAGAAAATTCTATTTTTGGTTGACATTGTACGTAACAGGAATTACGATGTTTTGAATATGACGTTGGTTTGATAACATGACAAAATTGTATATTCGTCTGACATTTTATGTATAAACAATTCTTATAGTTTCCTTATTCTCGATATTTAGTCGTCACAAAGCAACGCTGTGTTGTATATCGACGTATACACAGCATTATGCTGACCATTGGTTTCGCCAATACACAATAAATAACAATTACTCGTATAGACAATGATTGACCACCGGTTGACCAATGGCTGACCAATAACTGATCAGTGATTGACAGGTGGTCTGACTCACAAACACTGACCCAGTCAGTCGAGATCATAAACTTCGACACCTTGAGAATATATCAATAGTGATGCTTCGTGTAGTTTATAGACACATAATTAGTAAAATAAGCAAAATTGTGTGTGATGTGAAGGGGGGGGGGGGGTAAAGAAAAATGCTGGCGTTTCTATAAGATCTCATCGAAAGGCTATAATTGTATAATGTATGATTATATATTTTTCTTCACAACAGTGCTTCGTCTGTGAAAGCTATGGTAAAATAAAACCACGAAATTCCAACTCGGTGTCAACAATATAATACATGAAGCAGTTCTAAGCGATTTTGTGATATACAGAATGTAAATATAATGCTTTAATTGTATAGAAACACTTTAATTTTTTTGGTAACTTTTTATTTTTGTCCTTTTTTCCATATTCAACAATGCAATATACTGTACACTATATATTTCATTACAAGTTGCACTCCTTACTAAATGTTTAGTAAATACTCACAAAAAATACTTTCACACCTGAATCACTCACTCATCTACTCTTTCATTTGATTTTATTTTTCAGAGAGTTGTATAGTTTTGCATTGTCAAAAGAGAGGGAAGGAAGGAGGCAAGCGGAGAGAAAGAGAAAAAAAAGGAGGTGGATCAAAATTTAATTACATATTTATATATATAGATTGGAGAGGATGTGTTGGGGGGGGGGGGGGGTGGGGGTCACGTCACAGCAATGAGAGAGAGATGGGGGGATAACATAACTTAGCATAGTCAGGGATTACAAGATACATTTCATTTACCAAATGCAATTTTTCCACTTAAAAGGGAAAATAATCTCATGTCAGTTCAATCAATCTAGCCCCTTTTATTCCAATCATCATTAACACTTTAATTACGAGTTCGCGTTATTGAGCTAATTTACAATTAAGTACATGTTGTTTTAGTGTTACGTGTAAATCTCAGGTAAGGCGAAAAAGAGTTGTGTATATATGATACAGTATATAATCGACTTCCAATTGTTTCTTGTGCCGACGCCTACCCATGCTAACAAAAAAAAATGTTGGCGTGCAGAGAACACCCCCACAAAATACCGCTCAATTTTTATGAACACGACTATCAATACATGTATATGACATAGTAATATACAGTACATTTTTTTTCTCTCGCAATGACTGTTTTTCGTTCATTTTGACATATCCAGGTTTCACTAACGCTTCAATATCTCATTTACTTATACATCTAATTCCCCCATTGGAAACTATGCCGAAGTTTAAAAAAACGCGACTGAAGGATGTACTCTTGTGATGCTTCAGTCACGTTCAGATCTCGTTTTGATATCATGTTAACAGTTTTTTTGCAACAAAAATGATACATGTGAAATTCTAACGGTTTTGTCGGGTTAATCAAGACGAAAGGAGAAATTTTTAAAATAAGTTCATTGCTCTTTGAACGCAGTTTCTTCTGTAGTACTGAATATGCCGAAAGTGTAAGATTTAGTATCCACTTTTTTAAAAAATGGACTTTTTGTTTGCCCTTGATCTTATCAGACGTGATTATTATCTAACCAAGAAGTTCATATCTTAAAGCTGGGATGTCAATGGGTGTAGTGGCGCCTGAGGTTGGACGGGGTTTAATTCCTCTTTGCTCGAGGTTCTTAACCCTCGGACAAGAAAATATACTCCTCAGAACCAGAACTTTAATGTGTTTTGTAGAGCTCCCTGGAATGCATAAATCTATGTGTCCATGTATGGTATCTATGTAAAAGCAACTCCGCTATCGTGTAATAATTTACATCTTTATCATTTTTATACAATTTCGCTCTATTCCTAGCGGTGTATGTTTCTGTAATGAAAATACCACAGTTTCTTTTAGTAAGATACATATAATAGTGCATTCCTCTTTATATCATGTTGCATTTGTCAGGCAAAAACCTGATATTAACAGATATGTGACATTAAGAGACCCATGCTTTTTCCACTAAATCTAGTGCATTTCCAATCTCCATAACTAAAAGTAAGCCATTCAATGTACATATGAAGATTTTTTAATCTCAAGATAACATTATTTCATAAAAAAACATGTTTTTGGGGTTTTTTCTATGCATTATTTTGTACAAGTTGTATCTGAAATCCATGGGAATGACATCATTTTCTGGATATTTTGTGTCATTGGTATTAAGGGGACTTCAACTCAGAATACATTATATTAATCAGATAAAATTACATGGAACAAATAGAGAGCAAAATGGTGTTTGGGGAAAATATAATCCAAAGAGGAATGTGGTATTAACAGGGTTGCTATTAAGTGGAATCCTTTGTACTATATATCGACGTACAGGGCGTTTGATGTGGTTAGTTTGGGCAGTTCGGTTCATTGATACGGGGGCCAATTTATGGCGTGGTCACTCTATAAATACATATTATATGTATTTTACAAAAACCGTTTTGGGGTTCATGCCATGGCAAAAAAATCAACACTACAAAATATCACCACAGGTATCAAAAAGATGCATAAAAGTGTCAAATATAACACATCTTCATACACATTTGTGTCGATACATGGTTCTGGTTTATTTGTTTTTCATGCACCTATTGCAATGAGTAACCTACGTCCCACCGTACCGTGTCTATTTTTAGGGACAGAAATAGACATGACATATCGACCAGTGTGTCGATTCCCGTCATAAACCTGAATTATTTAGGTTATTTACTTATACACATACAAACAAAGACATGCTTACTATATATATATATACAATATACATGTTTAACCTTTATGCGTCATTGATCTTAATTATATACGTTTCTGCCACATTTTCATTATTATTCCACAGATGATCGAAAGGATAAGATTTATTTGTTTGCTGGAATCGTGTGTGATTGCTCTTTAGCCGTGAATTGACCAAAAATAACGACTGACCACACGCGAAAAAAAAGTAACAAAAAAACTACACGGCACACCCACGTTATTACCGCGTTACCCATATATTTTTGTTTATCGGGGCAAAACTGATTTTTTGGGAGATCATAAAGTTTGTTTATGTTGTTGCCCGAATAAACGATATTAATACAACACGCCTTTAATTAGTACAGTGTAAAATCTCGTTCACACGTGGTTTGCAAATAATATTTTATTCGTTTTATTTAATTTCGAATTACTAATAGATTCATTCTCGCCCTTAAGGGCAAAAAGAGAAAACGTCAAAAACACATAAATAAGCCGTTTTGTAGTGTTATATTCGAATGTTATCTGTGATAATACTCACATATATTGTATCACTCAAATAAAAGTTCAAGATTTGTTTTATTACAGTGTCACATGTCAATATACATCATAAAAAATCGAAGAATCATAAAATTATTTTTTAAATCAGTAACAAACATATTGACATCCATACAGCTAATGTTGACTTACGGGACACCATAGCAAATTCCCAACCAACCAAATCCTCCATCAGAATAAAGTGTTTATAGCTTGACAGATTAATTACGGGTAGTTCAATAAAAAAATGAACGTGTAATAATAATAAATCTGAGTTATACTCTTCTTTACCTTAATATGTTATGAAATAAAACACTTTAAAAAATGCCACTGCATGCTGACTTATGAGACACCATAATATGATGATATCCACATTTTCCATCAACGTATTATATTTACATATTGACAGATTAGTTCCCATAGGTGGATCCAGGATTTTGGGTCTATTAGAAAGGGGCGTAATTTTTTTCTGTGATGAACTTTTGTGTATAGGTGTTCCGCTTCTCATCCATATTGAGTTCACAACAACTTTATGCATGCTTTGTTGTTCATATGAGGAGTGTTTCGAAAAAAAAAACATGGAAGAGGTGGGGGAGGGGCTAGTGGATTGACAGACATATACACTCAATTTATATATAAGTATTATAAACTCTATAAGTCTGATTTAGGGCGTACCAGTATCCCCATTACATTTCATATAAAACATTCATATACACAAGATCATAGGACAGAACAGATATGACAAAATTAATTAGTACAATTAGCATTCCTCGCTATTTCTCAGGTCTAAAGCATCTATTATTAATTTGC
Source organism: Mimachlamys varia (assembly GCA_947623455.1). Classification (NCBI taxonomy): domain Eukaryota; kingdom Metazoa; phylum Mollusca; class Bivalvia; order Pectinida; family Pectinidae; genus Mimachlamys; species Mimachlamys varia. The sequence goes on along the minus strand of OX392538.1, from coordinate 35,061,280 downwards.
ACAAACTTATGCTTTATCCTATTTTTTATGGATCAAGTAATATATACGAAAACACGAAATCCGGCTTTTATTTGTGTCTAATTTTAGACATTGCATACAATACTCAAGATAAAACCAAAGAGGTTCCGAAAACCTACTTTCACTTTACCAACCACATGTTTCACACAATAACGTATGTCTGTAGTAATCCACAACATACAGAGGTCAGTCAGACTTGACCTGTGGCGTTTAGAGAGGGATGTTCGCTATTTACGGCGCCTGATGGGGGTAACTAGTTTCCACATGGGCATTCAGTGCGTTGAAGACGACGAAATAGCGGAGGCGAACATGGTGTATCGCGGAGTGGAAGGTGCGACGGACGTTTTGGCCTTTCCATTCCTAGAGGTGAGTACAAATCGTATGATCATTGCGCACACATAAAATTATATTAGGCTGCAAGAATTTGACACTGATGATGTTTCCCGACGTCGGAGTTTCACAATGGAACAAGGATAAATGTCATATATACTATAGTACATTCGGGCATCATTATTACCGTAGCTATACTAATAAACGTAAACCGATACACTAACTTTTTGTTTGTTTTGTATATGATATGAAAAATTAGTTCTGATTCGCAGAGTTTTTAATGAAAATATAGCAATGGGCGGAGGCAATTCAAAACAAATCAAGCCATCAATGAAATAAAAAGCATATCAGAATTGAAACAAATTAAATTTACGCTTTGGAACTTCAAGTGTAAACTTTAAAATGCAACATTTTATTTTATTCATTCGAGGTACCTTTTCATGATGCGCTTCAGGGAAAACAGTCAACAAGGTTCCCTTTTCCTCTGATTTCAGTTTTTATTTCTTTTCTTCCTTTTAACTTTTAAAATTGCATAGTCAGCATAACATGTTCCACTGGGATGTTACTAAAATACCAAACAGATGTTTTCTTTGTTATGCTATATTGGTGACAAATGTCAGCAGCTATCTGACCACAAGACTAGTCTACAAAATCTGCAGTAGTACCCCTTCACTTCATTAAGTACGTGTTAAAAACGGACAAAGAAAAAATCTGTACAAAGATAATATTTCAGAGTTAACTTTAGATATGAATGATTAGCAAACATACATCTAATGCTGTTTTGTACATGATTTCTTAACAATAATTAAGGATTAACTTGAATCTAATTTTTATGTAATGGAGGTATAACACAAACCGGAGTGTACTCTAAGTAAACCGCGAAGCGGTTTATGGTGAGAGTACACTCCGTTTTTTGTGTTATAACCCCATAACATAAAAAATAGATTCAAGTTAATACTTATAATTCAATCTATACCATGCGAAAATTAACTTTATTGATGGACTCTTTTCTCTTACAAATTATTACGCTGCTGCATCAGCCAATCAAAAGCGACGTTATAAACGGCGACGTCAATTTTTACGTTATGGGCTGATAACATATTTTTTAAGCCAATGCAAATGCTTGTTTCAAACAAGATTAAATTCTTTCTTTATGTCTATTGTACCGTCTGATGTACAAAACATTTTCGTATGATGAACAAAGATGACATTTTTTTTCAAAATGATGTACTACAAATGTAATATGGCGATCAGCTGCCTTACAAACCACGAGTAAAATCGGCCTATATATAAGGCTTTAAAACGGTCCTATTAAACTCTACAACCCTGTCTACGTCTATCTAAGGTTTTGGGTGATCCATTAAAACAATATTCTGAAACAGGGTATCCCTGCCTTATACCTCTTTCTAATTAAAAAAAAAATTATTTCGATCCATTTTTCATCATACAACTAGTGCAATGTGTATATAAGGTTTTTATCCAAGAAATAAAAGATTCATTAAAGCCGAAGGTATGTAATGTTTTGAACATAAAATCCCATTCACAGCTGTCAAAGGCTTTTTTTCCTTTTTTCTTTAAAACTGTTTGGAATTTCAGAAGATGAAATAGAAAAGTGAAATTAATTTCAGTCACTTGACAGTGTAAATTTTGTTTAAATAATCCATTAAAATTGTTATTGATTATAATCCTGTTAAAATCTTTAGGCCTTAATCCTGTTTATATCTTTAAATGTTGAATAGTATTTTATCTAAAAGATATGACTATAAATATATTTCGACTTAAATCATCCTTTATATTAAAGAATTTCCTCGAATAATTCCGTTTATACAAATTGTAAAAATAAATTGGCAACTCGCTACATTCAGCTGCAATGAAATTTGATCGAAAATCAAATTTAGTCTGTAAAATGGAAAATAAACGATAATATTGAACGTGCATTTTTTATTGATTCTGTTTCATAATGGTGAAATAGCAGGGATCAATCCACGTGCGAGTCCCGAGTCCTATACTCATAAAATTGTGATAGGACTCGTAGAAATTCTAGAAATACTCTAATTTAACATTGGGGGACCCATTGTGTTTAGAAAAATGTACTAAATTGACCACTGGTATAGGGATTTGCGGTCGATTTAAAACAGAATTAATATAAGGATTACACCTCATTTTGAATGCGTATACGGTAGTATGCCGCAGTTGGCAACGAACATATTTTATGGTGCGAGTTTTTCAGATTTTAGCCAAAATTAATCTATGTGTGTTGTAAGGAACTCATCAACAAATACATAGAGAATGATACATACCATTTTCCATATCGGACCTAATATTGGCCCCGATAACCCAATATTGGCCCAGAGACCTAAATTTGGCCAAGAGACCCCAATATTGGCCCAAGGGCCGAAGGTAAGGGAAGGGGTAGAGTTAAGACGTTGGGTAACAGGGGAGGGACTTTGTTTATGGATAAACATATACAACTTGTTTGTAAGTGTTGCTATTTGAAAACTACTGAAAAAAATCACGTCTTGAGTCTCATCATTTTTCAGGATATGGAGCCCGGGAAACCACTGCCAGAGATTGCTGACCCGGACCGGAGACTTCTGGGGGACCTGATGTTGGGGATCCCTTATATACACAAACACGCGCAGCTAAATAGGGAACAACTGGAGGGGACACTCAGTGTAAGCTATACCTACATTGTATATGTCGGGTTGTTTTTTACTTTTTTTTTGGTATATGGTTTATTTTCTGAAATTTTTTATATAATGCAAAGTACAATATTATTCATGTGCATACTTGCCAACCCTCCCTATTTAGGTGGGAGACTCCCGATGTTGCATTTTCAAGTTTGGAATTTTTTTTTTAAAGATTTGATGATTTCATTTGAAAGAAAAGCTCAAAAGAAGCCATTTAAAAGTGTTATTTTCCCTCTAAATGTTCATGTAAACATAAAATTTATGTTTTCAATTCTGAGCACACATAATCTCCCCCATGGAAATTTCACAAAGTTGGCAAGTATGCAAGTGTATCAATATATACATTTGTAGAAAATATCACACACACTCATCTTGCTTTCACTTTCGCACAAAGAATTGTTTCTTTTTGGGGAACTTTTCCAAATCTTACATTTACATTGTGTTTAAAGAAAGGAAAGAAGCAGAAAAGATAATGTTAAGAAGAATTAAAAAAAAAACATGAGCAAAAACAAAAACAAAGAGGATGAGAAAAATACCCAAAAAATCAAAAAGAGGGAGACGTGGGTAAGCTTGGCCGGGTGTGGATAAACCAATAGGACGACAGTATTAATAGGGATGAAACGGGATTAAACATGAGTTGATTCAAGGGTATGAGGAAAAGATTCAGCGGGAGATGACATAATTCAAGGGCAATGGCAGGCGTAAACTAGATATGACCATGAGAAGGCTTAAAAACCTAAGGGATATAAACATGACATGATTAAACGACAGGCGACCTGATAAACAGTTACACGTAAAGTCACGATGTTAAACGAGAAGGGACATAAATAGATGGCTGGGGTACATGGTAAAACGGCAGGGGACATGACTACAAAGCAGGGGTCATGGTATAACGGGAGATGACATGGGTCATGGAACGAGAATGAGTTATACATGTCATTATTATGTGGGGGGGGGGGGGATTAAACGGGAGTACACATAGTTGAAATGATGGAGACATATTTTAACTGAACGTGACATTATTAAACGGGATATACCATAATTAAAACAAACGGGAAGGGACATGGTTGAACGGAAGGGGTAGGGTTAAAGTGAATGGGCAGGGTTAAACGGGAAGGGTAGGGTCAAACTGGATGGGCAGGGTTAAGCGGGATGGGCAAGGTTAAACGGGAGTGTCAGGGTTAAACTGGATTGGCAGGGTTAAGCGGGATGGGCAAGGTTAAACGGAAGGGGTAGTGTTAAACAGAAACGATCATCGTTGTTAAACAGAAGGGGACATGGGTAAATAGGGGGTGGGGTATGATAAAACGGTACGGAATATGATTACGCGGGAGGGGATATGATTAAACGGAAGGAACATGATTAAACGGAATGGTGCTGGGTTAAACGGAAACGAGCATGGTTAAGCAGGAGAAGATATAATGAATCGGGTGGGGATATGGTTAAACGGGAGGAGTCAGACTTAAATGGGAAGATACATGATTAATCACGAAGGGCATACCTAAACGGGGGGGGGGGGGGGGGGGCATTATTTAACAGGGGAGGAACCTACTTAAACGGGAGGCGACATGGTTCATCTAGAGGGGGCATGGTTAAACGGGGGCGACATGATTTAACGGGAGGGGACATACTACGTAATTAAACGGGAGGCGACATGGTTCATCTAGAGGGGGCATGGTTAAACGGGGGCGACATGATTTAACGGGAGGGGGCATACTACGTAATTAAACGGGAGGCGACATGGTTCATCTAGAGGGGGCATGGTTAAACGGGGGCGACATGATTTAACGGGAGGGGACATACTACGTAATTAAATGGGAGGCGACATGGTTCATCTAAAGGGGGCATGGTTAAACGGGGTGGGGGGCGACATGATTTAACGAGAGGAGACATTATTGAACAGGATGGACATATTACGTAATTACACGGGAGGCGACATGGTTGATATAGGCATGATTACACGGCAGGGGATATAGTAAAAGCAGAGAAGACAAGGTTTAACAGAAGGACACATTCAACTGGAGGAAATGGCGTTAAACGGAAGGGGATATGAGTAAAGAAGAGGGGCAAGATTTAACAGGAAGCACTATGATAAAATGAGGGGACATGATTAAATAGAAAGGAGCATGAATAAACGGAAGTGGAGATGGTTTAACGGGAGGGGGTAGCATTACAGCGGAGGGGACAGTGTTATTTATATATGAAAGGAAACGTAATTGGTAAACGAAAGAGACATAGCTAAATGTAAGGGGGCATGGTTGAACAGGAGAGGTCGTGGTTAAATAGAAGAGGTCATGGTAAAACAGAAAGAAATATGCTTAAACGGAAGGGGACATGGTCAAACAGGAGAGGTGATAATTAAAGAGGAGAGGTCATGGTTAAAAGGAGAGGTCATGGTTAAACATGAAAGGTCATTGTTAAAAGGAGAGGTCATTGTTAAAAGGAGAGGTCATGGTTAAACAGGGGAGGTCATGGTTAAGTAGGAGAGGTCATGCTTAAACAGGAGAGGTCATGCTTAAACAGGAAAGATCATTGTTAAAAGGAGAGGTCATTGTTAAACATGGGAGGTCATGGTTAAACAGGGGAGGTCATGGTTAAACATGGGAGGTCATGGTTAAACAGGATAGGTCATGGTTAAACAAGAGAGGTTATGGTTTAACAGGGGGAGGTCATGGTTAAATAGAAAGAAACATGACTAAACGGAAGGGGACATGGTTTAATGGGATGGAAGAGGATTAAACGGAAGTAGGGGTGTGGTTAAACGGGAGGAGAGATGGTTAATACAATGTTACATCAGCTTTCACGCTATGGTAGTTATCCTTTCTCTTAAGGCACGTGACTTTTAAACCTGTAAACATGTCGCAACATTTTAAAGTCATTTTGTACAAAATTGAGAATTGACCAGTAACTTTGAAATACATATTATTCTTTATGTTTTCACATCACAAATTAATTCTGAAAGTAATTTTGTCGGCGTCAAATGCAACCAGATTTGTACAGTTATATAAACATTCGGATGACTTTTTTTTAGGTCATGGTCCTTCATGGTATGTGTCATTTGATTGGCTACGATCACGAGACGAAGGACCAATGGCAACAGATGTACAAAAAAGAATTGAAGATTTTGGATCAGTTCAATCAGAAAACTGGATACAACTGCAAACCTTTGCTTGGTATTGGCCACGGATGATGTTTTGTAAAATACGTGTTTTGACTCGTCGTTATTTTCAACCATTGAAAAAGAAATTGAATTGAGACTGTTGAAACGTTTCTGTAACAATGGGGCATGCTCTGTCTGCGGAATACACATGGTAAGATACCAGTTGCTTTAATTTGCAACATTGCAAGGTGGATATGCGATGGAGCTGTGCGAACATTGGAACTTAAGTGGTTACTCTACTTGTCTAAATGCTGGATCTGTCCAGGGATTCATTAAGTATCCATCATGTCCCGTTGTAGGTTATTGAATTCTTCTTCAGATAACAAGGAGCCGCAAAGCGATGCATTATCCCCCGCGCCCTGTTGTTGGTATAAGGAACCAAATATAATATGCATTGTATTTTTATATTAACCTATAGTTAGATTTTATATCTTGATGTAGATGGTCAATGCTGATGTATTCGAATAGACCTTTGTATTGTCCAAAAACCAATTCATGGCACACCAAATAAAAACTGGCGTAAAAAAAGGTCACAAGAACTTGAAAAATTGCAGAGTTAATGTTTTTATAATTATGAAGCCGAGTTCTTTCAGAAAAACATGAATCTACACTAGTTATCTGAATGGATTAAGTGGTATATAAAAGAGTCAAACAAGCAGTGAAAAACAACATCAAAACAGTTGTGATCACGACGTAGAACGTTTTGATTATATGAACATGTTTATAATTGGTATTCAACATTCAAAAGTCAAACATTCAAAACAGTATTTTGCTTGATCTCGAAGAAGTCTTGCTGCTGCAGCTAAGGATACAATAAACATGAAAAAAAGCAACGATCGACATGTCAAAACAAATATATTTAATCTGATGACTTTGTAATGAGAAACGGGGAGGGTCGAAAACATCACCTTGGCGAACACCTTCTTTGTAATGAGAAGCAGGGAGGGATCGAAGACATCACCTTGGCAAACACCTTTGTTGAACAGAAACAGATTGTTTTGATTTATTGCATCAACTGTGGAAATAAACGATACATTTTCTATTCCATACATTTAAGTAAATGCAGCATTTTTACAATTCTTTTAAAAACAATATCACAAATTCATACCCAACCCTGATTTTATAGCTAGCGTCAATTTTATCCCACTTATACATATGTAATAAGTCTTGCGACAAATGTTCAAAAATTAATTACAATTCAAATTTGTTTAATGGTAATGGTAATGCCATTTTCACAAAGTCATGTGTAATTACATTACCATGTATTTTAACCTATGCCTGCTTATTAATTATTTTTCTATAATTGTTGTGGCAAATGTCATTTGTTGCTTTTAAATTAACTCTTACTACAGGTTAAAATAGATAAATCAGGACATGGAACTCACTTCAGTCTTTGGTGTTGATGAGCACATTTCATATTATACCTATAATTTACAAAATCTTGGCTAAAAGGTTATTTTACTTAAAACATATGAAGTGCCCGGCAACTTTTGACTTCATATTGAGAGCTATTTGAAATTGCCTATTTTGAGATGTGTCTCGCAGTCATAACTCAGTGTAAAAACATCTATGTGCATTTTAAGCAAGTTAACTCCTATAAGTGAACTTGCAAATATCAACTCAAAATATAATTTATAAAGGAAGATATTGAGAAATCAATACACTTTTTGACTTGAAAATCACCTAAAACACCACACTGACTTAATCGTCCGTTTTATATATGATATCTTAAAGTAAACGTTTGAATTTCTGTCATTTTTAGCTCACCAGGCCCGAAGGGCCGTTGAGCTTATGCCATGGCGTGGCTTCCGTCGATCGTTCGTCCGACAACATTCCCTTTAAATTCCTACTAGTCATAAAGTATTGCATTGATTTTAACCATAATTGGTCAGAAATATCCTAGGGGCAGGGGGCAGAATTTGCATAAATGGCGACTCTGATCCCCATGGAATGAGAAATATATTAAAGGTGCAAGTTCTTGAATCTTTTAACTGTGTCCCCATTGCTAATTTCTATCTTAAGCATACCAACCTTTGATGTTTTGAAATCGTCAGTGAAATCAGAAACTCTTGCTTTAAAGAATTGACGTGTATTAATTAATTTTAATGGATGTTCAAGTATTTCTCCAGTGTACTTAATTTTGAAAGGATGTGGCTTGATTTATGATTAAAAATTATGTTGCCTGATTAGATTCATTTTCACCTGTCAATTTGTTTTATATGATAAGGGGGAAAAGAATACTGTTTAAACCAAACATTTCCAAGAAGTTGACGATTTTGTAACATAAAACAATCTAGGCTGCTAACCGATTTTAATGAGTTAGAAACAAAGTTGAATATGATGTGACAATGCGTTGATATCGAGGTTAAAGTGTCCATTATATTTGTCACCAAGCGATTTATTATAACGAGTTGTTCTTGGTGTTGCTGGATGGACGTGTTGAAAATATGAGACAAGTGAGAATGATGTAGATGTCATGTAATCAATGACGCCATTACACCCGTGGCGCCGACATGTGTTCGTGTTGAATATCAGAACAGGCGAGTATATAAGATCCAGCAGGGTTGTTGAAGGTAGATGTTCTTCACACAGCAACAATGGACGGCATCAAACAATCACTCGTTTTGGGTATCCTGTTGGTATTCTGTCTAGCCCTAGCCTTAGGTAAGTCATCTATGAGTTAACCTTGTAAATGCATTTAAATTAAGCTACACACGGTCTGAGAGTACTAAGCATATGCCTCTGCTAATGAAAAAAAATCTACCTAAAGTTTACTTTGAAAATCCAGGACGAACATTTGGGTCAACGTTTATATATAAAGATGATATCTAAGAGTATCTTCAGTAATAGTAAATTTAATTCACAGTTGTATCGAATAATTATTTTGATTAAGTTTTGACTGGTGAAATATGTCAATTTTATAGCATAAATAGTATATGATATCCCTGGTAAAATGTCTTGAATATATGAATAAAAAAACCGTGATCCAGTAGTACTTTCACTAAATTCTGCATTCTCCTGATTTGAAAGAACAAGCGAGATTTAGTCTTTTGTTTTGCTTAAGGTTATTTTTACCGCAGTATGTTTCTAATCAAAAAAGAAAGAAAGTCAAGTTGTATTAAAGGGCAATTAAGTTAAGTTGGTGTATTTTTTTATACCTTCAACAAAGATTTTATAAAATTGTTGTTCTGTAAACCTTGTGAAATATTCATACCGATATTTTTTCAAAACCTGATGTTTTCCATGCGTTTTGTTTTAAATTAATTCTTAAGCGTCTAACCCTTGCAAAATGAGGCATATGTCTACGAACTTCTCTGAGCATTTTGACCTCACGGAGCACGCGCAGACTTGCCTCGTGAATGCAATCAAATGACTTCGAATCCGAAGTGTAGCCTGTCAAATATAAAGAATACATGTATGTGTCAGGATAAAAGTAAGCAAAGCACTTATCTCATTACATGTCATGTACATGATGAATTCCCCAATTTATAGCACTGTCTTCACGACATATCTATAACTGAAATTCGCGACGATTTTTTATTAACATAGTATGGTAAAGAGCCGACACGTGTTCAGGTTAACATTTCCTTGTAGAGGGCCCCCGTGTGTGTACGAGCTTTAAATAATATCATCTTTTGGTTAGTTTGAAGTTTACCAACACAATTTCTCGTGTAATTTAATAACAATCATATATATCATAATTGTTGGGAACATTTTTCGTGAATCTAACATACATACAAATGTATATAATACATTGAAAGAAGTACGTGGGAAGCTCGCGTCCATTTGTTTACAACATGCCAGTAGTCATGCCAGGGGGCGCTGTTATTTTATTCGTGCTATATTTTGATGTCGCTATATTTGGCGCGTGCTCTCCGATTAATTAAACTGACCACACCCGTTATCGGCTACACGGTATATAATAGTCAGGTACAGATTCCTTTGTCTGAATATAGGTATTTCTCCATTATATTTGATTTTTAAAAACGTAGGTTCACTAAATTGCCTCTTTAAAGTAACAAATCAATAAATGCAATATGCCTTGTATTCAGTTTGTTGACTTTATTATAATTGTCCAAAAATGTACTTCGGAAATGTGGTTTGGATTGTTTTTATATCTTATATAAACATATACGGCCTTCCGATGTATGCAGTGCGGGTGTATTTGATGCATACGTGTATATTTTGGACGGCGCTGTGTGTTCGTGGAAGTCTCCTTGCGATAGTCAGGTTCTTTTGCCGATTTAAAAGGTCGACCGCACTGAAGTGCACTACGAATGCCCCCAGAGTAGTTACGTGATAATGACCAGACTCATAACGAGACCTCCTACCATGATAGGGAATAGTGCAAGGGAGAATTGGCACATTATGTAGCTTGGGCGAGAACTCGTGATACAGGTGTGAATTTATACTACAGGTGAGACATCCTGGCCTACCATGGATGATCATTCTGATTATCACCAGGTATGTAAATGGTTTGGTGAATTACAATGTCACACGAGTAACAAAGGAAAGTACTGGCATTACAGTATATTGTAGTTTTTTCCCTAATGAAGAAATTTATTTTTCAATAGTTGATAATGGATGGTGTCAGCTAAAGAACATATTATGAATGTAATGCACTTGGTATCTCAGCTGCAATTGCCAGGTTTTAGCGCTTAAAAGGAAAATTGTGTGAATCATTGAAAGCGGATCATTTTCACGGAATTTTTCTAAGCCATACAAAATCTAAAATTTAATTTCTGTTTCAAGAAAGATTTCAACAATTTTAATCTAATTCAACTAGTACAGCTTTATAGACATACGGCCTGGGTTGATATTTGTAAAATCGTTCTCGTTTTCATATTCATATGCCGCGAAATGTTCTTTTAAGTCTCATTGCGACACTGGTTGAACCAGTTGTCCCATAATGCTGAGCGTCAAACAGGGTGTAGTGGTTGTCTCTTGTATGTCTCGACAAGGGGACACAATTCAATATCTATTACTAAATTTAAAAGGTGCAGCATATGTGTGTGTTACGTCATCTTTATGATAGGGGTCGGCAGACTCTGCTGGTAGATTTTTTAGTCCCCGCGATTTGCTGGAGCCTCCATAGCCACAGTTAATATCATTTGAGTAGTGGCACGGTACATACTATACACATTTTCGTAGTATACGATTTGAAATTATACAGAACTAGCTTGATTTTTGTTCCAAATTCATAGATTAATTTTTTTACGCACCTGACCCTTCTGCTTCTACATTAGCTTTGACATTTTGGAATTCTACCTTTTGCCTCTAGCATCACTGAAGAGTCCTAGGAGGACGACACAGCTGTATGATGCAGTTTAATTCATTTTTTCGGCATACTGTATCTATTACTTAATTTAAGAGGTGCAGCATATGTGTGTGTTGCGTCATCGTTATGAGAAAATTTAAATAGATATACATCATTCCATTATTCGCCCTATCTAGCTAACACAAGCCACTCTAAACCGTTAAACACTTCACAGATAAATGTATATAATCTTTACAATTACAAAATGTACCATAATTACATATTTATACATTAATCAATACAGCTCTGATGATTTCGATGTAGCTTCCTTATCTGCAGGCGGTAATTACTAGTCCTATGCCACTTGGCTAATATTTCCTACATGTACATATGGATGTGTGTATGCCTACGTGTGTTCTACAAATGTATTTGCATTGAATTATAATTATGTCGGACTTCCATTAACTTTCGATTGCTGCCTGAACAGAACAGCAACTTGTTACTATAAAATTATTTAAAATGTGGTTATAATACAAATTATTAGACCAATTTGATTAAAATGTAGCTTTAACAAAATAATTGTCTAATATAATGCCCAATATCAGTACCCTGGTATATTGGTTCTTCAGCAGAAGTTGGTTGAAATATTTAAACAGGTTTAACGTCCGTAACCTTGAAAGTGAGTCAGTTGCATTCGTTTTTTAAAAGTTGGTAGTCTTTATCTAAGCATGCGACTAGCCAACATATCAGTACGCATGGCAGTTTTGATTACTGAGAAGAAGTCAGTGTTAACTTGAATAGAAAATAAATCATTCCTGAATATCTGTCATAATTAAGATAAATGCTTATCGGTTTGTGGTGAAAATATGGAAATGAGGAGAGTGAACAATTATTTGATAAACTTGATAATGTGACACTGCCATATTTCGTTAAATGGCAGCCGGGGCGAGCGTGTGTTATTGAAATCATGGAGAGGATTATGATGGTTATAGAGCCGTAATTTACCAATGACCACTTGTTGACTGTTTCAACTTTCTGCTATGTAACCTGATCACGAGCTCCACATGTGATAATCACGTGTAAATCACGAACGACAATTCACAGCTGTATGCTGGTTTTTTCCACCTTTGAAATTAATCACTAACGTGACGAATTAAATAACAACATATTAAGTATCAGACCTAGATTGATATTCTTCACCTAACCACGCAAATATGTTTATAATTACTTTTCGACGGTTATTTTCGCACATCCGTGTTATCCAGTGTAACGGTCACCTATGCTCTCTTCACCCCTGTTATAGGCCTATGCCCTCTCAAAACTGAAGGAACCCGCTCAGGTAACAAAACCTGACCAATCACTAGGCTGCATGCCTGTCCTTTTAAGATTTCAAAGGATCCGCAGCTTTTCATTTTTTACCGTATGTGACCACGATCCTTTTTTGGTCGAACCAGTCTCCTACATCAAGGTGGCGCACACGTAGCCTTCACTTTGCAAGGGGAGTAGAGAGCGTAGGCGAGCGTATCCCTTGGATATCGAGGATGATTTTCCCAGGGATGAGACTCGCTAATTCTCGGAATCTATATGTGATCGCGACAAATTTGCGATATAAATAATAATTTGGCCTACTACCGTCATGTCAAGCATCTGCACCAGCAAACATGTTCTTATTGAATACTATCTCATGTTGTTTCGTATTTCGGCAAGCATGATCGTTCAAAAAATATTTCTATGACTTGTTTATAAATGTGCCGCACAGAATACTTGCTCGTAGGTTGACATCATGGTATTACCTGTGGAAATAAGATATTATTTATTACATTTTACCAATGAAATATAAGAATATATCAACATAATAAAACTTCTATCATCACTAGTGATTATATAAGAAATATCAAATCATCACTAGTGATTATATAAGAAATATCACATCATCGCTAGTGATTATGTAAGAAATATCACATCATCACTAGTGATTATATAAGAAATATCACATCATCACTAGTGGTTATATAAGAAATATCACATCATCAATAGTGATTATGTTAGAAATATCACATCATCACTAGTGGTTATATAAGAAATATCACATCATCACTAGTGATTATGTAAGAAATATCACATCATCACTAGTGGTTATGTAAGAAATATCACATCATCACTAGTGGTTATATAAGAAATATCACATCATCACTAGTGATTATATAAGAAATATCAAATCATCACTAGTGATTATATAAGAAATATCACATCATCACTAGTGATTATATAAGAAATATCACAACATCACTAGTGATTATATAAGAAATATCACATCATCACTAGTGATTATATAAGAAATATCACAACATCACTAGTGATTATATAAGAAATATCACATCATCACTAGTGATTATGTAAGAAATATCACATCATCACTAGTGATTATATAAGAAATATCACATCATCACTAGTGATTATATAAGTTAGGTTTATGGTCCGATCTTATCGATCACTATTTTATCATTGTTCACAGATCAAATCATATAGCGAAAGGACATTTTTTAACTTTCATAGAACTGTGGAAGTTAAATATCAATCAATATCGAAAATGTAATCTCAAATCGTATTGCAGATTTGAAAAATAAATATTTTCACTCGTGGTACGATTTCTTTTTTTCTAAATCTGCCATACTCGTGAAACATAAAGCAAATTTAACGGGAAATCTTAATATTTTGTGATCTCGAAAATTTAAATATAAATCTAATTACCTCATTTTTTATAGAAATTACGAAAATTTGGACCCATAAAAACAACCGGCTAAAAAGTTTTGGTTCTTTACTTAACGTTCAGCACTACAGTTTACGGTAAATATTATACACATCTTCGTAGTTCATCGTACATGATTTGAAATTATACAGAACTAGTTTAATTTTACTTCTTAATTCATATACTTAAACTTTTTACGCACCTAACCCTCCTGCTTCTACAATAGTTAAGACATTTTGGATTCCCACCTTTTAGCCCCTAGCTTTACTGAGGAGTCCTAGGAGGACGAAACAGCTGTATGATGCAGTTTATTTAATTTTTTTCGGTATACTGTATCTATATTTGCCATTATGGGATCGGTTGTTGTGTTCTGCTGGGGAGGCATTCGGCAGTATACTTCAGGGTGGTAGCACTCTAAATCAGCAAAAGACCCGGACTATTGCAAGAAGGCGAACTTACTACAGACTCCAAAATACATGAGCATCCTCATTGCATGTAGCGGGTGGCCGTCCTTAAATGACATTGGCTGTTAATGGGATGTAAAAACAATCAAACCAAACCAATCCAGCATTCATTCATACCATAACGCTTATAATAGTATGCAATATTTGATAATATTTACACCTCTCCCTTCTTGAGCTTATTAAACTCTGACTGCGAATATAATAGCGTATACGCAGTGAAAATGGTTCGGCGGATTGATATTTGTTCAAATATGGCGTCGTTCACGCTTCGGAACAATAACTATTCGCTGACAGTCATTGTTTGGTTCCTTCAAGATTTTGAAACATTGAAGATATATGGAAATCCATTTCGTCTGATTATGCAATAAATGGTCTGGCCAACTTTTGATTCTAATGATGCGCATGCGAAATTCTTTGACGGTAACGCAAAGATGGCGGCGCCTTGCAGTTGTGACGTCCGACGTCGGACCCGACCGCGTCACAACCAGATCACTGTGTCAATGCGTGTACATAACAGCCATTATTAATAAAGAAATGCAATCGAAGTGCTTGTAAAATATTTGATATCAAATTAACAAATGATGTATTAACAAAAATAGTGTTGTTCACTGTGTATTTTCTAAACTTATCAATATATCGATGAAGATTCATTGGGACTATATTATCTTAGCAACCACGGCCATCGTAGATACCATCGTAGCAACCCGCTTCGAAAGTTGTTTTTTTCGTATAACACTTGAAAATTAATAATGATGTAAATATAAGAATTTTACCTCATTTTGACTGCGTATACGGTAGTATGCCCGCAGTTGGCAACCAACATATTCACAATGGAGCGGTAACGCGCACCATAGAATATGTTGGTTGCCAACTGCGGGCATACTACCTTATACGCTGTCAAAATAGGTACAATCCTTAATTATATATGTGCCTTACCGTAAATAGCATTCGCTGTTAGGCTTTATAATTCGGGAAACAAAACTGCGACCAATGCAGTATTTTTATTAAAAACAATAATTAAGTTTTTGTTTTAATATGTATCGGTTTATATTATTTCTATCATCAGTTTGATGGAATAGAATTTTTAAAAGCCAAAACAAAATGTTTAAAACAAATTATGCAAAACGGAAGCCTACGGCAGGTGATATATCTCTTTCACACCATTCATTATCATATAATTACTGATACGAAAGAACAGAAATACGTATTTTCCATGCTTTTAGTTCCTGCTCGTCTTATTTTCTTTATATTTGCATGTTGAAATCACAAAGAAATTGTAACGGGAAAAAGTTGTTGTTGAAAATGTACATTTTATTTCAACAGAAAGTGTTTGCCTTTGCAAACCATAAGGAAGGATAAGCTCAAAGGCAAAGTCTTTCTTCCTTCGATTTGCGAGATAGCTCAATTTTTTAGGCAAATAGGAAAGATAGATAACATTTTACACTGGACGGACAGCTACTTTCAACGTGTTGAAGTTCATTTTATAAGCAGATTTAATTCCTGGGCGTTTAAATTCTAACATTGTATACCGCAATTTAACTTCCGCTTTTTCGTTCTCCCTAAGTATTGTGAATTCGTAATGACAGCAGATATATGTACACATGTAGAAAGTAATTTATATATTGCTAAATTTACGTTGGGCTAACATAGATTAATGATTGGATTAATAATGAACAAATATTTTGATTTTTTGCCGAAAAAAACCGAATATTTGTTTTTTGTCGACACAGGCAAATATTTGACTAAAGGAGAGGTCCAAGACATAAACCATATAATCAAAAACAAAAACGTGTTCTGTTTTACAATTGGTTCGCCCGTTGTCAATATAATATGACCGGGTGGGGTGTTCTGCTTGGGTTCTTTGGCAGTACACTTTTGTATGGGCGCCATATAAATCGACAAAAGATCTGGACTATCTTAAAGAAGGCTTTCACGAACATAGCGCAGCCTCCCAAATACACACGTTTTCAACAAACACCCTCAACTGATACACCGCCGTCCTTAAATGACTCATACTGTTGATAGGGCGTAAAAACAATCAACCAACCAAGTTTTGTTTTTGATGTTTGAATATTCAGTTTCATCTTTGCAGGAGCGGACATTAAGGAGACCACACAGAGTAGCCCAGTGGCCATACCAACCCCTAAACCGAGCCGATTCCGTGACCACGCGGACCTTGTGGATTCCCTTCAGGGTTACCGGATCACTGGTGTCACACCACGCGCATGCGCTCAGATTGGTGGCATTTTTGTTTTGTTTGACTGCATACTTATCACACGTATGTCACTTTGTTTTTTTACCATTTTAAGAAGAAACACTTGCTATAGAAAAAACTTAAACAGAAGATGAAGTTCACTTCACAAGAGCCAAAAACATAAAAGCACATTTTGTTTGTGTGCGAAACACTAATGCGAGGAAAAAAACACTATCAATCAGTAATGATGACTAGTTGTTTCGAAATCATTTTTATAATAATGAATACTAATTAGAATTTCTTTTTAGATTTAATTACTATTGCCGTTATTGTAATAGTTATGTAAAGTTTCAATTAAAATAATATTTTTTTAGTTTTCGTTAAAAGTTTAATTACAAAAATATAAAATGTTTGTTTCGAAAATAATTATCAAATTTACAAATATTCTTACTATTGTTTTCATTTAGGAATTTTTTAAATTATTTAACATTTCATTATACAAGAATAACGCTAAAATCAATGTGATTTGCATTACCATTATAACAACACATATATTTGTTGCAGTACAATTAACAAAGAAAATTAGATGTGTATATTATTTAATTAAGATAATCACCATCTTAAGAACAAAACGATCATCAAGCAAAGTGGGTCTTTTTTTGTTTTGGTTTCAAACGGTTAATTTGAACATTTGATAATAATGTTTGTCTATAATGTTGCCGTTGAATGATGTTAATTGCTATATCTATTTCATCTTTCAGCTGCGGCAAATTCGAAGCCAACTAGACCTAGAAGCACCCAACTAGATGGATAGGAGATGCAAGTAAAGGGCAGTGGACAACGACAATGGGCAATGGATATTTTACAAATCTAGTATTTGTATATATGGATTTGGAAAATTAAAATAATGAATCAATCACATATGCGTTAATTTATGTATATAAATCCACATAACCATATCTGACATCAAATGCGATCAAGGAAATTGAGGGAGTCCCTCATGCAAGTATCATAGATTCGGGAACAGCATTGCTTGCCCGGTGTATGGTGTGTACTTTAATTCGTTCTCGCATATTTGTGCTTATATTAGGAAGCAGTACCTACGATTTTTGGAGTTAATTTTAAGTAAGCTTTTCATAATATCAGTTTAGAAATATCTTTTTGATACAATGATCGACACTTTAAAAAGAATAAATAATTGCCTGCAGAATTCTAAACGAATGATTTGTTTTGTTATCATATATTTAGAACACTTCACTTCGCCAGATTAAAGACAGTTTAAAGAAAATGATTAAAACTTTGTTTTCCTGTTCAATTACTGTTCTTGATTTTCTCACGGTCATTGTAATACATTTGACTATATATTGTAAAATGAACATTATCCAAATTAATAAGAAAGTATGTGATAACACTGTGGTCTTCCACTCAACGCAGTCGACCGGGGTTCGATCCCTGAAGTCGCCATACGTATGAAATATTCAGAGAAAGAGATCTCTTACACCACAGGTATAGTATAAAATAGTCTGGGCGGATGTTGCGATATCTCCTGTAGCATTCAAGTGAGGTGGCACTATAAAATATGCCGTTGGAAGCACGATCGCACTACTAATACAACACAATACATCTGCAGCACACACGCATGAATACACACACATAGGGAGATAAAAGCCAGGGGCCATATGACTAGTAGTTAGCGCCTGATAAGGCAGCTCCTGCGTATTCCCTCCTAATTGTTTAGGTTTTGTATTACTTATCGAATTGTAAAGATATGTAAGAAGATGACGTAACACACACATGTGCTGCACCTTTTAAATTTAGTTATAGAGTATGCCGGAAAAAAGGATCAAACTGGCCATACAGCAGTTTTGTCCTCCTAAGACTATTCAGTGATGCTAGGGGCTGAGAATCCTAAATAAAAGCTCTTAAGAGTAGCTTACGTTAACGAGGTACGTCGTTATATCAAATGTTGTTTGTTCATTTATTTTTATAATATTTAATATTATGTGCCCTATACGAACCCTACATTGATCCTATACACACCCTATATCAACCCTATGGTTGCTATATTTACCCGATGTGTACCCTATAAGCCCCATTATTAACCTTTGGATTCCCAACTTTTGAAGAGTCCTAGGGGGACGAAACATCTGTGTTACCTCATCTTTAATGAAGTTGTTAACTCAGTCAAACAAATAACAAACATTACAATTAAATGAGATTATTGCTTTACGGTAAAATGACAAGGTGACTTTTATACGAAGTTTTTCAAATAAGGAAGCACCTAAACACCGAATCTCATGTGGTAGAATTATCATTGCATGATAATATTCAGAATTGTCGGTTCATTAATTCTATTATCACTATTACCAAACACCATCAGCTATAATAAAGGCCCCGCCCCGCACGAAAGGTCGGTTGCCCTATAGTAATCACCGTGTCCGTCCATCTGACTGTCTGTCCGTCAGCACTTTTGTTATTTTCACTGATGGACATATTGCCATGACACTATGAAACAAACTTCGTCATAATTAAACCAGGAGTCAACTGACAAAGGTCAAAGGTCAAATCACCAGGTCAAGGTCAAATTTTGTACTTTTTCACTGATGAACATCTTGTTGTGACATTATGATGCAATCTTGGTCAGAATTAAACCAGGAGTCAATTAACTACCAAATACAAGGTGACCAATTCAAACGTCAAGGTCAAATATTTTATTTTTATTTTTTTTCGGCTATGAACATTTTGTTCTAACATTATGAAGCAAAGTTGGTCGGAATTAAACAAGCAGTAAATTTATCGAATGTCAAGGACACTGAGCCAAAGGTCAAATCGCCAGGACAAGGTCAAATGTGTACCTTTTCACTGGTTAACATTTTTTTTATTTTGATACTACGAAGCAATGTTGAACATCATGAAACAATGAGTCAACTGAACAAAATTCAAGGTCACTAGGTCAAAGGTCAAACCAAACACTAGTTTTCTCAGAAAAAAAATTGTTTGTTATGTAATAACCAAACAAAGATTGTCGGAATAAAACAAGGTATTAAATGACAAAACATCAACGTCACATTTTGTAACTTTTCACTGACCGACATTTCTTTTAGACATTATGAAACAAAAGTTCATCATAATTTGTCAAGGGGTAAATTGACCAAAGATCAGTCTTGTTGGGTTTGACCGTTAGAAGAGATCAATAGCCACATGGCGGGGCCTTTGCAGACCTGTCAGTGTTCTAGTTAGCCATTATTATTTTAATACAACGAGGAAAAGTGATGAAGATGGTGCCGTCTCTTGGCTGGAACCCGCGACCTCTCCTACCCGGTGATCCACCTCTTAGCTAATGATAAATGCCAAGTGCTTACAATGGAATCTAATCAGGGCTAAGATTGTAAAAGTATTGTTAGATTTACGAATTGTTAAAAGATTTTCCAGTTGCATTGATTACAACAGTATTAACAGAAAATGTACTGATCAATATACATACATTTATGACAAACATTCCAGTCAGGGTGATTTTATAGAACTTACATCTCAACACTGATTTCTATTAATATAACAAGCACGAAACCACGGCTTAAATGCTTTAAACATGTTCCAATATAAAGGAGTGAAGTGTTTTACAATTAGAAATAATACATATGCACCCTATTTTAAATGTTTTTTTCAGCTATGAACATTTTGTTATGACATTATGAATCAAAGTTAGTCTAAATTAAACAAGAAGTCAACTGACCAAATGTTAAGGTTACTGGGTCAAAGGTCTAATTGCCAGGTCAAGGTCAAATGTTGTACCTTTTCGCTGTTAGACTCTTTGTTGTAACACTACGAAACAAAGTTAAAAACATAGACAATGAGTCATTTGAGCAAAATGCATGGTCACCAGGTCAAAGGTCAAGGTCAAATATCGTTTTTTTCACAAATGAATTTTGTTTGTTATGACATTATGAAACAAAGCTGGTCGGAATGTAATGACAAAACATTTTGTAACTTTTCACTGATTTCATTCATTTCAAAAGCAGTTTTATAACAATACATATATAAAACATACAAAAACAGCATTGCTATGTGACCACTTTTAGTCTTAAATTACAATTGTTATAAAAGCAATATAAAGATATAAAACCAAAATCTTCAAAGTAGATTAGTCTTTGGTAAAGTGAAAGCACACTCTATTTCTGCCGGGCCTTTCAATGAAGATTCGTTTGTTATGAAATAACCAATAAGAACTAAGAACTCGCTCTAGGGCTTGCTCTTAATATCGGAATTTTAGTGATCGCTGTCGACTGCTGA
Organism: Mimachlamys varia; assembly: GCA_947623455.1. NCBI lineage: Eukaryota > Metazoa > Mollusca > Bivalvia > Pectinida > Pectinidae > Mimachlamys > Mimachlamys varia. The sequence continues at coordinate 35,040,128 of OX392538.1, read as the reverse complement.
AAAACAAACTAACAACACAAGGATTCGAGAGATGCAGGTTGATCAGAACTATGGGCAAGTTATATGGTCGCCATCTTTGTCTCATTGAGAAAATATTCTGTATCTTTAAGTGATATGGACGTTTTTGAGTATGCTTATTAGTGTGTTTACTTGTTGTGATTGACAATGATACTCGGTTCTCATTTTGAGAAATTGATGTTTACTTGGAGGTGACAAATATTTACATGGCAGGTGTCGTCGATAAAGCAGAAGACGCTTACTCTTCCTGAACACCTGGTCTTATTCTCTTGTACTTCTACAAGAGTCTCCATGTAAATCTTTCCTTTGCTCATATTTTGCCCCATAGTTTAATCGATTTTGAGCTTGGATTATGATTTTGTTAACGCTTCGGTATCCTCTTATTTATTTTTTCACATTCATTCAAACATTCATACTAGAATGTTATAATTTACAGTATACTAGAATTAGAAACTTGTTAACTCCACCTCATAGCTAACGGTAAATGCCTAGTGCTTACACATTCAAAGGAACCTAATCAGGGCTAAGATTGTTAAAGCATTGTTAGATTTACGAATCGTTTAAAGATTTTCCAGATGCAATGATTACCGCAGTATTATAAAACGTACACCTAATCAGGGCTAAGATTGTTAAAGCATTGTTAGATTTACGAATCGTTTAAAGATTTTCCAGATGCAATGGTTACAGCAGTTTTAACAGAAAACGTACTGATCAATATGCATACATGTATAAAAGACATTCCAATCATGGTGGTTTTATAAATCAAATCGCAACACTGATTTTTATTGATATCACAAGCAAGAAACCAGAACGGTTTAAATGCCTTACACATGTTCCAATATAAATGAAAGGAGTGTTTCACAATCGCACAAAAATGCATAATGGACTACATATAGATCCACTTTAGTGAACCAGGACGTAAATAGATTTAATCGTACATGAGTATGGCAAGACATCTAAACGTATGCAGAATGATAGAGGACTTGTCAGCAATCAATTAACTTGTAAGGAGGTACGTACCTTTAAAACATTATATTTACATTATGAAATATTGAAAAGTCTTTGTTTAAAAGGCTACACTTCAAACAAAACATATATCTTCATAAATTGTTCAGCAGTTATAAAGATGCAACGAAGTATTCGCACAAAGATTAATGAGAACAAAAACTATATCATATACGTTTCTTGTTTAAACTAATACTAAGGGTATTCTATGTTATTATGACTTTTATATTTTCCGTTGGATTGGCAATTTCATTGATCAAGATAAGTTGTGGATACACCAAACAACACTTACTTGCTTCCTACCTCAACGTTCTATAGTTGTGAAATATAATAATTATTATTAATTATGTAATTATTGTGATATATAAAATCATACGAGGGGTGTTCCATAAATAATGTCATCTGTGCTTTATTTCGCGGAAATCGTGCAACATATGCACAAAACCACCTCGTGTCGATTGAGTGATCACTGGCTCGTGACACAGGTAAATATCTCGTCCACACTTTCACTGGCCTGGGTACAGTGTACATCGTTCCATAGCCTATTCGTTAGACTAGACACAAAATGACAGGAAAACGAGCTGAAAATGTTCTTGAAATTAGGGTCTATATAAAAGGTAGGTCATTACTCGGCATAAAGGCTGTAGATATTCACTGCGAGGTGTGTGACATTTATGGGGAGGGCCATATGTCTCACAGGACTATTTGTAGGTGGGTAGATAAATTTAGTGCTTTGCAGCAGCAACTGAAAGATGCTGCTCACCCAGGTCGTCCTGCAACAACTACGACCAAAGGTAACATAGAAAAAAATCCGAAATATCCTCCAAACTGATGCTCGATTCACCGTAAGACAATTGGCTCGAATGGCAAACTTGTCGTTAGCAAGAGTTCATGCAATTTTGAAGAAACACCTAAAAGTTAGAAAGATAAATGCAAGATGGATACCCCATTTGTTAACGGATGGGCAAAAGAAGACGCGTGTAACAATGGCAAAAAAACTTCTCAAAATGTACCCAAAATATAGTAAAAAGGCTTTTGATAATATAGTCACTGGTGATGAGACCTGGGTGTATTATTTTGAAGCAAAGCGGAAGGTTGCAAACCGAATATGGGCCACTAAAAATGCCAGACGCCCAAGTATTACCAAACGAATACGAACGGTAAAGAAGGTTTTGTTTGCTATTTTTGTCACTAATAAGGGTCCAGCTATTCAAATTCCGGTGCCAAAAGGCAGAACGGTCACAGGCAAGTTCTATCAAAACGTTGTTCTGAGAGAGTTGAAGAACTACTACAAAAGTCGCCGCCCCAAAAAAGGACTTAAGTATGTCCGACTTTTGCATGATAATGCACCCGCTCACAAGGCACGTGTTGTGCCTGACGTTTTGGCGTCAGAGAAGGTTACCGTCCTTCCGCACCCTCCGTATTCGCCAGACTTGACCCCCTGCGACTATTTTCTCTTTCCAAAACTTAAATATCATTTATCTGGAAAGAGATACAATTTGAGAAATGCCCTTGGATCTGCTGTTTATCAGTGTCTGATGGGTGTACCCATTGAAGAGTATGAAAAATGCTTCCAAAAATGGATTGACCGGCTAAAAAGGTGTGTTCTGGCTGGCGGAGAGTATTTTGAAGGGCAGAGCAAATTAAAATGAACAAAAGCACTTCCGCTATATGAACACCAATGTAAGTGACATTATTTTTGGAACACCCCTCGTATACTTGAACAATTTCTGCATAACGTTTTATGTATGTTCCGGATCTTACCATCGATTGATTTAATAATGTATATGAGCAGATATAGGTGTTCAATAAGGAAAGCATTGCCAATGTAAACTATATTCTTGTTTATTGGGTTGCTATATAATTACGTAGGCAGGAGTCATACCACGTCCTTTAAGTATTTAAATGGTCTCAAATGACTCAATCGAAAGAAAAATATATATTTACCCGGGATTTAAAAAGCGTACAAACACTTGTCATTCAGGCTATTCAACAAGGTACAATGCGATCACGTCAGACTTGCAAGAATATAAGTACTTATCATCAGCAATGTGTGGATATAATTAAGCGAACACAATACATACAGATATTTAATATTTACTAAAGTAGATGAAATTGGATTCAGCTTGTCTGGCTGTCTGGAAAATTTTTGTCCGGACAAATACTCCAAAATCAATTGACCGATTTTAATGTCTTTCAAACGGACAGCTATAAAATACAAATACGTTCTCCTATACAATTTATTTTTAAATCAAAATTTGTCAACAACTTTAAATTCAGGATGGTTCATACAAATTGGGTAAATAATTCTAATTAAGTTGTTAATTCAGTCAAACAAATTACAGACATTACAATTAAATGAGATTATTGCTTTACGGTAAAATGACAAGGTGACTTTTATACGGAGTTTTTCAAATAGGGAAGCACTTAAACACCGAATCTCAAATGATAGAGTTAACATTGCATGATAATGTTCAGAGTTGTCGGTTCATTAATCACTATTACCAAACACCAACAGCTATAATAAAGGCCCCGCCCCGCACGAAAGGTCGGTTGCCCTATAGTAACACCCGTGTCCCTTCATCTGTCTGTCTGTCCGTCAACACTTTTGTTTATTTCACTAATGGACATTTTGCTATGACATTATGAAGCAGACTTGGTTAGAATTAAACAAGGAGTCAACTGACAAAAAATATTAAGGTTACCGGGTCAAAGGTCAAATTCCCAGGTCAAGGTCAAATTTTGTATGTTTTCACTGATGAACATTTGTTTTGATATTATGAAGCAAACTTGGTCAGAATTAAACAAGGGTCAATTGACCACCATATCCAAGGTGACCGGGTCGAACGTCAAAGTCAAATATTTTTATAATTTTTTCAGCTATTTTCTTATGACATTATGACGCAAAGTTGGTCGAAATTAAACAAGAAGTACATTGACCGAATGTCAAAAGGTCAAATCGCCAGGAAAAGGTCAAATGGTGTACCTTTTCATTGGTTAACATTTTGTTATGACACTACGAAGCAATGTAAACAGCATGAAACATGAAATCTTGAACAAGATAAAAGGTCACTAGGTCAAAGGTCAAGGCCAAACACTGTATTTTTCACAGATAAAATTTGTTTGTTATGACATAACCAAATAAAGATTGTCGGAATAAAACAAGGTATTTAATGATAAAACATCAACGTCACATTTTGTAACTTTTCACTGACCGACATTTCATTTAGACATCATCAAAAAAAACTTCATCATAATTTGTCAAGGGGTTAATTGACCAAAGATCAGTCTTGTTGGGTTTGACCGTTAGAAGAGATCAATAGCGACATGGCGGGGCCCTTGCGCAGACCTGTCAGTGTTCTTGTTAGCCATTATTATTTTAATACAACGAGGAAAAGTAATAAAGATGGTCCGTCTCTGGGCTGGAACCCGCGACCTCTCCTACCCGGTGATCCACCTTATAGCTAATGGTAAATGCCTAGTGCTCACACATTCAAGGAACTTAATATCAGGGCTAAAATTGTGGAACCATTATAAAAAGTTACTAATCGTTTAAATGCTTTCCCAGCTGCATTGCTAACAACAGTATTGACACAGAATTCACTGATCAATATACATACATGTATGACAAACATTTCAGTCAGGGTGATTTTTTAGAACTCAAATCTCAACACTGATTTCTATTGATATAACAAGCATGAAACCACAACGGTTTAAATGCCTTACACAGTCAATCGTACATGATTATGACAAGCAAATAAAAGTATGCAGAATGATAGAGGACGAGTCATAGCATGTTCTAAAAGTCTTAAAGTGATCCCAAATTACTTAATCGAATCACACACATATATATATATATTGAAACGGAATTTAAAAAGCGCATAGACACTTGTCATTCACGTTATTCAACAAGATAATCACGTCACGCTTGTAAGAATATCTATACTTCTCGTCAATAATGTTTTGATATAAACAAGCGAACACGATATATTCAGACAGTCAATATTAATTGAAGTAGATAGCTTGCTTTTTTTCTGTCATTCCTTTCAAAGAAGGATTTCATAAATGATATACAATTTATTACCTTTTTTCCTATTCTGCCCCGCCCCTCAGGCACAAGGGGAGTCAGTTCCATTGTTTATACCAAAATATTCTTTCACTTTTGTCATCGATTGTATGTATATATGGGTTACTTCTTATATGAAGATATGATCCAACAAGTCGCATTTCCGACACAATTTATTTGAACGATACAGATAAACACGTAAAATAGACAGCAACCTGAAATAAAAAGAACTCTACCTGACAATATATAAAGGGACACGTGTAAACGAAGTATTTAATATTTATACAGGTACATTAAATATGTTTAATATATAAATACTATTTCATTACAAGGTAACACTTATTACAATTAACGTTATGACAATTTAAATTACTCCTATCCTAACTTTGACCTGACCATGTGTATGTGCTTATCCGCTGTTAGACACTCTCGACCAGTCCCTGCGCTCACCTCTCATACGTCACAATAACAACTTTATTCATGTACACAGGTACAATAGACATTTGACACAGGGACATAAAGATACAAAGCAATATACACAGCTCAAGTTATTCAAACACATATACAGTGTACAAAAATTATTATGTAAAGTTTGAACACCGCGACACTTTATTCAAGAATGTTTTATATTATTTGAACAAACTCCTGTCATTCCCCCAGAAGTAAAACAGATTTTAAAGAATTAACGAACATGTTCTCTATTCAGCACCGCCACTCAGACCCAGGGGTCCTAAACCCACCGAAATTGAATCCCTTTCCCAAAAGATGTTTCTTACCAATCTGTTTCATGACTTGTAGGGAGGATTTAATGCAAAGGTTGACGAAAGGACGGACGTTGCGCCATGACATTAGCTCATTTTCCTTCGGGCAGGTGAGCTAAACATAACATTTTAAATTGCATGTACTGACCAACACGGGCCGCTTACTACTAAGCTATACGATAACCGTACCGGTTTCAATTTTCCTATCGTTGAAATTACATTTCTTGATAGTAACATCCTTGCGTCTCCAACTTATGGTGTTAACATGTCGCAGTTGATTCGTTATTCTAAGGCTTGCTCTAAATATCGAGATTTTCTTGATCGATGTCGACTTCAGACAAATAAGCTAACAATACAGGGATTCGAGAGTCTCATGTTGATCAGAACTAAGGGCAAGTCTTATGGTCGCCATTTTTTGGTCGAATTGAGAAATATTTTGTATCTTTTTATTATATGAACATGGATGTTTTTAGTATGCTTATTGGTGTGCTTACTTGTCGTGATTGACAATGATAACCCGGTTCTCATTTTAAGGACTTAGGTGTTTTCGATGAAGCAGAAGACTCTTACTTTTCCGGAACACTTGGTCTTATTCGCTTGTACTTTTGCAGGGGTCGCCAAGTAAATCGTTCCCTTCATAGTTCATAGTTTGCCCTTACTTAAACGATTTTGAGTTCGGGTTATGGTTTTGATGATGTTTGGGTATTCTCTAATTATCGAAAAACAAACAGAACTAAAATGCAACTTAAAAAGCTTTTTTATATTCTGGTTTTGAGATCTTCCCCAACTGTTCCGACAACGGTTCCTAAGAAAGTGCCGACATTTTAGTTTGCTTTTGCTTGGTAACATGTATCGCTCTCATTAGGTATTGGAGACGCATTACCTTGTCTAACCGGTACCGTAATTTCCTGCGTATTATCCGCACCGGGGTATAGCCCGCGTTAAGTAAATTAAGGCATTTTGGATTTCTTTTGTAAAATATTTTCAAGATAACCCGCACTGGCAGATTGCCCACGGGTTATACGTCGAATGTGTATCTAGTGAGTATGGGTGAACTTCGTATGTGGCTTTGTGATTTATTGTTCTGAATGTTGGAAATCAGAGACATATGATGGAAATATTGTGTTTATTTACTAAATATATATGTTTATTTGTATAATCAAAGATTAAACTTATCAATGATATTTTTGCTTATAAATAGCGTAGATTAACATGTTGACAAAATAACCAAATATAGTCCGTACCGGCAGATAGCCCGCATTAGGTTTCTTCTGATGTAAAACATCGTATAGCCCGCGGGCAATACGCAGGAAATTACGGTAATCATTGTATAACTGACCGTCACGATTCAATTCTCCATCCATCGGAAACCGATACGTATGAAGCATTCTCGAAAATTCGTATCCAAAATAAAAAAATATCACTGAGAAAAATTCAATTAAAATCATATTCCCGAATAAAATATCCATATAATCCGTATTGTACATCGCCGGACATTTACGTACACATACTCATACCCGTGAACAAAATCTTTCTTATGCACTCTTGGTCTTGGTCTTGTAAATGCTTGCCTAGCAACACACGTGCTAGATGCAACATTCCCAGGCAGTTAGTCAACAATGTAACATTTGAACCAATCTTATGACAAAATCGTAATAATTACATTTTTACACTGGGTTTTATTACGTGTAGGAAATCTGAAGAAAAACAGAGAATACCAAAGGGTCACCAATCCGATCTCAAAATCAGTTAAACTAGGGGCAAACTATCAACAAACTGAAAGGAAAGGTTTATACGAAGACCGATGGAAGTACAAGAGAATAGAACCAGGTGTACCGGGAGAGGAGGCGTCTTTAAAAAATAAATGATTAGTTTTTCAGTGAATGCTTTCCAATGTCAACCTTGTCTTTGTAATGCACCTGTCAGAATTCGCATTTTCTGTATTGTGTTTGTTTTCCCCTGGTTTTAAGAAAAGGCACATAATTGTTGTACCTAGATTCATCTAGTTTCGAGAGAGTATCCCTTAACTAATGATCTACAATTACAATATCATCTTCATTTCATATCTCGTTAAGTCAATTTATTGATGACACAATGTTTCGCGTCGTTTGCACTACCAAAAAACGGATCAAATATATCGAGAGCATTACCACCTGGAAATACGAGTCTCATAAATTTTACTTAGTTTTGTTTCTTTTGACCACAATAGATTTTATACGTTTTAGTAAAGACCGTGTTATGCTTTAATGCATATGTTATCGAAATATCTTTTATGCCTAGATTTACTGGTACTGTACAACGTTTTTGCGAAACGTTCAGCAACAGAGCGTAAATTCTACTAATTGTGGTGCGGTGAACACAAAGCAGTCGAAGTGATATCCTTTGACTTATCTGCTAAATGGTCAATTAGCTCAACTCAATAAGACCACTAAACATTAATGTCAGGATTTATATTCTTTCCAATAAGATACTCTGAGCATTATCTGGAGGTGTTCGAGCACCGCAGCTAATAGTTAAACATCAGCTGCTCCATTGCCCGCGTTGATATGACATATGTATATCCCATATACTGATTGCATATGCTACACTTTCGGAGATGATGCAACATAATACATGTCTTTAACCGTTAGACTGTCTTGATCAGTAGAATTGCCCGTGAAATCTTCAATTTCATTTCACTTCTAGAAGGATCTAATCTTTGACGTATTTTCGAGTACTTTAAATAGCATTTTGGCATAAACGTGGGTCATCGCTCTGTTCAAGATTTACACCTTCAAGGAAAGAATGTCTTTTATCCATTCTTGTGGACATCGTGGAGTCCTTCAACTGCCTATCGTATTAAAATTTAACCTTATTCCACAGCCCATATAAGGAAAATATTATTTTATGTACAATAAATTAATTTAGGTAAAGTCGTATTGGTTGGTGGTGTGATACCATCAACAGCACAAAGGGATTTTGGTATCTTGGGTTAACTCCCTTCCCCCTTTTACCCGGAACATCCAAAAGCTTGCTGGAGGGTAAAAGCTTTGATCGCTGTCAGTAGAGAAAATACAAAGATTTGGAAAGAGATCTGTTCGAAAAGTTGGGGTGTTTTGAGAATTGATGCTACATACTGTTTGATGATTCGACAAAATGGCCGCCATTTCATGACCTATGAATTGCCGAAATTTAAATGTCCGATTTACATGAAATGGTATGCTGGTGTTTTTCAGCAATGAAAACCGAACTTTCTGTAATGATCCTTAATTGAATAAGCTTCCGTCTGGTCAGTGGTGGCGTCTGATGTGTCGAAATTGAGATATTGACAGAAAATTTGGTTTGTAGGAGAATAATGGATTTAAGCACACTGATGCATACATATGTATTCAATTTTTAACATTAACATAAATATTAATTTGTCTCTGATTAGTCAAATTCAAGAAAACGACCAAATGCACTAAACAAATGCTATGTAGTGGGGTATTGATATTCTAAACACTTATGCGGATTCTATTTTTAATCGGACAAAAAAGGGTACTTTTTACTGTCATACATTTGGTCAAAATTCATATATTGTAAACACATGCGGGAGACATCTGTAATATTGGTTTAGAGATTATGTATTTCTAATTATTGTCTTTTCCAGTGCAAGAAATGGTGAACTATCGATCAGCTAAATCAATATCCACAGTGGTGCAAGGTAAATAATAAACATTCAATTGTATAGATACTAAACGTTTTTATTTCCTTGACATGGTGGAATAGCGGATGCTGAATTTATATAAATTAAAGATTACATATTGCCGTCAATCAGAAGATGATTGCATGAGATGTTGACAAAAATATCTTAATTATCTTAATTCTCTGAATCAAATATACAGTTCCAGATGATATATTCCATCAATCTGATTATGAAAGAAAGAAATGCATACCTGAATGTTTGAGACATGCGAGACAGAAGATTACAATATTTGGAACAGGGGTATATGCAAAGGATCAACGAACCGAATATCTGCATCGTCTCAGCAAAGGTATGTTCAAATTAAGCTAAAATATTTCTTCAGTTTCTTCTTCTTTCGAACGATTCCTGGATATTTCCTTAACTACATATGCCAGCAAATCATGTAACGTTATGTGTTTCCCATCCTTCATCGATCATTTCCTGAAAGTATTTAGCTTTAGCTGTTTTTGTATAAAGTCAATTGTAAGATTTCGCAATGATAAAAATTGATATATTGTTTAATTGTAACATGCTTTTGTAATATTGCTGTAAATTACCAACGTTTGAGTTGAGTTTATTTTATTTTGTTGTACGTCCTAGCAAATATATGTACATACGTGTTGATTGTCTTTAGTTTGGAGGCTACGGTAAGTTTGTGTTAATCTCATTGCGATAGTGCAGAACTGATGCCGAATTAAACAGGAATACATACTGATGTTTACTGTTCAAATGATACTGCCAATGGGTGAATAAGTCGAGACTTGTCAACCTCGATCAGGGAACAAAACCTAAGTTTTCCTTACAGGGGCGAACAGAAGGCCAAACGTTGGTCGATGTCAACGGAAACTTCTATATAATAAATGTAATTACTTCTGTACTCTCCGTTTCGCTATCTTAAATTACTTTTAAAGAAACTGAGCCATTTGAGTTTATGTAGCACGAGAAAAGGAAAATCATGTAATCAGGGGCGCATTGGTAGAGGAAAGTACAGTTGGGAAAGGGCATTTTATTATATGACATAATTTTTGCCTAATCCCCTTGTCAATTTCATCACAATAAAATATTTTAAACAAAAAAAAACCTGAGGAATCCACAACCAGTGGTTCACTACATCCTGGTTAATGTTTAAACAATCGAGTGCATAAATTTTCATGGAATTTTAATACTTTTTTTCATGTCACCATATGAATATTGAACATATCTTTCTTTTCGAAGGATATGTAGTATGAGAAATTTCGCATGTTTTTCATCAATGGCAAACTGTGGTTTTATAACATATTTTTTTTATTTTTTATTCCAAGATGACAATTCGTATCAAAATGGTGAGCAGGTGAAAACTGGGACATCTCGGCCCTCCAGTGGCCAGCGGAGAACCCTTGAGAGAGATGGTACAAAATAAATGAGAGAATACCGAAGCGTTAACAAAATCATAATCCGAACTCAAAATCGATTAAACCAGGGGCAATATATAAATTAAGGAAAAATTTACATGGCGACTCTTGTAAAAGTACAAGAGGAAAAGACTAGGTGTTCCGGAAGAGTAAACGTCTTCTGCTTCATCGACGACAACCGCCATGTAAATCTTGTCACATCCAAGTAAACATCAAGTTCTCAAAATGAGAACTGAGTATTATTGTCAATCACAACAAGTTAACATACTAATGAGCATACTTAAAAACGTCCATCTTCATATCACTTAAAGATACTGAATATTTCTCAATTAGACAAAGATGTCGACCATATAACTTGCCCATAGTTCTGATATAACCTGCATCTTGAAATCCTTGTGTTTTGTTTGTTTCTCAGCAGTCGACCAAACGTTCAGGGGACAACAGAGATTAGGGATATCTGCTTCAAAGCGCAGGTTTGCACATCTTTGATCGAATACGTTATTTTTAATCGTGATCGTTTATGCTTTTTTTTCAAAGACGATGCAATGTTGTTTTCGAAGTAACATGTTTTTTCTCATGCTGATTTTTAAGAGAATTTTTAGAGAAGCTAGGAAAAGGCATATTAAATGTATGAATGATTGATGTCCTTGTTGAAAATTGTTTTGTTGAGATGTGAGGATAGATTGTTCAAGCATATCGTAGGCATTTCCATGATAACAACCTGTGCCCCATTCTAAGCTGACTTGTTTTTGTTTCATACGTGGCTGAGTTTGTAGAAGAGCTAATTAGGACAGGTAACAAAAACCTTGCTAAATCTTTTAATTTCACTTTCAGATAAACAACTTACTACTTAGATTAATGATAAACGTGACGATTTCAATTTTCTTTATAGTAACATTTCTTCTTCTCCAACATATTGTGGTTACATGTCGCAGTTGATTCATTATTCTAGGGCTCGCTCTAAATATCAAGAATTTCGACATGTCGACGACTGACATCCTAGTTACTACACAGAAAATCGAAAGATGCAGGTTGATGGCAACTATGAGCAAAAGTTATATTTGTCCTCTTTGTCTCAGTGAGAAATAGTTTTTTATCCTTGTGTGATATGAAGAAGGACGTTTGTGAGTACTCATTTAAGTGATGGGTATCGTCGAAGAAGCAGGAGACACATACTCTTCCGGAACACCGGTCTTACTATCTTGTAATTGATACGGGTATCCATGTAAATATTTTGTTTATTCATAATGTGTCCCTATATGTAAGTTCTTTTTTGTCCTTTATTTCAAGTTCAGAGTGATATATACGATCAAATAAATCAACAGACTTCTCCTTATATATAGACAACATATCATCGATATATCTTCGTGATCGATGCCGACTGCTGACAAAACAAACTAACAACACAGGGATTCGATAGATGAAGATTGATCAGAACTATTGGGTAGTTTTATGGTCGCCATCTTTGTCTCATTAAAACTATTCTGTATCTTTACGTGATATGAAGATGGGCGTTTTGAAATAAACACATTAGTATAATTACTTGTTGGGATTGACAATGACTCGGGTTTTCATTTCGAGGACTTAATTTTTACTTGATGTAACTAAGATTTCCATGGTGAGTGTCGTCGATGAAGTAGAAGACGCTTAATATTCCGGAACACCTGGTCTTATTAATAACTCTTGTATTTTTACGTGGGTCTCCATATCAATAGTTCCATTTTTTTTGTATTTATAATCGATTTGAATTGGTTTTGAGTTGAGATTATGTTTTATTTTCGCTTCGGTATTCTGTGCTGTGCTTTCTTCCTTTCTTTTAAGAGTGAATGATTTCTATATGGAAGTTTCATCTATAGGAATGTAGGTATCTTTTTCATACTTTTCCTTTTGAAAGGATATAGTATGTCGCCATTCCTCGAATACATTCTCTTCCATTGACAACAAACTCTGATATTAATTAAGGTTTTATATTTTAAGGTGGCATTTGGCATCAAACTGATGAGCTTGAAGAGAAAGAGACATCCCGGCCCTCCAGTGGCCAGAGGAGAACCCTGGGGAGAGATGGTACAAACAAACTTTCAGGGGACAACGTAGACCGGGGATATCGAATTCAAAGCGCAAGTTTCCATATCTTTGAGCGAATACATTATTTTCTTGATCGTGTAAACTTTCCGAAAGAATGGCGCCAAGCTGTTTATTTTAGATGAAAGAAGATAGACAAATTCAAATCGCCTTTTGTTCATGTATCGTTATCAATCTTCAATCTTCCACCCTCAAACAATTCTTGTTATTGCTATTCCTCAAGTCTGATTTTATGTTACACTTGGTCGCTAGCTGTGAATATATACCTTTGAGACTGATCAGAGAAACAAAATTCCAATGCAGCTATATTGGAGTTTGATACTGAAGGTTTATTACCATTATCTCCCAAGAAAGTTTTCCAGGAATCTTACTAACATTTAAGATGTAGGTTCCCAATGTTTTGATTTTAGTAATATTTATTTTTGAAAGGAATGTTTTCTGAAATTTGGATTTATGTTTCTGTTTGGAATGGTCAGATTAACAATATGGCTGACAGGGCACCATCTTAGATTTGTTTTTATTTTGTAACGTTTTATGAACGTTTAAGGTCGTTTAAGGCGAAAAGAATTGTACCTGCTGCCCCCATTGCATGATCGTTATTGGCGACTTAATTTGGGATCTTGTCTTTTCCATTCTTTCTAAACAGCTTTCTCCTTAATGTGTCCCTAGACACTACGGTGCCTCACTGTCGGCCTAAATTTAAGCGTTCGTTCCTGTGAGGAAGGCTTTGTGTTCTGTCCAAATGCTGAGTTATACCCGTGTCTCTAACAGTAGCAGCTACATGTACTATTCTCTGCTTGACGTTCAGCATTTTGGGAGTGGAACAACTTGTTCATCCAATGTCTGTATAATATTATCGGATCGGGTTTCTGCTGGGGGCCTTCGGCAGTGTACTTCATGCGCTAGCACTTTAAAGCGGCAAAAGATCCGGGCTGTCGCAAGATTTCGGAGACCTTATTGACTATTTCTTTACCTATTGCTTTAATATTTCAGATTTTGATTTCACATTCCCGTACCTGTCAAATTATACTGACAAGGCTAAGACGCAAGTGATAGCGGATTAGGAATTACTTAGCATTATAGTATATGCATCTTGAATGTAAAAACGTGATTTTTACAGCAACATTTGCTCACTATAACGTTGATTCTGTTTTAGTTTTCTTTCTTTTTTTTGTAATCATTTGGTAATTACGAAGCGTATTACTGTTGTACGATTCACCTTTTTTAATTTGCATATATCAACATATTCTCAAAATAATTGCATCTTTTTTCGAACATTTCCAATCTATCAGTGTCATAAATAAATAATTGAGGATATTCAATGGTTTGCCGTTTAATATCAAATCGCAAACCATTAAATTTCTTTTTATAACATTTCGAAAGATGCCTGAAAATACTTTCGTTATTTGTTTTCTTTACTTCCCTTCTAGTGAGTATCTAGGCATTAGCTTAATTCGTCGAAATCACAACCGATCGGGTCCAATCACACAGCTGATTGGGATAAGTTGATCTTCCAATTTTTAACATATTAAATCATGCAGAAGTTTCTCATCAATATCTACTGTTGATGCAATTTCTTCAAGATCATTTTCCCCCAATAGAAAAGTTCTACAGACGACAACGATGCAGAGCCTCTGATGACAGGGGGCAATTGGGGAGTTCGATTCGATCAAGGGGAACAACTCATACAACAGTTCCGGTGTAACGTGAAAAAATGACCAGGGTGGAAAACTACCCACCACTGAAATCTACGGCGGGTCAGTTTTTCAAGGAACGAATTACAAAAAATATCGACTGGGGTCATTTTTCTACAAATGGCTGTGTAAGATTTCTACTGTTAAATAACGACCCTGGGTAACTTTTGCAATGTAGAATAATGAACCCGGGTAGTTTCATATTGACGGGTCATTTATTCACATTACACTGACAAAGCCTTATATTTTCACTGTAAAATCTTATATTTTCATTGCAAGTATGTGATTGTGTCTGCAGACAAGGCATCTAATAATCTGATCCTAGTTTGCAGACACTATTACATTCATTGTTTGCAAAATGAACTGGGCCTGCTTGATAGCCAAGGTAACCCTACTTACGCATTAACCGGTTTTTCGAAGAATGAAATACTTTCCAATCATATATCAGTATTGCAATCATTCAAAATACCCGTTAATGATAAAGACACTGACTTACCTCGGCTATATTGGATACCTAAACTACACATCTTACATTGCTTATAAGCAACGTTTTATCGCTGGCTCGTCTCATTGCTCAACCAAGCCATTATCAAAACTTCTTACTACCATTCTTAGTACCGTTAAATCAGGGCTTCAGTCTTATTGTGACACTGTATACTCCAGAAGTGGCATTAATGGGATGTGGATTTTGAAAAACTCAAAAGATCTTCTGATCAGTCTTGAGCACCCCCTTCTCAAAAATGTTTCGTCAATGAAAACATTGATTTTTCCACCCTGTACACCACCATACCACATGCCAAACTGAAAGAACGTCTTCGGTCTTTCATAATGAGAGCTTTCTTTTCCAAGAAAGGTGAACGACGATACAAATACATGTTTGTGAGCTATATTGGAGCATACTTTGTGAAAAACACAACAAAAGCTAGGTTGAAATATACTGAGGAAGATATAGTACGAATGATTGAATTCATGGTTGACAATAACTTTGTTGAGTTCGGAGGAAAGATTTTCCAACAGACTGTTGGCATTCCAATGGGCACTAACTGTGCACCACTTTTGGCTGACTTGTTTTTGTTTTCATACGAGGCTGAATTTGTCGAGGGGCTTATCAGGACGGGTAACAAAAACCTTGCCAAATCTTTCAATTTCACTTTCAGGTATATCGACGATTTGTTGTCTATAAACAACAAGAAGTTTGCTGACCTAGTCGATCGCATATACCCTACTGAACTTGAGATTAAAGACACAACAGACTCTCCCACATCAGCTTCGTACCTCGATCTTTACTTAAACTATGACCAACACGGGCAACTTACTACTAAGCTGTATGATAAACGTGACGATTTCGTTTTTCCGATCGTGAACTTTCCTTTTCTTGATAGTAACATCCCTGCTTCTCCATCCTATGGTGTTTACATGTCGCAGTTGATTCGTTATTCTAGGGCTTGCTCTGAATATCGCGATTTTCGTGATAGATGTCGACTGCTGACGAACAAACTGCTGGCACAGGGATTCGAGAAATGCAGGTTGATGAAGACTATGGGCAAGTTTTATGGTCGCTATCTTGATATCATCGAGACATATTTTGTATCTTTATGTGATATAAAGATGGACGTTTTTGAGTTTGCTTGTTAGTGTGTTTACTTGTTGTGATGACAATGATGACTCGGTTCTCATTTTGAGGATTGATGCTTACTTGGATGTGACCAAGATTTTCATGACGGGTGTCGTCGATGAAGCAGAAGACGCTTACTCTTTCGGAACACCTGCTCTTATTCTCTTGTGCTTTTACGAGAGTCTCCATGTAAATCTTTCCTTTGTTCCTTTTTTGCCCCTAGTTTCATCGATTTTGAGTTCGGATTATGGTTTTGTTGACGCTTTGGTATTCTCTGATTTTTTTTATTGGTCAGTTTAATAATTTTCTTTATTTCACAAGCAAAAATGTAATAAATACGTTTTTTTTTTCTTCAAAAAACACATTGATTATTTCAACATTTAAGAGGTACATTTGCAATTACAACACATCTTTCTGAACATATTCTATTTAACAATCCGTGATACATATGTCGAGAAAGATGCAAACATATTGATGAGAAATGAATTCAACATTTTCGTCAATCCTCTCAGGCATCCTTAATGTATTAATTAATCACCGGACGTCATTTTAGTCAAGAGAAGTGATGGCCAACGTTTAGTTATTCTAACTGATAGAAAAATATAGTTGTAGGGAGATTATGTATCTGATGAAGTTTTTCGTTGTATCTTTTTCCAGCGCAAGAGATGGTGAAATATCGGTCAACTGAATCCATTCTGTCAGCTAAATATCCTGAGTTGTACATGATTGATGTCATAACGAAATAATACACATTCAATTGCATGTAGATTATTTTATCCCTTTGACATGGTATAATAACGGAGACCGAATATTTAATTTTGTAAATAAAAATAAATAACAATCAAAAGGCGGTGCAAGAAAATGGTAACAACAAAATGCAATTATTATCAAAATCTACTGAACCAATATACAATTCCAGATGATGATTGGGATCAATGCGATTCCGAAGGGAAGAAATATATACCGGAAAGTTTGAGACCTGAGAAACAGAAGATTACAATATTTGGAACTGGGCAACTTTTAAAGGATAAACAAAACGAATATCTGCATTCACACAGCAAAGGTATGTTAAACATAAATCCGAAATATGTCGAAAGGTTTTTCTTGTTTTGAATGATTCCTTATACATTATACTTTAATGCCTTATGCCGAGATACCATTCAGGGTTATGACATCCGTATGTATATAATGTATGTGTTTCCCTAACCTACATCGAACATAAGCTGAAATGTATTGTGAGATTTCTCAAACGTAAAAACAAAATACATTTTGTAATCTTATAATTTGAATAACTAGTGTTTAATTTGGTTCGGTTCTTTTTTTGTGCAATCTGATTAAAATACAGATCTTTGTCCTCCATTCTGGTTAAAATCATATCTTGATCTCCGCGCCGTTCCGTAAACTTCTCTCTCTGCTGCCTTGTAAAACGGGGTGAGAACAAGCAATCTGATTAAAATACAGATCCTTGTTCTCACTTCGTTTTATAAAGAGAGAGAAGTTTACGGAATGGCGCGGAGATCAAGATATGATTTTAATCAGAATGGAGGACAAAGATCTGTATTTTAATCAGATTGCTTGTTCTCAACCCGTTTTACAAGGCAGCGGAGAGAAGTTCACGGAACGGCGCGGAGATCAAGATATGATTTTAATCAGATTGTTTTTTGTGGCACGTCCTATTAACAGCTACAGACATACAAGGACGGCCTCCCAATGGGTGAAAGACGAATAAATGTGTTCATTGTCTGTGTTTTTGGGAGACTTTTGTATGTTCGTGTAAGCCTCCTTGTAATAGTACGGACCAAATACTGACTTAATATGGCCACCACAATAGAGAATACTGTCGAGTTGCCGGGTGAATTAATCGCGTTTCACTCCAATCAGACAGGGAGTAGCAACCACCATTTTTAAAACTCCGGTATGTCTCGACCCAAAACCCGTAGTTTTCCTTACAGGGGCGAACACAGAACTAACGGCCAAGAGTGAGGCTGTGTCAAGCTAGACATTGACACTGAAATCATAATGTTCTGTGAAACTGATCAATTAAAGTTGACTGAATCGTTTGAAAAATGGGGAACGATGTATTCAATTTGAGGCATTGGTCAGGGTAATCGCAATTAGCGGTTCGTTATTTATGATACAGTGTTCTCAACAACAAATACAAATTTTCATTGAATTCCATTTTATAACTTTCATTTCACGATATAAATATTGAATATATTTTCCGTTTCGAAAGGATATGGTATGTCGAATATCAACGAACACATTTCTGCCATCAGCGTCAAAATGCGACTTTATAAATTTTTTAAATGATTTTTTTTAAGATATTTCCGATGAGCAATTGCAGAACGGGACATCTCGACCTTCGAGTGGCCAAAAGAAGAGAATCCTGGAAAGGGATGCAGGGGACAGAAGCGACAGGAGGTATCAAAACGCAGGTGTGTACAGCCTTAATTCAATAAATATACTTTTTTACAAGAACTTGAATGTATGTTTATTTATTTTTTGTATTCTTTTATTTTTCAAGACTTTAATCCACAATTACAATACATTTGACACACATATGCACACACATGCTCACACATACATACAACCTTAATCACTCGTGGTTCATCACGACACTCCATCTCCCTCGGTATCGTACGATTACTCGATCATCATCATATATACAATCACAATAAGTTATCATTATCATCATATATTTATATTCATGAATGTGTATACTTTAGCCAATCGACGATCCTATGTTGTCTTTGGCATATGCTGTCTTTTGCAGACGATAATTGAAGCTGGTAAAATGCATATATAAATGATATAGCATGTACAAATACCAAATATTGTGCCCACATACCAAAATGAAAGAACTCTTCGGTCTCGCATTATTTTTCCAAGAAAGGGGAACGGAGATACAAATACATGGTTGTGAGCTATCTTGGAGCATACTTTGTGAAACAGAACAACAAAAGCTAGGATGAAATATACTGGGGATGATATAGTAACATATATAATGATTGAAATCCTGGTTGACACTATCTTTGTTGAGTTCGGAAGAAAGATATTCAAACAGACTGCTCGAATTCCAATGGGAAAAAATCAGAGAATACTAAAGCGTCAGCAAAACTATAATCCGAACTCAAAATCGATTAAACTAGAGACAAAATAGGAACAAAGGAAAGATTTACATGGGGACTCTCGTAAAAGCACAAGAGAATAAGAGCAGGTGTTCCGAAAGAGTAAGCGTCTTCTGCTTCATCGAAACTAACAGTGCCCCACTTTTTGCCGACTTGTTTTTGTTTTCAAACGAGGCTAAATTTGTTGAGGGGCTTATCAGCAATGGTAACAAAAACCTTGCCAAATCTTTCAATTTCATTTTCAGCTAAATCGATGATGTGTTTTCTATAAAAATCAAGAAGTTTGCTGACCTAATCGATCGTATATACCTTACTGGACTGAACTTCATTACCTCGATCTTTACTTAAACTATAACCAACAGGGGCAGCTTACTAATAAGTTGTATGATAAACATGACGATTTCGATTTTCCGATCGTGAAGTTTCCTTTTTTTTGATAGAAAAATCCTATTTTTCCACATCATATGGTGTTTAAATGTCGTAGTTGATTCGTTATTTTACGGCTTGCTTTGAACATCAAGATTTCCGTAATAGATGTCAACTGCTGACGAACAAACTTTGGGCACAGGAATTCGAGAGATGCAAGTTGATGAAGACTATGGGCAAGTTTTATGACCGCCATCTTAATCTAATCGAAAAATAATCTGTATTCTGGGTGATATGAAGATGGAAGTTTTTGAGTTTGCTTATTAGTGTGCTTACTTGTTGTTATTGACAATGATGACTCAGTTATCATTTTGAGGATTAATATTTACATGGATGTGACCTAGATTTACATGGCGGGTGTCGTCGATGAAGCAAAAGACGATTACTCTTCCGGAATACCTGGTCTTATCCTATTAAACTTTTACGAGGTCTCTATGTAGATATTTCCTTTGTTCATATTTTACCCCTTGGTTAAAGGATTTCGGCCACGATTTAGAAAATCTTGTAAAAAGTGATGAAACTTGTAACACATTTCAATAAATACTGATAAGTCCATCAACGAGCATTCGATTGTGTCCCGGGATCTCGATATTGATAGTCAGAGTTGACCGGTCCCGCTCTGTAGCAATAAAAAAAAACAAATAACGTACGCTAATGAGTATTGAAACATATTAAAAAATTGTTTACCTACGATTACTGAATACGTTTTTACAACATCTCTTAGTCACCCAGTTTTGGGTTGAAGTGGTTGCAGTTTGAAATAATTACTCTAAATCATAGCACAGAAAAATACTGCGTCATATTCTTTAAAATGTACTAAAACAGAAACCTTAATAAACGTGAAATTCAAACACGTTAAATAAATGAATTGCTCACTCTAGTTGGTATCATTCATTTCAACTAGGATTCAAATCATTGGACGAGTTTAAATCTTGTTATTAATACAGTTTTCATAAATAAGATCTGGATAAGTTTGGGTTTATATCTGAAAGTATTTCACATAAATGAATCTACAATTCTTGGATCTGCTCCTTAGAATATATCATAAATTCAGGGACACATATACGTCCCTGAAAAATCCAATAACCAAATGTTTATGATGATATTTTAAAATATTAAAAAAAACCGTCATAGTATCAGCATCACCATATTTACAAAAAATAATAAAACATAAAAATTCAGATATTTCAGAACATCGAATATATGTGATACATATACAGTTTAACCTAATTAACATCGTCAAGTTTTGCCAAGGTTACTAGCCTAATGTTAAATACTGATAAAATAGAGTTAGATTCTGTTGAAAACACCCTTAATCCTTTTTAAGAAATAGTTTTTCTTCCAACACTGGGGATGACTAGGGATACAAATAATTTTGCCGGTATATTGCTATTTAGAGGATCGGTAATTATATGATCATGAATGCCCATCGAATTCACTGGCCAAAACATTCACATCTCTTGGAAATTACAGGGTAATTAGTACGCCTGCCACAACTCACTCACAGGTAGGAACATCAAATGCTCTTTGGCTAGAATATGTATGACAGGTAAGGCATCATATTTTGTAAATTGTATCACTGTCTCTAAGCTTGGAGTTACTGAGACGTCACGGACTAGATTCGAATTGACTGTAGTTTATGCAAAAATCGGAATTAGATCAGTTAAGGTCATTAATGACGATTGGTAATTTTAACCACACACCATGTATTGGTTGATGTCATTACTTACACATGCTTACACTTGCAAATACTACATAAATATGTAATGGGCGTGTCAGAATAGGTACAGGTATCGGATACGTTGTGCCTCAATGACATCACACATCACGTGACCTAGAATCTCGGTCAAAATATGCATATTCACTAGGCTGATATAAAAGGGGCGTCTTCTAGCCTGTCCATTTTTCAGACACCGAGGCAGGCGGGGTATCGGTCAATACACGTATTGTTGCATCAAATGAGATTGAAATATGAAATTATGAAAAATTGTAACCAAAATCCTTTAATCGATTTTGAGTTCGGATTAAGGTTTTTTTGACGATTTGGTGTTCTGATTTTTTGTTCTGTCCAATGGGAACGCGAACACTTTTGGTGTGTGCACATGTTGCATACATTTGGGATTTCATTCGTCATCCTCGTCAACAAGACCACAGCTAATGGGACGATCATGTTTAAACAATCTTTCATTTACCTATTTTCACTTGAAGAACTGTATTAAAAAAAGCAAATTCAGTCATTCACTGAATTGTGTACCGAACTGTCCTTTCGGTATTTGGTCACCTGGATCAAACCAATAATACAACCTACTTGCAAAAATATCAAGACCCCTGATTTTTAGTTAAAAATTACCCAACTTGAAGGAAAATGGTAAGGAAGCTGCTTTTTAAGAAAATGCTTTAAGACAAAGGAGTAGATTCACAAATAGCCCTTTTTGGCCATGTTTTTATGAAATTTTCAAATATATTTTAGAACAAATTGACTTGTATTTTTTGAAATATATATAAGATACCATATTCTTAAACGTTTCTTGTTTTAGAAAGTGTATTTTCTTTTTGCGCCAGTCAGAAACTATGTAACAAAACCGAATCGGATATTTCTTGTATTGTTTTATTGTTTTTTCGATATTTTGTTTACAGGAACGACTAAATCATCGAGCGAGAGCAAACTTCCAGATGTAAGTTAAATGATGTACTATTGTAATTGTGATAAAGTCTAGTGTCTTAAATCTATTAAAACGTTAGACATCAAATTTTACAGCTATTTTTTCAAAATACAAGCATTCAATATCTGAATAGAAAAATACTACTAGAAAACCAAAACAATTGGGGAATTATACATGTATACGTGTTTTTACCTTTTGGGATGGGCGGGGAATGTTAATCAGTGAGAGACAACGTAAAGTGAGCATCGAATACCAAAGTTAGAAATAATAACAGTTTTGTCCTAAGACCTTCGCGGCAAAATATTTCAATTTCACTTTCAGATAAATAGATGATGTCTGTAAACAATCAATTTGCCGACCTAGTCGATCGTTTTTAACCATCTGAAATTGAGGACAAAAAAGATACTTCTACATTAGCTGCTTACCTCGACCTTTACTCTAACTATTACTAAGATATACGTGACGATTCGATTTTGCTATTGTGAACTTTCTCTTTCTTGATGGCATCATCCCTGCTTTTCCAACCTATAGTATTTACATGTCACATTTAATTCGGCTGTCTAGGTCTTGCTCTACTTACTGAAAGTTTTGTAATAGATGCTGACTAACAAATTGACGTGACAGGGATTCAAGATATGAAGTTTGATGATTACTGGGCATATTTTACGGTTACAATATTGATCTCATTGAGAGATAATCTGAATCCTTGTAAGATATGAAAGTGACTGTTTTGAATATGAGCATCTTTTTTAAGGGTTACCGTGTTTAATTGTTTTCTATGTTCATATTTGCCCTTAATGAAATCGATTTTGATATCGGATTGTTGTTTAGGTGTTCTCTGATCTTTTTTCTTCATCGTATTTTCTCCAGCATTTTGAACAGATTTCCGTGCCATATGCAACAAAACAAGGAAATATTCGTCTGTTGCGTGCGCTAGCAGCAAAGTCAACAAAAGGTCTTGCGGAGTTTGGACATTCCTTTCCCTTGCACACCGCCGTATCCCTCGGGATGAAGAGAACCACGTCATTCCTTCTGCAATCTGGATTTGATTTGGAGGAAAGAAATGAGTCTCATCAAACTCCAATTCAATATATCGATCACAGACAAGACAGCGTTTTGTATGAATATATCCGAAAATTGGATGGCTCACCACCAAGCCCCGAACAACCTAGTGGTAAGTCAAACATTTTACAGAGAGTATTCGTTGGTTGACGACTAAAACTGCGTTCACGCTATTCCATTTCTTTTCAATGATAAAGAATTCATTCAGGAATAATGTATTGTTGTGTATCGTGTTTGTTTTATAAATGACTACTGATACAACTGTACTAGAAATGAAACTATTGTAAAGTTGCATGTTATACACCCATGCATTTGTTACAGTGACCGGTGTCATTAAAAGACCTGTTATTGACGAAACTGTCTACTTTGTCAACATGGAGAGAGTCGATCTATCAACAAGAACGGTTTATCTCCCTTCTGCACAGGTAAAACATCAAATTATTGTCTTACGTTTTCGAGTTAGGGTTCAAAATAATAATAACCAAATTATTCCACAATTTGTGTGAAGTAAGACTGAAATCAATATAAGAAGCGACAAAGATCACAAAGGGATTCACGGGACAATCTGTTTCTTTATGAAGACAGTTTTACAAGTGTAGTGAATGATTTTTCCAGCCAGTCACATAACTATTTATAATCCTTCGTTAAAAAATATAATGTTATCGATGTCTACGTGTAAAATGTGAACAGAAATATAGGAAATGTCAATAAGTCCTTCTTCCCTTCATCTTCCAGCTTTCTCTTTATTTACTAAATATAATTTGATGAAGTTATAAATGCACTGCTGTCCATTATGTAGTTCGTATCATGTATTAAGGAGAGGGCGTAACTAAGTTGGAAAAACTCGGATGAGAACCGTCTTTATGACATTACGTCACTTAATTACTTAAATTCATAGAATACTGTAGCCGATTTAGCCAATCTTCAATTGCCCAGTTGTAGTTCCAGATTGTGCGGGTTTGGAAAATAATCTATGTTTAATAATCAACAGATGTTAAATTGAAAAGGAATACATTTCCGAAAATTCAACAAAATCGTTATGAAGCTTGTAACATATACCCCATAAAAATTGTGTGTTTAAAGGCCCAATATACGTAACTTTCGGCAAAACTTGAAGCGAAAATCAAGCCTAATAACTTATTATGTTGATAGATTTAGTTAAAATTAACTGGTATCAGCAATATTTGTAATCACACGACCATTTCGAACCGTCTTCTACCTTTGGTTTGTTGTTGAAGTGGGCCCCACCTGAATTATTTTCAATTTTTTGGATTTTTTTGTCAAGAGTTTCTTGTTAGTTACCGCTCGAGACTATAAGTCATAATATAAAAGAATAAATGTAAATAGAGGTTACATCGAATCTATTAGACAACTTTCTTACTAAGCTTACCGAGATTCTCTGATGGCAACTGTCCATCTCGGTCACTCCAGTGGTGGACGCTTGGTGGAATCAATATAAAGTGTGTCTGTTTCTTTTTCCAGTTCCGATCGACGTTCAAGGACAGAGACCCATCTCGACGAATGTTTTTTGTCTCCCCTTTCCTTTCCGAATACAGCATGGTTTGTACATACCAGATGTATGGGTTGCTTTGGCTTCTCGGGAGATACAATGAAGAGGACTACCTTCACTGCTTGGATGATATAATCCTTCCAGAGAAGGACCTCCTTCGGTTCAACGATGGCAGCACAGGGAAATTTGATTTCCGTTCTTGGATCAACGGTAGAGAGAAAGCACATATATACAAAGAAAAAAGTATAGGTAATTTCGTTATTGCAAACACCGCAATGTCTTTTATTTTTGGTTTAACAAGTTATTTAAATTTAAAAATATATATTGATATAAGTTCGATTTAACTAGGGCCAACATATGAACAAAGGAATGATCCACATGGAAACCCTTGTATTATACACTTATATCGATTTAAAACCTAATCTGTACAATTCTGATACCTACTTTTAATTGGACTTTGTTTATTAATAGTGCCACCAAATTTTGAAATTGTAAGAAGTATAGCTAACAAATCTTCAGGAATCGGTTTGAGGTTATTGGAATAAGGAGTATAATGAATACTGCAATGCCGACCGTCAGGTGCCCCCGACTGTAAAAAGTCTAGTCGTCAGACCGAGCATCTTTCCTGACGGTGCATTGTATAAATTTATTTTCAGGTCCGTTTGGTGGTTGGCTTGTGGTAAACAATTCAAGAATGACTCAACAACAGTATAAAGATAATGTGGAAATTTATTAATTGTAGATGGTAAAGCACGGATCACAAGTACAAACGAATTATACTGTTACATTTGTACAAATTATAATGAGTTGTCTCCCTTCAATAATAAACGATCAGGATGTTGATGTTGAGATTTACTTATTTATTAACTTATCATGCTGTATTAATTTCTACTACTGCTCCTAATACTCCCAGTGACTAATTAAACCTAATACAACCATTTCTCCTAGTGCTCCTAATATTACTCCTAATTGCTCCTAATTCTCCTAAATTCTCCTAATTCTCCTAAATTCTCCTAATTCTCCTTAATTCTCCTAAATTCTCCTAGTACTCCTAAATGCTCCTAAATTCTCCTAATTCTGCTAATTGCTCCTAGTAACTAATTTAAACCTAATAAAACCATTTCTTCTAGTACTCTTATAATATTAATCCTAATTTCTCCTAGTTCTCCTAAATCTCCTTGTACTCCTAATTTCTCCTAGTTACTCCTACATTCTCATAGTTCTGCTAATTTCTCCTAAATACCCCTAACATTTCTCCTAATTACTCCTAATACCTTCTCTGCCTCTGCAGCCACTGCATGCTCTGCTTTGCCTGCCATATTTAGGAGTATTTTCTCTGGTCCGGAAATATATGCTGCTTGTCCGCTGCCGAGGTCAAAATGACACTGAGCTTTGTATCTCCCGGTTCGCAATTTATAGAAACTTTGAACCAATCAAAATGCTCTAAATATCAAGCACGAGTGATTTCCCGCGAATATTATACTAAGTGAATAAAGTCCGAGAGACCCAAATTATACTGCGGGTACATTCCCGAGAAGTTCCGAATAGATAAACAAATATGGCTACCGAGAGAGACGAACCCGTCTCACTGAGATAAACTATCGACTCAAACGGCTATTAAAATGCATGACTGAGTGTATAAATGGAATACACATGACAGGTATGATATTATCTCAACATGCTAAACAATCGTTATGAGTATCAACGTGTTATTACCGAAAACTAAGAGATCACACATAGCGGTGAATGTGACGTCTGCTCGTACACTACGTTCAATATACAGTTGCTTCACATAATAAACATGTACATATCAGTAATTTATAATGGTACAACATCACCATCCATTATTATTTGGATAAGATACATGCATAATGTTAATATCTCGTGTAATTTAACAAAGTGAGACCATTTAAAGGTGATATTCCCCACGAATCCCGTGATAATCGAGTGACGAAATAGTGTCAATATCGGACCACAAGGGTTCGTTACATTGATCATACTGATACTTAACAGACTTGACATCTCAAACTGATTAATCTACCTAATGGTTCAAACTACCTTCATAAGAAATGACCTAATTTAGTGAGGAAAAAACAATATGAAAACATTATTATTGGTGCCATATTAGTTACCATAACAATAAATGGCAATATCACATACAGTTGTACACATACAAATGTACATGTAGTGTCAAATTCTTTAAAATACAAGAATACACAAAAATAATTATAACATGCGGTCAATCGGCATAACATTGCCCCCTCCTACGAAAAAGTTTGGTCCCCAAACATCTAATGGCAACAATATGAGGTTAGTATATTGTATTATTTATAAATGAATTTATCATTTCAATAATTTAACTCAAAATTTTCAAATCCAGTATAGATCTATATCATATATGCCAAGAATTCCAACAACAAAAGGAATTATTCGAAAAATTGCAAATGATTTGAATATCAACATTAACTTTGTTTTTCGAGAATATATTTTTTTTTTATATTTGAATTGAGTGATAATCTCAAACAATAATCAATATCCCTACTCGGCTACTGTACAAAAGTCAAAACTCAGATAGCAATGAACAATATTAAACAAGATTAATTTCTCATGGCCGTAACTTTTTTTTTTTTTTTTAACAAGTCAAGTTTTCACTGAATTGTTTTATCCAACTTTTGTCAATTTATAAGACATGTAATGTATTGATCACTATACATTATCCAATCATATATGTAATATTACATGTAACATAGATGTAATCTTTTGTTTTTCAGTTCAAAAGAAAGTACAGCTAACAGCAGAATACCAGCCGGTACCTACCTTTCTATAATTCATAGCATAAATCAGGTGAGTGAATTATCGAAAGAGATAATTCAAATCCAACATCTTAATTTGTTCAATGTACAATTGCAAGTGTTTGTACACTCAATTAAGTACAAAGTTCCTGGTATGTTTACAAACATAACACACCAAACAAGTATTATTTACAACATTGTAACTCAGCCTTGATTAAACCCCAAGACCCATCCTAAGACATACAGCACATTTGTATATATATATGTCTTCTGAAATACATTTGTTTCAATTGATTTTAACTTCTAAAATTCTTTCAAGCGTTGACTTGACCCTGATTGATCAGGATCATCCAAATTGGTGCATTATTTATCAAAAGTGTCACTTTGTGACAATTACAGACATGCGATAATGTACATGTTCAAATTTAATATAAATTTGACTTACAAAAATGTATCTGCAAAAATTAATTCAAGTACAGATAGATCTATGTAAAACATACATGTATTACAAATGTATGACTTGTTATGTTAATAGTAATATTACTCAGTAAATATTGACAATGATTTGTCATGATAGTCTACCTGTTACTTCTAATGTAATGTAATGGATCTATATTTAAGATCTATATAGATTTATAGCTTACCTTAGTCATACTATTTTCTCCATATACTCAATGATAATCATTGGATAATCAACATTATTAAAACTATTCCTTAAACATTGTTCAATATGAAATATTGAAATTGTCACTTTGTATCTTTTCAGATCACAGAATCTTCTCTTCATGGTGAAATTGTCCACATAGTATCACAAAAGAAATCCATGAATAATCCTCTTCTTAGTAACACTGGAAGTCCGAATATTGGAATATTGGACATAAAACAGTGGTATTCATACTCACTGTTCATAGGAAAACTGAATGACTGGAACACTGGCATACTGGAACACAGGAACACTGCGACTCAGGAACACTGGAACACAGGTATACAGGAACACTGACATGAACTCTACAGCTGGAACACAGTAAAACTGGATCACTTACAGGAACACTGCAACACAGGAACTCTGGAACACTGGTACACAGGAACTCTGGAACTTGGCTACTTGAATTAGAATACAGGAACATGTTACTGGAACTCGACAACAAAGGAACACTGTTCAATTGCCTGGAAAAACATTACCGGGAACACTGCTACACCCAGGAACACTGGAACACAGGTATACAGGAACACTGCAGCTTGGGAACACTGGAATATGTGAACTCTTCAGCTGGAACACAGTAAAACTGGATCACATACAGGAACACTGCAACACAGGAACTCTGGAACACTGGTACACAGGATTCGAACCCGGGAACTCTTCCAGATGTATAAACTTTCTTCACTTTAAATCCACCCCCCAATAATTTCTTTACAAAGTTAATCCAAGGCATACAGAGCCTGCAAGCGGGTATTAATTACTTTCACCAATCCCCCCAAATGATAAAATTCTGCTTCAAGCAACAGTTCGTTCAAGTACCTAATGTCCTTGGTTAAGACGCGCGAATTAATGTTGCAATTATTCCGAAGATAATTTAAGATAAGCCGGAAATGGTGAGGATCCCTATCAAGAAAATACTTTCCACTTTTGTCTGGTCTGACAGGAGAATCCTTAGATAACATAGAGGCAAACTTTGAGTGGGGGTCCTTCAACAAGGTTACTCGGGAAGTGCGGAATTCACTTCCACCGACATTTAGCACAAGTTGGCTTTCCTGTGCCTCCTGCAGCTCCGACAAATAAGATAACACAGCTGGAACCACACTCAGCTTCTCCTTCAAAGAGGTCAAGATGGGGGCCACGTCCGGAAGGACTCTGATAACTGATGTCCTGGCCGCTCCTAGAGGGTTAACAACTGTCTCTGCGGGAGTAGATGGTGGGGTCTTCTTCGGGGTAACAGGAGGTGTTACAGGGGGTAGGACTGTCTCGCTTACAACTGTCCGTACTGGTGATGGCGACCCATTGCCGGATGACTCGGAGGATGACTCTGATGACTCTGATGATGATTCATCGATAATGGCTTTAGATTTCACCTTTCGTATCTTCCTCTTTGGAGTTGGTGATCGTGATCTTGATGATGAAGAAGCTGCTACACCTATAGAGATTTGAGGCGAAGGGGGCAAGGACGCGACTGTCTTCGCTGGGGAAACATCGCTGACATCAACAGCTACAGTCGGCCTTGCCCTCTTGTGAGGGGGTGACTCCTTCCTGGATTGACGTTTTCTCATAATCTGGACCTGCCCCTTGACTGGCACCGACTTCCACAGATTGGGAAGAGCCGTCTTCCTCCACTTATCCAGTAAGCTACGGGCGGCACTACCTCTGCTGCTTGCGTCTGGAGCCACACACAAAAACACAGACCCCTGGCACACTCTTCCCTTGGCATCATTATGAGTCCCGTTGGCCTGGCGGGGAAACAGCTTTGAGCAGAGCTGGCACTCCCAGCGGAAGCCTGAGTGCTTTTCTTCCAGATGGCGCACCACTCCATACCGGTTGCAAAATTTCAGGTCGCCACACAACAAGCACTGAAATTCCATCTGTAGGGAAGGAAAAGGTAAGTATAAGTGACCACGCTCTGCTCCGCATTCAACTTCTATATATATGCCTAGTATAATGACTGATTCAAAGTTTATTAAAAATAGTTTATCAGCTAATCTGCACTGGAACAACATCCAAGATATATTTTGATTTTGTTTCCAAGTTCAGCACTAACGACTCCTATATTTCTTTAGGCGGTCATGGTGAACCAGTACTAGCTTTGCTCGAGCCCCCGGTTTGATACGGTAAAAGATATCTCCTACACGATCTAAGATAGGGAATGGGCCAATCCAAGAACGCTGGAATTTTGGTTTGCTGCCTGGTTGTTTTGGTTTGAAATACCAAACTAATTCTCCTATCCCAAAATGATTTTGTACTATCCGGTGATCATAGTTCTTCTTCATAACATCACTAGCTAGTGTAAGTTTCTGACGTGCCAATTCATGAATGTCTAACAGTGTTTGTTCCAGATTGTAAACATATTCAGATTCTGATGTACTGTTCTGTGTTTCAGGTTTTCCTAACAGGATATCAATAGGGAGTTTAACTTCTCGCCCGAACATCATCTTGGACGGTGTTACTCCAGTTGTTGCATGTAATGAAGACCTATATGCCATCATCAGGAGTGGTATGTATTCGTCCCAATCTCTCTGGTGACTAGAAACAAAAGCTGATATCATTGTGGCTATGGTTCGATTTGCCCTCTCGACCATACCGTCAG
Source organism: Mimachlamys varia (assembly GCA_947623455.1). Classification (NCBI taxonomy): domain Eukaryota; kingdom Metazoa; phylum Mollusca; class Bivalvia; order Pectinida; family Pectinidae; genus Mimachlamys; species Mimachlamys varia. Next base: position 35,008,916 of record OX392538.1, on the reverse strand, counting down.
ACTGTGGTCTCATAGCGGTAGTACGGGTTTTCTCAATACCCAAAAGTCTGCATAACTCTTGAAAAAGCTTTGATTCAAAATTTGACCCTTGATCTGTGTGGATCTGTAAGGGTACACCAAATACTGCTATGAACCTCTCTACAAGTTTGCTAGCTACTGTCTCTGCTTCCTGATTCCTTAGGGGATAAGCTTCCACCCATTTAGAAAAGTAGTCTCCTACAACCATCAAGTACATGTTTCCTCTCTTTGACCTAGGTACAGGTCCCATAATATCTACAGCAATTCGCTCTAAAGGTACCCCAACATTGTACTGCTTCATAGGTGCTCTTGGCCGTTTTGTTGGCATCTTTCTAGAAGCACAAATTTCGCAAGTTGAACACCAATTCTCCACATACTTAGACAAATGTGGCCAGAAAAATCTGTCCTTGACCTTTGCAAGGGTCTTTTTAACTCCAAGATGTCCTCCTGTAGGACTGTCATGCAGCTGCTCTAGTACAAGTTTTCTTAGAGATGCCGGTATAACTGTAAGTAATTTACTCTCTTTTCCATCATCACTGACTCGGCGTCTGTATAAAATACCATCTTGCAACTCAAGTAGACTCCAACGATACCAGTAATATTTCACTACCTCAGCATATTTTGCTACATCAGCCCAAGAAGGCTTGCTACCTGCTAACTTCCAAGATATAACTATATCCAATACTTCATCTTGTCTTTGCATTTGTTTAAACTTTTCAAAGTTTAAGTCTCCTATCACAATATCTTTCATTGCTAATTGATGTACAGTATGTTTCCTAACATGTATTTCCTTATTTTCAGGCTGACCTTGGGACAAGTCTGTCTTCACCTGCTTCAACTTCACCTTCGGTGCTCCCTTGTGAATGTCTTCAACTGACAAGGAACCCTCTTCTCCCAACAACGACTGGTTCAATTTCATCTTGACCTTGGGTGCTCCACTATGAAGTTCATCATTAGAGGTGGTTTTGGCTCCTGACTTAGACTGCTCCTGCTCCGACTTATTCAGTGAGGTTTCTTGGTACGAATCATTGCTAACTATAATAGGGGGGTTTTCATATAAAACTTCAGATCCTAGACTTCTAACATATTCAACTCCTTCGGCATTACAAAAAGTGTCAGCTTGATCAGCTTCAACATATCTGGCACTACAGGGTAAATCTCCTGAGTTACTGCCACACAACAACTCTGTAAGAATAATCCACATTAGGGATTGTAATAATTCAATATTTCGACCTTCTCCGTCTTTACTCAACAAATCTCCGCCAACATCTATGGTAACTCCACTATCACTTTTACTCAACAAATCTCCGCCAATATCCATGGCAGCTCCACTATCGCTTCTCTCCTTAGGTTTGCCTAGAGTTGATACATTTATTTCGTCTTTATTGATCTGTGATTCAATCACTACTACCTTCATACAGCTCTCTCCCCCTCCCTGGTTCACTTCCTCACACTTCTTCTCTACCCTTATACAGTAAGTACATTCACTTTCCTGACAGGGTCTTCTAGACAATGCATCTGCATTTGAGTGAATTCGTCCCGCTCTGTGTTCAATAGTAAAATCATACGCAGCCAAGGTTTCCAACCAGCGCGCCATTTGTCCTTCAGGTTTCTTAAAGTTAAGTAACCACCTTAATGCCCCATGATCACTTCTAACCAAGAAATTTCTCCCATATAAGTAATGATGGAAGTGCTTGATAGCACTTACTACAGCCAACAGCTCTCTCCTTGTTACACAATAGTTTCTCTCTGTCTTTGAAAAAACATTTGCTAAAGTAGCAAATCACCCTTTCTACCCCATCTTGTAACTGCGTCAAAACTGCTCCCATGCCTGTAGCACTTGCATCTGTATCAATAATAAATCTACCCTCTGGTTGAGGATATGCTAAAACTGGAGATTTAATCATGCTCTCCTTTAAATTCTCAAATGATTTTTGACACTCGGGGGTCCAACTAAACACAAGGTTCTTTTCTGTCAACCTATGAAGAGGTTTTGCAATATCAGCAAACTTGTGCACAAATTTCCTGTAATAGGAACACAATCCTAAAAAGCTCCTCACCTCCTTCACATTTTTCGGTGTCGGCCAGTTTTTCACTGCCTTTATCTTCTCTGGATCCGTAGCTACTCCATCCTTGTTCACTATATGTCCTAAGAAAGATACCTGTTCCTGTAACAGATTACATTTCTTGGGACTCAACTTCAAATCTGCATCCCCCAATCTCTGTAGAACTTTACTAAGGTTCTCAAGATGCTCCTCGTATGTCTTGGAAAAGATTATTATGTCGTCTAGGTACACTAGACACAGCTTCCAATTTAATCCTAACAACACCCTTTCAATAAGCCTCTCAAATGTACTTGGACTGTTACACAGACCAAATGCCATAACTGTGTACTGCCAAAGATCACTACCAATTGAGAAAGCTGTCTTCTCTCTATCCTCCTTTGCTAATCCTACTTGCCAAAACCCAGACTTTAAGTCAAGTGTGCTAAACCACTCTGCTCCTGATAGTGCGTCTAAGGTATCGTCAATGCGTGGCAGTGGTTTCGAATCTTTTCGTGTGACTTGGTTCAGCTTCCTAAAATCACAGCAAAACCTAACACCGTCATCTTTAGGTACCATTACAATTGGTGAACACCATGGGCTTTCCGATGGCTCAATTACACCTTTATCTGCCATTTCTTTAATTTCGTTCTCTGCTTGCAACCGCTTTGCTAATGGTATTCTGTACGGATGTTGTTTTACTGGTCTCGCATCACCTGTGTCAATTCTATGTTCTACTAGATTAGTTCTCCCAATATCTCCTTTTCCCTTCGAGAATACACTCTGGTACTTTATTAGTATTTCTTTTAAGCTCTCCTTTTGCTTATAAGACAGATTCTTAGAACTTCTCTCATAAAGATCTGCTAAATGTTCAGGTAACTCTAATTCAACTCCTGAGCTTCCACTCTGACTCTTTTCTCTCTGACTACTCTCTCTCTCATCAGGTATGTTTACAGGTTCATATGTTGCTGTTACAGTATTCTTGTAAATAGTGCAAGGTTCAGTTCCCACATTTGCTATTCTAATAGGCACAATACCGTTCTTCGGATCTACAACTGCTCTGCCTACTAGACAACCACTCTTTGCTACAAATTGGGTCACTGGTTCTATGATTCCAGTTCCCTTAGCTACTCCGTCTATCGGGACACCGGCTACTATCATCTCAGTTCTAGGTGGGATCACCACCTCCTCCAACATTATCACTCTACAACAACTTGGTGTCAAGCTCCTTAGATTCATGCAACAAGGTATTTTCTCACCTCTCATAAGTAAACACTCAGTACTGAACATGATGTCACACTCTGCCTTGGACAAAAAGTCTACCCCTAAAATTCCATCATTTTCAATGTCTGCCAGGTACACTTCATGTTCAATTGTATGAGATCCTATACAAATTTTCACCTTTGCCTTCCCACTGAATGGCGCCTTTTCACCTGTTACAGTCAACATGGTCTGTTTCACTGGTTCTATTTCAGGTTGCAAGAATTCTGGCCAGCTCTCCACAATGCTGCTCTTTAGTATAGTTATATTTGAACCTGTATCTACTAACATAGTAATCGGGATACCCTGCACATTTGCTTTAACATAATAACCTTCATCATTAGCAGAATTTACTTTTATTCTCTTTTCAAATTGTTGTAGAGGCCTGGTTTTATCTATTGCCGAGTTGTGGCCCTTGAACTCGGCCCCACTCCGTTTCCCTGAATCTGTGGTCTCGGATTATCTCCCTTGTTCTGGTAAGAATTCTGATACGAGTCTCTTGCTCCATTATAACCAGGTCCAGAATTATTGTTGGTCTGGTGTGGAGACCTTCGATACTGGTTATTCTGATAGAAATCTCTATTTGGTGGAGGTCTGTTTCTGTAACTACCAGTATCTTGTCTCTTACTGGCCTCCTCTTTTTCCTTCCAATCACTTAGTTCTTTCATTTGTTTTATCAAACTCTTCACTGTGTCTGACTCATCCTGTTCATTTTTGATATTTGTCTCCATTCCTACTTTTCGAACCTGCCTCCCTCTCTGCTTGTCCGCTAAACGGTGGGTTTCAAACCTAACTGCCAAGTTTTCGGCTTCATCTATATCTTTTGGATTCATGTTTCTGATATGCTGTCTCATCTCATAATCAGGAAGGGCTTGTATAAAGTAATCCAAGGCCAAAACATCTGTAGACTTAGATTCCATCTCTGGGTAACCCTTACGTGTCATCCTCTTTATTGACTGAGCTAAAACAGCTATGGTCTCATCCTTACCCCTAACTCTAGTCTGTACCTGGGATCTAAATATCTCTGCTCTGTTAACTGAACCGAACTTCCTGTTTAATGCAGCAACAACTGTTTCAAAATCTCTTTTCTGATGCTCCCCCAATCCATTCAATACAGCTGCAGCACTACCTGTCAAACTGCCAGCAAGGTAAAGCGACTTCTCATAGTAAGTCCAGTTGTTCAACTCAGCAACTATTTCAAACTGCGAGATGTAATCCTCCCAGTCCTCCTTTCCATTATATGGTAGAGGTTTCATTTTAACACCCTTACTGTTTGGTCTGCCCATGTTTCTGTTTCTATAATTCTGTTCTGCCCTATTGTTTACTCTGCCTTCACCCCAACCTAAGACATCATTCCTATTTTGGTTTTGATTTGGTTGACCCACTTCCTGTCTCAAATTATCCATATCTTTTTTTAACTCTCCTACATTGTTTCTTAATTCAGCTCTCAGCCCAGCCATGTTATTCTCCAACCTCTCCATAACTCTAACCAGATTGTCTTGGATGTTGTTCTCTGCTAGAGCCCTAGATTCATTATCATTTGATTGCTGCTCTTCAGGTACTTCAATAAAATCTCCATCACTAAATTGTGATTCTACATCATCAACATCCTGATTATTCTGTCTTATTGTTACTTCATTTGAGTCATCCATTTTTATAAGCGTATAATTCTTGAAAAATCTACCACCAACACCAAATTTTAATAAAATAGATGAAAATTATTCTGATTGCTTTTTCAGATACAACTTATACACCTGCAGCCTATTACAGCCACCAACATATCAGCAACTTTGTACCTGCTCCTCAGCAACAGCTACCAGCTCCTCAGCATCCGCAACTCTGCCACCTCAATGTTTCTAAGCTGTATCTGATTTAAGACTATTAAATTTAGGATCCTGCCGACGACGCCAATGCAATGCCGACCGTCAGGTGCCCCCGACTGTAAAAAGTCTAGTCGTCAGACCGAGCATCTTTCCTGACGGTGCATTGTATAAATTTATTTTCAGGTCCGTTTGGTGGTTGGCTTGTGGTAAACAATTCAAGAATGACTCAACAACAGTATAAAGATAATGTGGAAATTTATTAATTGTAGATGGTAAAGCACGGATCACAAGTACAAACGAATTATACTGTTACATTTGTACAAATTATAATGAGTTGTCTCCCTTCAATAATAAACGATCAGGATGTTGATGTTGAGATTTACTTATTTATTAACTTATCATGCTGTATTAATTTCTACTACTGCTCCTAATACTCCCAGTGACTAATTAAACCTAATACAACCATTTCTCCTAGTGCTCCTAATATTACTCCTAATTGCTCCTAATTCTCCTAAATTCTCCTAATTCTCCTAAATTCTCCTAATTCTCCTTAATTCTCCTAAATTCTCCTAGTACTCCTAAATGCTCCTAAATTCTCCTAATTCTGCTAATTGCTCCTAGTAACTAATTTAAACCTAATAAAACCATTTCTTCTAGTACTCTTATAATATTAATCCTAATTTCTCCTAGTTCTCCTAAATCTCCTTGTACTCCTAATTTCTCCTAGTTACTCCTACATTCTCATAGTTCTGCTAATTTCTCCTAAATACCCCTAACATTTCTCCTAATTACTCCTAATACCTTCTCTGCCTCTGCAGCCACTGCATGCTCTGCTTTGCCTGCCATATTTAGGAGTATTTTCTCTGGTCCGGAAATATATGCTGCTTGTCCGCTGCCGAGGTCAAAATGACACTGAGCTTTGTATCTCCCGGTTCGCAATTTATAGAAACTTTGAACCAATCAAAATGCTCTAAATATCAAGCACGAGTGATTTCCCGCGAATATTATACTAAGTGAATAAAGTCCGAGAGACCCAAATTATACTGCGGGTACATTCCCGAGAAGTTCCGAATAGATAAACAAATATGGCTACCGAGAGAGACGAACCCGTCTCACTGAGATAAACTATCGACTCAAACGGCTATTAAAATGCATGACTGAGTGTATAAATGGAATACACATGACAGGTATGATATTATCTCAACATGCTAAACAATCGTTATGAGTATCAACGTGTTATTACCGAAAACTAAGAGATCACACATAGCGGTGAATGTGACGTCTGCTCGTACACTACGTTCAATATACAGTTGCTTCACATAATAAACATGTACATATCAGTAATTTATAATGGTACAACATCACCATCCATTATTATTTGGATAAGATACATGCATAATGTCAATATCTCGTGTAATTTAACAAAGTGAGACCATTTAAAGGTGATATTCCCCACGAATCCCGTGATAATCGAGTGACGAAATAGTGTCAATATCGGACCACAAGGGTTCGTTACATTGATCATACTGATACTTAACAGACTTGACACCTCAAACTGATTAATCTACCTAATGGTTCAAACTACCTTCATAAGAAATGACCTAATTTAGTGAGGAAAAAACAATATGAAAACATTATTATTGGTGCCATATTAGTTACCATAACAATAAATGGCAATATCACATACAGTTGTACACATACAAATGTACATGTAGTGTCAAATTCTTTAAAATACAAGAATACACAAAAATAATTATAACATGCGGTCAATCGGCATAACAATACAGCATACTGGAGATACGGAGACACGCGAGACATATCGTTCCGTGTAATTCTTTTGAAAATTCTATCAAACTTGTTAAGTCTGTTTTTAAAATGCATTTCGTTTTAAGCTCTGAGGTTAAACATATTGCCATACTTTTTTTTTATTTTAGATAACGGACTCGTACCTGAATCCATGTATGCTGACAATATTCTTCATGATGGTTGGACACCGATGCATCATGCTGTCCTAACACGCAATGATGAATTTGTCAAGCAATTACTAGACTCGGGTGAGGGACATTCGGCAAGCAAAACATACACGCTGCTCCCAAAGTTTATACTTGACCAGCTGAAAACAACAAGCGTTTTCGAGTATGAGTTTGTATACAGTCACATCGAAGGATTCACGCCGCTAATGCTTGCAATATTCACAGAAAATCAAACGGCGATTGAACTGATAGGTCAGTGTATTGAAACCCAGAACATATTCAACGGAAAAGACATATCAGATTGTCTCGCGCTAGCATATTGTGAAGACGCAGAGAGAATCCTCCTTGATGTCCTTTGCAGAATAGGTGAAAAGCATGTGACCAAAATCCATAATGTCAGCGTCAACTTGCAACCCTTCTACCGAAAGAAAAACCCAATGGAAAGGATACTGTTTGGTTCCTCAACAGATGTGATTGAGACGATTGAAGAGGATTTCTTTACAGTCAAAATCATTGTTGAGAACAAAACTATTATAAAAGAATATATGAGTCCGGGAAATATAGACGAGGTTCCCGAAGAAGAAGATAAACTTTTGGAAGAAACGATACGGCTCCACTCAGATAGGTTATGGAAAAGACACAGTTCGCTTAATGCTATTATGCCAGGGCATGTATCGTCACTTCCTCATGAATGCCCCGGGTATCGCAAGTCGGTCATGGTTGTCTTTCACAGCACTGACAAGGAATTCATCCCTGCATCTGAACTGCCTTTCCAAGAATATTTATTAACCAATGGGGAACGAGTTTTAGTTCACGTTATAGAGGGGTCATTTAGATTTGCTCCAACGATACCAACGGCACAGGTAGGCCGTAGTATTGATTACGAAAAATTCCGTGCTTCATTAGGAACATTTGTGGAGAGTTCTCAAAAACAAAAAGGAATGTTGACCTGTGCTCACACGTTCCTAAGAGATTTTCTAGACAGCGATGCTGTTTCATGTGATCGTGCATTTGATCTAAACACTTCGCCAGAGGTCCTCAGAGTGTATGAAGTTGAGAGAAAGCGACTGACAGTTTATAAAGAGGACAGGACATCTGCAGAGGAAAACAGCACCACTATATCTACCGCTGGCAATGCGATGGATATTGCGTATCCCCATTCGTACGTAAAAATATACTTTGTCTGATTTCTTGTGATATCTCGATAAAGATAAATAATACTATTTCAGGTTGACATTAAAAATGTTTCCATTGATAAATCATGCGATGTGATTTACACCAAACACCTGTTAATTTTTATTCATGATGCAGTTTAAGTCATTATTTGGCACGACTATTTTAAAAGCACAATTTCGTGTGATTACAATCCTTTTGACTAGTGTTTGTTTTGTTTAAACGTCATTTAAAGCCATGCGGGTTTTGTTATCCATAAGGCAGGATGGTCAGTCAATGAAAAAAGTTAAAAGATAAAATCGAAATATGTACATTATATAAGGATTGAAAGTCATTTTTTAACTTGCATAGTGCTATGAAAAGTCTGTCGTTACAACCATATTGCATGAAGCCCGCTAGGGTACAGTACTATAGAACAATTGCTTAATTTCATTTACATTTATTTCAATTAATAATTTATTACCAGCGTTTGTATATGTATCGTCATTTGAAGAACATTGGCGGAACAGCCCAGCTTAAATAAAATTGGCGCCAATGAAAATAATTAGTCATTTGAGCGTTTGATGCAAGGGCATTCTCCATGTTATTTGAAGCGGCGCGAAAAGACTCTCTTTGAACAAGCTTGATCTATGACGTCATAATCAAACCACGTGCTGCATCGCGAAAACCATTGCTTTCATACTTTTATGAAATGCATTTTGGCTGGTAATATTTATATAGTGGGTTGCAGGGCAAATGAAAATATAAAAGAATAATCGACAAATCGGTAATTATAAAGGTAACAAGATGCCAAAAAGACCTGTTGTGGAATTATTAGACATTTTTTTTCAATAACATTACTAAGGCTTCAGAATGTTCAAGCCTAAATAAAGCTTTATACTACACTATTCTAGCATGTTAATGTTCAAACATCATCACACAAAACTGGTGATATTGTGGAAAAGTTGTTAAAAGTTGTATCTGACCCATGTGACCTTGAAAGTAATTCATTTGAGGACACTTTAGAGCATACCTACTTTACCAGTATCATTACTTTGTGCCTCCTGTTTAACCAACAGAAGTTGTGTTAAAAAAATGTTTTTATTTGACTACTTAACTTAGTCAAACAAATCTGCGAAGAAAATTTAGAGCACCCTATCCAATGTACCTACTGGCCAAGTATTAATATGTTTCAGTAGAATTATTTGAAGGTTTACATATTTCACCAATGTGACCTTGAATATTAGTAGTTTGAGACAACTCGTGCCAGGTTAGGTAACAAGGGGGGAAAATCCATAAAGATGAAGAAAAATTATAAAATTTCGATCAATGGTTCGGTTTTTTTTTAGTCTACTCCTAAAAATGATGACACCCATTACGAAAAAATCTCCTTTATATAAAAGCATTCACATATTTATTATTTACAGCGGAAGTTGTGGATATGTGAAAAGGCTGCTCTTTCGGCCTGACAAGGAGGTGGGTATAGACGTAGCTCTCATCATGTTTGATGATGACGAAACATTCACTATCAGTCCACATTTGTACCTTGAGCATTCTATGGCCGTTCAGCAAAAGGAAAATCAAGGTATATACACAGAAAACGATAATTTCGTCATTTTAACTAAATTAATGTTGACAAATAGATGTAATATTGAGTACGCCTTTTCATTTACACTGATCTTTAATGCATATTACTGGATAGAATTTTGGAATTGTTTGCCAAATGACTACACGATAAAAAAAAAACAATAAAACCTTGTGTTATTTATTCTCAAGAGATATCAATATAGTATTTCATATTTTTTATAATAGCGTGCTAATATCTCTATAACGACCTAAGTGTACTTAATTGTTGGCAATTTTCTATAGAATATTCCATTGTGTCAGCGTCATAGAATATCATATCCTTGTACTCTTAGAATAAATAAACCGCGGTTAATGACGAGAGTACACTCCGTTTTTTGTGTTATAACCCCATAACATAAAAAATGGATTCAAGTTAATACTTATAATTTAATCTATCCCTGCGAAAATTCACTTTGTCGATAAACTCTTTTCTCTTACAAATTACTACGCTGCTGCATCAGCCAATCAAAAGCGACGTTATAAACGGCGACGTCATTTTTGAAGTTATGGGCTGATAACATAATTTTTTAAACCAATGAAAATGTTTGTTTCAAACAAGATTAAATTATATATGATTATGATATTCTTTGACATGTAATATTATGCTGTAGTGTGTACATGCTGCCTGCGATCCGTTACATTTTATGTACATGTGTGTTGTAATGAGCAAACGCATCATTACACATTAATGTATACCTTATAACGTATTCATTAACATATCAGTGTTTAAAATCATAATTATCATAATTACATCCCCGGACCGAAGTGAGGAGGTCATTGGTATTCACCTGTCCGTTGTCTGTCTGTCTGTATGTATGTATGTAAATCTCCTTCTTAACTGATAGTCGGATTGCGATGAAACTTCACATGTATGATCAGTATGTTATGTAATTCATCGACGTTTTAATTTCAGATTTGAACTCTTTTAAGGAAGTTATGCCCTTTTATGTTAAAAACTTGTCCAGAGATCTCCTCCTTAACTTACAAGAAAAAACCTTCATGAGAATGATCAGTGTGTGATTTAGTTCGGCATCAGCATTTTAGATTTAGATTTTAACCCCTTTAAACGGAGTTACGCCCCTTTATGTGAAACTCTGGATTGGAGATCTCCTCCTTAACTAACAAGCAGATTTTGATGAAACTTCACAAAAATGATAGGTATGTTATGTAGTTGTGCGTCAGGAATTTAATTTAAGATTTTGACCCCTTTTAAGGGATTTGTGTCCCTTTATGTAAAACAATTTGTCCAGATATCTGTTCATTAAGTAACAGGCAGATTTTTATTAAACTTTACTGAAATGATCAGTAGTTTGCATTACTATTTTATTTCAGATTTCAAACCCTCTTTATAGGGAGTTTCTGCCTTCTATGTCCCTTTTTTTAGATCTTCTCTTCAACTTAACTTTCTCGTGAAAATTAAATTTTTTGGTGTATAATTTAAAGTTTTGCAACGCCATTTTAGTTTCATATCTTGACTCCTTTTCAGCTAGTCAGGTTATTTAAGATAAAAAGTTTCTTTACATAGTTCCTAATTCTGTCAGTTGACAGAAAGATCAATGTCAGTAAAGGAATTTAGACTACGAGTATCTGCGGGGGTATTTTTACTGGACCTGTCTAGCCTACAGGAAATAGCTTGTTGGTTATCACACAAACAAAAACAAAAGTGCTACTCTTGCTTTGGAAGGTTTTACTTTCCTTGCATAGCATTATTACGTTCTCATTTCACAAATGTTGGCATTATTTGATAACTTTTTCGTTTCACCAATAAGTACATGATGTTTGTAATCAAACCTGATTAAATAATTTTGAAAAATAACATTTCAGGTGTTCAAAACGAGGACCTGCAATTCTACGGCGAAGAATTTGAATGTACACGATCCGTACGTGTCCTGAAATGTGGCATTGGAACTGGTTTAACTTCTGGAGTTATTCCTTTTGTTCATTCAACGGGCCAGGTCAGAGTAAGTGATGACAGTTTCGAGCCAATGGGATTCTGCAACAGTAAATCCAAACATATCATGAAAGGGCAGATTGTTGTAAAACCGTTAGCAACATCGCCAACATTCTTTTCCCAAGGGGATTCCGGATCTGCGGTGTTTCTAATGGAGAAAAGTTCGCCTTTGAAGTGCATTGGAATGGGAATAGGATATATGACAAAGTGTTCCGACGTTCTTGTCACTCCCATTCGTTCTATTTTGGAAGCGATATCGGAGGGACAAGAAACTACGTACTCCTTACTGGCATCGTTCGACGACATGCATGACGCACATGAAGGAGATTCATACCCAGATTGGAGATATAGTTTAATGTATCGGAGGCTGCTTACAAACTAACGTGAACAGAATATAACACATACAGCTATGAATGCCGCTAATTTACTTACTTCTATTATCCTGTTTATCCATGGGTGGTTTTTTATGCAATCAGCATAGAAGTTATTTACAGGTGTTCCTAGATGGGAGATATAGTATAATGTTTCGGACACTACTTACAAACTAACGTGAACTGCTATGAGTACCGCTTATTTACTGTAAAACTTCTGTTATTATATTTACCCATTGGTGTTATTTAAAAGGAGCTTGTGGGATAAAATCCTGCCCCAAATTTTCAAGAAATGAAAGCTGATTCATATTATAGTTTTTTATAATCAGTTCTTCCAATGAATTTCCGGTGAAACTATTTATCAAATACCATTTACACTCGATGTGTGCTAAAGAAATTTTGGATGATATTTGCAGTTGCATTATGATCGATACTATTTGAAAAGGAGTTGTTTTTTTTTTTTGCAAAACATAAAGCTTTTTTTTTCATTTGTACCAAACAAGCATTGTCATTGTCAATTTTTTAAAGTGTAAAATTTAACAGCAATATCATTCTGTTCTGAATATTTTCACCACATTTATGTCTGAAAGGTTATGTTCAGATCAAATAAGTAAGTGACAAGTAACTAAATTTTAGGACTATTTATTTGCTATATCATTATATATCGCTTGTGGGTCAAAGAGGTAACATAAACGGCAGTTTTTCGCGATGAATAATGTATCATTAATATCGTTTATTTGCATGATACGAATTCTTAACAATTTTACTTTGGACAATAAAGATGTGTTTTGCAACTTTTAAAAGCAATCCGCTCCATTAACCAGACAAAAAGACCCAAATGAACATAAGAGTTATTGTTTAAGTGCAGTGTCAAAAAGATGAAAAACCCAGGGAAAATTAAAAGTGCAGATTCTGAAGCTGGGGCGAGAGAAAATAAATTGGAGTATACCGACGCGATAACAAAATCATAATCCTAACTGAAAATCTATTTACCCAGGGGCAAAATATGAACAAAGGAAAGATTTAATTCTTTATTGCTTGTATGTACTGTTCTTATTATATCAATTAATATTTTAAGTGGTATTGCAGACTGCACGTGAGTTTGTTCTTCACAAGTTACGAACTGGTGTTTACAGTCAAAAGCAGCAAACATCCGTGATATCTATATAAGCACAGTTACAATAGCGTAAAATTTATGCGCATCAGCATTATAATAAGACATTTTTGTTTTTCCTCGACATCATACTTGCTCAACTACGCCCACACCATAAGCTTTGGTCTTCGCTCTAATCTCCATATCTTGTAAAATGTTTCAAGATTAAAACGGAGCGAGGAGAAATATGATTGTGATTTTAGAAGTTTTATTTCATTTGTAAGCATGTCGGTTTTATGTTCAAAGGCACGGTGGTCTAGTGGTAGGACGCCGGGCTCATGGTCGAATGGTTGCGAGTTTGAGTCCCGGTTACCGCATTTGTATTGTGTCCTTGAGCAAGATACTTTACTCCGCTTTTGCCTGTCTACTACTTAGCTGTGAATGAGTACGTGATTGGGCAGTGCTAGAAATTGTAGAATGCTAGCAGTGAGAGCCGAGATCGCAGCACCGGTTATATGCTCCCCAAGGGAGTTGAGAACGATATTACTTACAAACTGTACATATGCGACTTTGTACAATACAAAAAAGAAAGTATTTGTTCTAAAGGTAAAATAAAACTTGAGGGGACACTTCTAATAAGAAGATTCTAATTCATGTGGAACAATTTCATGATTGGTTAATTATCACCCCAAGCACACACACGTACATACACACACATATGGAGATATTAGCCAGGTGGTATATGACAAGTAGTTAGCGCCTGATAAGGCAGCTCCTGCGAACTCCTCAAAATTGTATATGATAAAACTGTATGTGTTAATTGTATTGATTGTATGATAATTGTATATCTACATGTATGTACTGTAAAGCGCTTTAGAGTGGCTTATGTAAGCTAGATAGGGCGCTATCTCAAATGTTGAACATTATTATCATTATTATATGGCAAGTCTGAAAACGAAGAAAATGGATTTTTAAATTTTATTTTCAGTCAATTTATTTTTATCGTTAAACGTTAAGAGTTATGTTTTTCTCAGTCATAACTTTAGTCGTTTTTCTCAATATCTTTTGAAATATTTCTAATATTTAAAGAGGCATCACGGTAAAACTATATTTTTTATGCTTATTTAGAATTATTGAATATATGAATTAAATGTATACTCTTGTGGAAAATTAATGGGCGATTTACGCTGAAATATGTTCTCAAAAATTTTAATTAATAATTAAAAAAGGGAATCACTATTCGTTGATCAACGATTTGGACATGTAAATTTTTTTGCATCACATATGATAACGCATGCGCATAACAAGCTACATCGGTAAACAAATAATGACGATCCGCGTGACCTACATGTAACTACCAAGCGAAAAGTGGCCGAATGGTCAAACTTAAACGTAAGGATTATATTACGGAATCATAATGAGGGATGGGAAGTATTCAAGGAAGAGACTAACAGCCCAATTGTTTGCATGTTACAGTTTTCTTCTGGATAGCCGGTGACACAGTTTTGATTTGGTTTTGGGGCCTCCCAAGGGATTACTCTTTCATTCCTCTGTTACATGAAATGCGTTTGTATATTCCAGTAAAACGGCATTATTGAATTATACGGCTGAAGAGAAAGACCTTTCCACATACAAGAAAACCCGTATGGGGGTGTTTACGTTGTAAAACGCCGGTTTAGGTGAGAGTGAGTTTAATGTATACAGATCTAGATTCAATTTGGACAAAATATTAATGAATAAATTTATGTCATCATGTGGGGATAAAAAAATGCTTGTCATACCTAATCTATAGAATACGGATTGTACAAATATTATCAGGTTTGGACCCCGGTATTGAATTTGATATGAATCAAAATATATGCATTAGGCCTATATAAGTGAAGTCATTAATTTATAAAAAAAAATCATATAATGTAAGTTCCATATCTGCAGTTGTGTTGAAAATGTTAACGAACCTTTATATTTACATAAAAAAAAGTAAAATGAAAACAGAGCTATCATAACATATATAAATGGGTTAAGTATTGGACAATTATCTTCTCGACAAGTTCCAAATTTGATATATATATTATACATGTATTCTACATGTTTAGTGCGTGGTACGTCATATGAGTGCACGGACTTCCGTGATGCATAATTGTAAGTGTTAAAGTATGTTGACGCTGAAAGTTGGATAGATTTTAGATGAATATATAGATAGTCTGAAAAAAAATCTTCAAGACATCGAATTGTATAAAAAAGATCGGAATCATTTCATTTTATTTTTGTACTTTTCAATGCATGCCAGTGACAAATCTACGTGCGCATCCTGCATCCTGTACTCGCATAATTTTGAAAGGACCCATTGAATTTCTGGAAGTGGTTAGATTTAACATTGTGGGACCCATTGTTTTTCGCAATACACATGAAAAGGACCCATGGAAAATAATTGTAGATTGATCACTGCATGCACACCTTTTGTGAAATGGTTCTAAATGAGGATTCGTGAAGATAACTTTTTACAGAAATTAAGGTTTGCCCTATGATTGTCATCGTCGGAAACTCACATGACACTATTTTAAAACGTACAATGTAAGAGTGCAGTGTCGTGTGGGTTTCTGGCGATGCATCCTGTACCCGTTTGCAGTCAGGTACTGATGTCGATAAATGATGCAGAGATGTCGACATAAATTTCTTCATATGAATATCGTGTGTAATTATCGTCTGATTATTAATGTGAATGTGATTCAATAAACTTATACACGGACTTTGTGTCTGGTTCATCATCGGACCTATACATAACGCGTCCCTCCCTTTAGGCCCCTCGTCGACTTGCGACAAAATAGTCACTTGATAGACGCGTGATCAGCGCTATTTTTATCGGGCTTTCCCGAGGAATGCAATTTTTCAAGTGGCTAATAAACACATTTTGAGTGGACTTTGAATATTGAAATAACAGGAAAATGTATCTGGTAGTGCAGACAGCATGTACATTCAAGAACTTCATTGTAGACTTCCCCGGGATGCCCCTTTAAGCTCTTTATATTAAATTTTGAAACTGAACGGAAAATAAAGATGGCTGACAGGTGGTTGTGATGTATGACTGTGTGTT
Source organism: Mimachlamys varia (assembly GCA_947623455.1). Lineage (NCBI taxonomy): Eukaryota > Metazoa > Mollusca > Bivalvia > Pectinida > Pectinidae > Mimachlamys > Mimachlamys varia. The sequence continues at coordinate 34,992,516 of OX392538.1, read as the reverse complement.
ATTTCTCGTGATGAATTGGTCTTTCTGTAATTTTCACAGTGAAGTTGCATATGGTCACTTGTTATGCATATTTATTCAAGATAGAAAAACTAAGATTGCCACCAGGAAGTTATCTTTTGAGGTATGGTAATTTAGTGGTAGGACGTGTAACCGAAGTATTGTAGGTTTAATTTATGTCACAGCACTGTCTTTTATCCTTGAGCAAGATATTTCATCAAGGTCCGCTGTAAATGTTTACTGGTTTGACAGTGTTAAATGGAAGCCCCGAAAATGGCTGCAACGGTTGTATGTTCCCCATAGAGCCGAGATAGGCATTGGCTGGTTCCAAAAGGCCCTCTACCAACGCCTTATCATTTGCGAACAACTTTTTGACGAGCTTCTAATTAGGTTGTGACTACGCGTTATGTAAGAAAATCGAATTTTTATTATCATTTTTTAATTTATGTTTTGATAGATGAAATTGTTTTCACTATCTCATATGTATAATTAGCTTGATAAAAATATATTCTAAAGAAAATCCATCTGTCATATTCACGATCAATGCATGACAATATGGCAATTGGTAGTAGTACATTAAAGGAGAGTGAAGAAGGAGGAAGGTTAAAGATCATCATTTGGAAATTAAATTAAGATCCCTGCAAAATGGACGCCAAAAACAATCTACGATATCTTATTTATGTAAATCTTTTTGCAAGTGCTTGTTTCAGTTGACAGGCGTTACTATCATTATGTATTTTGATAAAAATAAAACCATATATAATTCTCAAATGTTTTTATTATTATATTGTACAGGCATTTAGCATGTGTATGTACAAGATATAGCAATCTGATTAAAATCATATCTTGATCTCCGCGCCGTTACGTAAACTTCTCTCTGCTGCGTTAAGATCTGAGATAATCCCATAGAGGGTCATGTCCCGATGACCTTTGGCATTAGCCAATCAAATTAATACTAGCAGAATCTTGACAGTGAAATTTTGAGGCGACAAAGCTTGCATAAACACTTTTTTTCCGTTTAGTCATTTCGTCACCAAAAAGTTCGTGCGGAATAATGTGACGAAATGGCTTGCTGCAAGATGACAGGTCGTTGGAAAAACCTTTTAGTGATAAGTAAAGAGGCGACAAAGGTCATCTGGACGTGACCTCTTATGGGATGTTGTCAGATCCTTGTAAAACGGAGTGAGAACAAGGATCTGTAATTTAATCAGATTGAAGATATAGAGGATATCTAACAGTGTCTTTAGTAATATTTCACTCGTGGGGCTAATATTTTGATATTTTTAGGAGTGCGCAGTAATACGACATATATTTCACTCGTGGGGCTAATATTTTGATATTTGTCACGAGTGCGCAGTAATACGAAATATATTTCACTCGTAGGGCTGGTATTTTGATATTTTTCACGAGTGCGCATTAATACGAAATATATTTCACTCGTAGGGCTGGTATTTTGATATTTTTCACGAGTGCGCACTAATACGAAATATATTCACTCGTGGGGCTAGATTTAGATATTTTCACGATTGCGCAGTAATACTTCATATATTTCATATTACTGAAGATATTGTTAGATATTCTGTTTATTGCATTTTTGTTGGAAAACATCACATCAAGTTGACATGCTTAGAGTAGAAACTTTTGACACTAGCAAGTCTAGACACTTCGATGGGACAAAATATATAGAGGATATTTAACAGTGTCTTCAGTAATACGAAATATAATTCACTCGTGGGGCTAATATTTTGATATTTTTCACGAGTGTGTAATAATACGAGATATATTTCACTCGTTGGGCTATTTCATATTACTAAAGATACTGATAGATATTCTGTTTATTACATTTTTGTTGGAAAACATCAAATCAAGTTGACAATACTAAGTGTAGATACTTTTGACACTACCAAGTCTAGTCACTTCGACTGAACAAAATATATAGAAGATATTTAACAGTGTCTTCAGAAATACCTTTCATTTTAAGAAACCTGTTATACTATGCAAGTCAGCAGTTAGAGCTATCTGTTTGATCGTAGGAAACTTGAATCAAACGAAACATGGATTATCCCACAGCGTCTCCAAGTCACGAAATATAGCCAAAAGTACACGTGTAAGAGAGCTAGGATCGTCTTGGACAGTGATACGGATAACGTATTACTTACACACGTCTGGGTGGCACTGATATTAATCATCTAGATAAATGGTGACAAATCAACTCATCATTTCCCTTGTTTCTCACCATCTTACCGACTGTAGATTCGGCGGTATTTGCGAATTATAAGAGAACTAGGATCGTCTGTGACAGTGATAGGGATAACGTGCAAGTCATATGTCATATAACTGAAATAATGTATAATATCTTGAAAAAGTCCCATCATCAACGCAGGTCATTACACAATGTTAATAACCGCCGAATCTAACTGTTACAGTCGGTAAGATGGTGAGAAGTGAGGGAAACGATGAGTTGTTTTGTCACCATTTATCCAGATGATAAATTTCAGTGCCATACATGGTTATGTAAGAAATACTTTATCCCTATCACTGCCAGAGATGATCCTTGTTCTCTTATGCATGTACTTTCGTTTATATTTTGAGATTTGGAGACGCTGTGGATACTCGATCCATGTTTCTTTTGACACACATTTCCTCTGATCAAACAGATAGAGCTGCTGACTTGCATAGCATAAAATGAAAGGTAATTGTAGAATTAAACATTGTGTTTTTACAGAGACAAATTCGCGAATGATTTGACAAATCTGACAATTCTGTGCAGTAAAATGAGACTTTCGTGTTGTTAAGCTAACCAGCATTTGAACAGAAAGGTAGCTTGAAGTTTTTCCCAAGCTAGTTTGTAAGCTGTGTTTTCAGTTTCAGATATATTTCATTGAATTAACAATCGGATTGAGCAACAGGCGTAGCCTATATCAGCTCTCTCCTCTCTAAAAACATGCACGGACCTGTAAAAAAAGCCCAACAACCTGAGTTGAAATGAAATTCGGGAAACTTCCAGTGAAATCACCTGCTGAGCACATTCTCACATTGCAACAGGTTGTCATGTACATAGTTCTCGATGTTATTATGTAGGACCCAACTTTGTTGCTTGCGTCAATAAATTGCCACTTCAATTTTTAACACGCCAAGCAAAATCCAAAGATATCACAGTCGAGGTTATCCGTATCTTTATAATCAGCATGGTGTTATACTAAAGTATATAGCACGTGTCAAACACAAGAGGCTCTACCAAAGGCCACCAAAAGGCTCAATATTGCAGCTTTTAAACTAATACCTTTTAGATATAAACTTTATTTATTCTACAAGTTATACAACTTATATTAATCATCTTGTTGGCAGCCTGGATGTTAGTGTGCAAGGGGATTTATGGTGGGAGGAAACCGGAGTACCTGGAGAAAAATCACGTGATCAGGCCGGTGATCCCATACCTTTTCACTTCTGGTCGGGGAATCGAACCCCGTCCGCCTTGGTGAAATGCAAGTGCACTTTCCATTACACCACCCGACCAACCAAGTTATTTGGCATTTTAAGCTTCATACCTTCGAGGGCGTGTGGAAAAGAACATTTGATCAGAAAGGGATCATTGTTAACTTCACGGACTAGCAGTAACATCAATGAATTCGGTACACAACACTTCGGTAAAGCTACAATCTAGACACAGAAGCCTGCATTTATGTTAAAAGCGATGGACAATAAGTATTGGTCGGGACAAAAGAGAAATAGAAAAACATAGCGTTAGTGTTGGTCAGTTAGGCCTACCTGTCGTTACACTAGAAAGACGAAGGCATGTGCTTATCATAGTCCTATTAACCGCTAATGTATGAGTGCTGTGCATGCATGCCTGCAGGTGTGCCTGTACATTAGACTTGATGTGTTCGTCCTACGTGGGTAGCGTCATAATCTATACGCAAAGTCCCCGTGTCTTGCATTGTTTGATCTCTGAATCATTGACATATTACTAGTATAAAAGGTCAGTCTACAATCAAGTCAGCATACCCTTGATGCCTTTATAAATACATCGCATATCTATTTGTATTTGGCAGGTGTGCCACAATGTTCTATTCTAGGACCTCTTTTTTTTATAAATACATCGCACATTAAATTAAGTTGTTTATGATGTTTTTTAGGTTAGTATAACAGTCCATCGACAATTTGAGTCAGTTATGGTCAAACAGCATTGGAAATATCAGTTACCGTAATTTCCTGCGTAAATTAAGGCATTTTGGAGCCTTTTGTAAAATGAATTCAAGATCATCCGCACTGGCAGATTGCCCGCGGGTTATACGTCGAATGCAAACATAGTGAGTACGAGTGTACTTTGTATGTGACATGGTGATGCATTGTTTTGAATGTTGGAAATCAGAGACATATGATGTAAATATTGTGTTTATTTGGTAAATATATATGTTTATGTGTATAATTAAAGTATATATAAACTTATTAATGCTATTTTTTGCTTAAATAGCGGAGATTTACATGTTCATAAACATGGAAATATTTAACAACGTTTATCCCGCATTTTTTTATAGTTTGGTAAAAATATTCACATATAGTCTGCACCGGCAGATAGCCCGCACTAGGTATCTTCTGATGTAAAAAAAAAATGTATAGCCCGCGGGCAATACACATGACATTACGGTAAAACATGAAACAACAAAACAAATGCAAGATTCTGTAAAAAAAATCTTTAACAACAAAAGAATTGTTAATGACATACAGAGTATATCATACATTTTATCGTATTCCAGTGATTAATTAAATGGAAATAATCACATATAGATTGCACAAAAAAAAACATATCAAATACACGTTTCATAGTTCGTAAATTATAAAATGTGTCCCTATTTTTGTTGAAAATAGCGCAGTCAACCATACATATAACATGTTTGAAACATTTAATAAAATTATAAATAAATCCTTAAGAAAATCATGAGAATTACGTCTAATTTAATCACGGTGACTATATCACAGAGCGATTATATGGGGTTAACCTGGCTCCACACGGTGTGTTCTCCGAACGACAACATTTTTTTAAACAATAGGTAGGTGTTGTTTTGGGGAACAACGGGAAGTCAATTATATACTGTTTCATATAAACTGCCCTTTTTACCTTACCTGTGTTTTACCTGTGAACTCACCTCACCTGAGATTTAACTGTGGACAGTCAGCACTACAAATGCATTGAATTGTACATCCTACCCCTAAATACAAGGGTACAGATATAAAGATATAAAAATAAAATTATCAAACGAGTAATCAGTACTTTATTGTACATAAAATATACTGTCCCGAGATAACCAAATATTAAAGAAATAAAGAGAAATATAGAAAATTATTAAATGAAGTAATTAGTCCTAATTGTTAGAAATTTGTTTTGATTGTCTAGGAATTCTGATGATATATAATGGTAAAGTCTTGACAACACAAGAGAAAATGTCCGAACAAGGTCGAAAAGCTGTTTGTAAAAGTAAATATTTCAATTTCGAATCCCAACTTAGGTTTTTTGACACTTTTGTAAGTAGCATTTTAAAATAGGGATCTGAAGTTTGGGAGTTTCAGAAAGAATATTGAAAAGGAAAAAAATGCTTCTAATGCTGTGTAAGAGAATTTAAGGGTTAGGAAAAGTACGCCAAACATCATGATCAATCATGATTAAGGAAGACTTCCATTTATTATTACATGAAAGTTTTGAATTTTCATATATTTGCTTAAGATTCCACTAAATCTAGTGCATTTCCAATCTTTATAACTAAAAGTAAGCTATTCAATGTAAATATGAAGATGTTTCAATATAAATAGATAACATTATTTCAATTAAAAAACATTTTTCGAGTTATTTTTTATTTTCTATTCAACATTTTGTACAAGTTGTATCTGAAATCAATGGAAATTACAACTTTTTCTGGATATTTTATGTGATTGGTTAAAAAAACATGATATTAAGAGGAATTCACCTCAAAATACATGATATTAACCAAATAAAGTAACATAGTTTATATAGAGAGAAAAATGGTGCTTGGGAAAAACATGATATAAAGAGGAATGTGATATTAACAGGAGTGATATTAAGTGGAGTCCACTGTATATGCAAAAACATCAGATCTATATTTTTTGCAACAGCCTACCTTTTAAAACTAAGAATTACAGTCATGAAATAGTTCTATGGTGAATAACAAAGAAAAAACTCTAGCATTTAAATTAATTAAATAATCGACACAGAGTGCAACCAACAGTAGCATACTCCAAAAATTAACATGACATAAATCTCGATTCAATTTTGACATTACGCTTTAATTGTACGAACGCGAGGTAGCCAAAATGGAGATAATTTTACTCTGTTTACGACACAGGGGAGGCAACTGTTACATTACCGTGTAATGCAAACCAGGATGTTTACTGAGGGCCACTCGTTCAAGTAGCAGGTCAGAACAGGAGAGCATAGGAAATATTCAATTTGATACAGGAAGATCATACATACCACTTCACCAGTATGTATGACCACACTAAGGTAGGTCGTTCAGAAATTAATAATTTTGATATTTTGAATCTGATTTTTTGGTTAAAACACAATAAAGCTTTTCCAAAAATGCATATATAAATATGCTTACGTACAAAGGAATTATTGGGATTTTGTTTTATATTGATGAAAATATTGATAAAAAAATCAATGATTTAATAACAGTTACAGTTTAACTTAATATATTTACAATATATTTGTTAATACGTTAATTAATTTTCGTTTTAATGCTAAATGTACACAAACCGAAAGTAGACCTTTATCAGTCTTATCTTTGTGTTGGTAGGCGTTACGTGTCATAATATAGGTTTTATAATTTACAATAATGGTTATTACAAGGCCAATTTGCCTTTTTGCACGTTTTTCTTTATTAATACATTTATATAAAACGATATTAGCACCTAGTTACAATATATTAGTGATTCAAATATGTCATATTTACACGACATTCTTACAATAGTCACGATATACTGATATCGATAGACCCAGGCAGTGCTGAAAATGTTCGTAGCACGTTGGCTTAATAGCCATTTGAATTCCATGATCAATCAGTATTTATTTATTCATCATTTTTATATCTTCTAATTTATTTATTTTCAAAAGACGTTGTTGTATCTGTTCGACATATGAAGATACTTACTTTTTAAAGTGGTGGTACGTATTGGAGAAGATACTTACTTTTTAAAGTGGTGGTACGTATTGGATCATAACAAGGTAATCCTAATGCATAGTAATTTAATAACCTTACTTTCCGTGATATAATCAGTTCTTAGTAAACTAACTTTCTTTTTCTTCTTATAGTTTTTGCATTACCCTTATATTGTTTTATCTTTATCTGTATATTGTTTTATCTTTATTTGTATATTGTTTTATCTTTATCTGTATATTGTTTTATCTGTATCTGTATATTATTTTATCTTTATCTGTATATTGTTTTATCTTTATCTGTATATTGTTTTATCTTTATCTGTGTATTGTTTTATTTTTATCTGTATATTGTTTTATCTTTATCTGTGTATTGTTTTATCTTTATCTGTATATTGTTTTATCTTTATCTGTATATTGTTTTATCTTTATCTGTGTATTGTTTTATCTTTATCTGTATATTGTTTTATCTTTATCTGTATATTGTTTTATCTGTACCTGTATATTGTTGTATCTTTATCTGTATATTGTTTTATCTGTATCTGTATATTGTTCTATCTTTATCTGTGTATAGTTTTATCTTTATCTGTATATTGTTTTATCTGTATCTGTATATTGTTTTATCTTTATCTGTATATTGTTTTATCTTTATCTGTATATTGTTTTATCTTTATTTGTATATTGTTGTATCTATATCTGTATATTGTTTTATCTTTATCTGTATATTGTTTTATCTGTATCTGTATATTGTTTTATCTTTATCTGTGTATTGTTTTATCTTTATCTGTATATTGTTTTATCTGTATCTGTATATTGTTTTATCTTCATCTGTATATTGTTTTATCTTTATCTGTATATTGTTTTATCTTTATCTGTATATTGTTTTATCTTTATCTGCATATTGTTTTATCTTTATCTGTGTATTGTTTTATCTTTATCTGTGTATTGTTTTATCTTTATCTGTATATTGTTAATATGTATCTGTATATTGTTTTATCTTTATCTGTGTATTATTTTATCTTTATCTGTATATTGTTTTATCTGTATCTGTATATTGTTTTATCTTTACCTGTGTATTGTTTTATCTTTATCTGTATATTGTTTAATCTGTATTTGTATATTGTTTTATCTGTATCTGTAATTGTTTTATCTGTATATTGTTTATCTTTATCTGTATATTGTTTTATATTTATCTGTATATTGTTTTATCTTTATCTGTATATTGTTTTATCTTTATCTGTATATTGTTCTATCTTTATCTGTATATTGTTTTATCTGTATCTGTATATTGTTTTATCTTTATTTGTATATTGTTAATATGTATCTGTATATTGTTTTATCTTTATTTGTATGTTGTTAATATGTATCTGTATATTGTTTTATATTTATCTGTATATTGTTTTATCTGTATCTGTATATTGTTTTATCTGTATCTGTATATTGTTGTATATGTATCTGTATATTGTTTTATCTTTATCTTTGTATTGTTTTATCTTTATCTGTATATTGTTTTATCTTTATCTGTGTATTGTTTTATCTTTATCTGTATATTGTTTTATCTTTATTTGTGTATTGTTTTATCTTTATCTGTAATTGTTTTATCTGTATCTGTGTATTGTTTTATCTTTATCTGTGTATTGTTTTATATTTATCTGTATATTGTTTTATCTGTATCTGTATATTGTTCTATCTTTATCTATATATAGTTTTATCTGTATCTGTATATTGTTCTATCTTTATCTGTATATAGTTTGATCTTTATCTGTATATTGTTTTATCTTTATCTGTATATTGTTTTATCTGTATCTGTGTATTGTTTTATATTTATCTGTATATAGTTTTATCTTTATCTGTATATTGTTTTATCTGTATCTGTATATTGTTTTATCTTTATTTGTATATTGTTAATATGTATCTGTATATTGTTTTATCTTTATCTGTATATTGTTTTATGTTTATCTGTATATTGTTTTATCTTTATCTGTATATTGTTTTATCTTTATCTGTATATTGTTTTATCTTTATCTATGTATTGTTTTATCTTTATCTGTGTATTGTTTTATCTCTGTATATATATTGTTTTATCTGTATCTGTATATTGTTTTATCTTTATTTGTATATTGTTTTATCTTTATCTGTGTATTGTTTTATCTTTATCTGTATATTGTTTTATGTTTATCTGTATATTGTTAATATGTATCTGTATATTGTTTTATCTTTATCTGTATATTGTTTGATCTGTATTTGTATATTGTTAATCTGTATCTGTATATTGTTTTATCTTTATCTGTATATTGTTTTATGTTTATCTGTATATTGTTTTATCTGTATCTGTATATTGTTTTATCTTTATCTGTATATTGTTTTATCTTTATCTGTGTATTGTTTTATCTTTATCTGTATATTGTTTTATGTTTATCTGTATATTGTTTTATCTTTATCTTGATATTGTTTTATCTGTATCTGTATATTGTTTTATGTTTATCTGTATATTGTTTTATCTGTATCTGTATATTGTTTTATCTTTATCTGTATATTGTTTTATCTTGATTTTTTACATTGTTTTATCTTTATCTGTATATTGTTTTATCTTGATTTTTTGTATTGTTTTATCTTTATCTGTTTATTGTTTTATCTTTATCTGTATATTGTTTTATCTTTATATTTATATTGTTTTATCTTTATTTGTATATTGTTTTATCTTTATCTGTGTATTATTTTATCTTTATCTGTATATTGTTTTATCTTTATCTGTATATTGTTTTATCTTTATCTGTATATTGTTTTATCTTTATCTGTATTATGTTTTATCTTTATTTGTATATTGTTTTATCTTTATCTGTGTATTGTTTTATCTTGTTTTTTTATATCGTTTGATCTTTATCTATGTATTGTTTTATCTTTATCTGTATATTGTTTTATCTTTATGTGTATATTGTTTTATCTTTGTCTGTATATTGTTTTATCTTTATTTGTATATTGTTTTATCTTTATCTGTCTGTATTGTTTTATCTTTATCTGTATATTGTTTTATCTTTATCTGTATATTGTTTTATCTTTATCTGTGTATTGTTGTATCTTTATCTGTATATTGTTGCATCTTTATCTGTATATTGTTGCATCTTTATCTGTATATTGTTGCATTTTTATTTGTATATTGTTTTATCTTTATCTGTCTGTATTGTTTTATCTTTATCTGTGTATTGTTTTATCTTTATCTGTATATTGTTTTATCTTGATTTTTTATATTGTTTTATCTTTATCTGTATGTTGTTTTATCTTTATCTGTATATTGTTTTATCTTTATCTGTGTATTGTTTTATCTTTATTTGTATATTGTTTTATCTTTATCTGTGTATTGTTTTATCTTTATCTGTATATTGTTTTATCTTTATCTGTGTATTGTTTTATCTTTATCTGTATATTGTTTTATCTTTATCTGTATATTGTTTTATCTTTATCTGTATATTGTTTTATCTTTATCTGTGTATTGTTGTGTCTTTATCTGTATATTGTTTTATGTTTATCTGTATATTGTTTTATCTTTATCTGTATATTGTTTTATCTTTATCTGTATATTGTTTTATCTTTATCTGTATATTGTTTTATCTGTACCTGTATATTGTTTTATCTGTATCTGTATATTGTTCTATCTTTATCTGTATATTGTTTTATCTGTATCTGTATATTGTTTTATCTTTATCTGTATATTGTTTTATCTGTATCTGTATATTGTTTTATCTTTATTTGTATATTGTTAATATGTATCTGTATATTGTTTTATCTTTATTGGTATGTTGTTAATATGTATCTGTATATTGTTTTATATTTATCTGTATATTGTTTTATCTGTATCTGCATATTGTTTTATTTGTATCTGTATATTGTTGTATATGTATCTGTATATTGTTTTATCTTTATCTTTGTATTGTTTTATCTTTATCTGTATATTGTTTTATCTTTATCTGTGTATTGTTTTATCTTTATCTGTATATTGTTTTATCTTTATTTGTGTATTGTTTTATCTTTATCTGTAATTGTTTTATCTGTATCTGTGTATTGTTTTATCTTTATCTGTATATTGTTTTATATTTATCTGTATATTGTTTTATCTGTATCTGTATATTGTTCTATCTTTATCTGTATATAGTTTTATCTGTATCTGTATATTGTTCTATCTTTATCTGTATATAGTTTGATCTTTATCTGTATATTGTTTTATCTTTATCTGTATATTGTTTTATCTGTATCTGTATATTGTTCTATCTTTATCTGTATATAGTTTTATCTTTATCTGTATATTGTTTTATCTGTATCGGTATATTGTTTTATCTGTATCTGTATATTGTTAATATGTATCTGTATATTGTTTTATCTTTATCTGTATATTGTTATATCTTTATCTGTGTATTGTTTTATCTTTATCTGTATATTGTTTTATCTTGATTTTTTATATTGTTTTTTCTTTATCTGTATGTTGTTTTATCTTTATCTGTATATTGTTTTATCTTTATCTGTATATTGTTTTATCTTTATCTGTATATTGTTTTATCTTTATCTGTATATTGTTTTGTCTTTATCTGTGTATTGTTGTGTCTTTATCTGTATATTGTTTTATCTTTATCTGTATATTGTTTTATCTTTATCTGTATATTGTTTTATCTTTATCTGTATATTGTTTTATCTTTATCTGTATATTGTTTTATCTTTATCTGTATATTGTTTTATCTTTATCTGTGTATTGTTTTATCGTTATCTCTAATTGTTTTATCTTTATCTGTATATTGTTTTATCTTTATCTGTATATTGTTTTAACTTTATCTGTATATTGTTTTATCTTTATCTGTAATTGTTTTATCTTTATCTGTGTATTTGTTTTATCTTTATCTGTATATTGTTTTATCTTGATTTTTTACATTGTTTTATCTTTATCTGTATATTGTTTTATCTTGATTTTTTGTATTTTTTTATCTTTATCTGTTTATTGTTTTATCTTTATCTGTATATTGTTTTATCTTTATCTGTATATTGTTTTATCTTTATCTGTGTATTATTTTATCTTTATCTGTATATTGTTTTATCTTTATCTGTATATTGTTTTATCTTTATCTGTGTATTGTTTTATCTTTATCTGTATATTGTTTTATCTTTATTTGTGTATTGTTTTATCTTTATCTGTAATTGTTTTATCTGTATCTGTGTATTGTTTTATCTTTATCTGTATATTGTTTTATATTTATCTGTATATTGTTTTATCTGTATCTGTATATTGTTCTATCTTTATCTATATATAGTTTTATCTGTATCTGTATATTGTTCTATCTTTATCTGTATATAGTTTGATCTTTATCTGTATATTGTTTTATCTTTATCTGTATATTGTTTTATCTGTATCTGTGTATTGTTTTATATTTATCTGTATATAGTTTTATCTTTATCTGTATATTGTTTTATCTGTATCTGTATATTGTTTTATCTTTATTTGTATATTGTTAATATGTATCTGTATATTGTTTTATGTTTATCTGTATATTGTTTTATGTTTATCTGTATATTGTTTTATCTTTATCTGTATATTGTTTTATCTTTATCTGTATATTGTTTTATCTTTATCTGTGTATTGTTTTATCCTTATCTGTATATTGTTTCATGTTTATCTGTATATTGTTTTATCTTTATCTGTATATTGTTTTATCTGTATCTGTATATTGTTTTATGTTTATCTGTATATTGTTTTATCTGTATCTGTATATTGTTTTATCTTTATCTGTTTATTGTTTTATCTTGATTTTTTACATTGTTTTATCTTTATCTGTATATTGTTTTATCTTGATTTTTTGTATTGTTTTATCTTTATCTGTTTATTGTTTTATCTTTATCTGTATATTGTTTTATCTTTATCTGTATATTGTTTTATCTTTATTTGTATATTGTTTTATCTTTATCTGTGTATTATTTTATCTTTATCTGTATATTGTTTTATCTTTATCTGTATATTGTTTTATCTTTATCTGTATATTGTTTTATCTTTATCTGTATATTGTTTTATCTTTATCTGTATATTGTTTTATCTTTATCTGTATTATGTTTTATCTTTATTTGTATATTGTTTTATCTTTATCTGTGTATTGTTTTATCTTGTTTTTTTATATCGTTTGATCTTTATCTATGTATTGTTTTATCTTTATCTGTATATTGTTTTATCTTTATGTGTATATTGTTTTATCTTTGTCTGTATATTGTTTTATCTTTATTTGTATATTGTTTTATCTTTATCTGTCTGTATTGTTTTATCTTTATCTGTATATTGTTTTATCTTTATCTGTATATTGTTTTATCTTTATCTGTGTATTGTTGTATCTTTATCTGTATATTGTTGCATCTTTATCTGTATATTGTTGCATCTTTATCTGTATATTGTTGCATTTTTATTTGTATATTGTTTTATCTTTATCTGTCTGTATTGTTTTATCTTTATCTGTGTATTGTTTTATCTTTATCTGTATATTGTTTTATCTTGATTTTTTATATTGTTTTATCTTTATCTGTATGTTGTTTTATCTTTATCTGTATATTGTTTTATCTTTATCTGTGTATTGTTTTATCTTTATTTGTATATTGTTTTATCTTTATCTGTGTATTGTTTTATCTTTATCTGTATATTGTTTTATCTTTATCTGTGTATTGTTTTATCTTTATCTGTATATTGTTTTATCTTTATCTGTATATTGTTTTATCTTTATCTGTGTATTGTTGTGTCTTTATCTGTATATTGTTTTATGTTTATCTGTATATTGTTTTATCTTTATCTGTATATTGTTTTATCTTTATCTGTATATTGTTTTATCTTTATCTGTATATTGTTTTATCTGTACCTGTATATTGTTTTATCTGTATCTGTATATTGTTTTATCTTTATCTGTATATTGTTTTATCTGTATCTGTATATTGTTTTATCTTTATTTGTATATTGTTAATATGTATCTGTATATTGTTTTATCTTTATTGGTATGTTGTTAATATGTATCTGTATATTGTTTTATATTTATCTGTATATTGTTTTATCTGTATCTGCATATTGTTTTATTTGTATCTGTATATTGTTGTATATGTATCTGTATATTGTTTTATCTTTATCTTTGTATTGTTTTATCTTTATCTGTATATTGTTTTATCTTTATCTGTGTATTGTTTTATCTTTATCTGTATATTGTTTTATCTTTATTTGTGTATTGTTTTATCTTTATCTGTAATTGTTTTATCTGTATCTGTGTATTGTTTTATCTTTATCTGTATATTGTTTTATATTTATCTGTATATTGTTTTATCTGTATCTGTATATTGTTCTATCTTTATCTGTATATAGTTTTATCTGTATCTGTATATTGTTCTATCTTTATCTGTATATAGTTTGATCTTTATCTGTATATTGTTTTATCTTTATCTGTATATTGTTTTATCTGTATCTGTATATTGTTCTATCTTTATCTGTATATAGTTTTATCTTTATCTGTATATTGTTTTATCTGTATCGGTATATTGTTTTATCTGTATCTGTATATTGTTAATATGTATCTGTATATTGTTTTATCTTTATCTGTATATTGTTATATCTTTATCTGTGTATTGTTTTATCTTTATCTGTATATTGTTTTATCTTGATTTTTTATATTGTTTTTTCTTTATCTGTATGTTGTTTTATCTTTATCTGTATATTGTTTTATCTGTATCGGTATATTGTTTTATCTGTATCTGTATATTGTTAATATGTATCTGTATATTGTTTTATCTTTATCTGTATATTGTTTTATCTTTATCTGTATATTGTTTTATCTTTATCTGTATATTGTTTTGTCTTTATCTGTGTATTGTTGTGTCTTTATCTGTATATTGTTTTATCTTTATCTGTATATTGTTTTATCTTTATCTGTATATTGTTTTATCTTTATCTGTATATTGTTTTATCTTTATCTGTATATTGTTTTATCTTTATCTGTGTATTGTTTTATCTTTATCTGTATATTGTTTTATCTTTATCTGTGTATTGTTTTATCGTTATCTCTAATTGTTTTATCTTTATCTGTATATTGTTTTATCTTTATCTGTATATTGTTTTAACTTTATCTGTATATTGTTTTATCTTTATCTGTAATTGTTTTATCTTTATCTGTGTATTTGTTTTATCTTTATCTGTATATTGTTTTATCTTGATTTTTTACATTGTTTTATCTTTATCTGTATATTGTTTTATCTTGATTTTTTGTATTTTTTTATCTTTATCTGTTTATTGTTTTATCTTTATCTGTATATTGTTCTTTATCTGTATATTGTTTTATCTTTATCTGTGTATTGTTTTATCTTTATCTGTATATTGTTTTATCTTTATCTGTGTATTGTTTTATCGTTATCTCTAATTGTTTTATCTTTATCTGTATATTGTTTTATCTTTATCTGTATATTGTTTTAACTTTATCTGTATATTGTTTTATCTTTATCTGTAATTGTTTTATCTTTATCTGTGTATTTGTTTTATCTTTATCTGTATATTGTTTTATCTTGATTTTTTACATTGTTTTATCTTTATCTGTATATTGTTTTATCTTGATTTTTTGTATTTTTTTATCTTTATCTGTTTATTGTTTTATCTTTATCTGTATATTGTTTTATCTTTATCTGTATATTGTTTTATCTTTATCTGTGTATTATTTTATCTTTATCTGTATATTGTTTTATCTTTATCTGTATATTGTTTTATCTTTATCTGTGTATTGTTTTATCTTTATCTGTATATTGTTTTATCTTTATTTGTGTATTGTTTTATCTTTATCTGTAATTGTTTTATCTGTATCTGTGTATTGTTTTATCTTTATCTGTATATTGTTTTATATTTATCTGTATATTGTTTTTTCTGTATCTGTATATTGTTCTATCTTTATCTATATATAGTTTTATCTGTATCTGTATATTGTTCTATCTTTATCTGTATATAGTTTGATCTTTATCTGTATATTGTTTTATCTTTATCTGTATATTGTTTTATCTGTATCTGTGTATTGTTTTATATTTATCTGTATATAGTTTTATCTTTATCTGTATATTGTTTTATCTGTATCTGTATATTGTTTTATCTTTATTTGTATATTGTTAATATGTATCTGTATATTGTTTTATCTTTATCTGTATATTGTTTTATGTTTATCTGTATATTGTTTTATCTTTATCTGTATATTGTTTTATCTTTATCTGTATATTGTTTTATCTTTATCTGTGTATTGTTTTATCTCTGTATATATATTGTTTTATCTGTATCTGTATATTGTTTTATCTTTATTTGTATATTGCTTTATCTTTATCTGTGTATTGTTTTATGTTTATCTGTATATTGTTAATATGTATCTGTATATTGTTTTATCTTTATCTGTATATTGTTTGATCTGTATTTGTATATTGTTAATCTGTATCTGTATATTGTTTTATCTTTATCTGTATATTGTTTTATGTTTATCTGTATATTGTTTTATCTGTATCTGTATATTGTTTTATCTTTATCTGTATATTGTTTTATCTTTATCTGTGTATTGTTTTATCCTTATCTGGGTATTGTTTTATGTTTATCTGTATATTGTTTTATCTTTATCTGTATATTGTTTTATCTGTATCTGTATATTGTCTTATGTTTATCTGTATATTGTTTTATCTGTATCTGTATATTGTTTTATCTTTATCTGTTTATTGCTTTATCTTGATTTTTTACATTGTTTTATCTTTATCTGTATATTGTTTTATCTTGATTTTTTGTATTGTTTTATCTTTATCTGTTTATTGTTTTATCTTTATCTGTATATTGTTTTATCTTTATCTGTATATTGTTTTATCTTTATTTGTATATTGTTTTATCTTTATCTGTGTATTATTTTATCTTTATCTGTATATTGTTTTATCTTTATCTGTATATTGTTTTATCTTTATCTGTATATTGTTTTATCTTTATCTGTATTATGTTTTATCTTTATTTGTATATTGTTTTATCTTTATCTGTGTATTGTTTTATCTTGTTTTTTTATATCGTTTGATCTTTATCTATGTATTGTTTTATCTTTATCTGTATATTGTTTTATCTTTATGTGTATATTGTTTTATCTTTGTCTGTATATTGTTTTATCTTTATTTGTATATTGTTTTATCTTTATCTGTATGTATTGTTTTATCTTTATCTGTATATTGTTTTATCTTTATCTGTATATTGTTTTATCTTTATCTGTGTATTGTTGTATCTTTATCTGTATATTGTTGCATCTTTATCTGTATATTGTTGCATCTTTATCTGTATATTGTTGCATTTTTATTTGTATATTGTTTTATCTTTATCTGTCTGTATTGTTTTATCTTTATCTGTATATTGTTTTATCTTGATTTTTTATATTGTTTTATCTTTATCTGTATGTTGTTTTATCTTTATCTGTATATTGTTTTATCTTTATCTGTGTATTGTTTTATCTTTATTTGTATATTGTTTTATCTTTATCTGTGTATTGTTTTATCTTTATCTGTATATTGTTTTATCTTTATCTGTGTATTGTTTTATCTTTATCTGTATATTGTTTTATCTTTATCTGTATATTGTTTTATCTTTATCTGTGTATTGTTGTGTCTTTATCTGTATATTGTTTTATGTTTATCTGTATATTGTTTTATCTTTATCTGTATATTGTTTTATCTTTATCTGTATATTGTTTTATCTTTATCTGTATATTGTTTTATCTGTACCTGTATATTGTTTTATCTGTATCTGTATATTGTTCTATCTTTATCTGTATATTGTTTTATCTGTATCTGTATATTGTTTTATCTTTATCTGTATATTGTTTTATCTGTATCTGTATATTGTTTTATCTGTATCTGTATATTGTTAATATGTATCTGTATATTGTTTTATCTTTATTGGTATGTTGTTAATATGTATCTGTATATTGTTTTATATTTATCTGTATATTGTTTTATCTGTATCTGCATATTGTTTTATTTGTATCTGTATATTGTTGTATATGTATCTGTATATTGTTTTATCTTTATCTTTGTATTGTTTTATCTTTATCTGTATATTGTTTTATCTTTATCTGTGTATTGTTTTATCTTTATCTGTATATTGTTTTATCTTTATTTGTGTATTGTTTTATCTTTATCTGTAATTGTTTTATCTGTATCTGTGTATTGTTTTATCTTTATCTGTATATTGTTTTATATTTATCTGTATATTGTTTTATCTGTATCTGTATATTGTTCTATCTTTATCTGTATATAGTTTTATCTGTATCTGTATATTGTTCTATCTTTATCTGTATATAGTTTGATCTTTATCTGTATATTGTTTTATCTTTATCTGTATATTGTTTTATCTGTATCTGTATATTGTTCTATCTTTATCTGTATATAGTTTTATCTTTATCTGTATATTGTTTTATCTGTATCGGTATATTGTTTTATCTGTATCTGTATATTGTTAATATGTATCTGTATATTGTTTTATCTTTATCTGTATATTGTTATATCTTTATCTGTGTATTGTTTTATCTTTATCTGTATATTGTTTTATCTTGATTTTTTATATTGTTTTTTCTTTATCTGTATGTTGTTTTATCTTTATCTGTATATTGTTTTATCTTTATCTGTATATTGTTTTATCTTTATCTGTATATTGTTTTATCTTTATCTGTATATTGTTTTGTCTTTATCTGTGTATTGTTGTGTCTTTATCTGTATATTGTTTTATCTTTATCTGTATATTGTTTTATCTTTATCTGTATATTGTTTTATCTTTATCTGTATATTGTTTTATCTTTATCTGTATATTGTTTTATCTTTATCTGTGTATTGTTTTATCTTTATCTGTATATTGTTTTATCTTTATCTGTGTATTGTTTTATCGTTATCTCTAATTGTTTTATCTTTATCTGTATATTGTTTTATCTTTATCTGTATATTGTTTTAACTTTATCTGTATATTGTTTTATCTTTATCTGTAATTGTTTTATCTTTATCTGTGTATTTGTTTTATCTTTATCTGTATATTGTTTTATCTTGATTTTTTACATTGTTTTATCTTTATCTGTATATTGTTTTATCTTGATTTTTTGTATTTTTTTATCTTTATCTGT
This sequence comes from Mimachlamys varia, assembly GCA_947623455.1. Taxonomy (NCBI): domain Eukaryota; kingdom Metazoa; phylum Mollusca; class Bivalvia; order Pectinida; family Pectinidae; genus Mimachlamys; species Mimachlamys varia. The sequence goes on along the minus strand of OX392538.1, from coordinate 34,973,193 downwards.
TTATTGTTTTATCTTTATCTGTATATTGTTTTATCTTTATCTGTATATTGTTTTATCTTTATCTGTGTATTATTTTATCTTTATCTGTATATTGTTTTATCTTTATCTGTATATTGGTTTATCTTTATCTGTATATTGTTTTATCTTTATTTGTATATTGTTTTATCTTTATCTGTATATTGTTTTATCTTTATCTGTGTATTGTTGTATCTTTATCTGTATATTGTTTTATCTTTATCTGTATATTGTTGCATCTTTATCTGTATATTGTTGCATCTTTATTTGTATATTGTTTTATCTTTATCTGTCTGTATTGTTTTATCTTTATCTGTGTATTGTTTTATCTTTATCTGTATATTGTTTTATCTTGATTTTTTATATTGTTTTATCTTTATCTGTATGTTGTTTTATCTTTATCTGTATATTGTTTTATCTTTATCTGTGTATTGTTTTATCTTTATCTGTATATTGTTTTATCTTTATCTGTGTATTGTTTTATCTTTATCTGTATATTGTTTTATCTTTATCTGTGTATTGTTTTATCTTTATCTGTATATTGTTTTATCTTTATCTGTATATTGTTTTATCTTTATCTGTGTATTGTTGTGTCTTTATCTGTATATTGTTTTATGTTTATCTGTATATTGTTTTATCTTTATCTGTATATTGTTTTATTTTTATCTGTGTATTGTTTTATCTGTATCTGTATATTGTTGTATATGTATCTGTATATTGTTTTATCTTTATCTTTGTATTGTTTTATCTTTATCTGTATATTGTTTTATCTTTATCTGTGTATTGTTTTATCTTTATCTGTATATTGTTTTATCTTTATCTGTATATTGTTTTATCTTTATTTGTAATTGTTTTATCTTTATCTGTGTATTTGTTGTATCTTTATCTGTATATTGTTTTATCTTTATCTGTGTATTGTTGTATCTTTATCTGTATATTGTTTTATCTTTATCTGTGTATTGTTGTATCTTTATCTGTATATTGTTGCATCTTTATTTGTATATTGTTTTATCTTTATCTGTCTGTATTGTTTTATCTTTATCTGTATATTGTTTTATCTTGATTTTTTACATTGTTTTATCTTTATCTGTATATTGTTTTATCTTGATTTTTTGTATTTTTTTATCTTTATCTGTTTATTGTTTTATCTTTATCTGTATATTGTTTTATCTTTATCTGTATATTGTTTTATCTTTATCTGTGTATTATTTTATCTTTATCTGTATATTGTTTTATCTTTATCTGTATATTGGTTTATCTTTATCTGTATATTGTTTTATCTTTATTTGTATATTGTTTTATCTTTATCTGTATATTGTTTTATCTTTATCTGTGTATTGTTGTATCTTTATCTGTATATTGTTGTATCTTTATCTGTATATTGTTGCATCTTTATCTGTATATTGTTGCATCTTTATTTGTATATTGTTTTATCTTTATCTGTCTGTATTGTTTTATCTTTATCTGTGTATTGTTTTATCTTTATCTGTATATTGTTTTATCTTGATTTTTTATATTGTTTTATCTTTATCTGTATGTTGTTTTATCTTTATCTGTATATTGTTTTATCTTTATCTGTGTATTGTTTTATCTTTATCTGTATATTGTTTTATCTTTATCTGTGTATTGTTTTATCTTTATCTGTATATTGTTTTATCTTTATCTGTGTATTGTTTTATCTTTATCTGTATATTGTTTTATCTTTATCTGTATATTGTTTTATCTTTATCTGTGTATTGTTGTGTCTTTATCTGTATATTGTTTTATGTTTATCTGTATATTGTTTTATCTTTATCTGTATATTGTTTTATTTTTATCTGTGTATTGTTTTATCTGTATCTGTATATTGTTGTATATGTATCTGTATATTGTTTTATCTTTATCTTTGTATTGTTTTATCTTTATCTGTATATTGTTTTATCTTTATCTGTGTATTGTTTTATCTTTATCTGTATATTGTTTTATCTTTATCTGTATATTGTTTTATCTTTATTTGTAATTGTTTTATCTTTATCTGTGTATTTGTTGTATCTTTATCTGTATATTGTTTTATCTTTATCTGTGTATTGTTGTATCTTTATCTGTATATTGTTTTATCTTTATCTGTGTATTGTTGTATCTTTATCTGTATATTGTTGCATCTTTATTTGTATATTGTTTTATCTTTATCTGTCTGTATTGTTTTATCTTTATCTGTGTATTGTTTTATCTTTATCTGTATATTGTTTTATCTTGATTTTTTATATTGTTTTATCTTTATCTGTATGTTGTTTTATCTTTATCTGTATATTGTTTTATCTTTATCTGTGTATTGTTTTATCTTTATCTGTATATTGTTTTATTTTTATCTGTGTATTGTTTTATCTTTATCTGTATATTGTTTTATCTTTATCTGTGTATTGTTTTATCTTTATCTGTATATTGTTTTATCTTTATCTGTATATTGTTTTATCTTTATCTGTATATTGTTGTGTCTTTATCTGTATATTGTTTTATGTTTATCTGTATATTGTTTTATCTTTATCTGTATATTGTTTTATCTTTATCTGTGTATTGTTTTATCTGTATCTGTATATTGTTGTATATGTATCTGTATATTGTTTTATCTTTATCTTTGTATTGTTTTATCTTTATCTGTATATTGTTTTATCTTTATCTGTGTATTGTTTTATCTTTATCTGTATATTGTTTTATCTTTATCTGTATATTGTTTTATCTTTATCTGTAATTGTTTTATCTTTATCTGTGTATTTGTTGTATCTTTATCTGTATATTGTTTTATCTTTATCTGTGTATTGTTGTATCTTTATCTGTATATTGTTTTATCTTTATCTGTGTATTGTTGTATCTTTATCTGTATATTGTTGCATCTTTATATGTATATTGTTTTATCTTTATCTGTCTGTATTGTTTTATCTTTATCTGTGTATTGTTTTATCTTTATCTGTATATTGTTTTATCTTGATTTTTTATATTGTTTTATCTTTATCTGTATGTTGTTTTATCTTTATCTGTATATTGTTTTATCTTTATCTGTGTATTGTTTTATCTTTATCTGTATATTGTTTTATCTTTATTTGTATATTGTTTTATCTTTATCTGTGTATTGTTGTGTCTTTATCTGTATATTGTTTTATCTTTATCTGTATATTGTTTTATCTTTATCTGTATATTGTTTTATCTTTGTCTGTGTATTGTTGTATCTTTATCTGTATATTGTTTTATCTTTATCTGTATATTGTTTTATCTTTATCTGTATATTGTTTTATCTTTATCTGTATATTGTTGAATCTTTATTTGTATATTGTTGTATCTATATCTGTGTATTGTTTTATATTTGTCTATATACGGTTTTTTACACTTTCTATACTCGTATGTATTGTTTTACCTTTAATCGTATATTGTTTTAAAAAATGCTATTAGTAATGGTTATCTTTCCTCTATCATTAAATGAATACGCATTTTCGAACACGCTGAATTATGATACAAATCATTTTACCAGTAAAACTACTTTATCACATAACTGACTCGTTTAGTCATATAATACTGCCATGCCATAAGTATGATATTACAAATGTGTAAAACATCTTTACGACGTCAAGGATTGTCTCGGTAATAAATGCTTTGCTGGATTCTTATGAAAAACATAAATGCACTTATGAACTCCGGATCCGTACATAGGAAAATCATATCCGCGGCAAATGCGGGAGGGTAGCGGTAAACGAGATATTGAAGAGTGATTCGATTGAATTTTGTGAATTTGGATGAGGGTCATCAAATATGTTTTAATTACTCGTGAATTACTGTAGGAATCTAAAGAAATTTGATCTTACTCGCCATAAGCCTTGTGACATATCAGATAATTGAACTCGTTTAATGAATTCCATATTATAGACACTCTATTTTTATATCCTTTTTGATGATCTTGTGCAGTAAACATTTACTTTATCCTTTCTAGTTTATACGATGTGTTACATACAATACATCCTGCATGATTTCGAGTGTTTATATTTTTTTCTTTCTTGCATCTTATATTACATTACCAGCTGCAGTGAAACCACCTGTTGAGTATGGCTCGGCGCGGAGGTGGATATTTGACAGTGGCAACCATTGATTTTGGTACAACGTATTCTGGTTATGCTTATTCCTTCAGGGATGATTTTCTGAAGGATCCACTGAAAATTTATACAAACGCACAGTGGATCGACTACGAAACTGACCTCGTCACTTTCAAAGGTAAGCTTAAAGTTTGAAATACTGTAAACGGAAATATTTTAGCGGTAGGCTTATCTTAGCGATCTACACGCTGAAAGCATTACGCTAAACTATGATGACACTCATAGCATCTCCAATGAATTCCACAGCAAATATTCAGAATGCGCCAGTTCATCATTGTGTTTATCTGTTCAAATACCCTAAAATCTCGATAATAAGCCTCTTCTTAATTTCCTTCTTGGTAAGGAATCCCAGGCTTATTTTCGAAGGCAAGCTTATTTTCAAGGCCGTTTTATTTTCGAATTCTTTTATCCGTTAAGGCGAGTAAGGCTTACTTAAGGTCTTACTTTTGAAACCCTTCATCGGTAAAAAAACATCTTTGATTAATAGCACTCGCCATTACTAATGATAGTTTCTGAAATCGTCAGCACTATTCGTAACTATAATGTACATGGATGTATTAAGTAATATATACATTTATGTATGCTCAGTAAATGCAGTTCATTTAAAAATAAAAATTAGCAGAGGGTCAAAACAAGTGACAACATGACAAATAAATTCGGTTTATTTTTAGGGATATTTCACTGCAAGAAACCCAAGGCTTATTTTCAAGTACGGCCTATTTTCAAAGCTGGCATATTTTTAAGATATATTTGATTGCAAGAAATCCAAGGCTTACTGTCAAGACCGGCCTATTTTCGATTCAGGCTTATTATCGAGATTTTAGGGTTTGCGCCAAAACTAGAGTGCGCCAAATCATGACCTTAAGGCTATTTGCTGAAGACCATGTAAAATGTCTGTGGCTTTTAGAAAACTCTGTACACTGTATAATATATTTCACTAGATATAACCATTAGTCTACATAAGACAGCCAAGACCCCCGTTTCGGACTCGACAAAAAACAAATGATACACAACACAACTGGGTTCTCTATCAAATTTGAGTCCTTTTCTTTTGGACACGAAGGTGACCAAAATCAATCTTCTCTACCATCTTTATTATTTGGGAATCTTTTATATATTTTTTTGATTTCGCGACTTCCTTGGCAAATTTTCACATGTAATGTTGGTCGATTGTCCAGGCGATGAAGCAATGGGATAAGTTTTCATGCTGTGACACATCAAAGCCCTAAAATGGAGATAGTTATCTGTTGATCCCATTTTGTCAGTAACTAAGTTTATAATAAATGGTTCACCTGTTTTCAGTGCTATGCTTGGTACCCTTGAAACAGTTTTAGTTAACATTGATATGTCAGCATCAGATGCACCCTATCGAAAGTAGAAACCATACATGAAGCATACCAACACACATTCACACATACGTAACATGCATTCTGTTTTTGCTTTGGTTTTTCGTCCCACTGATACAATGTAGCTAAGGTTAACTAAGAAAAGCATCTCGGTGCATGCTACATAAGTGTATGTTGCAGTATGCTCGTCTAAGTCACCTTACGATAGATCGATACTGTTGCCAAGTGTTACCACGCTGAAGTATACTACCGAATTTCCCTGGCAGAACACTATACCTTGTAATTAACTGACATCAGGTGAACCATTCGTTCCACTTCTATACTTCATAGCGGCAAGCAGGGAATAGTTACTACTATTTTGAGACTCGATTATGTCTCGAACCTAGGATAACACCAAACATCCTCCTCAAGTAACAGCCAAAATTGAGGTATCCGGGGGGGGGGGGCATAATGATTGAAATAGCTGTTGAAAAGTCGAAAGAACAGAAGAAACTATCCCATTCAATGAGTGACAGCAGACACTATCCTTACGCCCTACCCAAAGGTCAGATGAGGCACATCCTTAGATTACGATAGAGGATATTGGAACGTTTAAAAGTGTACCAAACAAAACGATACTTGTTTATTCAGATGATAAAGAAAACAAATGTTTGTTTTTCTTTTCGAAGAGTTTAGTTGGAAAATGGCTTGTAGAGATAAATTAGTTGACGTTACAGCATATTGCATATGTATGTGATTTCGCACTACCTCTCAGTCCTTTCTTTATATATAGCTCCAACATCGATCTTGTTTGACAAGGACAGGAAATTTTTTTCGTTTGGATATAAGGCTGAAACGAATTACAACACACTTGTTCATGATGAAGAAGACGAGGGCTGGCGTTTCTTCAGACGATTCAAAATGAGTCTTTATCGCGAGATGGAAACAGAAAATGCGGCAGTGGTAAATATACACTGCTACACTTCACACCATGTGAATTGGAGTAAGGATAAGCAGAGATACTTTAACAGTTGCTGTTATTCCATGTACATTGCCCTCTCTGAGAATATTAACCGATCTATTAAAATGTCTACACATCTTGAAAATATCATATCCGTCAAATAAACAAAAAGATTAATCCAAAAATATCTTCAGTTAATATAAATATATTTCTTAATTAAGAGGAGCAAATATTTTGAAATTTTTCACGAGATAGATATTATGTTTATTACATTTTAATGGAATATTATTCTATGTTATAGCCATTGACGTTATTTACTATCTGGGCCGCATATACAAATGCAAAATTGACAGACAGGATATCGTTGTTATACCGTCATAAAGTATCTCTATTAGCCAATCAAACGGCGTGTAACATCTAAAACAGAATCAGATAAACAAATTCTGCTCCAAATCACAAAGTGGTTTGTTCTTATTATGTATGTTTCAGGCACGTCATCGAAAATTAGGCCGGAGTCTGAAACTGAAAGATGCACATGGTGATACAATGGCGGCTATGGATATCTTCAGTGCCGCTATACGTTTTCTCAAAGACCACTTCCTAAAGGTTCTGAATGACTCTAGGAAAGGCACAAGTCCGGATGATGTTCACTGGATTTTGACTGTGCCAGCAATCTGGTCTGATGCAGCAAAACAGTTCATGCGAGAAGCTGCAGAACAGGTATGACCTTGAATCTAGTGTTATATTTATTGTGCACGCCATTTAACTGTTACGGGTATGTTGAGAGGGCACTATATTGCATCATACTATTGTCGAGGAATAGCACCTGAGCCGCTGGCGAGAGTACTATTACATCAGGAGACAATACTATAAGGCTATTGTTCCCTCTCAACAGGGCACAATATTCCATTTAAATATACACTAAAACTTCTTTTATTCTAATAGCCAGCTTTAGGCCGGTATCAGAGTAAATTATTGTCAAGAAGAACCGTGGCAAGGGACGTAACTCATGATTCACGATTATTTTTTGCGCCAATAATCGTGCTAGTGACATCATAATAAATTCACGTTAAACGTCACGCCAAATTCGATAGTGCCCGGATGAGCGGAGACTATCGCTTTTTTGTTCCCTTTAGTGTAGCCAATGGGCAATCAATATTAAGTCACGTGATGTACTTATTAAATCTTTTAACTATTCTTTTACCTTTATCAATAAGGAGTTTTATAAATTATCTCATTTAGAAACATTCTTAAAGTATAATATTTTCACGGATTTTACTTTGACCTTCTGAACTGGTTTTTGCTTTTTGAGAACACCAAAATAACAACATGAACGTTGTTTGACAGAAGAATAATAGAACGAATTGTTTTCGGTTCTTTTACAGGCCGGTATCTTCAAGCACCAGCTAACGTTGGCGCTAGAACAAGAGGCTGCAGCTATTTACTGCAAGGAAATTATAGTGAAGGCATCGCAAGACTTATCGGCATTCACGCCAGGAGAACAGTTCCTCCTGCTTGATATTGGTGGTATTCATGATATTCATTTTTTCTCGATCCTCATTCTGATTGCACTTTGTTTTAATCCTACAGAATCTGCAGGGTATAAAACCTGAAAACTCTTAAAAGTTTATTTTAGGGGGAATCTGATATCGGTGTTTTACTCTCAATACAGATGCACGGTGTTCCAGTGGTAGGACGCCGGGCTCGTGATCGAAGGGTTGCTAGTTCGAATCCTGGTCAAGGCATTTGTTTTGTTTCCTTCATCAAGATACTTTATTCCACTGGTTTCAGTGTACCTTGCTGTAAATGAGTACTTGGTTGGGCATTGCTAGAAACTGTAGAATGCTAGCTGTGAGCGCCAAAATGGCAGCACAGGTTGTATGTTCCCCAGGAATTTGAATTTTTGATTGCAAAGGCCCTATAACCACGGGTATCGATTTGTGAACCGCTTAAGACAACCTTTAACGTTTTGATAAAACGGTATATAAGAACCTCAAATTATTATTATTATAAACTCTGTAACGTAACAAATATATAACATTTTTCATGTTCATACTAAATTTTCATCAATCAATTGTTAGGAAATCAAACAGAGAACTCAAAATGGTTGTTTGTCAGTGGGTTTCAAAACTAAGTTGAATTTCACTATCAACGCCTATACAACTAAAATATGATAACTAAACAAAAGTCATCATGTTTAGAGAATGTGTTTGGATATTGGTTTGGCTTTCTTTATATGACCGTTTGCGATAGGAAAATAAGTAGAAAGAAGGTTTTACCATTTTTGACTATGGAAATATTCTATTGATGATGTATATAATGATTGTTATATATTTCAACGTTTGTTTCTATTTGGTCTAGTATAAAAACAAAAGTTAAGATCCAATTTACACAGATTCTTAAGATATATCATTAAGTTATTGCAGATTACAAAAAGTGAACAGATATCGTATGTTGAAAATTGCAAGATCCCCTTATCAGTAAAAATATCTGAAGGGACCAAATATTTGCCAAATACAGCAGCCTATCTATCCTGAATGAAGTCGGGCGAAGGGGGCCTATTTCAAAGTATGATTATTCAAATTTCTGTAGGCGGCACTGTGGACATCACCTGCCATGAGGTCCTAAATGACGGAACATTGAAGGAAATACATCCACCTACTGGAGGGCCTTGGGGAGGAACCGTTGTGGACGAAGCGTACTTCCGCTTCTTACAAGATTTAGTGGGACAAAGAGCATGGAAAGACTTTATTGAGAACAACCCAGCAGGCAAACTTGAACTTGAAAAAATGTTTGAAATGTCGAAGAGAAATTTGAAAAAGAATGATGACATGATAATCGGAGTTGGAACCAACTTCTTGCAAAGCTACCAAGACGTATGCAAATGTACTCTTTCACAGACTCTTTCTGAGAGGAAAACCACATACTCTTCTACAGTGCAGTTTAAGAAAAATAAGTTAAAAATTCAAAACATTCAGATGATGGAATTCTTTGAAGGCCCAATGAATTCAATTGTTGAACATCTTGAACGCCTTTTCATGAAGAAATCGTTGGACCATGTGAATACTATCTTAATGGTTGGGGGATTTTCCGAATTGGATCAAATGAAAGACAAAATAGAGTCATCTTTCCCGGGAAAGGATGTTATACGTCCATCTGAGGCTAACCTTGCTGTCCTAAAGGGTGCGGTGATGTTCGGACACTCTCCACAGGCAATCTGCGAACGAGCAAGCCCGAGGACATACGGAATCAGCATTATTTGTATTATAAATCAATTGATGTTTAGTATATACATGTATAATCTCTCTGCTAACACTACCACGACATTCGTTTTTGGTTTTGTAAAAATATTTCATTTTGGTCATGCACTGATTTCATATTTACAACGTGTTATTTGTTGTCTACGTATTGATTCTAATTGGTTTTCACTTTTACTTTTAATTTTTTTATAAACAATTCTAAATTTGTTAAAGACTTTTACAGTGAGTATGTGGTACGTGAAGTAGTCAGGCTGCTTACGCAGCTCTATCAGAGGTTTCCCCACGTATTTCGGAACCCATTTTAATGCACAATTGTTAATTTTTTATCGTTTATGATGCTATTGGCAATGTCTTCAGCTGCAATTACAAATATTAATGCAAACGTCGGAGGGCATGTTCCTAGTTAATGATATATTGGTACAGGTTCGGAGAAGAAACCCTTTTTAAAATTTAAGAATGTTATTTCTATATGTGATATACTTTCCAATTCAATAATTTTTCAGCTCCACACGTTTTGGGCTATACGTCTCAAAGAATCCAAACTAAAGGTAATTACCATCCGTAGTTTATTATTTATGACATTCATGATTGATGTTATCAACACAGCGGATACAAACTGACAGGGAACTCCAACGCATGCAATTATATTCAACAAAAACTTTCGATGATGTTCATTATTGAAATAAGTTATCAATATCGTAAAAGAAAATTAGAGTAAGTTCGAAGTGTGTGTTATCTGAATTATATCAATGTATGGAAGGACAACGACTGACGAAAAGCTGGCCGTTATATATAATAATGATTTTGTTTGTGTCCAAAGCATAGTTTGTAATTATATATATTATTAATCAAAAGAGCAAAAAAGATTGTCTTCATATTTGTATTCCATGTACATAATATAATTTCAGATGATGATTCCCATCAAACTGATGTTGAGGACAAGGATGGACATGCGGAAGCCAGTACACAATTGAAGGGGGAAAATGTGGTACAACAACATTCAGGAGATCAGAATAAGGAGGGCCATCGGTTTCACAGCTTGAGTTTGTTCAGTTTCAATTTATATATGTTAATGTTGATGTTTTATCTGATTATGATAATGATTGAGCTTTACAATAGTTCTTGTTTGTATCTGTCTTTTTTGTATAAGGTTCCCAATCACACGTCATGAAAACGATTGCTCAAATCTGGGGTTTGTTTTCACTTCCTGTTATTTTTAGGTCACATGAGAAAAAGTATCTAGTGACTAAGTCTAATCGTCTTTTGTCCTTTGTCGTCCGTCATGCACCGTCAGTTCGTAAATAATTTATATTTTTAACTTTTTCTCAAGAGCCCCTGAACCAATTCGAATGCATTTTAGCAGGAATCTTCCCTTACCAATGAGGCACCATGCACCAATATTGTGAATTATTTGGTCCTAACCCCCTAGAGGCTTAAGGGAGACCAAAAGGTGTCAAATAAGTTAAATCTTCAAAAATCTTCTTCTCCAGACCAAGATATGCTAGAGCCATATACTTTTCATAGCGGAAAGGTTTTAACGTGCTTTATCATAATTATAATTTCATGTCCCCCGAACCTAAGGTTATTCTGGGGAAGGAGTGAAATTAATTATAGTCTATATAGGAACTTATGGGTAAAGTATGGACGTTTATCAAAGCAACATGAAATGAGTCCCAGTTGCTAAAAGTACCTAGTCGGGTCAAAAATCAAGTTCAAGGGTACTTTTTCAACGGTAAAGGTCAAATTTTATAGCAATTTACTGATGAACATTTTGTAATGACATTGTGAAGAAATGTTAGTCAAAATCAAGAAAGGAGTAAACGAAATGGACGTCAAAAGTCAAGGTCAAATTTAATATCTTTCCGCTGATGAATATTTCGTTATGACATTATAAAAAATAGACCGTTGGAGTTAAACAAGAAGTTAGCTGACCTAAAAGTCTTGGTCACAATGTCAAGGTCAAAGGACTATATGCACTAAGGGGTGTTTTTGGCCCCACGCATTTTCTCCTTATTTTCTAACAATTAAAAGTGCAGAACACAAACAAACAATTTCAGTAAAATTTAAAATCTTTATTGATGGTATTCCATAGCAACGGGCCATAGCAACGGGTCATAGTACAATAATCAGCTAAGGGTTCAAGAGACAACATTTGATGATTACATTATGTAACAATATTCTGAACTATCCATTATATGTTTCTTTAATAAATATTACATTAATTATAACAGTTTCACAGTTTATATTTATTTATTGAATGAAAAAATTGTTGATTTTGACCATAGCAACAAGACTTTTTGCATAGCAGCTAGCATTATTCACACCTATTTACATACAATTCATTACAATATAACCATATTTGATACATACAATAAGGAGTAAACAATTACTGTGTGATATTTCCATTTGACTTTTGTGGTATTTACAAACCGAGTACTACACTAGGGCTATTTTAGACATAGCAACAAGCATTTGTGCATAGCAACTTACAATATTAACACATGGTTTAAATGCAAATCACCAGAAGATACACATATTTGATTTATACAATAAGAAGTCAACTTTTAATAAGTGATTTTTATTTGATTGTTGTGTTTTTTAGGAAATGAATAGTGTATTGTTATGATTTTGGCCATAGCAACTCACATTTTCCATAGCAACGCACATACTTTACATTTATATACATACAAATCACTGAAATATACACATATTTGATACATATTTTCATTTACATTAAATAAGAAGTAAATTATTATTGCATGATTTCCTTTTGATTATTGTGGTTTTTACAATACAAAATAGTTCACTGTGATGTTTTGGCCATAGCAACAGGCATTTTTGCATAGCAACTTAGGGCTGTTCCAGAATTAATCATATGGGGAGGGTGGGAGGCATTTTGTTCAGAGACTTAACATACATAAAATATCAAAGGTAATTGAATATAACTTAGTAAGGCATGGTAGACAGATCAAGTTTTGACCCAACACCCATAAATGGCATAATATGTAGGTGCCTGCACTGTCCCTATCCTAAATGATTAGTTAATGATAAGAAATAACTCTTTCATTGTTCATACGAGTTGTACATACAAATATCTAAAATGTACATAAAAATAGAAACAAACTTTTGCATTGCTTGATCTCATATTAATATATACACTCATAGATATAGCACACTGTTCATTTTCCAAGGTCTTCTAAGGATCTCTAAGGTTTAAAGCTTGAGTATTGAGTCATTTTTCCGCTGTTGAATGTAAGCTCTGTTAGAAATCATTGGTAAAACTTCTAAATCCTTGGTTAAGCCCAGAAATCTTCAGTGAAGCTTGGACACCCCTTGATAAAGGTCAGAAATCTATAGTAATTTAATGCTTGGATACCCTTGGCTAAGCTCAGAAATTCTCCACGAAGAAAAGCTTGGAAATCCTCAGTGAAGCTCAGAAATTCTCCATAAATCTTGGAAATCCACAGTTAAGCTCAGAAATTCTTGTAGAAGCTCAGAAAACCACAGTAAAGATAAGTATCTGTGCAAATACAAAAGAAAAAAGTTCAAAAACATTATAAATTACAATGTACCCGTATTTAATTCTGCGCCTGATAAAATGCTGACAAAACTTAATATATGTACAAAAAAAAGTATGGTATGTACATCATAATAGTATGATATAGTATTTAATTAGTTAATAGATCCAAGGATGTAGAATAAAAACATGATAAGTGACACTAGTTTGATCCATGGAGTAGAATAACACAGGTGTGTTCCATTAACCTATAAAAGTACATTGTTTTGTTCCAATTTTGTTACATGAACAGTCAAACATGAGTAGCAAACATGAACTGACTGTATTAACAGGTCCAAAATTAATAAAGCATTTAAAAAAACATTCTGGTAGTACCTTTGTACTTGGGTATACAAGGAAATTGTTTCTCATTGCATTACATCAGCAGGTTGATATTCAGACTTAAAAAATGAAATAAAAACTTGATGTAATTGACTTACATTTACTTCATGTACCGGTATCTGTTGCTTACTGTATGTATGTATGCTTGTGTACTTACAATGAAAGATATTTTCACAAGCTGAGAAGCAAGAATTTAATATGCTTTGTTTTAGTGTACAGTATATATATAAAAGTATTTCAAGATTTTAAGCCTTCCCCAGGTATACCCAGGTACGCCTGTTTAAAAAAGTGAATTGTGTTCACCCAGTTTTCATAATAAATACAAAAAGCAGTTGTATTGACATGAGGATAAAATAATTGATATTCTTCCAGCTTCCTAGCTTTTTTAAGATGTTGTAATGTTATACTGCATCTTATACTTCATATGCATGTGCAATAGTCAGACAATAATTTGGTCTTATTAAAAAAATATCAAAAAAATAAATTAACCTTATGTTCTCTGAAAAAGGTTTTTAAATCAACTGCAATTCGTAAAAAAATGATTGGCTGGTCAAAATGAAAAAATCTCCCACAAAATATGTCTTTTTTAAAGATACATGGGGTAATTAATTTTAGCTTAGTAATTCATTATCTTAATTAAAAAGAAGTTCAAATAGTAAAGAATTATTTATTTAAGGCTAATACTGATGCAATATATACACTTGAATTATTATGATTGTGGTGTAAAGCAGTACTGGGTAGATCCATCTGATTTTCATACAAAATAAATTCCATTTTGTATGTTGAATGTTCCTAATTTATATTTTTGTTTAAGTTAAAAAAAAAAGTCATGCATACGCATCATGTTTCCATGTTCATGGAAGAGTACTGTTTTGTATTCTCAAAATATAATTAATAAGCAATGTCTTAATTCAAACAACTTAAATTCTTGCTATTAATCTGATTTTCTCCATCTTGATAAAATCCGGTCAACTCTCTTGACATGTCTTGTCTTTAGCAAGCCCCCTATTTCGTCAATACGGTACGACGATGTTTTGTCGGCAAATTATCACATAATTAGCAGTAGGCCCTAAAGTATTTTTGTGATGGCATTATGAGTTGGTATAAGGGGGTGTTTTGTAGTATTCCATACAGTATAAAGCCATATTTATTTCATTGTAGCTGCAATAGCATTGGGCATTTCAACTTGCCAGGTATACGTAGGAATAACTGTCGTCTGTCCGCACCGTGTGGTACAGACTACCAAACTCACCAGATTTCGATATCAACAAACTGCATTCTAATATTTTGTGTTTAAACATCGTCTGTAATCCAACACCTACCAATTATTAAACAGCCAGATCCAACAGACGGAAATGTCCTCCTCTGTGCAGTTAAACAGGCCGATAAGCTGGTTTGTTTCGATTCGCGTTTTGTTTACGTTTCCGCGGGTGATGTACAGTAGTTTAAACGACGAATTCCGGAAGTTACGGAAAATTCGAAACACAGCATTTTGTTTTTATCAAAATACTTCTATTTTATTCAAAATACGAATTATAAATTTAGAGATAGTTTTAAATGAGTAGAAGTTATAATAATAATTTTACAACAACTTTTGGTGTCGTTATCTTTTTTTACAAGAACGACAAAGTCCGGATAAAATGGCCGCGTCGTCAATTATAGTCTTCTCTCATTCGAGTTTCGGGCGGAGTTCGACTTTTCGAGGTGTTTTTTTTCGATTTTTAGGTATAAGCGCAGTCGTGCTCCAAAACGAAACTTTAGGAGATGATTTGTTTTGCAAAAAAGAAATCAAATCTAAAATATCTGTTTGGAGCAAAACTGCGCTCATACTTAATTTTGGTGTTGCACACCAAAAATTCTGTAGTTTTCGCGAAAATCTCGTTACATGCGCCTTTTAAAACCCCCCAAAAATATATTCAAAGCAATATAAATCAAATCAAAGCTTATTTCCAGCAAAATGATGTATCTTTATTGCTATTTTAAATAATATTTATTTATATTTTGTAAATTCATAACGGTAAGAATATTGGGGCATATATCGGGGCATATCGCATTTGGTCCTTTTATATCTTTTCACTGATGACTATTTTGTTATGACATTATGAAGCAAAGATAGTTGGAATCAAACAAGAGTCAACTGACCAAAAGTCAAGGTCACAGAGTGGAAGAGGTCAATGTCACTGACTCAGCTGTCAAGGTACATGTCGCCGTTTGTACCTTTTGTTGGAAAAGTCAAATGAACAAACATCAAAGTCACTGAGTTTGAGCATTGGGTGCAAAGTTCAAGGAATGATGCTTTTTGGAGATATATAGACTTATACACAGGATCCTTGCTCACCTGTCAGTTTTCTAGCTCAAACTTGGTTTAGATTATTGATAATTTCAGTGTAAAGATACAACAACAAAAGTTATTTGTATAAGTACCTCAAATCAGGTGACCATTAATGCCCATTGGCTCTTGTTTTGATGGTAGGTAAAGCAAATGAAAGAGAGTTTAAAATGCGATTTATGTGACAAATACCCTGACGTATTCTGCAAAAAAGAAGCTGCAGTCAGACTTCTGATCCGTCCATTTGTATTATAAATCAATTGATGTTTAGTATATACATGTATAATCTCTCTGCTAACACTACCACGACATTCGTTTTTGGTTTTGTAAAAATATTTCATTTTGGTCATTCACTGATTTCATATTTACAACGTGTTATTTGTTGTCTACGTATTGATTCTAATTGGTTTTCACTTTTACTTTTAATTTTTTTATAAACAATTCTAAATCTGTTAAAGACTTTTACAGTGAGTATGTGGTACGTGAAGTAGTCAGGCTGCTTACGCAGCTCTATCAGAGGTTTCCCCACGTATTCCGAAACCCATTTTAATGCACAATTGTTATTTTTTTGTCGTTTATGATGCTATTGGCAATGTCTTCAGCTGCAATTACAAATATTAATGCAGACGTCGGAGGGCATGTTCTTAGCTAATGATATATTGGTACAGGTTCAGAGAAGAAATCCTTTTTAAAACTTAAGAATGTTATTTCTATATGTGATATACTTTCCAAGAAGCCAAACTAAAGGTAACTATCATCCGTAGTTTATTACTTATGACATTTATGGTTGATGTTATCAACACAACGGATACAAACTGACAGGGAACTCCAACGTATGCAATTATATTCAACACAAACTTTCGATGATATTCGTTATGGAAATAACTTATCAATATCGTAAAAGAAAATTAGAGTAACTTCGAAGTGTGTTGTGGATTTAATATCGATAAAGTTTTTATCTGAATTATATCAATGTATGGAAGGACAACGACTGACGAAAAGCTGGCCATTGTATATAATAATGATTTTGTTTGTGTCCAAAGCATAGTTTGTAATTATATATATTATTAATCAAAAGAGAAAAAACAGATTGTCTTCATATTTGTATTCCATGTACATAATATAATTTCAGATGATGATTCCTATCAAACTGATGTTGAGGACAAGGATGGACATGCGGAAGCCAGTGCACAATTGAAGGGGGGAAATGTGGTACAACAACTTTCAGGAGATCAGAATAAGGAGGGCCATCGGTTTCACAGCTTGGGTTTGTTCAGTTTCAATTTATATATGTTAATGTTGATGTTTTATCTGATTATGATAATGATTGAGCTTTACAATAGTTCCTGTTTGTATCTGTCTTTTTTTTGTACAAGGTTCCCTATCACACGTCATGAAAAAAGTTGCTCAAATCTGGGGTTTGTTTTCACTTCCTGGTATTTTTAGGTCACATGAGACAAAGTATCCAGTGACTAATTCTAATCGTCTTGTGTCCGTTGTCGTCCGTCATGCACCGTCAGTCCGTAAATAATTTATATTTTTAACTTTTTCTCAAGAGCCCCTGAACCAATTCGAATGCATTTTAGCAGGAACCTTCCCTTACCAATGAGGCACCATGCACCAATATTGTGAATAATATGATCCTAACCCCCTAGAGGCTTTATGGAGACCAAAAGGTGTCAAATAAGTTAAATCTTCAAAAATCTTCTTCTCCAGACCAAGATATGCTAGAGCCATATACTTTTCATAGCGGAAAGGTTTTAACGTGCTTTATCATAATTATAATTTCATGTCCCCCGAACCTAAGGTTATTCTTGGGAAGGGGGTGAAATTTACTATAGTCTATATAGGAACTTATGGGTAAAGTATGGACCTTTATCAGAGCAACATGAAATGAGTCCCAGTTGCTAAAAGTACCTAGTCGGGTCAAAAATCAAGTTCAAGGGTACTTTTTCAACGGTAATGGTCAAATTTTATAGCAAGTTACTGATGAACATTTTGTAATGACATTGTGAAGAAATGTTAGTCAAAATCAAGAAAGGAGTAAACGAATTGGACGTCAAAAGTCAAGGTCAATTTCCTATCATTTCGCTGATGAATATTTCGTTATGACATTATAAAAAATAGACCTTTGGAGTTAAACAAGAAGTTAGCTGACCTAAAAGTCTTGGTCACAATGTCAAGGTCAAATTTAATATCTTTTCACTGATGAATATTTTGTTATGACATTATGAAGCAAAGATAGTTGGAATCAAACAAGAGTCAACTGACCAAAAGTCAAGGTCACAGAGTGGAAGAGGTCAATGTCACTGACTCAGCTGTCAAGGTACATGTCGCCGTTTGTACCTTTTGTTGGAAAAGTCAAATGAACAAACATCAAAGTCACTGAGTTTGAGCATTGGGTGCAAAGTTCAAGGAATGATGCTTTTTGGAGATATATAGACTTATACACAGGATCCTTGCTCACCTGTCAGTTTTCTAGCTCAAACTTGGTTTATATTATTGATAATTTCAGTGTAAAGATACAACAACAAAAGTTATTTGTATAAGTACCTCAAATCAGGTGACCATTAATGCCCATTGGCTCTTGTTTTGATGGTAGGTAAAGCAAATGAAAGAGAGTTTAAAATGTGATTTATGTGACAAATACCCTGACGTATTCTGCAAAAAAGAAGCTGCAGTCAGGCTTCTGATCCGTCCATTTGTATTATAAATCAATTGATGTTTAGTATATACATGTATAATCTCTCTGCTAACACTACCACGACATTCGTTTTTGGTTTTGTAAAAATATTTCATTTTGGTCATTCACTGATTTCATATTTACAACGTGTTATTTGTTGTCTACGTATTGATTCTAATTGGTTTTCACTTTTACTTTTATTTTTTTTTATAAACAATTCTAAATCTGTTAAAGACTTTTACAGTGAGTATGTGGTACGTGAAGTAGTCAGGCTGCTTACGCAGCTCTATCAGAGGTTTCCCCACGTATTCCGAAACCCATTTTAATGCACAATTGTTAATTTTTTGTCGTTTATGATGCTATTGGCAATGTCTTCAGCTGCAATTACAAATATTAATGCAGACGTCGGAGGGCATGTTCTTAGCTAATGATATATTGGTACAGGTTCAGAGAAGAAATCCTTTTTAAAACTTAAGAATGTTATTTCTATATGTGATATACTTTCCAAGAAGCCAAACTAAAGGTAACTATCATCCGTAGTTTATTACTTATGACATTTATGGTTGATGTTATCAACACAACGGATACAAACTGACAGGGAACTCCAACGTATGCAATTATATTCAACACAAACTTTCGATGATATTCGTTATGGAAATAACTTATCAATATCGTAAAAGAAAATTAGAGTAACTTCGAAGTGTGTTGTGGATTTAATATCGATAAAGTTTTTATCTGAATTATATCAATGTATGGAAGGACAACGACTGACGAAAAGCTGGCCGTTATATATAATAATGATTTTGTTTGTGTCCAAAGCATAGTTTGTAATTATATATATTATTAATCAAAAGAGAAAAAACAGATTGTCTTTATGTTTGTATTCCATGTACATAATATAATTTCAGATGACGATTCCTATCAAACTGATGTTGAGGACAAGGATGGACATGCGGCAGCCAGTGCACAATTGAAGGGGGGAAATGTGGTACAACAACTTTCAGGAGATCAGAATAAGGAGAGCCATCGGTTTCACAGCTTGGGTTTGTTCAGTTTCAATTTATATATGTTAATGTTGATGTTTTATCTGATAATGATAATGATTGAGCTTTACAATAGTTTCTGTTTGTATCTGTCTTTTTTTGTACAAGGTTCCCTATCACACGTCATGAAAAAAGTTGCTCAAATCTGGGGTTTGTTTTCACTTCCTAGTAATTTTAGGTCACATGAGACAAAGTATCCAGTGACTAATTCTAATCGTCTTGTGTCCGTTGTCGTCCGTCATGCACCGTCAGTCCGTAAATAATTTATATTTTTAACTTTTTCTCAATAGCCCCTGAACCAATTCGAATGCATTTTAGCAGGAACCTTCCCTTACCAATGAGGCACCATGCACCAATATTGTGAATAATATGGTCCTAACCCCCTAGAGGCTTTATGGAGACCAAAAGGTGTCAAAAAAGTTAAATCTTCAAAAATCTTCTTCTCCAGACCAAGATATGCTAGAGCCATATACTTTTTATAGCGGAAAGGTTTGAACGTGCTTTATCATAATTATAATTTCATGTCCCCAGAACCTAAGGTTATTCTGGGGAAGGGGTGAAATTTATTATAGTCTATATAGAAACTTATGGGTAAAGTATGGATCTTTATCAGAGCAACATGAAATGTGTCTCAGTTGCCAGAAATACCAAGTGGGGTCAAAAATCAAGTTCAAGGGCACTTTTTCAAAAGTTAAGATCAAATTTCATAGCAAGTTACCGATGAACATTTTGTAATGACATTGTGAAGCATTGTTGGTCAGAATCAAGAATGGAGTAAATGAATTGGACGTCAAGGTTCAAAGGTCAAGGTCAAATTTCATATCTTTCCGCTGATAAATGTTTCGTTATGACATTATTAAACATAGATAGTTGGAGTTAAACAACAAGTTAGCTGACCTAAAATTAAGTCATTGTCACAAGGTCAAAGGTCAATGGTCAAATTGTATATACCCTTTCACTGATGAATATTTTGTTATGACATTATATACAAAAAAAAGGTTGGAATCAAACAAAGAGTCAACTGATCAAAAGTCAAGGTCACAGAGTGGAAGAGGTCAATGTCACTGACTCAATTGTCAAGGTAGCCGTTTGTAACTATTTTGAGAAGCCAATTGAACAAACATCGAAGTTTTTCTAGCTCAAACTTGGTTTAGGTTAAGGATAATTTCAGTGTAAAGATACAACAACAAAAGTTATTGGTATTAGTACATCACAATTAAGGTGATCGTTAAGGTCCACGGTCCTTGTTTTGATTGTAGGTAAAGCAAATGAAAGAGAGTTTAAAATGCGATCTATGCGACAAATACCCTGACACATTCTGCAAAAGTGAAACTGCAGTCAGGCTTCTGACCGGTCAATTTGTAACACAAATCAATTGATGTTTAGTATTTGCATGTATAATCTCACTGCAAACACTACTTTGACTTTCGTTTTCTGTTTTGTAAATATGTTTCATTTTGGTCATTCACTGATTTCATATTTACTACGTGTTATTTGTTGTCTACGTATTGATTCTGATTGGTTTTCCAATTTTACTTTTAATTTTATAAACAATTTTAAATCTGCAAAAAACTCTGTAAAAAACATTTATGGTTGATGTTATCAACACAACGGATACAAACTGACAGGGAACTCCAACGTATGCAATTATATTCAACACAAACTTTCGATGATGTTCATTATTGAAATAACTTATCAATATCGTAAAAGAAAATTAGAGTAAGTTCGAAGTGTGTTTTATCTTAATTATATCAATGTATGCAAGGATAACGACTGACGAAAAGCTGGCCGTTATATATAATAATTATTTTGTTTGTGTCCAAAGCATAGTTTGTAATTATATATATTATTAATCAAAAGAGAAAAAAATATTGTCTTCATATTTGTATTCCATGTACATAATATAATTTCAGATGATGATTCCCATCAAACTGATGTTGAGGACAAGGATGGACATGCGGAAGCCAGTACACAATTGAAGGGGGAAAATGTGGTACAACAACTTTCAGGAGATCAGAATAAGGAGGGCCATCGGTTTCACAGCTTGGGTTTGTTCAGTTTCAATTTATATATGTTAATGTTGATGTTTTATCTGATTATGATAATGATTGAGCTTTACAATAGTTCTTGTTTGTATCTGTCTTTTTTGTATAAGGTTCCCTATCACACGTCATGAAAAAAGTTGCTCAAATCTGGGGTTTGTTTTCACTTCCTGGTATTTTTAAGTCACATGAGACAAAGTATCCAGTGACTAATTCTAATCGTCTTTTGTCTGTTGTCGTCCGTCATGCACCGTCAGTCCGTAAATAATTTATATTTTCAACTTTTTCTCAAGAGCCCCTGAACCAATTCGAATGCATTTTAGCAGGAACCTTCCCTTAACAATGAGGCACCATGCACCAATATTGTGAATTATTTGGTCCTAACCTCCTAGAGGCTTTATGGAGACCAAAAGGTGTCAAATAAGTTAAATCGCTACAAATCTTCTTCTCCAGACCAAGATATGCTAGAGCCATATACTTTTCATAGCGGAAAGGTTTTAACGTGCTTTATCATACTTATAATTTCATGTCCCCCGGACCTAAGGTTATTCTTGGGAAGGGGTGAAATTAATTATGGTCTATATAGGAACTTATGGGTAAAGTATGGACCTTTATCAGAGCAACATGAAATGAGTCCCAGTTGCTAAAAGTACCTAGTCGGGTCAAAAATCAAGTTCAAGGGTACTTTTTCAACGGTAAAGGTCAAGTTTTATAGCAAGTTACTGATGAACATTTTGTAATGACATTGTGAAGAAATGTTAGTCAAAATCAAGAAAGGAGTAAACGAATTGGACGTCAAAAGTCAAGGTCAAATTTAATATTTTTTCACTGATGAATATTTTGTTATGACATTATGAAGCAAAGATAGTCGAATCAAACAAGAGTCAACTGACCAAAAGTCAAGGTCACAGAGTGAAAGAGGTCAATGTCACTGACTCAGCTGTCAAGGTACATGTCGCCGTTTGTACCTTTTTTTGAAAAGTCAAATGAACAAACATCAAAGTCACTGAGTTTGAGCATTGGGTGCAAAGTTCAAGGAATGATGTTTTTGGAGATATATAGACTTATACACAGGGTCCTTGCTTACCTTTCAGTTTTCTAGCTCAAACTTGGTTTAGATTATGGATACTTTCAGTGCAAAGATACAACAACAAAAGTTATTTGTATAAGTACATCACAATTACGGTGATCGTTAAGGCCCATGGGCTCTTGTTTTGATGGTAGGTAAAGCAAATGAAAGAGAGTTTAAAATGCGATTTATGCGACAAATACCCTGACGTATTCTGCAAAAAGGAAACTGCAGTCAGGCTTCTGATCCGTCCATTTGTATTATACATCAATTGATGTTTTGTATTTGCATGTATAATCTCTCTGCAAACACTACTACGACATTCGTTTTTTTTATTTTGTAGTAATCAGGCTGTTTCGCAGCTCCATCAGAGTTTTCCCCACTTGTTCCGGAACCCATTTTAATGCACAATTGTTATATTTTTATTTCAGCCGTAATTTCAAATATTAATGCAGACGTCGGAGGGCATGTTCTTAGTTAATGATATATTGGTACAGGTTCAGAGAAGAAACCCTTTTTAAAATTTAAGG
This sequence comes from Mimachlamys varia, assembly GCA_947623455.1. Classification (NCBI taxonomy): domain Eukaryota; kingdom Metazoa; phylum Mollusca; class Bivalvia; order Pectinida; family Pectinidae; genus Mimachlamys; species Mimachlamys varia. The sequence goes on along the minus strand of OX392538.1, from coordinate 34,949,920 downwards.
ATATTATTTCTATATGTGATATACTTTCCAATTCAATAATAGTTCCAGGTCCACACGTTCGGAGCTATACGTCTTTTAGAAGCCAAACTTAATATAACTATCATCCGTAATTTATTATTTATGACATCATGGTTGATGTAATCAACCATACGGAAACAAAGTGACAAGGACAAGGACATCATAAAAAAGAGGCTTCGCTTTTGGACTATCGATGTAGATATTTGGGAATAAATGCAATTATATTTAACAACCAACTTTCGATGATGTTCATTATTGAGATAACTTACTGTATCAGTATTGTCAAAGAAAATTAAAGTAAGTTCGAAATGTGTTGTGGATTTAATCTCGTTAATGTTTTTATCTGAATGATATCCACGTATGCAAGGACAACGACTAAAGAAAACCGGACCATCGCCATAGGCGGATCCAGGGGCGCCCCCCCCCCCCCCCCCCCTCCTTAAAACTTGTCAAGTGACCAATTTTTCCAAGAATTAAAACTAAGAATTTCATCATCAGATAGCATTGCGAACCATATATTTGGTAGCAATATTGATAAAAAAATCGGGGCTACGCCCCAAATCAGACGTATTCAGTTTATAATTCCTATATATTACAGTGTAGTTAAACGCAATATATAATGTTCGTCTAACAATTAACAACCCCCCCCCAACCGCCGCCCCCCCCCCCCCCCCCCACCCCCACCTCTTCCATGTTTCTTGCTCCTCACAATTTGGCTGATATCGATCACACGATGATATACGAATGGTGTTCGAAAACTTTTGCAAATAACAAAGTTTCTCAGAAACACTTATCAAAACTCGAATGCATTTTTCTAGTTGCCTTAAAAAATATTCACCTTCAACTTGAAGACACCGTAAGAATCCAATTTTTGAAACAATGTTCATACTATTCTTGCACACTAATCAGAAACGGGTAAACTGCAGATTCCAGCTCACTTCTTGAACTATATCTCCTATCAGATATTTGGGTTTTTTTAGCTTCGGAAAGAGGAAAACAATCACACGGGGCAAGGGCTGGGCTGATTGGAGGGTGTGGTATAAGCCATTGACCTTTTCGGACTTAGAAAAACGGTAGTTGCCGATTTGTGGGCTTGGGCATTGCCATGTAACAACTGGACAGAACTTCATTCTTATTGAAGCTTCCAGATACACCTACCGTTTCGAACAGCAATTTGCATGATTTGTCCATTATTTCTAAAGAATATTGCGTATAACACCTTCTTTGCTGTTAGTGTTCGTTTAGCAATACTGGGCATTTTGGCATGTTTAAAAGCCTAAATCCTACTGTCAACTTTCCTCTGAGGCTCATAAAAATGCACCAATGTCTCATCACCCAGTATAAGACTAGCAAATGTCCCTTTTCTGATAGTTTAGGTTCTTTTTCAGCAGTCTCTGAGCCATTTGTACCCGTGTACGTTTCTTTTCGTCTCGTCAGTGAGTAAATGTGGGATACAACGAGCACTTATTTTCCTAATCTTGAGATTTTTTTTCAAAGAAATGAACAAAAGCTAAACCCAAGATTGTCATTTGTGCTTGTTGTCTGACCGTAAAACGCGAGTCTTTCTCAATGATTTACTTGATTTTATTGACGTTCAATTTGTTGGGAACCGCAGACCCCAGTCTTTCCGAGTAAAGGGCATCTTCAACCGATTCAGGACCAGAATGAAATTTAGAAAAACATCTGCAAGGGAACCGGTTAGTGGATTTTGATAAAATGTATACACACAATACAGGGATGAGCAATGAACTTGTTCGTACCACAGGGACCTGTGAATTTGTTACAGCTAGTTTTATACCTTTAGGGTAATATTACACATTTTGGGGGTTTAGATCAAATTTCGATAAAAATGACCCATCAGTGGTCATAAAGGCTCAAGGGTGGAACGCTTTCCAGCTCGAAAAATCGACACTATCTACATTTTTTTGCATCAAAAATCACATTTCTAGAAGAAGTACGAAAAATTGCTTGTTACCGTTGGAACGATTGATGATTTTAATTTTAAAAACCTCCAAATGCACGCCAAATGTACCCTCCATCCGCAGAAATAATCTTGATTTCCCCCCAAAAAATCACCCAAAATGCCGTGTCTTTCCTTAGCTATCGTGCCACTTTCTGCATAGCAATGAGTTTTGACGTCATTGCACGTGTAAGCCTTTCACTATCAATGGATGGCGGTCTTCTTCTTAACAAAGGCATCTAATTAATTTTTGCATGTTGTTTTTTAGGAAATCGAGATTATTTTAACGGAAGGAGAATACATTTGACGTGCATTTAGGAGGTTTTTAAAGCTTTCCACCCTTTAACCTTTATGACCGTTGAGGGGGACATTTTTTATAGAAAATTGATCTTAACCCCCCCAAAAGTTTAAAATTACTCTAAACACCGTAGTTTATGTACAAAACTAGCTGTAACAAAGTCTCAGGTCCCTATGGTTCGTACTGGTTTAATGCTCGTAAATCACGTGATACTCTAGTATACGGTGCGTGCAAAAAAAATCGAACACTCTTCGTGTGAACAACAAAGATGCATCTTATAATGTTGTTGTGAACTCAATATGGATAGGACGCCGAACACTCCACACACAAAACTGTGTTCGGCCAATCATAACATTGCTTGTAATATTCCCGGGGAGAAGAATTTATATCAGCTTTCAGCTTGTTTTCCAATCTCCAATATGCAAAAATGTACTTTATTATTTTGAACAAATGTGTCAAAATTTTGGAATATAAAATACTGTTTATACTAAAAGTTCATTTCAGAAAAAATGTACGCCCCCTGTAACCCAAAATCCTGGAACCGCCTATGAGTCGTATATAATAATATTCTGCCTTTGTGTCAAAGCATAGTTTGTGCTTGTCATGGGACAAATAACAAAGTTTGTATATTATTTATAAAAAAAACACAGACAAAACAGATTGTCTTCATATTTGTATTCCATGTAAATCATATAATTCCAGATGATGATATTCATCAAACTGATGTAGAGGACAATCATGGACATGCGGAAGCCAGTACACTATTTATGGGAGGAAATGTGGTACAACAACTTTCAGGAGATCTGAATGAGGAGGGATATTGGTGGGAAGTCTGCGGTTTGTTCAGTTTCAATTTATATATGTTAATGTTGATGTTTTATCTCATAATGATAATGATTGAGCTTTACAATAGTTCTTCTTTGTATCTGTCTTTTTTGTATAAGGTTCCCAATCACACGTCATGAAAAAGATTGCTCAAATCTGGGGTTTGTTTTCACTTCCTGTTATTTTTAGGTCACATGAGACAAAGTATCCAGTGACTAATTCTAATCGTCTTTTGTCCGTTGTCGTCCGTCATGCACCGTCAGTTCGTAAATAATTTATATTTTCACCTTTTTCTCAAGAGCCCCTGAACCAATTCGAATGCATTTTAGCAGGAACCTTCCCTTACCAATGAGGCAACATGCACCAATATTGTGAATTATTTGGTCCTAACCCCCTAGAGGCTTAAGGGAGACCAAAAGGTGTCAAATAATTTAAATCTCTACAAATCTTCTTCTCAAGACCAAGATATGCTAGAGCCATATACTTTTCATAGCGGAAAGGTTTTAACGTGCTTTATCATAATTATAATTTCATGTCCCCCGAACCTAAGATTATTCTGGGGAAGGAGTGAAATTAATTATAGTCTATATAGGAACTTATGGGTAAAGTATGGACGTTTATCAGAGCAACATGAAATGTGTCCCAGTTTCTAAAAGTATCTAGTCGGGTCACAAATCAAGTTCAAGGGTACTTTTTCAACGGTAAAGGTCAAATTTTATAGCAAGTTACTGATGAACATTTTGTAATGACATTGTGAAGAAATGTTAGTCAAAATCAAGAAAGGAGTAAACGAATTGGACGTCAAAAGTCAAGGTCAAATTTAATATCTTTTCACTGATGAATATTTTGTTATGACATTATGAAGCAAAGATAGTTGGAATCAAACAAGAGTCAACTGACCAAAAGTCAAGGTCACAGAGTGGAAGAGGTCAATGTCACTGACTCAGCTGTCAAGGTACATGTCGCCGTTTGTACCTTTTTTGGAAAAGACAAATGAACAAACATCAAAGTCACTGAGTTTGAGCATTGGGTGCAAAGTTCAAGGAATGATGCTTTTTGGAGATATATAGACTTATACACAGGATCCTTGCTCGCCTATCAGTTTTCTAGCTCAAACTTGGTTTATATTATGGATAATTTCAGTGTAAAGATACAACAACAAAAGTTATTTGTATAAGTACCTCAAATCAGGTGACCATTAATGCCCATTGGCTCTTGTTTTGATGGTAGGTAAAGCAAATGAAAGAGAGTTTAAAATGCGATTTATGCGACAAATACCCTGACGTATTCTGCAAAAAAGAAGCTGCAGTCAGGCTTCTGATCCGTCCATTTGTATTATACATCAATTGATGTTTTGTATTTGCATGTATAATCTCTCTGCAAACACTACTACGACATTCGTTTTTTTTATTTTGTAGTAATCAGGCTGCGTTCGCAGCTCCATCAGAGTTTTTCCCACTTGTTCCGGAACCCATTTTAATGCACAATTGTTATATTTTTATTTCAGCCGTAATTTCAAATATTAATGCAGACGTCGGAGGGCATGTTCTTAGTTAATGATATATTGGTACAGGTTCAGTGAAGAAACCCTTTTTAAAATTTAAGGATATTATTTCTATATGTGATATACTTTCCAATTCAATAATAGTTCCAGGTCCACACGTTCGGAGCTATACGTCTTTTAGAAGCCAAACTTAATATAACTATCATCCGTAATTTATTATTTATGACATCATGGTTGATGTAATCAACCATACGGAAACAAAGTGACAAGGACAAGGACATTATAAAAAAGAGGCTTCGCTTTTGGACTATCGATGTAGATATTTGGGAATAAATGCAATTATATTTAACAACCAACTTTCGATGATGTTCATTATTGAGATAACTTACTGTATCAGTATTGTCAAAGAAAATTAAAGTAAGTTCGAAATGTGTTGTGGATTTAATCTCGTTAATGTTTTTATCTGAATGATATCCACGTATGCAAGGACAACGACTAAAGAAAACCGGACCATCGCCATAGGCGGATCCAGGGGCGCCCCCCCCCCCCTCCTTAAAACTTGTCAAGTGACCAATTTTTCCAAGAATTAAAACTAAGAATTTCATCATCAGATAGCATTGCGAACCATATATTTGGTAGCAATATTGATAAAAAAATCGGGGCTACGCCCCAAATCAGACGTATTCAGTTTATAATTCCTATATATTACAGTGTAGTTAAACGCAATATATAATGTTCGTCTAACAATTAACAACCCAACCCAACCGCAGCCCCCCCTCCCCCCCCCCACCCCCACCTCTTCCATGTTTCTTGCTCCTCACAATTTGGCTGATATCGATCACACGATGATATACGAATGGTGTTCGAAAACTTTTGCAAATAACAAAGTTTCTCAGAAACACTTATCAAAACTCGAATGCATTTTTCTAGTTGCCTTAAAAAATATTCACCTTCAACTTGAAGACACCGTAAGAATCCAATTTTTGAAACAATGTTCATACTATTCTTGCACACTAATCAGAAACGGGTAAACTGCAGATTCCAGCTCACTTCTTGAACTATATCTCCTATCAGATATTTGGGTTTTTTTAGCTTCGGAAAGAGGAAAACAATCACACGGGGCAAGGGCTGGGCTGATTGGAGGGTGTGGTATAAGCCATTGACCTTTTCGGACTTAGAAAAACGGTAGTTGCCGATTTGTGGGCTTGGGCATTGCCATGTAACAACTGGACAGAACTTCATTCTTATTGAAGCTTCCAGATACACCTACCGTTTCGAACAGCAATTTGCATGATTTGTCCATTATTTCTAAAGAATATTGCGTATAACACCTTCTTTGCTGTTAGTGTTCGTTTAGCAATACTGGGCATTTTGGCATGTTTAAAAGCCTAAATCCTACTGTCAACTTTCCTCTGAGGCTCATAAAAATGCACCAATGTCTCATCACCCAGTATAAGACTAGCAAATGCCCCTTTTCTGATAGTTTAGGTTCTTTTTCAGCAGTCTCTGAGCCATTTGTACCCGTGTACGTTTCTTTTCGTCTCGTCAGTGAGTAAATGTGGGATACAACGAGCACTTATTTTCCTAATCTTGAGATTTTTTTTCAAAGAAATGAACAAAAGCTAAACCCAAGATTGTCATTTGTGCTTGTTGTCTGACCGTAAAACGCGAGTCTTTCTCAATGATTTACTTGATTTTATTGACGTTCAATTTGTTGGGAACTGCAGACCCAAGTCTTTCCGAGTAAAGGGCATCTTCAACCGATTCAGGACCAGAATAATTTAGAAAAACATCTGCAAGGGAACCGGTTAGAGGATTTTAATAAAATTTATACACACAATACAGAGATGAGCAATGAACTTGTTCGTACCACAGGGACCTGTGAATTTGTTACAGCTAGTTTTGAACCTTTAGGGTAATATTACACATTTTGGGGGTTTAGATCAAATTTCGATAAAAATGACCCATCAATGGTCATAAAGGCTCAAGGGTGGAACGCTTTCCAGCTCGAAAAATCGACACCATCTACATTTTTTGCATCAAAAATCACATTTCTAGAAGAAGTACGAAAAATTGCTTGTTACCGTTGGAACGATTGATGATTTTAATTTTAAAAACCTCCAAATGCACGCCAAATGTACCCTCCATCCGCAGAAATAATCTTGATTTCACCCCCAAAAAATCACCCAAAATGCCGTGTCTTTCCTTAGCTATCGTGCCACTTTCTGCATAGCAATGAGTTTTGACGTCATTGCACGTGTTAGCCTTTCACTGTCAATGGATGGCGGTCTTCTTCTTAACAAAGGTATCTAATTAATTTTTGCGTGTTGTTTTTTAGGAAATCTAGATTATTTTAACGGAAGGAGAATACATTTGACGTGCATTAAGAAGGTTTTTAAAGCTTTCCACCCTTTAACCTTTATGACCATTGAGGGGGACATTTTTATAGAAAATTGATCTTAACCCCCCCAAAAGTTTAAAATTACTCTAAACACCGTAGTTTATGTACAAAACTAGCTGTAACAAAGTCTCAGGTCCCTATGGTTCGTACTGGTTTAAAGCTCGTAAATCACGTGATACTCTAGTATACGGTGCGTGCAAAAAAAATCGAACACTCTTCGTGTGAACAACAAAGATGCATCTTATAATGTTGTTGTGAACTCAATATGGATAGGACGCCGAACACTCCACACACAAAACTGTGTTCGGCCAATCATAACATTGCTTGTAATATTCCCGGGGAGAAGAATTTATATCAGCTTTCAGCTTGTTTTCCAATCTCCAATATGCAAAAATGTACTTATTATTTTGAACAAATGTGTCAAAATTTTGGAATATAAAATACTGTTTATACTAAAAGTTTATTTCAGAAAAAAAGTACGCCCCCTGTAACCCAAAATCCTGGATCCGCCTATGAGTCGTATATAATAATATTCTGCCTTTGTGTCAAAGCATAGTTTGTGCTTGTCATGGGACAAATAACAAAGTTTGTATATTATTTATAAAAAAAAAACACAGACAAAAAAGATTGTCTTCATATTTGTATTCCATGTAAATCATATAATTCCAGATGATGATATTCATCAAACTGATGTAGAGGACAATCATGGACATGCGGAAGCCAGTACACTATTTATGGGGGGAAATGTGGTACAACAACTTTCAGGAGATCTGAATGAGGAGAGATATTGGTGTGAAGTCTGCGGTTTGTTCAGTTTCAATTTATATATGTTAATGTTGATGTTTTATCTGATTATGATAATGATTGAGCTTAACAATAGTTCTTCTTTGTATCTGTCTTTTTTGTATGAGGTTCCCAATCACACGTCATGAAAAAGATTGCTCAAATCTGGGGTTTGTTTTCACTTCCTGTAATTTTTAGGTCACATGAGAAAAAGTATCTAGTGACTAATTCTAATCGTCTTTTGTCCGTTGTCGTCCGTCATGCACCGTCAGTTCGTAAATAATTTATATTTTTAACTTTTTCTCAAGAGCCCCTGAACCAATTCGAATGCATTTTAGCAGGAATCTTCCCTTCCCAATGAGGCACCATGCACCAATATTGTGAATTATTTGGTCCTAACCCCCTAGAGGCTTAAGGGAGACCAAAAGGTGTCAAATAAGTTAAATTTTCAAAATTCTTCTTCTCCAGACCCAGATATGCTAGAATCAAATACTTTTCATAGCGGAAAGGTTTTAACGTGCTTTATCAAAATTATTGTCCCAGTTGCCAGAAATACCTAGTGAGGTCACAAATCAAGTTCAAGGGCACTTTTTCAAAAGTTAAGGTCAAATTTCATAGCAATGATTAATGAACATTTTGTTATGACATTGTGGAGCAATATTGGTCAGAATCAAAAAAAGGAGTAAACGAATTGGACGTCACGGTCACAAGGTCAAAGGTCAAGGTCAAATTTCCTATCTTTTCGCTGATGAATATTTCGTTAAGACATTATTAAACACAGATAGTTGGAGTTAAACAAGAAGTTAGCTAACCTAAAAGTCATGGTCGCAAGGTCAAAAGTCAAGGTCAAATTTTATATACCTTTTCACTGATGAATATTCTGTAATGACATTATGAAGCAAAGATGGTTGGAATCAAACAAAGAGTCAACTGACCAAAGGTCAAGGTCACAGAGTGGAAGAGGTCAATGCAACTTACTCAATTGTCAAGGTAGCCGTTTGTAACTTTTTTTGAGAATTCAATTGAACAAACATCAAAATAACTGAGTTTGATTGTTGGATTCAACGCTCAAGGATCGATGCTTTTGGTAGATATATTTACTTATAAACAGGGTTACCTGTCAGTTTTCTACCTCAAACTTGGTTTAGGTTAAGGATAATTTAAGTGTTAAGATACAACAAATGTTATTGGTATTAGTACATCACAATTAAGGTGATCGTTAAGGCCCACGGTCCCTTGTTTTGATTGTAGGTAAAGCAAATGAAAGAGAGTTTAAAATGCGATCTATGCGACAAATACCCTGACACATTCTGCAAAAGAGAAACTGCAGTCAGGCTTCTGATAGGTCAATTTGTATGGCAAATCAATTGATATTTAGTATTTGAATGTATTATCACACTGCAAGCACTACTTTGACTTTCGTTTTCTGTTTTGTAAATATGTTTCATTTTGGTCATTCACTGATTTCATATTTACTACGTGTTATTTGTTGTTTACGTATTGATTCGTCTTGGTTTTCACTTTTACTTTTGATTTTTATAAACAATTCTTAATCTGCTAAAGACTTTTTCAGTGAGTATGTGGTACGTGAAGTAATCAGGTTGCTTACGCAGCTCTATCAGAGGTTTCCCCACGTATTCCGGAACCCATTTTAATGCACAATTGGTATATTTATGCTATTGATGATTTGCCATTATTTCAGCGGTAATTTCATACATTAATGCAGACGTCAGAGGGCATGTTCTTAGTTAATGATATATTGGTACAGGTTCAGAGAAGAAACCCTTTTTAAAATTTAAGAATGTTATTTCTATATGTGATAGACTTTCCAATTCAATAATCTTTGCAGCTCCACACTCTTTGGGCTATACGTCTCCAAGAAGCCAAACTAAAGGTAACTATCATTCGTAGTTTATTATTTATGACTTCATGGTTGATTTTATCAACACAACGGATACAAACTGACAGGGAACGCCAACGTTTTGAGTAGACATCATACAAAGAGGCATCGCTTTTGAACCATCCATGTAAATTTTTGGGAATAAATGCAGTTATATTTAACACAAACTTTCGATGATGTTCATTATTGAGATAATTTATCAACATCGTAAAGGATAATTAAAGTAAGTTCGAAATGTGTTGTGGATTTAATATCGACAATATTGTGAATTATATGGTCCTAACCCGCTAGAGGCTTTATGGAGAGACCAAAATGTGTCAAATAAGTTAAATCTTCTAAAATCTTCTTCCCCAGACCCGGATATGCTAGAACCAAATACTTTTCATAGCGGAAAGGTTTTAACGTGCTTTATCAAAATTATTGTCCCAGTTGCCAGAAATACCTAGTGAGGTCAGAAATCAAGTTCAAGGGCACTTTTTCAAAAGTTAAGGTCAAATTTCATAGCAAATTACTAATGAACATTTTGTAATGACACTGTAGAGCAATATTGGTCAGAATCAAGAAAGGAGTAAACGAATTGGACGTCAAAGTCACAAGGTCAAAGGTCAAGGTCAAATTTCCTATCTTTTCGCTGATGAATATGTCGTTAAGACATTATTAAACATAGATAGTTGGAGTTAAACAAGAAGTTAGCTAACCTAAAAGTCATGGTCACAAGGTCAAAGGTCACGGTCAAATTGTATATACCTTTTCACTGATGAATATTCTGTAATGAAATTATGAAGCAAAGGTGGTTGGAATCAAACAAAGAGTCAACTGACCAAAAGTCAAGGTTACAGAGTGGAAGAGGTCAATGTCACTGACTCAATTGTCAAGGTAGCCGTTTGTAACTCTTATTGAGAAGTCAATTGAACAAACATCAAAGTCACTGAGTTTGATTGTTGGACTCAAAGCTCAAGAAATGATGCTTTTGGGAGATATATATACTTATAAACAGGGTTACCTGTCAGTTTTCTACCTCAAACTTGGTTTAGGTTAAGGATACTTTCAGTGTTAAGATACAACAAATATTATTAGTATTAGTACATCACACTTAAGGTGATCGTTAAGGCCTATGGCCCCTTGTTTTGATTGTAGGTAAAGCAAATAAAAGAGAGTTTAAAATGCGATCTATGCGACAAATACCCTGATACATTCTGCAAAAGGGAAACTGCAGTCAGGCTTCTGATAGGTCAATTTGTATGGCAAATCAATTGATATTTAGTATTTGAATGTATTATCTCACTGCAAGCACTACTTTGACTTTCGTTTTCTGTTTTGTAAATATGTTTCATTTTGGTCATTCACTGATTTCATATTTACTACGTGTTATTTGTTGTTTACGTATTGATTCGTCTTGGTTTTCACTTTTACGTTTTGATTTTTATAAACAATTTTTAATCTGCTAAAGACTTTTTCAGTGAGTATGTGGTACGTGAAGTAATCAGGTTGCTTACGCAGCTCTATCAGAGGTTTCCCCACGTATTCCGGAACCCATTTTAATGCACAATTGGTATATTTATGCTATTGATGATTTGCCATTATTTCAGCGGTAATTTCATACATTAATGCAGACGTCAGAGGGCATGTTCTTAGTTAATGATATATTGGTACAGGTTCAGAGAAGAAACCCTTTTTAAAATTTAAGAATGTTATTTCTATATGTGATAGACTTTCCAATTCAATAATCTTTGCAGCTCCACACTCTTTGGGCTATACGTCTCCAAGAAGCCAAACTAAAGGTAACTATCATTCGTAGTTTATTATTTATGACTTCATGGTTGATTTTATCAACACAACGGATACAAACTGACAGGGAACGCCAACGTTTTGAGTAGACATCATACAAAGAGGCATCGCTTTTGAACCATCCATGTAAATTTTTGGGAATAAATGCAGTTATATTTAACACAAACTTTCGATGATGTTCATTATTGAGATAATTTATCAACATCGTAAAGGATAATTAAAGTAAGTTCGAAATGTGTTGTGGATTTAATATCGACAATATTGTGAATTATATGGTCCTAACCCGCTAGAGGCTTTATGGAGAGACCAAAATGTGTCAAATAAGTTAAATCTTCTAAAATCTTCTTCTCCAGACCCGGATATGCTAGAACCAAATACTTTTCATAGCGGAAAGGTTTTAACGTGCTTTATCAAAATTATTGTCCCAGTTGCCAGAAATACCTAGTGAGGTCACAAATCAAGTTCAAGGGCACTTTTTCAAAAGTTAAGGTCAAATTTCATAGCAAATTACTAATGAACATTTTGTAATGACACTGTGGAGCAATATTGGTCAGAATCAAGAAAGGAGTAAACGAATTGGACGTCAAAGTCACAAGGTCAAAGGTCAAGGTCAAATTTCTATCTTTTCGCTGATGAATATTTCGTTAAGACATTATTAAACATAGATAGTTGGAGTTAAACAAGAAGTTAGCTAACCTAAAAGTCATGGTCGCAAGGTCAAAGGTCACGGTCAAATTTTATATACCTTTTCACTGATGAATATTCTGTAATGAAATTATGAAGCAAAGATGGTTGGAATCAAACAAAGAGTCAACTGACCGAAGGTCAAGGTCACAGAGTGGAAGAGGTCAATGCCACTGACTCAATTGTCAAGATAACCGTTTGTAACTTTTTTTGATAAGTCAATTGAACAAACATCAAAGTCACTGAGTATGATTGTTTGATTCAAAGCTCAAGGATTGATGCTTTTGAGAGATATATATACTTATAAACAGGGTTACCTGTCAGTTTTCTACCTCAAACTTGGTTTAGGTTAAGGATGATTTCAGTGTAAAGATACAACAAATATTATTAGTATTAGTACATCACACTTAAGGTGATCGTTAAGGCCTATGGCCCCTTGTTTTGATTGTAGGTAAAGCAAATAAAAGAGAGTTTAAAATGCGATCTATGCGACAAATACCCTGATACATTCTGCAAAAGGGAAACTGCAGTCAGGCTTCTGATAGGTCAATTTGTATGGCAAATCAATTGATATTTAGTATTTGAATGTATTATCTCACTGCAAGCACTACTTTGACTTTCGTTTTCTGTTTTGTAAATATGTTTCATTTTGGTCATTCACTGATTTCATATTTACTACGTGTTATTTGTTGTTTACGTATTGATTCGTCTTGGTTTTCACTTTTACGTTTTGATTTTTATAAACAATTTTTAATCTGCTAAAGACTTTTTCAGTGAGTATGTGGTACGTGAAGTAATCAGGTTGCTTACGCAGCTCTATCAGAGGTTTCCCCACGTATTCCGGAACCCATTTTAATGCACAATTGGTATATTTATGCTATTGATGATTTGCCATTATTTCAGCGGTAATTTCATACATTAATGCAGACGTCAGAGGGCATGTTCTTAGTTAATGATATATTGGTACAGGTTCAGAGAAGAAACCCTTTTTAAAATTTAAGAATGTTATTTCTATATGTGATAGACTTTCCAATTCAATAATCTTTGCAGCTCCACACTCTTTGGGCTATACGTCTCCAAGAAGCCAAACTAAAGGTAACTATCATTCGTAGTTTATTATTTATGACTTCATGGTTGATTTTATCAACACAACGGATACAAACTGACAGGGAACGCCAACGTTTTGAGTAGACATCATACAAAGAGGCATCGCTTTTGAACCATCCATGTAAATTTTTGGGAATAAATGCAGTTATATTTAACACAAACTTTCGATGATGTTCATTATTGAGATAATTTATCAACATCGTAAAGGATAATTAAAGTAAGTTCGAAATGTGTTGTGGATTTAATATCGACAATATTGTGAATTATATGGTCCTAACCCGCTAGAGGCTTTATGGAGAGACCAAAATGTGTCAAATAAGTTAAATCTTCTAAAATCTTCTTCTCCAGACCCGGATATGCTAGAACCAAATACTTTTCATAGCGGAAAGGTTTTAACGTGCTTTATCAAAATTATTGTCCCAGTTGCCAGAAATACCTAGTGAGGTCACAAATCAAGTTCAAGGGCACTTTTTCAAAAGTTAAGGTCAAATTTCATAGCAAATTACTAATGAACATTTTGTAATGACACTGTGGAGCAATATTGGTCAGAATCAAGAAAGGAGTAAACGAATTGGACGTCAAAGTCACAAGGTCAAAGGTCAAGGTCAAATTTCTATCTTTTCGCTGATGAATATTTCGTTAAGACATTATTAAACATAGATAGTTGGAGTTAAACAAGAAGTTAGCTAACCTAAAAGTCATGGTCGCAAGGTCAAAGGTCACGGTCAAATTTTATATACCTTTTCACTGATGAATATTCTGTAATGAAATTATGAAGCAAAGATGGTTGGAATCAAACAAAGAGTCAACTGACCGAAGGTCAAGGTCACAGAGTGGAAGAGGTCAATGCCACTGACTCAATTGTCAAGATAACCGTTTGTAACTTTTTTTGAGAAGTCAATTGAACAAACATCAAAGTCACTGAGTATGATTGTTTGATTCAAAGCTCAAGGATTGATGCTTTTGAGAGATATATATACTTATAAACAGGGTTACCTGTCAGTTTTCTACCTCAAACTTGGTTTAGGTTAAGGATGATTTCAGTGTAAAGATACAACAAATGTTATTGGTATTAGTACATCACAATTAAGGTGATCGTTAAGGCCCACGGTCCCTTGTTTTGATTGTAGGTAAAGAAAATAAAAGAGAGTTTAAAATGTGATCTATGCGACAAATACCCTGACACATTCTGCAAAAGGGAAACTGTAGTCAGGCTTCTGATAGGTCAATTTGTATGGCAAATCAATTGATATTTAGTATTTGCATGTATAATTTCACTGCAAGCACTACTTTGACTTTCGTTTTCTGTTTCGTAAATATGTTTCATTTTGGTCATTCACTGATTTCATATTTAATGCGTGTTATTTGTTGTCTACGTATTGATTCGGCTTGGTTTTCCAATTTTACTTTTAATTTTTGTAAACAATTTTAAATCTGTTAAAGACTTTCACTGTGAGTATGTGGTACGTGAAGTAATCAGGTTGCTTACGCAGCTCTATCAGAGGTTTCCCCACGTATTCCGGAACCCATTTTAATGCACAATTGGTATATTTATGCTATTGATGATTTGCCATTATTTCAGCCGTAATTTCATATATTAATGCAGAAGTCATAGGGCATGTTCTTAGTTAATGAGATATTGGTACAGGTTCAGAGAAGAAACCCTTTTTAAAATTTAAGAATGTTATTTCTATATGTGATATACTTTCCAATTCAATAATCTTTGCAGCTCCACACTCTTTGGGCTATACATTTCCTAGAAGCCAAACTAAAGGTAACTATCATTCGTAGTTTATTATTTATGACATTCATGGTTGATGTTATCAACACAACGGATACAAACTGACAGGGAACGCCAACGTTTTGAGTAGACATCATACAAAAAGGCATCGCTTTTGAACTGTCAATGTAAATATTTGGGAATAAATGCAGTTATATCTAACACAAACTTTCGACGATGTTCATTATTGAGATAACTTATTAACATCGTAAAGAATTAATTAAAGTAAGTTCGAAATGTGTTGTGGATTTAATATCGACAATATTGTGAATTATATGGTCCTAACCCGCTAGAGGCTTTATGGAGAGACCAAAATGTGTCAAATAAGTTAAATCTTCTAAAATCTTCTTCCCCAGACCCGGATATGCTAGAACCAAATACTTTTCATAGCGGAAAGGTTTTAACGTGCTTTATCAAAATTATTGTCCCAGTTGCCAGAAATACCTAGTGAGGTCAGAAATCAAGTTCAAGGGCACTTTTTCAAAAGTTAAGGTCAAATTTCATAGCAAATTACTAATGAACATTTTGTAATGACACTGTGGAGCAATATTGGTCAGAATCAAGAAAGGAGTAAACGAATTGGACGTCAAAGTCACAAGGTCAAAGGTCAAGGTCAAATTTCCTATCTTTTCGCTGATGAATATGTCGTTAAGACATTATTAAACATAGATAGTTGGAGTTAAACAAGAAGTTAGCTAACCTAAAAGTCATGGTCACAAGGTCAAAGGTCACGGTCAAATTGTATATACCTTTTCACTGATGAATATTCTGTAATGAAATTATGAAGCAAAGGTGGTTGGAATCAAACAAAGAGTCAACTGACCAAAAGTCAAGGTTACAGAGTGGAAGAGGTCAATGTCACTGACTCAATTGTCAAGGTAGCCGTTTGTAACTCTTATTGAGAAGTCAATTGAACAAACATCAAAGTCACTGAGTTTGATTGTTGGACTCAAAGCTCAAGAAATGATGCTTTTGGGAGATATATATACTTATAAACAGGGTTACCTGTCAGTTTTCTACCTCAAACTTGGTTTAGGTTAAGGATACTTTCAGTGTTAAGATACAACAAATATTATTAGTATTAGTACATCACACTTAAGGTGATCGTTAAGGCCTATGGCCCCTTGTTTTGATTGTAGGTAAAGCAAATAAAAGAGAGTTTAAAATGCGATCTATGCGACAAATACCCTGATACATTCTGCAAAAGGGAAACTGCAGTCAGGCTTCTGATAGGTCAATTTGTATGGCAAATCAATTGATATTTAGTATTTGAATGTATTATCTCACTGCAAGCACTACTTTGACTTTCGTTTTCTGTTTTGTAAATATGTTTCATTTTGGTCATTCACTGATTTCATATTTACTACGTGTTATTTGTTGTTTACGTATTGATTCGTCTTGGTTTTCACTTTTACGTTTTGATTTTTATAAACAATTTTTAATCTGCTAAAGACTTTTTCAGTGAGTATGTGGTACGTGAAGTAATCAGGTTGCTTACGCAGCTCTATCAGAGGTTTCCCCACGTATTCCGGAACCCATTTTAATGCACAATTGGTATATTTATGCTATTGATGATTTGCCATTATTTCAGCGGTAATTTCATACATTAATGCAGACGTCAGAGGGCATGTTCTTAGTTAATGATATATTGGTACAGGTTCAGAGAAGAAACCCTTTTTAAAATTTAAGAATGTTATTTCTATATGTGATAGACTTTCCAATTCAATAATCTTTGCAGCTCCACACTCTTTGGGCTATACGTCTCCAAGAAGCCAAACTAAAGGTAACTATCATTCGTAGTTTATTATTTATGACTTCATGGTTGATTTTATCAACACAACGGATACAAACTGACAGGGAACGCCAACGTTTTGAGTAGACATCATACAAAGAGGCATCGCTTTTGAACCATCCATGTAAATTTTTGGGAATAAATGCAGTTATATTTAACACAAACTTTCGATGATGTTCATTATTGAGATAATTTATCAACATCGTAAAGGATAATTAAAGTAAGTTCGAAATGTGTTGTGGATTTAATATCGACAATATTGTGAATTATATGGTCCTAACCCGCTAGAGGCTTTATGGAGAGACCAAAATGTGTCAAATAAGTTAAATCTTCTAAAATCTTCTTCTCCAGACCCGGATATGCTAGAACCAAATACTTTTCATAGCGGAAAGGTTTTAACGTGCTTTATCAAAATTATTGTCCCAGTTGCCAGAAATACCTAGTGAGGTCAGAAATCAAGTTCAAGGGCACTTTTTCAAAAGTTAAGGTCAAATTTCATAGCAAATTACTAATGAACATTTTGTAATGACACTGTGGAGCAATATTGGTCAGAATCAAGAAAGGAGTAAACGAATTGGACGTCAAAGTCACAAGGTCAAAGGTCAAGGTCAAATTTCTATCTTTTCGCTGATGAATATTTCGTTAAGACATTATTAAACATAGATAGTTGGAGTTAAACAAGAAGTTAGCTAACCTAAAAGTCATGGTCGCAAGGTCAAAGGTCACGGTCAAATTTTATATACCTTTTCACTGATGAATATTCTGTAATGAAATTATGAAGCAAAGATGGTTGGAATCAAACAAAGAGTCAACTGACCGAAGGTCAAGGTCACAGAGTGGAAGAGGTCAATGCCACTGACTCAATTGTCAAGATAACCGTTTGTAACTTTTTTTGAGAAGTCAATTGAACAAACATCAAAGTCACTGAGTATGATTGTTTGATTCAAAGCTCAAGGATTGATGCTTTTGAGAGATATATATACTTATAAACAGGGTTACCTGTCAGTTTTCTACCTCAAACTTGGTTTAGGTTAAGGATGATTTCAGTGTAAAGATACAACAAATGTTATTGGTATTAGTACATCACAATTAAGGTGATCGTTAAGGCCCACGGTCCCTTGTTTTGATTGTAGGTAAAGCAAATAAAAGAGAGTTTAAAATGTGATCTATGCGACAAATACCCTGACACATTCTGCAAAAGGGAAACTGTAGTCAGGCTTCTGATAGGTCAATTTGTATGGCAAATCAATTGATATTTAGTATTTGCATGTATAATTTCACTGCAAGCACTACTTTGACTTTCGTTTTCTGTTTCGTAAATATGTTTCATTTTGGTCATTCACTGATTTCATATTTAATGCGTGTTATTTGTTGTCTACGTATTGATTCGGCTTGGTTTTCCAATTTTACTTTTAATTTTTGTAAACAATTTTAAATCTGTTAAAGACTTTCACTGTGAGTATGTGGTACGTGAAGTAATCAGGTTGCTTACGCAGCTCTATCAGAGGTTTCCCCACGTATTCCGGAACCCATTTTAATGCACAATTGGTATATTTATGCTATTGATGATTTGCCATTATTTCAGCCGTAATTTCATATATTAATGCAGAAGTCAGAGGGCATGTTCTTAGTTAATGAGATATTGGTACAGGTTCAGAGAAGAAACCCTTTTTAAAATTTAAGAATGTTATTTCTATATGTGATATACTTTCCAATTCAATAATCTTTGCAGCTCCACACTCTTTGGGCTATACATTTCCTAGAAGCCAAACTAAAGGTAACTATCATTCGTAGTTTATTATTTATGACATTCATGGTTGATGTTATCAACACAGCGGATACAAACTGACAGGGAACTCCAACGTTTTGAGTAGACATCATACAAAAAGGCATCGCTTTTGAACTGTCAATGTAAATATTTGGGAATAAATGCAGTTATATCTAACACAAACTTTCGACGATGTTCATTATTGAGATAACTTATTAACATCGTAAAGAATTAATTAAAGTAAGTTCGAAATGTGTTGTGGATTTAATATCGACAATATTGTGAATTATATGGTCCTAACCCGCTAGAGGCTTTATGGAGAGACCAAAAGGTGCAAATAAGTTAAATCTTCAAAAATCTTCTTCTCCAGACCCAGATATGCTAGAACCAAATACTTTTCATAGCGGAAAGGTTTTAACGTGCTTTATCAAAATTATTGTCCCAGTTGCCAGAAATACCTAGTGAGGTCACAAATCAAGTTCAAGGGCACTTTTTCAAAAGTTAAGGTCAAATTTCATAGCAAATTACTAATGAACATTTTGTAATGACATTGTGGAGCAATATTGGTCAGAATCAAGAAAGGAGTAAACGAATTGGACGTCACGGTCACAAGGTCAAAGGTCAAGGTCAAATTTCATATCTTTCCGCTGATGAATAATTCGTAATGACATTATTAAACATAGATAGTTGGAGTTAAACAAGAAGTTAGCTAATCTAAAATCATGGTCACAAGGTCAAAGGTCAAGGTCAAATTTTATATACCTTTTCACTGATGAATATTCTGTAATAAAATTATGAAGCAAAGGTGGTTGGAATTGAACAAAGAGTCAACTGACCAAAGGTCAAGGTCACAGAGTGGAAGAGGTCAATGTCACTGACTCAATTGTCAAGGTAGCCGTTTGTAACATTTTTTGAGAAGTCAATTGAACAAACATCAACGTCACTGAGTTTGATTGTTGGATTCAAAGCTCAAGGATCGATGCTTTTGGGAAATATATATACTTATAAACAGGGTTACCTGTCAGTTTTCTACCTCAAACTTGGTTTAGGTTAAGGATACTTTCAGTGTTAAGATACAACAAATGTTATTGGTATTAGTACATCACAATTAAGATGATCGTTAAGGCCCACGGTCCCTTGTTTTGATTGTAGGTAAAGCAAATGAAAGGGAGTTTAAAATGCGATCTATGCGAGAAATACCCTGACACATTCTGCAAAAGAGAAACTGCAGTCAGGCTTCTGACCGGTCAATTTGTATGACAAATCAATTGATGTTTAGTATTTGCATGTATAATCTCACCGCAAACAATACTTTGACCTTCGTTATCTGTTTTGTAACTATGTTTCATTTTGGTCATTCACTGATTTCATATTTACTACGTGTTATTTGTTGTCTACGTATTGATTCTAATTGGTTTTCCAATTTTGCTTTTAATTTTATAAACAATTTTAAATCTGTAAAAGACTTTTACAGTGAGTATGTGGTACATGAAATAATCAGGCTGCTTTCGCAGCTCCATTAGAGGTTTCCCCACGTGTTCCGGAACCCATTTTAATGCACAATTGTTAATTTTGTATCGTTTATGATGCTATTGGCAATGTCTTCAGCTGCAATTACAAATATTAATGCAGACGTCGGAGGGCATGTTTTTAGTTAATGATATATTGGTACAGGTTCAGAGAAGAAACCCTTTTTAAAATTTAAGAATGTTATTTCTATATGTGATATACTTTCCAATTCAATAATTTTTCAGCTCCACACTTTTTGGGCTATACGTCTCAAAGAAGCCAAACTAAAGGTAACTATCATCCGTAGTTTATTATTTATGACATTCATGATTGATGTTATCAACACAACAGATACAAACTGACAGGGAACTCCAACGCATGCAATTATATTCAACAAAAACTTTCGATGATGTTCATTATTGAAATAAGTTATCAATATCGTAAAAGAAAATTAGAGTAAGTTCGAAATGTGTTGTGAATTTAATATCAATAAAGTTTTTATCTGAATTATATCAATGTATGGAAGGACAACGACTGACGAAAAACTGGCCGTTGTATATAATAATGTTTCTGTCTGTGTCCAAAGCATAGTTTGTGATTGTATTCGGCAAAATAACAAAGTATGTGTATGATTAATCAAAATCAGAAAATACGATTGTCTTCATATTTGTATTCCATATACATAAACAAAATTTCAGATGATGATTTACACCAAACTGATGTGGAGGACAATAATGGACATGCGAAAGCCAGGACACAAATGATTTTAGGTCACCTGAGACAAAGTCTCAAAGGACCTATTCTAATTGGAGTTTTTTTCGAACTTTATGAAATTACTTTGACATATTTGGTTTTTGTTTTCAGATTCTTGTATTTTGTCGATGGTAGGTAGAAGGAGTGAAAGAGAGTCGAAATTGAGATAATGTTTGATAAATCAGTGTATGTTTAGTACAATTATGATATCTGTTTGAGGTTTCGTAGATATGATTTGTTTTTTTCTGTTAATCGTTTTAGCACAAGATCCGAAGGCCACTATATTTCCCACTAGCCCTCTTGAAGGTAAATATTGTTACATTTTTGAATATGTGACTAGATTGAACAAGTTTTCATGGAATCGTTTATTTCTCTGATATCATTTAATATATACGTTATATGCCAAGGAACACGTACCCATGTACCTGTTCTGCAATTAATGCACCTTCAAAGAATAACGCACCGATGATGATCCAATGATCTCATTATTTGGATTAATAATTTCTGTGACATGGAATGTGTGTTGTGGATTTAGTCTCATAAAGTGTTTATCTGACCAATAGCATCATACAGATAATTGTGAATCCGACGCGAAAGCAAACTTCTAATATTGTTCGTTAGTATGTGTAATTTCATCGGACAAATTACAAAAAGCCTACTTCATCCAACACGCACATAAGTTATCCATGTTTATATGATATATACATCATTTAGTTCCAGATAACGTTTTCAATCCAACTGATGAGAAAGAAACCAAAATAGCATCTGGATATATGACATATTGGAAGCAAAAAATAAAGAAGAATGCAACACAACAACTTTCAGGGGATAAGACTGAAACAGGACGTCAAATTCACAGAACAGGTTTGTTTCAAGTCATAACGTTTCAACAGTTTCATCTGCATAATGTTTGTTTTGATTTTATTGTTTAACGTTCTATTATCATATATTGTGATTGAAGGAATCCCGGTGTATGAATTGTGAGTGTATGTGTTCAGCGCGTGTGTATTTTGGAAGACTGCGGTATGTTCGTTTAATGATGTATTTCTATGAGGTTTCCGTCACATCCAAGTCTCGTTTTAATCTCATTTAAACATTTTACATTCTTTGAAGATTTTTTTAATCAATTTTATTAGCATATATGCATCTGAAAAGTGTGTCAAAAATATAGGTGACTCTTGCTTGTAGAACTTTTTTCACATGAATTGAAAAAAAATACCGATTCGGCGGCCATTTTGCGTATTTCTTTGTAGATTTTGCACTTTGAAATTTTACCTTTTGATGCATGATTGATCTCTTAAAAGCTTCAGTGTTTCATCATTTTTAATCATAGCAAGCTAATGTTTGCTGTATAACTTTATAATGTTAAATATTCATAGAAATATAATGCAAAAAATTGGACAATTTTTTACCTCTGTATTTTTATTTTATTTTTTTTATATTTTTAGTGTAACTGGAGCACTTTTTATTGTTGAACGCAAAATTGTGAAAAATAACACAAATCGTAACGGGACAAAAAATGAAACACGCTAACTCCCCTTTTAATGAGAGTTTAGACAGAAAACCCAATTTTCTTTTAATAAACTAAATATTAAAAAAGTTAAATTGCGTTTAATCTGCAAAAATGGTGAAAAAGTGAGGATTTTCTCATTACAAAATAAAGGGTAGGGGGTAACCAAAATCGCTTTCCTGAGTTAAAATATTAAGTTATAGAAATTTAACTTCCATAACGTTAACGAAAATAGTAAGCTTTTCATTTATACAAA
Organism: Mimachlamys varia; assembly: GCA_947623455.1. NCBI lineage: Eukaryota > Metazoa > Mollusca > Bivalvia > Pectinida > Pectinidae > Mimachlamys > Mimachlamys varia. The sequence continues at coordinate 34,927,284 of OX392538.1, read as the reverse complement.
CATTCATACATTTTGGATTACACATTCGGAAGATATTGTATGAAGATATCCTGCAATTGGTAAAAATGGCAAAATTCACTTAAAATCACTTATTATGTCATATTGGTATCTTTGACCTATTATAGCACAAAAACAAGCACGCTGACATATCATTATCTTTGTATTTTCTGCCTTGCCATACACTCCACTTTGCAAAAATGTATATAAACAAAGTTAAATCCAGGAAAATGTTGACTTCTCAGAAGAATACATCGTTAAGCCTACTTGCGATAGCTCGGATGGTTTGGTGATTTGAAGGTTTGTTTACCATCAGCTGTCATATTCCCCTCGGGTAGACAAACCCTCATATCATCCTACCAAGAGGACCATGAATGTACAATATTTGTTTTGATTCAAGAATATGGTGTGTGTATCTTTCTCCTGAGCAATTAATCATTACTGTAACAGTTGAATAAGTTCTTATTCGTCATAAGTTTATTTAAAGGATTTGTGCAACGAAAAATTAAAATTAGATATTTGGCAAAAGTCATGTTTTAAAACCATATTCAGACACCCCATCTTGCAAGCGTGGTCTGGTTACTTTGTGTTGACACTTTGTGTCATCTTCGCCGACCTCTTAATTATGTATATTTTGTGACCCAGAATGAGGCCACTCCCCTGTGACGTCATCTTAGTATCGCCATATTACACTGTTTGCTTACATAAACATTGTATATGTATAATGTGTATAACAGCAAATATTGTTGTGATAGTTATATACTGATACATACAATATGTACAATATACTTTTTAAAACGAAAGTCAATGCATACTTTTAACTTTTATTGGCTAAAATGGTTTTTGTGGGCATTTGCATGCTTATTTCGTTCGTCATCCCGAAGAATATATACTGAGGAGCAAAAATAAGTATACATATGAAAAAATATTATTTTGTACAAAATGGGTAATATTACCTTTACAAGGTGATTCCTGACTAAAAAATACGTAAATAATTTAGATTTAACGAAACGTCACCAACGCGTTACCATACCTGACTACTATACACTGCTTTTCGAATAATGCACGTGCAGTGTATGCTCGTGGTTTGTGTCGCGTGGTTCGTGTATACAACTGTTTACTAGAGACGTATACCGATATTTATACGTTGAAATTTGGCGAGAATAGCAATGCCAAGACTCACAAAAGAACAAAGAGACAGGGCAATTGGCATGCTTATGGCTAACGTCAAACAGATTGACGTCGCCAGGACATTCAACGTGACACGGCTGGCAATCAATAAATTGTGGAGAAAATATACGGTTCATGGGACAACAGGAGACCTTCCCAGGAGTGGCCGGCCCCGTAAAACGTCCCCCAGGGAGGATAGATACATCAGGCTTTGCCATCTCAGAGATCGCTTTCTGACGTCGACGTTGACATCATGACGTCATTTTCGGAATCGGGTTAGTCCATGGACCTTTCGTAGACGACTTACATCATTTTCTATGCGTGCACGAAGACCAAATAAAGGCTTGATTTTAAACCAACGTCATCGACGTCAACGTTTGCAGTGGGCGCAACAACGCCGAGCCCAAAATCAAATGATCTGGGATCGTATTGTGTTCACTAATAAGTCACGATTTTGTCTCGGCATGAGTGATGGACGCTGTAGAGTTTGGCGACGTCGTGGCGAACGTTATAAGGATAGCTGTGTACAGCAGTTCGACCGTTGGGGAGGGGGGAGTGTTATGGTTTGGGGAGGCATCAGACATAACGACAAGACCCATCTGATAACTATTCGGGGAAATTTAACTGCAGTAAGGTACTGTGCTAAGGTTTTGAACCAAGAGGTCGTGCCATATTTCACCCGTCATGCTTCGAATTTGACGTTAATGCAAGACAATGCTACCCCACACACTGCGCGCGTTACACAGAACTTTCTCAGAACCAATAACATTAATGTCTTGCCGTGGCCATCGAAATCCCCGGACTTAAACCCCATAGAACACATTTGGGATGTCTTAAACCGTCGTATACGTCATCGTCAGAACCCGGCGCAAACGCTGGCAGAACTGGAAAGGGCTCTTCACGGAGAGTGGCGGAACATCCCCAGGAACATGGTTCTACGACACACCAGGTCTATGAGGAGGAAAGTTAACGCTGTAATAAACGCGAACGGGGGACATACTCGTTATTAAGATAGCTCCCGTATTGAACGCTGCCATTTTGACCCGTCACCACTTTGTAATGTAATTGGCGTTGAACTATTGAACGTAAATGAATTTTGTTAGAAATGTGATTTGCCAATATAATTAAATTTCTAATAATATCAAATACGTGTTAGTGTTTTATTTTGGTGTTGGAAATATACTATCCTAAACTTCAATGTATACTTACTTTTGCACGTCAGTATAGTAGTCAAGAGATCGACACATTACAAATCACGGGCGTGCCATTCACATTTGATTAGTGATGTAACACAAGCGTGACATTAGTTAATTGATTGGTCAGTGACTTCACCTGGATAAGACAGGTAGATGGTAACATTTTTCCTTTATGCTGACATCAGCCAGGACGACTAAACCCGTACGAAAAGCGATACACCCGTAAACCAGGCAACGAACTTTATATTTATACCAATTTGACAAAAATTACCAGAATTAATTTTGTGTTCAGTTGTATCACGGAATTTGAATAGATGGAGGTTGTATGTTTATATGTGTGTTATAGAAAGCAAATGACATAATAATAACTTTTAAAGAAATTCTAACTTTTTGGGATTGGGTGGGGGGGGGGGGGGGTGCTGGTCGATCGGAACGTCCAGGGTGTCTATATCCGAGCTACAATAAGAAATATTTCTTTTAATATGATCATTAATGTGAGCTTTACATATTTCATAAATACTTCAACTTTACATTTGCTAGTTACCTAATGCAAGTAACCCCATGAGGTCACCACAGGTGTGAAATGACTTACCTGTGATATCAAAGGGATGCGCGGCGGGTAGAGGTAAACAGACGATTGGTACATGCAATTAAAATCTTATACATCTGGTCAATTAACACATTAGGAAAGGTATACAATTGATTGACACCCAAATTCTCTCAGATAATAATTAAATGTACATTGCGATGTACATTATTACGCCCACTATACATATATTTTATATTCACTTGAAAAAATATGAATTAGCAAAAACCGTCAGTAGTGCAATCGTTGCGATGGACAGGTAAAAATTGTCACCGACATTGAGCTTAATCAAGAAGCGATATTTCCTACTTCAAATTCCCGAATGATCCAACGCAGAGAACTAATATAGAACTAACTATGAAAGTTAAATTAAAATGGATATTCAATGCATATATTTACAATTTTACTACGATTGCTTATTTTTTCCAATAATTAGGTTATTACCTGCATTTGTATATGCGTCGTCATTTAAACGACATTGGCGGAACAGCCAAGTTTGAATAGAATTGGCGCTAATGATAATAAATAGTCGTTTGAGCGTTTGACGTCGGGGCATTGTTGTGTATGTTATTCGAAGCGGAGCGACAAGGCTCTAATTGAACAAGCTTAATCTATGACGACAAAAGAAAATCACTGCTACGTCTCGAGAACCATTGCTTTCATACTTTTGGGGAAATTATTTCTGCCAGTTATGTTCCTATAGTTGCAACACAGATGTAAATATAACTCAATAATTGATACATTTGTATTTGCAACGGACTTCCTTGACGGGGATATCATAACATAATGACAAAAATTATCCCAGGCAAATGCGTTTAAAAATTGATTATAAAAGTGAATTATTTAGTAGGATTAGATTAAGTTTTAATTAGAAACCAAAACAATGTTCATTGTTCACAAAAAAGTCCAATATTTTCAAATACGGGATCATATTTATCTACAATCGCAGTTTATATATATACCTCTTTAAAATCTTTCAAATTATATAAGCTATCTTCAAAATCAGGTCCGCAGTGACCGAGTGGTTAAGGTGTCCTGGTAATCTACCACTAGCCCTCCACCTCTGGGTTGCGAGTTCGAATCCCACGTACGGCAGTTGCCAGGTAGGTCGTTAGTTTTTTTCCGGGAACTCCGGCTGTCCTCCACCTCCAAACTAGGCATGTCCTTAAATGACCCTGGCTGTTAATAGGACGTGAAACAAAATAAACCAAACAAAATCTACAAAATCAATTTAATATGAAATCAAAACGGGTTCAATACGTTTTCAGTCTGCCAAACATGTTCTATGTAGAATTTCCAATAATCATGAAGATGTGAATATTTTTGTTGTAAATAACGATACATGTTCTAATTATCTATTATGGCCCTGCTGAGAGGGCATTTTTGCCTCATAGTATAGCCGAGGGATGGGATAGTGCCTGAACCAAAGGCGAGGGCACTATCTCCTCACGAGATAATACTATAAGGCAATAATGCCCTCTCAACAGGACCATAATGGGTTTAGCACATCATCCTTCCATTTAAATATACACCAAAACTCGTTTTATTTTGGAACACCATGGCCAGCTTTTGTCCGTTTCCAAAATCAGCCATTTGCAACAGTAACAAGGGACGTAACTAATGATCCACTTCTAATTTTGCGCAAATAATCGTGCTCTAGGATTTTCATAAGTGTGTTACGTCATCTTGCATGCTAGGGGTGAAAAGCTCTAATGGTTGACTTTTAAGTCCCGAGGTTTGCTGGAGCCGCCATAGCCACAGTTTTCTCATTTGAGTAGTGGCACGGACAATTTTCGTAGTACACGATTTGAAATTATACAGAACTAATTTGATTTCCCTTTTAAATTCATAAATTAAAGGTATTTTACACAACTGACCCTTCCGCTTATACATTAGTTAAGTAATGTTGGTTCCCTACCTTTTGGCCCCTAGCATCAATGAAGAGTCCTAGCAGGACGAAACAGCAGTATGGTGCAGTTTAATTCATTTTTGCGGCATTTTGTATCTATTACTTATTTTAAAAGGTGCAACATATGTGTGTGTTAGTACTCTACATAAATGGTGACGTAGCGTCATAATGCTGTCATAATAGGTGTACGTTGGATATCGCGCAAATTATGATAGTGCCCAGGAGATTGACAGATTTACCTCTTCAAGTAACGAATATTCGATATGAATGTTAGTTGCATCGCATTGCTGAGACTATCAGTATATATAGAGACAACATAGAGATCAACTTTGGCCACAAGAGTAGCGGAACAACCCGATCTTACTATATGCAACAAGGTAAATTAGATGCTTAAACGATCTTCCCAAACAAGTAACTAATATAGGACCGTAACATGCTGATAATATCATCTTTAGGTAGCGCCATGGTATATTGTAGAAAATAAAACAGAGAAAATACCGAAGCGTTAACAAAATCATAATCCAAACTCAAAATCGATTTAACTTGGGGCAAAATATAAACAAAGGAAAGATTTACATTGAGACTCTTGTAAAAGTACAAGAGAATAGGACCAGGTGTTCCGAAAGAGTAAACGTCTTCTGCTTCGTCGACGACACCCGCCATGTAAATCTTTGTCACATCCAAGTAAACATCAAGTTCTCAAAATGAGAACCGAGTATCATTGTCAATCATAACAAGTAAACATACTTATGGGCATACTCAAAAACGTCCATCTTCATATCATTTAAAGATACAGAATATTTCTCAACGAGACAAAGATGGCGACCATATCATTTGATACTGGTAGGGGACTTTGAAGCGTTGGTCTTTTTATAAAAATACTGAAAACCGCATCCGAGGCCAAAACCATTCAAGGAACAAATTGCTGGTTTGGATTGCATTTTGACAACACATAAAACAAAATGAGCCAAACAGTTGAAATGTGTGCACATACTAAATTAACCCTATTGGGTTCCACCTGGTAGTGGGATGGGAGTTGGGTCGGAGAGAAAGTGGGGGTGGAGAGTGGTTGGTTGTTATAGTCCCACGGATACAAACGTGAACCCCATTCAACAACGGATGCCTCGCAACAAATTTGGTCCAGATCATGTGATCCATAAAAAGAATAAGGATTGTAAAGAATTTACTAAATTTCCCTTATTGGGCCCCGCCTAACAGTCCCGAGGAGTTTCTTACAAATAATTTATACAAAATTTGTTCCCAAACATCGAAGGATGCTTGCAAATCAAATTTCGACAATATCCTGTGATTTCTTAAAAAAAGGGTACAATAAATAATTGAATATATTTCCCCTGAAGGGCCACGTCCTCAGGCTCTAAGGGAGTCAGATCCACTTCGCCTAAGAATACTTCAGATCAAATTTATTTATAGGAATTATTATCCCTCAAAAAGAATACGAATTTGAAAGAATTTGTATTTCCCTTTTGGGCCCCGCTCCTCAGTCCCCAATGGGGACTGAGGAGCGGGGCCCAAAAGGGAAATACGGGGGAATGTCACATCAACTTTTTATACAAAATATAATCCAACTCACGGAAAGATGTTTCTGGCCAAATTTGGTAAAATTCTGCTATTTGGTTCAGGACTAGTAGGAATTGATAGGAAAAGTTGACGGACGGACGCTGCACCACGGCATAAGCTCGCATGCCCTTCGGGCAGGTGGGTTAAAACGAAGCTTAATACTTCAATGTATTGAGGACTGCAATTGTTTCTTTGAACTGTCACAATGATTGAAACTGACAAAGCAAAATTAGTCACTATACGATATGTTCTCAAGATATCTAAGAGTAATCTTGGCGCGAGCTATTGATGCTTTTCATTTGTTTTAAAAAGGTTGAAACTTTCCCCTTCCCTTCTTTTTTCTTTGTATTTAATCTTAGTTATGTGAAATTTGATCATTTCTCTTAAAAAGTGATTGTTTTTGTCTACTTCCATAGATGACCACCGTTTGGCCATATTGTTTTTCGATAAAGTGCCAAAACTGGACAATGCACAACTAGGGACACAAGCAGGAATCTGCAATAAAATAGATCAAACATGATATTGTATGTGCTTTGTCTCAGGAATGTCTATTTTATCAAATATTTTGTTTTAAGGAACGACTAAATCATCAAGCAAGACAGAATTCCAAGATGTAAGTTGAACAGTTTTATATATTAATAACGATAGCAATTGATATTAGTTTCACAATCAAGTTAAAACCTTGCCTATAACTAAGGTACCGCCTTAAGTGAACGCTTTGTCTATGCTTCTGGCCAATCCACAATCATTTAAGTGTCAGCAATAATGTTTTGCTAAAATAGTTATAATTGTGGACTGATTAGGGTCCACATTAGGGTGTTAATGGCTTCATATCTACGATTTAATTTTACTTTGTTTCATTAGTCTGTCCTAATGTACACTCAATGGTATTCTTTATATTTTGACATTATGTTGAAGTGAGAGTGCTGCTAGAGATGATATCAATGCCATAAAATTGAATATATATTAAGATTGTTTTTATTAGGACATTTATAATTGACGCAGTGCCTCTATGCCCATATAATGAAATATATTTAAGGATTAACTTTCAATTTTGTTTAGGTTATCGGGGGATAACTACAGTGGAACACGGGTAAATTCAATAACCGGCGAATGAATTACCCGTTTTCCATTGTAGTTATCCCTCGATAACCTAAACAAAAGAGAAAGTCTATCCTTACATTTACAGTATCTTTCTGTGAAACTATTTTCTTCATTATACATTGTAGTCCCACCTTCGGGAACAAATTTCATTTCAAAACTAATAAACGTGAGAATGGTTCAATAAATGTGACAGCATGAGATTTGCATAAATCGATGTTAGCTCCACCCACGTTTATTGTTGGTGACGTCACACAATTGTTTTTTCAAACTGGAGGATTTGTATAGCTTCGTCCACATGTATTGTTGTCGACGTCATAGAAATTTGGCACGTGTTTGACTACAGTTATGAGGTGATAATGATAATCAGTGGAACAATGGTTTTCGAGTGAATGTCAGTGTAGACTGTAAATATATGTATAATACGATTTAATAGACACTTCTTGTTGTTGAATAGCAGTTAGCCAGGTGGTAAATTCCAGTTTCAAGATGTTTCCAAGGATTGTCCAAATCAATTTCAAAGTCTTTAATTGTTGACGCCTGGATTACAGCTTCTGGAAGACTATTCAATATTTCAACAGTTCCGAATCAAAACTAGTGTTTCCGAATTTCAAATCTACAATTTTTTTTTCAGTTTCTGTGTGTGACCTCTCGTTCTGGAATCTGTATCTCGATCAAACATGCCTTTTGTGACTTTTTTATCGTGTTCATCATTTTGAAAATATTAATAATATCTCCTATCAGACTGCGATATGCCAGTGTCAAGGAGGTCTATTAAGTATATCGCTTTATGATAATTCCTTCAGTCCTGGTATCAGCTTTGTTGCACCTCTCTGGACCCTCTCAATCGTTTCAATAAACTTCATTTTATGGATTCCAGACGCTTACAACATATCCCAAGTGTGGTCGAGCTAATGCCTTAAATAATTGTTTGAATATCACGTCATCCTAATATACAAATGCTCTTCCTATAGGCCCAACAATACGGTTGCCTTTGTTTTTCTGCTTGTTGAATGTGCCCAGAGAAGTTTAGATCTTTTTCAACCATTAGGCCTAATAAAGTGTAATAGACGTGAAGCGGGATGTAATTGATATCGACTGGAAGATAAAAGTTTCACCTTTAAAATGAGGCATGCTTGTAACGAATTGGACTATATTCAGTGAGCTTTGAGTGAAAATAGATCGATTTTCTCGTTCAGGCTGTTTCTTTTCCTTGTCAAAGTGTCATAGCATTAGGAGTGGTTATATTCGAGAGAGGTAAAAATATATCCAACAACCACGAGTGGTCCGTGCGATCTGTTCCTACCACATTTATACCAAAAACGCAATTGAACACAACACAGCCGATTGGCAAGTTTGAACCATTGTCAATATACTGTTTCTAACTTACAAACAATTTATGATAACTGTGGAATATCTTTTCGCTGTACGTAAATTTGTAATAGCCAAGGTTTCATAATGATCATATCAAGAACATCGAGTTTGCAAAAATCCTAATTCCAGTCATCAGTGCTATTCTGTAGTAAAAAAAACTTGTCCATGAATGGAAATTGGTTCCATAAATAAAACAAATGTTGTTTTATTTTAGCCTTTCAAAGAGATTTCTGTGCAATATGCAACGAAACATGGAAACACCCGTCTGCTGCGTGCGTTGGCAGCAGAGTCAACCGACGGTCTTACGGAATGTGTACATGCCTTCCCCTTGCACACCGCCGTATCCCTTGGAATGAAGAAAACCACGTTGTTCCTTCTGCAATCTGGATTTGATTTGGAGGACTGTGATGAGTCTAATCGGACTCCAATTCAATGTGCCGATCAACGGCAAGAGAATGTGTTGGTTGAATATATAAGGAGAATGGACGGAATAGATAATCCACTTTCAACACCAATACCCCAACAACCTGGTGGTATGTCCAGAGTATCATACAGATTATATGCTATACGCAGGTTACTTCTTTTACTAAAAGGAATTCAATTATTTCTTTCTCAATGATATAAATTGAAATCAGGGTTATTGAATTGTCGTTCTGAATGTTATGTTTAACAGTTGAAAAAATGAAAATGATTCCTTATTATATACTTGCATGCAAAAACCATACATGTGTATTTTGTTACAGTGACCATTGTTGGTAAAGAATCCTCTAGTGGCGAAACTGTCTGCGTTGTCAACATGGAAAGAGTTGATTTATCTACAAGAACGATTTACCTCCCGTCCACACAGGTGAAAATCAACTGTTTTTTTTTTAATTTGCATCAATATGATAATTTAGACAATTAAGACGAAGGACTTTGTATGACAATCTGCTTCTTTATTAAGACAGTTTGTCGGATCTGTATCCGTCTTTGTGACATTTCATCATAGTACCTAGCATTCCATTAAGCTATAGTATACTGAAAACGTTATAGTATACTGAAAACGTTATAGTATACTGAAAACGTTATAGTATACTGAAAACGTTATAGTATACTGAAAACGCTATAGTATACTGGAAACGTTTTAACTTATTTTAACCTTTATACTGAAAACGTTTTAGCTTATTTTTAAATATGGAATAAAGAGGGAAATAACAGGAAAAGCTCCCAGTGCAAACGCGTGGCCATGTCTCTCTCTGGACTGTCGTATTTCCCTTTGAAAATTACCTTTTGTCTATAATCGTTAAAGAATTAATGTTATTTCAACTGTTTCTTTCCCAAGTTCCGATCGACGTTCAAGGACAAAGACCCATCACGACCAATGTTTTTTGTCTCTCCGTACCTTTCCGAATACGGAATGGTTTGTACATACCAGATGTATGGATTGCTTTGGTGCCTCGGGAGATATCATGGAGAGGACTACCTTCACTGCTTGGAAGATATCATTCTTCCGAAGAAGAACATCCTACTGTTCAAGGATGGCCGCACAGGGGTACTCGATTTCCGGTCTTGGATCAAAAGAAATGTGACGGAACATACAGACCACAACAGAGAAAGTAGTTTAGGTAATATCGTTTTTTGAAAACACTGCAATACATCTTATTGTTTACACACTGAAATGAATTTTTTGGCAATAAACTCAATGTACAGTTGTGAAATCGCACAACGTAACACAATGTGCGGTGTGCGCACGATGTGTGAACGGTGTGTGCACGATGTGACAATAATGCAATCCTGGGCGATTATTTCTAACACACATGTGGTCGCACGATAAACAAACACTGTGCGATGACAATCGTAGTTGATGTAAATTGAGTTTTGGCTTAACAATATAAACGGTTTCGCGCTAGTTGTTTTAACCATATTTCTATATTTCAAGCGCATACATTCGCTGATATTTCTATCTATATATTTCTTAAATTATGAAAAGTATTTAAATAGACATATTGATAAGTTTTACTTCAGGTACGTATTGCCATTTTTGAATAAGTTATACATGTACCAAGACCATATATTTAGATGTCTCTGGGCCGGGGCAGTTACAAAACTTGTGAAAACACAGGTAAAGTGGATGAGTATGTCAAAAAAGTAAAATATCTAGGAATGATTCTAGACCCTAAACTGTCATGGAAACCACATATTCAATACATCCAAAAAAAGGTGCAAAAAAGCCCTTAATACAATGGTCTACGTTTCAGGTAACAATCTAGGGTCAAATAAACACACTCTACTAAACATATATAAAGCACTAATTCGATCAAAACTCGACTACGGGTGTCAAATTTATAATTCGGCCTCAGACAATATACTCAACTCGCTTGATATTATACAACATAAAGCACTCAGGATAGCGTTAGGAGCAATCAAAAATAAACCATCAGTAAGTCTTCTAGCTGAATCGGGCGAAATGCTACTTAAACTAAGACGAGAAAAACTAATTCTAAAATATTGGGCTAGAACAAAAACATTGGGTCCAGATTTCCCTCCTAATAAATTAGTAACCAAAGCTAGTACAACTATTTACAGAAAGAAGCTAAAATAGCATCAAAAACCTGCGTACGATCACCAGGTTAATGATTTGATTAGGGAACATAAATTAGAAGAAATACATATAGACGAAAACTGTCAAAATCCATTGACTCCATGGCTCCTAAGTGAACCCGAGATAAATTACGAAATTCTTAAAAACACAGACAAAAAGTCGAATCCAATAGGAGCCAAAACAATAGCACTAGCAACAATTGAAGACAAATTCCAAAATTGCTCTAAATACTATACCGATGGCTCTACAAATCCGACAAATAATAGTGTAGGTTTAGGAGTTTATTCCCCTGACGATAACATAAATATATCACTAAGAATATCTGACCACTGCTCTGTTTACTCCAGTGAACTAACAGCTATATAGCTAGCACTACGTGTGATAGATCAAATTAAGCCAGACGGGGCAGTTATCCTATCGGACAGCCTTTCGTCCATACAATCTATAGAAAATAGAAACAGTAACAGGCACGTCACTCTCAATTCAATATTATGCTGTCTACAACTGCTCGAAGAGCAGGGCATATCAATAACATTAGCATATGTACCATCGCATGTAGATATACCTGGTAATGAAAAAGCAGATAAGCTAGCCAAATAAGCACTAACCCGCAATGAAATAGATATAGACGTCAAACTATCTAAAACGGAAGTCTATTCACTTATTAACAAATCAATAGACCAAAAATGGAAAAACATCTGGAAAAGCCAAAATAACCATAATAACCTTCGACAAGTAATAGACATTCCAAACCAAAACCCAAAATTATACGGTTATAGTAGAAAGGAAGACGTCATCATTACTAGACTAAGGCTTGGAAAAACTAAACTAAACTCTAACATTCATATCATGGTAAAAAAAGATCATCCTCCGAACTGTTCATATTGTAATAACGAAGAGACAATTGAACACGTTCTCTTCTCGTGCCCCGAACACACAATAGCACGTACTGAACTTTTCCGGGACCTTAATACCAATAAAATATCTATAAATTAATTTAGTCAATTATTAGAAACACTTGATAGCAGAAAATAGTACAACAACTGGTTCTAAAATATCTAAAATCAATAAACTACATTCATAGAATTTAAAAATAACACCATCGAATGTAACGGAGATCCATACTGGAGAGACTCGGGCTCATACCTAAGGCGTCGGCGGACCGGTAGGGCTCTCCCTTGGAGCTCCACCAACTTATAGAACTACTCAAAGTGATTAAGCTATTATTGATACTGTGACTAAATAAAGATACCACACACCCTGCTGGCGGGAAAGGCACTTTTTAAAAAAACAAGGGTTGGATGCAGGGTCAAACGTTATGATTTAGAATATACCTCGTATAAATCTTAAACAAGAGACATACAATAACGGTTATATAAGATCTAGATAACACACATGTGTAATTATATAGATATAGAATCCTCAGATAGACAATAGGTTTCTGCAACGTCTTTGTTCCGACCTCAGGCGGGGAGTTCCAATCAATTGATCTGTCTCCTATCCCACATTAATCCAGCGTCATATCTAAATAAAAAAATCAAATTGATATTATTGGTAAAACTTAATAAACCAACTATTAGGCCTTACGATTTACACACAGTAAAAACGGAGTAAAGTTATGATTCATCTGCTGCCCGCCTTGTCTCAGATGCTTATAACAACCAAACTAACATATAACATAACAAATTCAACTCTGTACCATAGGTTCCCCCGGATACCAAGGGAGACTACACCAGGGTGGGTTACTACTGACCCATCCATTAATTGGTGTATACTGGGGTCCCAAGAGGTTTGGGGCCTCCTCCTCTGTGCCCCATCCCTTTGCAACCAGATAACACACGAGAATATTAAATTCAGATAAAATTAAATCGATAAGACCCGCTACAGTCACAGCTTCTCACCTCGTCAGGTGCACTTATTAAAGTGAATGATCTGTGTAGTTGTGGGAATAAAACAAAAATGAAATAAACTAAAATATAAACGAATTTCATAGGACCTGCAACAGTCACAGCTTCTCACCTCGTCAGGTGACCTCTACGGAGGGAATGATCTTTGTAGTTGTGGGAATAAAACACCCGCGTAATCAAACTAAAACTCAATCACATTTATATTGTTTTTCTACAATGTCTAAAAATATGCACCAAGACAATTAGTATTTAAACACTATTTATCCAGTTTCAATGCTTACCATTAATATAGGTAATATGGGCTAGATTGCAAGATTTTTGGGGACTGCAATTCTGCGTACCTTTGGACAGTGTTCACACCCTTGGGTCTAGTTCACCTCTTCACATATATAGGGTTAGTCCTACTCTTATGCTAGGAGTGGTAAGCATGGATACTGTTTATTCATACCGATACAACAAAGATCCCGGAGGACCGGTAGGGCTCTTCTGGTCGGAACACATCTATATAGGGTAATATACGGCCTACAATATAAACCTCATCCATCACCCGTCCCTCCCTGGTCCAACACAACCCAAACCACCATAAGCACAGCTCTTGATACCCTCACTCCCCCCCTTTCACCCCCCTCCCCTCGTAACAAATGTTACAATACATACTACCCTATGCACCTCTATCCCTTCCCTCCTTTTACCCTACTAAATGTCACGCTTTACAAAAACAACAAAAGAAGCCCGAACGAGGATTGGTACATTATGTACAAGGTGAAAGCTATGATGAGACTTATACGAAAGTGGACAATTGTAAAGTGATAAAGGTATATATTGTGATGAATGAAGAAGAACTGAAAACAGAACGGACTACAAAAATAAAATTTCACCTGCATGCCTTCTTGCACTAACATACAGTCGTCGAAGAAGAGTAGGTGTGATAACGCCGGCTCAGAGGATCGCCCAATAATTTTAAATTTATAGAAATAGACCTTAATTAGCTATTTTGGCGGACATTTAAAATCATAGATACTACCAAATTCGATAGTAAACACTGGGCGGCCAGGTCGGTGCGGTTCGACGTTTTTTTCGGTTTTTTTTTTTCGCTAAGTCATCTTGGTACGACCGGCAAACTTCCTCCATCGAGTTTTAGGTAGGACAATTTTAGGCAAAGGGGTCGTCCTCCAAATTATAGCGCCCCTATGTAGGTTGGTAGGCCAGACGACTCCTATATCCACCCTCTCGACCCATTCCCCTTGCCTTTCCTCCTACATACTTTATCCCTTCTACTCTCTTTCCTATCTTTTCTCGTCCACCGAAGGTCGCAAGGCCATGTGAGGACGTAAAACTTTCAAAAAATAAAAATAATAAGGTAAAGTGGTGGGAAGGGGAGGGGGTGTTCAAATAACTTATTATAAGAGTCCAGTTTGTTTTCATAGCGGTCGCTCGGAAATAGCTGTGGTAGCGGATCGCCGAACACGGGATAGGTAAAATTTGTGTTATTGACCTGTTCTATTACCTGGGAGCTAACCCCGCACTTAACTGTCTCATGTTCACTGCAATACTGTTTACCGTATATTTTAAATATTTGTTTTCATTCATTTAACGACAAATTGTACCATATCGTGCGTGTGTGCTATGAGAATAGCACAGAAGAACGAAATATCATTAAATCGCCCAGTTGTGCACACCATTGGCGAACGAAGTGTGCACTGTGTACATGCATGCATGATGCTCTCACGCATTTGTGGTGCGCTGCGCGTTACCACAACTGTACATGTATCACCCGAATACAAAGTTTGAGAAAGAATTATCAATTTTTAGATAAAATTTTGCATTATGTTTTCCGTCACCGTATTGACATTAAAAAATGTCCACACACATTTAACATTTGCAATTAGAGATCAATTTCACCACTAGTTCAGAAGAATGTTTTTCTGAATTGTGTACAACTTTTCACACATATTATTTGTCAATTTCGTTACTGCTAGTTTCGTTTTCTTTAAGATCTATGATTTTACATATTGTCTTCATTTTCTATATTGTTAATCAAGTGCTTGTACCTGATTGGATTCGCGCGCTTCTTCACAAAAAATCTGAACCCATTAATGCGGAGACGATTCTCTGTGATGGATGGACGCCCATGCATTATGCTGTCCTAACACGCAACGATGAACTGGTCAAGACATTGCTAGACTCCGGGGAGGGACAGTTGACAAAAAAAACTCATACATTGCTCCCAGAGTTTATCCTTGACCAGCTGAAAAGAAAAAGCCGTTTTGAGTATGAGTTTGTGTATAGTCACATCGACGGATTCACGCCTCTAATGCTTGCAACATTCACAGAAAATCAAACGGCGATTGAACTGATAGGGCAGTGTATTGAAACACTGAACATATTCAACGGAAAAGACATATCGGATTGTCTCGCGATAGCATATTGTGAAGACGCAGAGAGAAAACTTCTTGAGGTTCTTTGCCGGATAGGTGAAAAACAATTGTCCAAAAAGCATGGTGTCACCGTCAACTTGCAACCCGTCTACCGAAAGAAAAACCCAATGGAAAGGATACTGTTTGGTTCCTCAACAGATGTGATTGAGACGATTGAAGAGGATTTCTTTGCAGTCAAAATCATAGTTGAGAACAAAACTATTACAAAAGAATATATGAGTCGGGGAACTATAGACGATGTTCCCGAAGAAGAAGATAGTTTTTTGGAAGAAACGATACGGCTCCACTCAGATAGGTTATGGAAAAGACACAGCTTGCTTAATGCTATTATGCCAGGGCATGTATCGTCACTTCCTGACAAATGCCGAGAGTATCGCAAGTCGGTCATGGTTGTCTTCCACAGCACTGACAAGGAATTGATCCCTGCATCTGAACTGCCTTTCCAAGAATATCTATTTACCCGTGGCAAACGAGTTTTAGTTCACGTTACAGAGGGGTCATTTAGATTTGCCCCAACGATACCAACGGCACAGGTAGGCCGTAGTATTGATTACGAAAAATTCCGTGCTTCATTAGGAACATTTGTGGAGAGTTCTCAAAAACAAAAAGGAATGTTGACCTGTGCTCACACGTTCCTAAGAGATTTTCTGGACAGCGATGTTATTTCATGTGATCATGTATTTGATCCAAACACTTCGCCAGAGGTCCTCAGAGTGTATGAAGTTGAGAGAAAGCGACTGACAGTTTATAAGGAGGACAGGACATCTGCAGAGGAAAACAGCACCACTAAATCTACCGCTGGCAATGCGATGGATATTGCGTTTCCCCATTCGTACGTAAAAATATACTTTGTCTGATTTCTTGTGATATCTCGATAAAGATAAATAATACTATTTCACGTTGACATTAAATAAGTTCCAATTTAATAAATCATGCGATGTGATATATACACCAAACAACTGTTAATTTATGTACAGCTATATGATGCAGTTTAAGTCATTATTTGGCACGACTTTTTTAAAAGCACTATTTTCGTGTGACTTTGTTTACAATCCTTTTGACTATGGTTTGTTTAAACGTCATTTACAGCCATGCGTGTATTGTTATCCCTAAGGCAGGATGGTCAGTCAATGAAAAAAGTTAAAAGATAAAGTCGACATTTGTACCTTATAAAAGCATAACCGACAAAACGGTAATTATACAGGTAATAAGATGCCAAGAAGGCCTGTACCACTCAAATGAAAATTATGGAATTATTAGAAAATATTTTCAATAAAAGTGCTCAGCAAATACGTCAAAATATTAAGTCTTAAGAATGTCCTAGTCTAAATAAAACCTTATACTACGCTATTCTAGCATGTTAATGGTCAAACATCATCACACAAAACTGTTCATATTGTGGAAAAGTTCTTAAAAGTTCTATCTGACCCCTGTGACCTTGGAAGTAATTCATTTGAGGACACTTTAGACCATACCTACCATACCAGTATCATTACTTTGTGCCTCCTGTTGAATCAATAGAAGTTGTCTTAAATATTTGTTTTTATTTGACTACTGTAACTGTCAAACAAATCTGCGAAGAAAATTAAGAGCAAACTATCCAATGTACCTACTGGCCAATGATCAGTATTTCCAGTACATTTATTTGCAGGTTTTACATATTTTACCCATGCGACCTTGAATGTCAATAGTTTGAGACAACTCGTGCCAGGTTACCTAACAAGGAATAAAAAAAATCCATAAAGATGAAGAAAACTTCAATGGTTCGTTTTTTTAGTCAACTGCTAAAAATGATGTCACCCAATACGAAAAAATCTCCTTTATATGTTATTTTCTACAGTGGAAGTTGTGGATATGTCAAACGGCTGCTCTTTCGGCCTGACAAGGAGGTGGGTATAGACGCAGCTCTCATCATGTTTGATGGTGACGAAACATTCACTATCAGTCCACATTTGCACCTTGAGCATTCTATGGCCGTGCAGCAAAAGGAAAATCAAGGTATTTACACAGAAAACGACAATTTCGTCATTTTAACGAAATTACTTTTGACAAATACATTGAAGATGTAATACTGATTTCGCCCTTTCAGTTACACTGATCTTTAATGCATATTACTGGTTACAATTTTTGAATTGTTTACCAAATGACTTCACGGTAAAAATACTAATAAATGTTATTTATTCTAATGAGATATCGATATAGTATTTCATATTTGTTATAATAGCGTGCTAACATCTCTATAAAGTGTACATAATTTTCTATAGAATATTCCATTGTGTCAGCGTCATAGAATATAATATCCTTGTAAATTGACGATGAAGCATTTAAGGATTCACTTATATCTTTGTTATATGTTATGGAGGTATAGCACAAACAACCGGAATGTACTCTTAGACTTAATAAACCGCAGTTTATGACGAGAGTACACTCCGGTTTTTTTGTTATAACCCAATAAAATAAAAAATAGATTCAAGTTAATACTTATAATTTAATCTATCCCTGCGAAAATTCACTTTGTCGATTAACTCTTTTCTCTTACAAATTAGTACGGTGCTGCATCAGCCAATCAAAAGCGACGTTATAAAAGGCGACGTCATTTGTGAAGTTATGGGCTGATAACATAATTTTTTAAACCAATGAAAATGTTTGTTTCAAACAAGATTAAATTATATATGATTATGATATTCTTTGACATGTAATATTATGCTGTAGTGTGCACATGCTGCCTGCGATACGTTATGTACCCGTGTGTTGTAATGAGCAGCAAACGCATCATTACATATTAATGTATACCTTATAACGTATTCATTAACATATCAGTGTTCAAAATCATAATTATCTTAATAACATCCCCGGACCGAAGTGAGGAGGTCACTGGTATCCACCTGTCCTTTGTCTGTCTGTCTGTCTGTATGTATGTAAATCTCTTTCTTAACTGATAGTCGGATTGCGATGAAACTTCACATGTATGATCAGTATGTTATGTAATTCATCGACGTTTTAATTTCAGATTTGAACTCTTTTAAGGGAGTTATGCCCTTTTATGTTAAAAACTTGTCCGGAGATCTACTCCTTAACTTACAAGAAAATACCTTCATAAGAATGATCAGTGTGTGATTTAGTTGTGCATCAGCATTTTAGATTTAGATTTTAACCCCTTTAAACTGAGTTACGCCCCTTTATGTGAAACTCTGGATTGGAGATCTCCTCCTTAACTAACAAGCAGATTTTGATGAAACTTCACAAAAATGATAGGTATGTTATGTAGTTGTGCGTCAGGAATTTAATTTAAGATTTTGACCCCTTTTAAGGGATTTGTGTCCCTTTATGTAAAACAATTTGTCCAGGTATCTGTTCATTAACTAACAGGCAGATTTTTATTAAACTTTACTGAAATGATCAGTAGTTTGCATTAGTATTTCATTTCAGATTTCAAACCCTCTTAGAGAGAGTTTCTGCCTTCTATGTACTTTTTTTGGAGATCTTCAACTAAACTTTCTCGTGAAAATTCAATTTTTTGGGGTATATGTTAAAGTTTTGCATCGCCATTTTAATTTCATATTTTGACTCCTTTTCAGGTAGTCAGGATATTTATTCAGGTAGTCAGGATATTTAAGATAAAAACTTTCTCTACATAGTTCCTAATTCTGTCAGTTGACCGGAAGATCAATATCAGTAAAGGAGTTTAGACTACGAGTATCTGCGGGGGGTATTATTACTGTATCTGTCTAGCCTACAGGGAAAAGCTTGTTGGTTATCACACAAACAAAAACAAAAATGCTACTCTTGCTTTGGGAGGTTTTATTTTCCTTGCATAGCATTCTTACGTTCTCATTTCACAAATGTTGGCATTATTTGATAAATTGTTCGTTTCAACAATAAGTACATGATGTTTGTAATCAAACCTGATTAAATAATTTTGAAAAATAACATTTCAGGTGTTCAAAAAGAGGACCTGCAATTCTACGGCGAAGAATTTGAATGTACACGATCCGTACGTGTCTTGAAATGTGGCATTGGAACTGGTTTAACTTCTGGAGTTATTCCTTTTGTTCATTCAACGGGCCAGGTCAGAGTAAGTGATGACAGTTTCGAGCCAATGGGATTCTGCAACAGTAAATCCAAACATATCATGAAAGGGCAGATTGTTGTAAAACCGTTAGTAACATCGCCAACATTCTTTTCCCAAGGGGATTCCGGATCTGCGGTGTTTCTCATGGAGAAAGGTTCGCCTTTGAAGTGCATTGGAATGGGAATAGGATATATGACAAAGTGTTCCGACGTTCTTGTCACTCCCATTCGTTCTGTTTTGGAAGCGATATCGGAGGGACAAGAAACCACGTACTCCTTACTGGCATCGTTCGACGACATCCATGACGCACATGAAGGAGATTCATAACCAGTGTTCCCAGATTGGAGATATAGTATAATGTATCGGAGGCTGCTTACAAACTAACGTGAACAGAATATAACACATACAGCTATGAATGCCGCTGATTTACTTACTTCTATTGTTCTGTTTACCCATTGGTGGGTTTTTTATGCAATCAACCTAGAAGTTATTAACCAGTGTTCCCAGATTGGAGATATGGTATAATGTATCGGGGACTACTTACAAACTAACGTGAATTGCTATGAGTACCGCTTATTTACTGTAAAACTTCTGTTATTATATTTACCCATTGGTGTTTCTTTTAATCAACCAAGAAGTTTTTTAAAAGAAGCTGGCCATAAAAAATCCTGCCCCAAAATTTTCAAGAAATGGAAGCTGATTCATATTATAGTTTTTTATAATCAGTTCTTCCAATGAATTTCCGGGATTCAAGTCGGTGGATTCAATAGTAGGACCATCGCGTTGTTTTGGTTTTTTTTTATTTTGCAAATCATAAAGCTATTTTTTTCATTTGTACCAAACAAGCATTGCTATTGTCAATTGTTAAAGTGTAAAATTTAACAGCAATATCATTCTGTTCTGAATATTTTCACCACATTTATGTCTGAAAGGTTATGTTCAGATCAAATAAGTAAGTGACAAGTAACTAAATTTTAGGACTATTTATTTGCTATATCATTATATATCGCTTGTGGGTCAAAGAGGAAACATTAACGGCAGTTTTTCGCGATGAATAATGTATCATTAATATCGTTTATTTGCATGATACGAATTCTTAACAATTTTACTTTGGACAATAAAGATGTGTTTTGCAACTTTTAAAAGCAATCCGCTCCATTAACCAGACAAAAAGACCCAAATGAACATAAGAGTTATTGTTTAAGTGCAGTGTCAAAAAGATGAAAAACCCAGGGAAAATTAAAAGTGCAGATTCTCAAGCTGGGGCAAGAGAAAATAAATTAGAGTATACCGACGCGTTAACAAAATCATAATCCTAACTGAAAATCGATTACCCAGGGGCAAAATATGAACAAAGGAAAGATTTAATTCTTTATTGCTTGTATGTACTGGTCTTATTATATCAATTAATATTTTAAGTGGTATTGCAGACTGCACGTGAGTTTGTTCTTCACAAGTTACGAACTGGTGTTTACAGTCAAAAGCAGCAAACATCCGTGATATCTATATAAGCACAGTTACAATAGCGTAAAATGTATGCGCATCAGCATTTTAATAAGACATTTTTGTTTTTCCTCGACATCATACTTGTTCAACTACGCCCAAACCATAAGCTTTGGTCTTCGCTCTAATCTCCATATCTTGTAAAATGTTTCAAGATTAAAACGGAGCGAGGAGAAATATGATTGTGATTTTAGAAGTTTTATTTCATTTGTAAGCATGTCGGTTTTATGTTCAAAGGCACGGTGGTCTAGTGGTAGGACGCCAGGTTCAAGGTCGAATGGTTGCGAGTTTGAGTCCCGGTTACCGCATTTGTATTGTGTCCTTGAGCAAGATACTTTACTCCGCTTTTGCCTGTCTACTACTTAGCTGTGAATGAGTACGTGATTGGGCAGTGCTAGAAATTGTAGAATGCTAGCAGTGAGAGCCGAGATGGCAGCACCGGTTATATGCTCCCCAAGGGAGTTGAGAACGATATTACTTACAAACTGTACATATGCGACTTTGTACAATACAAAAAAGAAAGTATTTGTTCTAAAGGTAAAATAAAACTTGAGGGGACACTTCTAATAAGAAGATTCTAATTTATGTGGAACAATTTCATGATTGGTTAATTATCACCCCCAGCACACACACGTACATACACACACATATGGAGATATTAGCCAGGTGGTATATGACAAGTAGTTAGCGCCTGATAAGGCAGCTCCTGCGAACTCCTCAAAATTGTATATGATAAAACTGTATGTGTTATTTGTATTGATTGTATGAGAATTGTATATCTACATGTATGTACTGTAAAGCGCTTTAGAGTGGCTTATGTAAGCTAGATAGGGCGCTATCTCAAATGTTGAACATTATTATCATTATTATATGGCAAGTCTGAAAACGAAGAAAATGGATTTTTAAATTTTATTTTCAGTCAATTTATTTTTATCGTTAAACGTTAAGAGTTATGTTTTTCTCAGTCATAACTTTAGTCGTTTTTCTCAATATCTTTTGAAATATTTCTAATATTTAAAGAGGCATCACGGTAAAACTATATTTTTTATGCTTATTTAGAATTATTGAATATATGAATTAAATGTATACTCTTGTGGAAAATTAATGGGCGATTTACGCTGAAATATGTTCTCAAAAATTTTAATTAATAATTAAAAAAGGGAATCACTATTCGTTGATCAATGATTTGGACATGTAAATTTTTTTGCATCACATATGATAACGCATGCGCATAACAAGTTACATCTAGAAACAAATAATGGCGATCCGCGTGACCTACATGTAACTACCAAGCGAAAAGTGGCCGAATGGTCAAACTTAAACGTAAGGATTATATTACGGAATCATAATGAGGGATGGGAAGTATTCAAGGAAGAGACTAATAGCCCAATTGTTTGCATGTTACAGTTTTCTTCTGGATAGCCGGTGACACAGTTTTGATTTGGTTTTGGGGCCTCCCAAGGGATAACTCTTTCATTCCTCTGTTACATGAAATGCGTTTGTATATTCCAGTAAAACGGCATTATTGAATTATACGGCTGAAGAGAAAGACCTTTCCACATACAAGAAAACCCGTATGGGGGTGTTTACGTTGTAAAACGCCGGTTTAGGTGAGATTGAGTTTAATGTATACAGATCTAGATTCAATTTGGACAAAATATTAATGAATAAATTTATGTCATTATGTGGGGATAAAAAAATGCTTGTCATACCTAATCTATAGAATACGGATTGTACAAATAGTATCGGGTTTGGACCCCGGTATTGAATTTGATATGAATCAAAATATATGCATTAGGCCTATATAAGTGAAGTCATTAATTTATAAAAAAAATCATATAATGTAAGTCCCATATCTGCAGTTGTGTTGAAAATGTTAACGAACCTTTATATTTACATAAAAAAAGTAAAATGAAAACAGAGCTATCATAACATATATAAATGGATTAAGTATTGGGCAATTATCTTCTCGACAAGTTCCAAATTTGATATATATATTATACATGTATTCTACATGTTTAGTGCGTGGTACGTCATATGAGTGCACGGACTTCCGTGATGCATAATTGTAAGTGTTAAAGTATGTTGACGCTGAAAGTTGGATAGATTTTAGATGAATATATAGATAGTCTGAAAAAAAATCTTCAAGACATCGAATTGTATAAAAAAAATCGGAATCATTTCATTTTATTTTTGTACTTTTCAATGCATGCCAGTGACAAATCTACGTGCGCATCCTGCATCCTGTACTCGCATAATTTTGAAAGGACCCATTGAATTTCTGGAAGTGGTTAGATTTAACATTGTGGGACCCATTGTTTTTCGCAATACACATGAAAAGGACCCATGGAAAATAATTGTAGATTGATCACTGCATGCACACCTTTTGTGAAATGGTTCTAAATGAGGATTCGTGAAGATAACTTTTTACAAAAATTAAGGTTTGCCCTATGATTGTCATCGTCGGAAACCCACATGACACTATTTTAAAACGTACAATGTAAGAGTGCAGTGTCGTGTGGGTTTCTGGCGATGCATCCTGTACCCGTTTGCAGTCAGGTACTGATGTCGATAAATATGCAGAGATGTCGACATAAATTTCTTCATATGAATATCGTGTGTAATTATCGTCTGATTATTAATGTGAATGTGATTCAATAAACTTATACACGGACTTTGTGTCTGGTTCATCATCGGACCTATACATAACGCGTCCCTCCCTTTAGGCCCCTCGTCGACTTGCGACAAAATAGTCACTTGATAGACGCGTGATCAGCGCTATTTTTATCGGGCTTTCCCGAGGAATGCAATTTTTCAAGTGGCTAATAAACACATTTTGAGTGGACTTTGAACATTGAAATAACAGGAAAATGTATCTGGTAGTGCAGACAGCATGTACATTCAAGAACTTCATTGTAGACTTCCCCGGGATGCCCCTTTAAGCTTATTTATATTAAATTTTGAAACTGAACGGAAAATAAAGATGGCTGACAGGTGGTTGTGATGTATGACTGTGTGTTATTTCTCGTGATGAATTGGTCTTTCTGTAATTTTCACAGTGAAGTTGCATATGGTCACTTGTTATGCATATTTATTCAAGATCGAAAAACTAAGATTGCCACCAGGAAGTTATCTTTTGAGGTATGGTAATTTAGTGGTAGGACGTGTAACCGAAGTATTGTAGGTTTAATTTATGTCACAGCACTGTCTTTTATCCTTGAGCAAGATATTTCATCAAGGTCCGCTGTAAATGTTTACTGGTTTGACAGTGCTAAATGGAAGCCCCGAAAATGGCTGCAACGGTTGTATGTTCCCCATAGAGCCGAGATAGGCATTGGCTGGTTCCAAAAGGCCCTCTACCAACGCCTTATCATTTGCGAACAACTTTTTGACGAGCTTCTAATTAGGTTGTGACCACGCGTTATGTAAGAAAATCGAATTTTTATTATCATTTTTTAATTTATGTTTTGATAGATGAAATTGTTTTCACTATCTCATATGTATAATTAGCTTGATAAAAATATATTCTAAAGAAAATCCATCTGTCATATTCACGATATAATGCATGACAATATGGCAATTGGTAGTAGTACATTAAAGGAGAGTGAAGAAGGAGGAAGGTTAAAGATCATCATTTGGAAATTAAATTAAGATCCCTGCAAAATGGACGCCAAAAACAATCTACGATATCTTATTTATGTAAATCTTTTTGCAAGTGCTTGTTTCAGTTGACAGGCGTTACTATCATTATGTATTTTGATAAAAATAAAACCATATATAATTCTCAAATGTTTTTATTATTATATTGTACAGGCATTTAGCATGTGTATGTACAAGATATAACAATCTGATTAAAATCATATCTTGATCTCCGCGCCGTTACGTAAACTTCTCTCTGCTGCGTTAAGATCTGAGATAATCCCATAGAGGGTCATGTCCCGATGACCTTTCGCATTAGCCAATCAAATTAATACTAGCAGAATCTTGACAGTGAAATTTTGAGGCGACAAAGCTTGCATAAACACTTTTTTCCGTTTAGTCATTTCGTCACCAAAAAGTTCGTGCGGAATAATGTGACGAAATGGCTTGCTGCAAGATGACAGGTCGTTGGAAAAACCTTTTAGTGATAAGTAAAGAGGCGACAAAGGTCATCTGGACGTGACCTCTTATGGGATGTTGTCAGATCCTTGTAAAACGGAGTGAGAACAAAGATCTGTAATTTAATCAGATTGAAGATATGGAGGATATCTAACAGTGTCTTTAGTAATATTTCACTCGTGGGGCTAATATTTTGATATTTTTAGGAGTGCGCAGTAATACGACATATATTTCACTCGTGGGGCTAATATTTTGATATTTGTCACGAGTGCGCAGTAATACGAAATATATTTCACTCGTAGGGCTGGTATTTTGATATTTTTCACGAGTGCGCATTAATACGAAATATATTTCACTCGTAGGGCTGGTATTTTGATATTTTTCACGAGTGCGCACTAATACGAAATATATTCACTCGTGGGGCTAGATTTAGATATTTTCACGATTGCGCAGTAATACTTCATGTATTTCATATTACTGAAGATATTGTTAGATATTCTGTTTATTGCATTTTTGTTGGAAAACATCACATCAAGTTGACATGCTTAGAGTAGAAACTTTTGACACTAGCAAGTCTAGACACTTCGATGGGACAAAATATATAGAGGATATTTAACAGTGTCTTCAGTAATACGAAATATAATTCACTCGTGGGGCTTATATTTTGATATTTTTCACGAGTGTGTAATAATACGAGATATATTTCACTCGTTGGGCTAATATTTTGATATTTTTCACGAGTGCGCAGTAATACAAAATATATTTCATATTACTAAAGATACTGATAGATATTCTGTTTATTACATTTTTGTTGGAAAACATCAAATCAAGTTGACAATACTTAGTGTAGATACTTTTGACACTACCAAGTCTAGTCACTTCGACTGGACAAAATATATAGAAGATATTTAACAGTGTCTTCAGTAATACCTTTCATTTTAAGAAACCTGTTATACTATGCAAGTCAGCAGTTAGAGCTATCTGTTTGATCGGAGGAAACTTGAATCAAACGAAACATTGAGTATTCACAACGTCTCCAAGTCGAACAGTATAGCCAAAAGTTCATGTATAAGAGAACTAGGACCGTCTGGGACAGTGATAGGGATAAAGTGTAACTCACACAAGCCTGGATGGCTCTGATATTTATCATCTAGATAATGGTGACAAAACAACTCATCATTTTCCTCACTTCTCACCATCTTACCAACTGTAGATTCGGCGGTAATCAACATTGCGTAATGATTTGCGTTGATGATGCGACTTTTTCCAAGATATTATACATTATTTCAGTTATATGACATATGACATACATGTTATCCCTATCACTGTCCCACGATCCTAGTTCTCTTATATATGTACTTTGGGTTATATTTTGCGACTTATAAGAGAATTAGGGTCGTCTTGGACAGTGATAGGGATAACATGTATGTCATATGTCATATAACTGAAATAATGTATAATATCTTGAATAAGCCCCATCATCAACGCAGATCATTACGCAATGTTAACAACCGCCGAATCTAACTGTTACAGTCGGTAAGATGGTGAGAAGTGAGGGAAACGATGAGTTGTTTCGTCACCATTTATCTAGATGATTAATATCAGTGCCACCCAGACGTGTGTAAGTAATACTGTATCCCTATCAATGTCCCAGACGGTCTTAGTTCTCTTATACATGTACTTTTGGCTATATTTTGTGACTTAAAGACGTTGTGGATACTTCATATTTCGTTTGATTCAAGTTCCCTCCGGTCAAACAGATAGTTCTAACTACTGACTTGCATAGTATAACAGGTTCCTTAAAATGAAACGTAATTGTAGAATTAAGTACTGTGTTTTTACAGAGAAAAATTCCCGAATGAGATCACAGATCTCATAATTCTGCGCAGTAAACTTAAGACTTTCGTGTCGTTAAGCTAACTAGCATTTGCACAGAAGGGTAACTTGAAGTTTTTCCCAAGCTAGTTTGTAAGCTGTGTTTTTAATTGGTCAAATCAGAAAAAGCGATATTCTTCATTAGTGAAAAACATCACTTTTATAGAATGAATAATTTTTCATTTCTCACTGTTTAAAATGTAAAACAGTCCTCCCTGTAGATATTTTTAAAAAATGTGAAAACTCGTCAGTAAAATCTTTTGATCACTGATTTAAATAAAGAATGTATTTGTCTTCATATCTTGAATAAGTATGTCATATTACTGAAATAATGTAAAATATATTGAAAACGTCCCGTCATCAACGCAGATCATTACGCAATGTGGATAACCGCCGAATCTACAGTCGGTTAGATGGTGAGAAACAAGGGAAATGATGAGTTGATTTGTCACCATTTATCCAGATGATACAAATATCAGTGCAATCCAGGATTGTGTGAGTTACACTTTATCCCTATCACTGCCAGAGATGATCCTTGTTCTCTTATGCATGTACTTTCGGCTATATTTTGAGACTTGGAAACGCTGTGGATACTCGATCCCACATATTTCCTCTGATCAAGCAGATAGAACTGCTGACTTTCATAGTATAAAATGAAAGGTAATTATAGAATTAAACATTGTGTTTTTACAGAGAAAAACTTGCGAATGGTTTTACAAAATGTCCATTCTGTGAAGTAAAATGAGACTTTCGTGTTGTTAAGCTAACCCGCATTTGAACAGAAGGGTAGCTTAAAGTTTTTCCCAAGCTAGCTTGTATGCTGTGTTTTCAGTTTCAGATATATTTCATTGAATTAACCATCGGATTGAGCAACAGGCGTAGCCTATATCAGCTCTCCCCTCTCTAAAAACATGCAACGACCTGTAAAAAAAGCCCAACAACCTGAGTTGAAATGAAATTCAGGAAACTTCCAGTGAAATCACCTGCTGAGCACATTCTCACATTCCAACAGGTTGTCATGTACATAGTTCTCGATGTTATCATGCAGGACCCAACTTTGTCGCTTGCGTCAATAACTTGCCACTTCAAATTTTAACACGGCCAAGCAACACCCGAAGATATCATAGTCGAGGTTATCCTAATCTTTATAATCAGCATGGTGTTATGCTCAAGTATATAACACGTGTCAAACACAAGATATCTCTACCAAAAGGCTCAATATTGCAGCTTTTAAAGGCCCAATATACGTAACTTCAGGGAAATTTTCGTCATTCTGAAAAATTCTGAAAAAAAATACAGTTTATAACAATAAATAAGCCTAAAACGAAGTAAACCTGAGCGGTAACTAACAAGAAACTCTTGACAAAAAAATCGAAAGAATTGATAATTATTCAGGTGGGGCCCACTTCAACAACAAACCGAAGGTAGAAGACGGTTTCAAATGGACGCGTGTTTACAAATAGCGTGTTTCAACTGCTGCTGTACCGGTAACTGCGAAAGAATTCATCTTGAATATTGCTGATATCAGTTAATATTAACTAAATCTATAAATATAATAAGTTTATTAGACTTGATTTTCGCTTCAAGTTTTACCGAGAGTTACGTATATTGCGCCTTTAAACTAATACATTTTAAATATAAACTTTATTTATTTTTACAACAAGTTATACAACTTATATTAATCACTCTTGTTGGCGGCCTGGATGTTAGCGTGCAAGGGGTTTTATGGTGGGAGGAAAGCGGAGTACCTGTAGGAGAAATCACGTTATCAGGCAGGTGATCCCATACCTTTTCACGTCCGGTCGGGGAATCGAACCCCGGCCGCCTTGGTGAAATGCAAGTGCACTTTCTATTACACCAACCGACCAACCAAGTACTTAGGCCTTTTAAGCCTCATACCTTCGAGGGCGTGTGGAAGAGAATATTTGGTCAGAAAGGGTCATTGTTAACTTCACGGACTAGCAGTTACATCAATGAATACGGTACACAACACCGCAGTAATGCTACAATCTAGAAACAGAAGCCTGTATTTATGTTAAAAGCGATTGGCAATGAGTATTGGTCGGGACAAAAGACATGTGTTTAATAGAAAATCATAGCTTTAGTGTTGGTCAGTTAGGCCTACCTGTCGTTACGCTAGAAAGACGAAGGCTTGTGCTTATCATAGTCCTATTAACCGTTATGTATGAGTGCTGTGCATGCATGCATGCATGCCTGCAGGTGTGCCTGTGCATTAGACTTGATATGTTCGTCCTACGTGGGTAGCGTCATAATCTATACGCAAAATCCCCGTATCTTTCATTGTTTGATCTCTGAATCATTGACATATTATAAAAGGTCAGTCTACAATCAAGTCAGCATACCCTTGATGCCATTATAAATACATCGCACATATATTTGTATTTGGCAGGTGTGCCACAAGGTTCTATTTTAGGACCTCTTCTTTATATAAATACATCGCACATTAAATTAAGTTGTTTTTGATGTTTTTTAGGTTAGTATAACAGTCCATCGACAATTTAAGTATACATCGCACATCTATTTGTATTTGGCAGGTGCGCCACAAGGTTCTATTCTAGGACCTCTTCTTTTTATAAATACACCACACTTTAGGCCATACCAATTTGATTTATTGTTCGTCGGATTTACCGCTCCTATTTTGGAATAATAAAATAAAAGTAAAAGTAAAATATTACCGCTCCAATTTTAGCGTCAATGAAAAATGACGAATCTGGATATATTTTACAATGGTTCAAAATTAAGAAAACGCCATTTCGGATCATATGAATGTTTGAAATAAAGGTAAAAATGGTATTTTAAGCGTTTTTTTCCGGCAGCAACACGAGGGAAATGCGCGACGAGGCTTTTTCACTTGTAAATTAAGAAAACTGAGAATGCGTCAAAATTGCTTTTTATCGTGTTGATCACTACATAATCCGGTCGCCATAATGTATTGCAAAATACCGCAATAGTTAATTTATCGTTCCAAGATCTCTTGATCAAATAAACAAAATACGGAACTCAAGCTGTCTAACTAAAAAGCGACTTCAATCAAATATCTTTTAACATCCTGAATTAAGTAGGCAACATCAGATGTTGTTAATACAAATGTACGACTATAATAACACCTCTATATTGAATTTCAAATCGACACTCTCCTCAAGCAAACGATCCTATTTAGCCGACATCAATGTCATATCATCAGTCTTATTTTAGTAGAAAAGGCCTAATGTTGATAGTTAAAAAACGTGTTTGTTATTCATATTTTGAAATATGTATGTAGGTATTACCATTCGAACTATCTTCCAGATGCCGTGGTTACCTAGTCATCAGTAGTCAAAACATTTAAATCCCGAATGGATGAACACTTGGTTCATGATGCTTATTCAACCACGAGATAAACAATAATGAACTTATTCATATATGGGATGTCAGCTTATGAACTGATATTAATCTTTCTGATTTGGATATGTAGTACACAAATAATGCTTGTGTCCATTAATATTATTATTAATATTATAGCAACCCAGAGGTTATGTTAGTAAAACACCTAGTATCACACATCTAGCCTTCAGGGTTTGTTTTATATAGCGGTATATTAATACCACGGATTTAGATTAGACTATCTAAGTCCGTGATCATACATATATTTTGTCATCATTAATTTATATCAATTCAATCAAATATGCATTCTGCCAAAAAAATGTGGTTGCTAAAACGGCTTTGGTTCAATCACTAAACTTGAATGAATGACATTGGGTCTTCTACTAAGCAGCTAATTCAAGAAAGCTTTTCTCTCAAATGCTGTTTTATTGCACAGCATTATGCAAGTAGTTTGTACCATGGGAATTATCAAAAAAAAAAAAAAAAACGCTACCACAGTTTAAATACGTGTACTATTTGGTGATACATTATATCAATAGTCAAACAATTATTCTGACATTTAGTTTTTTGAAAACTACCGCTCGCTCGTAATTTTACGGAATTCAAATTTTTTGTAAAAACAAAAAAATTGCGCCCGCTCGCTCCAATTTTGAAATCTCATTTTCCGAAGAACAATAAATCAAATTGGTATGGCCTTAAATAAAGGTTTTTTTATGTTTGTTAGGTTAGTATAACAGCCCATCGACAAATTGAGTCAGTTAGGGTCAAACAGCATTGCAAAATATCAGTTACCGTAATTTCCTGCGTATTACCCGCACCGGGGTATAGCCCGCGGAGAGGAAATTAAGGCGTTTTGGAGGCTTTTGAAAATAAATTCAAGATCACCCGCACTTGTACTTTGTATGTGACATGGTGATTTATTGTTTTGAATGTTGGAAATCAGAGACATACATGATGTAAATTTTGTGTTTATTTTGTAAATATATAAGTTTATTTGTATAATTAAAGTATATATAAACTTATCAATGCTATTTTTTGCTTACAAATAGCGTAGATCTACATGTTGATAAAAGTGGAAATATTTAACAACGTATAGCCCGCATTTTTTATAGTTTGGTAAAAATATGCACAGATAGTCCGCACCGGCAGATAGCCCGCACTAGGCATCTTCTGATGTAAAAAATCGTATAACCCGCTGGCAATACGCAGGAAATTATGGTTATACATGAAACAACAAAACAAATGAAAGAACCTGTAAAATATAATATATAACAACAAAAGAATTGTTTATGACATACAGTTACGTGCCATAAGTCTTTCAATTTTTTTCATTTTGTTATATATTCTTTGTATTTCGAACTTTTTTCAATGAATTTTCCTGACTTCGTTTATGGATGGATTTTGACATTTTTTTTTGTCATTTGGTAAAGAAATATACAAGGTTTTCTCTCATAATATTTGTTTAATTTTCCGTGGAGCTATACAGTATTATCTACACTGCTAATTTCCGTATGACGCCATTTCTCTATATAACCTTACCAAAATGACGTCAAACTGGCTTCCCGAAAATTGGATGTTGTAAATAAATTATGATTTCTCTAATTATACACAACGGAAAACAGTGAAAATATTATGAGATGAAACAGGAAACAATTCTCTATAAGTACACAAAATTTCATTAAAAATTATCCCGAAACGAAGTCAGGAAAATTCTATGAAAAAAGTTGGAAATACAAAGAATATATAGCAAAATAAAAAACAAATGAAAGACTTATGGCACGTAACTGTATATCATACATTTTACCTTATTCGAGAGATTAATTGAATGGAAGTAATCACAGACAGATTGCACAAAAAATATATCAAATTAACGTTTCATAGATGGTAAATTATAAAATTTGTCCCCTTCTTTTTTTTGAAAATAGCGCAGTTTGACACATTTAGTAAAATTCTAAATAAATCTTTAAGAAAATCATGAGAATTACGTCTAATTTAATCACGGTGACTATTTCACAGAGCGATTATATGGGGTTAACATGGCTCCACACGGCAACATCAGTACCCTGCAGTTGTCGACATAATTCTCAAAATACTGAAATATCTATTTGTATCATGCTTAGAAAAATACATTTCTTCAGCTGTTGCTGTTTTTACTTTATCGACACAGAGTGCAACCAGCAGTAGCATACTCCAAAAATTAACATGACATAAATCTCGATTGAATTTTGACATTACACTTTAATTGTACGAACGCGAGGTAGCCAAAATGGAGATAATTTTACTCGGTTTACGACACAAGGGAGGCAACTGTTACATTACCGTATCAAACTAGGATGTTTACTGAGGGCCACTCGTTCACGTAGCAGGTCAGAACAGGAGAGCATAGGAAATATTCAATTTGATACAGGAAGATCATACATACCACTTCACCAGTATGTATGACCACACTAAGGTAGGTCGTTCAGAAAGTAATAATGATGATATTTTGAATCTGATTTTTTTGGTTAAAAACACAATAAAGCTTTTCCAAAAATGCATATATAAATATGCTTACCTACAAAGGAATGAATGGGATTTTGTTTTATATTGATGAAAATATTGATTATAAAATCAATGATATAATAACAGTTACAGTTTAACTTAATATATTTACAATATATTTGTTAATACGTTAATTAATTTTCTTTTTAATGGTAAATGTACACAAACCGAAAGTAGACCTTTATCAGTCTTATCTTTGTGTTGGTAGGCGTTACGTGTCATAATATAGGTTTTATAATTTACAATAATGGTTATTACAAGGCCAATTTCCTTTTTTTGTACGTTTTTCTTTATTAATACATTTATATAAAACGATATTAGCACCTAGTTACAATATATTAGTGATTCAAATATGTCATATTTACACGACATTCTTACAATAGTCACGATATACTGATATCGATAGACCCAGGCAGTGCTGAACAGGTTCGTAGCACGTTGGCTTATTAGCCATTTGAATTCCATAATCAATCAGGATTTAATTATTCATCATATTTATGTCTTCTAATTTTTTTATTTTCAATAGACGTTGCTGTATCTGTTCGACATATGAAGATACTTACTTTTTAAAGTGGTGGTACGTATAAGAGAAGATACTTTTTAAAGTGGTGGTACGTATTGGAGAAGATACTTACTTTTTAAAGTGGTGGTACGTATAAGAGAAGATACTTACTTTTTAAAGTGGTGGTACGTATAAGAGAAGATACTTACTTTTTAAAGTGGTGGTACGTATTTGATCTTAACAAGGTAATCCAAATGCATAGTAATTTAATAACCTTACTTTTCGTGATATAATCAGTTCTTAGTAAACTAACTTCTTTTTCCTTCTTATAGTTTTAACATTTCCCTTATATTGATTTATCTGTATATTGTTTTATTTCTGTATGTATATTTTTTTTTATCTTTATCTGTTTATTGTTTATCTGTGTATTGTATATTGTTTTATCTTTATCTGTGTATTGTTTTATCTTTATCTGTGTATTGTTTTATCTGTATCTGTATATTGTTTATCTTTATTTGTATGTTGTTAATCTTTATCTGTATATTGTTTTATCTTTAACTGTATATTGTTTTATCTTTATCTGTGTATTGTTTTATCTTTATCTGTATATTGTTTTATCTTTATCTGTATATTGTTTTATCTTTATCTGTATATTGTTTTATCTTTATCTGTGTATTGTTTTATCTTTATCTGTATATTGTTTTATCTTAATCTGTATATTGTTTTATCTTAATCTGTATATTGTTTTATCTTTATCTGTATATTGTTTTATCTTAATCTGTATATTGTTTTATCTGTATCTGTATATTGTTTTATCTTTATCTGTTTATTGTTTATCTGTGTATTGTATATTGTTTTATCTTTATCTGTGTATTGTTTTATCTTTATCTGTGTATTGTTTTATCTGTATCTGTATATTGTTTATCTTTATTTGTATGTTGTTAATCTTTATCTGTATATTGTTTTATCTTTAACTGTATATTGTTTTATCTTTATCTGTGTATTGTTTTATCTTTATCTGTATATTGTTTTATCTTTATCTGTATATTGTTTTATCTTTATCTGTATATTGTTTTATCTTTATCTGTGTATTGTTTTATCTTTATCTGTATATTGTTTTATCTTAATCTGTATATTGTTTTATCTTAATCTGTATATTGTTTTATCTTTATCTGTATATTGTTTTATCTTAATCTGTATATTGTTTTATCTGTATCTGTATATTGTTTTATCTTTATCTGTATATTGTTTTATCTGTATCTGTATATTGTTTTATCTTTATCTGTAATTGTTTCATCTTTATCTGTATATTGTTTTATCTTTATCTGTATATTGTTTTATCTTTATTTGTATATTGTTTTATGTTTATCTGTATATTGTTTTATCTTTATCTGTATATTGTTTTATCTTTATCTGTATATTGTTTTATCTTTATATGTAAATTGTTTTATCTTTATCTGTATATTGTTTTATCTGTATCTGTATATTGTTTTATGTTTATCTGCATATTTTTTTATCTTTATCTGTTATTGTTTTATCTTTATCTGTATATTGTTTTATCTTTATCTGTGTATTGTTTTATCATTATTTGTATATTGTTTTATCTTTATCTGTATATTGTTTTATCTTTATCTGTATATTGTTTTATCTCTGTATGTATATTGTTTTATCTTTATCTGTATATTGTTTTATCTTTATCTGTGTATTGTTTTATCATTATTTGTATATTGTTTTATCTTTATTTGTGTATTGTTTTATCTTTATCTGTATATTGTTTTATCTTTATCTGTATATTGTTTTATCTCTGTATGTATATTGTTTTATCTTTATCTGTATATTGTTTTATCTCTGTATGTATATTGTTTTATCTTTAACTGTATATTGTTTTATCTTTATCTGTGTATAGTTTTATCTTTATCTGTATATTGTTTTATGTTTATCTGTATATTGTTTTATCTTTATCTGTATATTGTTTTATCTTTATCTGTAATTTTTTTTATCTTTATCTGTAATTTTTTTTATCTTTATCTGTATATTGTTGTATTTTAATCTGTATATTGTTTTATCTTTATCTGTATATTGTTTTATCTTTATCTGTGTATTGTTTTATCTTTATCTGTATATTGTTGTATTTTAATCTGTATATTGTTTTATCTTTATCTGTATATTGTTTTATCTTTATCTGTATATTGTTTTATCTTTATCTGTATATTGTTTTATCTTTATCTGTGTATTGCTTTATCTTTATCTGTGTATTGTTTTATCTTTATCTGTATATTGTTTTATCATTATTTGTATATTGTTTTATCTTTATTTGTATATTGTTTATCTTTATCTGTATATTGTTTTATCTTTATCTGTGTATTGCTTTATCTTTATCTGTATATTGTTTTATCTTTATCTGTATTTTGTTTTATCTTTATCTGTATATTGTTTTATCTTTATCTGTATATTGTTTTATCTTTATCTGTATATTGTTTTATCTGTATCTGTATATTGTTCTATCTTTATCTGTATATTGTTTTATCTTTATCTGTATATTGTTTTATCTTTATTTGTATATTGTTTTATCTGTATCTGTATATTGTTCTATCTTTATCTGTATATTGTTTTATCTTTATCTGTGTATTGTTTTATCTTTATCTGTATATTGTTTTATCTTTATCTGTATATTGTTTTATCTTTATCTGTATTTTGTTTATCTTTATCTGTATATTGTTTTATCTTTATCTGTATATTGTTTTATCTTTATCTGTATATTGTTTTATCTTTATCTGTATTTTGTTTATCTTTATCTGTATATTGTTTTATCTTTATCTGTATATTGTTGTATCTATATCTGTATATTGTTTTATCTTTATCTGTGTATTGTTTTATCTTTATCTGTGTATTGTTTTATCTTTATTTGTATATTGTTGTATCTATATCTGTGTATTGTTTTATATTTATCTATATACGGTTTTTTACACTTTCTATACACGTATGTATTGTTTTACCTTTATTCGTATATTGTTTTAAAAAATGCTATTAGTAATGGTTATCTTTCCTCTATCATTAAATGAATACGCATTTTCGAACACGCTGAATTATGATACAAATCATTTTACCAGTAAAACTACTTTATCACATAACTGACTCGTTTAGTCATATAATACTGCCATGCCATAAGTATGATATTACAAATGTGTAAAACATCTTTACGACGTCAAGGATTGTCTCGGTAATAAATGCTTTGCTGGATTCTTATGAAAAGGATAAATGCACTTATGAACTCCGGATCCGTACATAGGAAAATCATATCCGCGGCAAATGCGGGAGGGTAGCGGTATACGAGATATTGAAGAGTGATTCGATTGAATTTTGTGAATTTGGATGAGGGTCATCAAATATGTTTTAATTACTCGTGAATTACTGTAGGAATCTAAAGAAATTTGATCTTCCTCGCCATAAGCCTTGTGACATATCAGATAATTGAACTCGTTTAATGAATTCCATATTTTTATGATCTTGTGCAGTAAACATTTACTTTATCCATTCTAGTTTATACGATGTGTTACATACAATACATCCTGCATGATTTCGAGTGTTTATATTTTTTTCTTTCTTGCATCTTATATTACATTACCAGCTGCAGTGAAACCACCTGTTGAGAATGGCTCGGCGCGGAGGTGGATATTTGATAGTGGCAGCCATTGATTTTGGCACAACGTATTCTGGTTATGCTTATTCCTTCAGGGATGATTTTCTGAAGGATCCGCTGAAAATTTACACAAACGCACAGTGGATAGACGACCAAACTAACTTAGTTACTTTCAAAGGTAAGCTTAAAGTTTGAAATACTGTAAACGGACACATTTTAGCGGTAGTCTTATTTTAGCGATCTACACGCTGAAAGCATTACGCTAAACTATGATGACACTCATAGCATCTCCAATGAATTCCACAGCAAATATTCAGAATGCGCCAGTTCATCATTGTCTTTATCTGTTCAAATACCCTAAAATCTCGATAATAAGCCTCTTTTTAATTTCCTTCTTGGTAAGGAATCCCAGGCTTATTTTCGAAGGCAAGCTTATTTTCAAGGCCGTTTTATTTTCGAATTCTTTTATCCGTTAAGGCGAGTAAGGCTTACTTAAGGTCTTCATTTGAAACCCTTCATCGGTAAAAAAAAAAATCTTTGATGAATAGCACTCGCCATTACTAATGATAGTTTCTGAAATCGTCAGCACTATTCGTAACTATAATGTATATGGATGTATTAAGTCATATATACATTTATGTATGCTCAGTAAATAAAGTTCATTTAAAAATAAAAACCAGCAGAGGGTCAAAACAAGTGACATCATGACAAATAAAGTCGGTTTATTTTTTAGGGATATTTCACTGCAAGAAATCCAAGGCTTACTTTCAAGTACGGCCTATTTTCAAAGCTGGCATATTTTTAAGATATATTTGATTGCAAGAAATCCAAGGCTTACTGTCAAGACCGGCCTATTTTCGATTCAGGCTTATTATCGAGATTTTAGGGTATGCGCCAAAATTATAGTGCGCCAAATCATGTTCTTTATGCTATTTGCTGAAGATCATGTAAAATGTCTGTGGCTTTTGTAATACTCTGTACACTGTATAATATATTTCACTAGATATAACCGTTGATCTACATAAGACAACCAAGACCCCCGTTTCGGACTCGACAAAAAACAAATGATACACAACACAACTTGGTACTCTATAAAATTTGCGTCCTTTTCTTTTGGACTCGAAGGTGACCAAAATAAATCTGCTCTACCATCTGTATTATTTAGAAATCTTTTATATTTTTTTTATTTCCCGACTTCCTTGGCAAATCTTCACATGTAATGTTGGTCGATTGTCCAGGCGATGAAGCAATGGGATAAGGTTTCATGCTGTGACACTTCAAAGCCCTAAAATGGAGATAATTATCTCTGTTAATCCCGTTTTGTCAGTAACTAGGTTTATAATAAATGGTTCATCTGTTGTAAGTGCTTAGTATTGGTTACACCATAGTTTACGAGTTCTTCAGGATATAACCCACAAGGCACGAAGTGCCGCGTGGGTTATACCTGAAGAACGAGTAAACTATTGTGTAACCTACTTGTATCATAGATGTGACATATTTCTTTCATCGAGAACAATGTTCATTTACCTACAATGTTGAAATGTACGCTGATCTGGGGTAGGCGTGGGAATCACTGAACTGATTCTGTC
Source organism: Mimachlamys varia (assembly GCA_947623455.1). Classification (NCBI taxonomy): domain Eukaryota; kingdom Metazoa; phylum Mollusca; class Bivalvia; order Pectinida; family Pectinidae; genus Mimachlamys; species Mimachlamys varia. The sequence goes on along the minus strand of OX392538.1, from coordinate 34,888,243 downwards.
AAACCTGAGTTGATGATGCTTACTTCAATTTGATTGGCTATTGATTCTGTCAATCCAGAGTTAGGCACGCCTTTTAAATTTGATTGGTTATTTCTAAATATTTTGATTTTGGATTTATTATTGTTTTTATTAATTAGACTAAGCAATTAGCCACCCATGCTCACTTTATTGCCAAGCATGCTAAATTTCAAAGTGTCGGATTTTGTAAAGAACTTTGATTTTGACTTCCTGAAAAACATTGATGACTTGGACGAATTCACTGTTCCACAAGTTCTGGACAAGTATGACATTTCAGAATATTTAAAAGGACTCTGTTTCCCAAAGTTTCAACCGGGAATTACCCGAAGAAAGACCGGAATCCACGAAAAACACAAATCACGGTTCGGACCGCCTCTTAATTCGGAATGTAGATCTACTTGAATATACAGGACTTTTTGAATTTAAAGGAAAACACACGCCTTAATTGATACAAATGAAACCAAAGCTGAAACGCGAATCACAGGTACGTGTAAAACCAGAGAATTATACCTTAATAATTGTACAGTGACAATCAATTCAATTTGAAGTGATCTGTTTTATTTGCACTAAAATAGCAAAAACACTGACTAAGGGTACGTTTGTACAGTGTCGCTCAATTTGAAGACATTTGTTACATTTGTGCAAAGGTGAATTGTCTATTGAGTTGGAAAAGCTGAAATGTGTGTTTATTTTTAAGGTTAGAAAATGTGTGTATTTTGTAAGATTAATTAAATGTTGAGTTTGAAAAACTTAAAATGTGTGTATTGTTTTTTTAAAAGTACATGGCAACCTATTTTCGCTTGTTGTACAATGTATATATTTCAATGTACTTGGGGTCATTTTGCAACATTGTACAACTGCAACATTGGGGAAAGAGGCCATGGTAAGAACCTATGTTCTTACTAGATAAGAACATGGGTTCTTACTGGGTGAGGTCAACTCTTCATAATATATTCCATGGACGAGATGAAAGAAATATGACACATCTATGATACAATGCTTGGTACCCTTGGAACAGTTTTAGTTAACATTGATATGTCAGCATCAGATGCACCCTATCGAAAGTAGAAACCATACATGAAGCATACCAACACACTTCACACATACGTAACATGCATTCTGTTTTTGCTTTGGTTTTTCGTCCCACTGATACAATGTAGCTAAGGTTAACTAAGAAAAGCATCTCGGTGCATGCTACATAAGTGTATGTTGCAGTATGCTCGTCTAAGTCACCTTACGATAGATCGATACTGTTGCCAAGTGTTACCACGCTGAAGTATACTACCGAATTTCCCTGGCAGAACACTATACCTTGTAATTAACTGACATCAGGTGAACCATTCGTTCCACTTCTATACTTCATAGCGGCAAGCAGGGAATAGTTACTACTATTTTGAGACTCGATTATGTCTCGAACCTAGGATAACACCAAACATCCTCCCCAAGTAACAGCCAAAATTGAGGTATCCGGGGGGGGGGGTATAATGATTGAAATAGCTGTTGAAAAGTCGAAAGAACAGAAGAAACTATCCCATGCAATGAGTGACAGCAGCCACTATCCTTACGCCCTACCCAAAGGGCAGATGAGGCACATCCTTAGATTACGATAGAGGATATTGGAGCGTTTAAAAGTGTACCAAACAAAACGATACTGGTTTTTTAAAATGATCAAGAAAACCAATGTTTGTTTTTCTTTTCGAAGAGTTTAGTTGGAAAATGGCTTGTACAGATAGACAAGTTGACGTTACTGCATATTGTATATGTACAGTATTTGATTTGGCACTACCTCTCAGTCCTTTCTTTATTTATAGCTCCAACATCGATCTTGTTTGACAAGAACAGGAAATTGTCTTCGTTTGGATTTAAGGCCGAAACGAATTACAACACTCTTGTTGAAGATGAAGAAGACGAGGGCTGGCGTTTCTTCAGACGATTCAAAATGAGTCTTTATCGCGAGATGGAAACAGAAAAAGCGGCAGTGGTAAATATACACTGCTACACTTCACACCATGTGAATTGGAGTAAGGATAAGAAGGGATACTTTAACAGTTGCTGTTATTCCATGTACATTGCCCTCTCTGAGAATATTAACCGATCTATTAAAATGTCTACACATCTTGAAAATATCATATCCGTCAAATAAACAAAAAGATTAATCCAAAAATATCTTCAGTTAATATAAATATATTTCTTAATTAAGTGGAGCAAATATTTTGATACTTTTCACGAGATAGATATTCAGTTTATAACATTTTACTAGAATATTATTCTATAGCCATTGACGTTATTTACTATCTGGGCCGCATATACAAATGCAAAATTGACAGACAGGATATCGTTGTTATACCGTCATAAAGTATTTCTATTAGCCAATCAAACGGCGTGTAACATCTAAAACAGAATCAGATAAACAAATTCTGCTCCAAATCACAAAGTGGTTTGTTCTTATTATGTATGTTTCAGGCACGTCATCGAAAATTAGGCCGGAGTCTGAAACTGAAAGATGCACATGGTGATACAATGGCGGCTATGGATATCTTCAGTGCCGCTATACGTTTTCTCAAAGACCACTTCCTAAAGGTTCTGAATGACTCTGTGAAAGGCACAAGTCCGGATGATGTTCACTGGATTTTGACCGTGCCAGCAATCTGGTCTGATGCAGCAAAACAGTTCATGCGAGAAGCTGCAGAACAGGTATGACCTTGAATCTAGTGTTATATTTATTGTGCACGCCATTTAACTGTTACAGTTATGTTGAGAGGGCACTATATTGCATCATACTATTGTCGAGGAATAGCACCTGAGCCGCTGGCGAGAGTACTATTACATCAGGAGACAATACTATAAGGCTATTGTTCCCTCTCAGCAGGGCACAATATTCCATTTAAATATACACTAAAACTTCTTTTATTTGAATAGCCAGCTTTAGGCCGGTATCAGAGTAAATCATTGTCGAGAAGAACAGTGGCAAGGGACGTAACTCATGATTCACGATTATTTTTTGCGCCAATAATCGTGCTAGTGACATCATAATAAATTCACGTTAAACGTCACGCATAATTCGATAGTGCCCGGATGAGCGGGGACTATCGCTTCTTTGTTCCCTTTGGTGTAGCCAATGGGCAATCAATATTAAGTCACGTGATGTACTTATTAAATTTTTTAACAAATCTTTTACCTTTATCAATAAGGAGTTTTATAAATTATCTCATTTAGAAACATTCTTAAAGTATAATGTTTTCACGGATTTTACCTTGACCTTCTTAACTGGTTTTTGCTTATTGAGAACACCAAAATAACAACATGAACGTTGTTTGACAGAAGAATAATAGAACGAATTGTTTTCGGTTCTTTTACAGGCCGGTATCTTCAAGCACCAGCTAACGTTGGCGCTAGAACCAGAGGCTGCAGCTATTTACTGCAAGGAAATTACAGTGAAGGCATCGCAAGAGCAGAAAGGAAAATCTAAAGACTTATCAGCATTCACGCCAGGAGAACAGTTCCTCCTGCTTGATATTGGAGGTATTCATGATATTCATTTTTTCTCGATCCTCATTCTGATTGCACTTTGTTTTAATCCCACAAAATCTGCAGGGTATAACCTGAAAACTCTTAAAAGTTTATTTTAGGGGGAATCTGATATCGGTGTTTTACTCTCAATACAGATGCACGGTGATTTATTGGTAGGACGCCGGGCTCGTGATCGAAGGGTTGCTAGTTCGAATCCTGGTCAAGGCACTGGTGTTGTTTCCTTCAACAAGATACTTTATTCCACTGGTTTCAGTTTACTTTGCTGTAAAAGAGTACTTGGTTGGGCATTGCTAGAAACTGTAGAATGCTAGCTGTGAGCGCCAAAATGGCAGCACAGGTTGTATGTTCCCCAGGAATTTGAATTTTTGATTGCAAAGGCCCTATAACCACGGGTATCGATTTGTGAACCGCTTAAGACAACCTTTAACGTTTTGATAGAACCTCAAATTATTATTATTATAAACTCTGTAACGTAGCAAATATATACCATTTTTCATGTTCTTACTAAATTTTCATCAATCAATTGTTAGGAAATCAAACAGAGAACTTCAAATGGTTGTTTGTCAGTGGGTTTCAAAACTAAGTTGAATTTCACTATCAACGCCTATACAACTAAAATATGATAACTAAACAAAAGTCATCATGTTTAGAGAATGTGTTTGGGTATTGGTTTGGCTTTCTTTATATGACCGTTTGCGATAGGAAAATAAGTAGAAAGACGGTTTTACCATTTTTGACTATGGAAATATTCGATGGATGATGTATATAATGATTGTTATATATTTTAACGTTTGTTTCTATTTGGTCTAGCATAAAAACAAAAGTTAAGATCCAATTTACACAGATTCTTAAGATATATCATTTAGTTATTGCAGATTACAAAAAGTGAACAGATATCGTATGTTGAAAATTGCAAGATCCCCTTATCAGTAAAAATATCTGAAGGGACCAAATATTTGCCAAATACAGCAGCCTATCTATCCTGAATGAAGTATTATTTATTTTAATTTCTGTAGGCGGCACTGTGGACATCACCTGCCATGAGGTCCTAAATGACGGAACATTGAAGGAAATACATCCACCTACTGGAGGGCCTTGGGGAGGAACCGTTGTGGACGAAGCGTACCTCCGCTTCTTACAAGATTTAGTGGGACAAAGAGCATGGAAAGACTTTACTGAGAACAACCCAGCAGAAAAGCTTGAACTTGAAAAAATGTTTGAAATGAAGAAGAGAAATTTAAAAAAGAATGATGCCACGATAATCAGAGTTGGAACCAACTTCTTGAAAAGCTACCAAGACGTATGCAAATGTCCTCTTTCACAGACTCTTTATGAGAGGAAAACCACATACTCTTCTACAGTGGAGGTTAAGAAAGAAAAGTTAAAAATTCAAAACAGTCAGATGATGGAATTATTTGAAGGCCCAATGAATTCAATTGTTGAACATCTTGAACGCCTTTTCATGAAGAAATCGTTGGACCATGTGAATACTATCTTAATGGTTGGGGGATTTTCCGAATTGGATCAAATGAAAGAAAAAATAGAGTCATCTTTCCCGGGAAAGGATGTTATACGTCCATCTGAGGCAAACCTTGCGGTCCTAAAGGGTGCAGTGATGTTCGGACACTCTCCACAGGCAATCTGCGAACGAGCAAGCCCAAGGACATACGGAATCAGCACTAGTGTACCATATAACGACAGAATACATCCCAGGAAGTTTTACTACGTTAGTGACGGAAAAGAAATGGCCACCGACATTTTCCAGGTAATGGTGAAGGTTGGACAACCTGTCATCATGGGCAAGACAAAGGTGGAACATATATGTCATCCCGCGCATGGCTATGACACCGAAGCTACGGTAGAGGTTTATGAGTCCACAGAAGAATCTCCAGCGTATACTTGCGATCAAAGTTGCAGACGACTTGGAGATTTACATGTAAAAATACCAGACACATCCCGCGGCAAAGCACGGAAGATCGTGATAGCATTACATTTCGGATTCACCGAACTGAAAGTCACCGCGACTGAAGAAGGAACAAACCACACGGCAGAAGTAAAGTTTGACTGCCTTAGTACTAGACCATAGCAAACGAGTTCACAGCAGGCATTTCAATTATTCGTGCTTAACAATTATATTTACACAAAAAACTCATTTTAACGAAGTGAACGTAGGATGTTTGCGTAGAAATAAAGTCCAGATTTTGAATGACACATATATATCAACAGTGTTTTTTCACCATCGGTGCAGTGCATATATAAATCTTTGAGTTGTGTGAAAATGTAAGAAACATCAATGTCATAAAATTCACGATCTTCATTCATAAACCATATGAAAAAAAATGTACACTCTCTTTCAAATCTTTTATCAAGGATATATGAAAAGTAATACGTTTTTTTCTGGTTTTCCATAATGACTATTCTATTGAATAAGAATGGAAGCTATATGTGCGCATTTTGTATCTAAATTAAAAGATGAATAAATTCAGTGATTGTGATTCCATTAGTTCCTGTTGATATTGACTAGAACATTATTAAAAATATTTGTTCTCTCTGCAACATGATTGACATTCTGATGCCATCGGAGCGTTCAAGTTTCAACAATACCTGTACAACATTATATATTTCATATGAATAAGTTAATTATTTTCAGAATATTATGCGGCATTATTCCCAACGTTTCCCTGCTGATTTTGAGGTTTCACTCGTACACGTTTCCATAACCCTGGCTGTTGTGTCTCTCTGGACACCCATTCTCATATTGCCCTGGCCGTTGTGTCTCCCTAAGTACCCGTCCTCATATGGCCCTGGCTGTAGTCTCTCCCTAGACACCCGTCCTCATATGGCCCTGGCTGTTGTGTCTCCCTAGACACCCGTCCTCATATGTCCATGACTGTTGTGTCTCCCTAGACACCCGTCCTCATATGTCCATGACTGTTGTGTCTCCCTAGACACCCGTCCTCATATGGCCCTGTCTGTTGTGGTGTCTCCCTAGGTACCCGCCTCATATGTCCTTGGATGTTGTGTCTCCCTAGACACCCGTCCTCATATGTCCATGACTGTTGTGTCTCCCTAGACACCCGTCCTCATATGGCCCTGGCTGTTGTGTCTCCCTAGACACCCGTCCTCATATGGCCCTGGCTGTTGTGTCTCCCTAGACACCCGTCCTCATATGGCCCTGGCTGTTGTGTCTCCCTAGACACCTGTCCTCATATGTCCATGACTGTTGTGTCTCCCTAGACACCCGTCCTCATATGTCCATGACTGTTGTGTCTCCATAGACACCCGTCCTCATATGGCCCTGGCTGTTGTGTCTCCCCACACATCCGTCCTCAAATGGCCCTGACTGTTGTGGTGTCCCCCTTAGTATCCGCCTCATATGTCCCTGGATGCTGTGTCTCCCTAGACATCCGTCCTCATTTGTCCATGACTGTTGTCTCCCTAGACACCCGTCCTCATATGTCCATGACTAGTCTCTCCCTAGACACCCGTCCTCATATGGCCCTGGTTGCTGTGTCTCCCTAAATACCCGTCCTTTTATAGCCCTGGTTGTGGTGTCTCCTTAGGTACCCGCCTCATATGTCCCTAGATGTTGTGTCTCCCTAGACCCCGGTCCTCATATGTCCATGACTGTTGTGTCTCCCTAGACACTTGTCCTCATATGTCTATGACTGTTGTGTCTCCCTAGACATCCGTCCTCATATGTCCATGACTGTTGTGTCTCCCTAGACACCCGTCCTCATATGGCCCTGGCTGTTGTGTCTCCCTAGACACCCGTCCTCATATGGCCCTGGCTGTTGTGGTGTCTCCCTAGGTACCCGCCTCATATGTCCATGACTGTTGTGTCTCCCTAGACACCGTCCTCATATGGCCCTGGCTGTTGTGGTGTCTCCCTAGGTAACCGCCTCATATGTCCATGACTGTTGTGTCTCCATAGACACCCTTCATCATATTACCATGACTGTTGTGTCTCCCCACACACCCGTCCTTATATTGCCCTGGTTGTGGTGTCTCCCTGGGAACCCGCCTCATATGACCCTGACTGTTGTGTCTCCCTAGACACCCGTCCTCATATGTACATGACTGTTGTGTCTCCCAAGACACCCGTCCTCATATGGCCCTGACTGTTGTGTCTCCCTTGGTACCCGTCCTAATATAACCCTGGTTGCTGTGTCTCCCTAAACACCCGTCCTCATATGATCCTGGTTGATGTGTCTCCCTAGGTACCTGCACCATATGCCCCTGACTGGTGTCTCCCTAGGTACCCTTGCTCATAATGCCCTGGTTGTTGTGTCTCCCTAGGTACCCGTCCTCATATGTCACCGACATTTATGTCTCCCTGCAGTTATTTCTACCCAGTCATCCGTACTCATGTGACCCTGGCATTCAAATCCTGAGTCATATGGCCTGGTATCACCTGGCGTTTTGTGTTTAGCTGAAGTTAATGCCTATAAAGATATTTCGAGGTGATGGGGTAAAAGTTAGCGTGTGGGCAAGTGTCAATCGACGAAAGTAAATGTCAACTTGACGGTTGATTAATTATAAAATCGATATACAAATCAGAGAAAGTCTGTAAATACCAATAATATATCCACACGCGAACATATTTAACACAACTCAAACGCCACAGTGTAAAATAGTATTATATATATTCAGTGCAAATCAGCAAGACTGACACCGGGAACATTTCCACACCGCGAACAGTTTGGAGGCTGTCTAAGCGAAACATTCTACGCGCAAAAATATTGGCTTTTACAGTATATAGTTTACAATAACCAAACTTTTACCGAAGATCAATGCATGCATGCATTGAAAAAGTCCCGTCATCAACGCAGATCATTACACAATGTTGATAACCGCCGAATGTACAGTCTGTAAGGTGGTGAGAAGCAAGAGAAATGCTGAGTTGTTTTGTCAGCTTTTATCCAGATGATAAAGTACCAGTGCCATCAATGTTTGTGTGAGTTCACTGTCAGAGATGATCCTTGTTCCCGTATACATGTACTTTTGCCTATATTTTGGAACTTGTGGTTACTCCGTGTTTCTTTTGACAAAAGTTTCCTCCGATCAAACAGATAGAATTGCTGACTTGCATAGTAAAACAGGTTCCCTCAAAAGGTCATTATGGAAATTAACGCTCGTGTTTTCACAGAGAAAAATTCTCGAATATGGTGACAAATCTGATGATTCTGAACAGAATGGCAGATTGAAGCTTTTCCAAAGCTAGTTTGTAAGCTGTGTTTTGATTGGTTAATTCCGCAAAATTGATATTTGTATTGTAGAAAATTTCACTTTTAAAGAATGAATAATTTTCGATATTTCACTGCATGGTAAAAATGTAATATATAATTCTAATATGATTATAAATCCGTTTTATCTCTTGGCTTTTATATTTTACTTTACAACATTCAATTTTCAATTCGTTATAAACATTGATTCATACAGTCTGCAAACATTTGTTTCATAACCGTATGAAATTCAAAACACATTGACAGCAATGCTTGATTGAATTTGAACGAGGTTAGAATTTACGTCATTCTCAGTCGAGATAGTATTTTCAAGTATACGGACGGGAAAACAGCATAGTACCGGTAAATCACCTAAAGCGAATGCCATTTTGTGTCGATATTATCTGGATTTACAATATTGAAACAGTCATGACAGAGGTTCAAAGTTCACAACAGGATCACACATGTCTGCAGTTTGCAGTATGATATAGTGATATAACAGTCTTCGGGTCTACGGGAGGCTTATCCAGCGTATGTGACAATATTCAAAAGGTATGTCAGTTACGAAGAAATATATATTGCATGAGTGATCAAGGAAAGTAAATTAATGATTGATAAAGGTAATAATACCTATATGATTTGCAGGTTTACATACATGTATGCCGTGAGATAGAAATCGTATCGCTTCTGATTCCAATGCTATGTTTATACAAACCGAAAGTAGTGGTTATTCAAACCGTAATAATTATTATTGTGCTGTGCTGTTCTGTTTGGGTTTATTTTGTTGTTTTGCCAAATCATATAACAACTTCACAAACCTGCTATACCCCGTCCACTTTGTATTTGTTTTGTTTTTGTTTTCCCTTTTAAAAACATATAAATTATCTACAAACCGAAAGTAGTAACTTGATAGCTAGTACATAGGTTAAATTTGTTCCATGTACAGACGAACCTCGATATTTCGAACTCGTATAGCTCGAAGACACCGTATAAAGGGGCATATATGTCTATATTGACCACTTGCAAAATTACATTCCTCGGGAAAGCCCCGATTAAAATAGCGGTGATGACGCAACGTGACAGTTTTTGATCGATTTTCCAAGGGGCCCTAAGGGAGGGGGTGCGTAATATATACGTCTGATAAAACAGAGACAAATCCGTGTATAAACTTATTGAATCACATTCATCATCAGATAGTAATTGCACATATACTGATATTCAAATGAAGAATAATTAATCGACACCAGGAATGACAATCACTGTATACATGTATGTTTACCTGACTGGTCGCAACCCGATAATATTTGTACCTGCACTTATTTATATGTTTGGTATGAATAGCAGTTTTTTCCACGCATGATGGCATACATGTATTCCTTTTGTCCAAATTGAAGCCGTGAACCTCGGTCACATGTTTCGTCTTGTTTTACAATGTAAACGAATTACTTTTTATGATACGTTATATCTTGTTTGTGAAAAGGTCTTTCTCTTCAGCAATATAATTAAATCCTACTATTTTATTTGAATATGACATTTTATACAGGGAATTTTATAAAACACGTTTTAAGTTTAACTACATATGCATTTCATGTAACAGAGGACTGAAAGAGTTTCCCCGAGGGAGCCCCCAAAACCAAACTAAACCTTCATATGTGTATTATTTGATTTTGTTTTTCATTGGTTTGTTGATTTAGTAAATCAAGCGATATACCGAAAAATAAAGGATCAATCTGATTAAATTACATATCCTTGTTCTCACTCCGTTTTACAATGATCTGACCACATCCCATAAGAGGTCACGTTCAGATGACCTTTGTCGTCTATTTACTTAACACTAAAACAATATTCCAAATGACCTGTCATCTTGCAGCAAGTCATTTCGTCAAATTATTCTATTTGAACTTTTTGGTGACGAAATGACGAAACGGACAAATGCGATTATGCAAGCTTTGTTACTCAAACTTTCACTGTCAAGATTCTGAAAATAGTCATTTGATTAGCTAATGTAAAAGGTCATCGGGACATGACCCCCTATGGGTTTTTCTCAGATCTTAACGCAGCAGAGAGACGTTTACTGAACGGCGCGGAGATAAAGATATGATTTTAATCAGATTGAATAAAGGACATGTTTCGTTGACGTCATACACGAAGTACTACTTTTACATAAAAAATATCGCCTGCTTTTTGTGCTACATCGCTTCACTGTCCCGTTGATATATCGTTTAACAAAGGCCCAAATACGATTCTTGGTATCATGGATGTAAGCCTATATCTTCTGTTGTGTCCTTATGCAGCTCAATGAATTGTATCCCGTACAGTACTCGTCCGTCTGAAATCTCATCCATGAATGATGTAGACACGATCAAATACCGACTTTCGCATACCGTGGCATTTTCATCATCTAAAACATCGTTTCATTTCAAACTCCTCTTTGTGTGTTCCAGTTCCACCAATCATAATTTGTTACAGATAACAAGGGGTAAGTTGTTCCAGAGTTCCTCCGTGTGATCTGGTACTGTCATGGCGGCCTTTCTCTAGCCAACGTTATCGTGACGTCACAGTACACGTAGTCACCGTGTTCGCTTAATTTAAAACACGGATTGTAATTGTTTGATGGAAATATCAGTGTGCCATTAATTAAAAAAGTAGCAATGTCATTAATATGAAAATAGATAATTTTGTTATATAATTAAATTATAAGGATTGTACTTCTTGATAATATATTGCTCTATTGATAAACCGCTTCCCGGTTTGTTTCCAGTGCACTTCGGTTTTCGGTCTGTACATCGATATACCGATTTGCTATAAGTACAATCCTTAAGTGTACCAGCTACACAGAAGATATATGTACACATGCAGATTGTTTGGTAGTTAGTTTCTCCTTTGAATATTTCCCATCTCTCAATTTGCTTCCGTAAAATAGACCTTGCGTTATATTTTGACAAATCGGCCACTTTTCATTTTATAGTTAAAGGCCTTTTTACGGTGTAACAGTAATAGCAGGTAAAGACAAAATAGAAATCCCGCTAGTTATCTTGAAAATTTTGATTTTTTGAATATATATCAGCAAAATTCGATCGCAATTGTCCCTAAGCATACCCACGTAGTATTTTTAAAAAATCTTTCTTTCGCGGGATGCCCTTTAATTCTAGGTATTTTGTCAGTCCAAGCCAACCCTTGCACTAGCATTCAAACTGGGATAAGTTTTTTCATGGCCCCATCGACTGTATTTCGTTGATACGCATGATATGTAGATATGAACATCATAAATAATATTTTCATACATAATTAAACCATAATTTTACATAAAATATTAATTAGCTGTGTTTGGACCCATTTCTGAATGGAATTTACTTTCTGAAGGCAAATGTTATTCCATTTAAAGAAAGAAAATCAAGGTCTCGGTTGTGTCAACTAACCTGAAAGTACCTTAAAACGGCATTTTTCAATAAATTTGGTGCTCGTCTGCTCAATTTCGCCACCATTTTTATTACTAATTATAGGAATCCGAACATGGAACGACATCAAACATTTTCAACAATACTTTTTCCTTAACTGTTAAGACTAATAAACAACAACATCCATATTTGATATCAAGATTTATTACTTCAATACCATAGTTATATTTTCATTACCGTTTTCAATATTAGAAAAAAAAATCTTTCTCATTTTTTCTTGCGAGTCGGCACGGAACCGCGAGCAGGCAATAACAATATCTCGGGGAAGTTCCCGGTAATCCACTCCCTTGAATGCAGGTATAGAGGGTCACATGGTGTAAACGTCATGTTTCAAAATGGCAGCGCCTTCGGTCACATAGATGGATTGATAATTGAAGGGTTGATAAAGTCGGAGGACTTTCAACCAAAAGCCTTGGGTAATCATATTTGGTTGTTTGTATCCTGGGATAAAGGACTGCTAAGTGTGTTTAATTGAATGATCTTCACCCATATTCAAGGTCACGGGGCTCAAATGTGTGAAACATCTTTCAAGGAACTTTTCGATAACTAAACGGCAACAGGTAGTGTTGTTTTGCCTGAAGCATGTTTAATTGAAGAGCTACCAAATTGTGTTAATTAATGGGTTTTCAAGTGGTGCACAATTGCCAGGGGTCGATTCCCTGACCACACATGAAAAAGGTATGAGGTCACCTGCCCGACCACGTGGGGTTTCTCCAGGAACACTGGTTTCCTCATACAATAAGACCTTCAGGATATCATGCAGGACAACAGCAGTAATTAATATAAATTGAATATTGTTTTTTTTTCGTAAAATAAATAAAGTTTATATTTATATTTTAATGAATTCACTTGACACATTTTCAAGGTCACTGGGATCAGATATATTGAAATCTCATATATTGAAATCTCAAAGCGACTTCCGAACCATATTAGGCCTGTAGCGTGCTGGAATAAAAGGACACTAAATTTGTAGAAATTTAATTTTTCAGTGATGCCAGAGGCCAAAAGGTGGGAATCCAAAATTGCTAAACTGATGTAGAAGAAGCAGAAGGGTCAGGTGGGTAAAAACCCTTGAAATAGTTCTGTATAGTTTTTCAAATCGTGTACTACGATAAGTGCATAGTATGTACCATGCCACTACTCAAATGAGATATCAAGCCTCGGGGACTAAAAAATGCTCCAGCAGAGTCTGCCGCCAACTATCATAAAATATGACGTAACACACACATATGCTGCACCTTTTAAATTTAGTAATGGATATAGTATGCCGGAAAACTAACAGTTATATATCATTGCTTATCACAATCTTTGTTATATTTTACAGGAACAAATGCTGATCGGCTGATTATGTCTCAACGCAACGAAAACTATTTGGTCATTGCGGCCATAGATTTTGGCACAACGTATTCTGGATATGCCTATTCTTTCAGAGGGGATCCACTGAAAGTTTTCGAAAACAATCAATGGCAAGATGATGAAACTAATTTGGTCACTTTCAAAGGTACACTTATTTATGTTTTCTTTGCATTGAAAGTTATTTTCGACTGTACATTTGTTCATTCATACAATGTTCACAAAAATATTTCAATATAAATTAAAATTTGTTAATAACCTATCTGAAATAAAAGGCAAGTGCTAAATTGATGGTACAATGATTAAATCAATATGCAAAGTATAATACTCCATACTATGACGAAAGTATTGCAATATTCTGGTACACGCTTAAATATTACTGTTGAATGTAAACGGCGAGACACAAAGTTAGAAATTTGAAAATGAAAGGTGTAGTTCACAAGTTTAAAATGATAAATAGTATTTAAAAAGAACACATGCACACGCATAGATGTTGGTTTCATGTTAAAAATGTAGACAAAACAGATTACTGAGTCCCGATTGAAATATTTCTAAATCATTGCGACTTTCCTTTTGAATATATCTAAACGACTGCAGAAATAACTTCATCGTACGTCTTCAGTCGCCAAAATCTCCGATATGACACATCTTCGATATCCAGGGGTACGCCCGAAGAAGACTAGTTTTAAGCTTGAATGTACATCAAAAGTGTCTCATGGTCACATAAAGATACAAATTGACAAAATTTGAAATCGATTGCGGCTCCTTTGCAATCTTCAAGGACAAGCTTCAGCCTAGAGATTGGTAAGTTTGTTTTACCCGAGCGATTACATAAAACAGTGGCGTAGTGAGCGTAAGCGTAACCCCTAGATATCGAGGATGCATAGACAAAAAACAAATACCAGTTATGTATGCCTACAGTTTATCGAAACGTAAAATTATTATGTTAATTAATTTAAAAAATGTATAAATATCGTATTACTGTGTTTTGTCGCATCTATTTTTTTTTGTCAACAAAGCTCCAACTTCGATCCTGTTTGATGAGAGCAAGAAGTTCTCATCATTTGGATATAAGGCTGAATCAGAATTTACCAAGCTTGTAGACGATGATGAAGATAAAGGCTGGAGATTCTTCAAACGATTCAAAATGAGTTTATATCGAGAGATGAAAAAAGAGAATGAGGCTACTGAGGTAAATATAATCCACTTATCTTGTAGCTCGAAGTCTTTGATTTGGTTTGGTTTGATTGTTTTTACGTCGTATTAATAACCAGGGTCATGAAGGACGCCCTCCCAGTGTATGCGATTTTGTAGGTGTGTTGAGTGCGTGTGGATTTCGGAAGCTAAAATATGTTCATTTAAGCCTTCTTGCGAAAGTACGAACATGTTGCTAGTTTAAAGTGCTACTACACAAAAATTTAATTTACGGGATAACAGCTGGAGTCTGGACGATAGCGAATTTGGTATCTCAGTGACGAATGTTTTCTATTGTATCAGTGAGGACAGTTGATATCGGGGCTGACCAGACGAGCCAAAGTTCTCAATCTGATTAAAATCATATTTTGATCTCCGCGCATTTCCGTAAACTTCTCTCTGCTGCCTCAAGATCTGAGAAAATCCCATAGGGGGTCACGTTCTAGTGACCTGTTGTGTTAGCCAATCAAATTACTACTTTCAGAATTTGAAATGTGGATTTTTTGTTAGATCTGCTGCAAGATGACCTGTTTATGGGAAATTATTTTATTGTTTAGTAAGGAGGCGACAAATGTCATCTGATCGTGACCCTCTTATGGGATGGCCTCAGATCTTATTTTGTCTTTAAATATTTTAAGAAATGCATATCCTATAAAGATGTGGTGAGGCAAATCATAACATATCATATTCATATACTTGGTTATTGATGCACTCATCTCGCTTTTACTTTTTCATATATTTTAAGCTGAAGTGATACATGCGAAGTTGTTTCGACATAATACAATATAATACTCTCATCAGTGCAATGTTGACTTTACCAGTTAGTTTTTTTATAACATTTTCCTATGTATTTAAATTCCAGATCGCACGCCCTCGGAGAAGAATTGGTCGAAGTCTCCAACTGAGAGATACACACGGTAATACAATGCCAGCTATGGATATCTTCAGTGCTGCGATACATTATCTAAAAGACCATTTATTCAAGGTTTTGGATGATTCCTTGAACGGCATAAAGCCTGAAGACGTTCGCTGGGTGTTGACAGTTCCGGCAATCTGGTCTGATGCAGCGAAACAGTTCATGCGAGAAGCCGCGAATAAGGTAAGATTTGCTTGTAAGATTTGAATATAGTTTCCGCCACATTGCGAGAGAAAGTAAAAGTTGTAGGATGCGGCGCTCGATATCTTCGACATGAAATTTCACATTTATCCCATAGAATGTATAGAATATTGCGAGAGAAAGCAAAAGTTGTAGGATGCAGCGCTCGATACCTTCGGCATGACATTTAAGTGATATATCGCTGTGATGTCGGCAGCCGATCCGCGCTATACAAACAACGTGATGAATCGGTGCTCATTTTCCCTCTTGTTATTTGGTGGGACGTGTTGACAAATATGACGAAGAAAGCCCCGTCTATTATAAGATATCTTTGGGTGGTAGTGTTCGGAAGAATTAAATGTTTCTTAAAAACAAGGCCTGATAAATGTAAACACAGCGGATTTACTTAACACAACATTTAAAACATTATCTGAAAATGCAAAATCTAAACAAGAATATTTTTGACCGAAACCCTGACCAACGCAGATATGAATATGCTTCATGAATTCTATATAAAATTCAGAATTTCATACTTTGTTGCAGAATTATCATATCCCAGAATAGGTCGTCAGTTTAGATTTTGGCTATTTTCCCTTTAAAAGACACCCTGTCAAAAAGGGCGACAAAATTAATCTCAAACCAAAAAACTTTTTGTTTCTTTTTTACAATTGTAAAGCCAACATACTTTATAGTCCATTTTCTCAACAGTATTAGTATATTTTCATTTTATATTATATTACAGGGGATAGCAGTTTATCAAATAATCACCAATGACCTCAACCCGCTACTGTACACTGTTATCTTGGGTTTTTTTATGAGCTCCACCTACAAATACTTTTATCGGATCATTTATAGGTTCCGCCAACAAATAGTCATGTGTTAGTGGTTATTTCTGGCAGAGAGTAGTCCTATTTTGGGAAAGTATTTCTTACACCGAGATTTTTAGGGAAATAACGTATTGCATCGTATTCATTTTTTGCATAGAGAAAACTCAAAGGTAGAAAAAAATGAATTTATTTGCAGGCCGGCATCCATGACGACCAATTGACATTGGCACTAGAGCCCGAAGCTGCAGCTATTTACTGCAAGGAAATTGCGGTGAAGACAACAAAAGAGCACGGATGTTCTAAAAGCTTATCAACGTTCGTTCCAGGCGAGCAGTTTCTTCTTCTTGACATTGGAGGTAAATGCAATTGACCGTCAACATCTGTTGCAAGATATAATGTATAATAACCTTAATGACATCATTACATTAGAATAAGTCCTAAATATAAATGATAATAGCACTGACATACATAACATATGTCTGTTTGAGTGTATACACAGGTATATAATAGCTACAGGAAGGTTCCATGATATTTTTTGTACTCGGCTTTGACTCATTGACAGTTTGGCTTGGTCAATTTTATTTTTTTTTTAATCAGCTTTGACCTATTGACAGTTTGGCTTGGTCAATCTAAACAATCAATCAAACTTTTTAAGAAGCATTAATTAGTATAAATATGATATTACATCATATTTATACTAATTAATGCTTCTTATATATATATATTATATGTCATAACTAAACAATTTTATAATGTATATTGTATTTATTTTATTATTTAGTTTAACTTTACTTAAAAAAAATATATCATGCAAATATATTCATTAAATTCTACTCAATTCACGATTAATTGATCAAGGAAACAGTCTTGCCAATGGCCTTATATGGTCAAAACACATATCGGTACACGGATGATGTGTGAATTACATCTATGAATGTAAATTGATAAATATGTAAACAATAATACTAATGTTAATACTTAAGTAATATACATAGGATCTTGCACGAGCGTCGATGTAATGTGAAATTTGTTAGACGCGTTCAACGATGTAGTGCTACACGAACCTATAGGGATCAAAGACATCTCTGGTTTGAGAGTTTGAAACCCACGTGTTGCAGTTCCCAGATACTGACCGTAGGTCGGTAGTTTTTCCCTTGGTACTCCGGTTTTCCTCCACCTCCAAAATCTGACACGTCCTTGTATGATATGAAGATGGTCGTGGTTTAAACCAATCTCATTAGTATGCTTCTTGTTTTGGTTGAGAATGATGGCTCAGTTCTCACTTTTAATGACGTGACTGTATCGTCGACGAAACGAAAGTCGCATACAAGGTGTAAAACTTACCTTCATTCATATTTTGAGCTTGGATTATGGGTTTGTTGACGCGTCGGTTTGCTTTTAGCTTTCCATTTGTTTACTTAATACCTATAAAAACAGATTTTCATAAATATATCATTTGTATTTTTGGTTTAAAACCGTTCGTTTGTTTGTTTGGATCACTGATGTCTAATTGTCATGAACATATGTCAATACAATTCTGACATGTCCGCCCTGCTGTTTCATAGGTGGTACTGTTGACATCACCTGTCACGAGATCAACGATGACGGTACATTGAAGGAAATACATCCACCTTCCGGAGGACCTTGGGGCGGAACCGTTGTGGACGAAGCTTACTTGCGATTCTTACAAGATTTAGTGGGAGAGGATGCATGGAAAGAGTTCATCGAAAACAATCCAGCAGATAAACGAGAACTTGAAAACACGTTTGAAGTGAAGAAAAGAAATTTGAAAAACCCTGATAGCACAAAAGTCGATATTGCATTCAATTTTATTCGTATCCTTGAAAAGAGTCAAGTAGCATTGAAGAGGGGAAAACTTAACATTCCTTACCCTCAGATGATGGAATTTTTTGAGGGTCCAAGGAACGCAATCGTCGAACATCTTCAAAGCCTTTTCACGAAGACGTCTTTTGATCGTGTTAACACTATCTTAATGGTCGGAGGGTTTTCGGAAGCAGATCACATGAAGAAAAAGATAGAGACGTCATTCCCTAAAAAGGTTGTAATTCGACCTATTGAAGCCAACCTAGCCGTATTGAAGGGTGCAGTGCTGTTTGGGCACTCTCCACAGGCAATCTGTGAGCGAGCAAGTCCACGAACATATGGGATTTGCACAAATGTGCCGTATAACAAAGAAATACACCCCAGTATAGTTTACTATGTAAGTGACGGAAACGAAATGGCCACCGACATTTTCAAGGTAATGGTGAAGATTGGACAGCCCCTCATCATGGGCAAAACTAAGGTGGAAGAGGTATTTCATCCAGCACATTGTAATGACAAGGTAGCTACAGTAGAAGTGTTTGAGTCCATGGCGGAATCACCGGCGTATACGTTCGATCCAAGTTGCCGACGTCTAGGTGATATACATGTAGAGATACCGGACACATCCCGCGGAAAAGCACGGCGGATCGTGGTAGCATTACATTTCGGGTTCACCGAACTGAAAGTCACCGCAACTGAGGAAGGTACGAACCACAGCGCGGTTGCGAAGTTTGATTGTCTCAGTACAATACGTTAGCATGGTCTTGTAGCTTTTTGACCTCACAGCAATGCATCTTCGTGGTGCTTGTTTGTGAATGTGTTATATATAAAATGTACCCCATACATTGAATTTTTAATGGCTTTAAAGCCGTGACATTTATTGGGATGTGACCTATCCAGATTAACATAGTGGGATTCGTCTTTAATCTTCCAAAAATGTACTTACGACATCAACAAATTTATATTGTAATTTTGGTGACATTTTACAGAAGAAAATCAAGCAGCTTATTTGTGTAAATATCAGCGCTTGATTAACTCACCTGTCCGAAGGGAAGAGCAAGTGAGCTTATGCCACAGCGCAGCGTCCGTTGTTCGTCGACCGTGAACTTTTTTTTAAATCCCTACATGCCCTGAACCACTTAGCAGAATTTGGCCAAATAAATCCTTGGGTGAAGTGGAATCAATTTTGTATAAATGGTGGATCGGACCCCACTGGGGTCTGAGAGGCGGGGCTCAATAGGGAATAGATAGAAAATTCTTTAAGATTCTTCTTTTTCCTTAGAAATGACAGGATATTGTCCATATTTGGCCTAAAATATCTTTGAGTAAAAGGGATTCAATTTCATATAAAGTGTTGGTCTGACCCCCTGAGGGCCTGAGGGTGGGGCTTAATAGGGAAATATGGTAAATTCTTTAAAATCCTTCTTCTTTTTGAGATATTGTCCAAATTTGTTCAGAAGTTTCCTTTGGGGAAGGGGAATCAGTTTTGTATAAACCGTGTGTCTGACCCCCCTGGGGCCTGAAAGGCGGGGCCCAATAGGGAAATACATGTATATAGTAAATTCTTTGAAATCCTTCTTTTTCTTTAGGATTGGTAGGATATTGTCCAAATCTGGTCTAAGTGTCCTGGAGTAAAGGGGAATCAATTTCGAATAAATGGTTGGTCTGACCCCCTTGTGCCTGATGGGCAGGACCAATAAGGAAAATATAGTACTTGTACATACTTTAAGAGACCTATTCTTAAGGAATGACGGGATATTGTCCAAATTTGGTCTGGAGTTCCTTTTGAAGAAGGGGAATCAATTTAGTATAAACCACGCATCTGACCCCCCTGGGCCTGAGAGGCGGGGCCAAATTGGGAAAATATAGTGAATTCTTTAAGATCCTTCTTCTTTAGAAATGACAGGATATTGTCCATATTTGTCCTTACATATCCTCGAGTATCGGGGATTAAATTTCATATACAGTGTTGGTCTGACCCCCTTAGGACCTGAGGATTGGCCCAATAGGGAAATTTAGTAAATTCTTTAAAATCCTTCTTCTTTTTGAGATATTGTCCAAGTATAAACCGTGTGTGTGACCACAACCGCCCACCCCCCTGGGGCCTGAGAGGCGGGGGACAAAAAGGAAAGATAGTAAATTCTAGAAGAATGTATTCTTCTGAGGTTTTAGTTACGGTCAAGGGTGGTCGGGTGGTGCAGTGGATAGCGCACTTGCCTTTCATCAAGGCGGCCGGGGTTCGATCCCCCGACCGGACGTGAAAAGGTATGGGGTCACCTTCCCGACCACGTGGGTTTTCTGCGGGTATTCCGGTTTCCTCCCACAATAAGGCCCCTCGCGCGCTAACATTCAGGCCAACAAGAGTGATTTATATAAGTTGGATAACTTGTTTCATAATTGTTGTAAAATAAAGATTGTATGTTATATTGAAGAAAGTATGATCGATTTTAAAAGCATGTATGCATCTGAAAATTGTGTCAAAAATGTAGGTGTCAGTTGCTTGTGGAACTATTTTACACGAATCTTAAAATATTACAAATTCGGCGGCTATTTTGAAAATGTGAATTACTGCGTGTTTTCAAAAAACCAAAATGTCACGTTTTAATACTAGATTGATCTCTTAAAAACATCAATGTTCGCTATTTTTTATTAAAGCAAGCCCATTTTTGCTGTAAAACTTTATGTATTCAATCTTATAGAAATAGTTTGCAACAAAGTGGATTATTATATAGTTTTGGTTTTTTGTCATATGTTTAGTTTAACTGGAGCACTTCCTTATTTTTGAACCCGAAATTGTGAAAAATAACACAAATAGTAAAGGGACAAAAAATGAATCACGCTAACCCTTCATTTTTATAATTGTTTTAGAAAGAGTTATTTATCGTTAAATCAGCAAAAAAATGGATACAATGAGGATTTGACGTTATAGCGTCTCAAAATATGACGACTAAATAGGTATTAGTCGATACCACTGACAATGAATATTGCTAATGTTTATACATATCCTGTATTTATTTATTGCAAGTATATGTATCATCGTTCCTTTACAAGGTTTTGGTTTTACGCTTTGTGTGTAAAATTGTATATGAAATAGTAGAATCTGTTTTATTTATCGTTAAATCAGCAAAAAATGGAGAAAATGAGGATTGGCGTTATAGCGTCTCAAAATATGACGACTAAATAGGTATTAGTCGATACCACTGACAATGAATATTGATAATGTTTTATACATATCCTGTATTTTTCTATTGCAAGTATATGTATCATCGTTCTTTTAAAAGGTTTTGGTTTTACGCTTTGTGTGTAAAATTGTATATGAAATAGTAGAATCTGTTTTATTTATCGTTAAATCAGCAAAAAATGGAGAAAATGAGGATTTGCGTTATAGCGTCTCAAAATATGACGACTAAATAGGTATTAGTCGATACCACTGACAATGAATATTGATAATGTTTTATACATATCCTGTATTTTTCTATTGCAAGTATATGCATCATCGTTCTTTTAAAAGGTTTTGGTTTTACATGTACGATTTTTGTGTAAAATTGTATATGAAATAGTAGAATTTGTTTCATTTATCGTTAAATCAGCAAAAAATGGAGAAAAGGAGGATTTGACGTTATAGCGTCTCAAAATATGACGTCTAAATAGGTATTAGTCGATACCACTGACAATGAATATTGATAATGTTTATACATATCCTGTATTTATTTATTGCAAGTATTTGTATCATCGTTCTTTTACAAGGTTTTGGTTTTAAGAATTGTGTGTAAAAATTGTATATGAAATTAAATTTAACATTTAACATTGAGTTCACTTTAACAGCACAAAGGTTTACAGAACCTGTATATATGACACTTGGCTGGGGAACCATACGGCGTTAGTGCCATTTATTTATTGCAAGTATATGTATTATCTTTTTATTCAAAGGTTTAGGTTTTAAGATTTGTGTGTAAAAATTAAATTATATATGAAATATAATTTGACATTGAGTTCACTTTTACAGCACAAAGGTTTACAAAACCTGTTTATGTTTGACACTAGAGTGGTGTATCATACGGCTTTTGTGCCACTTTTGTAACTCACTCCTATAATGAGCTTCACTGCACTGGTCCAAGAACTAAAGTGCACTAAACACTTTGTACATGAAACACACATCATTGTACAGGTAATATGTACACAGTTCACAAAGGCATGTATAAATATCAGAATTGTATACATATAACACCAAACATTATACAGATCATATGTACATGTAACACCCAACATTATACATATCATATGTACATGTAACACCCGACATTAAACATATTACATGTACATGTAACACCCAACATTATGCATATCATATGTACATGTAACACCGAACATTATACAGATCACATGTACATGTAACACACAACATTATACATATCATGTGGACATGTACAACACAACATTATACAAATCATATCTATATGTAACACACAACAGTATACAGATCATATGTACTTGTAACAACCAACATTATACAGATCATATGTACATGTAACACCCAACATTATACAGATCATATTTACATGTAACACCCAACATTATACAGATCATATGTACATGTAACACCCAACATTATACAGATCATATGTACATGAACCACACAACATTATACAGATCACATGTACATGTACCACACAACATTATATAGATCACATGTACATGTACCACACAACATTATATAGATCATATGTACATGTACCACACAACAGTATACATATCATATGTACATGAAATACCCACTATTATACATATCATATGTATATGTACCACACAACATTATACATATCATATGTACATGTAACACCGAACATTATACAGATCACATGTACATGTAACACACAACATTATACATATCATATCGTACATGTACCACTCAACATTATACAGATCATATGTACATGAAATACCCACTATTATACATATCATATATACATGAACCACACAACATTATACAGATAATTTATACATGAACCACACAACATTATACAAATAATATGTACATGTACCACACAACATTATACAGATCATATGTACATGTACCACACAACATTATACAGATCATATGTACATGTAACACCCAACATTATACAGATAATATATACATGAACCACACAACATTATACAGATAATTTATACATGAACCACACAACATTATACAAATAATATTTACATGTACCACACAACATTATACAGATAATATGTACATGTACCACACAACAGTATACAGATCATATTTACATGAACCACACAACATTATACAGATCATCTTTACATGTACCACACAACATTATACAGATAATATGTACATGAACCACACGACATTATATAGATCATATTTACATGTAACACACAACATTATACAGATCATATGTACATGTACCACACAACATTATACAGATCATATGTACATGAACCACACAACATTATACAGATCATATTTACATGTACCACACAACATTATACAGATAATATGTACATGAACCACACAACATTTTACAGATCATATGTACATGTACCACACGACATTATACAGATCATATGTACATGTAACAACCAACATTATACATATCATATGTACATGTACCACACAACATTATACAAATCATATGTACATGTAACACACAACAGTATACAGATCATATGTACTTGTAACAACCAACATTATACAGATAATATGTACATGTACCACACAACATTATACAGATAATATGTACATGTACCACACAACATTATACAGATCATATGTACATGTAACACACAACATTATACAGATCCTATGTACATGTACCACACAACATTATACAGATAATATGTACATGAACCATCCAACATTATACAGATCATATTTACATGTACCACACAACATTATACAGATCATATGTACATGAAGCACACGACATTATATAGATCATATTTACATGTACCACACAACATTATACAGATCATCTTTACATGTACCACACAACATTATACAGATCCTATGTACATGTACCACACAACATTATACAGATCATATGTACATGTACCACACAACATTATACAGATAATATGTACATGAACCATCCAACATTATACAGATCATATTTACATGTACCACACAACATTATACAGATAATATGTACATGTACCACACAACAGTATACAGATCATATGAACTTGTACCACACAACATTATACATATCATATGTACATGTAACAACCAACATTATACAGATAATATGTACATGTACCACACAACATTATACAGATCATATGTACATGTAACAACCAACATTATACAGATCATATGTACATGTAACACACAACATTATACAGATCATATGTATATGTAACACACAACATTATACAGATCATATGTACATGTAACACACAACATTATACAGATCATATTTACATGTACCACACAACATTATACAGATCATATGTACATGTAACAACCAACATTATACAGATCATATTTACATGTACCACACAACAGTATACATATCATATGTACATGTACCACACAACATTATACAGATAATATGTACATGTACCACACAACATTATACAGATCATATGTACATGTAATACCCAACATTATACAGATAATATGTACATGAACCACACAACATTATACAGATCATATGTACATGTAACAACCAACATTATACAGAACATATGTACATGTAACAACCAACATTATACAGATCATATGTACATGTAACACCCAACATTATATAGATCATATGTACATGTAACACCCAACATTATACAGATAATATGTACATGTACCACACAACATTATACAGATCATATGTACATGTAACACCCAACATTATACAGATAATATATACATGAACCACACAACATTATACAGATCATATGTACATGTAACACCCAACATTATACAGATCATATGTACATGTAACACCCAACATTATACAGATAGTATGTACATGAACCACACAACATTATACAGATAATATGTACATGTACCACACAACATTATACAGATCATATGTACATGTAACACCCAACATTATACAGATCATATGTACATGTAACACCCAACATTATACAGATAGTATGTACATGAACCACACAACATTATACAAATAATATGTACATGTACCACACAACATTATACAGATCATATGTACATGTACCACACAACATTATACAGATAATATGTACATGAACCACACAACATTATACAGATCATATTTACATGTACCACACAACATTATACAGATAATATGTACATGAACCACACAACATTATACAGATCATATTTACATGTACCACACAACAGTATACAGATCATATGTACATATAACACCCATCATTATACAGATAATATGTACATGTACCACCCAACATTATACAGATCATATTTACATGTACCACACAACATTATACAGATAATATGTACATGAACCACACGACATTATACAGATAATATTTACATGTACTACACAACATTATACAGATAATATGTACATGAACCACACAACATTATACAGATCATATTTACATGTACCACACAACATTATACAGATCATATTTACATGTAACACACAACAGTATACAGATCATATTTACATGTACCACACAACATTATACAGATAATATGTACATGAACCACACAACATTATACAGATCATATGTACATGTAACAACCAACATTATACAGATCATATTTACATGTAACAACCAACATTATACAGATCATATTTACATGTACTACACAACATTATACAGATCATATGTACATGTAATACCCAACATTATACAGATCATATTTACATGTACCACACAACATTATACAGATCATATGTACATGTAATACCCAACATTATACAGATAATATGTACATGTACCACACAACATTATACAGATCATATGTACATGTACCACACAACAGTATACATATCATATTTACATGTAACAACCAACATTATACAGATCATATTTACATGTACCACACAACAGTATACATATCATATGTACATGTACCACACAACAGTATATAGATCATATGTACATGTACCACACAACAGTATACAGATCATATGTACATGTACCACACAACAGTATACATATCATATGTACATGTACCACACAACATTATACAGATAATATGTACATGTACCACACAACATTATACAGATCATATGTACATGTAATACCCAACATTATACAGATCATATGTACATGTACCACACAACATTATACAGATCATATGTACATGTAACAACCAACATTATACAGAACATATGTACATGTAACAACCAACATTATACAGATAATATGTACATGTAACACCCAACATTATATAGATCATATGTACATTTAACACCCAACATTATACAGATAATATGTACATGTACCACACAACATTATACAGATCATATGTACATGTAACACCCATCATTATACAGATAGTATGTACATGAACCACACAACATTATACAGATAATATGTACATGAACCACACAACATTATACAGATCATATTTACATGTACCACACAACATTATACAAATAATATGTACATGAACCACACAACATTATACAGATCATATGTACATGTAACACCCAACATTATACAGATAGTATGTACATGAACCACACAACATTATACAAATAATATGTACATGTACCACACAACATTATACAGATCATCTTTACATGTACCACACAACATTATACAGATAATATGTACATGTACCACACAACAGTATAAAGATCATATTTACATGAACCACACAACATTATACAGATCATCTTTACATGTACCACACAACATTATACAGATAATATGTACATGAACCACACGACATTATATAGATCATATTTACATGTAACACACAACATTATATAGATCATATGTACATGTACCACACAACATTATACAGATCATATGTACATGTACCACACAACAGTATACAGATCATATGAACATGTACCACACAACATTATACAGATCATATGTACATGTAACAACCAACATTATACATATCATATGTACATGTAACACCCGACATTATACATATTACATGTACATGTACCACCCAACATTATACATATCATATGTACATGTAACACCCGACATTATACATATTACATGTACATGTACCACACAACATTATACAGATCGTGTGGACATGTACAACACAACAGTATACAGATCATATAGGGATTGAACGGCGTTTTTTAATTTTCATGCCGGTATGAATGCAAAGCGGTTACATCCATATTGCATGAAGCCCGCTAGGGCTTCATGGTCAATATGGATGTAACCGATTTGCATTCATACCGGCATGAAAATTAAAACAACGCCGTTCAATTCATATATTTACATTTTTACTACTGAACAATTGTCTAATTTATTTTCTTATTTATTGAACAACTGGTTAATCAACTGCGTTTGTTATTGCGCCGTCCTTTAAACGAAAAAGGCGGAACAGCCACAATTTGCGAAAAATTGGCGCCAATAATCTACCATCGTCATTTGAACGTTTGACGCGGGGGCGTACTCCATGTTATCTGAAGCGGAGCCGTAAGACTCCCATTGAACAAGACTAATATATTACGTCATAAGTAATTCACGTGAATGGATGTATTCATACTGTATTCATGATGTATTCATAGTCTAGTGTTTGTTGTTTTCAGTTGGTATGTTCATATAGAGAAGAAACAATCAGAATGTAAATATATGTACATGTACCACACAACATTATACAGATAGTATGTACATGAACCACACAACATTATACAGATCATGTGGACATGTACAACACAACATTATACAGATCATATGTACATGTACCACACAACATTATACAGATCATATGTACATGAACCACACAACATTATACAGATCATATGTATATGTAACACACAACATTATACAGATCATATGTATATGTAACACACAACATTATACAGATCATATGTATATGTAACACACAACATTATACAGATCATATGTATATGTAACACACAACATTATACAGATCATATGTATATGTAACACACAACATTATACAAATCATATGTACATGTACCACACAACATTATACAGATCCTATGTACATGTACCACACAACATTATACAGATCATATGTATATGTAACACACAACATTATACAGATCCTATGTACATGTACCACACAACATTATACAGATAATATGTACATGAACCATCCAACATTATACAGATCATATTTACATGTACCACACAACATTATACAGATCCTATGTACATGTACCACACAACATTATACAGATCCTATGTACATGTACCACACAACATTATACAGATAATATGTACATGAACCATCCAACATTATACAGATCATATTTACATGTAACACCCAACATTATACAGATCCTATGTACATGTACCACACAACATTATACAGATCATATGTACATGTAACACACAACATTATACAGATCATATGTACATGTAACACACAACATTATACAGATCCTATGTACATGTACCACACAACATTATACAGATAATATGTACATGAACCATCCAACATTATACAGATCATATTTACATGTACCACACAACATTATACAGATCATATTTACATGTACCACACAACATTATACAGATCATATGTACATGAAGCACACGACATTATATAGATCATATTTACATGTACCACACAACATTATACAGATAATATGTACATGTACCACACAACAGTATACAGATCATATGAACTTGTACCACACAACATTATACAGATCATATGTACATGTAACAACCAACATTATACAGATCATATGTATATGTAACACACAACATTATACAGATCATATGTACATGTAACACCCAACATTATATAGATCATATGTACATTTAACACCCAACATTATACAGATAATATGTACATGTACCACACAACATTATACAGATCATATGTACATGTAACACCCATCATTATACAGATAGTATGTACATGAACCACACAACATTATACAAATAATATGTACATGTACCACACAACATTATACAGATCATATGTACATGTACCACACAACATTATACAGATAATATGTACATGAACCACACAACATTATACAGATCATATTTACATGTACCACACAACATTATACAAATAATATGTACATGAACCACACAACATTATACAGATCATATGTACATGTAACACCCAACATTATACAGATAGTATGTACATGAACCACACAACATTATACAAATAATATGTACATGTACCACACAACATTATACAGATCATCTTTACATGTACCACACAACATTATACAGATAATATGTACATGTACCACACAACAGTATAAAGATCATATTTACATGAACCACACAACATTATACAGATCATCTTTACATGTACCACACAACATTATACAGATAATATGTACATGAACCACACGACATTATATAGATCATATTTACATGTAACACACAACATTATATAGATCATATGTACATGTACCACACAACATTATACAGATCATATGTACATGTACCACACAACAGTATACAGATCATATGAACATGTACCACACAACATTATACAGATCATATGTACATGTAACAACCAACATTATACATATCATATGTACATGTAACACCCGACATTATACATATTACATGTACATGTACCACCCAACATTATACATATCATATGTACATGTAACACCCGACATTATACAGATCGTGTGGACATGTACAACACAACAGTATACAGATCATATAGGGATTGAACGGCGTTTTTTAATTTTCATGCCGGTATGAATGCAAAGCGGTTACATCCATATTGCATGAAGCCCGCTAGGGCTTCATGGTCAATATGGATGTAACCGATTTGCATTCATACCGGCATGAAAATTAAAACAACGCCGTTCAATTCATATATTTACATTTTTACTACTGAACAATTGTCTAATTTATTTTCTTATTTATTGAACAACTGGTTAATCAACTGCGTTTGTTATTGCGCCGTCCTTTAAACGAAAAAGGCGGAACAGCCACAATTTGCGAAAAATTGGCGCCAATAATCTACCATCGTCATTTGAACGTTTGACGCGGGGGCGTACTCCATGTTATCTGAAGCGGAGCCGTAAGACTCCCATTGAACAAGACTAATATATTACGTCATAAGTAATTCACGTGAATGGATGTATTCATACTGTATTCATGATGTATTCATAGTCTAGTGTTTGTTGTTTTCAGTTGGTATGTTCATATAGAGAAGAAACAATCAGAATGTAAATATATGTACATGTACCACACAACATTATACAGATAGTATGTACATGAACCACACAACATTATACATATCATATGTACATGAACCACACAACATTATACAGATCATGTGGACATGTACAACACAACATTATACAAATCATATGTACATGTACCACACAACATTATACAGATCCTATGTACATGTACCACACAACATTATACAGATCATATGTATATGTAACACACAACATTATACAGATCCTATGTACATGTACCACACAACATTATACAGATAATATGTACATGAACCATCCAACATTATACAGATCATATTTACATGTACCACACAACATTATACAGATCCTATGTACATGTACCACACAACATTATACAGATCCTATGTACATGTACCACACAACATTATACAGATAATATGTACATGAACCATCCAACATTATACAGATCATATTTACATGTAACACCCAACATTATACAGATCCTATGTACATGTACCACACAACATTATACAGATCATATGTACATGTAACACACAACATTATACAGATCATATGTACATGTAACACACAACATTATACAGATCCTATGTACATGTACCACACAACATTATACAGATAATATGTACATGAACCATCCAACATTATACAGATCATATTTACATGTACCACACAACATTATACAGATCATATTTACATGTACCACACAACATTATACAGATAATATGTACATGAAGCACACGACATTATATAGATCATATTTACATGTACCACACAACATTATACAGATAATATGTACATGTACCACACAACAGTATACAGATCATATGTACATGTAACACACAACATTATACAGATTATATGTACATGTAACACAAAACATTATACAGATCATATGTACATGTTACACCCAACATTATATAGATCATATGTACATGTAACAACCAACATTATACAGATCATATGTATATGTAACACACAACATTATACAGATCATATGTACATGTAACACACAACATTATACAGATCATATTTACATGTACCACACAACATTATACAGATCATATGTACATGTAACAACCAACATTATACAGATCATATTTACATGTACCACACAACAGTATACAGATCATATGTACATGTACCACACACCAGTATACATATCATATGTACATGTACCACACAACATTATACAGATAATATGTACATGTACCACACAACATTATACAGATCATATGTACATGTAATACCCAACATTATACAGATCATATGTACATGTACCACACAACATTATACAGATCATATGTACATGTAACAACCAACATTATACAGAACATATGTACATGTAACAACCAACATTATACAGATCATATGTACATGTAACACCCAACATTATATAGATCATATGTACATGTAACACCCAACATTATACAGATAATATGTACATGTACCACACAACATTATACAGATCATATGTACATGAACCACACAACATTATACAGATCATATGTACATGTAACACCCAACATTATACAGATAGTATGTACATGAACCACACAACATTATACAAATAATATGTACATGTACCACACAACATTATACAGATAATATGTACATGAACCACACAACATTATACAGATCATATTTACATGTACCACACAACATTATACAGATCATATGTACATATAACACCCATCATTATACAGATAATATGTACATGTAACAACCAACATTATACAGATCATATTTACATGTAACAACCAACATTATACAGATCATATTTACATGTACCACACAACAGTATACATATCATATGTACATGTACCACACAACAGTATACAGATCATATGTACATGTACCACACAACATTATACAGATAATATGTACATGTACCACACAACATTATATAGATCATATTTACATGTAACACACAACATTATACAGATCATATGTACATGTACCACACAACATTATACAGATCATATGTACATGAACCACACAACAGTATACATATCATATTTACATGTAACAACCAACATTATACAGATAATATGTACATGTACCACACAACATTATACAGATAATATGTACATGAACCACACAACATTATACAGATCATATTTACATGAACCACACAACATTATATAGATCATATTTACATGTACCACACAACATTATACAGATAATATGTACATGTACCACACAACATTATACAGATAATATGTACATGAACCACACAACATTATACAGATCATATTTACATGTACCACACAACATTATACAGATCATATGTACATATAATACCCATCATTATACAGATAATATGTACATGTAACAACCAACATTATACAGATCATATTTACATGTAACAACCAACATTATACAGATCATATGTACATGTACCACACAACAGTATACAGATCATATGTACATGTACCACACAACAGTATACATATCATATTTACATGTAACAACCAACATTATACAGATCATATTTACATGTACCACACAACAGTATACATATCATATGTACATGTACCACACAACAGTATACAGATCATATGTACATGTACCACACAACAGTATACATATCATATGTACATGTACCACACAACATTATACAGATAATATGTACATGTACCACACAACATTATACAGATCATATGTACATGTAATACCCAACATTATACAGATCATATGTACATGTACCACACAACATTATACAGATCATATGTACATGTAACAACCAACATTATACAGAACATATGTACATGTAACAACCAACATTATACAGATAATATGTACATGTAACACCCAACATTATATAGATCATATGTACATTTAACACCCAACATTATACAGATAATATGTACATGTACCACACAACATTATACAGATCATATGTACATGTAACACCCAACATTATACAGATAATATGTACATGAACCACACAACATTATACAGATCATATGTACATGTAACACCCATCATTATACAGATAGTATGTACATGAACCACACAACATTATACAAATAATATGTACATGTACCACACAACATTATACAGATCATATGTACATGTACCACACAACATTATACAGATAATATGTACATGAACCACACAACATTATACAGATCATATTTACATGTACCACACAACATTATACAGATAATATGTACATGAACCACACAACATTATACAGATCATATGTACATGTAACACCCAACATTATACAGATAGTATGTACATGAACCACACAACATTATACAAATAATATGTACATGTACCACACAACATTATACAGATCATCTTTACATGTACCACACAACATTATACAGATAATATGTACATGTACCACACAACAGTATAAAGATCATATTTACATGAACCACACAACATTATACAGATCATCTTTACATGTACCACACAACATTATACAGATAATATGTACATGAACCACACGACATTATATAGATCATATTTACATGTAACACACAACATTATATAGATCATATGTACATGTACCACACAACATTATACAGATCATATGTACATGTACCACACAACAGTATACAGATCATATGAACATGTACCACACAACATTATACAGATCATATGTACATGTAACAACCAACATTATACATATCATATGTACATGTAACACCCGACATTATACATATTACATGTACATGTACCACACAACATTATACAGATCATATGTACATGTACCACACAACATTATACAGATCATGTGGACATGTACAACACAACATTATACAGATCATATAGGGATTGAACGGCGTTTTTTAATTTTCATGCCGGTATGAATGCAAAGCGGTTACATCCATATTGCATGAAGCCCGCTAGGGCTTCATGGTCAATATGGATGTAACCGATTTGCATTCATACCGGCATGAAAATTAAAACAACGCCGTTCAATTCATATA
This sequence comes from Mimachlamys varia, assembly GCA_947623455.1. Taxonomy (NCBI): domain Eukaryota; kingdom Metazoa; phylum Mollusca; class Bivalvia; order Pectinida; family Pectinidae; genus Mimachlamys; species Mimachlamys varia. Next base: position 34,853,483 of record OX392538.1, on the reverse strand, counting down.
TTTACATTTTTACTACTGAACAATTGTCTAATTTATTTTCTTATTTATTGAACAACTGGTTAATCAACTGCGTTTGTTATTGCGCCGTCCTTTAAACGAAAAAGGCGGAACAGCCACAATTTGCGAAAAATTGGCGCCAATAATCTACCATCGTCATTTGAACGTTTGACGCGGGGGCGTACTCCATGTTATCTGAAGCGGAGCCGTAAGACTCCCATTGAACAAGACTAATATATTACGTCATAAGTAATTCACGTGAATGGATGTATTCATACTGTATTCATGATGTATTCATAGTCTAGTGTTTGTTGTTTTCAGTTGGTATGTTCATATAGAGAAGAAACAATCAGAATGTAAATATATGTACATGTACCACACAACATTATACAGATAGTATGTACATGAACCACACAACATTATACAGATCATGTGGACATGTACAACACAACATTATACAGATAATATGTACATGTACCACACAACATTATACAGATCATATGTATATGTACCACACAACATTATACAGATAATATGTACATGTACCACACAACATTATACAAATAATATGTACATGTACCACACAACATTATACAGATAATATGTACATGTACCACACAACATTATACAGATCATATGTATATGTACCACACAACATTATACAGATCATATGTACATGTAACACACAACATTATACAGATCCTATGTACATGTACCACACAACATTATACAGATAATATGTACATGTACCACACAACATTATACAGATCATATGTACATGTAACACACAACATTATACAGATCCTATGTACATGTACCACACAACATTATACAGATAATATGTACATGAACCATCCAACATTATACAGATCATATTTACATGTACCACACAACATTATACAGATCATATTTACATGTACCACACAACATTATACAGATAATATGTACATGAAGCACACGACATTATATAGATCATATTTACATGTACCACACAACATTATACAGATAATATGTACATGTACCACACAACAGTATACAGATCATATGAACTTGTACCACACAACATTATACAGATCATATGTACATGTAACAACCAACATTATACAGATCATATGTATATGTAACACACAACATTATACAGATCATATGTACATGTAACACACAACATTATACAGATCATATTTACATGTACCACACAACATTATACAGATCATATGTACATGTAACAACCAACATTATACAGATCATATTTACATGTAACAACCAACATTATACAGATCATATGTACATGTACCACACAACAGTATACAGATCATATGTACATGTACCACACAACAGTATACATATCATATGTACATGTACCACACAACATTATACAGATAATATGTACATGTACCACACAACATTATACAGATCATATGTACATGTAATACCCAACATTATACAGATCATATGTACATGTACCACACAACATTATACAGATCATATGTACATGTAACAACCAACATTATACAGAACATATGTACATGTAACAACCAACATTATACAGATCATATGTACATGTAACACCCAACATTATATAGATCATATGTACATGTAACACCCAACATTATACAGATAATATGTACATGTACCACACAACATTATACAGATCATATGTACATGTAACACCCAACATTATACAGATAATATGTACATGAACCACACAACATTATACAGATCATATGTACATGTAACACCCAACATTATACAGATAGTATGTACATGAACCACACAACATTATACAAATAATATGTACATGTACCACACAACATTATACAGATAATATGTACATGTACCACACAACATTATACAGATAATATGTACATGAACCACACAACATTATACAGATCATATTTACATGTACCACACAACATTATACAGATCATATGTACATGTACCACACAACAGTATACAGATCATATGAACATGTACCACACAACATTATACAGATCATCTTTACATGTACCACACAACATTATACAGATAATATGTACATGAAGCACACGACATTATATAGATCATATTTACATGTACCACACAACATTATACAGATGATATGTACATGTAACAACCAACATTATACAGATCATATTTACATGTAACAACCAACATTATACAGATCATATGTACATGTAACACACAACATTATACAGATCATATGTACATGTAACACACAACATTATACAGATCATATGTACATGTACCACACAACATTATACAGATCATATGTACATGTAACACCCAACATTATACAGATAATATGTACATGAACCACACAACATTATACAGATCATATGTACATGTAACACCCAACATTATACAGATAGTATGTACATGAACCACACAACATTATACAAATAATATGTACATGTACCACACAACATTATACAGATAATATGTACATGAACCACACAACATTATACAGATAATATGTACATGAACCACACAACATTATACAGATCATATTTACATGTACCACACAACATTATACAGATCATATGTACATATAACACCCATCATTATACAGATAATATGTACATGTACCACCCAACATTATACAGATCATATTTACATGTACCACACAACATTATACAGATAATATGTACATGTACCACACAACAGTATACAGATCATATGAACATGTACCACACAACATTATACAGATCATATTTACATGTACTACACAACATTATACAGATAATATGTACATGAACCACACGACATTATACAGATCATATTTACATGTACCACACAACATTATACAGATCATATTTACATGTACTACACAACATTATACAGATAATATGTACATGAACCACACGACATTATACAGATCATATGAACATGTACAACACAACATTATACAGATCATATTTACATGTACCACACAACAGTATACAGATCATATGTACATGTACCACACAACATTATACAGATAATATGTACATGTACCACACAACATTATACAGATAATATGTACATGTACCACACAACATTATACAGATCATATGTACATGTAATACCCAACATTATACAGATCATATGTACATGTACCACACAACATTATACAGATCATATGTACATGTAACAACCAACATTATACAGAATATATGTACATGTAACAACCAACATTATACAGATCATATGTACATGTAACACCCAACATTATATAGATCATATGTACATGTAACACCCAACATTATACAGATAATATGTACATGTACCACACAACATTATACAGATCATATTTACATGTAACACCCAACATTATACAGATAGTATGTACATGAACCACACAACATTATACAAATAATATGTACATGTACCACACAACATTATACAGATCATATAGGGATTGAACGGCGTTTTTTAATTTTCATGCCGGTATGAATGAAAAGCGGTTACATCCATATTGCATGAAGCCCGCTAGGGCTTCATGGTCAATATGGATGTAACCGATTTGCATTCATACCGGCATGAAAATTAAAACAACGCCGTTCAATCCATATATTTACATTTTTACTATTGAACAATTGTTTAATTCAATTTCTTATTCATTGAACAACTGGTTAATCAACTGCGTTTGTTATTACACCGTCCTTTAAACGAAAAAGGCGGAACAGCCATAATTTGGCTAAAATTGGCGCCAATTATTTACCGTAGTCATTTGAACGTTTGACGCGGGGGCGTTCTCCATGTTATCCGAAGCGGAGCCGTAAAACTCCCATTGAACAAGACTAATATATTACGTCATAAGTAATTCACGTGAATGGATGTATTCATACTGTATTCATGATGTATTCATAGTCTAGTGTTTGTTGTTTTCAGTTGGTATGTTCATATAGAGAAGAAACAATCAGGATGTAAATATATGTACATGTACCACACAACATTATACAGATAATATGTACATGAACCACACAACATTATACAGATCATATTTACATGTACCACACAACATTATACAGATAATATGTACATGAACCACACAACATTATACAGATCATATTTACATGTACCACACAACATTGTACAGATCATATTTACATGTACCACACAACATTATACAGATAATATGTACATATAACACCCATCATTATACAGATAATATGTACATGTACCACACAACATTATACAGATCATATTTACATGTACCACACAACATTATACAGTTAATATGTACATGAACCACACGACATTATACAGATCATATTTACATGTACCACACAACATTGTACAGATCATATTTACATGTACCACACAACATTATACAGATAATATGTACATGAACCACACGACATTATACAGATCATATTTACATGTACCACACAACATTGTACAGATCATATTTACATGTACTACACAACATTATACAGATAATATGTACATGAACCACACGACATTATACAGATCATATGTACATGTAACAGCCAACATTATACAGATCATATGTACATGTACCACACAACATTATACAGATCATATTTACATGTACCACACAACATTATGCAGATAATATGTACATGAACCACACGACATTATACAGATCATATGTACATGTACCACACAACATTATACAGATCATATGTACATGTACCACACAACATTATACAGATCATATTTACATGTACCACACAACATTATGCAGATAATATGTACATGAACCACACGACATTATACAGATCATATGTACATGTACCACACAACATTAAACAGATCATATCGTATGTACATGTATCTTTTAAATGTTCTGATTGAACTTTCTCCAATATCTTAACTTTAAACAAATAAAACAAACTATTCTCAACATTGAAAGCGATTTTTATATTTTTTCCTTGTGTTTGCTTAACATTTTCTACTTCAACCTCATATAGTTTTAAAAAAACACACTGATTGTACATCTTACTTTTAAATGAAAGTCATAATTTCTTGACCACGTTGTTCGAACAAAACTCAACGAGAAGTATGTGATGGTGTCTGCAGACAAAGTATCTAACAACTTGACGATTGCGCAAACACTATTACATTTATTACTTGCCAAAGAACTGGGCCTGCTTTATAACCCTGCCTACAGATTGATCGGTTTTGCGAAAGATGAAATACGATCTAACCATGTTTCATTATTACAATCTTTCACGATACCGGTTAATGAGGAAGACGCTGACTTACCTCGTCTTTATTTGAAACATTAACTACACAAGGATCCTTATAAGCGTCGTTTTATCGCTGGCTCTGCTAACTGCTCGACCAAGCCTTTATCAAAACTTGTTACTACCATTCTTAGTACCATTAAATACGGGCTTCGGACTTATTGTGGCACTTTTTACTCCAGGGGTTGAATTAACGGGATGTGGATTTTGAAAAACTTGAAAGATCCTTTGATCGATCTTTAGCACCCTCTCGAAATTTAAATAACGTCTTGAAATCTCTCGTTATGGGAGCTTTCTTTTTAAAATAAGTAGATGGCGATACAAATATATGGTAGTGAGCTATCGTGGAGCAAACTCCGTGAAAAAGCTTAGATGGCATTTACTGCAGAGTTATAAAAAGGATGATTGAATTCCTGGTCGAAAATATTTTGTTGAGTTCGAAGGAAAGAATTTCAAGCAGACTGTTGGCGTTCCTATGTGACAAACTGTGCCCCACTCTTAGCTGACATGTTTTTATTTTACGAGGCTGAATTTGTGGAAGGGCTAATCAGAACAGGTAACAAAAACCTGGCTAGATCTTTTAATTTCACCTCCAGATATATCGACGAACAAATAAACAACAAGAATTTTTGCAGACCATGTCGATCGTATATACCCTTCTGAATTTCTGAAATAGGATACAACAGACTTTTCCACATCAACTGCTTACCTGGATCTCTACTTAAACTATGACCAACAAGGAGAGCTTACTACTAAGCTATACGATAAACGTGACGATTTCATTTTTCCGATCGTGAACAGTCCATTTCTTGATACTAACATTCTTGCGTCTCCAACTTATTGTGTTAACATGTCGCAGTTGATTCGTTATTCTATACTCTACGGGCTGGACCAGAGTTTTATGCATTTATATGTATAGGGGGAAACCCATTTTTATATGGTTGTGTTAGCTCAAGGCTTAAAACAAAATTAGGGTTCTTGGCCATTTGTTTAGCGATGTTAGCAAACTTTTTTTCAAATAGTGGTATTTTGGGCTGTGTAACACGTTTAAATCCATAAAAAATCGATATGGAGACTCTTTAAAGTGATTAAAATGTTAATTGAAGGATCCCTGGATTCGAACCATATTTCCACAATGAACACAGATGTTGGAATGATATTTGGTATGTTGATTTATCATAATAAAATGCAGGTCAAGTATTGATTTGGTGACCATCACTAGCTTTTAGTATATTCATGATGACTAAAGATGTAAGGTAGGGAAATTCCACCGGAGGGGTTTTTCAAATTTGGTAAATCCTGAGCCTTTGTATACAACTGAATACCAGTATACTACTCGTGTGAAACAGCTCTTTTAAATGCCAATAAAAAACCTTCAATAGATATTTTTTAAAAGGAATAGGCTTTCTGAAAAATGTTGGTCTTTTTAATGAAATATAATTTTCCATAGCTACTATTCCTTTTTACAGTGTCTTTTACCTTAAGTATGTTGGCGTTTGTTTTCGTCAACCATTTGCTGGTCCTAGTAGCCGTACATTGTATTTTAGGACCGTTACGCATGATGTCATAAGTTGTTGTCCTATTTGTAGTTTAGGTCATTTAAGGACATGCCTCTGAATAAATGTTGGTTACAGAGCATATTGGTATACCGGCATCCATACAAAAGCTTTTGATGTAGATATTATGGTGTTTCTTACTGGAATAGGACGATGTCACCCAGCACCGCATTCCACCTGATCACATTATAGTGATGACAAGTGTACTAGATCGTGTTATTCGTCTTGTACATTGAACCCGCAGCAAGTAAATTACAACTACCGATTTCATGGAATTGGCTTCGTCGCGGTTAGAGAGAGAAACCAATAACTTTCCACGATCATTCAACAAAACGCGGAAGTTGTGACGAAATGTTTAGAAGAAAAAAAATGTTTGGAAAGTAGGGAAGGGAACTACTTGATGAGATAATGTACAGAAATTGAAATTAGCTAAATCATAATTTAGCGGAATAATGTAAGCGCGATAACACTTTAATGATTTTATGCATGTATTGCACTGGTTTCAGCTAGGGCAATATGAAGTTGTTTACCCGAAGATGTCCTATTTCCCAGGGCCATAATTATTTATTCTTCTACCGAAAACAAAAAAAAAGAACATGACACATAATGAGTAAACAAAAACAGTCTTTTATATATCCAAGGGCAATACGATATTAATTATAAAACTACAATGTAACCTCTCTATTAAGACCACCTAAAGGACCACACCAAAGTGGTCTTAATAGCGGGGTGGTCTGAATACCGAGGGTTACCATGCAGAAAGATGTATCTGAAATCCACTTTTTGACCTATTCTCATGGTCCTTTAACTAATATATACGCTTTATAATATTAAACACACAGTAATTGTAACTGATTAGCCAATTTAATACCAAAGCACAGTTTACTGATCTGACACTTGACAGGTTTACATAGTGGAATACACAACAGGCGAATTTGTGTTTTGTCAGTGGTCTAAGTACTGAGGTGCAAAAGTAATATTTTGGACTTTTCAAAACTGGTGTTAATAGCGAGGTGGTCTTAATAGTGAAGCTTAAAATACAAAGATATATAGATTTTTTGGGGGGACTGAAATTAAGTGGTCTTAATAGCGAGCTGGCCCTAATTCTGAGGTGGTCTTTAAGCGAGGTTTCACTGTAATAAATATTGCCTTGTATGCTAAAGCCAATCTAGTGATGTCACACGTAATGATATCCTATATTTACAAAAATATTCAGAAATGACATGTATGTGATTTGTCATTAGACAGTAATAGACATCATATATACTGTTTTAGTGGTATGTATCACACGTTCAGCCATACGTTATTTTGCCTTTGCTTTAAGATACTAAATGATATCAGACTTGCAGTTAGTGCCATCACACTAAAAAGTTACTACTCTCAAGTAGATACAATCACACGCATTGAACCGTGCGATATCGTTGAACTAGTCGTTACCTTTAAACAATAGCAATATTATAAAGTTTACTTTGAGACACTGGCTTACTCATATCAAGACTTAGTGGTCCCTTGAGTACATACAGATCTATGCAAAAGACATTCTCAAATCTCAGATTTTGATATGATATTGATACGAACGTCTTGTGACTATTTATTATTCCAAACATTTCGATATCAGTATTGCTTTTTATCTTTCATAACATATGTTTAATCACTCCTCGATACATCAAGTATGAATACATAGTTTGATTATATATCAGGATATTTTTTTTCTTTTAATGACGAAATTCACTGATAATGTGTTTCAGGTACATGTATATACAGTAATAGATTATACTAATGCTAACGATGTAAACCTACACACCGCCAGTTATCATTACCTGTTCAGGCACATATACATGTATGTACTCGCTATCCACCTCACATGTGCATCATATGACACCACAATCTATAAACCTAAGGATAGTTCAATGATGGATATACAATTTTGAGAAGGGTGAATATCTTCTTACTCAGAAAAATTGCATAATTACAACAATGTTTGCATTAACGTACATTGGTGTGTCGTACTTAACCCTGTTTTCCGTGCTAATGTTGGAATCTGGGATCGTCTGGGCTAAGACTTGTACAGGAACAGGACCCTGCTCATGTCAATTTGACGACGGCACATCCATTGATTTAACTCCCTTGTCTAGCAGTGATGTCAATAATCCAACGTAAGTATTACCGGGATCATTGCAATACAGATCGAACCTCGTCGGTTTCTCGAACCCGTATAATTTGAAATCTTGTTTAATTCAAAGAATTTTGTCGGTCCAAGCTAGACTTCATTTTAAACGTGTTAACTCGCGTAACACGAATAATTGGATAGCTCCAAAATTTCCCCACGGTTCTGCCGAATTCGAAATTAAATGGTTAGACCGTGTTTGGAACAAAAACTGTATAAAAACATTATCCTTGAAGCAACATTTAAGAAGCGATGGTTGGTTGCAAGATTTTTGGGCAAATGCCTTTTTTTAACAAACGTTTTGTTGTAGAATGCACCTTTACATGAGGTTAATCTTTTCCCTTTCCAAAACTACTTTTGTGTTGCAGAACAACATACGTAATGCCTTATCCATTGAAAATATAATACATCGTTAAAGAAAAAACATAATAGCACGAATTATAAACAAAACATTTCTTTTTCAGATTTATGGACATTTCTGGACCAACTACACTTGATATTTATTCATGGAACCCATGTGCAGATTTTTCAGAAGGTCCAGACGATTGTAAAAATGTAGCGGTAGGAATAATTATTTTTAATTATGTTTGTTTATCACAGGTATTTATTTGATTGTGGCTGTTTGGGCATATTTTATTTAACGTCCTATCAACAACAATGGTAATTTAAGGATGGCCTTCAACCTCTGGCGATGCGAGAGTGTGTGTATTTGGGAGGCCGCGGTATGTGTATGTAAGCCTATTTGCGTTAATGAAAAACTAATGCCGACTTCATAGTTAAACCGCACTGAAGTAAAGTACTAAATTCCCCAGAAGTAAACCCCACCCGATCACGTTATACTGACTACGAATGAACTGTCGTTCTTTTCTCGTAATGCTGTTGAGCGATAAAGTTGTTTAGAAAGAAAATAAAAGATAGAATATGATCTCGATTTCAGATGCCTCTAGCATTCATGCAATTTGGCCATTAGACCCTTCCTTCAGATAATTCCAACATGACACTCGATAATATGAGCTTTAGTGGGAAATGAGGACCAAAGAATGTAAATGATCATTTTTTTGTTTTAATAAGACGAAAATCCTTTAACGACAAAGGCAATTAAGATGCTTCATTCAGATATTTTGATTGTAAAAATATCAGTCACACACATATTTAAACACCCCGTTGTTTAGGCTAAGGTGAGATACATCTCAATGTCATTTGACGTAATCTAATATAATCAAGATTATCACTGACACGGTAAGATAGATAAAGACTAGGGTCGACGTGAACGTGTTATCTATGAACATTTGTTAGTTTATTCTATGGTTTTACATTTGACTTAAAAGTCAGAGGGACAGATGCAATTTTTTTTTGTGAAAATGAGGGCGTTCGGCCGGCAGTATCCTTCAGTTCGGGAGCACTTTATAAATTAAGTTGGCCCAAGTTCAGGAATATCAGAAGAAGGCTTACACAAACATACCGCAACCTCCCAAATAATAATAATATACAACATTTATATAGTGCTCTATATGATTTGTAAAATTACTCTAAAGCGCTTCACAACATGTAGATAATAATTTGATACTTACAATGCATAAATAAAGAAGTCATTACAATCTAAGCTTTTATGTGATAATATAAAAATGTATATAAATACGAACTAGATAAACAAATGTCATTATATACATGTCGTCTAACTTAATACCCTAATATGCAGACGTGAAAAGGGACGTCTTCAAATGTTTCTTGAATTTGGACAGAGTATTTGTTTTTCGGATATTGGATGGTAAGCACTAAACACAAACACTCATATCGTGTACACCGGGCGTCTGTCCTTAAATCACGTTAGGTGTTGATAGGACACAACACAAAATAATAATTTAATCGAATCTTTTACATTTATCAACGTTTCCCTCAAGGTAAATATAGGTCAACTGAAAGTAATATTCTACCCTCATAGCAAACTGGTTGGTTATGAAAAAAAAACGTCATTAATGATCATAATAAAAAAAAAAATGGCCATCATTTTAAAAACGATTTCAACATACTTCAATTACATATAATTTTTTCTGGAAGCAATTTATGTAACTTATTTGAAGGATTTACGCACCTGACCCTATTGCTTCAACATAAATTAACAAAAATTTCGAATATAACATTTTGGCCCTTAGCATCACTGAAGAGTCCTAGAAGGACGAACCAGTTATATAGTTAAGTTTAATTCATTTTTTCGGCATAATGTATGTATTTCTAAATTTAAAAGTTGCAACATGTTTGTGTGTTACGTCATCTTTTAAAATAACAAACTTTGTAAGGGCTTGATATTTCACTCTCGGTGTTATGATATTTTTGCCATTTATTCGTTCATAGGTTTGTGACATTCATCAAAATATACCTAATGCCGTATACTTTAGCCTGGGAAACACCGACTCAGTAACATACACAACAGATGATCTGGGACAGGTCACCATTAATTACCAGTATAAAGCAGCCAATGTCACACGGTAAGTAAATAATGGGTTTATATTAACGATAATAACATGTCACACGGTTAGTACTAAATGGGTTTATCCATAAAAAGGAATAAATATCATGAAGAAAATGAAGTAAATGAAGAAAATGATGTACCTACTATGATGGTAAAACATAAATAGGAGATCTAACAGTGTCTTCGAACACGGATATATATCATTAATAAAAATATAAATTTTTCCACTGGTGAAAAATATCACTTTTATAGACTAAATACTTTTTCACCAGGACAATATTATAAATCATTAAACAAACGGTTTGACGGTTAATACCGAATTGTTTTTTTTTATCATATTACCAAATTGTACCGAATGTTTTTGACCTTCTATGATAATAAGAGTGTGCATCTTGGTACCTGTTCTGTTACACCAATGGGTCAGTGGTATAAGTGTTAAATGCTTATACCAATATGAATAACGGGTGTGTATGTTAGGTGTTTTACTAGCCTAAGTATAGACAAGTCTTTATCTGATCTACATATAAGCGCGTATTTCATCGTTGCTGTTAAATGCGTTTACGTCCAATTAACAGCATATAAGGACGACCTCACGATGTATGGAATGGAGGAATTTAAGACTCTTTCATATGCGTGTATGTAGGATAGGGATATTCCACCCGAGGGGTCACAAAATGTGGTGAAACCCGAGGCTTGCCGAGGGTTTTACCACATTTTGTGATCCCGAGGGTGGAATATCCCTATCCTACATACATACATAATGAAAGAGTCTTTTTCTCTCATATCAACTACCCGAATAAGCTCAAAAACCATGAAAATATGTTTAAACTGGCTACCATTTTCAATTTACAACTTTTTCCTTGATCTTTTTTGACGAAAACGAATTAGACAGCGAGTTTAAGCATACCCTATATTTGCAAACGTAGTTTGCTCAGAAAAATTAATCTCCTCTTTCTGGTGTTAATGGTTAAAATTTTGTGAAAGGTTTTAATTTTATCACGCCGTCGTTTTATCTTTCCGGCATCAGAGTTTACCGTATTCGTGACGTCACGTCATTGTTAAGCCATTGTGACGTCACGTCGCGTGAAATGCTATGTAAGATAGATTTTTCTTACATAGATTTCTTACATGGGCAAACTCTATCCAATATGGCGAGATATGAGAGAATAATTTGTAATGTAATTTGGGATACTGGGTCATGTTCGTGTAAGCCTCCTTGCGATATTAATGTCAGCTACTATGCAATTGGTGCATAATAATGTAGTATACATGTACCGTATATCGGTTGTTTTGAGCGTATGCTAAATTTCTCGTTTTCTGTACATAATCACAGGTTTTATATTTAGCGTATATTATTTTAAGCGGTGATCCAACTACAATTATTTATTTTAGCGTATGCATCATATATAACACAACAAGTGGTTTTCAACAATTATATTCATTAACAATCCTCAGGTATTGCATCAAACATTATCGTGAAGAATATATTGTAGCACGGCAATATGCCGTTGTGGGCCACTTAAGATACATCTGGTCGTGCTTTAAGGTGATCATACAGTTTTACCAACCATGATGCACCTAATGCTTTTTATCTTGTACTATATCCTCATACTATATAATGAAACCAATTTTGGCGATATTTAAATTTTCGCGAAAGAGTGTTGTCGCGAACATAGCGAAAATTATACACTCGCTAAAATAACCCGATATACGGTATATACACTGTAGTAACAAAATTACTGTGGTGTTACTATAAAACGGTAATCAAGAAGGCCTTCGTTATCAATATGTGTAGGTGAAGTCGACCGATTATTTAGAGGTAATGTCAATATACCTAGGTCTCTGTTTCAAGTTCATCTACCTGTATGAAGCACCATGTGACTTCTGTCTCATGTTTATTGACTAGGTCAATAATGGACATTGTACTCATCAACACAAGCCATATCTTACCTAGAGGCAAATAGTTGACCTGTTCTAGTATTAAATATAGGTATCTACTGCGAGCGTTGGACGCCCCCATATCATCTAGCATTCATCTGAAGTTTATAACGTCAACAAAGATTTGATCATCCACCTTACATTGAATTGCATACCGATCGGTGTATCCAGGTTTGAATTAAGTTTATTGGACAACAGCGGATTGTTAAATTGGTTTATGCTCGTCTCATATATAGAGCAGCCGTCATGATCGGTGATAAGGAATTTTACAATTATAACGTCAAAAACAAATGTATTTATAAATGTAGTTGATATGCAATCGGGATTTTGTGGTATGTTTAAAGGTTAAGAAAACTCTCTGGATGAAAACAGTTTGATGCGATTGTTTTCATGATACCACGTATTATCTTTAAAGTATAGAAATTCACAGCATCAATACAATAATGAGACGATGATCAAATGGTTGACAATAATTGCCTTTACGCTGCAAATATGGTGTTATATTTGTGCATGTACCTGCTGCCCCTATTGCATAATTTGTAAGAAAAGTCTGAATGGGGATCGTGTTTCCCAAGCCTTTAGTTTAGCAGTTACCCTTGTGATGATTGTAATGCCTTATTGCGTTAAAAGCTTTTATGCCTCCTAGGTCCTGTCACAAATAACTCAAAGAAAAAATTGTGATTGAAAATGGTCACCAAAATATATGGTGACATGTCATGTTTATTTAAAAAAAACATACATAATCAATGCCATTTTTCTTTGGGATGTTTATTTCTTTAGTTATAAGATGGCTTATGTTATGCCATGTCATTCTTGCATAACCTAGATTGATTATGTATGTTTTTTAAATAAACATGACATGTCACCATATATTTTAGTGACCATTTTCAATCACAATTTTTTCTTTGAGTTATTTGTGACAGGACCTAGGAGGCATAAAAGGCAGCTAAGCACTTAGCTTAATTTATGCCTCAGGAGGCCTGCACATCAGTTTATTACAATAATGTGTATAACTGATATAAGTGTTCTCTCCCTTTAGCTAATAGGGAAATTGGTCAGCTCAGTAATGTCCCTTTGTATATGCAGCAAAGGATTATGGGTAGAGACATTTTGCTGCGCGCCATGTGAATTTTGTAAACATTGATACTGTTTTCATATTTTCCAAGTTTTTTGAAGTTAATCGTATTTCGCCCACCCACTACCTCCCAAAATATCTCAGGAACTTTTTGATTTTAAACTTAATATAAACATATAGATGGGGTGTTTAGCAACCCCCACTCAGGCTTTTGTTGTGCCATTTTTCTTTGGGATGTTTATTTCTTTAGTTATTAGATGGCTTATGTTATGCCATGTCATTCTTGCATAACCTCGATTGATTATGTATGTTTTTTAAATAAACATGACATGTGTCTCTACCCATAATCCTTTGCTGCATATACAAAGGGACATTACTGAGCTGACCAATTTCCCTATTAGCTAAAGGGAGAGAACACTTATATCAATTATACACATTATTGTAATAAACTGATGTGCATGCCTCCTGAGGCATAACTTAAGCTAAGTGCTTAGCTGCCTTTTATATTCCGGTAAGCATACAGACCCACTTGACCTCTTGTTTTTTATGGCATGCTGAATTGGCCATTAAAACGGTGGTTTGGTTTGGTTTTTTTTAAATCCGTAATTGGCACAATTACCATTTTTCTAATACATGTACAAAGGCGTTATGGTATGGAATATATTTCATACTTCCTGTCAAAAGTACTAAATATAACTTTGTTTCTTGCAGGAACTCCCACATCCTGTTAACATGTGATCAATCCCAGGAGGGAACCTTGGTGGCTCAAGGGCCACTACCCGACCCCAGCAGTCCCGATTATGTAAGTATGATTACATGTACTTCAATCCATAAAACCTATATACCCTAACATAGAATGTAAACATCATAAATGAGTTGACTATACATGACACAATCTACTGTAAACAAACTTATTTTCGTGGCGACTTAATTTCGCGTTATGTTTTTTTATAAAAAAAACCGACTATTTCGCGACGATTTTATTTCGCGATAATTACGGTCATAAAACCTATGTTCACTACAGTACACTACTCTTGCAGTTGGCATACCTCTAATTGAAACATTTTTGCGGCGATTCATTTTCTCGAATTTTAGTCAACCGCGAAAATTAAAATCGCACGCGAAAATAAGTTGGTTTACAGTAATCTGTCATGTAAAAGTTACGTGAATATTTACGTATATATTTATATGAAACTAAATACAAAACAATATAAATAAATATTTAATTCCTAAATCAAAATATTTCATACAATCAATTACAATAAATTAGAAAATCGTTCTGCTTCTACGTAACATATTAAGACTTTTAAGGCGTACTTATTACCAAACTATAACCATTTCTTTTCTGTGCATAAATAAAATGTTATCAATAAATGATACCTTTCAGGAAACAAATTTAGTTAAACTAAGGCATAAGGCAAAAATTAAACCGTTACCCTTTTCTTTGTACTAAGACTACTTTTTTTTCATTTTTTCATTTAAGCATTGATGATAGTTTTTTTTTTAGTTTTATATGGGTACGAAAAATAATTTGTTAACAAACTGTATGAATCCGCGTAGCGGATTCTTGCAAAAGTTTGCAAGCAAAAAGTTTCATAACCCTATGAAACTAAAATATAATTTACATCAATGCTTATAATAAATTTATGAAACTTATTTTCAAATTAAAACATGTTTATGTACAATTTGACTGATCTTACAATAGATTCTTTTTTACAAATCAATATGCAACGTCAATTGCCGCATTGTGACGTCAATTTTTTTTCGCGCCATTTTTGGATTTTTTTTTTTTTTCAAAGACATGAAAATAAAATCTCAACAAATCAGAATGCTGCATTCTGCATACAATCGATGGAAAATTAATTATTGTAAGATGGTTGCAACTCTTTTTTTGTATTTGATTAATGAAATAAAACTATTTACACAAATATAAGGACACTTAAATTTAACACAAAGTGGGTCACTATATATTTTTTTCAATTCTTTCAGTACTTTGGACTGACAAGTAAATATATCTGTCAGGGAAACAGCGGCGGGGGTAGTAAAAGTAGTGCGATATCTGTCGGGACCATCATTTGTATAGGGTAAGTATATCCGTTACCTTGTCTTTCAAATACGAATTTATTCAATGGCTAACTTTCCTTTTTGTTTGGGTCATTGGGGGATAACTACAATGGAACACTGGTAAATTCAATAATCGGCGAATAATTTTCCCATTTTTCATTGTAGTTATCTCCCAATAACGTAAACACAATGGAAAGTTTATCCTTATATTTACAGTATATTTCTGTGAATGTTAGTCACTATTTTGTCCATTAAAGTCCCATCTTTGGACACAAATTTCATTTCAAAACTAATAAACGTGAGAATGGTTCAATGCATAAAAGTTGCAAAAATCGTTGTAAGCCCTGCCCACGTTTATTTGTTGATGACGTCACACAATTGTCTTTCTAGCTCGAGGATTTCCTTAGCTCCGCCCATGTGTATTGTTGTCGACGTCATAGAAATTTGGCACGTGTTTGAGTACCGTTATCAGGTGATAATGATAGTCTGTGGAACAATGTTTATCGAGCGAATGTCAGTGTAGATTGTAAATATTTATCGCTATTGCCTACATTCTGTATCTTTGTGTGATACATGTATGAGGAATAACGTTTTTGGGTATGCTCATTAATGTGTTTATTTGTTGTGTTGACAATAATGACTCGGTTCTCATTTTGAGGACTTGATGTTTACTTGAATGTGACCAAGGCTTACATGGTGTATGTCGTCAATGAAGCATACGACGCTTGCCCTTACGGAACACCTGGTCTAATTATCTTGTACTTTTACGAGGGTATCCATGTAAATCTTTCTTTTGTTCCTGTTTTGCCTTTAGTTTAATCGATTTAAGTTCGGTTTATCGTTTCGTTGGTGCTTCGGTATTCGCCATTTTCGTTTCACATTTTCAACCCACCCCTCTTTCTTAAATAACAAACATATATACATATATGTATATCATATTGTTTAGATTCTGGTGACCCTAGCCCTTCACATCTGGGTCGCGGTGGCTAAGTGGTCAAGTTGTCTGACATTCCGCAACCACTAGCCCTAAACATCAGTGTCGTGGTGACAAAATGATTAAGAAGTCTGATCTTCCGCTACCACTAGACCTCAACATCAGTGTCGTGGTGACCAAATGATTAAGATATCTGACATTCCGCTACCACTAGCCCTCCCACTCAGTGTCGTGGTGACCAAATTATTAAGAAGTCTGACATTCCGCTACCACTAGCCCTCCCGCTCAGTGTCGTGGTGACCAAATGATGAAGAAGTCTGACATTCCGCTACCACTAGCCCTCAACATCAGTGTCGTGGTGACCAAATGATGAAGAAGTCTGACATTCCGCTAACCCTAGCCCTCCCACTCAGTATCGTGCTGGCTATGTTGTTAAAGTGTCTAACATTCCTCTTCAACTAGCCAGCCACCTCGGTGTTGTGTTGGCTATATTATAATAATTAAGGATTAACTTTCTATTTTGTTTAGGTTATCGGAGGATAACTAAATGGAAAACGGTTAAATTCAATAACCGGCTAAGCTGGTTAGGTATAATTTACCCGTTTTCCATTGTAGTTATCCCCCGATAACCTAAACAAAATAGAAAGTTTATCCTTATATTTACAGTATCTTTCTGTGAAATGTTCGTAACTTTTTTGTTCATTATAGTCAAATCTTCGAACACAGATTTCATTTCAAAACTAATAAATGTGAAAATGGTTCAGTAAATGTAACAGCGTGAAATTTGCAAGTTCCGCCCACGTTTGTTGTTGGTGACGTCACAAAATCGTGTTTCAAACTGTAGAATTTGCATAGTTCCGCTCACATATATTGTTGTCGACGTCATATAAATTGGTCACGTGTTTGACTACAGTTATGCGGTGATAATGATAGTCTGTTGAGTAATGGTTATCGAGTGAATGTCAGTGTAGACTGTAAATATACATGTATAAGGTGATGACATGTTTCTACCACTAGCCCGTCGCCCCCATGTCGCAGGTTCGAGGTCCTCGTGTTGAATATTCACTAGGTATTCGCCATGTGTAGGTAGTTTTTCGTCAGTGATTCTAGGATCCTTTAAGATGAAGATTTTATTCATAATACTTATTAAACGACGTGATTGAATTCCTTAACGTTGACGTATACTTGTCTGTGCGAATTGTAACTATTCCCACTATCATTAACATTGATAGTTTTCCTCGGTAAATGATCACAGACAATTTAAAAAGAAATCAATGTTTTTACTAT
This sequence comes from Mimachlamys varia, assembly GCA_947623455.1. NCBI lineage: Eukaryota > Metazoa > Mollusca > Bivalvia > Pectinida > Pectinidae > Mimachlamys > Mimachlamys varia. The sequence goes on along the minus strand of OX392538.1, from coordinate 34,834,803 downwards.
TTCAGTGCCCTCGTCCTTGCTGTAGTGTATTTAGTCGGAGGCGTATCAATAAATGTCTTCTATAGAAAACACATCGGCGTGGAAAGAATTCCAAATGCTTCATTTTGGTTAGCAGTACCCGGCCTGATTAAAGTAAGACCAGGGCCCGTATTCATGAAACCGTTCCCATGCTCAAGCATGGATTCTGTGCTCAAGCCAGCTTTCTTGAAACTCTCCTTAATCATGTCTAAAAGTCAAAAAGTCAATGTAAATGTTTAAAACGTTTTTTGGCGTCACGTCTCCTCAACTTTTTTCCAAAACTTTGACAAAGTTAGATTTCTTAAATAATTTATAGCCAGAACAAGAAATAAGGCTTGAGCACGAAATCCATGCTTGAGCATGAGAACGGTTTCATGAATACGGTCCTAGATCTTGATATTATTGTTTCCCTATTTATAGGGCCCAGCTGTTCATAAACTGATAAGCTTTTAGATTATCCTGTAATTTTAAAATAAAACCATAGATTTAGTTACAACTTCGCAAATATCTAAATGTAATAGTACCAATTTACATGCAAAATTGAGGAATTATACTTTGATGATTGACACAATCATCAAAGCTTGAAAATTGTCGTTAAATAGTAAATAAGCCGATCACCCTTTGATGACGGAACTGGGCCAAGACCGGGCAACACCAGGAAATATGAGGTTGTGTATGTATGTGTGTGTGTGTAGGAGGTTGGGGGGGGGGGGGGGCATCACGAACTGTTATATGTATCTTCCCTTTTCAAAGAGTAGTACAATCTTGTTTACCTTTCTGTTAAGTGAAATTATCTTATTATATCCATGGTTACTAAAACATAATAATCACATTGATATGGTTCAAATTGATTTCAATCTTACTTACTTTTTCGTTCCGTGAAAATATCAATTTTATCACTGGTTACTAAAACCTAAAACATAATAAGCACATTGACGGTTTTGAAGAGGAAAAAGGGACATAATACAAGTTCCAGTCAATTCGAGATACATTGCATTAGGTATGAATAGATTCATTGTTTAATACTGGTTATAAGCTGCATCGGGTCAAAGTATTGTTATCGTGTTTTCAATGATGCAAAATTCAACAAAAAATCCAAATCAAATGATACTATGTGGATAACGCCAGCATTATAGAAAGAATAATACGAACGATCGTGTTTAAAAGGTTTTTCTTCTTTACGCACTTTTTGACTTTAATGGTAGTATTGCATTAGTGAATGCTCCAATGTGGGTGTTGCCGTATCTGTGTTGTAGCATTCAAGTGTGGTGGCACTCTAAAAGATGCCGTTGAAACACGGTCCCACAACAAACAGAACACAATTCATCTCCAGCACACACACATACATACACACACATATGGAGATATTAGCCAGATGTTATAGGACAAGTCGTAAGCCCCTGATAAGGCAGGTCCTGCGAACTCCTTACAATTGTATATGATTGAACTGTATGTGTTCATTGTATTGATTGTATAAGAATTGTTTATCTATGTACTGTAAAGCACTTTAGAGTGGCTTATGCTAGCTAGAAAGGGCGCTTTATCAAATTTTGTATATTAATATTATTATTAAAAATATGTTCATGCATGTTGATATCTTTAACTTGTTACGTGTATGGGCTATTCGCCAATGTCTGTTTAAAATCGATACCATTCGAATATAATCATGCTAAAATAAGAACGTTGTCAATTTATTCTGTGACAATTCGTCCAATCTATAATACATATTCTTATCTATTTTTCAGGATGGTTGCAAGTTTGTTTTAACAAGAGGAAAGTCAACGACGTATGATCGAATATAGGAATATTCATAAATGTACAGCTGATTCTGAGACCTTTTAGTTTGGCATACGTAACTTTCGGCAAAACTTGAAGCGAAGATCAAGCCAAATAACTTGTTATGTTCATAGATTTAGTTAAGATTAACTGATATCAGCAATATTCAAGATGAATTCTTGCGCGGTTACCGGTACAGCAGCAGTTGAAACACGGTATTTGTAAACACGCGTCCATTTTAAAACTGTCTTCTACCTTCGGTTTGTTATTGAAGTGGGCCCCACCTGAATTATTTTCAATTCTTTGGATTTTTTTGTCAAGAGTTTCTTGTTAGTTACCGCCCAGGTTTACTTCGTTTTAGGCTTATTTTTGCATGGTTATCAACTGGATTATTTTTCAGATGCCGAAACATTTTCTGAAGTTACGTATATTGGACCTTTAACATTTTGAAATCAAAGACAAAAAAAAACGGAATTTATGTTGGAATTTCTCCACTCTACACGACTCCGAGGGACGTACATGAAGTTCTGCGAATACGTTTCGAAAATCATCCAATTGATTATGTTAGAACGACTACATTTTGTTTTCTTTTTTTAAAACCCAACGAAAAGTGCAATAACATGCATTACACACTACTGTATGCATGCCAGACGTGATTGAATTTTATGAATGTATATCAAGCCATCCATCGATCTGTGTAAATATTAATGTAAATATTAAAGGGAAAATTTAGTTAAGTTTGTTCATCTTGTATAATACCGCCAAAGCTTGCATCGAATTGTAGTAAAACGATTTAGAGTTCGGATTATGGTTTTGTTTACGCTTTGGTATTATCTATTTTTTCATACTCCTTATTAACTACTAGTATATTCATACCGATATTTGATTTGAAAAGGTTACTACATGTCACGTCCTTAAATGACTCTGGCTGTTAATAGGACGTTACACAAAATCAACCAAACCAACCTTTCCATTCATTGTTTTCTATTAAAAATCCAAAATCCTTAATCGTGCAATCAACACAAAACATACATAAGAGAAATATGATTACATGTACACACATATCTGAGCATTTTGACCTCAAGAGCATGCGCATACATCCATTGTAGATGCAAATGAAAATTGTTTGGAAACAACTGGAATGTATCAAGTATGGATAATAAAGTAATCATTTTATACTTACATGTATCTCAAAAGATTTCATGTATATGATGAATTCCTGAATTTCACAGCACTTTGTTCACGGCATCCCTATAGCTGAAATTCGTAAGGATTTTAATTTTACAAAATGTACATAACACTACCGGAATTGTACAAGCAAACACGTGCTACATATATGAAATGTAAGATATTGTCGATTTACTGTGAAAAAAAAACTATCTGCAGAATCAAAATGTCGTAATAGAGAACGGCCGTTTTTCAATGTTTGTTTGAAGAAAGAATAGTCTGCTTCGTTCATCGGCAAAAATGAATGTGATTCGATTTTACTGTGAAATCACAAGTTTCCGATGTTTAACAAAAGGCTTTCGTTTAACAACTTTGTTAGCTTTTTTTAGCTGTATTTTGCCTCATATAACGGTTTCAGTTAAGAATTTCATATCATGACGATGTATGATTCAGTTAGAATTCAAGTGAAACCGAGGAAGCAGTAAGGTGGTATTATTGTTGATACAATGTAGGTATTTTATGTTTACGCCATGTAAAAACTTCTATCGATTTTTTTAAGTATCATTCCATATCAATAAATATTTGTTAGGAATATGTCATATAGAGTACCTATCCATTTGCAATAAGCATATATAGTTTCAGTATTAATTTTCATAACATTTTTGCTACGACCGTCAAATAACGGGACGTAGTATATGATGTGGCGTTGTCCATTTATTTCTCCGAAGCTATATCCTCCCTCAGTTTTCAACTGATCTCTTTCAAACTGTGTTCATCATGACATAAAATTGGGAATATTTATTCGATCATATTTTGAAGAGTTACTGCCCTTAGATACAAGTATACCACTATTATACAGTTATCAAATGGGTATGAGGGCGATAGTAATTTTGTCAGCCACGAAGCAACAACTGTTGCACGAGGGCTTTAGCCCGAGGGCAACAGTTGTTGATGAGGGGCTGACAAAATTACTATTGCCCGAACTACCACATTTTATAACTGTTTTATTATACCTTTACGTTTTTTTTTTTCTCTATAATGCTGAGATATCTGCGATGTTTGTGCTGGTATGGGAATCTCCTATATAGTCCTCCATTATCTTGACAGACGTTTGTATGACCCTTTTAGTGTTTTGGCTATCTCTGTCCGTTAATAATGACTCGATATCTACATCTGTGGCGTTTTGAAAACGAGTGTGTTGATCCATGTTTGATAGTTAGGCTATCGTCTGCAACAACAAACAATCTGTGTCAATTAAGCGCTTGCATGTCGTTGTGTCTTCCAAACGTTCTGACGACGTTACAGCAGGGGTGTGACAGTTCGCGACAGTTTGCCGTGTGAGAGTTTTTTCGAACTGTCACACGGTGTGATAGTCCTGGAAACACATGCGCAATCTTCTCGAGGCTGATAGTCAAATTATCACATTACTTTTATATAGAGAAAAAAACGTAAAGGTATAATAATATAAGCTATCTTAAATCTTAACCGGAGATCTCCTCCCACAGTTTTTACCTTACATTTTCTTCCCTTTAAATTACATGTAAGTTTTAACGCAATTAGGCGATACACATTTTAAGATTCTGACACAATTGCGTTTTTTCACTTTTGCAAGATACGAATATTCTTCCGCTACCAACCCCTCCCCTCCGGCAGTCATCTTGTAAAACGAACAACGAATGTCTATAGTCCCCAGCATCAGTTGCAGTCATTTAAAATTGTTTCATTGTATATCTTGATAGCATTGGATGTTTTAGCTTTTATATACATTACAATATTTTTTTTATATTCACAATGCTTTGCCCTTTTCTTTGACATATTGTTTTGTTTTGAATAAGAATGATATTCGATTAATTGTAGAATTTCTTTTTGGATAAAAATTTCAGTAAATTTCAAACAAACCAAGATAGCTTGTTTTAATCTTGTTTGCGCCCGCCCATATTATATTATCAATCCAGTTTATATTATCTCATCAAAATGTTATTATAGGTCATTGAGCTGCTTAAATACGTTTCATAAGATAAGTGATGGAACGATAATCGAATAATCAATAATTGATTCTTTTCCGATGCGATCATCGATAACGATTTCTAATGATTGATTAATTGGACATTCATGGAACAAGGTATTTTTTTAAAATTATGAACTTACATGAATTAATTATTGCTAAGGAGCTCAAAGAAGACGGAGGTTTTTTTTTAGACATTTTTTTAGTTACTGTTAGTATAGTTATATCGTATATTATTATGTAGACTAAATCACCATCAATTGTTCATGTCAAATCCTGGGTCGTAAGGCAAAATACCTAAAAATATCCAAAATTCATTGTTAGTGTAACCGATCATAAGTAACACATAATGTCTTATCGAGTCGGTCGAAACAACCAATTCTAAATGGTGATCATTTGAATTACCGATTTCCCAACACTAAGGTGCATACTAAAAACCCAATAACTCCCATTTCAAGTCTTATTCGTATTAAACGCCTTTAGTATTTTCCTACATGATACAGCCCCACTTTTCTAGGTTTTGCCTGAACATAAGATGTAAACATTATGAGGATAGATGTCTGGTGTGAGCCAGATCAGCATATGTGGTGTTGTAGCCAGAGGAAATTAAGGCTAGCAGTGATTAAATGTAGACAATGAGTGTTAACTTTACATTATCCACTTCATATGTTATTCTTACATGTACCACTTGAAGTAATATAAAATTAAATCTGTTTGGCGGTATGGAAAAAAATCAGAGAATACCAAAGCGTCAACAAAACCATAATCTGAACTCAAAATCGACGAAACTAGGGGCAAAATAGGAACAAAGGAAAGATTTACATGGAGACTCTCGTAAAAGCACAAGAGAATATGACCAGGTGTTCCGGAAGAGTAAGCGTCTTCTGCTTCATCGACGACACCTGCCATGTAAATCTTGGTCACATCCAAGTAAGCACCAATCCTCAAAATGAGAACCGAGGGTACGTTGTAGCATCAGATATGTATTTGTAGAGTCTGGAATTGACAAAATCGTATATCTACTATGTACATGTATCCTTTGTTTTTTCTTGAGATAATTACACTTTCACCTTTTACATACAGATGTAACCAATATCTCAGAACTTATTGTGTGTTCCAGATTTTAGAGGCATGGTTTTTTGGGGTATACACAAAAATATAATGTTCGTTGTTTGTTCAACATCAGAAAACAAATGACGTCATCAATCTAAATATAGAAACACAAAACATAAGTCTTTGTTTCAAAATTAAATGCATTTATCATCAATTTTAACAAAATGATACTGAAACACATTATGACATATATGGATAGTCTCATAATCACTTTAACTGCATTTAAATCCAACAGTTATAATACGCTTGTATAAAACCTTTTTCATGTGTTACTTAGTAATTGTTCTTCATTGGCATGAAATGGACTTACATAAATGTTCATATGATATGACTCATATGAGGTAAACTTTCGTCACTGACAGTGGAATATCTGTCCAAATAACATAAATAAACCAATCCTGAACCTACATGTAGCTGATTAATTTTGGAACAAAACCTTAACTTTCCCCGGTGACATACCAACAAGGGAACCCTAATAAAACTGTAAACTTTCTTTAGACACCTGCGGAACCAACCTCATCTCCTCGTATTTAAGGCAGTATTCACATCTAAAAACATATTTTAAATCTTCCAATTTCAAAGGCTGGAATAGCTCATAATGAAATTTAGTTGTGCATAACTTTACCGTATAAACATGTAATTCTAAAATACGAATAATTTATGATATTTCATAATAACTGCAAATCACCAGATGAAAGGAATCAGTTTAGATGTTGATTTGAGGTATTCCAAATAGGCGGGGTCGGAACCGTATCTCTTCATGGCTGACCGTTGCTGTATTGGGATCCCGCTGACATTGGTGAGAAGGTAAGCGACAAAGATTGGCGACAACACCCCCACGTGTTCCCATCCTTTGAGGACGGAGGAGGAGGAGAGGTACAGCCCCGACCACATCATTATCTCCCCTAGGTAGTTAGGGTATTGCACCATCCGCCATAGACCTTGGTTAATAAATGTCTTCTACAACATAAAACAATTATACTGTAAACGTAATAATTTTGGCGGACTTTAATTTTAGCCATAGCCGACTAAAACAGATCAGCACAAGGACGAGTTGACGTACTTAAATTCTAGGCATAAACGAACCAGGCAGATCAACGCAGTGACGAATCGGCACAATCCTGATACAATTGTACTTGCTTAAGAACGCTAATAAATATACAGAAACTGTTATAAGAGCAACCCTAATTTAGCGGAATGTTTTCAGCGGAAAAATCGCGAAAATAAGATAACGCTCAATAAATACATTAGTCAAGAATGGAATAACAATTACAATACTGATCTTTTTTAAAACAAAATCGAAGGACCCTCTTCAATATTTTAGGACTTCCTAAGACTGTACGAACCAAAACGTAACCATTGTTGCACTGCCATTCGTATTTACCCTCGTGTCAATATCCGACAAGTTGTCGGAGGTAATGGCGGACAATCGAACTCGCGCTCTGATTGGTTGAAATTATATAGCAACCGCGTTGGTAACAACGACGTGGAAGGGTGAATTATAGACATAAGAATGGAGCTATGACAGCTGATTTAATTAGGGTTTGGAACCACTATTTAAGGTGCAAACTGAAATACTCGCTTTTTTGTTCATCCTGTGTCAGATTTAGGACAGGCATATCAGATATGCCTGTATATTTCATAGAGAACGAATGAGAGGCTTAGAAAAAGACAATGTACAACTCAAAACACAGCTTTTGTATTACAAAAACTGTTTAAAGATCTTTTTCTGGTAGAGATATTCTTATGTTGCTTGGCTTACGTGGTTGTCAGGGTTACTCCTAAACTTGGATTTCTGGTAGTCCGCTATGGTCTCCAGCAGGAAGCCCGTGGCCCACAAACCGTAACCGACATAGTCTCGACGTGTCAGGGGTTTGTCTTCCTTCTTACTGTTCAGGATCAGAGTGGGCAGAAGGGTGGCAAACACCCATACACCTGAAATAAAACATTTTACCGGCTTGTAATGCTGAATTTAATATCGTAAGGTGTGGGCTTATTTTGAGAAAAGATTCATTAGAGCTACCGTGCAGGTAAAGCAGTTTAAAACGAATTATGATATTTTCAGCTGTGATAACACAATAATTCGAGGTTAATCATCGTTCATCGGTCACCTTAAATCGTTCACGAATTATTATCAAAGGCATTTGTGGCCAGGAGAATAACCATCTATATAGTTATTCATATTTTGCTATATACTATCTATACTGTGAGCTATATACATGTAGATGGTTATTCTCCTGGCCACAAGTGCCTATGATAATTATCTGTGAATAAAATTCTCAACTCCCTTAGGAACATACAGCCGTTGCATCCGTTTATGGCCTCTTCGCTTTGGCACTAAAAATGTTCCAGTACGTGTATTCATTAACAACTAAATAGACTGGAACAAGCGAAGTAAAATATCTTGCTCAAATTCAAAACACAGTGTCAAGACTTGGCTTGATTGTGAACCCACAACCTTTCGATCACTAGTCCGGTATCCTACCACTAGATTACGTGCCTATTAATACCTGTATCACACACTAGGGTACTTTGTATATCATTGTCTGAATTTTTCTTCTGACAGGATGCTTACGAAGTATTTTTCACTATATACTATGATATACTACATATAGGCTGTATAGTCGTATACAGGTAAATGACACAGGTAACTTTCACACAGGTAACTTTTACACAGGTAAGTTACCTAGTATGAAACAGACTATAATTGGTTTGCCATTGTTCTCTTATATCAACACTTTCCTTTGTTATATAAAAAGTGGGGAAGGTGGGAACCCCCCATGCATTACTACAAAAATAAAATGGGATGGTCGATTAGTGCAGTGGATAGGCACATGCCTGTTATCAATGCAACCGCGGTTCGATTCCCCGATCGGTATGAAAAGATATGGGGTCATCTGCCCGACCACGTGGGTTTCCTCCCATAATCAAGTTCTAATGAATTTCATACATGTATATCAAATGTCTGTAAGCATAAACATTTTTTACCGAACGACATCACTCATTTCTTCTATCACACATGATCGTACCTTGGATAGTCCAGTAGACGAAGAATGTACTGGGCTTAGTACGGACTTTGTTAAATCGACGATCTTGTCCTTCCTTTAGGATTCTCGAAAACAGAAATAAGCCTAGCCTGTAACAGAAAAGTTGTAATATTTTTCAGTGGTAGCATAGTTTCTTTCTAAAAAACAGTTTGTTTTTCGAAGGATTTCAATGTCCGTTTTATCTACACGGTATCAAATACATTTATTGTGGATATGTGAAGTTAGTGAATGGAAGTTGTAATGAAAGTGTTAGTATTTATGAAATATGTCTAAAAAGTTCTTCTGGATCAAGTTTTAAACAAAAGACAATGATAAATTTCTTGTCTATCTGATTCAAGTTAAATAATGTACAAAATTTGTTAAAGCTAGTTCTGGATTGAAACTTGGAGTGTAATACACCCATATATAATCTTATATAAGGGAGATAACTCGTCAAGACGCCCTACACACCTGAAGCCCCAGGTGGCAGCCAACCATGATACAATACGTTGTCGTCTATAGTGGGTTTTGTTCCATTTCAGAGATAGAAGAGCGAGATACAGAATGGTGCCCGAACCTATCGGGGCCTCTACCAAGAATGCTAGACAAAAATAAAACCAGATTCTATTTTTTTCTCGAATATTATTGACATACTAGTAATATTTTTTATATCCTCTTTTCGACTGGTTTGCCATCTGCAATTGTAAGGAGCAATTTAAAGGCACAATATACGTAACTTTGGGCAACTTTTCGTGATTCTGAAAAATTCTGAAAAACAAACAGTTGATAACCATGCAAAAATAAGCCTAAAACGAAGTAAACCTAAGCGGTAACCAACAAGAAACTCTTGACAGAAAAATCCAAAGAATTGAAAGTAATTCAGGTGTGGCCCTCTTCAACAAGCCGAAGTTACAAATACCAAGTTTCAACTGCTGCTGTACCTATAACCGCGTAAAAATTCATCTTGAATATTACTGATATCAGTTAATCTTAACTAAATCTATAAATATAAAAAAAAGTTATAAGGCTTGATTTTCGCTTCAAGTTTTGCCGAAAGTTACGTATATTGGGTCTTTAAGTTCTCATTTGTGCAAAGGTCAAAGTTGACGGGTACACAGTACACACCTGGCCGACCACGTCATGACCATGCCAGTGTTTATCTTTTGGCGGGAAAAGTAGGTGTTGTTCCATCGCAGGGTCTGTAGTGCCAGGAAGAAAAACGTACTTGATCCTGTAAATAACAATTTGGTATTGGAATAGAAATAAATAAACAAATAAATACGATTAGAAATCATCATTGAGGACTTGTTCCCACTGCTGACATTACACAGGTTGATACCTCTGTTGTTTTTCTTATGTACATTTCACATTAATTGTGTCATTAACTAGGTTAACTTCGCCCAATCGCTTCAGTTTTGCCATGACATATTCCAGGAGTATAGAGAGCGTAGGTGAGGGTAAAACTCCTGGATATCGAGGATGTCTTGGAAGAGGCTGCATTTTAATTGCAGATTTGAAGGAAATATGCTATAATGTACTTTCTTGACATGTTTTTCATTGGCACCATTTAATAAACTTCAATGCAAAAATAATAATTTGAACGTGATACGTAAATGATGTTCAAACAACTTGCTACAACTGAAAAAACCCACAATTCTAAAATTAATTTAAAAAAGCTCATCCAGAGCCCATAAATTAACACATATATCAAGTGGAAAAGGGGGCACAAGCCTGCATGACACTGTTTTAGTCGAAGGCAAGTAATTGATATGTGTGTTAAGTATTGCACAATACCCGAAAACCAATAAACGTCGGGGGTTGGGGGGAGGGGGGGGGCTGATATGCTACAAACCAAGAACACCATGTATTTTCTTCATCATTATCTATTCTTCTGAAAAGGCCTTTTGTCTGAATCCTTGCACACCACTAATCTATTTATTTTGACATATACCGTAATTTATTCATTTTGGTGTTAAAGATGTGCTTTGATAATATGTCGCCTTACAAACGTAAGCTGTAGGAAATTGCCCTTTAGCTCAGCGGTAGAGCATCAGGCTGGAGAACAACGGGTCATGGGTTCGAGCCCCAGCGACGTCACTATCTTCATCACTTTTCATCGTCCTATTTCAGAGTTAAAATACATGACGAACATAGAATTTCATCACAAACGCTGCAGGAACCAAGAAGTACTAGTATTTAGTATGAAGTATTTGAAGTTTATATCCCTCCTGTACGTACATCAACTGACTATGAATGTATGAATATGTCGGCCTTGAACAGTTTAACACTAATCTAGCATGGCTTTCTTGCCGGTGCGTCAACAAAAGCGAATCGTAGATATAAAATGTGTCATAAAGTGGTAAAATGAAAACGTATATAACTTCAAAACTTGTATAGGCCAACATGAAGTTTATGAAACGTTACAATTTGTCTGAAAAGCAAAACTAATCGTCTGAGTTTCAAAGTAAGTAGTCGAGCACCGGCTGCTAAGGGTATACCGAATAAGGATGACCCGTAAAGGTGAGGGTCATATCTCGATATATGCCACGAAGCGTCCGAGCTGGACAATGCATATATATATTTACCTGCTAGGTCATAAAACTTCTCCGTCTGCAGAGTTGCTGCGACGGCCCAGCACGCCCACTGTATACCGAAGTCTATCGCCGCAGCCTTACCGAGAGAGCTGCCCATGTTGTCGGTCATTACATGTGTGACGTTCAAAACAAAGCGATAAGGGTGGTCAAAGTATACCCCCACACGTGTGTACACAGTCGTGTGTTAAGTAACATGTAAACTTCCGGTTTATGATTTCTTTCCTCTTCATATTTTAGAGTTATCTCTCTTTGCACGGGACGGAGATGACATGTACAATGTAAGAACACAAGTGCTTGTGGACAGAACTATGATCGTTTTTTATTAGAAACGATAATTTCACATTGTAACGGGGTGTTACATTATTCTATAACAGTAAGGATATTGCGTTACAATGCAATTGTTAGCATGTATTTTTAAATTAAGCAAACAATTGCTAAAAAAAAAAGTTTTTGTCTATTACTAACCGTTTAAGGGGGAGAGGCGGGGTCACATTTATTAATTACGTCCACAAGCACCTGTGTCTACTATCACTTGCGGTATTTAGATATACTTAAAGGAAATGTCGTTCTAACACTGTGTGTTTTTTCTTTGTAGTGAGAACAGGCCCCGGTTTCATCAACGTTCCTTGACTTAAGGAAACTACTTAAAGGCCCAATATACGTAACTTCAGGGAAATTTTCGTGATTCAGAAAAATTCTGGAAAAAAATCCAGTTGATAACCGTGCAAAAATAAGCCTACAACAAAGTAAACCTGAGCAGTAACCAACAAGAAACTCTGGACAAAAATATCCAAAGAATTGAAAATAGTTCAGGTGGGGCCCACTTCAACAACAAACCGAAGGTTGAAGACGGTTCGAAATGAACGCTTGTTTACAAATAGCGTATTTCAGCTGCTGCTGTACCGGTAACCGCGAAAGAATTCATCTCGAATATTGCTGCTATCAGTTAATCTTAGCTAAATCTATAAATATAATAAATTATTAGGCTTGATTTTCGCTTCAAGTTTTCCCGAAAGTTACGTTTATTGGGCCTTTAAAACTGAAACACTAAAAATATCCATAAGGAAGCATTACAGAATTTAAGGAAAGTTCCTGAACTAAGGATTTTCCCCTTAAATTCTGTAATGCTTCCCTATGGAGACTTTAAAGGTAAAGAATTTTCTTAAGTTAAGGAACGTTGATGAAACCAGGGCATGTTAGCTACCCTAGAGATCACAGCAATCAAATTCGTTATCAAAATATATATTATCGAGAATAAAACCGCGTGCATCTTCAAAATGCGATGGTTACATACACTATGTGCCGAGTTAATATGTGATAGCATGAACTTTCCTATTGAGCATTTAAAATTAAGGGATTTCCTCAGGTTTCATGACGGTTGACGAAACTGAGGCCAAAATTCCTTTTTATTTCTTGTGTTAATCTGACAACATGATGATTTACATCGTATGACTAAAATGTGATACTGTATGTAAACGTGTCACAAACAGTGTGGATATAGAGGTACTTAGACATTGTGTAAATGTGTTGAACCCCGTGCTCAAACATTGATTTAATTAATACTCGAGTCTATTTCTTCTTCTTTTTTTTTTGTTAATCAGCTTTGAAAAATGAAAAGACTTCAGAAAGAATACTGTTTTCATGTTTTTAAGATTGATTTTCTGATTGTCTGACATTATTTAAACGAGCCACAATACAACTGATGTGACTGAGCCTAGAAAACCTGATTGACTACGTACGAAACTGTTGTTTCATGAATACGGGGCCATTTAAGACGTAAGCAGAATGATGTCGTGCTAATTAACTACAGGGTCGTTTTGCGAATATTTCCTAGTGAGTGAGTGTTTGCTTGACCCGGTGAAACTCGCTAATTGGTATAAACTCATAATAGTTTTGCCCTCCGGGATCCGCTGACATTCTGCGACATGTACCACTAGCCCTCCAAGTCTGGGTTGCGGTTTCGAGGCCTACGTGGGATAGTGGTCAGATACTGGCCGCTAGTTGTTGATCTTTCTGCGGTAACTTGATCTGGCGTTCCACAATCTACTTGAACGTTGCACGTCCTTAAAGGCCCAATATACTTAACTTCAGGAATTATTTTGTGATTCTGAAAAATTCTGTAAAAAAATCCAGTTGATAACCATCCAAAAATAAGCCTAAAACGAAGTAAACCTGAGCGGTAACTAACAAGAAACTCTTGACAGAAAATTCCAAAGAATGGAAAATAATTCAGGTGGGGCCCACTTCAACAACAAACCGAAGGTAGAAGACGGTTCAAAATGGAAGCGTGTTTACAAATACCGAGTTTCAACTGCTGCTGTACCGATAACCGCGTAAGAATTGATCTTGAATATTGCTGATATCAGCTAATCTTAACTAAATCTATAAATATAAACAGTTATTAGGCTTGATTTTCACTTCAAGTTTTGCCGAAAGTTGCGTATATTGGGCCTTTAAAAATGACCGTACCAAACCAAACTTAAGCTAATTTTAAACCTTGGGTTTAATTTTTTCTGGCAAACTCCAAGGTGGGGACAGGTTATATGGTTATTAATCAGCTAATTCCATATTGGCCCAGTTATTAGGCCAAGGTCTGTCATATTGGCCCGAGGCCGCAGGCCGAGGGCTAATGTGACAGACCGAGGCCTAATAACTGGGTCAATGTAGAATTAACTGATTAATGATACTTTTATTAATTAACTACTTGCATATTTGATATTGGCGATAATTGTATTAACAACAAATTCAAAACATAAGTGTAGTTCAGGTGTTTCCTCCTGTAAACTAAACATATATATATACTGACTGAGTATTTTATAGTCAAGTTCACTTTACTCGATGAAAATTCTTTTTGTTTTGTACAGACTTTTGAGTTTGAATCACGGTTTCTGATCTTCCAAACTAATCACAAGGACAAATAAAACTATGGTTATCAATTTTAAGGAAACTTCGTTGTTATTACTATTCTATTGAGACATTTATTGCATTAAAATAATTTGTGCAAAAAGTGATCAAATATTTGAATACTGATCCGATTATGATAACGAAGCAGGATGAGGATCCGAATCGGATTATGTACTACTGCTATATCAGGCAATGATTGGCTTACTCACGTAACACTTTGTATCCAGCCTAAAGTTATCTTATGTCATTCATTTCTCAATCATTTCTAAATTCGGCGTTTTGATGGAGTTGTCGAGTGTTCAGTTTATAGTTTGTTGTCTTCTGCCGATGTCAAATCATGCAATGAGGCGGTACTAAAGTGAAAGTTGTCTGTCTCGACATTGTGTGTAGTTATCGCTAATAAGTGAAGAAATGTTCCGAACAGTTTGGTGTGCATTCGATTGGCGCGTTATCGATATTGGCCCAGTTTATCCCATATTGGCCCAGTTTACTTCATATTGGCACACTTTTGTTATGATATTGACTGGGCAGTTTTTCTCATATTTTTGTCAATATGCAAGTACTTAATTAATAATATAGTTTATAATCCTCCAAATAAAAGGTTGTATGACCACAGCTATCATATGTGTATTGCCCTAGACAGGCCAGTATTACACACCTAGAAATGAGAGAAAAAATTGTATAGCTTGTGCCCAATTCTATTATTTAAAGCAATAAAATATGATCAATTCAATTCAATGAAATGAAATGAAATGACATCATTACAACAATTCATTGAGTCTATAACATGATCACGGACTTAGATGCTATCTACGTTCGTGATAACATTGACAAAGAAGGTTGTGTTTTGCTCTTGAGATGGGGGATTATATGAAAATTGTGTGGGGGATGCAATTTGCACAAACTTGCGATGCGGTTAATGTTAACACACATTTTTTTCCACAAGTCAAATCCTCATATTTGCGTTTCAAATGATCAATTAAATAATTTGGCCCTGACTCTGTAGTACTCATTCAATCAGTCAGAAATTTGAATACCAAACATCGCTCCAAATGTTGCGGTTTATGACATCATCATCATTTGAACTGTCTTATTATTACAACATAGCATTTATTTATTTTGGAGAGAAGGCAGTAATAAAATATAACGACATATTCATCCTCTTTACACGAGATTGACGTAAAAATCTTTCATAAAATACAGAACAATCGGCCTCTTGTTTGCATATTAAGAATATATTCCCCTGATTACTAATTGAGTCGGAAATCAAAAAATTCAAAGTGTACTCAATCATTTTTTAAATTAGAGAAACTGTTACAATAGCAATATGATAAATGGTATTCAAATGATGGGGGCCGCGGTGGCCGAGTGGTTAGGTGTCCCGACATTCTGCCCCTAACCCTAATCGCAAACCAGTGGTGGAACCACTGGTTTGCGATTTCGAAACCCACATGGGACAGTTGTCAGGTTTTGTCCGTAGGTCGGTGATTTTTCTCCGGGTACTCCGGCTTTCCTACACCTAAAAAACCTAGCACGTCCTTAAATAACCCTGGCTTTAAATAGGACGTGAAACTAAATAAACCAAACCAAACCAAATTGAAATGATGCATTCGAATAATAAAATAAAAAACTCCTCACAAAGCGTGATTTTAATATATTTTATTTGCAACAGATTAACTTTGCACCTTATACATTATGATTTATATAAATAATTTATACAATGAGAAACATAATATACAATTCGTAATAAATAAATACTGAAGATTATATTGTACAATACGGAAAAAAAATCCACAAGGGTTTTGTAAACAGGGAGGATAATATAGTTTATACATTGTACATTGTTGTCAACATTTCACGTGCAAGCTACAACATTAGACGCACCCTGTTCTATGTCAATGTATGAATAATAGGCTAAGTAATAGGTTTAATAATGAGTTCTGAGATATTTTTGTTTGACAGACAACTCGAAATTTTCCTTGGACCTCAACAGAAATAGTTTTAGATTCGTGCACATTTGATTAAATTCTATATAGTTCTATTTGCAGTGCTCTACATTTCATCAAGTGTTCCACTATGCTATTACGTATATTTATATAAGGGGGTGAAATTGATTCCAGTACACATTAAACCAACAACAAAGAGGATGAAATGTAAACAAATTGTTCAACAATATTTTGGCATTTAAAATACGAAAATAATATATGTAAATAAGTCTACACATAAAAGACTGCCTCAGCATAAGACTTTTCATTGTGCTTAAGCTGTTAAATAAATTACCTCATTCGTGTTCCTCTCGTTCGTGAATTTAACCTCTTGTACCACAACAAAGAAAGTGTATGGATATGCCATTAATTGTACATGATATTTATGGGTTTAAACTATACACAGCGTCTATAGGTAATCTTCTAGTCTTAGATAATATATATTTTGTCTGTTTGCATAGACTTTCTCAACTAAAAGCGTATTATGTGGTCCTTGAATAGAAATATAAATTGCTTTCCGACATGCCAAGTCTTTAAAATGTGATAATGTCCTTTTTTCACGGTGGCCATTGTATTTCCCCTATGTAAACATCCTTTCTGAGCAGTACATGTATGGCGATACCCGGGGGATTCTATATCTAATAGGACTCTGATAATTATATATATTTACGTTTTGTAAATATTCTTTCCGAACATTAATGACGCTAGAACCACAGAGGTCAAACACACGATGCAGGACTGAAAAGGCATAACCAATATACAGATCATATTGGTTGTAAAAAAAACCTCTGTGATTGCGATAAATCACCACATTTTGCGTTTAATTTATATCGGCGAATTACTTCTGAATCAATTCATGATTGAAGAAAGAATATCTGTAGTTTTATTTATCATGTGATGTAATAAATCAGTTATTTCTATCTGTGGAGGTTGCTTTGGTATCAGCTGTTTGATTTCATTATGTCTATATTAGGTAATAATATATCACGCGACAACCCTATCACCAATTGAATGCATGTGCTGGGTATTATGAAAATTACCAAGGGAGTAAGTCGTAAGGGGTGTTTTAGTTTTTGCACTAACACACGGCCGGCTGAGAACTATCTCGTTCGAACGCGACATCAGTGGACAATTAATGGTATTAATTAATCGTAAAACTTCTTTAATACCAAGTCAATAACTTTTATTTTAATGATTTTTCGAGTTGTTGTATACGACTTAATCAAAACTTAGTTCGTAGGTCGTCTCAAAGTGGTTCATAGTATCCTCTTATTATAGGGCCGTAACAACCAGTGTGTTTGCAGCTACAAAGGAAAATACAGCCGGTGCTGCCATTTCAGTGTTCACATTTCGCATTCCATATTTCTGGCGCTACCTTATTGAGTACAAGATCATATATTTACAGTTGAGTAGACTGGAACAGGCTGAGTATATTATTTTGCTCAAAGATACAACACAGTGTCGTGACGTCACTTGAAAACACAACCCTTTGGTTACGAGCCCGGCGTCCTACCACTAGACTACTGTGCATCCATTTTATCTTATGTGTGTAACCTACTTTAATAGAATTGGTCCTAGCGTTTTTACTTGACTTCGCATAAAATAACCTGTTAAAACAAAAAATATCCAAATTTTGCCCTGACTTATCTGCCAAGGGTTGAAACTGCTTAAACAAGTCAAACAGGAAATAGTTATGTGAAATTATACATCCTTTGAATATGTTCTTGTTGTATGGCATTATTTAAATGATGGACAGCCTTTTTGATGTTGAAGATGAAATAACTATATAGATTAAACATAGTCAAACTTAAAATCTGATGAGAGCGATAACGTGATGTTTCCATGGAAATGAATTATCATTTTACAATAGTTTATACATACATATAAATAGAAATTATATATTAACAATGTGTCAAAGTTTTGTTGTACATTTCACAATATATTTAATTGTAAAGCACTTAATTAGAAAAAAAACATCACTTTACAAATCTCCTCAGAAATATATTCTGGAGGTTTTATCCTTCCTCGATTAGCGACAAAGTCGTGTATGATGTGAAAAACTAAAATACATTTGTACTTACTCCAACAAATCATTCATGATTGATAGTTTATTGACATGATGCTGAGTAATAATTAATACTCTTCAGAGTTCTCATTTTATATTTATACGAACCTGTTATTCTGGTACTTTCTTTTTTATCGAACCGAATTTGAAATTTACACATACAACAACGCTAAGTATGTAAAATGACAATAGTTCGCATATGTGTACATCTGACGTTTTCTACTACACGAGAGAATTGCGCAAATTTTTATATAAAACTGAATCAAAATGAAGCCCCTCCCCCGTCAAAACGTAATGTACGAATGTATTAAGGGCACAATATAATCGTGCATTCTGAAACGTCAAGTGACACGTTTTTAACTACACGATAGAGTTGCGCGAATTTTTGTATATAAATGAATCAAAATGAAGCCCCTCCCCCGTCAAAACGTAATGTACGAATGTATTAAGGGCACAATGTACTCGTGCATTCTGAAACGTTAAGTGACACATATGCGTTACATTGCCTCTAGTTTTTAAACATGCAATATACTACAGAGATGTATCCTTAATATAGGTTGTTTAACATCACTAAGTTTTGTTTTTTATTGAAACTGCTTTTCGATTTAAATTCGAAAGTCTTTTAAATAGGAGTCCCTAAAGCTTTAAATGTAGAAAAACCTTAATCCATATTTCTGCTTTAAACTACATACATGTTAAGTAGGAAACGCATAGATTTTAATTCTAAGGTTTAAGACCAGTCCGCAGACACACCGTTGTCCGAACTCCTCCTGTTCCCATTAAAACCGTCGTGCATGTGCGCTGGAAAAGTACGGCCATTCTCCATAGATTTGATGTACTTGGCATTCGTTGTCGAGTTTAGATGCCGACTGCCTACGTACTCGGCGACATAATTGTTCTGAAACGGCGAGGGCGCCATACTTCCGGTGTCATGCAGTCTTTCGGTTAACATTTCCTTGTCTTTGACGACGGGCAGCAGGGCTGCCTGAAGCGTTCTTTTTTCTTTCTTTTCGCGCTCCAGTAATTGTTCAAGCTCCTCACATCGATCTTGTACATCATTCGTAAAGTGAATAAGATCGGGTTTGACTTCTAGTTCGATGTGAATATCTTTTTGCACAAGATTCTGGTGGAATTTGACTGTCGCGATCTGCCTCTCCAACGCATACCGTTGCAATCTGTTTCGTTCGTACATAGTCCGTATTTGTTTGTATTCAGACGGTTTTCGGTATCGAACGGCGGATTGAATGTTTTTGGCAAGTTCATTTTTCTCGGTTTCGAGTTTTTCAAGACTCGCTTCAAGCTTAAGTCGTCTTTCTTCGGTCTCATGGATCGCTAGATGGAGCTCATTTGAGCGCTCCTCGCGCTTCATAAGGCGCTGAAGCTCCTTCAAGTCTCTGTCTAATTCCTGTTGCCTGTGGCTAATGTCCTTTGATAGCACTGACAGACGACGAGACAGCTGTTCCTCGATAGCGGCTAGTTTGTCTAGCTTTTCACTGACATCTTTGGTTTTCTTATCATCCAGCCGAAGCCAGCGTCTCGCGAGCCAGGCCGCTTTCTGAAACTTCACAAGCACATCCGGTAGGACACGAATTAAACAATGCGTTCTCACATTTTTCAGTTTCAAGTGATGAACCGCCTGCTCACTGTCTTGGCTGAACATTTCATAGCTTATACTAGTTTCGTTGTCGAGTAAGAAGTCAATCCGTTCTTTAAGAACAGACAATCTCTGAGCAATGTTTTCAATTTCGGTATTGTCATACAAATTTTTGATGTCCCGGAATTCGCGTCCCAGTAAAAGTAATGCTGCACGCGACAACATCCGTTTCCGAGTCTCGTGGATGTCATCAGAGGACGCCTCGCTGTCTGCGTCAGAATAGGCGAACGAACTCCAGCCCGACAGGCCGGTTAGTCCACTTAGACTGCTGTCGAACGAGCTGTATGACACAAGACTTAAGTTTGATACGGACATTGCCGAGTCGACCGATCTTTCCCGATCTGGAGCAGCACTAGCGACCTCTAGGAAATACTTGTACAGGGGATTAAAGATTCTATCAACAAAATTTGAACGTAATTCCCGAAGGTATTTCAAGTATTCGAAAAACCACGCAAAGTACTGCATCATTGTGTCCGGTGCGACGTTCGTCTGAAAGCCTGGTTTCCGGCTCCTATTGCGCATGTGTATTCGTCTTGCTTCCGATTTGAAAGCCTGACGAAGTCCAGCAACCGTGTGTATGTCCTTTGATCCCTTTAAACGTTTTGTAAGTTCCTTGAGCATTTTAAACATCAAATCGGCATTGAAATTGTCATGACAGCGATATATTTTGTCCTCAAACGCATCAATTTGGTTATAGAGCACATAACTTCTATACTTTTCCTCCGAGGTCAACAGCTTCAGCTGTTCAAAAATAAATAAGTAAAACTATAGTAAAAGCATATAAAATAAAGTCATTTGACGGATACACATAACATCCGGATTATTTAAACATTTACTTAAAGTGTACAAATATTCATAAATGTATACCGTTTTTTTTTAATTTTCAGTCGGCATTATACGTTCGTATAACCAACGTGACACAGAAGGCAAGACATGTTGATATCAGACCCCGGTTTCATAAAATTTCCTTAAATTAAGGAAACTCCTTAACTTAAAAGTCCCCATAGGAAAGCTTTACAGAATTTAAGGAAAGATCCTTAACTACGGATTTCCCCCTTAAATTCTGCAATGCTTTCCTATGGAGATGTTTATGTTAAGGAACGTTGATGAAACCAGGGCCTGATATGTTCCAACTTCCCTCAGTTTTCTTTGGCTAAGATATGGTCACGCATAGGTACATATTTGGGGTATTGGCTTGGTGTTCCTTATTTTAGAAACACCGAGTCAATAGTGCAATTATGACATCATAATCAATGTGACGTCACAGTGCCCCACTGTGAAGTTCGTATATCATAAAGATTGCTAAAATACAGTTTCATTTTTTTTGCCAAAAAGTTTCATATCTAATGTATAAAGTAAGGACCTTTGCTTCGGTCAATATGGTGTTATACCGACCTGGCATAATCTAAAATATCGATCTCGGTCTTCGCCCTCTGTCAATACTTGATTCTACCAGGTCGGTATAATACCATATTGACCTCACCAAAGGTCCATGATTGATAAATATTTCTACTACGTTTTGATATCTCATCATTGTCAATAAGTAAACTGTTGAATATTCCAAGGAAGATAATTAGTATTGATAGATCTGTGTGATTGGCACCACGTCACAATTACCTGGATTTTCTCGGCGGCCCAGTGTCGACGGGAATCCTGGTTATCAGGCGACCTGTAAAATATAAAACATCAGATTTTACTTTCAGACATGGAGAGAAGTTCGTAAATTAAATTACTTCTAATATTAAAGATAAATATCTTATAAGCTTTGTTGAAGTGTTGTTAAAAATGCCATATGTAAGGTCATTTGAGGGCGTTCCTCTATGTGGGTTTGTATGCGTGTATTCGTCTTGGAGAAGGGATATGAGAATTTCATAACAAGTATATAAACATGTTTCCCCCTTTAGATACCTCCTTTGTACTACAAAAGCAGCGACAACACCATGTGGTATACAAACTCGAAGTATACCTGTCTTAAAACACATGTTTTATACAAAAACAACAACAAAAAATGCATTCTCAAAAATGTTTTAAAAAATTCATATACTTAAGCATGCTTTCCGTTCTGCAAAAGACATACACCATGTGAAGAAATATGACCAAGTCTTCCATTCTTTAATCTATCAACATATCGCTGTGACAGCGTATATTTTTTGTATATATTTGACATACTATAAATAAATCTGTAAAAGTGCAGCACATCTGTTATTTTTGTTACCTTTAGCTTTGTATGTCATGCTTTGAAAATTTACTCTTTGTTAACGTTATATGTTTAACAGTTATGATTTGGTTAATTCCAAGATCATCAAAGGACTTCCAACTGCCACTGGGCCGTTAAACAACACAAAATTTAAAACAACATTTTTGAGGTTGGCCTCCCCGTGTATGCGATATGAGTTTGTATTGAATGAGTGTGTCTTGGAAGGTTGTGGTACTGTATGTTCGTGTAAACCTTCTGAAGATAATACGGAACTTATGCCGAGTTTATAGTGCTACAACACGGGGGTATAACCAACGAGCGTAAAATCAAGGACAACCGTCATCATGACAACGAAAGTGGCTATGATTTACTTGGTCAGATCTACAGTTTGTTACAGCGGAAATTTTATGCCGATTATAAAATGTAAAGGTCTTGAATTCACAATTAACTCGTCCAACCATTGGATTCGAAGAGCTAAAATATATCTTAAAGGTTAAAGAGTACATTTCCCCTGTTTGATTACGTGTCCAACCTTCACCCGTATAACAAAATATATTGTGTACTAATAAATGTATTGTATACTAATAAAACGTATTGTATACTAATAAAACATATTATGTACTGATAAAACGTATTGTGTACTGATAAAACGTATTGTATACTAATAAAACGTGTTGTGTACTAATAAACCGTATTGTGTACTAATAAAACGTATTTTGTACTGATAAAACGTATTGTATACTAACAATCGTATTGTGTACTGATAAAACGTATTGTATACCTATAAAACGTGTTGCAGAATAGCAACGTCGTATTAAAGCATAGGTCTTTAATCTATTGATAATACATGTAACTTGTCCGCGGGAAAATGTACAAAATATATATTTACTGTCATTGTCATTGCATAATAACATGCAATACACCCTTTTCTATACATAATGTATTCAAGTTAGCACTTACCGTACATTGTCAAAAATATAATGTGTGTATTCACCCGTGGAGATTAGGAGTCAACAATACATGGATTATAACAATATGAACAGCATCAGGTTATGCGACTCATGTCCGTAACATTATCACAAAAGTTCCCATAACCTTTGTTCATGGGAAACATTTCCGAAACAGGGCTTTACAACACAGAATAAATCGAATCATTTTTGTGCAGGAAGGTTTACATAGAAAAACTAACAACAAGAAAAGTACAATTCTCTTCATACGTCTTTGTGCATTGGTGTTAGCTTTAGCAGTGCAAAGATCAACAACATCACATGTTGTGCATTCATTATACTTTCAAATTATCTATCACAAATAATACTATGTACTCAATATTGTTTGATAATTCTGCAGTATGACAGACAATTCATCTTACATTATTTGGATAAACACATTTTTCTTTACATAAGCCACGGTGTCAACAGACCAATATTGAAACTATTTACCTAACGTTAAAATTCCCATGTCAGACAATATGGAGAGGTAGTTGGAGTGTAAAGTCGTTTTCAACTTAAGTGGCTCATTAATACAAAGTTATTTGTTTGGGATTCAATGTACTTTCTACAGCTCAGCCCTCATTAAGTACCTACGAGTGCATAAGGACGAAAGAGAGTAGGTGTGGAAAGAACGTCATATAGATTACTAGTCTTGCAATGATGCAGCTGATCAAGTTTGATATCATTTATGCTTTCTAAGCAGAAGATAATGAAGGTGATCCTCGTTCTGAAAAGGTTGGCATTCAAGGCACGCAATATGATACAGCAAACTATTTTGTTTTCATTTTTAGGATTGGTGCTTATTTGATGTGACAAAGATTTACATGGCAGGTGTTGTCGATGAAGCAGAAAACGCTCACTCTTCTGGAACACCTGGTCTTATTCTCTTGTATGTGTTCTCCATGTAAATCTTTCCTTTGTTCCTATTTTGCCTCTGTTTAATCGATTTTGAGTTAAGATTATAGTTTTGGTAACGCTTTGGTATTCTCTGATTTGTTTTCTTTGTTCTGTTCCCAAACAAGCAGGGAACCCATTAACATGGACATATTAAATTGAAGAATAAACTTACACGTATTGGACCTATATCAATATACACTGTACATGCTATCACAATAACATATATTTTCATTCTATTTTACCCGTATTGAGCATTTTACTAAAAACTAAGAAACTTGTTGATTTGTATGGAATTGTTATAAAGAAATATTAATTTTAATTATTTTGTTCTTGAAAAACAATGAACAAATATAATTTATTATTTTGAAACTCCTTTTGAAAGCATATCTATCGCATAGTTGCCGTGTAATGCAATGTATTTACCTCTATAACCTATTTTAGCGTGTTGCACAAAAAAAATAATAGGTAATATGACCTTAACCCCCCCCCCCCCCCCCCCCCCCCCCCCCATGATTGGCTTTAAGCTTCAGCAGTTCCTATTTTGACGTCGTGTCTAGGAAAATTACGTCATCAACTTCAGCACTAAAATCATTTAACACTTCAATGATGTACGCAAATCGTTTAACAGGAACAAATGCTACAAAGTTTGAAATTGTGCATGATAAAAAGGATCTTGCATTCGCTATCATTATATATGACGATTAGGAAACACGTAACAAGTTGCCAATGTTACATGTAGTTTGGCATTGGCAGAGGCTCACAAAAATGAAAAATAAAAACATAGTTCGTTTCATCAATCTCATCAGAAATGCAAACTTGTGTAGGATAATGTTTCTATTAATATAGTTTGATAAATAAGCTAAATTTGAAAAGGGACGAATTTCGACCCATATACCCTGAAAGTCATGTATAAGTTCACAAATAGTCAGTAGGAAATCAAGCTATTAGCCTAAACGATACCATCAGCGTATAATGTGAACCTTTGAATAGGTTCTTTGCGCAGACATGGTCAAATGAAATACAAATCTATTAAGGTCACTCGCTTTTTGTGGAAGAATACAAGCCAATTCTAATTTCGGCAGTCACTATTTACATAGAATTATATACGCAAATAAATACTTGTGTTAATATACTATAATTGTGTATACTTAAACCATTACGACCTAAAGTGAGCCATTGATACAATAAACATGACCGATTTTGATAAAAAAAACAATTAATATTTTAGCATTATCTGTTAAAAATGTCAGATTTTCCATAAAATGTTAGGTGCTTATGAAAAAAAGGAATGTAGATGCATTTTTATTACATAGAAGCATATTTCAATGCTGATCTAATTCTGTCAATTTCCTTTCTTGCGTGTACATACATTTGATAGGAAAAGTAAATAAGTCAAGCAAAGTGATTTGAGTGCCAGAAAGTCAGGGTCATATAAGTACGTACTCATCAGTTTTGTTGACTTGATAAATCTTAATTCTGCCTAGCCCTACCATCCTATATTTTCTACTTCTATACTTATAAGCATGTATTATTCGACAAATAGGCAGCTGTAACCGATAATGAAAAGAAAGTATATTCAGCGAGTAAGCATGACTGTTAAATCCGATTCTATTTAATTTCCGGTATATATAGAGTCTTCCAGTTGACGAAACAGTATAGAACATTTCAAAACAGATCCACATCATTTAATAGACATACGGTACAAAGCTTAACACTAGACAGTGATCTTCCCTTAAGCGAATAAAACATCAACACTGTCCTCTGAATTCATAAAACACAGTAGAATTTGCAATTATATCAAACATTTCAAACTGTTTTAATCTTTCATTTCTTGGTATTCCTTACTTCTAAATGTACCAGCTTCTTGGTAAATGAACGAAAAATACAAATTGTTATTATTTTGTTTGTTGATATCAGTGGGTTAAAAATTGTCCATCTCAACAATATACCATTGGATGAATTTTCAATAATTGTGATATAAATTTGTATGAGGATGTGTGGCGATATGATCGTGAATAAATAAACTGAATGACATTTTCCCCATGAAATCAGGCACGTACGTTATAGTTTCCAGTGTATTAATTTTACAGAAAGCCTGAAACAGGATACCTGGTGGGACTACACTGTGTATTGATGTCATTGCAGTGAAGTCGACAGCAATGACACTCGAAACATGACCCACATGAAATCAACACCCAACAAGATAAATAAACATGGATATGTTATTGATGTTTGGTATTTGCATAATCTACCACGGAGGAAACCATCGACAAGTGCTCAATCCTTATATGCCAAAAAGTCGAACAGTCGGGGCCGGGGTGGCCGAGTGGTTAACATGTTCCGATATTATACCACTAGCCCTCCACCTCTGGGTGATATATTATATTGTGCAGAACTTTAGGGGCCCCAACACCTGAGGTCCAATGTATGGGATATAAAAAATTATTTTTTAAGAAAATAAAAGATGTTCCGACATTCTACCACTAGCCCTCCACCTCCGGGTTGCGAGTTCCAAACCCATGTGGGGCAGTTGCCAGGTACTGACCGTAGGTAGTTGGTTTTTCTCCGGGTACTCCGGCTTGTTTTCCACCAACTTGGCACGTCCTTAAATGACCCTTGTTGTTAATAGGACGTAAAACAAAATAAACCAAACCAACTCCACGCAGATACATACACTTCCTGGGTACCCACAAACAGCTTACTATTAATATATCCTGATTTTCCACACCTTTATAACTCACCATGTGAAGAATTAAACATTTCTTTGTTTGAAGTATAAACTATTTGCAGTTTCCAAGGCTAATATCATACCATTATTTAAGCTGAACTTCAATTTTTGAGCCGAGAAAATCAAGTGTCAAGTAATTCAACTCAAAAGTAAGTACATGTAAACAGGAATATAAGTCATAATAAAAAGTTAAAAGAACTGTCAAACACTGGAAGTTAAAATCGATAAGAGTATACACGAACATCTGTACAAATACTGATCACAAGTATTTAACTTTAAAATGATATATCAGAACAAATAAACTTATATAACAATTCAAGTATTTTGGACCGCTTGACCATTGGAAAGTAGGCAAGTCTAGACTATGTGTAATCAATTATGGAAAAGGGCACAGTGTTTAATTCCAATGTGCTTGAGACATTCAAATGCACACTTAACACCCACAATAAAATTAATGTGGTTTACGTAATATCATAGAGTGTATTTACTTTGACAGAGAACGTTTATGAATTTTAAACAAATAATCACAAGAACGTTTTATTACGTACTTGAAAAGATCAATAACATTTAAGATATATTTACTTAATCAAAATACTAAAAACCACATAAAATGTAGTTTACATAATCAATTGCTTTGACAGAGGGAGTGTATGCATTTTTAAAAAAATACTCGCAATAACACAACTATTGTATGTAACATACATGCATACATTTTTTTAATTATATTCTTATCAAAATGAGAATTGATCTTTCATTAGAAACATTTAGTACGTTTTGCAATTAATACTCTAATTTTATATCTTAAGCAGCAGAAAGTATCACACTGACAACAGAAGTCCGACGTTGTGATAAAACTACAACAAAAATATAAACACCATTCGGAGAGACGTGACGCAACAGTATAAGACTCTTTTATGACCAGGGAAGTAGGGTAGGGAAATTCTATCCGAGGAGTTTTACATAAAACCCGAGGTTTTGTCGAGGGTTTTGCAAAATTTGAAAATCCCGAGGGTGGAATTTCCCTATCTTACACCTTTGGTCATGAAAGAGTCTTTTCTCTCATATCAACTACCCGAATAAACTCAAAAACCATAAAAAAAACATTTTGACTAACTATGTAAGAGTGAAATGCTATGTAAGATACATTTTTTTCACATAGCTTTCTTACATGGGCAAACTCTATCCAACTGTCATACGAGGTCGTACTACATATGTGTGCTTCATGTGATATGTTGGTGTATTTGTTTCCTCGTTGAAATATGACGATGCTTTTTTGCGTCTTAACAAACTAATCTTTTATTTTAAGCTACTGTAATGCAATCATGGTTGAGGTTTATCGAAGGGATCCATTTATGTTTCACTCGGTTTAAGGGATTTCTGTTCCCCAAATAATTATTCCGCTATATAAGTATTTCATGAAATCTTGCCAAATCGCCAAATCAATTCTAAGTACAATTATAAGCCGGCGACTGGCTAGATTAAAATACAAATAAAGTATTGACTTATTTTACCAAATAAGTCAGACGTAGAAACAAGATATCCAACAAGCTACCGATGACTTCTGATAACGTTTAATGTCTCTAAAAGTCACAATCTGTTGTCAGGTATCCCAAATCTTCTGTGATCCCTAAATCAATTCACCTGTCAACGAGGACGGTAATGATCCCTGGATCAATACACCTGTCCATCACGCGGACGAATCGGGTGAAGGTAAAATACTGTTGTCAGTCGTCTGCTATCTTAAAGTCGACCTCGGTTCACGTTCCTCTGTTAGCATGATATGACGTGGGTAATTATCGGATTCACAGTTAGGTGATGAAATGATTAAGGCCAATTAGTCACATAGCACTAGGTGCATTGTAAGAAAAATGTATATTTAAAATTTACCAGGGGAAGGGGCGAAGGGAGGGAGTGGAAATGCAACATATACAATAGGTAACCAGACTCTTGAAGCATAATGTTCTGCATTTGTTCAGAGCTTATGTGTGTCATAATATACATGTATGTGAAACTAAATTGTGCATTTATTAAAAAAAAAGCCGTATTGACACGTCATTTGAAACAAGGATTCTATCAAGATAAGCAAATTAGTAGAAACTCAATGGAACGACAAACACTTTCTGCGACATAGATGTAATAGGGGTAATATTTAAGGGATATCTAATAGTGTTTTTAGTAATAACAAATATATTTTACGAGTGTGAGTCATATTTTGCTATTTTGACGCTTGCGCAGCACGCGTGAAAAATAATAAAATATTAGCCAGTGAAATATATTTTGTATTACTGAAGACACTGTTAGATACAAGTCTGTATTATGTTTATTACAATTGTATAGTCTTTGCAAAACCTACCGAGGCACAATTTCACTTTTGGAAGCAGTTTTTTTATTGGTCAAATCATAAAAATTTATATTTTTTACTAGACTAAGTGAAAAATAATATCTTTCTCATAAGAGAAAAATATCATTTTGAAAGAATGAATAATTTTCTATCAGGATATTCTAGTATCAATAGCTGACTACTGACAACATACATACATGTATCATGCTAAAGTTATGTAAATAATACAACAGGGGGATATACCGGTTCTCACACGTGTTTCATGAACTGCCAGTCAGCTACAAAAATGTAATATATCAGGAGATGTTAACAATCATTTGCTCAAGGTGTTGTTGAATATATCCTTAATAGATAATATAGATTAAGAAAACATACTACCTTCGGTATTTTATATTGGCCTCTTAATAACATTTTGGTAGAACGAAATCAATACGGCTTGTATATATTTGAGGTTCAGGAATGACAGTAATCCGCTGATGATGGTCTTTCACATGTCAATATTCAAGCATGAATTGAATAATCAATCTTTCACGTTAGAACGTTTCATTTTTGTGACATTTTAAACTTTCTTACAAATCGGAAAATATCTGACGGGAAATCTCAAATTTATCAACAATCTATTCCACGGTTATTGATATCGATTTGGTTGGTTTGATTTTGTTTGTCGTCCTATTGAATCAGTCATTATTGTAGTGAGCGAGCGACTCCATGTATGTTAAATGTAAGCATACGGGACGTATGTGTATGTGTATAGGTGTGAATTGATCATAGTATGTTTGTGTTCTTACATAGTTGGTTCTCACTGACACACCACGTTATCTCACTGACACACCACGTTATCTCACTGACACACCACGTTAACTCACTGACACACCACGTTATCTCATTGACACATCACGTTATCTCACTGACACACCACGTTATCTCACTGACACACCATGTTCTCTCACTGACACACCATGTTATCTCACTGAGACACCATGTTATCTCACTGACACACCACGTTATCTCACTGACACACCACGTTATCTCATTGACACATCACGTTATCTCACTGACACACCATGTTATCTCACTGACACACCATGTTCTCTCACTAACACACCATGTTATCTCACTGACACACCATGTTATCTCACTGACACATCACGTTATCTCACTGACACACCACGTTATCTCACTGACACACCACGTTATCTCACTGACACACCATGTTATCTCACTGACACATCGCGTTATCTCACTGACACACCACGTAATCTCACTGACACACCATGTTCTCTCACTGACACACCATGTTATCTCACTGACACACCACGTTATCTCACTTACACACCATGTTATCTCACTGACACATCACGTTATCTCACTGACACACCACGTTATTTCACTGACACACCATGTTCTCTCACTGACACACCATGTTATTTCACTGACATACCATGTTATCTCACTGACACATCACGTTATCTCACTGACACACCATGTTATCTCACCGACACACCATGTTCTCTCACTGACACACCATGTTATCTCACTGACACACCATGTTATTTCACTGACACACCATGTTATCTCACTGACACACCATGTTATCTCACTGACACATCACGTTATCTCACTGACACACCACGTAATCTCACTGACACACCATGTTATCTCACTGACACATCACGTTATCTCACTGACACACCACGTTATCTCACTGACACATCACGTTATCTCACTGACACACCTTGTTATCTCACTGACACACCTTGTTATCTCACTGACACATCACGTTATCTCACTGACACACCACGTTATCTCACTGACACACCATGTTCTCTCACTGACACACCATGTTATCTCACTGACACACCACGTTATCTCACTGACATACCATGTTATCTCACTGACACACCACGTTATTTCACTGACACACCATGTTCTCTCACTGACACACCATGTTATTTCACTGACATACCATGTTATCTCACTGACACATCACGTTATCTCACTGACACACCATGTTATCTCACCGACACACCATGTTCTCTCACTGACACACCATGTTATCTCACTGACACACCATGTTATCTCACTGACACATCACGTTATCTCACTGACACACCACGTTTTCTCACTGACACACAATGTTATCTCACTGACACACCATGTTATCTTAATGACACACCATGTTATCTCACTGACACCATGTTATCTCACTGACACATCACGTTATCTCACTGACACACCACGTTATCTCACTGACACACCATGTTCTCTCACTGACACACCATGTTATCTCACTGACACACCATGTTATCTCACTGACACACCACGTCATCTCACTGACTCACCATGTTATTTCACTAACCACCACGTTATCTCACTGACACACCACGTTATCTCACTGACACACCACATTATCTCACTGACACACCACGTTATCTCTCTAACACACCACGTTATCTCACTTACACACCATGTTATCTCACTAACACACCACGTTATCTCACTGACACACCACGTTATCTCACTGACACACCATGTTATCTCACTGACACACCATGTTATCTCACTGACACACCA
This sequence comes from Mimachlamys varia, assembly GCA_947623455.1. Taxonomy (NCBI): domain Eukaryota; kingdom Metazoa; phylum Mollusca; class Bivalvia; order Pectinida; family Pectinidae; genus Mimachlamys; species Mimachlamys varia. Next base: position 34,802,770 of record OX392538.1, on the reverse strand, counting down.
TGTTATATCACCGACACACCACGTTATCTCACTGACACACCATGTTATCTCACTGACACACCATGTTATCTCACTGACACACCACGTTATCTCACCGACACACCACGTTTTATCACTGACACACCATGTTATCTCACTGACACACCACGTTATCTCACCGACACACCACGTTATATCACTGACACACCACGTTATATCACTGACACACCATGTTATCTCACTGACACACCACGTTATATCACTGACACACCACGTTATCTCACTGACACACCACGTTATCTCACTGACACACCATATTATCTCACTGATACACCACGTTATCTCACTGACATACCACGTTATCTCACTGACACACCACGTTATCTCACCGACACACCACGTTATATCACCGACACACCACGTTGTATCACTGACACGCCATGTTATCTCACTGACACACCATGTTATCTCACCGACACACCATGTTATTTCACTGACACACCACGTTATCTCACTGACACACCATGTTATATCACCGACACACCACGTTATCTCACTGACACACCACGTTGTCTCTCTGACACACCACGTTATCTTACTGACCCGCCATGTGAGAAGCTAATCTATCAAACAAATACCACATAGAACAGCTGCATACGTGAAGGTACAAACATCCCTTGTCGTGTTATTCGGAGAATGATCAGTAAAATATGATTTTATAATAAGTATTGTTATAAATGTACATGTACATGTATATGCAAGGTATACACTTTGCTTTCGATGATAGTGAAAGTCGATTTTATAATTTCACTATTGCCGCTTCGGTATCCTTAATTTTTTGAGGCAAAAACATGGATCTATATGATACGCGTTATATGTTTTACTTCCTTAACTTCATAAATTGTCATGTCACGGTGAGCTCCGTTTATACACTATTTGATGATAAAAGAGTCCGAATGCTCTTTATTACAAAATTCTTAATGGAAAGGATTGACCTATTATATTTATTGTATTCACTCCATGTAAACTGATATAGATGTTTGAACGTTATTCAGAGAGTTTTAGCAGAGAAAGGCGTTCCTATAGAAAACATCGTCTGAGGTCTACATAAATAAACATATCTGATGAATTAATAAGTCATGGGCAATTGGGTTTTGACGGAAGAATATTATTTGTGCGTAACTGTATAGAAAACAATTATCGAAAGCATATCATGTTCCTTGATAGCTAAATCGATCATTGGTGATTATAACACAATATATCAACAAATCTAAACTAACAACAACCTGCGGCAACACCACTGGCAATTAATCATTAATAGTATATTAAGTTCGTGTCATAACCCTCTCACATAATTTGATGAGAGTTAAACTGTTTTGTCCCGTCAAGGTAAATACTAGCCGTTTCCATCCGAATAGGCTTGTTTGGGTTTATTTTGGTTGACATCGTATTAGAAACTGCGTACATTGTATATAAATTAAGGAAGTGCCATCGTATGTGTTGTGTATGAGTGCATATGTGTAGAAAACATGTCATTTTCTTCATTGTGGAAATAAAGATCTAACAAGATATAATGTCAACTTCGCAGTGCAATTCCACAAAATGTGTCATGCAAAATATGTTGTTTATTTTCTTCATTTTTGAAATGAATACCTAAAACGATAAAATGCCAACTTCGCAGCGCTATTTTACAAACGTGTCATGCAAAGTTATGCGGTCCGTCATACTATATCAAAAAATGGATAAAATCAGTTCTTACAAGAATGCATCTTCAGCTCGTTGATAGAGCTTGCAGGATTAATAAAAGAAGGATCTAGCAAAGACAAAAAAAATCTGATGAATTTATTTTGTGGTTTTGAATTGTTTCATTTGGATTTAAATATGATTACTTTGAGAAGTTAATTACAGGATACATATTCAAACTTCTCAGCAGACCCCAAAATACTTCGCCTCAAATATATGTAGATTGGGATATAAAAAAGCTTCTGATGTTAGCATTTTGACTTCACACCAAACATTGTCATGTTAATAGGATTGCATAGGAAACAACGGTAATGAGAAACATATCATACATATAAAAGATATTAAAGATAATAAGTATAGAAAGACGGTAGTAAATCAGTAGATGTGTGCTTGCCCAAGCAGAAAAATATATAATAAACAATCGACTTTGCTATAAGCTCACTTCACCTTGTATTATCTATTAAATGCGTCCGTACCACCCACATTAGCGATCTCATATGAGCTTCATACTAAATAGACTTCTTACAAAATATGAGAAATACAAAATTCAATAGTGTGAAAATTGGTATTATTTCAAACAATAAATAAAATAAAAACACCTTTGTGAAAATCCGAGGCGGAATAACATTGGGCATGGTTCATTTTCTCATTACTAATTCTGCATTAATGTTTTTGTTATCTTATTCTGGTTTTCGACCCCAATGAATTCCGTCGTTAACAATTTAGACGCTTGATTACCAGGTAATATGTGATCACGCAAACTGTAATCATTATCTCAAAGTATGATCTCGCAAAAGTAAGTATGTCGTGAAGGCTAAAAATCAATCACAGTTTAGGTTCGAGATTTGTAGAAGAGGACAGGTGATGCTATATTTGTAAACAGGTAATTATACCAAGAGGAAAAAAACCGGTTAATTAACTATTTGTTATGGTATGTTAGAAATTATAATATTCGTGTCGAAGGTCATGACAGCGTGTATTACTTATACAATCAATGTAATTTGAATTATCATCCAATTATCTACATAGACGATGACCTAAATGAATTATTGATATCCAAGGCTATTACATGGATGATATCATCCTGTTTACTTTCTTTTAAGCAGAACCATTTATAGTTAATTACTTACAAAATCAATATAATTTGAATTCCTATCCAGTTACTCACAGACGGTGAACTAAATAATTGATGTATATATAGGTCTATTACTATTTACCTGATAGTTAAAATTTTATTTTACATTTCCACAACTAATATCATCACACTGACAGAAGTGTGAATGAAAATTAGGTGCTGTGACCGATTTGCTATTAACACTTTCTATATGTATATGTTTTATATATATTGTTTTTCATATATACATATTTTTTAAATATATCTATTTTTAAAACATATACTGCTAACAATGTTATTTAATTTGGTAACCCCCTGCCGTTGGCACCAGGTGTTGCCTACATATGTACTTGTGTCCCATTTTGTTCTTGCTATGATCTCCCAAGTTCAGCTTCAGTTTACCCTTTTAAATAAAGTGTGTATCCTTCTTTATATACAGTAAAGATTTTCCAGGGAGATTTTGAAGTTAAGGATCGTTCATAACTAGGGCCGGTAGAACAAAGTTTTATGATCAAGAGCCGTGTGTGAACAACAACAAAATATACATGTTGCCTTTTGAAACGACTTTTAGTTCTAATGTTAGCCTTGGATGGGGGAAACATGGCTTATCATCAAATTTCCTTTGTGCTGCCAATCTGACAAAGCGGGAAAAAACATGTACCAATCTCGAAGAGGTCCAAGCTATTCATAGGTGTGGTAGAAAGCATGGTTAGTTTAACGATGAAAAGTGATGCATAATCACAAGGATGTATATATGATATATGCTATAAAAGTTTTTATTTAAAAATAATAAATCAATAAAAAGTATTGAAATAATTTTAGATCAAGTTATTTTTAAGAATATATCTATGAAGTTGTTTAGTTTCAATTAACATATGTTTGCAATGTATTCTCGATGAACTTTTATAGCAGTAATGTTGTTTGCTTTACGATCGAACTCAAACAGCGACGTACTGATACATGATACTCGGCTACAATAGAGTCTGCCCTAAAGTAAGGAAGTAGGGCATTTATGATGCTGATAACTAGTATCTGATCAATTAAAACGTGTTTTATTCCTCAGGTGAATTCAATGATCAATATATCAATGAATAATTTGCACAATTGAACTATGTGAATAATTTCATTTTGATGTTCTGTAAATATAAACAGGGGTCCTTTAATAAGAAACTGCGCAGTGAACTTTTTTTATTAAACATAAATATTTTGTGAATGTCGCATGATACCATTAAAATGACATTGTATGGGTTATACATGTACACTCGTATATGTAGGAAATTAGGAATTTTAAATGTCTATTTATCCTTTGAATTTATAATAGTGAAATCGTAATATAATTAAATGTTTGTTAAATTGAATCTATTGTGATCACATTCCAAATGATACGTTTCAAACCAATTGGGTTCCTTTATAAAAAAGAAGTGACAAGACCTTATTTCCGATAATTTTAACATACTACAAACGAATCACTGTGTGTGTTGCCTTGAATTGTAAAATTGTTTAAAGTTTTTAGCATTCATAAGGTAGTACCGTGTCATTCTTTTCCTAAATACCGATGTGTTCTTATCCTTTTTCCGTTGTTAGTATGTCAATATTGCTAACGTGTCGCCAGTGTGGCGAAAAAATAGACAGATACAGGATGAGGTGAGATGGCTTAAATACCAACGTCATTAGTAAAATATAAATACCATAGCGTATGCATTCATAGGAATGGTGTTCAAAATATGTAATTACAATGATTATCATTTGAATAATTATATATCTAACACAGAAATGACTTTTTATAAGGGGGCCACTAGCCCTCCACCTCTTGGTTGCAAGTTCGAAACCCACGCGGGGCAGTTGCCAGGTACTGACCGTAGGTCGGTGGTTTTTCTCCAGCTTTCCTCCACCTCCAAAACCTGTCTCGTCCTTAAATGACCCTATTTGTTAATAGGACGTAACACAAAATAAACCAAACCAAACTTATTATAAGGAAGTCGAATTTATTTGCCAAAAAGAGGGTGGGGCGGGTAGTCGTCATATGAGGGAGTGGAGGTATGTTTTAGTACTTTTTCATGCTTTGGTTGGTTGGTTGATTGTTTTTACGTCCTATTAACAGCCAGGGTCATTTAAGGACGGCCTCCCGGTGTATGCGATGTGGGGGTTGAGAGCATGTGTATTTGGGAGGCCGCGGTATGTTCGTGTAAGCCTTCTTGCGATAGTCCGATTTGTTTGCGGATTAAAAGTGCTACCACACTGAAGTATACTGCTGAAGACCCCAAGCAGAACACCCCATCCGGTCACATTATACTGACAACGGGCTAACCAGTCGTTCAACTCACAAACTGCTGAACGTCAATCAGACAGCTGTTACTACCATTGTTAGAGTCTCAGCCTGGGAAATGAGTAGTCTTTTATGAAAACAAAACTTTGCGATAATGTTCGCTCCTATGGGGCAACTACCAACCGCTTCCTGCCGATTTGGTTTAAGAATGTTTCTTTTTGCTTCATTCGGAAAAGTGTAAGACACCCGGATAAACTTGAGAGACAATAAGCTCTGCTACATTTAGTTTCACAATAACGAGGTTGTGCTGCCTGAGGCATTTGACAGTATACTTAAGTGCGGTAGCACTTTAAAGCGTCACAATGTCCGAAATATGGCAAGTCCCAAACATACACACACACACTTTTCACATACGCGCACCCGCAAACACCGGGAAGTCATCAGGTATCACATGACGCAAAACAAAAGAAAAACAACTTCTTCAACAAAAAAAAGCTTCTTGAAGAGCAAAAGTATATAAGCAAGTGAGATACTACCAAAAAATAATTTCTTAAATATATGTAACAACATTGTTAATCTTGGAAATTTTACTTGTACAACGCACATACATTTGATAACTGGAGCCTTTGCCATTTGATATGCAGTATTTCTAACAATTTGTTGTTATGGTTTCCGAGCTGATCGTATGAACTCCTACTAAAATCTCTTTAATTCTGATTGTCGGCGTCAGACGTCATCTTTCTTCAACAACAAAACATCCGGGCCAACAAAGGTGATTAATATAAGTTGTATAGCTTGTTTCATAATTGTTGTAAAATAAATAAAGTTTATAATTATAAAATTTATAATTGTAAATATGTTTCGTTAATTGTTTTTCAATAATGTCAGTGTTGATTCATAAATACAATTAAATGTTGTCAATTCACATTACATAGTTTTTGTCTTCAATAGTCTGTCCTTAATACACCCATCCGTATATAACTTCATTTGACATTCCTTAAATGTCCTTATAACACCTGTCTTTTTTAGTTTTATTATTATACAATATTGACAGGCGTCATATTAGGTTTTAGTTTTTTTTTATTTCAACAGAACTTTGCAAATATCTCATTATGAGTGATATTGTTCTTAAACTGAAATAATCTGAAAAGGATTCGTTTCGAATACATAGTCAAATTGTTTTTAAGGTTGCCATGCCATCGTGGTAACCTCATAACAATGCATTACATCTGGAAACAACGTTAATGGTTTACGTACCTTGTTATAACTATGGAGGGGAGCGGTTTCACATCACACCCTGACACTAAAGTTTTTCCTTCGCCCATTGCAACTGATGCTGCAGCCATCTAGACACACAAAGGTTTACAGCCGCATCCTCGGGGTATGTTTATAAATTAACACTGCAGCTCAAAAGTCCATGAACACCGTCATAACTGTGTCCATAATGTCCTTTTATTTCAAAACTGTAACGACCTTTATCCGATTCCACAAAAATAAGTTGTTTTGATTTTTTCCTCAAACTTTAAAAAGAATGTACACGATTACGCACAGAAAGTTAAATAAAGAATAAAAAAAATCAATTCCAGAACTTTCTTGAATAAATGGCTTTTTTCGTCCATAAGATCCGAAGTAGAGAATGATATGTACGCAGCACACCTGTGTGCCAGATCAATGCTATTGAATAAATATATGAACTATCTCGCTCCTAATACCCGGCTATCACTGGTAACGACTCCGAGTCAACTACTCAAATGGTAGCTGCCGTTATACACCTGTACAAATGATCCCTTTAAATCATCATATATACATACTGGTGCTATCTTATTTCTAATAAGTCTTTTCTATATCAAACCCGCTGGTGCGTAAAATGTTCCTTTTCACTGATTTCTGTTGAACTCTCCCATTATACTCTGTATATAGCATACACTATTAACGTAAGCGTTTACGCGAGTTTAATAATTTAGCAGTACTCAAACATTCTGTAGTTCATACGTTTTGTCGCGCTATGATTTTAAAGAGCCACTTTTATTTCACAGTACTTATGAAACAAATCATCTCAACATATATTAATCACTCGTGTTGGCCCGGATGTAATACAGGGTTCTAAAATGTGAGAGGAAACAAGGCGACCTGGAGAAAACCAACGCCGCCCAGTAGATGAACTCGACATTTGTACGTCCAATGGAGACATCGTATCCCGACCGACAGTTTAGTGCAACTGGGATATCAACTGCACTATTCAACCAGGCTGCTATTCAACTATCTCGCATTAATTCACTTATTAAAACGCTAAATTTTGTTGTATATTTTCAGTTCTCGACATCTGGCATTTTTCTGTCTAACAAACAGTATGAAATGTTTACCAACTCTTGTCGAACATCACATGATTGCGGTTATGCAACTGTTTAAATAGTAAATTATATATTATGAAAACCGGATACTTCACGATGATAAAGTAACTAAGGGTTACATACACTAAAAAGGGAAAGCCATTTTGATTGCATACTGTGATTCGATCAATTCTACAAAGCTACATGTACATTCATGTATAATTGCTAAATTTCGCGAGGGTTTTAATTTTGCGAATGCGTTCGCGACAATTACCCCTTACGAACACGAGAAATGACTCTTCATGATGGGACCTGCTGTGTAAATGACCCTTAACATTAAGCTGTTAATATTTAACAAATATGGACATGTATTTTGGTTCGCTTGATCTAAGGGTTTTGTCAACTGCAAATGTATTTGCTTTTGACCAACGCTGCTTTATAACGTTAAAACAAAATGTTTTATGCATTTAATAAATATAAAGAAGTTATCTGACCACGTTGAGGTTTTACCAGTCCAGAACTTATTTGTCTCTGACCAAATTTGCTTCATAATATTTAAACAAAATGTTAGTAAATACATGTAAAAGTTTGCCTTTATCTTAGCCTGGGATAACATTGAGGTTTAGGCACTTGGTACCTTGTTTTATTTTGACCAGATTCCTTTCATATTCAATTTACTTCAATTACTATTGGTGAAATGCTAAACAAAACAAAAACAAAAACAGCCGGACAACCTGATTTTAATTACTATAGGGCAACCGCTACTTTGATGTGACTTCTTTGAACGTCAACCCTTGCCATTGAAAAACGCAAACAAAATAAATCTTCAAACATTTAGGAGAAAATAAAACAATATTACATTTTGTTTGGCTGTTTAACTTTTTACATTCACGCTTTAAATAGTTTTGTTTTTTTCACATTATGCTTTCGTATTGCTCTGAGTATGACGAAAATATTTCATACGCAGATCACTTTTGTGTAACACTAAATTTTGTCTTGGTTATCACCCTGCCGCGAACAGATGTCCTTTGTTGAGAAATGATGGGAAATGGGAAATCTGTTTAGTTGTTCTCAAATCTGTCTTAACTTCTCATACTGACAACCAATGATAATGGATTAACCATGTTCTGTGTAAGTGGTAAGAAATAGTCTTTCGATGATTAAATTCGATCTTTTCACGCGAGACATTCCTAAACTACTAATGAGCTTTCATACAAAACGTGAACCGTTTACCGTCACTGTAATCAATTTTATAAACAATTTCGTCATATTGTTGTCTGATTTCTATCGATAACGGAATAGAAGAATAAAAACAACATTTCAAATTACAACATAACATTGACAGTGTATGTTTATCATGTAAACACGGTGTACTTCAATATTTGTGTTTGTCCGCTATTTTCACGCTATATTGTTAGCGTAAATTGTTAGAGGGTAGTGTGGGTGTTATTGGTTTGGTTGTGCCGTCGTACTGTCATTGTCCACATATAGTACTCCAAAGTACAAAAACCGCGAAGTTACACACGGATACAAATCGATGCAAAATTTTACATTAAGTAGCCACATCTATCATAATACTGCAATAAGTATATACTCTATCGTAGTACACGATTTGGAATTATACAGAACTAGTTAATTTTACTTCTAAATTAATAAATTAAAGGGGTGTTACGCACCTGATTCTTCTACATTAGGTTAGAAATTTTGGATTCCTACCTTTTGGCCCCTAGCATCACTGACGAGTCCTAGGAGGACGAAACAGCTGTATGATGCAGTTTAATTCATTGTTGCGGCATACTGTATCTATAACTTAATTTAAGAGGTGCAGCATGAATGTGTGTTACGTCATCTTTATAAGATTTCTATATCTATAGTACAGTGGCAGTTTGAATATTTTTTTAGCATCAACCATCCTTATCGAATATCAATTATCTCTAACCAATATGTTCGTTAGATATTGTTTGAAAGATTTGCTATGAAGACGAAATGTCATAAGTTCTTGCAGCCAGCTTGTTCCCTAAATCGATTGATATATTTTTGTTTTCTTTTGTTAAACTTCCTACATCATTGCACCCGAGTACATGCAATATACATTGTACTTAAATGACGTGCCCCCATCTGTGTTTTTTATACGGGCTTGTGTGTGCCGGAGGAGAATATGTTGATGAATTTGCCTCCTTGAAATAACACGGATGTGCTACCCTATGATACCAACATTACATATCTATATCACTTGAAAAACAGACCAAAGTCTTGCAATGCAACCGGTCGGTCACATTATACTGACAAAGGATGGACTACGATCATAGTGTAACATAATTCTTCAAACCCGGTCTTTCTGCATTAACAGCTAAACAGATATATTTTATAAGCTGTAGTTTTTGTCTGTCTTAAAACGTTATCCCGTCCCAAAATGAGTATTTTTCCTGATGTACAAAAAACAAGGAATGAAAGTTGCATATATATTCAAGTAACTGCTTACATTTAGAATAGACCTGATAAATATAGATTAATTACTTTTTAAATATAATTTCTTTCAAAATGGAAGTAATTTCTCCAGTATGACTGAAATTTTAATTTCTAGTTTATTGTCAACGCGATTGATGACAAAGATCGACAAAACGTTTCGTGGACAATAATATGCTAAATGTATATGATCATGAAACTTTTCTAAAGAGAGTGTTCTTTTACAAGCATAATGCACATTTGAAAAACTTTCATGGTGGACAAAACATGTTGTAAAACACTAATTTGGTTGAATGCCAAATTTGACACCTCGTTGTAAACCTATCTAGATTTCAAAAGTTCGGATGTATTTGGGCCAGGTAGCTGAAATGATGGCAGTTTAATAATTTGAAATTGCGTTTAAATTTCTTTTAAATGTTATTGACCTGACATTATATGTTGAACGCGTTTAAATATTGATATGGATGCATTGTTCTGAAAGGGTATGAAACCGAAATATTTGGAAGTGTTCCAGTAAGTTGTATACTCTTTATCACTTGTTCAACATACTCACTCATTATCTTCCGCCTAATAAAGTACAAATGGTTTATGTTCCATCATCTGTCCAGATTTGACCGGCTTGGTAGGCTTATTATTAAATGTAGTGCATATCAACTTGTAATGAGGTTTCTGCGACGTTATTAACTAATTGCTTTCTGCATGACATCTTTGGAAGAAATCATCAGATTTTAATGAGACTTACATGGTGAATTCATAACTCCGCTCAAGTTCAGCTTTATCACTGCATATTATGATATGGGAGTTAACTTGAACAGTCCAATGCTTTGATTTACTACTAATTTCTTTCTTCTGCTTTTCATGTAAATGACTTAAATCATAGTTAGTTTATTTTCAAAAGGACTTTCTGTAAAAAAATATGTATACCTCAGTCTGGGACTTTTGATCAAGCATTACTGATCAACTAGTGACTTATTTTCTGTACACTTCGCAATGTACTGTGGGAGTCCCATGACAGAGGTACCCGAGCTTAGGGCGGAAAAAAATGTAGTCATGGGATGCCAAGACGTCGATTGGGGAATGTAGGACAACTTGATATTTTTTAAAAAGACATTTTATTTTGTAGTCAGGGGACGTTTCATTCATCCTGTCCTGTGTACATTGTCAACTCTACGATGTACAATTAGATTATAATTCCCCGCTTTCACCCAAATGGGGGTATTAGATAGGGTTTGCCGGTCTTTCCCTCTGTCCGTCCGTTTGTCAGGTTTCATTTCCGTGCAATAACGGCAATAAGAGTTATCTGATTTTCTTGGAACTTTGCTACAAGGTTTAATGCCTAAAGGGCTCGACCAACTTCAATTGCCACGTTTGGCAGACGTTATTTTGCGGAGTTATGGCCCTTGATGAACGTTTCCGTGCTATCACGTCAACAAATATCTGATTTTTTGTGTATAAGGCTTTAGTTTTTATTAAATTTCCAATTCAAGCAATACATCTTGTGTCAACAACATGAACATTTCATGCTTCAACCTTACCTCAAAACATTTTGGCTACAATATGATAGCCCCCTTACGAGAGAAGAAAGGAAGGGTATACAAATTCTACGAATTAGCTTATTAAAAGTACGTTTTGATCTTGTGTTAATGCTCATGCACGAATGTGTATACATACTATACAGCAGAGGTGATTAAACAAAATATTCAATTACTTTATGACGTGATTTTAGTATGTTTCCTGGATTGCCACTGCAAATAAAAGACAACAATTGTTGAGATCAAGACAATGATCCGTAGTAACCGCTAAGTGACGAACACTTTTCAGTGGTTGAATTTTGCAAGGTTAATATTTAGCGGATTAAATAGATCGGAACTAGTTCTCGAGGACAGACGGATTTTGCAGCGTACTATATCTTTATCATTAAAAACATAACAGGCATATTATCTCATTACAGTAAAATCTGGTTGCATTTCTGTTTATATACATTCTTAGAAATTAATTTCCGTTATATTTATAGAATAATGTTACTGAGTATCCAAATTAGTGCAATCGTTGATGACCGCACAAATTAGCTAAATTAGTTTTCAACAAATATAACCCACTTTACTATACAAAAGTGTTCTTATTTCTTTAATATTCGGGAACGATGAAAAATAGTTTGAAGACCCTTTTTACCTTTTTCTCTTTTTACGACACAACAAGGATCAACAACAGTCACACACATGTGATTGAACCTATGAAATGTGATCTCAGAAGCTATATGCCTAAAGCGAATTACCCTACATCGTTAAGTTTCGTCTTCCTAGTATGAGAAAGACCAAAACTTTAAAATCAAAAGCTGTATTAATTACTGTAGAAAACATAAAGGGGATTGTTAAAATAACTAGATAATATTATTTTCGATAGTTAGAGGATTACTAGATTTCTAACATACATTGAATTCAGATTGGTTTTGATGAAGCGTGTTGTAACATCAAATTCACGAACGTGTGTTAGATAAGTACGCACTGATCGAAGGGTTAAGCCAAAGGTCATTGACACATTTTGCGTAGTATGCATAAATGTGTAATTATTTTTATTAGGTCATTGACGAAAGCGATAACATATGTGATTCTAATGACATCATTAATATATCGTTGATTACAGGGCACTGATGTATGAATAACAGTATACAATGACTTCCTTACAATTTGTAACAAGAATTCTAAGTCGGAAGGGGTCATGGTAATAAACATGTATTCATCCTGCTATGATACCCGTAAAACATCCTATCTATTCAGTGTACACTGAGTATGTATGACGTATATTGAATAATATTTTAATCGGCTGCTCAAATACCACTGACGCAGATAGCATACATTAGATGTTAGGCTTTGAGATTTAAACAGACTTTTAAAATCCACGTATAATAATCCTTCATATTTTGCAAGAGCCCGTTCATTGACATCGTCTGCTCATCTTGCTGAGCGGCTAACGTGTTGTTATACATTCTGGCTGTTACGAATGTACTAAGTTTCTTTCATGTTTAGTGGCTGAAGTTTGATATCAATCTTAACTAACCATAATACCATATATCATGCATCCATGTCTACCACCTGTATATTAATGGTGAAATTTTGTTTTGTAAATTATAAAGTCAACACCGAACCTATCTGATTGACATGCAGGTCCATTTTCGCTCCGTTATTCTTCGCATAGATGGGATCTGACAAAATCCAATACGGGATCATATTCTGGTTACCTTTTGCATCAGCCAATGAAATTATCACTTTCAGAATCTTAAAAGTAAATGTTTGTTTGCAAAATAGCTTGCTGCCTATGACGGCCATAAACGGTCATTAATTTAACCATTGTACTAGCGTGAAGATGCGACAAAGGTCACCAGAACATGACCTCTTATGGGATGTTGTCAGATTCTTGTGTAATGGGATGAAAATAAGGATCTGTATTTGATCAGATTGACGTAAACTGTGTTTAGTGGCCGTTGATAACTTATTAAACATAAAAAGCTCAAATTTGAGGCTGCGATTTTTCTTTGAAGAACACAAAGGGTTTATAAACCCCCTTTTATCTGAACGCTTTCACATCATGTTATACACATAAAGCGCCGACAAATGAAATATTCGACGTTGAGCAGTTGTAATCGCAATTGCTTCATTATATTTCCAATAACCAATACAGAAAATCATGTTTTTCCAATGGTGTCTTTGTGTGTGGTACCCTTTCATAATGAAAAATAAAATTGATCACGAGATTTGTTTTATATTGCATCGACTGGTATTTCAAATTCAATATTTAAAAAGAAAATGATTTTAATTTGCCAAACTTTAAATACTGCTGACTGATTATTATCTTCTAAACAAACATGACACAGATGCACTACCATTGCTCATGCCATCTACAATATGAAAGTACTTTATTATGATATTTAATTAAAACCCACATTTAATTTGAATCGACTTTTTCCAATAAACTCTACAATTACACGAAAACTTCCGTTTATCTACAAAAGCGTTAAGTACCGTTTACATGTACAAACGATTTTACTTTTGACAACTCTTTTTAATTTTTTACAAGTAATGAAATCTAGAGGTCGAATCAGTGCCCTGCGTGTGTTTCTGATCAACCAAATAGACATGTGTATTGTCGTCAATTGATTGTGGTTGCCGTTGGCAAAATGGAACAAAACCGCCTTTTTTCAATTTGTCTCGCTAATTAAACAGATGCGCCATAGATCAAGCATTTTTCAATTATCTCCTGTCACGATATATGAAAATTATATAACAACATCGAACGATTTAAAATGATTGTCATACAATGTTTGTCATGCACATGTAAGAATATGTATTTTAGATAAAAACAAACTTGATCGTGTTTGTTTACAAAATGGTTTGTTTATATAATGTATAAAAGTTTCCTCTCATGAAACCGTAATTAAGAAAAAATAAACGATTCCCGCTGCTCGAACTCCGTATCTTCAATTCAATTTAAGAAGAAAACATTTAGTGATCTGATTGTTTACCAGATAAGATGTCACCTGTATCTTATCTGTGAATAGCAAACCATACATAAGTGTGTATGAAACACCAGGCAATGCTCTAACATGTTAACGATAGCCCAAGTTTTGAGAAAATACACCAATATATATACATTTACTTTGCTTTCACCGAAATAACAGACGCTCCCTGTGTTCCGTCACATGCTGTTTCTGTCATTGATGTTTAGTGCTAAAACCTTATCAAGCAAAGGTATTTAAATCAATTCACAGGGTCTGTTTACAGTGTATAGGATATATACAAGAGTTCAGATCGGTGTAAACACACCCTATGTATTGTAGTGTACAAAGGTCACGTCTTCATATAAAGTGTACAATACCAGGTTAAGCCCGGAACTTGATCTGAACATTGAACTTGACTTCACACTTCTCTGATTTTGATATCGTCCTTTCGTTATCCACACTTCTTAACTCTGGTTCAATATTCTCATTATACAACCCTTAGCATCTAAAAACAATTATTGTGCTTATGACAAGTTCTAGTTATACGTTATCAATATACAGTAAAAATGAACAAATTATACAATATGAGATATACAAGTAAGTGACCCGCAAATAATATACCACCCAGGTCATTATTCTACGTTGCAAAAGTTACCTGGGGTCGTTATTTAACAGTAGAAATCTGACACGGCCATCAGTAGAAAAAATGACCCCATTCGATTTTTCCGTAATTCGCCCCGTGAAAAAGTGACCCGCCGTAGCGGAAGAACATATTTTAGTAAACATTATTAAAACATTACTTCCTAGAAGAAGGGGACTTCGTGTATAAAGCACCCCCTCCCCCTACACACACACACCAATGTGGTACTAATTTTACATAAAGATACACAAATTGAAAATTGCATGGGAATGCTATGCCTGCTGTATGAAGATGACTTAACACACACATGTGCTGCACCTTTTGAATTTAGTAATAGATGTAGTATGCCAAAAAAATGAATTAACTGCACCATACAGTTGCTTCGTCCTCCGAGGACTCTTCAGTGATGCTAGGGGCCAACAGGTGGGAATCCAAAAAGGCTAAACTAATGTAGAAGGGTAAGTTGCGTAAAACCTCTATAATTTATGAATTTAGAAGTAAAATTATAACTTGTTCTGTATAATTTCAAATCATGTACTACGAAAATGTGTTTATTACATCTTTGCCTGTGAAATATAGAAAATTATCAAAGTGATAAAACTCATATTTTCACTGCAGTGATTAGCAGTGAAAATATAAGATTTTGCCGTGAAAATATAAGGCTTTTTCAGTGTAACGTGAAAAAGTGACCCGCAAATAATATACCACCCGGGTCATTATTCTACGTTGCAAAAGTTACCAGGGGTCGTTATTTAACAGTAGAATTCTTACACGGCCATCAGTAGAAAAATAACCCCATTCGATTTTTCCGTAATTCGCCCCGTGAAAAAGTGACCCGCCGTAGCTTTCAAGGGTGGGTAGTTTTCAACTGGGTCATTGTTTTCACGTAACACCGAAAATTTGTATGAGTTGTTCCCCTTGATCGAATCTTGGAGGCTCGGCATTGTTGTCGTCTGCTAAAACTTGTGTCTTGGGGAAAGGTGGTCTTGGAGAAATGGCATCAATAGTAAATATTGATGGGAACTGCTGCAGGATTTAATATGAAATGAATTGAAAGATGAGAATGGTTCAACTTTTCCGATCAACTTATCCCAATCAGCTGTGTACTGGACCCGATCGGTTGTGATTTCGACGGATTACAGTAGACTTAGATCCTTTGCAGTAGGCAAGTAGACCAACAAAAAAGATAATGAAAGTATCTTAGTCCTCTTTCGAATGTAATAAAAAGAAAATTCAATGGTTTGCCGTTTAATATCAAATATATTTCACTTGTATGGCAGATTTTTTTTTTATATTTTCATTCGTGCTACGCACTTGTGAAAATATAAAAAAAACCTGCCATACTCGTGAAATATATTCGATATTAAACGGCAAACCATTAAATATCCTCTATAAATTATTATGTAACGGGCCACTACTCAAATGAGATTAACTGTATGAACCACTGCGAATCACTGATTGCCATCGGTATTTTATCCGTAAAGCAATTTGCAGCACTATTTGTTTGCAACCGTCTCACTAAAATAAAGAGTATCCCACCAAATATCGATCAGAGATGGATAGCTACAGAAAAATATCACAACATAACAATTATCAAACATAAAGCCCGAGGAAAATCAACAGCAAAAACGATACCATATGAAAGATGGTAAATGATGACGTAACACACACATATGCTGCACATTTTGTATATAGTAATTGATACAGTATGCCGAATAAAATAATTTAAATCATACAGCTGCCTCGTCCTCCCCAGACTCTTCAGTGATGCTACAAGTAGGGGTGAATGGCTATTTTTCTCAAAAACTGTTAAACAATAAAGTGTTTCAATTTGTTAATAAATATGTTTGAATCGGAATGTCATTAGAGATGACGAAACACAAACACATGCTGCACAACTTTAAACTATGATGAATGTATCTAGCTGATCCGAATTTTCTTATAACAGCTTTACATTGTTTTTTGGGGGGGTGGGGGACATGATTAAATAATGGTAATGAGCATTCCTTTTCAAATGTTAAAATTATATTTTCAATACTGCTTTCGCTAGGGGAGAATGAATTAAATATTCATAGGGAAATTAATCAAACGCACACCAATTTTATTATTTTTATTGTTCAAAAGTTATTTTTGTTGAAATCACCACCAGTGTCTAGATTAACATAAAACATAAAACGGTGAACTACCAAGCACGGAAAAAAATTAAAGTGTAAATAATTCTTGCACATAAACTGGGAATGTGGTGTAGAAGGTAGATTTTACTCAAGCATAGCAAGCAATAATCAAAACAGTTGATTTATTGATATTACGTAGATATGAGGTTCGTATCATCATAATTTATTTGTATATATCATTTTTTGACACTTTAGTCAACGGATGAGTTCTCAAAGGGGGTATCCCGACATGTAATATACATCAATTTAAATCACAAACAAATATGGCATTGACAAAATATTGCATGTTCTGGCGGAAAACCTCAATCATCGTTACCACGAGAAATAATAATAAAAAGACATGCTTTCCTGGACAGTTTTATTTCAGACATATTTTCATTTTTGTATTTGATAGCTGGTGAATGAAATCAAATTCGAATCTATTTATATTTGTATATATACAGGAAGATAAACATTTAAAATGAAACTGATTTTTTTCTCTTATATTTATTACACGAATATGGCTTGGAAATATTAAAGGAATACATGGGTCTTTTATATACTAATTTTTCATTTATTGGATTTCTTTTTAAATGACAATCTGTGCGATACCTTTCGTTTTATCTTGCTTACTGACACAAATTCGCTTTGTGGTTATTTATACTCAATGAATTGTGAAGCTATTCTGTATCACTATCGACTGTTTACATTTTGTATATAACCAACTTTCCAAGATAATTTCCTCTTGCTTATATCTTCCGTATCTTCTATAGCGTCCAATGTGATTCTCAATATACCGCGATCCCTTTAAACCACATGGGAAATTCCTGTTCTCCTCGTACAAGGAACAAAGTGGCCGTATCGACCTAGGTTTAATAACTTTTACAAATGCAGAAATGTCAAAGGATCAGGTTATTTGAAGAACTGTCTTTTAATGATATGGCAACTATTAATGTCAAGCAATAAGAAAGGAAAGAGTACAGAATACCTCACATGAAAATATCAAAGGGGATTTTATGGATGTCATCCTCTGTGGAAGGATTAAAAATCTCGTAACAAGGACACATATCCTGGTACAATGTCAAGTAGACGATATCAAAAATAACAATATCAAGGCGATGAGTTTCAGACTAATCAAATAGTCTGTACGTTGATTCGTGTTAAATATTCCCGCCTCAGCTAGGGTCAGGCTGTTCAGAAAAGTTAGCATGAAATTGTTATACATCAACAGATGGTAATAACAAATTGAACAGGTGGGTTGCTAATCAATAATCTGCCCGATCAATACAAATTTCAAAGGCTAAATTTAAAGGACAGTCAAACACAGAAATGGATGTACTAAAACTGTTTAAACCTGATTTTGTTAGTGTGTCGATCATTTAAAAATGTATTGTGTACATTGTTTTGCTTCCAGTACCTAGCTGTTTATGGTATGAACACGCCCTATAAGCATAGAAGTTTGTATGAAATATTCTTAATATTCAATTCAGCTACATTTTGACAGAAAGTTGTATGTGAGCAACAGACGGTCAAATTTAAATCAGGAACGTCCATTGGATATCTCGCTGATGACCAATAACTGAATTTAGACCTAAAGCTTACTATAGTTTGGTTTCAACCACCTTTACACTAACTAACACGGAAGCAAGCAACGATAAACACGTGCAAACACATGCATGAGTTTTACCTATAATTCGATAACTGAGACTTGGTGAGTTAAGGTAATATGTTATAAGAAACAGTGAGGGACCGATGGCATCACCTTGGCGTACACATTCGTTACACAGAAACTAATTGTTTTACGTCATTACTTTTCACCCCTGAACTTTGACAGGAAAATTAGTTCATGTAAATACATCTATTACCAATCACCAACTACATATGGTATAGCATAACCATGAACTAAAGAGTTTTTAAGATACTGATCAGAAAAACACCCTCAGACGGACGGATGGAGCCCAATTTAATATCCCCTGCAGACGCAATAAATGTAGTACATATGAACATGTGTAAATGCTCTCTTGTTCGATGCAGGCCGTTGCAAGAATACCTGTTTGAATATAAATGATATGCTTTCCACAAAGTATGGTCTGCGCGTTTCAATGAAAAAGTCTAACCAGGAAGTGGGACAATTGTAGCATTTCTCCCACCGATACACACTCAATCATGTACGACAGTTTATCAATTGGCTTGATAAAACTAATATAGGGTTGCTGTATCAATTTCATAACCATCGCTATTGACATCCGTATAATGTGACGGTAAATTCGGGAGTCATTATATACGAGTTTCTATTACATTCCCGGGGGATTAAGCTGTCGATACTAGATTAATTGTGTAAAGCACATAAAAACCATATTTACATAGAAATGGAATTAGTTTTTTTATAGTTCTCCTGGTATTATTTTGAAAGATGATATGCTTGTTGACGTCATCAGAAACATATTCATACATATATGTCAACATTGTTGCATTTCCCAAAACAGCGAGACTGAATGTCCTGCAATAATCAAACATATTTCATAAAAGATATATGATGGATCATATAACGAAACATAATATGGTTTATTATTATCTGGCTTTACGCCTTAATGTCACAAACTCTCTCCGTACCGCAACTCCGGTCCGGAATCCGTATTAAAATGTCGTTATATAAATTCGTTCTTAGATGACGTGTATCTGCTGCAGGACATAAACAGGTAGAAACATTTATGTGCTGCCGAGTGTAGGGTTGCAAACACAATTTACAGTAGACTAGTAAAACCAGTGAAATCAAACTTGACGCGCCTGGTTTGGATTAACTTACCTTCACCATGCACATTAAAAATGTATCAAAAAAACATATTTTCACGAATCAATCATAAAAATAACATTTTTCAAACTGCTGAAATGTCTAGACTCTTTAACCTCAATATTAAAAATTGATAGAAACGCAGGTCTTTGAAGTACAGAGCACGGAGATCGATATAAACAGAATGCACCACATTAAAACAAGTTTATTGGTGTAAACCTTTTTATGACCGACATGTTGTCAATTCGGATATTGATGTATTGCAGGCCGTTAATCTAAGCACACAGATATGAACGAAATGATTTATGTCTTTTCTCCACAGTTTGAAAACGTTTTCCAGGTGTGCTTTCATTTTTTACCTTATACGAACACGTACTATTTGGCCTGGCTTGATGTGTTTCAGTTTTGTTGTTATTGGGTTGTTATGCCCCAACAACTGCTGCTGGGGTTTATGGACCGGTGCCTACGGTGATTAAACGCCCGCATAAATAGCAGAGAAATAAGTAACGCAAATACACATACACAAACTGGTTTATTATCCCCCGCCCAACGAAGGGTATCTGCAAATGGGTTCCGTCCGTCCGTCCGGTTCACTTTGAGGAATGATCGGCTTTTGATGAAACTTGCTTAGTATACCTATTACCTAAACCCCTTGCTCAAGTTCGAGTATTGGCGTATTCCGTGCATATTTAATAAGACTGGTTTGACCTGATTGCTTTCCACCCGATATGTTTTGAAGGAATGATCAGATTTTGATGAAACTTTCTTGGTAGACTTAAAATCCATACACTCTTGCTTAATGTTCACTTTAGTGTCGTGTAGTAAAACGATATTTCCTTGGGCGGAGGATCTGGACGACTATGTCGTTTTCCTTTTTTTTTTGGGGGGGGGGGGGGTGGTGGAGGTAAAATCAATTTTACTTGGTGTTTGGATTGTTAGCCCATTATGTACAGATTTGACGGCTTATCGTATTGACAGTAAGTATTCCGAAGGGTAATGCATCTTTTGCTCAACACATAAATTTTTGATAAAACGTATCAATAAATATCAACATTTCTTCCTTGTCTTGATAGTAACTGCATATCATTTGATGACGAAAATATACAAGCAGTATTTCGAGTGCATTTGATTGATTTCATCATATAAATATAAACTTGTTTTAGTTATATTAATTATATTTAACTGTTTTGTTGGCCCGGATGTTTCACATCGGTTAAAGGCAGGTGCGCTATCCACTGCGACACCCGACCACCCATTTCATCATGGAAACATTATAAATCGCAATATCATTAAAACGCTGATCCTTATTTTCACTCCGTTATATTAAGATCACTTGACATCTCTAAAGATGAGATCTTATTCTGATGACCTTTGAATCATATTCTTATGTACTTTATGATCAACGCGAGTTCAACGCACACATAGGGTAATTTCTTCAGTTGCACGATTCTCTAAGCGATAATATGACTGACTAATGCAAAAAGTTCACCAGAACATGACCCATTATGACCCCAGATCCTACGTAGTATGCAGAGAGTAAGGAAGCGTTAATTAGGATATGCATTTTACCAGCACTGTTACATGGGAAAATATCCAATATAATAGTTTGTCAGGAGATAGGTAAGAGTACCCTTGTGAAATGACTTGCCAATGGTTTGTTGAAACCGTCACACAAAATTAAATGGACACCGAACAGGTGTTATGAGTACTGTAGAAATCAACTGTCGGATCCTATAAAATGGGAACTCAAAGCATAATGACACGTTTCTCATTTCTATGTGTGGGAGAACTTTACTCTAACCGTACATCTAATACGTTAGCATTGTCAAACGATGTATTATGTACGATAAACTATTGTAAGCTTGTATTGTTGACACTGTATAATATAAAATTTTAATGCTGAATAGCTATTTGATTATATCATTGTACAGTAGCAATAGATTGTCATTTATGACATAGCCAATACCTTACTTTCTTTGTTAACAGTTATTACTTACAGATGGTAGTCATTGTTGCATGTCTCTGTGAATACAGTTTAAAGTCACGCTTTTAAAAACCATGAAATGTTCTCTATTCAATATTCGAAAGTATTTGCAAAGCATAAAAAAGCTTTTTTGAATTATCAAAAACACAAATTATTCTTCTAGTACTTTTGGTATTGCAAAATGATAATCCCAGGGTTACTAACCCTGATTCTTTAAAGTTAAAACGTGTTGTAATTCCAACGCAGCTTCCCTTTAATTCCGTATTTAACATTATTGTAGCTGGTGTGGATCTCAGAAGCATGCCCACAAGTCAAGGGATCGGATTTTATCATCACGTGCAGCATTTGTACTGCCGGAATAATTATCATAGTTTTCATAATTGTTTAACAAGATACTTTATATGAGATTATGTTTAGATATTATTAATAAAAGATGTTGATATGGATATGAAAATCAATTTTTAGTATTATTTTAAGGTATCCTTAAACACGTTATATTCGTCATAACTTTATCATAATACCTCGGACGAGTTTGCTTTTCAGCGTTCCAGGGGCAACATGAAGGTTTATGTTTCTTTTTTGTAGAAACAATCTTTGTTTTCACTCCAGTAACTTAATTTCTCAACCGATTTTTATCAAACTTTAAAATGTATGTTAAATATTATAATACATATAATGAACTGTGTTTCAGCGTATCAGGGTCGACGTCACTGTTACTATTTAAAGAAAATAAAACCTTGTCTTCGCTTTAGCAACTTTATTTCAACCGATTTTATCTAATTTCACATTGGTGTTTCCACTTGGGATGGTCAATGTCAAGGTCACCTAAACGGGGGATATTCATTCGGGTTCGTCGGTCCCTCTATCCGTCCGTCTGTCTCGCTCCGTTTCCTTGCAATAATAGCAACATATTGTATCCAATTTTCTTGACAGTTGCTTAAAAGATAAAATTTCTAAAGGCCACAGCCAAGTTCTATCGCCACTTTTCGCAGACATTATCTAGCGAAGTTATGACCCCTTGATTAACGAAAAATTTCATTTTCTTCCATTTCAGTGCAATAATAGCAACACATTATCCGAATTCCCTGAATTTCGGTTACAAGGTAAGGTTACAAGCGCGATCGCCACTTATTGCGAACATTATTTAGCGGAGTTATGATCCCTTGATTAATAGTTACGTGCATTTACGGCAACAAATATTATCCAATTACTGTGTCAACAGCATGACAATTACATAACATTTTTACCTACAAATGATTATCCTCTTAAGAAGGGGGGAAATTTGTTTGTTTTACTGTTTTTCGTCCTATCAACAGCGAGGACGAGTTAAGGACTACCGGTGTATGCGATGAGTGTACATGTATATGTATATGTTGATTATGCGAGTGTAAGGGTGTTCTATATGTCTAAAAAAGGGCATCCCTGAAAAAGAAGTATGATAGAAAAGAAATGTAGATAGCAAGGGCGGATCCGATGTACTGTAAATTGTTATTTTGATAAGTCTTCTAATTAAAGAAGCAGGAAAATTCAACATCATAATGATCCTGTAGATGTTCAAAAATGGGTCGTCTCTGAAAACGTGCGAATGAATACACTAGACGTATTCTTTCCACGAATTTGAAATTATCATGAAGAATTCGACAGTATATGAATGCTATAACTTTGAACTGCGTCATGGCAGTTAATAACCCTATAATTACCATTGGGTGATTTTGTGCAACACGCTAATTTCATATCTGTTAAGTATTTATCATGATTGAATTCTTACAATGCATATCTGTGATAAAATTATACACCTCGGTTTTAAGAGGGCGCGTTTTCTGTTAGGTAAACGCAGAGCAAAAAAATCCATACAATACAAAATACATTCAGTGCATACCACCATACAACTCTTATATGACGGTCCTATGATTATGAAAATAAGCTCTTTGTAATACGCATTATATACAGACCTGCCAAACAAAAAGGCTGCAAATTGTACGTTATCGGTCAGTAAGTCAGGGGTAATAAGTAGGACAACCATCAGATCTCCCTTGCTGCACATGCAGTTGCTTTACTTAGTATATTTAGATAAAGTTTGTTTTTAATCTGTTTAACGTCAGGATAGGAAGATTTATAATATTTGCTGAATTCTGATTTCAAGTTTAGGTAAAATAAAGCTGTAGGGAGGACCGACGAATAAATATAGTGTTTCAAGCATTCTCCGGAAAGTACCAATCAGGTTGTGTGAATCTTTAAAATACCTGTTTTAGTTTCAAGGCTAAGGACTCGACTTTCTTTAGAAATGTACAAATAATGAAAAAGAAATCAGTTAATGAATGTTCTGATAAACAGTCAGGCATAAGCCTGTCGACCTTAATGACCTGCCGTAGTTTTCATTTGTTCAAATGCCTCGTGGATAATTTCTTTTGCTTTCATCAGCATGGTTATAGGTGCATTATATTATGTTTTCGGTGCAAATTAGGATCCAGACATAACGGTTTAATAATGTGAATGCACATGCAAAATATAATCCGGTAAACGCATTAAAATAGTCATTTTTTAAAGATGATGCAGTGACGCACACCAGGGCTATGACCTATCTGTACCTCAAAGGGTTCCCGAGTCCGTAATGTCAAAAAAAAAAATTTAAAATACATAAAACATCCATGTACAAGTAAACAATTTGAAAGATATTTCCTTTTTTTCGATAGACCAAAACGATTATTGTTTTCAACTTTCGACTTCAGTTAAATGCTACTTAATTAACATTTAAGGATTGTCGGTTGGCGCTGAGGATAGCGGTCTTACTTTTCACCAAGGTGGTCGGGGTTCGATTCCCCGACTGGACATGAACATGTATAGGGTCGCCTGCGCTACCACGTGGGGTTTCTCCGCGTACTCCGGTTTCCTCCCACAATAATACCTCTCGCTAACTAAGGTTAACTAATAGCATCATATACCGGTAATTCGGTTTAATATCAAAGGAAACGTGCATGGTTTAAACTCTGTTTTTCACACCTATTTATAAATAACATAACGTTTTAATATTTCCTTAAAGTGTCGTTTACCGATGATTTTTTTTACTTTTAAAACAGGGAGTTTGGGGCTTTATTAATTATTGCCATATTGAGTTTGGTTTTGTTGGTTTTGTCTACATGTAAAATTCAACATGATATTAAGAATATTGTAAAGCTAACAAACCATTTGCAATTTGCTATCAGATATTCTGTTTGTCAGTGTCACGCTCAATATTTATTGCCCGTGTGTTATGGCGTAAAATCTGATATATTTAGAATGCGAATACTTTGAAGTGTTTAACAAAATAAAAATATGTTTATGGAGTTTTTATATCGATTATTGATAAATATTGCACATGTTTTTATATTCCTGTAAGTTAAGAACAAATATACAAGTTAAAAGAAAAACAATTCCCTAGTCATTTTAAGTTTGTGAAATAGTGTTACAAAATGCAATAATCAAAACGTATCTCAGTCCGACAAATATCATGTACACTGTATTCAAACAACTTTTATACAGAAATCATTTCGGGCATTATTCTTAACGGCACATCAATACAACAATGGCCATTAAGGTCAATATAATTAGACAAAACATGCTTAAGGATATTATATCAAACCAACAAGAAAGTACAAGACAAATGTTAATTTGAAAAACAAGAGATCCCAGAAGGATATTGGCGCCCACTTTAACAATCTTGATTTGTTCCTAAAAAGTTTAACCTTTTACCTTTTCGCTTCTATTGTCTTTCGTGTAATTTTCTGTTACATGAAATTTGTGAATTTCTGTAATGAAAAAGAAAATACTTATTTAAAAATAGGAGCCTATGACAATTGTTTTTTTTCTAAATTCCAAAAACAAAATAGCACAAAAGACCAAGAGGAACTACACATGCACTTTAAGCAACTTAAATCAACTTTTTTAAATCCAATATGGCCAAGCCATTTTGTTTTTTTCTGATTGCTTACAGAATTTAAAGGTCACAACTAACTTTCATTTCAAAATCATCTCTGATGAAAATTTGTTGATCATTCCCAAAATTAAAAGGCAAACCAAAGATAACCTTCATGTCTTTAAAATCTAAAAATTAAATTCAAATTGGCTCTCTGTAGACTATATCCTATATAGACAGATCGGTACGAAAATAAACCATGTACAACTTTGGACAAAAGTTAACTAATATTTACTAGAACTCTCGCCAGGATGGCCGACTAATACACCCCCTCCCGGGCTATCCTCATAAAATGAAAAAAAACGAATAAAAGGTAAATAACATTACAACGACGTCAGTATGCAAAACTGATCAAATGCATGGCAAGACGATTTTTCGTTAAATTTTTTATATAAAGGTAAAAAATGTAAAGACAATAAAAGGGGCACATAGTCATTTTAATATTGTACTCGGTTTTCCCATACTTTTTTATAAAGATCCATTGTAAACTGCGTTATTGCATATCCGGACAAAACTTATGTCAATTTTTCACATAAAGGGGGCTAATTCTTCATAAAAGGTTTGGAATGCAAAGCTACTTCAAGGTGCCCATTTCAATATTGTACTGGGTTTTTCCACACATTTAAAACAAAAGATAGATTGTAAACTGCTTGATTGCATAGCCGGGCAAAATATTTTTGTAATTTTTTGTCATTTTTTTAAATATAATAGGCGGCTAATTCTTCGTAAAGGGTGGGGAAGGCAAAGCTACTTCAGGATGCACATCTCCATATTGTACTGGCTGTTCCCACAAAATTTTAAAAGGATCCATTGTAAACTGACTGAATCACTTTTTTACATAAAAGGAGAATAACTCTGCATGGGTCATCAATGGAAAGTTACTTAAGGGGGTAAAGTGTATATTAATTGAATACATCAGTGTGACATCAATGCTTCGACTGACATCCAAAGATAATTAAACATTGTTTGTTTAATGTCAACTGGTGTTAGACAAGGATCTGCAATGTTGGACATATCATTTAAATGAAATTGCAGTATTCAATAACTCCCTAAAAAGGGTCGAAATTAATATTGCCAATGCACAACTCCATAACAAACTGATCGTTCATGTGAAGTTTCTTCGAAATCTACCAGTTAGTTAAGTAGGATAACTCCGGACAAGTTACTGCGGATAACAGACAGATATCTAGACAGATACAATGTACCAGTATACCCCTACAACTTCGTTGCGGGGTATTTTTAACATGATCCTTTCAGAACTTATCAAAAAATACCGATAACAAGAATTCTGTAAGAACGGACCACGGATGCAAGGCGATTTGAATAGCGTATCATCTGTTGATGTTGGATTGAATACCTAATTAATTAAGTAAATATGATAAAAAGACAGCGAAAAATTCAATATATATTTATATGCTATTAAACCTAAAATAAACCCGATGAAAGGATATCCACAAATCATAAAAGGTTTAAAAGCAGACGACACTTTGTTTAAACTGAAGGTTATCAAGCTTGGTCAAACACATTGAATGAGAACAACGAGATCAATACTGCGATCAATAAAGGGATTGGTCTTTGATCCCCTTTAATGCCACGGCTAATTACAAGCCAAAATCGTACGCCTCCTGCCATGTTAAAACTCATCAAAACAAACAAATGCATCTCTATGTACACGTTTAGCTCTACAACTCTGTTAATCGACAATTCGGATATATGTTTGCTATTGTAAGTGTTTTGTTTTTAGCCTTCTTCGGGCTTGCCAATGTATCTCATACCTTTGTCAGTTGCTTGTCCAGGTATATAGTATGCTCATGCTATGGGATTAAACAGCAGATAAGGAAGATCGATAACGACACTTAGTATTTACTTAGGCTATTTATAGACTATGAAGAAGATGTTTGTAAATATTGGCATGTTTGCCTTTTGTAAGTCTGTTCAAATATACTATAAAGGTGTGAACACGTCAACAAATATGGACATTCAGGTTTCGTATAGAATGTTGTTCAAAATGTTTAAGTGGTTTAATAACACAATTATTTACGACCATCAATGATTACAACATTGAATGGAAGTAATTTCGCTGAACTTTTATTCAAAATAGCATCAAATATACACTTGCTAAGAGGATCAAAGGACAATCATAATTACAACTGAAGTCTTACCTTGGCTCACATATTTTGCAAGTTTAATTACAAAATTCTTAAGGCAGCGGGGTTAATGATACTTGTAATATTTCACAGGTTTTTGTATAGCATATTTCAGCCATTCATCAATCAGTTAGTTATGTATGTCTGTCGCATAGATATGTGTTTAAATGGTGAAATAGTTTTCAACAAAATATCGAAATTCTGACTACTGAATGCTAAATTTCTATTGACCATCATGAAATTTCACACAGGAACAAAGACAAACCACGTGAGTAATAGGGTTGATGTTTATATAGAATTGAAATAGTATCAGCTAATTCGTGTTACCGAACATAAGTAATATTGGCGAATTTGCCACCTCAAAATGAATGCATCACACCTCATTTTGAAATAAAATCTTTGATTTGAAGTATAGAATAGAAATTTAGTTTCAGTATAGAATGACGTGTTGAACATATTGGAACTTTGGCTTTATTTTCAAGTAATTTTAATCTATAAACCGTCACCCCTGTCACAAATAACAACTCTTTATAACAAAAAAAAAATCAGAGAATACCAAAGCGTCAACAATACCATAATCCGAACTTAAAGTCGATTAAACTAGAGGCATTGTAGGAACAAAGGAAATATTTACATAGCGACTTTCGTAAAAGCACAAGAGAAAAAGACCAGGTGTTCCGGAAGAGTAAGTGTCTTCTGCTTCATCGACGACACCCGCCATGTAATTTTTGGTAAGCATCAATCCTCAAAACGAGAACCGAATCATCATTGTCATCACAACAAGCAAGCACACTAATAAGCAAACTCCAAAACGTCAAGATGACATTTGAACATAAGGACAGATTCTTCAGACACACTCTTAGTAATTGACCTGTGTATAAATCACACCTGTCTATAAAGAACACTTTTGCACTGTCACTTTGGTGGCCTTTATACAGGTTTGAGTTTATTAAGAATCTATATAAGTAATATTTAACTCTCGGTTGATTGTATTCAGTAAGTCATTGCACTTATACTATTTTCTTGTTAATATTTAAAACATATTATTAATATTTTTAAATCCCTTTAGAAATCTATAATTGAGTAAACGATTTGTATTTTCCACATATGGGGATGGAAACTGTAGTTAGCCATAATCTAGGAACGGTATTCTGACATCTTACCAGATTAGGTAATGCTGAAAGTACCTGGCGAGACATTATGCAATATATGAAAGCTTGGATAGAAAAAAAGGAATGGAAAGTTGGGTATGCCTTAGACTTTGACACAAACACAATTTTATGTATAACACGTATTATCACACCTGGGAAAGCCCTGGTTCAGTTTAGGTAAAAGCATTTTCATGGCAAAGCTCGAATACTGTTTCAAGAATATCACCGTGTTTAGTGATAAATAATTTAAAACGTCATCTATAAAATGCTTTGTATGAAGGGGATTTTGTACGTGGTATTCTTTTTACTTGTTACTGGTAAATTCAAAAAAAAAATCATACAATCCCGTCATCTTCCTATCTTTCAATGTATGTTCCTTTCATCCAGATCGATCAAAGCTAACATGTATTTGAAATAAAGATTCTCAAAACTACCAATATTTTCCGCGTGCAGCACAAATCTTACCATTTTTTGTTGAAGCACGCATCCAGTGTTCAAGAACAGAATTCAAATTAGGATTATGTCACAATAGTAAATTTTATACATCTTACCTGTACTTTATTGCCATTCTTCTCGCTGTCATATTCACTTTATAAGGGGCACAGTATCACGGTAATTCTGTTCAGCATATTGAGCCAAAGCGACGTGTAGTTTTCATTCCTTGAATACATCTCCTCTTCATCTACAGTATGTTTTTCCTACCATATTGTATAGTGAGGCGTCTCTAGTCATATTGTTAAGTTTGGATACACTTTATGCATCTTTATGCTTGTCCCGTATTACTCAGCAAATGTCTCCTTAGTGTATAACACGGTAGCGAGTTCTATTAACTTGAGTAATTAGGTCTGCCGTAATATCATTTCTCCATGGTTCATTATTTCCGTTAGCGGCATGAAATCGATATTTTAACACATAACAACTCGCTTTTCTGAATGATGCTGCTGATTTGTTTACATTGTACGAAGCCACTCCATCGAAAAATAATTTCCTATGTATTTATGTTACATAAGATAATGTTAAGGATAAGCATCATGCTTTGAAATATTAAGTCGTTTCAAAAAATATAACTTCTACATTAATCGAAGCATAAAATACTCGTAATAAAATCAATAAGCAGGTAATATTGTTTCAGACAATGCTCAACATATTAAAGCTCCTTGTTAGTGTTATGAAATCTGCAAAAGTAACTCCGAGGTAAACACAAAACAAAACGTGAAATATCTTATTAAATTCTCTTTCTTTCACAAAGCATTGTCAAATAATCCGCTTAAGCTAATGTCACTATCAAGTAGTACTTGTCTCTCAGCATTTGTAGCGTTTAAGTCTCTCAACCTTATATATAATTCAGAAAACGGAAATCTCAGTGCAACAAATGTAACACGGTATTTCTTCCGTGTGCATTTTCAATAACATGCAATGCACGCACAAGTCGTTGCATCTATTCACAAATGATTTGATCTCTGTCGCCTATGGTGAATGGACTGCCAGTGCCATACGATGCCATCCTGTGTTATGACAATATATAAAGTCCCGATGAACCAATAATGCACGTTTGTTGTATATGGCGTTGAGTTTAAATCGACTCCCTTTGTGATATTTGTACACAATACTACGTGATCTCTGATGACACACAGGTAAGACCATGATCTATGGTGTATACATGGTTGTTTGACAAGGCGATTACAACAACCGGTGTCTGCCTACTCGTGGAGACCACTCGTTCTCCGTCCCGCTGGTTACCATTACACGCGCCCGTTACATGTAACTCGCAAATCAAAAGTCAAGGGGATGTGGTGACCAATTGGTTACGGTGATTGAGATTCTGCTACCACTAATCCTGCACCTCCTTGTTGTGGGTTTCGGGCCTGCACGGGATAGGCCCATTGTACTTACCACGGGTCGGTGTTTTTTTCTCCGGGAACTCCGGCTTACCTCGACCACTAAAAGCAGGTCCTGTTTCAAATGTCCCTAGCTGTTACTAGGACGTCTAAACATAACACACAAAAAATGAATTATTACATAATTTATAAAATTACTTAATGTTATCTTAATCATGAAGGTAAACATAAATTAATGTTTTATAAACACGCTGATCGATTTTTAAAATAGGTCTTAATAATCTTGAAAAGCAATATCTTTTATAAACATTTAAAAGCAGTAAATATCTGAACGATTGCATTTTGTAATTGCATATTAAAACCTGTCTGTATTTCCAACATCATGTGCGATTTACGGGATAGTTTTAAAGTTATGGAATGCTCTATTGAAGTTAAATAATTGCATATTGACACGAACATGTTTTAAGAACGAAACAGATGTATGTGTATCTGTTACTAAATTTAAAAGGTACAGCATATGCGTGTTACCATTATCCTTCGGAACTATGGCATTGATGGGCTCCTTGAACAGAGGTACAGCATATGCGTGTGTTACCATTATCCTTCGGAACTATGGCATTGATGGGCTCCTTGAACAGCTTGAAACATCGAACACAAATAGGATTCAAAACCTCTAAATACTCACTAAATGGATGCTGGCAAACTTCTGGTCCAATTGATGAATAATCTTAATTAATTTGTTCGAAGTGCTAGTGAAATCATTTACGTAAAAACACAGTGATGAAATTGAGAAAAATGGTGTTGTTTACAGCTTATTGTTTACCCTTATATATTATATATATGCAAATGCGTATGCGATTGCATTAAGTCACATTTGAAGAACGATATTGTGACGGTCAAGTGGTCCAGACTCTGCGTCCAAACTCAACTTGAACATAACCTTTGCAGCGTGGTTACTTATCAAAATAGAATGCGTGGGTAGTAGACTCTTGCCTACTAACCAGAAACCGAAGGCTTAATTGAAACAAGTAAGCTCATAAGTTTAAAATCTATTACATAACTGAGAAACAGCTATAATGCAGAAATAAGGTACAACCTCAAGACATTTATCAAATATACAACAATTAAAATAACACAAAAAGAGTGGAATACATGAACTGGCTTACTCTCTCAGAATGAAAAAAAAAATCAGAGAATACCAATGTGTCAACAAAACCATAATCCGAACTCAAAATCGATTAAACATTAGGCAAAATGGGAACAAAGGAAAGATTTACATAGAAAATCTCGTAAAAGCACAAGACAATAAGACAAGGTGTTCCGGAAGAATAAGCGTCTTCTGCTTCATCGATGACACTAAGTAAGTATTGGTCACATCCAAGTAAGCATCAATCCTCAAAATGAGAACAGAGTCATCATTGTCATCACAACAAGTAAACACACTCAAAATAATAAGCAAACTGAAAAACGTCCATCTTTATATCACACAAAGATACAGAATATTTCTCGATGAGATAAAGATGGCGACCATAAAACTTTCCCTTATGCTTCATTCCTCTCGTACAATGACCTGTGGGTATATATGTCGCATGCGAATCGTACATATTTCCCTGTTGCAAGGTTTGTGAGAGGCCATTTGAGGTCGAGTGTTTAAACAACCATTTTTGTGCTTCGGTATGATCGGATTCTAATCTTAATGTATCACGGATATTCTATTGCAGAACATGCGAAAAAGCTACAAAGTGACCACAAGAAGTTTAATTTGGTTTAGTTATCCCCGCCCAACAAAACTGCTGTGACCTTATTGCTTTCCGCTCAATATCTTTTGAAAGAATGCTCGGATATTGATGAAAGTTGTAAGGTATACTCATTACCAAAATCCCTCGCTCAAGTTTGATTATCAGCTAATTGGTTTCGCACAATACCTTTTGAAAAAATGGTTGGGTTTTGATGAGATTTGCTTGTTAGCCTTTTTACCAGAACCCCTCGCTAATAATATTGCATAGCTAATGTCAATTAAAGGCGGTCACTTAGTGTGTGCGACGTTGGGGTATGTGTTCAGTGTGTATATTAGGGAGGCAGTGGTATGCTCTTTTAAGCCCCTTGCGATAGTCCGAAGCTTGTTACGATTTTAAATGTTAACACAAAGGAATATACTGCCGAGGTTTCCCCGGAAGCACTCCCCGATAGGTCATATTATTCTCCAACCGGGTAAACCAATTGTTCCACTCGCATTATAGTGTTTCAAACATGGAGATGTAATGTAGTAAGTACAAAATGTACCATTTTATGAGAAAACCCGCATAACTGTTTATTGATAAATCTTGCGGTTTTTTTATGGGGGGTGGTAGTGTTAACATTTGAGAAAGTTTGGGACCATATTTTAATTGGGCAGTATACACCTTACAGTCGTTTTTTTTTTCACAAGTTTCCAGACTTCGTTTTGGCCATAAGTATTTGAAAAACAATAATTGAAGAAATCATCAAAGGCAACAAATAACAATTCTTGTATTCTTACATAGTAACTGACAAAATATCGTCGATTTTTAATGACTCTGGTCCAATTAGAGTGTACCGAGTATAGGTTTAATGTAGCTTTATTATGAAGAATGAGTGGTACATCTGCTATGATCTGCATAGGTTGTATTTGATATAGGTTAATGTAGTATTATTATGGAAAATGAGTGGTACATCTTCCTAGGTTTACTGAATACAGGTTAATGTAGCTTTATTCTGGAGAATGAGTGGTGCATCTACCTAGGTTTACTGAATATAGGTTAATGTAGCTTTATTCTAGAGAATTTGTACTGAATGAAGGTTAATTTAGCATTATTATGCAGAATGAGTGGTACATCTGCCTAGGTTTTACTGGATATAGGTTAATGTAGCTTTATTATTGAGAATGAATGGTACGACTGCCTAGAGAGAGTTCCCTGTAGTTAGCACTATCCATTATAGACCTGTCCAATAAAAGGATCAATAGTAGACATCGTTATGTATATATAAGCTACACATATCGGTCCCCTATGATCTTCATGTAATTTATGTGATAATATTGGCAATTAGTTTGATCCAATTTGTGTTAACCCATGAAAAATTCCAAGGACTATGAACGTGATGTTTAATAATGATGGATAATTTATAGATATAGTTATAAATACCTGTTTGCTTCACTGTCCCGAATAACTAGCAATATTAATGATATCCAATAACTACAAAATATCAATTTAAATTGTTTGATGGGGAAGGTCAAAAGTTTAAAGGGACAACATAAGTACGTTTCTATAACTATGAGGATCACGTTAATGCTCTAGAAGTTAATATATACTCGAACTTCGTCTTCTCGAAGTCCTATAACTCGTCAAATAGTCAAACTTGCTTATCTTGAATAACTCAAGCTTTCTAGTGGTCCCGCTGATTAAAATCATAAGAATTATATCGGTTCTTGTGCCACTGTAGAGGGGAAAACTCCGATTTTGATTTCATTTCTCAAGCTCAAATCTTTTGAGGACGGACTCCTATTCAGTATATTATTTTGGCCTTTTGGCCCGTAGCTTCACTGAAAAGTCCTAGGAGGACGAAACTGTTTTATGGTGCAGTTTATTTCATTTTTCTCGGCATAATGTATCGATTTCTAAATTTAAAAGGTGCAGCATATGTGTGTGTTATGTCATCTTTATTGTTTTGGTTTTGTATGATTAGGCCCCACGTCATATATGTTCTATCAGCCATGGTCATTTAAAGACGGCCTCCCGGTGTAAGGGATGTGAGAATGCGTGTATTTTGGAGGCTGCAGTATGTCAGTGTATGCATGTATTAGTGGTAGTACAGGATATCTGGTTTGTATCCTGCCATACCGCGGTTCAATTTTGTATATGAAGTCAACATTTTATCAACAGTTTATGGTCAGAATCGAAATGTAGAATCAGATTTACCTGTATCCAAAAAGGGATTTTGCAATTTATAATATCTGAAGAAATGCCTATAGAATATATTTTCAGTTTTAAGACCTCCAGACTGAAGGGTTCAAGTCAACCCTCTACTCAAAGGATGAGTGCATATACGGCCCTGTTTTTGTTCCAGTAAATTAGGAGTTTTGCCGCCTCAATAGGCTTAACAAGAACATTCTTTTGCTACAATTGAGCTCAAAATATAAATTAAAAACGGAAAATATTTAGAAAACAAAAGTTTTTACTTGAAAATAGCCTAAAACACCCCCTCACTTAATCCTCCGTTTTATATTTAACATTTTTAAGTAACAGATAATTTTGTCATTTTTCATTATTTTTTATATGCCTGTTTGCAATTATACGTAGCAGAAATAGTAAATATTAGAATTTACAGCGGTCAAAAAAGGGCATTGTAGACACCCATCCTTTGTTGCGTGTTATAACAAAATACAGGTTATTTAACATTCATATCGGAACCTTTCCTTTCCAAGCAATCTTATTTGTTTGAATTAATTGCTGACGCTACGAGTTATGGTATAGTCAGTGGTTTTCTACCACGTGTCTTATATCTTTCTGGTGGTTCGAGTCTTAGTTCGATCAATAATTAAATAATGGATGGTGTTTCATTTTGACATACCATCTCACATATTGTCTCCCTACCGTATATAAGTAGGGGAGTGATATATTTAAATGATATTAGAGCTTGCTAATCTCAAAAGAAGCGGGTAACACAGAAGTATCATATGTCTGCATGTTTTCGTTTAGTTCGTATTTTCTCTATAAATATGCCCGCTTACATCAACCCTCATCACATTGTCATGTTATGATATTGTCACATATTGTTTTACGTGGTACAGGTACACTGCGCGCTAGACAGGCTAATTGCTTTCCGGCTTTACGTTATCGTTTATAGCGATCTATCAGGAATCGATCCGTGTCTAATGCGAAGTATGGAGAAGGAACACTGCAAGCGCAGACCAAACATTGCAAGCGATGGATAAACGACATGTTCGCATTTTTATACCCCCACAATGAATTAAGGGGGTATATTGGAATCAGGTTGGCTGTCGGTAGACACATCTTGTCCGTACAATTCCTCTTTTACTTGTTGACCGATTTTCATACAAGAGACACAAGGGCCTTAACGGAGTTTGTTTATGTACTAGTACCAATAACTGCATATCTGGGTCTTCAAAGAGAAGATTTTCGAAATGTTAGCCAATTTGACCGTTTTGAGCCCTTCCCCACTGCCGCGGGGTCTAACTCTACATTTACTTGCAGACCGATTTTCACAAAACTTAACAGGTATGTTTGGGAATAGGTGTAGATGTGCATGCAGTTGTTTTAAAGTCCAAAATTTTGGTTTCCATGGTAACTGGTCATGATTGTATTTGTGGTTGCTATGGTAACTGGTCCATTTTTACGGGGTTTTATTTTCATGAGGATTGCGGGGGTATTAGTCAGCCATCCTGGCGACAGCTCTAGTTAGATCTATCTTGATATTGATTATTTTAAGATATATCGATATAGATTAAGTCTTATCGTTCATGTTCCATTAATGTCATAAAGTCATGCATAGATGTTTACAGTGATTTAGATTAATCATCAGGATAGTATGACACTGTAGGTGATATATACAAATCAAAATATTGGGATTATTTTTAATAACATTGCAAGCTCAGATTCATAAGCTCAAAATTGGATTTGACCGAGAAATCAAGCCCAGGCATACATGCATTTACTTTTCCAATACGAGGTAAACTAGATGATATGGCGATTGAGACGAGCCCCGCTGTTGCAACTTGTATATCATCTATTGGGGCACCAAAATTTCAGTGTAAGAAATAAGAATATCGTGGCATCACCTTAACCATAATCCGAACTCAAAATCGATTAAACTAGGGGTGAATTATGAGCAAAGGGAAAGAGATTAACATGGAGCCCCCTGAGAGCAAGAGCATAAGACCAGTTGTTTAGGAAGTTGGTTGATTTGTTGACTGTTTTTAAGGACGGCCTTCCGGTATATGCCATGTGGGTGTGTGTCTTGAGAGGTTGTATTTGGGAGGCCGCGGTATTTTCGTGTTTGCCTTCTTACGATGGATCTTTTGCCGATTTTAAGTGCTACCACACTGAACAGGCCCCCAGCAGAACACCCCGGTCACATTATACCGACAACGGGCGAACAAGTCGTTCCATTCACATAATGCTGAGCGTTAAGCAGGGAGTAGTTAGAGACTCTGGTATGTCTCGACTTAGGAACAAACCCATAGCCTTCCCAACAGGGGTGCATGCTCAACTAAAACAGACAGAGGTGCGTGGACTAGGTCACCATACACGTGTGAGCTGTAGAGAATGTCCCTTTAGCTCGCTCGGTCGAGCAACGGGCTGGAAAGCCAAGGGTAGCGGGTTCGAGCCCCAGCAACGACACTATCTTTACTTTTTGTCCTATTGCATGTTATTCTAGCATAAATGCAGAAACCTGTTCAAAGTGGCGCTCTCTATGGTTATTAAGATTGAACGTTACTTGGGACGTAGGGCAAATTTGTTTTCCATGGAATGGCAATCCTTGATAGCTTGTCCAGAAAATCTGTCTTAACTTACATGCCATCATCATTTTATCGAAGCTTCATATGGATAATCAGTACATCTGTAGTTGTGAATCAGTATTTCAAATTTCAGATTTCGAGGGAGTTATACCCCGAGCTATATGGGAAAAGCTTGTCCGGAGAGCTCCTGAAATAACATGCAGATTTTGATAAAACTTCATATTAATTATAAGTATGATATATGTATTTGTGTATCATAACTTTAAAAATTTCAACCCCTTTTAAGGGAGTTACAGCCCTTTATGCGAAATTATTTTTTGGAAATTAATATTTACCGGGCAGATTATCATGAAACTTCACTAGAATTATCGGTATAGTAAATACGTCGTAATATGTATGTCCCAAAAACGAAGTGAGGGGACATTGCTTTTGCTGCGTTTCTTATTATTATTTCTTCTGGTTTCTTCAGCTTCGAGGTGTCCGTAAACTATTTTCGAAAACCGGACTACAGAATTTAATGAAACTTTATAGGAGTTTCTGTTACTGCGACGCGGTGTGCATCCCATTTTTAATTTAACACATTAAAGGTGTACGCCAAGGTCCCGCACTAGCTCCACTTCTAATTTTGATATACTGTATTATGATGCTACCTAAAGAAATGTTTTTTCGTACTGTGAGCTGAATTGCGGGGGTTTGCACGCATGAAGTTGTTTATTGTGTATTCGTGCGTGCACATATGACAATATTGTTTGTAATGTAATTATGTGCATACTTGTGTTTTATAATTCTTCATGCTTGGAGGAAATAAAGATCTAATAATTATCAAATATTGAATTCTCAAATGTTCTTTCGGTTTGACGTTCAACCTGATAAAAATCAGGTTGAACGTCAAATTAGCATCTAGGAAAATTGGAGGATCCTTACGATGCCGAATTAATAGTTATATCTCAATGCTAAGTTTGACTTTGGAAATGATCCTCATGGTGCTCCATACAGGAAGGTATCATTGCTCTCTCTAATACATTAGCCTATTGAAGTCTGCTGCATAAGCTTACTGGTCGATATCCATACTGCGGCAAATTATCATCTGCGGAAACATGAACAAATTGATCTAAAATAACAACATTTATAACTTGATGTCACACGATATTTACTTTTATCTTGGTATTTTCAAAATGGATTTCCGGAACTTATTAGTATTTTACATGATCAAACGCAATATTTGGTAGTCTTTTTCGGTCATAATTAACGTCTACATGTACGTTAAGCTAAATATATCCTTAACACACACTACAATATGGTCCGCTTAAAGTGAATAATTACAAGTAATGGTTAAACCGTGGTTTTTAGTTGTTGGTTGTTTGGTTGATATTTTTAGTCCTATTAACAGCCAGAGTCATTTAAGGACAGCCTCCTGGTGTATGTGATGTGGGTGTGTGTGTTGAGAGCTTGTGTATTTTGGAGGAGGCTGCGGTATGTCCGGATCTTTTGCCGATTTAATGTGATACTACACTGAAGTATACTGCCAAAGGCCCCAAGTAGAACACCACACACGGTTTTAAGTAACGTAACCATTAGTGGAATTTCATGTTAGGGTCAACATTATGACATCTTATGAATAGGATACCACATGCTTAAATAAACTCAATTATCATAATGTTTTAGTTTGGTTCTTTGTTTGTTATATTGTTTCATGTCCTATTAGCTAATGTCGCTGGAAGAGAGTTTACCGTTGTATCTGTTAGTGCGAGTATAACCCATTGTTTTGTTTCCTGGGTTCCAGCATATAGCTATAGTTTTCCTTTAGCGTGTTACTTAGTAAGTATAACCCAATGTGAATTAGACCTTGGGTCAATTTATTACAAAGACAAAATAGACATATACATGTAGCAGAAGTGGAGAGGATTACGAAGTAGGGTTTTGGTACTTATGGTAAAACTAAATATGGCACTACGCCACAAAATGACACACCGGCGTAAAACAAATAACTAAAAACA
Source organism: Mimachlamys varia (assembly GCA_947623455.1). Classification (NCBI taxonomy): domain Eukaryota; kingdom Metazoa; phylum Mollusca; class Bivalvia; order Pectinida; family Pectinidae; genus Mimachlamys; species Mimachlamys varia. The sequence continues at coordinate 34,763,228 of OX392538.1, read as the reverse complement.
GGCACTGGAACGGTGAGGATTGCGCCAACCCCGGCGTGGACCTAACTTCCCGGCGCTCTCTTGCGTTTAACAGGCACATTCTGATGTTTCTCTGACGATCTCCGATGTTCCGTTGCCAACTGCCGTCTTGAAATCATGGAAATTTTATCTCTTTTTTTTAACTAGTACATGAATGATTCTCAGTTAATATTAGAGAATTACTAAAGACCTTATTCTCTTTGCATTTGTCATATTACAGGCAATATTACATGACAAAAAAAATCCCACTTAGTACAAACATAGGTAAACATGAATTGCAATAACCCTAAATTCATTATCATAGCCTTCCGAAGTATGTGATTGGATATATATTGAATGCGCTTGAATTTTAGCGGCAGTATATTTTTGCAAGTTTCATTTGAAATTGCAGATGTAATGTAGACTTTATAATGCTACCACACTGAAGTATACTGCCGAAGGCTCCTAGCAGAACAACCACCCTGTCGCCTAGTGACAACAAGCAAACCGGTCGTTCCATTTATATAATGCTGTGAGGAGTAGTTGAAGGCATATTGAATCGGGCAGTCGGCCAATTTTTTTGGCCAAATATTAGAATGTAACATCTCCCCCTTTTTTGTTGCAGAGGAACATACAGAAATGATTTATGATGTAAAAAAGTGTTTAATTCGTGTATTGGAAAAAATACTTTGTTAAATTATTAAATTTCTTTAATTACATATACGCCTTGCGGTATCATACAGGAATGGAAACCTACCTTGATAAAAAAATGTTCTCTATATTTCACACAATACGCCAGTGCAGTGTGTTGATATAATTTCCAATATGTGGTAAAACTTATGTTTAGTAAGAGTCACTCCTACTTGTTATCATCAAAAGGTTACCTGTAGCACGTGCTCGCACGCAAGTGCACATGTACAATATAGCTGCCTAGACAGGAAAAACTGACTATTGGTAAACACACAGCATTGGCAGCTTAATTGCATCGGAAATTATACTAAACATATTGTTCTGGAAAAATGTGAAATAGGGACAGGATTCTATTTTTAAAAGGTAAAGTTTCCAATTCTGATTGTTAACACATAAAGGTTTAATTTTAATAAATTGAAATACAGACATTAAGCTGTGCCTCTGCAGTTCTGATACTATCGCTAAACTATGTTGATCAATTGTGGAGGAAAGTAAATGCATATTACTCGGCAAAACGTGCTTGGTAGTGTGACGAAATCGTTGCTGAACACTGGCTATATTGTTTTATCAGTGATTTTGTTTATTGGGGATTCACTTATTCATCGGTGATTTCATATATACTTTTTAGTGATGGAATCTTCCAAAGGCAATTATCGCTATTGGCCCTTTGACTGATATGCATGTTGATGTGGGTGTTGGCGGTGAGGTTGACCAAGATGTTGATGTCGGTGGTGAGGCTGAGCCGGTGATGATGGAGGAACCAGACCAGGCCACTTAGACAACAGTCAAGACACAAATGTTGATTCAAGTGATAGTGAGTGTGATATGTCACAAAGAGACCTTATACAACTCCAACAGAAATCCTACAAAATATTGTTGGATGCAATACGAGCATAAAATCATTTGAGATAAGACCATCAATTTGTGTTTTGTTTCTGTGTCAAAGGGGGGGGGGAATACACCCCTCCCGAACCCATCCCCTCCATCGCTTTGCTCGTCAGCCAAGGAGCGAAGCGCTGGTCGATATAGCAGGGCTACCAATAATATCTAATGGCTACCTCCTGAGAAATTATATTAGCCTGTAGCTAATGTCAACCCCTGATGATCAAAAGGTGAAACGAAACAACTTAAAACAATTAGTTTTCTGACAAAGGTGTACGCCAAGGTGATGCAATCGTTCCCTAACTGTTTCTCATTGCAATTATAACTGACCTAACCCTCAATGTAATCAGATTAAAGGTCAAACTCGTATATATCCCCCCTTCGAAAAAGAGGTGGTATACTGGTTTGCTTGCGTCTGTGTTATAAGTGGACTTAACTTCAGCAGCAAGACTGCCACTTGAGATTAAGCGATATACTGTTTCGATTGTTTTTATCCGACTTCTCAAATTTACTTTGCTTGGAAAAATATTCATATAATTGGAAATCATACAGAAACCTCGTATATTGTAATCAGCAACTTCTATCGGATATCTCGCTGATGTAGATCATTTAATGATAGCCATGTTTGTTAAATATTAACAGTACCAACTAGAACTGTCGTACGGCGGCTAACTCATACCCCCCCCCCCCGTCCCCTAAAAGTTATGTGTTCAACAATTGAGTGGCACATCTTCATATTGTACGGTCTATTCCCACAAAATTGTAAAAAGATCCGTTGAAAACTGAGCGAATGCAAAGCCGGTCAAAATTGTGGTCATGTTTTACATAAAAAGGGGGAATAACTCCGGAAAAGAGTCGAAAATCGAATTTACTTCAATAGGCACATCTTTATACTGTACTCTCTTTTCCCACAACATTTTTAAACGACCCGTTGAAAACTGAGCGAATGCATAGCTGAACAAAACAGACAGACGAATGGACAATCTGATTCAAGTATATCCAGTAAAGAGGCGAAAAAGTTCTGAACGTGACCATTTATGGAATGTCCTCAGATCTTGACGCAATAGAGAGAAATTTACGGAACAACGCGGATATCAAGATATGATTTTAATCAGATTAGATGAATTTACTTACTATCGGAAAGTTTGGCACATTAATTTTGCAAGTATATTCGTATCAATGTCGACTATCAATAATTGCATTTGATTGTCTTAATATTACTGGCCATAACCACTCTCGACCTTACCTTATAACTCTTATAAATCCTTCAACTTCACTTCACAAGCTTCAAACCATGTACTACGAAAACGTGTACAATATGCACCTCTGTAAACTTTCCGTCCTATCTGCAAGGCAGTGTTTTCATGGAAAAACCTTGAGAAACATAATACCCCTCTTTCTTTGTTTTTCTTGGCATTTTAGATACTACATTTGCACCCCCTCCCCACCCCCCACCCCCCATATATATGTTATTACATACATATAAAACACTAAATAAATTGATAAAAACATAACGTGTAGCATAAACTGATAAAAACATAACGTATAGTCCCTCCCCAAATGATTGACAGGAAAATCATAACGCCACAAAGCAATTCACCAGTGTTGTACGGTCAATCACAAGACTTCCCAATACACGTATCCTTAGGTTTATATTTTTTTGGGAAATCTGTCATCCTTTGAATATCCCGAAAACTTGAACATCCGCATATAATCCACCAATTAATGGATTGATGAAAGTTTCAATCTCAAATCATTAAAAGCTATATGGCTAGCACTTCAAAGGAGCACAACTTCATCGGCATATTGATAGCGGCTTATAGAATTAGGAAGCATCCTTCAACCGTATACAACCTAAACATGATGATGACGGGAAGAGGGGTTCATTTTTACAAATAAACATTTTGTATCCCATCCCCAACCCTGTATCTGGCCATTCCAGCCATTCTGATTTTTTAAAAAAAATCAGAGAATACCAAGGTGTCAACACAACCGTACTCCGAACTCAAAATCGATTAAACTAGAGGCAAAATATAAACAAAGGAACTATTTATATAGAGACCATCGTTAAAGTACAGGAGAATAAAAAGGGAAAGTTCACGATGGGAAAATCGAAATCGTCACGTTTATTATAATTTTGTTGACAATTTGGGAAGGGTTTTGTTTTGAGACATAGTTAGTGCCTATTGGAATGCCACGAGTCTGTTGAAAACTCTTTCTTCCAAACTCAACAAAGATATTGTCAACCAGAAATTCGTACTATTTCTCTCGTATTTCGCCATGTTGGATAACGTTTGGTGTAAGAAAGCTATCTAAGAAAATTCTATCTTACATAGCGTATCACGCGCGTTGAGTAATCTGTGTTCCAGGGGAGGTAATTCTTACAACGTCGCCTGCTAAAATTAAAATCGTTCAGCTGGTATCATGTTAACAAACAACAATCAGTCTAGGTTTAAATAGTTCAATATTTAAATATTAATAGATGACCAATATAATTAATACTCATTGAATAAGACTGCTTCACATGTCAAACTTTTTAAGGAATTTATGTCCGATAGGTTTTCCGACGAAAATCGTGCTTTGCATTGCCTACCCGTCTGAACTAGACGTGATTCTGTTAGAATGTATAGTGTCTGTCCGAAAGCCAGACGGGGAAGAGTATGAGCCGTCCTCTATTAGGGGTTATATCTCCAGCTACGACAGACATTTGCATTTGCTATGATACAAGCATAATTAGATGTAGTACTGACTTTGGTAAAACGAGGGATGCTCTTAACGGCGTAACGGAAATCAAAAGGAAAGGGATGTAAGACATAAAGAGATTCACCAATGTCTGACGATGCTAATAGAAACAATTGCTGGGAAAGAAAAATCCAAACTATATTTCAAATACTTTTTGGTTCCTTAATAATTACATTTTGGAATGAGGGGTGGTTCAACCGAACATCGTGCAATGTGTTGGGGGGGGGGGGGGGGGGGGTGTAGAGTTGAAGCACGACTGAAGTGGATGTTTTAGAACGCATAACTAAAACAAGAACATGTGAAGATATATGGAACACCCGTTCCTGTCCCCAAATAATGTAGTCCAACCCTTATGCCCGGTTACTCTATATTGTATCCATGACGCAAAGCGCCTACACGATTTCTGTAACGCTTATGATCCATTTACTTGGCGGCAGTTACAAACGACAAAACTCCTGCTGATGTGAAAGACAGGTGGTTTTTGCTTGTCACTCTGGGAAAGTGCAAACTTGACAATATGATAAAAGTTATGGCGAACAAAGCCAACTTTACCTGGTCATGAACGATTAACAAATACAAGCGTTCGGAAATCCCTTGTTCAGAAGATGACCAACAATATACGTCCCCGATATCCTGCAAGTTTGTCACTGGCCATAAGAACACACAATCGTTGAACAATTATTTTAAGTTTAAGCATATTTTATTGACATTAAATGGCAAAGTGATTGGTCAGTAAGAGTTTCCAACTTATCGGTGACTTCTCCCGTTATAATGACAAATTATAAATGTACAGTAGTCGCATGATGGTATGTACAGATATTAAACAGTATAATTAAGAAAAGACAATGTTAGAATTGATTTAGAAGATTTTTTTTATAAGAGAGAGAGAGGGAGAGAGAGAGAGTTTGAAACAGAGAGACAGAGAGAGGGGTGGAGGAGGGGGTAAAGGTTGTTTTTTTTTCTTGCAACACGTAAAAAGAAGTGACGGAAATTGTGTTTCAGATCGTTCCTGACACAGACGACACTTGTTAAGCTGTTCGCTAAAAAATCATCCAGCTGGTACAAAAGTTCGTCACGTCCCGTGCAAAGGTGCTTTCTCCAGGTTCATTCCGTACTTTCTGTTAGGTACGGGAATGACCAGAAACTCAACCTATGAATATCTAAGATGTATCCTATCGATTCTTTATTGAGTTTAAAATATACATACAAATAAGTGGATGAAAGGACATTTTTTGAGCAAGTTCATTGAGCTAATATATTAAGACGGGGGGATGATAGCTAATCGAATCTACCCTACCTTTCTAAGGAAAACTTGTGCAGCTTTGGTAATTTTAATCATGTCGTTTGCAGAAATATTAAGATCATCTTTGCAAAGAACATCGACATTGACAGGACCGCACCATGATAATTCTGCAAAGAGCGTTCTTCTTAAGTTGGCAAAGACCGTTTCGCTACTTTTGCAAACACGTTTTTCACATCAAAAGCAGGTTTAATCTCTTGAAATTAGTCCACGATCATATTATAGTAATACTAAGTTTTGGCTGGATTCATTGCTTCTCACACGTAGTTTAAACATCGGAAGTCACAGAAAATAATGTCTGCGAGGTCTGTGCGTTTTCGCCCCTTCGATGTAAACACTCAGGTGATCAAGACTGGCGGATTTCCCGCGAGGAATTCCCTCGCAAATGCAGTGTGCTTCGATACGATACTGGACCAAAATGTGTGGCGTCCGACATAACTACATTGATACTCTAGGGAAAGTGGTTAACATGCATGATAGTTGCCAACTACAAACGATTCATCTCTGTCTGATGTAAATTATCGTGTTTTTAATTTATTGTACCTTTATAAAATGTAGCCAGTCACGTCACGTGGGTTATTTATTCTTACGTTGTCGGAAGAAAGTTAATATGCATCAGCTGATTTTATTAGTTAAGCTTATTATTTTAAATTAAATTAAATTGGTCGGGTGGTGCAGTGGATAGCGCACTTACCTTTCACCAAGGCGGCCGAGGTTCGATTCCCCGACCGGACGTGAAAATGTATGGGGTCACCTGGCGACCACGTGGGTTTTCTCCGGGTACTCCGGTTTCCTCCCACGATGAGAACCCTTGCGCGCTAACATCCGGGCCAACAAGAGTGATTAATATAAGTTGTATAATTTGTTTCATAATTGTTGTAAAATAAATAAAGTTTAAATTAAATTCTTAAATAATACTCAAACTGTTAGTTTTTATTTCCTCAGTCAGTGCAATACAGACATCTAAAATAATATTTAAGTTAACAGTAACGCTTCACCCATAACCTTCTATTACTACAGCCATGTAATCGATGATAATTATCAGTCATATGATGCTTCATTATTGCTGTTGTAAAATTTGAAAAGCGGACCGAGAACAGAACCTTGAGGGCGACCAGCATTTATAGTCTTAAACGAAGAAAGTGAATCGTTAATACTTGTTTTCTGCTTGAAAGATAACTAGTTATCAAACAGAGAAGAGGCGCTGAGATACCATACTTGTTAAGTTTACGAATTAGACCTTTGCGCCACACGCTCATAATTTTCTAAGGAAGTAATTACTGAATGATATAGCTCAATAAGCTGATGCGTTGTGGAATGGTTTGGTATGAACCCAGATTGAAATTTATAAATAAGATCATTTTCGATTGAGAAATTATTGTAAATATGCTTATAAACTACACGCTCAAACAGTTTGCCTATACAACTTAGGTCTATAGACACTCACGCGCACTAACTATACCTTACACACACCATCACATACCCCACGCGTACCTAATGCCACTAAAACAAGATATTGATATAGTTTACGATAGATAATTTAAAGGCATACTTTATGTATAAGATGACACCATCGCCTATCTCCGTTTTTAAGTTTTCTAACTCCGGTGATTGAGTTTGTATCAGATCAACTAGTGGCGCAACCTTCGCATTAATGAGATCGATAATGACATTTTCAAGTTGAGTATTGTTGCGTATGGCAGCGTTCACAGCACTATGAATAAGGGGCTAGATGGATTGAGTTAGTGACTGTTTAATCGAGTTTGATACCATTGGGGCTATGGTCGGGGCCAGCATCTGTGGGAAAGCTTGCATAAATTCAGGTGAAACATACATTCAAGTTTTCTCGGGGTGCCCGGTGACTGAATGTTGGACCATGTAGGTACCTCAATGTCCGTCGACCCTAAATCGGGACGCCTGTCTTCTATGATATCTGGGGACAATGGGCTGGACATTTGTTTACGTTTGTCTTTCGATAAATCACTCAATGGGGTTGTGTAAACTAAGGTTTGTTCCTGTGTGATTCTAAAATCTGTATCGTCGTTGGACGCACTCGACGTGTAATGCTGGCTAGCCATATCTAGGACGTACAATGTATACCTGTACGTGCTCTGTTCTACAGTGGGTGTCCATATATAGAAAAGGCCGCTTTATGCGTGGCTATATAAATCACAAAAGTTATTGATTTTCCAGTTAGCCCTTGATGTGTGCAAATATATTTTCTTCAGTTAATTCTGGAATGTTCAAACACACTTACCAGGGGTGTAGCTGCCATGTAAGCACATAAGCCCGTGCTTGCACATCATTTTCTAAAGTATGTGTATTAAAGTCGCGAAATTTCAAAATTCAACTTTATTTTCTTGCTTCTCACACTAATATCGTAACTCTTTTCATTTAATTAGTCAGGCTTCATGGAGTTTGTTAGTTTTAATAAGTACTACATGTTCACCGATTTATCCGGATAATCATGTAAAATCGGGTGTTTGTACTACATATTAGAATAATAATTGCGTTTCCGTCAAAAAATTTCTGGCGGAAAATTATGGACGGCCCATCTTCAGATTCTGTAAAAGAAGTCTCTAAAACCACATTCAAACAACAGTATATCGACATAGGAGAAATTGAGGATGATATGACTACCAATGTAAGACTGAGAAAAGAAATATTGACAAGCAAATGGGATGAATCCCATGTATATTCATTCCCTTCCAGGTAAGGTTCCTCACTATAGACCTAGTGTAATGATTCGTAAGTTCATGAATATATACTAGACTATATTACTACAGAACTCATAAACAAACAAAATCATCACTTCGGTTTCAAATAATCTTATGTCTAAGATCGTAAAATATGTAAAATTTATTTTGGATAATCTACGTAATAATGAAAAAAAACAGCCCCCACTGGGGTTCGGACTAGTGAATTCCTGTCTCTAGTCGGACACACTTTCGTTTGATTTGTAGGGAAATTTGCCACTAGCCGCAACTAGTAAGGCGACGTGTACTCTTAGCCTCTTCATTAAATTAAAATTAAAGCTTTATACACAGACATCGGGTAATACTTGTTTGATCGCAAGTAAACCACAGAAAATGGCCATAAATCCTCGAAATAATGTCCGTAAAAAGTGGCAATCAAACTTGGCTGAGCCCTGGAGGCATTTAACCTTATAACCAAGTTGATATTTGTTGCCTTTATTGTACGGAACGAAGTGTGGTAGACAGGCTGACGGACGGACAGACGGACGGACCGACGGACGAACAAACAAACCTAAGTTAATATCACCCACTTCAGATAAAGCGCGGGGGGGGGGTGTTTAAATGTTGACTCACGTTTGGCACGGACAGTAATAGCAAACCAGCAAGAACATGTTCGACCTACGTGACTGTAAACCGAAACGATCATGAATACATGCAATGGGTAGTTGTTATCCTTAAAATAACAAATCTTCACTGTATTATATGTAGCATAACGGTTATACTACGACCATTTAACTTACAGACTGTCAGGAAAAAAGAATCGAAAGTTCAATTCTAAGTGGTTGGCGGATTACCCGTGGATGCTATACTCAGTATCGAAAGACTCTGTCTATGGCGCTCCCTGTGTATTATTTGGTAGGAATGATTCTAAAGAAAAAACATTTATAACTCCTGTATCAGACTGGGCCAATATTACAACATATGTAAAAAGGCACTTAAAAGATGAATCCAAACACCATATCTTCGTTGGTATGGCTGATGATTTTATGAAAATCACGGAAGAAAAGGACAAGCCAATTACTTTCAAGTTATCCAAGCAGACCGAGGACCAGGCCATTAAAAACAGACATATAGTAAGGAAGATATTTGAAGTTATCCTTCTTTGTGGCAGACAACATATCCCACTCCGGAGTTATGATGATGCCAAGAGCAATTTCATTTCCATCCTTTATGAGATCGCAAAGGAAGATATTGTTCTATCAGCGCATTTGGCAAACGTCACCTCACGAGAAAAGTATACGTCACCTACAATTCAAAATGAAATAGTCGCGATACCTGGGACCCAGATCAAAAATAAAATTGTAGTGGATTGCAACAAAAGTGGCCTTTTTGCATTACTAGCCGACGAAACGACCGACAAATCTACAAAAGAGCAAGTGACAATATGTCTTCGGTTCATTGACCCCAACAATGGATATGAGCTTCGGGAGGTGTTTTTGTCTTTCCAAGAAGCCACAGATGGGACAACTGGCGAAGCACTAGCAGATTTGCTCCGAGAACATGGTGTTGATATAAGTAAAAGGTGTGCACAAGGATACGATGGCGCAAGCAATATGTCGGGAAAGTACCGCGGTGTTCAAGCCAGAGTTCGCGAGATTAATCCGGAAGCCGTGTGTGTACATTGTCAAGCGCATTGTTTAAATCTCGCGATCGTCCATAGTTGTAAGTTACCATGCGTGCGAACAGTGATGAGTACTGTACGAGATATCGCTTTCGCTTTTGATTAATCTTCCAAAAGGCTTTTGGCTTTCTGCGAAGAACTTGAGAATGATTCAAATGTCAAAGAACAAATGGATCAACTTACAAAGCTTCGTACGCTATGTGGAACTCGATGGACAAGTCGGGCTGATTCACTGCTAACTTTTCTTCGTGCATTTCCTGTTGTTGTCCATACATTAGAGCATCTCCAGGAAAACGATGATGACAAGGCAGGACAGCATTTACATGCAATACTTAGATGGGACTTTGTTATTGGTCTCGTGGTATGCGATCATATCCTCCAGTGTTCCTGTCAACATTCTTGCAGAACGTTAAATGTGATCTGATGGAAGCTGCTAAGGAAAGCGAAGTAGCCATTAACACCTTGACAAGCGAGAGAAATGACCCCGAAGTATGGAATGCTCTTTTCGGGACGGCGTCCGATTTGCAAAGGCACAAGTTCAATGTTCCCGCTGAATCGCCCACGGAGTACTGGAAGAGGGCATTATATTTTCCATTTATGGACAATATGACGCTTGAGCTTACAGACAGACGCCTTGGTGGGCCAGTGCAAGATAGGTTTCTTGCCCAATACCTTGTTCCAACCTCTTTGCATCAGATCACGTCAGACATCAAAGGACGGTTGTTCGTTGTTTTCGCTCATTTTCTGGCATATGATCAGCATGTTTTCAATGCAGAAGTTCGAAGATGGGAGATTAAGTGGAACAGCGCAGACGTAACCGCCGTGAAGCCAGCAACGCTAAAGGAAACCCTCCAGGCATGCAATCGAAATTTGTATCCAAGCATCTCTACTATGATCAAGGTTTTACTAACTATGCCCGTTTCCACTTCTACCGCTGAACGGTCATTCAGCTCTCTAAAACGGATTAAATCGTATCTGCGCAGTACTATGGGCCAGGAAAGATTCTCCGGGTTGTCCCTGTTACACATACATAGAGACGAACAGATAGACATCGACAGCGCAATAGAGAGTTTTGCAACAGACAAAAAAAGGAGAGCCAATTTTGGATACTGAATTTTCGGTCAATCTGCAGTCAGTTCAAACAAACTTCTGCAAAATTACATATTGATTAGTCTGTTCAAATTATGCTACATTATAGTTTTAATAAGAAAATTAGTGACATTTGGCCATATTTTCTAACTACCCAAGTCGAAATCGGCAAAATTACATTACCTTTACTTTTACTTACGGCCGAGTAAGTGTATGACTATTAGCCGTATTTTGTTTTTCAAGCATCAAAGTAAAGCATTATATCATTAAAATTCATCTCCGTTTTAATGATTTGTATATACATGCATGTATGATATGTTTGACAATGATTATCAAAACACGACCAAATATTATCTTTTCCGTAATACACACATATACCTCTTTCCGAGAAGCCTTTCTTGTGGGGCTTGCACATTGAAATGCCTCCAGCTACGCCCCTGCTTACTTGGTCTAGGATTACAGAAAAGTGTCCATACGTATCCGTATTTTAGAAAACTGATTAATCCATACAAAAACGGATTAGCTCACTTAGGACATAACGTGACCTTTTCCAGTTGAACAATTATAGGACACTGAATGACAGGCATAAATACATTATATCTAACATTTTGTCAAACACATAATTGTTTCCGTCAGCGCAGCCTTCTGCCTCATCCACTGTAATATCCGATGATAACAACTGACCAAGCAATAACCATAACAGCTGACCAGGCCAGCAACATCTTTAAATAGAAACATTAAAAATGGAAGTTGTTGGACTAGAGTATTAATGATGATTGGTGAATCAAGAGTCTAAGAGCAGAAATACAACCTAAAAACATTTTTATTCGGGAAAATTAATTTGTAATCGATCTCTGAGAGTAGACAGGCCATATTTCAAGACGAACATTTCAAGATTTTTTTTCACGGTATTCACGGTAGGTAGTGCAGGATGTGAATTAACGCTGTTGTCGTGATTCTGGACAATGGCGGCGGGGTGGTGTCTCGCAATATGTTTAGACATATAAGTTGTATTACCTGTTTGCTTAAAGAGTAACTGTAGTGCTGAACCATCTTTTGTGTATGGACAGATTGGTAAATAATAAGTGAGATCATATTCTCTCACTCATAAGACAATCCGTTTAATGTACAATGTACGTTTATTGGAAAACAAAAATTATAAACTTTTACATGTACCAATGTTTTTGACGGATATCACATTTCGACTTCTTTTATCATTATGTTCGAGAAATAATACTCCTTAATTATCCTTTGATCAATATGTATGCCTATGCAGTATAAAAACAATAAAAAAAGTATGCGTTGTTATGGATTAAAAATATTGTAGAATAAAAGGACCATGACCCTAATCCTGATGTTACCTATCTTCAGGTACAAACATCGAAATAGAAACCAAGAACAATTTATTTCCAATTAAGTTTGAGAACAAATAAGATTAGACCTTTGAAAACGCCTGGGTTTAACTGGCAAGAAATGAACATGGAATATCTTTTGAAAATAAGATGAGAATCAGATGATTACTAAATTGGTATTAATCCACATTTTATTCATTTACGTTAGAAATAAAATATTAAATAATAACAACTGTGATACAGACATCATGCAAGTTCTCAACATAATTTGTCAAGGTGAAAAGAAGAGTCAACTTTGGGAATTTAATAAAGTGACATGTACTGTATGACTTGCCGGTGGGTTCTGGAGATTTCAAAAAGTAAACTCGATAGTTTATGTTCCATTCAAAGTAGAGAGAACTAACTACATATCTAGAGTACATATTTTAAAATTAAATACCAAAATGCAAGTTAATTACTTATGAAGAGGGGGTGTTTACCGCAACATACTCAACCGTTACTAGTTAGTTTCAACTTTGATAGTTGCCAACCTAATTCCCCGAAGATAAGTACTTGGTATTTCAGTAACAAGTTTTCCTTGTACGTGTGTAGATGACTCCTGGCATTATTGAACTGACCAAGGGTCAGTAACTGAAAGCTATCTTAATCACCAAGTTGATCTTAATCCATGCTTGAGCACGAGAACGGTTTCATGAATATGGGCCCAGGACTTTGCAACACGAACATACCGCTCCCATATACACTCATTACAGTGGGTTGGGAGGCAATACCTAAATGACCTTAGTTGTGAATAGGACGTAAAAATAATCAAACAAATTTAAATCCTTTTTGATAGTGCGGATCTCATGTCAAAATAAGATTCAAAAGGCGATTCACAGATTGCGGTGGATATCAAAAAGTAGCATTCTAGTTCTAAAGTTGGACTGAAAGCTCTAGAGGAAATGATCGAATTTGGATTTTTATTGTTTTGAAAGAAACACACGAGTCTACCGCGTATTATTACGGCGGTTAAACAGACTTTTCTTTTAGATGAGTTTTATTTTGTTTAGCGTCCAACATATCTCTCATTTAACTGAAATTACGATTATTACATAGTTACAGAATGTAAAAAAGATGCTGTTAAGCAGTGACCGATAGTTTATCACCGCTCATTAGAAGAGGGCTATGACCGCTTATCGGCGGATGGCCTATTTTGTGTACTGTGTATGTATGTGACATTGCGTTTTACAACAAATATCAGTATATTTTGTAGCTCATGGTTATATGCTTATCGAAGTGAAAGAGTCAAACTGTGTCAATGGTGTTTTCTTAGTTACAGTGTTATCTTATAAGTCCGTATCCCGTGTGTTGAGTGTGTGTGTCCTTGAAAAGCTTAGGTGAACCAGTCGTTAAACTAAAATAACCTTATAATTAGCGTCAAACAGGGTTGTTTTTAATCCCTGTTTGACGCAAAAGATTAGTTTTAGTTTAACGTCTGGTTCACCGAAGCTTTTTAATGACTAGTGTTCTCAACACACACTCGCACATCACACACCGGGAGGTCGTCCCAAAATTGATGTAACGATCAATTAACTTTGTTGGTAAAATGTGATCGGGGTGGAGTGGTCTGCTGGGGGCCTTCTGCAGTTTACTTCAGTGAGGTAGAAAGTTCGAGTCTATCAAAAGGCGGCTGACACCAATTACATCAGCCTCCAAAAAATACCCCTACCTCATTAACCCGGGATGCCGTCCTTAAATGGCCCTGGCTGTTAATAGCACGTGAAAGTAATCAAACCAAAACAAAAGTAACAAATAATGATGAAATACTTTTGAATTTGATGTGGGATTCTATATACTACATTTCTAGCTGTTAAAAGCATATTAAATTCAAGAATAATGTTTGTATAACAAAATTAAAAAAATTAAATAGAATAATCGTTCTGAGAAGAGAACACGTAACACACGCATGCTACATATACTATAATATGATACGTTTGGTTTGGCTTGATTGATTTTACGTGCTATTAACAGGGACATGACATGACACACGCATGCTATATACAATGTATTCTATAATTTGACCCGATCATCTTCTAAGCGTAAAGCCATGTTCTAAAGATATCAGTTTTGTACTGATATATATAAATATATGTATTAGACTTACTAGGCGAGCAGTCGTGATCCTATCTTGACTGAACAAACAAATACAATATACATTTTAGGTTAATGTTACAATATTCATGTCAAGGTGAAACTGATAATTCATTTCGTCTAGACTGATCGCATCGCAATATCCTAACATTTCACTTCATTTAAAGGAAAATGGAAAATGTACCCGATAAATCTGGAGTTAACTTAGCAGTCAAACGTGAAAACGAAGGTCAACATTTAGCGGAAATGGATGTATTCGACGATACAGCAAATGAAGAAGAAAGCAGGGGTTGTGTAGATTACTGCAAGAAAACTGGACATAGATTCCGAACAGACATAAACTATCAGGATAAGGTTGTATACTCGGCATGCATATATGGAACACTTTTTATCATAGTAAGTTTCATTATATTTGTTAACGTTTTATCGTTAGCACAATCTTATTTAAATGCAGATCCATTATCGCTTCGTTACTCTACGCATGCACAGGAATATGTAACTAAGAGAGAATAGGGATGTCGTTTTAATCAGATTAATCGTTTGAAAATTATGAAAGCTTTGGACTCAAAAGAGTCGTAAACATATATATTTATATATAGATATTGACTCCAGTTTAAACTTTTAAGTACAGTCAAACCTGTCATATGTGACCTTCGAAGGGATGCAACAAAAAGGTCACATATGACTGGTGGTCTCTTCATACAGGTTCAATAACAAATATTGAAAATCTTAGTAATTTTTATTCCTATATATAACATATTTGGAAGAACTAACATATTTAAAGTAAATGTATCACAAACTATTCTTCATCAGCAAAAAATAAGACTAAAATTTAAAAGTGCAAGTTTAACCCAGGTTTTAAAGAAAATAAAGATGTATCTCAAATCCTTTGGATTCTGTAACGCAGAGATAATAAGGATGTGCATCTTACTTAGATTGATCGTTTGAAAATTATAAAAGTTTTTGACTCAAAAGGGTCGTGAAAATGTATAATTATATATAGATATGAACTCCAGTTTAATCATTTAAGTGTGTGACACCAACATAATTAAAGGGAGTTGATATTAATATGGTCGTTCACAGATGTAATCTTAGTTAATCAATTTGATAATATGGATTATGGGGGAATGGTAGTTTCTACAAATCACTGCTTGACGCTCAGCATTATGGGAGTGAAACGATTGGTTCACCCGTTGTCAGTATAATGGGACCAGGTGTGTGTTCTGCTGGGGGCCTTCGGCATTATACTTCAGTATGGTAGCACTTTAAATCGGCAAACGATCCTGACTATCGCGAGAAGGCTTACACCAACATACCACGGCCTCCCAGATACATACAGTGTCAATACACGCCAACAAGACATACACCGGGAGGCCGTCCTTAAAGGACCAATATACGTAACTTCAGGAAATTTTTCGTTAATCTGAAAAAAGATTAAAAAAAATCCAGTTGAAAAGCATGCAAAATTAAACCTAAAACGAAGTAAACCTGAGCGGTAACTAACGAGAAACTCCTGACAGAAAAATTGAAAAAGAATGGAAAATAATTCAGGTGGGGCCCACTTCAATAACAAACCGCAGGTAGAGGACAGTTCAAAATGGTCGCGTGTTTACAAATACCGAGTTTCAACTGCTGCCGTACCGATAACCGCGTAAGAAGTCATCTTGGATATTGCTGATATCAGTTAATCTTAACTAAATCTATAAAAATAATAAGTTATTGGGCTTGTTTTTTGCATCAAGTTTTGCCGAACGTTACGTATATTGGGCCTTTAAATGACACTAACTGTTGATAGGACGTTAGCAAATTAACAAACCAACCAACCTCAATAAATGTCAACTTTTCCGTAAGAATCTATGTACCGCTGTTTTATTGCTTTCGAATTTACAGTCGATATTACTACGAGTCGATTAATTATGGATACAAATTCAGCATTTTAGCAATGGTATTTTTGCTGCAGCTTACTCGGCTAAATCTCGTTTGGTCTATCTGAAGCAATACTGTTTTGCATTCGGAAAAAATGACATTGCCTTATTTAAGTAATATTAACTAAAATAGCATATGCCGAACAACGTTGTACAATTTGGACTTTGATTGATACAATGATGGCTTATGTACAACAAACCTGATTAGTTTTGAAAAGTTAATGATATTTTCTAAGAAAAAAAATCTTGTTTCAGGGATGGTTTAAGGGACAGTTTGGTCCAGCGTATTTGGACCTTCGTATGATCAGTGGCGCTGACCTAGAACAGGGATCTTGGATTTTGACGTCATTATTTATTGGTTACTCGTTTGGCTCTGTGCTTCAAGGATTTCTTTATGAGCGAGTAAATCAGAAATTGATGTACAGCGCATGCTTGTTCATATGGTCGATCATCGTAGCTAGTATTCCGTGGTGCTCTTTCTTTGAAGCAATGCTTTGCAGTTACACAATAATAGGACTTTTGTTTGGAATTCTGGATACTGGTGAGTGTTACAATGCATTGTTGAACAAGAATAATTCATATAATTACCGAGTTTGAATTTTAAAATGGGTGACATGTTGGTAATTATTTGTATGGTTTTATCCAAAGACAAAAACAATAATGCAGCTGTATGTTGAAGTTAATTCATTTTTGCGGCATACTGTATCTTCTACTAAACTTGAAAGCTGCAGCATAAGTGTGTGTGTTAATATTGAAAATGTACTGTATAATTTCAGATCGTATAAAGTATATTTTCTTAAACTTTAATGTTGTCATACAGAAGCTAGCCATGTTGAAAAACATTATAGATAGTGCTGATTTGTTCAAATAATTAAAACATGTCTAATGCTTTCCTAGCATCACATATTGATGTCAAATTTGATATTATACTTAGTTCATTAATCGATCAAGGTTATTCAACCTGTGTTTCCTTATTTACAATCTGCTATAATATATTACCATTTCTGTGTAAATGAGGTCGGTATCCCTCCTAACTATTTAAAGAGCATGATCTGGGCATATGTATAAACTTAAACCTTGGTATATGTATATATATAAACTTTGAATTAAACGTTATATCTCGGCACCAAGAAACATCGCTGAGAGATTGACATGTTAAGAATCCGATTGGCTATTTTTATTTGTTTATTGATATGTTAAATGTCATATGTTAAATTGTTGTAAAATTACAGTTATTGTCATATATTTACACCTCTCCCTTCCTGTGCTTAGTAAGCTCTGACTGCGAATATATTAGCGTATACGCAGTGAAAAAAGGCTCGGCGGATTGATATATGTTCAAATATGGCGTCGTTCACGCTTCAGAAAAATAAGTATTCGCTGTCGGCCATTGTTTGGTTCCTACAAGATTTTGAAACATGGAACATAGATGGAATTCATTTCCTGTGATTAAACAATAAATAGTTTCTAGCAAACTTTTGATTCGTAATGATGCGCATTCGAAACTCTTTGACGGTAACGAAAACATGGCGGCGCCCAGCAGTTGTGACGTCTGACGTCGGACCGCGTCACAACCAGATCACTGTGTCAATGCGTGTACATAACGACCGTTAAAAATAAAGAAATACATTCGACATGCTAGAAATATTATTTAATACCAAATTAACATATGATGTTATGAAGAAAAATAGTGTTGTTCCCTGTGTATTTTTAAATTTACCAATATATTGATGAAATCCAATGGGACTATATTATCTTAGCAACCACGGCCATCGTAGTTACCATCTTAGCAACTCGCTTCTGATGTTTTTTCTTCATATAGCACTTGAAAATTAACGCGCACCATAGAATATGTTCGTTGCCAACTGCGGGCATACTACCGTATACGCAGTCAAAATGAGGTACAATCCTTAATAAAGTACGTGCATTCGGAGGATTAGTGTAAAATGTCCTTTATAAGCATATTATTATACTTTTCGATATTACTTATGTTTTCTTATTTTTTTTTTTTTATTTCAGGTGGAAACACAGAAATATTTAGATTGTGGAAGAAAAAAGGGCGTGTTGCTATTCTAAGAATGAACTTAATCTTCGCTTTAGGAAGCGTTGTGGCCCCACTTGTAGTAGCTCCATTCTTGATGGATCCACCAAACGACATCCATTTACTGAACTTCACAAGGAATGTATCTTACCTGAGCGAACCCGAACTGAATATATCACACGCATATTTAAGCAAGCAGACCCTGTACTCGGTACAAAACAATCGGGTTGGTGATTTACATAGCCTTCCTAGTACAATTATCATGCGCTCGTCAAATAATTCACTTTTACCTAACAACGCAAAGGCAGACAATCTGTCAGAATATCGTTTTCTTGAAAGCTCTTTTGAATCGAAGATATATATTCCATTTTCACTGTGTGCAGGATTATCGTTCATAGCTAGTGTGCTGTTTCTTACGTCGTATATATTTTATTCAAAGGAAAAGATTCCTAAAATGTTAAAGGGAAGCACACCTCAAGGGGCTAGACAAATACCAACTCCTTTTATCATTTGTACACTTTCTTTGATTGCTGTCCTTATTTCCCTCTACACTGGATTGGAAGGCGCGTATACTGCTTTCCTGTCCACCTTCTGCGTGGAACAATTCCATTGGTCAAAACAGGATGGAGCGTTTTTGACGTCATTAGTGTTTATATTTGTTCTAGTTGCTAGGGTATTTACAGTCATTTTTGAAAGGTGGATAGATACACTAGTCCTGATTGGAATTAATTTCGTACTTTTATTTTTTTCCATTCTAGGACTTTTAATTGTGTCCTTGTATAATTTCAATACTGCGGTTTGGTTCTTTTCGGCATTGTTTGGGTTTTCACAATCTTCTTTGTTTGCTTTACTGTTTAGCTGGTCGAACGAGTACATAACGCCAATTACTGGGAAGATGTCTGCGTGTTATTTTGTAGCATCAACATTAGGATGTGCCTTGAATCCGTTATTTCTTGGTGTGTTGATGGAAAATGACCCACTTTGGTATTGTTACCTCTTTCTGATTGAAATTGTAATTATTTTGTTGCTTTATATATTTGGTTTTGTAATTACCAAATATATCATACGTAAATACGGAAAAACATATGATACAAAACCGGACATAGCGAAAATGAGATACGCTGAGGAGGATAGATTTATTAGTTAATAATGAATAAACACTTCAAATCAAAAACTGCATTATTATGCTTGTTGTTCGTCGGAATCCAATATTTAGGATTTGTTCATAACTGTTTAATAAATGATGCATTTCACTTCAGAATTTCCGAAGCGTATGTTTTGTTATTATTGCGTTAACTGATATGTATTCAAGGGGATACATCCTTTTAATGTTTCGGGGAGGGGATTGGTTGATCAGATAGTACCGAACATTAAACAACGTAATCTAAACTGTAAATCAATTAAATCGCGAACAAACTAAAATATAAAAATAGAACAATTAACATTGAATACGTGGAAGAGAATGAGATCAGGTGTTTTATCGAAAACATGTGCCATGTAAATCATCAAAGTAACAGCTACGTCATCAAGGTGAGAACTGGAGCATTATTTGCCATCGCAGGTAGGCAACTTAATGAGCATATCCTAACTGCTTCACCCGTTCTCAGCATAATGTGACCAGATTGGACTTTCTGCTTTGGATTCCGGGTAGTGTACTTCTAGCACTTTAAAATCGGCAACAAATCCAGACTATTGCAAGGAGGCTAACATGAACATATCGCCTCCCAAATACACACGCTCTCAACACACGCCCCCACATCGCATACATCGAGAGGCCGTCCTAAACTGACCCTTGTTGTTAATAGGGCGTAAAAGCAATCAACCAACCAACACACGCACTCAACACATACCCACTAAGCATACACCGGGAGGCCGTCCTTAAATCACCAGAGCTGTTATTTGAACATAAAAATAGCCAACCAAGCGAAACCAGGCTATCACAATTAATATTCTTTCAAATAAGGTTTTCACAAACAATTTACTTCTTCCCAAATACACAATTGTTTTATAAATCAGAGATCGAATACCATAGCGTCAACAAAACTTAGTCCAAACTCAAAATCGATTAAACTAGAGGCTACACTAAAAGTAGCTTAGTATAATATATTTAATACTGTACTTGTCCATGCACATGTACTGATACGTTTTGGCATAAGCCTTTTGTAGAAGAAGGAAACGGCAACTGAAAGCTCCTGATTTCTTGTTAAACCAGTTAGTATCTCTTCTTTTATATCACTAAATTTGAAGATGTGATGATTTTTCAGTTAGCTCCAAATGCCAGCCTTAAAGTGATCTGGTGCTTAGAAAATATGACCTTTAGCTGAATCTTCGCCCCTGTGAGGAAGGCTTTTGGTTCTGTCCCCTGACCGAGACATATTCAGAGTCTCAAATAATGGTAGTTACTAATCCTTTTTTGACCTTTAGCATTATGGAAATGGAACGACTGGTTTTCCCGTCGTCTTTAGTTACTGGATTGGGTGTTCTGTTTGGGGGGGGGCGATTTCAGCAGTATACTTCAATGTGGTATCACTTTAAATCGGCAAACGGTCAAACCTAACGCAAAGAGGCTTTGAGCAACATAATGCAACTTTCCATTTCATATTCACTCAACACACACTCATTTGGCACCATTGAGATAGACCGGATATTGGTCGCATTATACAGAGAACGGATGAACCAGTCGTTCCACTTCTGTACTACTGAACGTCAAACACCATTGTTTGAGACTCTGGTATGGCGCGGCCAGAGACAGAATAAAAAGCTACCCGAAATGACAGTAGACGTGGAAGGAGCTGCAGCAGTGCTGGACAGTGGGGTAGCCATGGCGGAGTTTGAAGGATATGATTGTCAGTATAACTTCCGATCAATTGCATAGGGATTTAACGGGAATAATTTGCTGTTTATGTTATGTGCAGTAGCAGTTTCAAGTTCCATTTATAGACACTGTTCATAATAGATGCCGACATAAGGAGCAAATACTGTTATATGATGTGCTAAAGGAACAAAAAGGGTTCGATCTAGAGCTTCATAGTGTGAAGTTTGTGGGCCGGTAGACATCTAACATGTATGTAATTTTCCACAGCAAACTGAATTATGGCAAAAGACTCGTGTGAGAAATAGCCATCAAGATTTAAAAGCCTTTTATCATCTTACTTCAAGAAAATATCCCTTAACCATGCTTCACCTAGTTTATTTGTCCTCCACCCTCGCTCCTGAACTGCGCTTTTTTCACGAGGCGAGCGATCAACTGAAGGCTAACAGTTAGTAAGTCACTAGGAAGGAAATAGTTGTAAAAATAATATTTTTGTTTTGCTTCTCACGATCATGCAATAGGGACAGCAGATATGATACAATGCGTGTGCTCTACCCAGGGTTTAAAAGAAAGAGTAGCATACGTTCTGCATTGATTTAATTCTAAGAATAAATATTTATTATCATAATTGAGCTTTAAAACAATTATCAGCATTTATTACACATAAGAAGTATTCCTCGGTATATGTCAACTTAGCTTTTGTTGTGTTTTTCACAAAGTATGCTCCAAGATAGATCACAACCATGTATTTGTATCACCGTTCACCATTCTTTTAAAAGAAATATCTCATAATGAGAGACCGATGTAATGTATTATATATATAATGTCCATTTATGTAAAAGAGAAAGTCTAAATATAGAGATTACACAACGAGTGGTTGTTGGATATGGAATTTATCGAGTTAATTATTTCTAAAGTTCTATCTTTAGCGAGTGTCTTTTGTAACTTTTAAAAAATAATTAACGAGAGTGAAATAAATTCCATATCCAATAACTACAAGTCGTGTGACATGTTTCTACCACAATGATATTAAGTCGCAGTGGCAGTGTTTTTTTTCTGTAAACCGCGGAAAATTTGCGCGAAAACATGTCATCTAGTACATGTATATATTCCCGCCAAATTGTGACGACGATAACAATCGATGACGACGTCAACAATCAGCACGTTGCATTTAACCACGTGATTCCCGGTCAAAGTTCAACTTTTCAACCAATCAAAAGTCCGGAAGATCATATTCCACCAGTGGTATATAACATATATTTATCCAACAGTCAGCACGTTTACAATGGTCTGATAGTGGACTAATACGGGGTATTGTACGTTGCATTTGACCACGTGAATTCCGGTCAAAGTTCAACTTTTCAACCAATCAAAAGTCCGGAAGATCATATTCCACTAGTGGTAGATAACATATATTTACCCAACAGTCAGCACGTTCACAATGGTCTGAGAGTGGAATAATACGGGGTATTGTGGTAGAAAGCTAGATATCTGTACTCTATCAGAAGGATTTCGTATGCATACGAGTCCTGATATATTGTGTTTCAGTTACACTCTGTTTGTAACTGATTGACAATGCATATCTGTATTTTGGTCAGATTGTGTCATCACTTGTGTTATATATTCTGTTGAAATGAAATGGCTTCATAAGTCGTCATTATCTGTGCCAAATCCTTTGTTCCTTTTTTGAACAATAAACATATTTTAAGTCAAAAGTCAGTACGGTAAATTCTTTCAGGTGACTTTTTTCTCTACTTTCCAATATTGCATATTACGCTAATAAATGAAATACAACAGTTTCATATATTATTGGTTAATTTATTTAAGAACCATCATCAGGTCTCCCTTGCGATGCGTTTATTGGGTAGCCATGCCAGGAGTAGGGGTTGGAATATGCAAAAAGTGGGCAACCTGCTGTAACCTGTTGAAGAAATTAAGATCAATACATTAGACAAATAAGACCTTCGGTAACATTCACCCAAATGGTCTAAAGACCTGACTGCAGACGCAGTGTCACTCCTGCGACTGCATAAAGTCCATACCCGCATTATACTTGTAACCTGTTTAAATTTAACGAAATAAAATCAACGTTATTGTCATCAATTTTGTATATACGGTTGCCCAGACCTGCGGGGCGGGCTAAAATGTGGAATTTAGTAAATTCTTTCAGATCCTTCTTCGTCTTTATGAATGACAGTATATTGCTCAAATTTTGTCTGAAGTAACCTTGAGTTAAGGGGATTCAATTTTGCATAAAGGGTTGGTGTGATCAACTTCGGGCCCGAGTGAGGGGGCCAATATTCAAAAAAAATCATGATAATGTTTTTGAATTTTTTTTTTTTAAGAATGATAGGCTATTATCCAAATTTGATCTGTTGGCATCCTTCAATGAATGGGAATTAAGTTTGTATCAATCGAGGGCGGGGCCCGATAAGGGGTATATGTAGTAAAGTATTTAAAAACTCCTTCTTGTGTATGAATGACAGGATATTGACCAAATTTGTAGTAAAACATCCCTTGTTGAATGGGGGTTAAGCTTTTTGAATTGGTGACCCTTCCCCCCAGGTGGGGCCAAATAGCAGTAGTTAAGTAAATACCTTATAATCCTTACTTTAAAAAATACAGGATATTGTCCATTTTCCCATTGACTGCTTTGTAACAACTTCAGACAGGAGAGTAGACACAGGCCCCCCTGTTTTGTTGTACTTATCGTATGCGATGTAATTGTATGTGTCGAGTGCGTGTGTATTTTAGGGGCTGTCAAAGTATTAGGACGCAAGAAAACCAAACCAAACCTAGCATAGATGTTGATATGACATAAAAACAATGTAATAGGATACAAGCTATCAAAGATATCCAACCCTAGCTGTTAGTAGGACGACAAAACAATCGAACCAAATCGAAATAAATCTACTTACGAGGTGCACACCACAGGACAAGCAGTATGTGTAATGGTGTTGGCCGTTCCATTAGCGATCTGTCCGTCTACAAGGGTGTTACATTCTTTTTCACATTCCGCCTCCCTGGAGTTAGATCCAAGCTGATCAATCAGATCTGTAGCTAGTAATTTGATCTCATCTGCGTGAAATACATGCACTGAAAAAAATGAGTAAGAACGGAATTGAAAAAAAACATCATGATGTTGTACAGTGATGCACAAATGTGTTGATGTCCCTTACTCCCATATGGGGTGTCTCTGTGATATGGAGAAGACGTTACACGATAAATTGTGGTTAATTGACCAATATCCATGACGACACAGGCACTTGCAATTAGCAACAATCGATGGGCCTAATCCCGGCCTTGCCGGGTGTCGACTACCAGTCATAGGTACATGTAACAATCAATAATTCAGGTCTTTCCGGGGTCGGCCACTTAGTGCTACCAGTATTGACTACGTGACATGTTACGTAAAGTCCACTCTCGGCAAGACCGAATTACACGTGCTTGCTGTGGTCCTTGACGCTATCATAAGAAAAACCTTCTTTCAGTTTCATCTGTAGACTACAGAATGTACATACGTCATAATTATGTATCACCATAAATTGCAATTATGCTAAAATAGAATGTGATTTTATCAATTAACTATTTACGATATATTGGGTCTGCGAATCTGGAGGAATGCTTGTCCAAACGTAAATAGACCAAATTTAGACTTTAAAGTATTTCTTGCATTTAAGTTCCTCACTTAATGTTATGATTTTCGTTTTAACTTCATGTAGACAGGCAGGTGCAATACAAAGCTTCAAAGTTATCTTTTATATGATAAAGTTAACATACGGTCAGCTGTAGTTAACTGAAATTTGGGGGAGTGGGTTGCAAGTTATCGGAGCTAAGTTTGACTGTTTTGGTACGGAGTGTGTTGGTAGGGTCAACTAACACCTTGTTATATATTAAAACATATGTTAAAACATTCAGAAATGTATGCTTTATATAAGAAATGAAAAAAGCTCATTGAATTAGAATCGATTCAGAAAACAGCCTAGTTAGTATTATTCTGTATAGTTTCCAAAAATACAACATTATTGACAAGCTTGTTAGTTTTTAAGACGCGCTCGGAATGACAAACGGTTGCTTAGACGTGAACAGAAAATAGCAGGTCCCTAGTGAACAAAGGAAGCACTTGGACAAAAATTAGAGAATACCGAAGCGTCGTCAAAACCATAATCCGAACTCAAAATGGATCAAACTATGTGCGAAATACAAAAACGGAGATATCCAAATGAAGACTATAGTAAAAGAACAAAAGATCAGACCAGGTATTGCGGAAGAGTAAACGTCTTCTGTGTTATCGACGACACCCGCCATGTAAATATTACATCCAAATGAAACATACGTTAACATGAAAAGCACACATGGATATACTTACGGATGCTCTCAAGGAAAGGATTCAATGAGAAAGCCCTTTCCTTAGTTGGCAAAGAAATCGCCAACGGCAGCACAACAACGAGAAAAACGGCCAACTTCATTGTGATTTGCGTATGCAACAAGTGTACTGCGAAGAAAGGAAACCGTTGAAATATTTTAATCTCAATAAAATATGCTTTTGCTTGTTTTAATGCCTCATCAGAACCAAGTTCATATGACAAATGGTGCCTAAGCTGATGTTATATCCGAGAAAAAAGTTGTTATAGTATATCATCTCTTTTTTTTTAATTACGATCTGATTAAAATGCAGATCCGTATTCTCACTTAGTTTTACAAGGATCTGACAATATCCCATAAAAGGTTTTGTTCTGATGACCTTTATCGCCTTTACTTAAGTAGAATTTTCTAATGACGCTGTCTTCTGCACCACGTCATTTCGTCGCCTTAATAAGCACACTAGCTTGTTGTTACGACTTCACAATTATGCAAGCTTTCAAAAATACGCATTCTTGACGAAGGAGAGAAGTTAACAAAACAGTGCGGATATCAAGATATGATTTTAATCAGATTTATAGTTTTAGAAATTAATACTGTTTCGAAATAAATGGTTTTGATATTTGTTAAATCATTTTCTGAAGAGCATTACAGTCTATTAACAAGTGTCCAACTGTAATTAGTTCTTATTTTCGTTATTCGAAAAATGATTTGCGTTAATCTTGCATCTGTTGGTTTAAGGCCAGTCCACAGATGTAGAAGGATAACCTCGCCTGTTTGAATTTAAACTTGAAATACCTTTAATAAAATTCAGATTTTATGTGTTACTAAACCACGCATTGATTCAAAGAACTTTCGCCAGCGTGAATGCTCCTTGAAGCATATACTTATAACAATAATAACAATAACGTTGTAATAACATTGGCCTGACACAATTCTTAACTGTTAGCTTAACATTAACGCTACATAAAAAAACATAAGGGAAAAGTTTTTATCACAAATGAGGAGATTCGCTTGAACGTATCGATCACACAAGCCATTCGTACAATAACATTTTCTGCACCATTAACGAGAAATTCACAAAATTTGGAATACTATTATTAAACGGAAAGGTAAGTAAAACGAGGAATTTCCCTTTGTGATTAAAAAAGGAAAAAACAAACGAATACTGCAGAAATTGAAGCAAAATAAGTCACCAAAGAAATAGTTAAGCATTTTCCCTTTACTAGATGTGAAGTCATCTATTTCCATTGTTGGAATTCACTAGTTAAATCAGTGTAACAGTTTATTTTAAGCCAGAATGGATTTAATAAAAAGAAATCTGAGAATACCAAAGCGTAATTAAAAGCATAATCCGAACTCAAAATTGAGGCAGAATAGGAACAAAGGAAAGATTTACATGAAGGCCCTCGTAAAAGTACAAGAGAGTATTATGTATTATGTTTCAATAAGATTTGAATAATTATTCACTTATTCGATTTCCACAAGCAAAATGGTACAAGATATATTAGGTAAGTCCTATAATTGTCCGTAAAACATGATCTGTCGACAGCATTACTCCTAATTACAAAAGGTTCACAACTTACCGGTTGTAAGAGTTGAGTGTGGGGGATAGGTCGAACACTGGGTTGTGTTCGCTTTATAAAGAGATTGATACGTGACGTTTGTATGAAGGGCAAATCACACCCTATGAGAAGTGACAGGTTGTCCAAGATGTCGTACTCTTTCGACTTTTTATCTTAAGAAATACTTTAGCCTTAGTGATCTTTGACTGTAGATATGGTGTTTGACCGAAATGGAGGTCAGTAACATGTCACAGTCATTACACGCCTAACCTCGTAGGGCATTATTGTAAGTTCAAGATATAATGGCCTCTAAACACTAACTATTTATTTCAAAGATTGTGCGTCAAAACAAAAAAAAATCTTAACACATATCAAACCAAGTAAAGTTTTTTTTTATTTTAATCATATAAAGAGGTAGTATAATTAAAAGCCGTTTTCCGATGTGTGTTTGGTATGGAAAGGAGGTAAACTGGTTTGTACTTTTTGTTAATTTAATACCAACAGCATTTCACCCTGTCACGTAGTGCTAAGGTATTTCATATCTTCCAAAGTCAGAAACGAGCATTTTTGATATCATTTCAAATACACAGTCACACAACAAACATGTATATTATGATGAGTGTGCACATCATGATTCAGTCCCTACTGTAAATCAAAGCAAGTGATCCTATGTCACTCCAGAAATAATTCAGTGTTACACCTTTAGGTGCATGCAAAATAAGAAGAGTGTATGTTATTGAGTTAGTGTGTATTTTGAAGTTTGTAATCATGAAAGAAAAGTTCGATAATTTACATAATTTACATCATATAAATCGGTATTATTTGTTAGCTCACCTGGTTCACAGGACCAAGTTGAGATTATGCCAAACCTAGGCGTCCGTCAACCGTCCGTCCGTCAACAATCAACTTCTTCAAAACCACTGATCGGAGTTTAATCAAATTGTAGGAAGCATCCGTAGGTGAATGGGATTCAAATTTAGACAAATGATTGGGCTGACCCCCAAGGGGCCTCAGGGACATGGTCGAAAGGGGTCCTTTGGCAATATTCACATTAATGACTTCTTTTGATCTTAGCAATGTACAATTTTCATATTTCAGTGGTAGCAGCCCTAAGGGACTGGAATTAAACCTTTTATAAATAATAGGGCTGACCACCCAGGGCCCTGAGGAGCAGGATCAAAAGGGGTCCATTGGCAATATTGACATATTTTAAACGGGTTCACAAATATAATTTTAGATATGACTCAAGGGTCTGTCACGCACTTGAAGACTTAATTCCTGAGTCAGAACCTTGATTGAATGATTGAAATCCCCACCCCAAAACTATATATACAATTGCTGAGCATAAACAGACGATCACACATATGATTTTAGATTTGACCGAGGTTCTTTCACGCCTTTTCAGACTTAACTAGTTAAGTCATAACTATTAAACTAATTTCCAAATTAAGTGCGCGAGCCACCCGCTTTTCCGTTCCTGGTGAATTTATGTAATGTTGACAACGGTGTGTTGTTTACGTTTTGTACAATTATTTACGGCTGTACTGCACAAGTAAAACATGTTTCACATGCCAATCAAAAAAAGCCCAGTAGCATATCGTAAAAAAATAAAAATTCTTGTTGAGACACAATACTGACATTTCAGAAAGCATCAATTCAATATAATTTGGTCCTAAATTCCCCATAGGTCCATTCGGTGATCTTGCGTAACGTGATCACCTATCCGTCAGTCGGATTTTGTGATTCTATATTGTGTTACATGTAGATACTAAAATAAAATGTTTAAGAGATTGATCACAGACATTTGCGCTCCCTATAGATTGTCAAGCGTGCACGTCAACAAAACCTGGGGTCACGAATTACACTACAAACCCCGCGCTTTTCTGATGAAGGCATGATGATGCTTTTGCACTTGGCGTGACTTGAACAAACTAATAAATAAACCACCAAAATATAAGGTTTTCGTCCCAAATACGAGATAAATAAGGCAGATGATTAACATGATAAATTAGGATACGTTTCTAGCGAGAGGGAATTTCTATGGTCTGACGAGGAACCTATGGGTCGAAGATGTGGAAGCACACTACGTACATTACAAAAGGTATTAAATGCCCTCGTTACAGGCAAATAGAACCTGACTTGTGGTGTTCGAAAAAGCTGAGAGCAAATATTTGTACATATACGCAAGATACAGGATTAATTTTCCGTCAAACGCATGATCAGCGGTAAAGCATAGAGCTGTCAATGAGCCACGAGATGCGGGTTAAAGCCCAGTCAACGGCACAATCTTCATGCTATTCTTCGCCCTACGATACTATAATGCATCATACATGTCAAACCAAAAACAATAACGGCGTTTAGGAACAATAACCCGAGATAATAAATGTTATACAAATGGGATGTGCGATTGATACTTGAAGCCAGAGAACGGTTGATATTTTAACCAAAAGTTATCATAAAAAAAAAATTATAGCATATTTGCAAAGTTTGTTATCCAAAGTAGCACTTTTCAAATTTGACCCCTACCCAATCTGATTAAAATTATATCTTGATCTCCGCGCCGTTCCGTAAACTTCTCTCTGTTGCGTTAAGATCTGAGTAAATCCCATAGAGGGTCATGTCCCGATGACCTTTCGCATTAGCCAATCAAATTACTACTGGCAGAATCTCGACAGTGAAATTTTGAGGCGACAAAGCTTGCATAAACACATTTTTCCGTTTAGTCATTTAGTCACTAAACAGTTCGAGCGGAATAATGTAACGAAATGGCAGGTCGTTGGAAAATTATTTTAGTGTTAAGTAAAGAGGCGACAAAGGTCATCTGGACGTGACCTCTTATGGGATGTTGTCAGATCCTTGTAAAACGGAGTGAGAACAAGGATCTGTATTTTAGTCAGATTGACCCCTACCAAAACCGGAAATTGATTTTTCAGCCATTTTTTTCCTCATTAAAATTGATTGGAATTGTTCACAGTATGTTGCTGAAGCAATTTCATCATTTGAAGTATCATGTAATAAAGAAAATGCTGTTTTAATATTTTAAGATCAATGACCCCTGTAAACTTGAACGTGGGGCTAGGTCATTCATATTTTCACACCTGAGAATACCTTTACATTTTATATATGAGATATCAAGGTTTTGGGCTTTGTAGAACTTGAGAAGAAGTTTGTGCTGTTTTTCTACCCAAAACAGCACTTTTCAAATTTGACCCCTACGTAAAACCGGAAGTTGACATTTTAGAAAAAAAATGTTTCCCTATAAATGTTATTTATTTCTCATTCTGAATAATATATCCGAAAATTAATTCATTAAAATCAGCCGTTTATGAGATATAGCATTTAGAGATAAAACCGGAAATGACGTCAAAGCGGCCATTTAGTTGATGAATTTAGGACTATCGGAGATATCTGGAGGTAACACTTACATATCAAGTTAACATAATTGAAGCTGTAAGTTTACGTCTAGAACAAAAATGAAACATAATCAAAATGTCGGCACAAATAGAATATATAGGGGAATTTTCAAAATGGCATACTTCCTAAACGGGAAGTGATATTGAAAAACCGAAGATATCAATTTCATCGGATTGACATGCTATTGTTATCTGTAAAAACTTAAAAATAGATAAACCTTTGACCTCTGGCGACCTTTTTACTTAAAATATTTAATAAAGCATTGATGACAATTTTTCTTTTAGTTTCATTAGGGTATGAATTTATCTATTTTTTTGCGCGTAACGGATTCTTATACAAGTTTGCAAGCAAATTTTATTTCATAACCCTATGAAACTAAAAACTAGTTGACATCAACGCTTATAATTTATTTTTGAAACTTATTTTCAAATTTAAAACATGTTTTTGTGCAATTTGACTGATTTACAACGGATTATTTTTTACAAATCAATACGCAACGTCAATTACCGTATTGTGACGTCACATTTTCGCGACATTTTCGGATTTTATTTCATAGAGGTATGAAAAGAAATCTCAACCAATCAGAAAGCCGCATTCTCCATACAATCAATGGAAAATTAATTACATGTACTCGTAGAAGAAAACAATGTGTTCCCCAGATGTATCCTGTAATGATATGCCCTTGCAAAAGATTTAAGTTTAACGGTGTTTGAGTTATAGCCATTTACACAGTATAAGGTATTAACACACTTGAGCGAGTCAAAACTACATCAGATTTACTTCAAGCCTTATATCCTACAACATACTAAAAGTTCACATAAATTTCACATTGCACAAAAATAAATGTTCAATGAATCAATTTTGATATTAGTAACTTCAAAGAAAGTACTGAGTATTGCTTTGAATCTTCATTTACTTGTACCTCTAGGCAAAGTTGATACACTTTTTTCATAATTGATCCTGTTATGACAAAAGTGATTTCAATTTTTAAATCGTGAACTTTCCATTTCTTGATAGTACATCCCAATTTCTCGAACCTATGGTGTTTACATTTCGCAGTTGATTCGATATTCTCGTCCTTGCTCTAAATATCGTGATTTTTGTGATCGACATCGACTGCTGACACAACCAACACAAGGATTCAGTTCATGCATTCCACTCCTTTTTTATTATTTTAATAAATGTCTTGAGTCTGTACCTGTATTTCTGCATTATAGCTGTTTCTTAGTTATGCAATAGATTTTAAACTTATGAGCTTGCTTGGTTCTATTAAGCCGTCGGTATCTGGTTAGTAGGCAGTATTTGATTGCGTATATATATTAATGCAACAATAACTATATTTATATATATATTAATGACAATTATCGATTTTTTTAATGTGTAAAAATGCTTTTATAAGTTGTGTGTGTGTCTGCTTATTAATTATGTAATAAAGTATACTGTTATTATACTTTGATTTCATGTTAATTTAAAGCTTACGTTTCTGGTCTCGCAAAGTCCGATAAACTCATAGGGCTAGGTAAGGAGCCATGCTTGTTAACACTGGTTACAAGTAAATCGAGTCGGTGAATATATTCATACGCGTCATTGATTGGTGTTGCGTTTTTGGTGTCAGTTATACTCGCAGACTGAACATCTTTCTATATAGTTAATATCGTGACTTTGCCATCCAAATGTAAATAGTTTCAAATTATGGCGATAAATGAGATACAACGGTTGAATTGATGCTATTAGTTTATTTGTTTGCAGAGGATACAATACTCTTCATCAGGGTTTCCCACAATGTGCTTTAACGGGTAGCAGCGCTGGGACTTGGAGTAGGGTCTGGGATATGCATGAAGTGAGCAAGCTCCTGTAACCTGTGGATGAAATAAGAATTGATACATTAGACAAATCAGCTCTTATATAGCATTCATCTAAATATAAACGGCCTGAAGACGTGTCCGCAAAGGCAGTTTTACTCTTGCGACTAAGCATAGGCCATAGCCTTACAAAATACTAATAACTTACTTATATATAGCAAAAAAAACACTTCTAATCAGGTATCTACCACATACTTTTTTATATAAAGAAATAAAAGTCAAAATCATTGTCATGTATATGACCATGTTAAACATCTCATGATCAGTATTATTACATCAGAAATATAATATACAATATATATACTAAATACAAACTACGCAAAAAGAAGTAGTTTCTTTGAAAACTAATATTTGTATTCGATTGATTTAAGCAGGAAAAAATTATAATTTAAATAATGTTGTGTATAAGATATTTGGTCTATTTTTGTTTTGTTTCGCGTCCTATTAACAGCTAGTGTCAATTAAGGATGGCTTCCGAGCAATGAGATGTGAGTGTATGTGCTGTGCTTGTATTGGGGACCCTGCGTTTTTTTCGGTGGAAGCCTCCTTGAGATAGACCAGAACTGTTACCATTTTAAAATGCTTTAAAGTGTACTGCCGAAGGTCCCCAGAATAATACCCCGACCGGTCGTATAAGATTTTCAACAGGTTCAGTGTTGATATATTCGTTTAAAGTCATATCAAGTAGCCGATATCCTTCTAAACAGCGTTCTCCTTCCTAATGTCTCTCTTGACACTACCTTACTTTTGGACTTTAGATGAAAGTTCGGCCCTGTGAGGAATGCTTTGGGTTCTGTCCGCTAGCAAAGACATACCAGAATCTCTAACAATGGTAGTTATCACTCCCTGCTTGACGCTTAGTATTAAGGGAATGCAGCCAGTATCACTATAATATGATCGGCGGGAGTGTTCTGCTGAGGTCTTTTCGAGAATATTTCAGTGTGGTAGCACTTTAAATCGGCACAAGATCCTGACTATCCCAAGAAGGCCTACACGAACATAACACAGTATTTCAAACACACACGCATTCAACACATGCATCAACATTGCACATATCGGGAGGCGATCTTTGAAAGACCCTTGCTGTTAATAGGACGTAAAAACTATCAAACAAATCCACACTGCAGCCTTGAAATGCAAACGCAAACGAACCCAACACATACATTTAATATCATTGCCGTGAGGTCACCCTTAATTGACCTAAGCTGTTAATGTAATAGAATATAAGCTATCAAAGCAATCCAAATCTAGCTGTCAGTAGGACGACAAAAAAATCGAACCAAATCGAAATCAATATACTTACGATGTACACACCACAGGACAAGCAGTATGTGTGATGACGTTGACTGTACCTGCTGCGATTTGTTTGTCTATAAGATCGTTACATTCAGTGGTACATTCTACTTTCCTGGCATCAGTTCCAAGCTGATCGATCAGATCGGTAGCTAGCAGTTTGATCTCATCTGCGTGAAATACATTCACTGAAAAAAACCCAGATATAATGCAACTGATAAAGTGTCATTTGGAGCTAATACGAGACAGTCTAAAGTTTTATTGTGCATACTATACAATTGATACCATCCATATAATAAGCATATACATGTCTGTGTAATTCACTACTAGCATGGAGGTGTGCTTGGGTTGTACATTGCTTTATTGGTATTTGTTTTTAGTGGGACCCAACATTTACCGGTATCTTTTACTTCAAACTCTTTGCGTTACATTAAATTCAATCTGAATTTGTTTACTAGCAACGTAGCTAAAGGGCGGCGTCGAGACAAGATTGTTTCCTGATGTGTCATTCATAAATTATCCCATGTTATCTTAAACCTTTAAAAAAACATGTGGAACAGGCAACAAATTGCAAGTCATAATGGTATGCTTTATATAAAGAAAGAAAACAGTAAATGGAATTATAATCGATTCAAAAACCAGAAATGGCATATTTATAATTACAATTGCATGGAGAAAGGTTCAGTAAGTAATATTCTGTACAGTTTCCCATATTACAACATTAGTGACAAGCTTTAGTTTTTTAGACACGCTCGGAATGACAATGGTTTCTGATGGGTCATCCCACGTTATATATTACAACGAAAAGAGGCAAAAATTGTGAGTCAAAAACGTATGCTTTATATCAGGAAAGAAAAAAAGTCAATTAAATCATCATCGATTATGAAAACAGAAATGGCATATTTATAATTACTATTAAGAAAACAATTGCATGGAAAATGATTCAGTAAGTAATATTCTGTACAGTTTCCCATATTACAACATTAGTGACAAGCTTTAGTTTTTTAGACACGCTCGGAATGACAATGGTTTCTGATGGGTCATCCCACGTTATATATTAAAATGTAAAAAGGCAAAAAATGTGAGTCAAAAACGTATGCTTTATATAAGGAAAGAAAATGTCAATTAAATTATCATCGATTATGAAAACATAAATTACATATTTATGATCACTCTTTAGAAAATATTGGAATAAATAGATTCATTGTTAGTATTATTCTGTACAGTTTATCATATTACAATATTAATGACAAGCTTTAGTTTTTAAGACACGCTCGAAATGACAACTGTTGCTAGGACGTGAACAGAAAGAATCAGATCCCTAGCGAACAAAGAAAAGACATGAAAAACACAAGAATTTACTTACAGACGCTCTCAAGGAGAGGGTTCAATGAGAAAGCCCTTTCCTTATTTGGCGCAGACATTGCCAACGGCAGAACAACAACAAGGAAAACGGCCAACTTCATTGTGAATTGCGTACTGGCAGCAAAGGGTGCTACGGGGAAAACATAAAAATGATCACATATAAACACAAAAGAATGCGAATCATCAGTGTGAACTTAGCAGTTAATATGATCGTAAAGCGAATAAAACCAAGCCAGACTAAAACCACTTCGTACAATTTCTCTCGAGAAATAAATGCCAATTTGGCTAAGGATTAAACTTGCCAGATTTCCTAAACTCTTGATTTTTTTTAAGCAAATATTACCGTTGTTTTGACTCTTAAACCAAGATCAATGAGCAATAACGACTAAATATACAGAACGTTTGCTAAATAGGTCTTTTTATCAATGATTGGAATACAGAAGCGATTTTCCAATGCTTTCTTCAGGGTCGAAATGCATGTATCATGAATGATAAAAGAGACTGGAGCACTATCAAGAGTATTGCACAAACTTCATAGCATGAACTGTCAAGCAAATGTTAAAGATAAGCTGACGTACTGCTGACATACATCGTTGAAACTTGTCTGAAATTCAGAACACACCAAAAATAACTTTAGAGATGACGTAACACACACATGTGCTGCACCTTTTAAATCTAGTAATAGATACAGCATGCCGAAAATTATGAATTCAACTGCACCATACAGCTGTTTCTTAACTACAATGTTTAAAGATTAAACCCATACCAACCATCAAGGTCGTATGAATACGACGGGTGGCAGCGATAGTGTCAACTAAACCTACAATTCACCATGGTACATTCCCCGGTCTTTGAGAAGAACCGGTTGCTTTGTTTTCTCGCTTATGTACTTCAACTTCGGCACATTGCCACAGAAGGCGCTTACAATGCTTATTAGGAATGAATACAATTGAAAAAGTTACATATTATGATTTTGCATCAAGGTGTAAACTGTTATCTGATATCATGACCTGAACGACGATTTAAATGATTACAACATAACATGAATAACAACGATGAAGGTGAACGTAATACACTCGCGTGTAAAAGTACATAATGAAAAAGAACCAAGCATGTCGAATATACTGCTTGTAACTCGGTGTTATCAAAACAGCAAGTGTTTTGTACGTTACTGGTAATTGTATAACCAAGACTTCAACACTTACCAATGTAGGAAGCAGGAGTGGGACGAACAATGGGTTATGGACAGTTTATATAGAGAAAGGCGTTCGTAACAAAGTGCAAAGATCAAAACTTCGGAAACAAACAGATGTCCATAATGTAGGATTGTCTGAATATACACGACAAAATAGATAACGGTAAAACAAATGTGCGGCTTGCTGTTCAACCGCTTTGACTGTACAATCGCTGAATAAAATATTTTGAAATAAAATGAATTAAATCGACTACAGCTTGATGATTCAATCGGGCAATATTACATATCGAGTAATAATTAAAAGTCTAATGATCACTACGTCAGTAAAATTCAACAGAAGTAACTTGTTGATTTTAATCTGATTTATTTGCAAACCTTATACTTATTCCTTTACTTTGATTAAAGTCTCTTTAAAACTGGTTGTCCGGATATGCATTCGCTCAGTTTTCAAAGAGTCTTTTTAAAATTTTGTGGGAAAACACAGACAATACAATATGAAGATGTGTCCTCTGATATAGCTTTGAATTGTAGAACCTTTACTTAAGGACTGAATGTCTATTTTGTTGTTTGCATCGGCTGATGAAGTCAAATGAACCTCGCGCAAATGAAATGAACTGCGGGGCAGTTCATATACCATTTGTACGAGGTTCACTTGACTTCATCAGCCGATGCAAACAACAAAGGAGACATTCAATCTTTTTATTTACGTAAACTATTTTTAAATTCCCGCCATTCGCATGTACTTTAAGCTGCCGGTGTCACACGGTGCTTTACCTTTGTTACATTGTTGCACACTTATCGGCATGCATGTACATACGCGGAACTACTGATAGATAGCAACACAAAAAAATGTAGTCAAAAGAGACAAGATTTTTATTTCTTTTTATTTTTATATGTGTTGTTATCATACCTCTCAAACGTTTGTTTTCATTAAGTACTTATTGATTGAAATAAATTTCATGTATCAAATGAATTACTAAAGTGTTTTTAGAGCAGTTTGCATCGCACAGCAGTAAATAAATGCCGTTGTGATTTGGTCACAGTTGAAGCGAGTCAAATAAAGTTGTAGGAAGTCAGATTTCGGTTAGGCCTAAGCATATTGAAAACGTCCCATAACAGTCAGTGGATTTAGGTATGCATAGCTTATTGATGAATGTATGATGAATGATATTGGTGACATGAAATCAACTGGATTAGTGATTTGACGATTTTTAATTTGGGACATTAACCGAAAACTTCAAGCTTTAAAGGCAAGCACACGGTACAGTCACGTATTAACAAGGTGCAGGTGCCTGAAAATTCGTTACATCTGGTGGGCCAAGAAGTCACAATTTTGATAAAGCACCTGGATACCTTTCTATTGGTAAATTATGACGTAACAGACACATATGTTGTATCTTTTAAATTTAGTTATACTTACAGTATGCCGAGAAATTGAATTAAACTGCATCATACAGATGTTTCGTCCTCCTATGACTCTTCGGTGATGCTAGGGGCCAAAAGGTGGAAATCCACAATTTCTAAACTAATGTAGAAGCGGAAGAATCATGTGCGTAAAACGTTTCTATTTGATGAATTTAGAAGTAAAATCTAAACTTGTTCTGTATAATTTCAAATCGTATACTACGAAGATGTGTATATTATGTAGCGTGCGACTACTCAAATGAGATAAACTGTGGCTATGGAGGCTCTAGCAAACCTCGGGGACTAAACAATCCACCAGCAGAGGTTGCCACCCCCTATCAGTAAAGTTAACGTAACACACACACATATGTTCCACTTTTAAAAGAGGAATTAAACTGCGATATATAGATGTTTCGTCCTCTTAGAACTCTTCAGTGATGCTAGGGGCCAAAAGGTGGAAATCTAAAATTTCTAAACTAATGTTAAAGCCGAAGGGTCAGATGCGTAAAGCCCCTTTAATTTATTAATTTAAATAAGTAAAATTAAACTAGTTCTGTATAATTTGTAATTGTGCACTATGAAAAAGTGTATATTGTATATTGTGAATTTAAATATTAAGTAAAATTAATCAAGTAAAATATTTCGTCTTATACATATTAATGCAACAATAACTTGTTTTGATCGATTTCTCGTATTTTATACAGAAAGTTAACATGAATTGACACAAGAGAAGACTTTAGCTAGTACTACACAGGGGCTTGTTCTCAGTTCAACTGAGAAACAAGGTTCCTATGGATACGGCCAAACCCTGACATACATTCTAATATCATGACTATATTAGTCTCTTTATGCCTAGCAATTGTATAGTTTGGGTGGGGATTTCAATCATTTGAAAGTTAGGACACAGAAGTTAAGTCTACAACGGTGTGGCATACCCCTTGAAAAAAATATCACGATTGTGATTGTATCTTTACATGGCGGGTGTCGTCGATGAAGCAGAAAACGCTTACTCCTCCGAAACACCTGGTATTATTCTATTGTATTTTTACAAGAGTCTCTATGTAAATCTTTCATGTTTAATCGATTTTGAGTTTGGATTATGATTTTGGTAACTCTTTGATATTCTCTTATTTATTTATACTTGGCAATTGTATATATAGATTTGGGGTAAGAATCTCAGCTGTATAAAAGTCATGACACAGGAGTTAAATCGGCAAGCGCGTTGTGGACCCTGGCAAGAAGCGATGTAAAAGGATTTTCCTCTGTTTTCCTAATTGCGCCCAGTCCCTCTGGCGCCTTAGTGAGCAGTCACCATCTATGCAATGCCCCTTGGATGTCAGAGTCGCCATTTATACAAAATCTGTGTTTCTGACCAAATTTGTTAATAAAATCCATTGATAACTAGAAGCAATTTGAAGTAAATGTTGACGGACCTACGGACGGACGGACGGACGACGCGCCACGGCTGAGCTAAGTTGAGCTAACAATCGACCTTATCTGTCCAACTCGTCCAATTTAGAAAGATTTCTGTGATTTTCACCACGAAATAAACAGAAATCTGCAGTCAAATTCGTTTTTTGACCAACCGCTTTGCAATATACACAAACTGAATCATGTTATCCTCATGATGGCTAAAGCGTTGACAACGAAAACGAAGTGGATTTTATGCGTAATCCTTGAACAACTTCGATTGCAAAAATCTTAAATAGAGAATATCAGAAGAATAGGAAAATGACAAAGGAATTGTATTTGATGACATTGTATATACACTTAGAGGTCGTCACACGTGTTAAGGAATCAAATGCCTTTCGTAAAAACTGAACACAATTCTTTATATGAACAAGATGCAATGGACCTTACTCGTGTTCTTCATCCTTGGTTTCCTTGTAATGTTCTAAGAGAGATGACATAACACACACGTTGCACTTTTTAAAATTTAGTAAGATAGTGTAGGCAAACTTGAATTAAACTGCATGTCGCCCTTGATACAACCTCATATTTGGCAATGTTTTCATTATAAAGTGACCAAAATCGGTGTTCTGTTGGGGACCTTTGGTAGTATACTTCAGTGTGGTAGCACTTCAAATAAGCAAATAATATCCTGACTATCGCAAGAAGGCATACACGAACATACCGTAGCCTCCCAAATATACTTGCTCTCAACACTAACCCACATCGCATACACTGGGAGTCAGTCCTTAAATGACCCTGGCTGTTTTAAGGACGTAAAACAATCACCCAACCAAACAACCAAAACTTAAACTGCATCATACAGCTTTTTCGTCCTTTTAGTGATGCTAGTGGCTAAAAGGTTGGAATCGAAATTTGTTTATTTAATGTATTGTATTGTGAGAGATTATGATAGTGAACCCCGCCCAAAAGTTTCCTGGTTTGGGACAAAAAATCAAAGTTGTATTCACATTTAAGTAATGTTTACAATGCTTTTTCTATATATATATGTATATTGTTATATTGTTGTCAATTACAATGTTCTATGAATAATCTGTGAAAACTTAAATCAAAATATTGTTACTCTCTTGACAGATAACAATACAAATATTCATACTATTTTATTAATATGCATGTATTCGGCACTTTGGTGTGTATTGGTTAAGTTCCTGCGTACTATTTTCGCTGATCGAAAGTTTGGTTTTATTAGGCTTTATTTCCTTTTGGCAGCAAAAGTCATTTAAGGGCGGTTTTCCAGTATATGTGTTTTGGTTGTGTGTTTTAACTGCATAATTATGTATGGTCGTATCTCTGTAAGCCAACATTTTTAATTTGCCAACAGGGTAGTTTGTTGTGATAGGGGTTATAGTCCTTTTCCATAAAGTAGTCTCAGTTCCATCACTGTACTTCTTAATTTTAAAAGATACTGTTGCAAAAATATAAATATGATGTTTTTGTATATAATAGGTCTTTCCCTTAAAGAGTATTGATGATTGATTTTTATACGTTCTTAATGCCAAATCATATCAAAATTTAATTACTTCATTTTTATTAGTACATGTTTGCTTGGATACGTATGTATGACTTTTTAATACCAACTTACTCAATAATTTAATACCCCTAGAACGTGAGGTCTATTTAATCAAAAGTATTGTTTTCATTACCTCACTACAAGCTCATTAACCATTTAAGTCATTTGTTGCCTTAAATCTTGCGATTTTATCAGTACATGATACAGTGCAAATATATAAACAGTGCAAAATACAAATAGATATAGTGTGGAGAACGATTTCACTTTAAAATGTATTCATCGTTTGTTAAATTCGAAAGATCCATGTTATTTCTGGTTTCAAAAAGTTGTACAATTTTTGCATATTTTTGTTTTCTATGGTAATACGATTTGATGAAACGTTTTTCATAATGACTACATTTTTTATGAAATGGTACGCGCCAATGTCGCAATACGAAAAAATCCTTCTAATTCAATCAATTTTATTAAGGATCTGTTCTTGTGAGGTTTTTAATCGCGTTCAAATCTCGTTTTGATATGACGTGATATACTTTGTAATATCTAACAATTTATTATCAATTTCGATAGCAAATATGCATATGAAAAAATGTAGCAAATGATTGAATGATTAAAAAATGACAATTATTGCGGCCATTTTAATTTTAGTATTTTCTTTCACTTCACGAACGACCGATGACTTTTGTGCTTGATTGATCAGTTTAAAATCCCAGTGTGTCGTCATTTTTCATAATAGCAAGTTCATTTTTGCAGTACAATTTCTTTATATTGATTATCAAGACACTATTATGCAACAAAGATTTTTTTTTTGCATTTTGGGCATGTTTTTTTTTAAAGATTTAGTGTAATTGAAGCAAATTTGATTTTTGACTCAAGAATGGTGAAAAATAACACATTTTATAGTGGGACAAAAAACCAAGCCCGCTACCCCTCAGTTTTTATGACTGTCTTGGTATCAGAAGCCCATTTCCTTTTAATCTGCCAAATATCAAAAAAAAAGTTTGTCGGCAAATTTTTTTGATAAGCATTAAATCTGCAAAATGGACGAAAAATGAAGTATTTTCTCAATAAAGAGGTAACTAAAATGTATTTGCTCATTTTGGTATCTTTGAGCGTGTATAGCACAAAAAGTGTTCATTACCAAATAATTCTTTTTATGTTTTATTTTATGCAATGAACTCCCTTTTCCAATAAAAGTTAGTTGTCAGAAAACTTAGACTTTTCACAAGAGAAGATCCTTAAGCCGTCCTATTTCAATATTCAGTATATGAGACGAAAATCTAATTTTTGCGATTTGTTTAAACAAAAATGTTTTGTTAAATACGATTCAAGACAAAATTACCGCTAATACATTTTGATGACACATTTATAAATATAGTCAATACATTATTGTTGAAAATATCTGTCATTCTATATATATTGAATAGTCATTAATGCCTTACCCTCATTCTCTGTTTGAAACAAATATCCCAAACCTATTCTAAACAGTTTGTTTCTTATACTATCTGTCCACTAAGTGCCCTTTTCAACCATTCCATTATGACATGCAACTGTCTTAATTTTTAACTTCAAGCAAATATTTGAAAATTCTAAACTTTCGAATAATGATAAACGGAAGTCCTCCTAATGCATGATTGATCATTGTGTTTGGCGTCAATATTAGGCGCCTTATGAGTCCCCAACACTTCTGATCCCTAATTTAATTTTTTTCCGACAAAAGTGTCAAAAAAACTGAATTCGGTTTTGAAATTGAAATATTTACTTCTACAATTATTCATAATTGCAATTTAATCTTTTCGACCTGGTTTAGCTATGTGCTCTTGTCCATAATTTTCCGTGATACATCACAATTTTTTTCACAATCGAGTACTATTTAGTTCATTAATAATTTTCCATATTTATCTTTATTTCTTCAAAATAAAGAGGATATTCAATGGTTTGCCGTTTAATATCAAATCAATCTGATTAAAATCATATCTTGATCTCCGCGCGTTCCGTAAACTTCTCTCTGCTGCGTTAAGATCTGAGATAATCCAATAGAGGGTCATGTCCCGATGACCTTTCGCATTAGCCAATCAAATTACTACTGGCAGAATCTTGACAGTGAAATTTTGAGGCGACAAAGCTTGCATAAACACATTTATTTGTTTAGTCATTTCGTCACCAAAAAGTTCGTGCGGAATAATGTGACGAAATGGCTTGCTGCAAGATGACAGGTCGTTGGAAAATTTTAGTGTCAAGTAAAGGGGCGACAAAGGTCATCTGGACGTGACCTCTTATGGGATGTTGTCAGATTCTTGTAAAACAGAGTGAGAACAAGGATCTGTATTTTTATCAGATTGAATATCAAATATATTTCACGAGTATGGCATATTTTTTATATTTTCACGAGTGCGTAGCACGAGTGAAAATATTAAAAAAAAATCTGTCATACAAGTGAAATATATTTGATATTAAACGGCAAACCATTTAATTTTTCTTTTTATTACATTTCGAAAGAGGACTTAGATACTTTAATTTTTTTTCTTGGGCTACTTGCCTACTGCAAAGGAGCTAAGTCTAGGCTACTGTAATCCGTCGAAATCACAACCCGTCGGGTCCAGTACACAGCTCATTGGAATAAGGTGATCGGAAAAGTTGAACCATACTCATTTTTCAATTCATTTCATATTAAATCCTGTAGCAGTTCCCATCAATATTTACTATTGATGCCATTTCTTCAAGACCATCTTTCCCCAAGAGGCAAGTTCTAGCAGACGACAACAATATGCCGAGCCTCCAAGATTCGATCAAGGGGAACAACTCATACAAAAGTTCCGGTATGACGTGACAAAAATGACCCAGTGGAAAACTACCCACCGTTGAAAGCTACGGCGGGTCACTTTTTCACGGGACAAATTATAGAAATATCGAATGGGGTAATTTTTCTACAGATGACCGTGTAAGATTCCTTCTGTTAAATAACGACCCCGGGTAACTTTTGCAACGTAGAATAATGACCCGGGTATTATTTTTTGTTCATTTTAATTTGCTCTGCCCTTCAAAATACTCTCCACCAGCCAGAACACACATTTTTAGCCGGTCAATCCATTTTTGGAAGCATTTTTCATACTCTTCAATGGGTACACCCATCAGATA
This sequence comes from Mimachlamys varia, assembly GCA_947623455.1. Taxonomy (NCBI): domain Eukaryota; kingdom Metazoa; phylum Mollusca; class Bivalvia; order Pectinida; family Pectinidae; genus Mimachlamys; species Mimachlamys varia. The sequence goes on along the minus strand of OX392538.1, from coordinate 34,719,316 downwards.
CTGATAAACAGCAGATCCAAGGGCATTTCTCGAATTGTATCTCCTTCCAGACAAATGATATTTAAGTTTTGGAAAGAAAAAATAGTCACAGGGGGCCAAGCCTGGCGAATAATACGGAGGGTGCGGAAGGACGGTAACCTTCTCTGACTCCAAAACGTCAGTCACAATACGTGTCTTGTGAGCGGGTGCATTATCATGCAAAAGTCGAACATACTTAAGTCCTGTTTTGGGGCGGCGATTTTTGTAGTAGTTCTTCAACTTTCTCAGAACAACCTTTTTATAGAACTTGCCTGTGATCGTTCTGCCTTTTGGCACCGGGACTTGAATAGCTGGACCCTTATTAGTGAAAAAAATAGCATACAAAAACTTCTTTACCGTTCGTATTCGTTTGGCAATACTTGGGCGTCTGGCATTTTTAGTGGCCCATATTCGGTTGGCCACCTTCCGCTTTGGTTCAAAATTTTACACCCAGGTCCCATCACCAGTGATTATATTATCAAAAGCCTTTTTTTCTATATTTTGTGTACATTTTGAGAAGTTTTTTTGCCATTGTTACACGCGTCTTCTTTTGCCCATCCGTTAACAAATAGGGTAAATCACGGGTAAGGTGTAAAGGGCATATTTATATAAAACAGTATATAATTGACTTTCCATTGTTTCCAAAAACATCACCTGCCTATTGTTTAAATATATGTTGGCGTTCTGATGATGTAATATGTTCGTGCAAGCCGATTTAAAGTGCTACCACACTCACGTAAACTGCCGGAAACCCCAGCAGAATACCCATCGGTCACTTTATACTGAAAACGGGTAAACCTGTCGTTAAACTAGCATAATGCTGAACAGGGGAGTTGTAACTCCTACGTTTTAAGACTTGTATGCCTCAGACATATTTTATAATTTATAATCATTGTCATCCAAATGAAAGTAGTTGCAAATAAGGTGATAAATGAGATGCGACAGTAAAATTCATGCTATTTCTTTATTTGTTTAAAGGAGATCAAAAACTTCATCATCAGGTTTTCCCCACAATGTGCTTTAACGGGTAGCAGCGCTGGGACTGGGGTTTGGGATATGCATGAAGTGGGCAAGCTCCTGTAACCTGTGGGTGAAATAAAAATTGATACATTAGACAAATCAGCTCTAACGTGACATTCATCAAAATATTAACGATCTGATCATACCTACATCATACTCATAACTGATTTATATATATAACGAAGTAAAAATTAACCTTATTATCGCGTACCTACATTATACTTATAACTTTCTTATGTATAACGAAATAAAAGTCAAAATTGTTGTCATGTATATGACCATGTTAAACATCTCATGATCAGCTTCATTATATACAGTATTTTCACTGAATAATATCTATGCAAAATGGATCGATGCAGTTTCTGAAAATACTAGGTAACTTATGTCATTCGAATGATTTAAGCAGAAAAATGTTACTAACAATTTAAATAATACAATTTTTTAATATTTGGTTTGTTTTTGTTTTGTTTCTCGTCCTATTAACCGCTAGTGTCAATTAAGGATGGCTTCCAAGCAATGAGATGTGAGTGTATGTGTTGTGTTTGTATATGGGACCCTGCGGTATTTCGGTGTAAGCCTCCTTGCAATAGACCAGAACTGTTACCATTTTAATATACTGCTAAAGGCCCCCAGAATACAAGCCTGATCCGTCGCATAATTTGTTCAACAGGCTTAGTGTTCATATATTCGTTTAATGTCATATCAAGTAGCTGATATCTTTTAAGCACCTTAGACGCTTAGCATTAAGGGAGTGCACCCATTATCCCTATAATATGAACGGGGGATGAGGGGGTGTTCTGCTGAGGTCTTTGGGAGTATATGTCAATGTGGTAGCACTTTAAATTGGCAAAAGATCCTAATTATCGCAAGAAGGCCTACACGAACATAACACAGTGTCTCGAATACACACATTCAACACATGCATCCACACTGCACACATCGGGAGGCGATCTTTCAAAGATCCTGGCTGTTAATAGTACGTAAAAACAAATCCACACCAAACCAAAAGAAATAATTTTAGAACATACCACAGTCTTTAATTACTAACGAACCCAACACATACATTTAAATCTCATTGCCGTGAGGTCATCCTTAATGGACTTCAGCTGTTAATGTAATGGGATATAAGCTATCAAAGCAATCTAAACCTAGTTGTTAGTAGGACGACAAAACAATCGAACCAAATCGAAATCCATATACTTACGATGTGCACACCACAGGACAAGCAGTATGTGTGATGGTGTTGACTGTACCTGCTGCGATTTGTGTGTTTACAAGATTGTCACATTCAGTGGTACATTCTCCTTTCCTGGCATCAGTTCCAAGCTGATCGATCAGATCGGTAGCTAGCAGTTTGATCTCATCTGCGTGAAATACATGCACTGAAAAAAAGTTCAGATATAGTGCAACTGATAAATTGTCATTCTGAGCTTATTCGAGACAGTCCAAAGTTTTTTTGTGCATACTATAATGATACCATCAATATAATAAGCATATACATTTCTGAGTAATTCACTACTAGCATGGAGGTGTGCTTGGGTTGTACATTGCTGTATTGGTATTTTTGTATAGTGGGACCAAGCATTTACCGGTATTTTTTACTTCAAACTCTTTGCGTTACATTAAATTCAATCTGAATTTGTTTAATGGCAACGTAGCTAAAGGGCGGCGTCGAGACAAGATTGTTTCCTGATGTGTCATTCATAAATTATCCCATGATATATTAAACGTTAAAAAAATATGTGGAACAGGCAACAAATTGCAAGTCATAATTGTATGCTTTATATAAAAAAGAAAGCAGTAAATGGAATTATAATCGATTCAAAAACCAGAAATGGCATATTTATAATTACAATTGCATGGAGAAAGGTTCAGTAAGTAATATTCTGTACAGTTTCCTATATTACAAAATTAATGACAAGCTTTAGTTTTTTAGACACGCTCGGAATGACAATGGTTTCTGATGGGTCATCCCACGTTATATATTACAATGAAAAGAGGCAAAAATTGTGAGTCAAAAACGTATGCTTTATATCAGGAAAGAAAAAAAGTCAAATAAATTATCATCGATTTAGGGGATAGAACGTTGTTTTGAGTGGCTATACTGGCGATTAGAACATGAAATTTGGTTTGAACTCGAGACCGATAGGTCGAGAGTTTAAACCAAATTTCATGTTCTAATCGCCAGTATAGACACGAAAAATAACGTACTATCCCCATTCTAACACTCATTGACAATTTTGATACACTAACATGTTTAGATACATTGTATTTCCTTGCTACAAGTACGTAGTAAAGTACTCTGTGACCTGGCTGGTAAGGTGTCTTTCTATAGCCAACTGTGACCAATCGGAAGGAAGCTTTCAAAAGTCAGTCAGTTAGCCACGCCCATACATGGTACTAGCGAGCGCTTGGTCTGGATGTTGACGAGGCGGAATATTTGGAATTTAATTCTTCGTGAACGTATGTAACGACATCCTTGGATTAAATATTGACAAAATGTCTACAATTCTATGTCAGTATGCTTGCCAATATGTTCGTATCGACAAAATCGTGTGTTAAGATCTTTTAAAATTTGTGCAAATGCACACGACACTGTCACAGCGAAATGATTTCGGAGAGAGCTGCCTACACATGGATGGAATTAACGTTTCATGAATAAATGGAGGTAAGAACATGATATGATTACGGTTTATCCTTACTTTATTCAGCTAATACATTCAATCGGTCCTCTCTGCTCTGATGCTAACTTGACGTACGCCTATGATGCAGTGGAATCAATGTTCATCGATAGATGGGGATCCCATCACGACGCCATTTTGCTTTCGGTAGACACGGGGCGTGGCTTAAGCTCGATGGGAGGAGCTTGATACGATTGATCATGATTGACCATGATTCTATCGCGAATTAGAACATAGTCAATATCCAATCAAAGCGCGTATTACAAACGTATCGTGTTAGAATATGAAAACAGAAATGGCATATTTATAATTACTATTAAGAAAAAAAATGCATGGAAAAAGATTCAGTAAGTAATATTCTGTACAGTTTCCCATATTACAACATTAGTGACAAGCTTTAGTTTTTTAGACACGCTCGGAATGACAATGGTTTCTGATGGGTCATCCCACGTTATATATTAAAACGTAAAAAGGCAAAAATTGTGAGTCAAAAACGTATGCTTTATATAAGGAAAGAAAATGTCAATTAAATTATCATCGATTATGAAAACATAAATGACATATTTATGATCACTCTTAAGAAAATATTGGAATAAATAGATTCATTGTTAGTATTATTCTGTACAGTTTATCATATTACAATATTAATGACAAGCTTTAGTTTTTAAGACACGCTCGAAATGACAAACTGTTGCTAGGACGTGAACAGAAAGTATCAGATCCCTAGCGAACAAAGAAAAGACATGAAAAACACAAGAATTTACTTACAGATGCTCTCAAGTAGAGGGTTCAATGAGAAAGCCCTTTCCTTATTTGGCGCACACATTGCCAACGGCAGAACAACAACAAGGAAAACGGCCAACTTCATTGTGAATTGCGTACTGGCAGCAAAGGGTGCTACGGGGAAAACATAAAAATGATCACATATAAACACAAAAGACATTAGAATGCGAATCATCAGTGTGAACTTAGCAGTTAATATGATCGTAAAGCGAATAAAACCAAGCCAGACTAAAACCACTTCGTACAATTTCTCTCGAGAAATAAATGCCAATTTGGTTAAGGATTAAACTTGCCAGTTTTCCTAAACTCTTGAATTTTTTTAAGCAAACATTACCGTTGTTTTGACTCTTAAACCAAGATCAATGAGCAATAACGACTAAATATACAGAACGTTTGCTAAATAGGTCTTTTTATCAATGATTGGAATACAGAAGCGATTTTCCAATGCTTTCTTCAGGGTCGAAATGCATGTATCATGAATGATAAAAGAGACTGGAGCACTATCAAGAGTATTGCACAAACTTCATAGCATGAACTGTCAAGCAAATGTTAAAGATAAGCTGACGTACTGCTGACATACATCGTTGAAACTTGTCTGAAATTCAGAACACACCAAAACTAACTTTAGAGATGACGTAACACACACATGTGCTGCACCTTTTAAATCTAGTAATAGATACAGCATGCCGAAAATTATTAATTCAACTGCACCATACAGCTGTTTCTTAACTACAATGTTTAAAGATTAAACCCATACCAACCATCAAGGTTGTATGAATACGACGGGTGACAGCGATATCGCCGTTACAAGTTGTACAGGGTCCCCAAAATTAAGTGTCAACTAAACCTGCAATTCACCATGGTACATTCCCCGGCCTTTGAGAAGAACCGGTTGCTTTGTTTTCTCGCTTATGTACTTCAACTTTGGCACATTGCCACAGAAGGCGCTTACAATGCTTATTAGGAATGAAGACAATTGAAAAAGTTACATATTATGATGTTGCATCAAGGTGTAAACTGTTACCTGATATTATGACCTGAACAACGATTTAAATGATTACAACATAACATGAATAACAACGATGAAGGTGAACGTAATACACTCGCGTGTAAAAGTACATACTGAAAAAGAACCAAGCATGTCGAATATACTGATTGTAACTCGGTGTTTTCAAAACAGCAAGTGTTTTGTACGTTACTGGTAATTGTATAACCAAGACTTCAACACTTACCAATGTAGGAAGCAGGAGTGGGACGAACAATGGGTTATGGACAGTTTATATAGAGAAAGGCGTGCGTAACAACGTTCACAGATCAAAACTTCGGAAACAAACAGATGTCTATAATGTAGGATTGTCTGAATATGCACGACAAAAAAGATAACGGTAAAACAAATGTGCGGCTTGCTGTTCTACCGCTTTGTTTGTACAATCTTGATGAATAAAATATGTTGAAATAAAATGAATTAAATCGACTACAGCTTGATGATTCAATTGGGCTATATAACATATCGAGTGATAATCAAAAGTCTAATGATCACTACGTCAGTAAAATTCAACAGAAGTAACTTGTTGATTTTAATCTGATTAATTTGCAAAGCTTATACGTATTCCTTTACTTTGATTAAAGTCTCTTTAAAATTGGTTGTCCGGATATGCATTCGCTCAGTTTTCAAAGAGTCCTTTTAAAATTTTGTGGGAAAACACACACAATACAATATGAAGATGTGTCCTCTGATATAGCTTGGAATTTTAGAACCTTTACTTAAGGACTGAATGTCTATTTTGTTGTTTGCATCGGCTGATGAAGTCAAGTGAACCTCGCGCAAATGAAGTGAACTGCGGGGCAGTTCATGTACCATTTGTACGAGGTTCACTTGACTTAATCAGCCGATGCAAACAACAAAGGAGACATTCAATCTTTATATTTACGTTAACTATTTTTAAATTCCCGCCATTCGCATGTACTTTAAGCTGCCGGTGTCACACGGTGCTTTACCTTTGTTACATTGTTGCACACTTATCGGCATGCATGTACATACGCGGAACTACTGATAGATAGCAATACAAAAAAATGTAGTCAAAAGAGACAAGATTTTTATTTTTTTTATTTTTATATGTGTTGTTATCATACCTCTCAAACTTTTGTTTTCATTACGTACTTATTGATTGAAATAAATTTCAAGTATCAAATGAATTACTAAAGTGTTTTTAGAGCAGTTTGCATCGCACAGCAGTAAATAAATGCCGTTGTGATTTGGTCACAGTTGAAGCGAGTCAAATAAAGTTGTCGGAAGTCAGATTTCGGTTAGGCCTAAGCATATTGAAAACGTCTCATAACAGTCAGTGGATTTAGGTATGCATAGCTTATTGATGAATGTATGATGAATGATATTGGTGACATGAAATCAACTGGATTAGTGATTTGACGATTTTTAATTTGGGACATTAACCGAAAACTACAAGCTTTAAAGGCAAGCACACGATACAGTCATGTATTAACAAGGTGCAGGTGCCTGAAAATTCGTTACATCTGGTGGGCCAAGAATTCACAATTTTGATAAAGCACCTGGATACCTTTCTATTGGTAAATTATGACGTAACAGACACATATGTTGTATCTTTTAAATTTAGTTATACTTACAGTATGCCGAGAAATTGAATTAAACTGCATCATACAGATGTTTCGTCCTCCTATGACTCTTCGGTGATGCTAGGGGCCAAAAGGTGGAAATCCACAATTTCTAAACTAATGTAGAAGCGGAAGAATCAGGTGCGTAAAACGTTTCTATTTGATGAATTTAGAAGTAAAATCTAAACTAGTTCTGTATAATTTCAAATCGTATACTACGAAGATGTGTATATTATGTAGCGTGCGACTACTCAAATGAGATAAACTGTGGCTATGGAGGCTCTAGCAAACCTCGGGGACTAAACAATCCACCAGCAGAGGTTGCCACCCCCTATCAGTAAAGTTAACGTAACGCACACACATATGCTCCACTTTTAAAAGAGGAATTAAACTGCAATATACAGATGTTTCGTCCTCTTAGGACTCTTCAGTGATGCTAGGGGCCAAAAGGTGGAAATCTAAAATTTCTAAACTAATGTTAAATGCGTAAAGCCCCTTTAATTTATTAATTTAAATAAGTAAAATTAAACTAGTTCTGTATAATTTGCAATTGTGCACTATGAAAAAGTGTATATTGTATATTGTGAATTTAAATATTAAGTAAAATTAATCAAGTAAAAGATTTCGTCTTATACATATTAATGCAACAATAACTTGTTTTGATCGATTTCTCGTATTTTATACAGAAAGTTAACATGAATTGACACAATAGTAGACTTTAGCTAGTACTACACAGAGGCTTGTTCTCAGTTCAACTGAGAAACAAGGTTCCTAGGGATACGGCCAAACCCTGACATACATTCTAATATCATGACTATGTTAGTCTCTTTATGCCTAGCAATTGTATAGTTTGGGTGGGGATTTCAATCAATTGAAAGTTAGGACACAGAAGTTAAGTCTACAACGGTGTGGCATACCCCTTGAAAAAATATCACGATTGTGATTGTATCTTTACATGGCAGGTGTCGTCGATGAAGCAGAAAACGCTTACTCCTCCGGAACACCTGGTATTATTCTATTGTATTTTTACAAGAGTCTCTATGTAAATTTTTCAGGTTTAATCGATTTTGAGTTTGGATTATGATTTTGGTAACGCTTTGATATTCTCTTATTTATTTATACTTGGCAATTGTATATATAGATTAGTGGTAAGAATCTCAGCTGTATAAAAGTCATGACACAGGAGTTAAATCGGCAAGCGCGCTATATACCCTGGCAAGAAGCGATGTAAAAGGATTTTCCTCTATTTTCCTAATTGCGCCCAGTCCCTCTGGCGCCTTAGTGAGCAGTCACCATCTATTCAATGCCCCTTGGATGTCAGAGTCGCCATTTATACAAAATCTGTGTTTCTGACCAAATTTGTTAATAAAATCCATTGATAACTAGAAGCAATTTGAAGTAAATGTTGACGGACCTACGGACGGACGGACGGACGACGCGCCATGGCTGAGCTCAGTTGAGCTAACAATCGACCTTATCTGTCCAACTCGTCCAATTTAGAAAGATTTTTGTGATTTTCACCACCACGAAATAAACAGAAATCTGCAGTCAAATTCGTTTTTTGACCAACCACTTTGCAATATACACAAACTGAATCATGTTATCCTCATGATGGCTAAAGCGTTGACAACGAAAACGAAGTGGATTTTATGCGTAATCCTTGAACAACTTTGATTGCAAAAATCTTAAATTGAGAATATCAGAAGAATAGGAAAATGACAAAGGAATTGTATTTGATGACATTATATATACACTTAGAGGTCGTCACACGTGTTTAGGAACCAAATGCCTTTCGTAAAAACTGAACACAATTCTTATGAAATATGAACAAGATGCAATGGAAAAAACTGAACACAATTCTAATAAAATATGAACAAGATGCAATGGACCTTACTCGTGTTCTTCATCCTTGGTTTCCTTGTAATGAGAGATGACATAACACACACGCTGCACTTTTTAAAATTTAATAAGATAGAGTAGGCAAACTTGAATTAAACTGCATGTCGCCCTTGATACAACCTCATATTTGGCAATGTTTTCATTATAAAGTTACCAAAATCGGTGTTCTGTTGGGGGCCTTTGGTAGTGTGGTAGCACTTCAAATCAGCAAATAATATCTTGACTATCGCAAGAAGGCATACACGAACATACCGCAGCCTCCCAAATATACACGCTCTCAACACTAACCCACATCGCATACACTGGGAGGCAATCCTTAAATGACCCTGGCTGTTTTAAGGACGTAAAACAATCAACCAACAAAACAACCAAAACTTGAACTGCATCATACAGCTGTTTCGTCCTTTTCGTGATGCTTGTGGCTAAAAGGTTGGAATCGAAATTTGTTTATTTAATGTATTGTATTGTGAGAGATTATGATAGTGAACCCCGCCCAAAAGTTTCCTGGTTTGGGACAAAAAATCAAAGTTGTATTCACATTTAAGTAATGTTTACAATGCTTTTTTCTATATATATATGTATATTGTTATATTGTTGTGAATGACAATGTTCTATGAATAATCTGTGAAAACTTAAATCAAAATATTGTTACTCTCTTGACAGATAACAATACAAGTATTCATACTATTTTATTAATATGCATGTATTCGGCACTTTGGTGTGTATTGGTTAAGTTCCTGCGTACTATTTTCGCTGATCGAAAGTTATTAGGCTTTATTTCCTTTTGGCAGCAAAAGTCATTTAAGGGCGGTTTTCCGGTATATGTGTTTTGGTTGGGTGTTTTAACTGCATAATTATGTATGGTCGTATCTCTGTAAGCCAACATTTTTGATTTGCCAACAGGGTAGTTTGTTGTGATAGGGGTTATAGTCCTTTTCCATAAAGTAGTCTCAGTTTCATCACTGTAATTCTTAATTTTAAAAGATACGGTTGCAAAAATATAAATATGATGTTTTTGTATATAATAGGTCATTACCTTAAACAGTATTGATAATTGATTTTTATACGTTCTTAATGCCAAATCATATCAAAATTTAATTAATTCATTTTAAATAGTACATGTTTGCTTGGATACGTATGTATGACTTTTAATACCAACTTATTCAATAATTTAAAACCCCTAGAACGTGAGGTCTATTTAATCAAAAGTATTGTTTTCATTACCTCACTACAAGCTCATTAACTATTTAAGTCATTTGTTGCCTTAAATCTTGCGATTTATCAGTACATGATACAGTGCAAAGATATATACAGTGCAAAATACAAATAGATATAGTGTGGAGAACGATTTCACTTTAAAATGTATTCATCGTCTTTTGTTAAATTCGAAAGATCCATGTTATTTCTAGTTTCAAAAAGTTGTACAATTTTTGCATATTATGGTTTCTATGGTAATACGTTTTGATGAAACGTTTTTCATAATGACTACATTTTTTATGAAATGTTACGCGACAATGTCGCAATACGTAAAAATCCTATTAATTCAATCGATTTTGTTAAGGATCTGCTCTCGTGAAGTTTCAAAAATGTTCAAATCTCGTTTTGATATCACGTGAGACACTTTTGTAATATCTCACAATTTAGTATCAATTTTGATAGCAAAAATGAATCTGAAATATGTTGCAAACGATTAGATGTCTCTTATTTGAATAACTTTTTCAGAATTTTTTTTTTTAAATTACCATTATGGCGGCCTTTTTGAAAATACCTATTTTCTTTCACTTCAAGAACGGCCGAAATTTTATGATTTATGTGCTTGCTTGATCATTTAAAATCGTCAGTGTGCAAGTTCATTTTTGCTGTACAACTTCTGTGTGTTGATCATAAAGCAACTATTGTGCAACAAAGTTATTTTTTACATTTTGGGTATGTTTTTAAAATATTTAGTGTAATTGCAGCGATTTTGATTTCTGACTCAAGAATAGAGAAAAATAACACATTTGATAGTGGGACAAAAACAAGCCCGCTAACCCCCTGTTTTTATGACTGTCTTGGAATCAGAAACCTCCTTTCAATCTGCCAAATACCTAAAAAAAATTGTCGCCAATGTCAAAAAAAAAAAATTAGATTTCGAAATTGAAATATTAACGTCTACAGTCTTTCATAATTGCTAATTAATCTTTTCGACCTTGTTCAGCTATTTTCTCTTTTGTTGTCAAGAATTTTCCATGATACATGAACAGAATTCCTAGATAACTTAAAAAAATTCTCACAATCTATTACTTATTACTTCATTTAATAATTTTCCATATTTCTCTTTATTTCTTCAATATATGGTTATCTCTGGATTGCATTTGTTATGTACAATGAAGTGCGGATTACCTTTTTTTATAATTTTCTTTTCTTTCCTTTAAATCTGTAAAAAAAATGTACAAAAATGTACAATTTAATGCATGTATACTGCTGGCTTTCAACAGTTAAATCTCAGGTAAGGTGGGTTCACAGGTAAATCACAGGTAAGGTGTAAAGGGCATATTTATATGAAACAGTATATAATTGACTTTCCATTGTATCCAAAAACATCACCTACCTATTTAAATATATGTTGGCGTTCTGATGATGTAATATGTTCGTGCAAGCCGATTTAAAGTGCTACCACACTCACGTATACTGCCGGAACCCCAGCAGAATACCCACCAGTCACATTATACTGAAAACGGGTAAGCCTGTCGTTAAACTAGCATAATGCTGAACAGGGGAGTTGTAACTCTCACGTTTTAAGACTTTCATGCCTCAGACATATTTTATATTTTCTTATCCTTATCATCCAAATGAAAGTAGTAGCAAATAAGGTGATAAATGAGATGCGACAGTAAAATTCATGCTATTTCTTTATTTGTTTTAAGGAAATTAAAAACTTCATCATCAGGTTTTCCCCACAATGTGCTTTAACGGGTAGCAGCGCTGGGACTGGGAGTAGGGTTTGGGATATGCATGAAGTGGGCAAGCTCCTGTAACCTGTGGGTGAAATAAAAATTGATACATTAGACAAATCAGCTCTAACGTGACATTCATCAAAATATTAACGATCTGATCATACGCCGTACCTACATCATACTCATAACTGATTAATGTATATAACGAAGTAAAAATTAACCTTATTATCGCGTATCTACATTATACTTATAACTTGCTAATGTATAACGAAATAAAAGTCAAAATTGTTGTCATGCATATGACCATGTTAAACATGATCAGCATCATTATATACAGTATTTTCACTGAATAATATCTATGCAAAATGGATCGATGCAGTTTCTGAAAATACTAGGTAACTTATGTCATTCGAATGATTTAAGCAGAAAAATGTTACTAACAATTTAAATAATACAATTTTTTAATATTTGGTTTGTTTTTGTTTTGTTTCTCGTCCTATTAACCGCTAGTGTCAATTAAGGATGGCTTCCAAGCAATGAGATGTGAGTGTATGTGTTGTGTTTGTATATGGGACCCTGCGGTATTTCGGTGTAAGCCTCCTTGCAATAGACCAGAACTGTTACCATTTTAATATACTGCTAAAGGCCCCCAGAATACAAGCCTGATCCGTCGCATAATTTGTTCAACAGGCTTAGTGTTCATATATTCGTTTAATGTCATATCAAGTAGCTGATATCTTTTAAGCACCTTAGATGCTTAGCATTAAGGGAGTGCACCCATTATCCCTATAATATGAACGGGGGATGAGGGGGTGTTCTGCTGAGGTCTTTGGGAGTATATGTCAATGTGGTAGCACTTTAAATTGGCAAAAGATCCTAACTATCGCAAGAAGGCCTACACGAACATAACACAGTGTCTCGAATACACACATTCAACACATGCATCCACACTGCACACATCGGGAGGCGATCTTTCAAAGATCCTGGCTGTTAATAGTACGTAAAAACAAATCCACACCAAACCAAAAGAAATAATTTTAGAACATACCACAGTCTTTAATTACTAACGAACCCAACACATACATTTAAATCTCATTGCCGTGAGGTCATCCTTAATGGACTTCAGCTGTTAATGTAATGGGATATAAGCTATCAAAGCAATCTAAACCTAGTTGTTAGTAGGACGACAAAACAATCGAACCAAATCGAAATCCATATACTTACGATGTGCACACCACAGGACAAGCAGTATGTGTGATGGTGTTGACTGTACCTGCTGCGATTTGTGTGTTTACAAGATTGTCACATTCAGTGGTACATTCTCCTTTCCTGGCATCAGTTCCAAGCTGATCGATCAGATCGGTAGCTAGCAGTTTGATCTCATCTGCGTGAAATACATGCACTGAAAAAAAAGTTCAGATATAGTGCAACTGATAAATTGTCATTCTGAGCTTATTCGAGACAGTCCAAAGTTTTTTTGTGCATACTATAATGATACCATCAATATAATAAGCATATACATTTCTGAGTAATTCACTACTAGCATGGAGGTGTGCTTGGGTTGTACATTGCTGTATTGGTATTTTTGTATAGTGGGACCAAGCATTTACCGGTATTTTTTACTTCAAACTCTTTGCGTTACATTAAATTCAATCTGAATTTGTTTAATGGCAACGTAGCTAAAGGGCGGCGTCGAGACAAGATTGTTTCCTGATGTGTCATTCATAAATTATCCCATGATATATTAAACGTTAAAAAAATATGTGGAACAGGCAACAAATTGCAAGTCATAATTGTATGCTTTATATAAAAAAGAAAGCAGTAAATGGAATTATAATCGATTCAAAAACCAGAAATGGCATATTTATAATTACAATTGCATGGAGAAAGGTTCAGTAAGTAATATTCTGTACAGTTTCCTATATTACAACATTAATGACAAGCTTTAGTTTTTTAGACACGCTCGGAATGACAATGGTTTCTGATGGGTCATCCCACGTTATATATTACAATGAAAAGAGGCAAAAATTGTGAGTCAAAAACGTATGCTTTATATCAGGAAAGAAAAAAAGTCAAATAAATTATCATCGATTTAGGGGATAGAACGTTGTTTTGAGTGGCTATACTGGCGATTAGAACATGAAATTTGGTTTGAACTCGAGACCGATAGGTCGAGAGTTTAAACCAAATTTCATGTTCTAATCGCCAGTATAGACACGAAAAATAACGTACTATCCCCATTCTAACACTCATTGACAATTTTAATACACTAACATGTTTAGATACATTGTATTTCCTTGCTACAAGTACGTAGTAAAGTACTCTGTGACCTGGCTGGTAAGGTGTCTTTCTATAGCCAACTGTGACCAATCGGAAGGAAGCTTTCAAAAGTCAGTCAGTTAGCCACGCCCATACATGGTACTAGCGAGCGCTTGGTCTGGATGTTGACGAGGCGGAATATTTGGAATTTAATTCTTCGTGAACGTATGTAACGACATCCTTGGATTAAATATTGACAAAATGTCTACAATTCTATGTCAGTATGCTTGCCAATATGTTCGTATCGACAAAATCGTGTGTTAAGATCTTTTAAAATTTGTGCAAATGCACACGACACTGTCACAGCGAAATGATTTCGGAGAGAGCTGCCTACACATGGATGGAATTAACGTTTCATGAATAAATGGAGGTAAGAACATGATATGATTACGGTTTATCCTTACTTTATTCAGCTAATACATTCAATCGGTCCTCTCTGCTCTGATGCTAACTTGACGTACGCCTATGATGCAGTGGAATCAATGTTCATCGATAGATGGGGATCCCATCACGACGCCATTTTGCTTTCGGTAGACACGGGGCGTGGCTTAAGCTCGATGGGAGGAGCTTGATACGATTGATCATGATTGACCATGATTCTATCGCGAATTAGAACATAGTCAATATCCAATCAAAGCGCGTATTACAAACGTATCGTGTTAGAATATGAAAACAGAAATGGCATATTTATAATTACTATTAAGAAAAAAAATGCATGGAAAAAGATTCAGTAAGTAATATTCTGTACAGTTTCCCATATTACAACATTAGTGACAAGCTTTAGTTTTTTAGACACGCTCGGAATGACAATGGTTTCTGATGGGTCATCCCACGTTATATATTAAAACGTAAAAAGGCAAAAATTGTGAGTCAAAAACGTATGCTTTATATAAGGAAAGAAAATGTCAATTAAATTATCATCGATTATGAAAACATAAATGACATATTTATGATCACTCTTAAGAAGATATTGGAATAAATAGATTCATTGTTAGTATTATTCTGTACAGTTTATCATATTACAATATTAATGACAAGCTTTAGTTTTTAAGACACGCTCGAAATGACAAACTGTTGCTAGGACGTGAACAGAAAGTATCAGATCCCTAGCGAACAAAGAAAAGACATGAAAAACACAAGAATTTACTTACAGATGCTCTCAAGTAGAGGGTTCAATGAGAAAGCCCTTTCCTTATTTGGCGCACACATTGCCAACGGCAGAACAACAACAAGGAAAACGGCCAACTTCATTGTGAATTGCGTACTGGCAGCAAAGGGTGCTACGGGGAAAACATAAAAATGATCACATATAAACACAAAAGACATTAGAATGCGAATCATCAGTGTGAACTTAGCAGTTAATATGATCGTAAAGCGAATAAAACCAAGCCAGACTAAAACCACTTCGTACAATTTCTCTCGAGAAATAAATGCCAATTTGGTTAAGGATTAAACTTGCCAGTTTTCCTAAACTCTTGAATTTTTTTAAGCAAACATTACCGTTGTTTTGACTCTTAAACCAAGATCAATGAGCAATAACGACTAAATATACAGAACGTTTGCTAAATAGGTCTTTTTATCAATGATTGGAATACAGAAGCGATTTTCCAATGCTTTCTTCAGGGTCGAAATGCATGCATCATGAATGATAAAAGAGACTGGAGCACTATCAAGAGTATTGCACAAACTTCATAGCATGAACTGTCAAGCAAATGTTAAAGATAAGCTGACGTACTGCTGACATACATCGTTGAAACTTGTCTGAAATTCAGAACACACCAAAAATAACTTTACAGATGACGTAACACACACATGTGCTGCACCTTTTAAATCTAGTAATAGATACAGCATGCCGAAAATAATGAATTCAACTACACCATACAGCTGTTTCTTAACTACAATGTTTAAAGATTAAACCAATACCAACCATCAAGGTTGTATGAATACGACGGGTGACAGCGATATCGCCGTTACAAGTTGTACAGGGTCCCCAAAATTAAGTGTCAACTAAACCTGCAATTCACCATGGTACATTCCCCGGCCTTTGAGAAGAACCGGTTGCTTTGTTTTCTCGCTTATGTACTTCAACTTCGGCACATTGCCACAGAAGGCGCTTACAATGCTTATTAGGAATGAAGACAATTGAAAAAGTTACATATTATGATGTTGCATCAAGGTGTAAACTGTTATCTGATATCATGACCTGAACAACGATTTAAATGATTACAACATAACATGAATAACAACGATGAAGGTGAACGTAATACACTCGCGTGTAAAAGTACATACTGAAAAAGAACCAAGCATGTCGAATAAACTGATTGTAACTCGGTGTTATCAAAACAGCAAGTGTTTTGTACGTTACTGGTAATTGTATAACCAAGACTTCAACACTTACCAATGTAGGAAGCAGGAGTGGGACGAACAATGGGTTATGGACAGTTTATATAGAGAAAGACGTGCGTAACAAAGTGCAAAGATCAAAACTTCGGAAACAAACAGATGTCCATAATGTAGGATTGTCTGAATATGCACGACAAAAAAGATAACGGTAAAACAAATGTGCGGCTTGCTGTTCTACCGCTTTGTTTGTACAATCTTGATGAATAAAATATGTTGAAATAAAATGAATTAAATCGACTACAGCTTGATGATTCAATTGGGCTATATAACATATCGAGTGATAATCAAAAGTCTAATGATCACTACGTCAGTAAAATTCAACAGAAGTAACTTGTTGATTTTAATCTGATTAATTTGGAGAGTTTATACTCGTTCTGTTACATAGATTAAAGTGCCTTAACAATTGGTTGTCCGGATATGCATTCGCTCAGTTTTCAATGAGTCTTTTTAACATTTTGTGGGAATACACAGACAATACAATATGAAGATGTGTCCTCAAAAACAACTATGAATTTTAGAACCTTTAAATAAGGACTGAATGTCTATTTTGTTGTTTGCATCGCCTGATGAAGTCAAGTGAAGCTCGCGCAAATTACCATTTGCACGAGGTTCACTTGACTTCATCAGCCGATGCAAACAACAAAGGAGACATTCAATCCTTATATGTAAGTTAACTATTTTAATTTTCCCGCCATTCGCATGTATTTTAAGCTGCCTGTGTCACAGCGTGCGTTACCTTTGTTAAATTGTTGCACACTGTATGTACATATGCGGAACAGTTGATAGTTAGCTCCTTTCAACAGAACAATGTAGTCCCGAGACAAGATTTTTAATTTTGGAATTTTTTATGTGCTGCAATCATACTTCTCAAACTTTTATTTTCATTAAGAATGGATTAAAATACCTTTCCAGTATAAAACAAATTACTAGAGTGTTTTAGAGCAGGTTGTATCACACAGCAGTAAATAAACGACGTTGTGATTTGGTCACAGTGGAAGCGAGTCGATTAAAGTTGTCGGAAGTCAGATTTGGGTCAGGCCTAAGCATATTGAAAACGTCTCATAACAGTCAGTGGATTTAGGCATGTATATCTTATTGATGAAGGTATGCTGAATGGTATTGGTGACATGTAATCAACTAGATTAGTGATTTGACGATTCTTAATTTTGGACATCAACCGAAAACTACAACCTTTTGATTCGAAGATGCAGGTTGATGAAGACTATTGGCAAGTTTTATGGTCGCCATCTTGATGTCATCGAGAAATATTCTGTATCTTTGTGTGATATGGACGTTTTTGAGTTTGCTTGTTAGTGTATTTACTTGTTGTGATGACAATGATGGCCCGGTTCTCATTTTCAGGATTGATGCTTACTTGGGTGTGACCAAGATTTACATGGCGGGTGTCATCGATGAAGCAGAAGACGCTTACTCTTGCGGAACACCTGGTCTTATTCTCTTGTGCTTTTACGAGAGACTCCATGTAAATATTTCCTTTGTTCCTATTTTGCCTCTGGTTTAATCGATTTTGAGTTCGGATTATGGTTTTGTTGACGTTTTGGTATTCTCTGGGTTTTTTTTAAAGGTAAACACGGTACAGTTATGTATTGACAAGATCACCGGTGCCGGAGAATTCGTTGCATCTGGTTTTGGGCATAAACTAAGGTTTTTAGAGTATGCTTACACTTTTGGAGGTTCAGATCAGTTTCCAATAAAAAATCCAACCTAATCTAAACTCCTCGAAAGTATAAATTTATTCTAGACCCCGTGGTTTAGGTTCAAAAACTACGCTGTAAGTGTAACAAAGTCTCGGGCCCCTACGAGCAAGCTTGGTTAGACCCTAACGTATATCTAGTCTAGCTAGCTTATTAGTTTCGTGAAAATGTTACATTTGTCGAATAATATATATAATATAACATATGTAACTTCTTAAAAGAGAACGGATTTCTGTGACCAATTACAAACATTTTATTTTAGTATTGGACATGAAAAAAACGCGAAATCTGCCGACGGGCAGATGCGCCCATTTGCATTAAACGCACGATCATTGAGGGATCAATGATGAATTTAGGACCAATATATCTTGAATTAATGCTTTTGGAAATGTCATTATTTTGTCAGATCAAATATTATTAAAGCTATGTGTGATATGATACTGGCATAACTCATTGGCATGTAAAACAGCTGTGTTACATGTATAGTACATCCGTAGGCCTTTATTATTGCACACGGTTCGTCTAGGACGATACACTGATGTAAACAAATCTATTACTTCGCGTGGAACGAAAAAGCGCGTGCCCCATTTGTTTCATTGGGAAATGAAGCAACCAGAGTTTACTAGTTTCATTGAGGCAGAGCGAAGTGAAAATGTAAATATAAACAATTACCCTTTTACAAAAAAGGAACACAATTTTGTCTCGCTTACATTCACCCAGTTTTCAACGGATCTTTTTTAGCTTTCTGATATTTCTGTCTATAATTTTATCTTATCATACAGTGATGTAAATTCAGCTGTTTATCGTTATTTTATTAATCCTAATCCAGGGGATTGATAGTCTTCTATTCTGAATATGCCTTTGCATGAGTGCAAGTGTTGTAAATCTAAATATAAAGTTAAACTGAAGAAATTTTATCTCCTACTTGAAAGAAAATATTAATGATAACTTAAGTGTAGGTGACCCTGTGTAAGAGGTGTAGGAGGATATTATACGATCATGCGTATCCACCAACCAACCCAACAGTGCTGGTGAGAATTTAAAATTGACATTCCCGTGCTTCTTTAGCTGAATGTCTATAGTGTATTTGAAAAAGACCAAGAGAAGAATGTAAAGTAATAAGATGACAAAGGGCCTGAAATTCACAATTTTGATATGTACCTTGAGACCTTTCAAATGGTGAATAGTATTTTTTCCAGCATAATATTATCTTGGTCTGGAGAAGAAGGTTGTTGACATTTTAACCAATTTGACCCTTTTGAGTCCCTCCCTACTGCCCGGGGATGGGCCAGAGTCCCTTTTCTTCAAAAGCAAAACGTCATTTCGTGGTCATAAATATATATAAAAAGTAAACTCCACCCGCTCCCCAGCGGAGTTGGTGGCCTGGAATTCACAACTTTGAAAAGTACCTGGATCCCTTTCAATTGGTAAATTATGACATAACACACACATATGCTGTACATTTAAAATTAAGTTATAAATTCAGTATGCCGAAAAAATGAATTGAACTGTATCATACGGCTGTTTCGTCCTCCTAAGAGACTTCGGTGATGCTTGGGGCCAAAAGGTGGAAATCAACAACTTCTAAACTAATGTAGAAGCGGAAGAATCAGTGCAAAAAAACTATTTTATTTTATGCATTTAGAAGTAAAATTTTAACTTGTTCTGTATAATTTCAAATCGTATACTACGAAGATGTGTATATTATGTACCGTGCAACTACTCAAATGAGATAAACTGTGGCAATGGAGGCTCCAGCAAACCGCGGGGACTAAAACATCCACCAGCAGAGGTTGCCACCCATTATCATTAAAGTTAACGTAACACACACACATATGTATCAAACAGCTGTTTCTCCTCCTAGGACTCTACAGTGATGCTAGGGGACAAAAGATTGGAATCCAAAATTTCTAAACCAATGTAGAAGGAGAAGGGCCAGGTGCGTGAAAGCCCTTTAACTCATGAATTTATAAATACAATTTAATACATTCTGAATAATTTAAAATCGTATATTACAAAAAATGTGTATATTATGCATATCCATATAAAGTAAAGTTTGGTTAACGGGTGGGTATCTCTACTGTTTTCAAGTTCAACTGAGAAACAAGGTCCCTAGGGCTGAGGCAATTAAGGCCCTGCCATAAATGCTAATATCATGACTATGTTCGTCTCTTTATGCCTAGCAATGGTATAGTTTGGGGACGGGATCTCAATCATATAAAATTTATGACACAAAAGTTAAGCCTACAACGGCGTGGCATACCACGAGATAAATCATCACGATTGTGATGTATGTTTACATGGCGGGTGTCGTCGATGAAGCAGAAGGTGCTTACTCTTCCGGAACACTTGGTCTTATTCTCTTGTACTTTTACAAGGGTCCCCATGTAAATCTTTCCTATGTTCATATTTTGCCCCTGGTTTAATCGGTTTTGAGTTTGGATTATGATTTTGTTATTGCTTCGGTATTCTCTTATTTATTTATATTTACATTTGCGCTGCAACCCACTACATGAACATTACCAGCAAAAATGCCTTTAATAAAAGTATGAAAGCAATGGTTCTCGAGACGTAGCACGTGGTTTCATTATGACGTCATAATTCAAGCTTGTTCAATTAGAGTCTTGTCGCGCTGATTCGAATAAAATGGAGAATGCCCTTGCATCAAACGCTCAAATGACTTATTATTATCATTGGCGCCAATTTTATTCAGGCTCGGCTGTTCCGCCCATGTCGTTTTTATGACGACACAAATACAAACGCAGGTAATAATCTATTGATTGGAAAAAAATATGAAAAACGTAAAGCAATTGTTCCATAATAAAAAAAAATGTAAATATATGTATTGAAAGTCATTCTTTTAACTTTCATAGTGCTATGAAAGGTCGGCCGTTAGATCCATATTCAGCATGAAGCCCTAGCGGGAGTTGAGTCGACAAGGGCGTTGAGGACCCTGGCAAGTAGCGATTTAAAAGGAGTTTAATCTATTTCTCCTTCTAGGCCTGGTTCCTTAGAGGTCCGAGCCAACATTCATGCAAAATATGTTCCCCTTCCCCCATGGACGTTTCTGACGAAATTGGTCAAAATCCATTTTTAACTTTATGATAGGTAGCGATGTTTATGACTAATTTTGTTTAAAATCAATGCAGTACTTAATGAATGATAAGTAGCGATTTAAATGGCGTTTTCTCTGCTTCCCCAATTGCGCTCAGTCCATCCTGGCCCCTTTGAGGTAAGAGTCGCCATTTATGCAAAATCTGTCCCCCTTCCCCACATGGATGTTTCTGACCAAATTTGTTAGAAAATCCATTGATACGAGTGGTTGTAAATATATACATAAATAATGTCATCTGTGCTTTATTTCGCGGAAATCGTGCAATTTATGAACAAAACCACCTCGTGTCGAATGAGTGATCACTGGCTCGTGACACAGGTAAATATCTCGTCCACACGTTCACTGGCCTCGGTACAGTGTACATCGTTTCATAGCCTATTCGTTAGACTAGACACAAAATGACAGGAAAACGAGCTGAAAATGTTGTTGAAATTAGGGCCTATATAAAAGGTAGGTCATTACTCGGCATAAAGGCTGTAGATATTCACCGCGAGGTGTGTGACATTTGTTTGGAGGGCCAAATGTCTCACAGGACTGTGTGTAGGTGAGAAGGTAAATTTAGTGCTGGGCAGCAGCAACTGAAAGAAACTGCTCACCCAGGTCGTCCTGCAACAACTACGACCAAAGGTAACATAGAAAAAATCCGAAATATCCTCCAAACTGATGCTCCATTCACCGTAAGACAATTGGCTCGAATGACAAACTTGTCGTTAGCAAGAGTTCATGCAATTTTGAAGAAACACCTTAAAGTTAGAAAGATAAATGCAAGATGGATACCCCATTTGTTAACGGATGAGCAAAAGAAGACGCGTGAAACAATGGCAAAAAAACTTCTCAAAATGTACCAAAAATATAGTAAAAAGGCTTTTGATGATATAGCCACTAGTTATGAGACCTTGGTGTATTATTTTGAACCAAAGCGGAAGGTTGCCAACCGAATATGGGGCACTAAAAATTCCAGACGCCCAAGTATTGCCAAACAAATACGAACGGTAAAGAAGGTTTTGTATGCTATTGTTTTCACTAATAAGGGTCCAGCTATTCAAATCCCGGTGCCAAAAGGCAGAACGGTTACAGGCAAGTTCTATAAAAACGTTGTTCTGAGAAAGTTGAAGAAATACTACAAAAGTCGCCGCCCCAAAACAGGACTTAAGTTTGTCAGACTTTTGCATGATAATGCACCCGCTCACAAGGCACGTATTGTGACGGACTTTTTGGAGTCGGAGAAGGTTACCGTCCTTCCGCACCCTCCGTATTCCTCCTTCCAAAAATGGATTGACCTGCTAAAAAGGTGTGTTCTTGCTGGCGGAGAGTATTTTGAAGGGCAGAGCAAATTAAAATGAACAAAAGCACTTCCGCTATAAGAGCACCGATGCAAGTGACATTATTTTTGGAACACCCCTCGCAACTGTATGAGTAGTAGCGAGTTAATGGAATAACCTATATTTCACCTATTCGGTCCAGAAAGTCTGACTCCTTGGAGGTCAAAGGCACCATTTATGCAAATTTGTTCCTCTTCTCAAAAGGATGTTTCTGACCTAAGTTGGTCAAAATCCAATGCGGGCTTTGTGACTAGAAGCAAATATTGACGGACCTACGGATGGACGGATGACGGACGCCGCGCCATGGCTGAGCTCACCGGACCTTCGGCCAAGGTGAGCTAAAATCGACCTTATTTGTCCAACTCGTCGAATTTAGAAAGATTTTTGTGATTTTCACCATCACGAAATAAACAGAAATTTGCAGGTTTTTTTACCAGCCACTTTGCAATATACACAAACTGAATCATATTATTCTCATGATGGCTAAAGCGTAGAATGAAAACAGCAAAGTTGATTTTATGCTAAATCTTTGAACAACTTTGATTGCAAAAACCTGAAATTGCGAATATCAGAAGATTCGGAAAAATGACAAAGAAATTGTATTTAATGACATTATATATACACTAAGAGGTCTTCACACGTGTTTAGGATTTAGAGAGGTTAAGATAGCTTACGTGTACGTGTACGGGTAGAGAGGATTCCCCTAAATTTTACGTGAATTACGTCATCACTTCCTGCTGGTAGCTACACGTACACGTAGCCTAGAACTTGTACGGCGGTATCTACACATAAGTACAAACTTGCAGCATTTCTCTCAAAATTAGAATTGTTTTTGTATGAAATAAAAATGAAATATCATTTTTGAATATATGAACCGATACGGGTTAAACTATTATCGATCATATTTTAGGAATGCGAATGGGTTGGAAAAGGTTGCCTGTTTTTAAAACAGTTACAATGTACCAACAGTACAGGCTAAGCTTAGTCAACGGAAAATATTTTCATGTTTAGCTTAACCACATTTATACTCTTTATTACATCGTATTATTTTGTTATATATTATAGTTTTCAGTTTACATGTTCATAATCTGTGGTTTTAAGTCTTATATAACAGCCGGTTTCCGTACGATTACAGACTTATGGAAGTGACGAGTCCCGGGGCTCCCAAACTTAAACCTACATTAGCATTTGTTTTGATTTACACAGATTTGTCAGTATACAATGTATATTTGTTCAGTACTTTAATCATGAAGCATACAATGTAAAGTTCCGTATAAGATATAGCTACTGTACATGTAGAACTAGTGATTGTATTTTAGTTTAATGAAGTACAGCATTGTCTAAATCTTCCTCAGAATCGAGAATGACGTCAAAGGTTTCCGTGAGCCTAAGAAAGAAGCAGGCCCGATTTTCATCCCTTGAAGACGACCTACTTCTAAAAGAGGTGGCCGCTAAAAACCCGTTTAAATACAGGATGAAATGGGCCGAGATTGCCGTCCTGTTAAGTCGAAACGGATTCTCGGTTGATACCCGGCGAGTACGGGAACGAACACAGTTGCTTATAGACTCGCATACAAAGGAAAACGCCTCAAACCTTAAAAGATATTTACAGAAAGTTATTTAGAATCTGGCCACATTATATTTTTTCATAAAATATGTATTTTATTTGAAGCGTTGTTTTAAAGCAAACGCACCAGATGCACGTATGTTATCGAACCTATATATAAGACACTTACAGTAGGTTAGCATATATAATATATACTGTAAGTCTAATTGTCTTGGAACTGGACTAACTAGATAAGAATATACAAATGATTAGGCTGTGAGGCTTATACAAAAATTACTATATTCCATTTTCGATGAACAAATTACCCTGAATTGACAAAGTTATCGATGCGCGATAAAACAGAACGTAAAGTTTTGTTTTCAACTAATAGTCAACTTATGTTTTATTAAATAAAAAAAAATATGTACCTTTATTATGATTTTGTCTTATACATTATTTGTAAAAAAAAAATGCGAGTCAAAATATAGGTCTGGAATAGATGAAGTGTACGACGAAAGGAAAAGTTTGCTTGACGAGATAATTGAAATCAAGGAAGAAGAGGAAAGAATGAAAAAGGAAGACGATGTTAAAGAGAAAGAAAAGGAAATCAAAGGAAAATACGTACGAAAAAGGGCCACGGAATGCCTGAAAACAACAAATGCTGGTAGGTATAAGTTGTGTAGTCTTTAAACAGCTTGCTAGTACCGTATGGTGTACAGTAGCCAAACTCTTCAACCATGTGAGCACATTAAAAGTGGCTGTTTAAAGTGTCATTAACTTATTTTTAATTTAATTCTAATTAGCTGTATAATTTTACAGCTCTAACACTTTTATCAATATATATTTTCATAGAAACTGGAGATGCCATTCCGGTTGGCAGAAAGAAAAAAGACCAGGGCGTGGTAGATTATCTGAGGGAAAAGGCAGATGGAGAGCGAGATTGTAAAAAGGAGGAATTGGAAATAAGGAGAGAGGAAATAAAGCTTCAAAGGGAAAGGTTTGAATTAGAGAAAGAAGAAAGAAAACAGAGGCTATTAATTGAAAAAGAAGAAAAGAATATAATGTTTGAAATGTTGAGAAAATGTCTCTCAAAATAAAATAAAAAACAATATTTTGTTTTGCTTATGGTTTGGGTGTTTTAATGTCAAGTTTCCAGACGTATAGTGGAATGAATATTACAATACAGTTACAGAAGGAATATCAACATGTATACGTCTCAAAACAACCACTAGGACATTTGTTAAATTTCAATTCAATTCAGTTGTATTGCATTTTACATCCAAATATAACAAGTTATGGGTCGAACTTCAAATAATGTAGCTCAACATAATAACAAACATTTATAATATACAGGGATGAATATTAGACATAATCCCTATACATACATTTATTGGATTGAACATATATACTTAAGCACATTGTAAGCCTACTTTCCTCAGTTCAGAAGACTTTTTACATGTAATACATGATCACTTATACATGTATGTATAGAGTTTCGGTATCAATTAAAATATGCGTCCAGTGATGGTGAAGTCCGAAGAAGGAGCTGGTCTCGCTTCCATAGAGACATGTATGACAATCTGTCAGAAGTGTTGCTACTTTGTAGTACTTTCCAACAGGTTGCAGGTACAGTTTTTGATTTTTTTTGTAGTCGAGAAAGGCAAATAACGATAGAATTTTTCCGAAATTCCACTCCACGCAGATACGAACAGTAGACATTTTCTTGTTGAACATCATTTTGTTTGCAGACAAGATGCCACTTCTGTACGGCGTAATTATATATGGTGTGAGAGGGTAAGCTGGGTCGCCATATATAACGAAAGTGTTTCCTTGACGAGTGGTCATGTATTGACTAATTTGATCTTCAATGTTGCTTTCTCTCAATAACCCAGCATCGTGACGCCGTCCTTCCATTGGGCCGTAAAGGTGGGCTACCATACCGTTTGCGGTAACGATACTTTGGAACTTTAATGCATGAACTCTTTTATGTCCATTAAAGATTGCCTTTTGATGCTGCCGTGATCTGCAAATTGGTCTTACAGTGCCATCAATAAAACCCCAACAGTTCTGTAATGGTCCATCGCGGTCCTGGATAGATGCTGCAAATTCTTGCAAATTCCTAGTGGATAGCCAGGGTCTATTTAAATTTATCAATAAGTGACCGTGTACGTTATAAACATAGTCAAGTACCTCTTAAAAATGTAGGACCATTAAGCAGTAGACCTTCAAAAAGTGGTTTAAGATCTTCAAGTCGGCATGGGTAAGCTAGACGTCTGAGAAGGATACAAAATCCCTCAAGTTCAAACATTGATCATTGGTCAGTTCTTCAAGACAAAACTTTGGCATACATACTCCTTTTGCTTCATGATTTGTCGAGATTGTCGAGATTAGTAGTAAGTCATCATCTTCTGCGATAGCAGCTAGAGAACATATATGTCCGCCATTTTCTTGTGCGATCAGACGACAAGTATTGAAAAATAATTGTGACCTATCAGAAATGAAGAAGATATATATTTTTTTCTCTACACGTACACGTTCGTTTATCTTAAACGTCACGTTGTTTCATTAAATTGTACGTGTATGTGTAGTTACCCGTACACGTACACGTAATCTATCTTAACCTCTCTATTAAATGCCTTTCGTAAAAACTGAACGCATTTCTTAATATGAACAAGATGCAATGAACCTTACACGTGAGCGTCATCCTTGGTTTTCTTATCATGTTCTAAGAGAGATGACATAACACGCACGCTGCACTTTTTGAAATTTAGTAAGATAGAGTAGGCAAATTTGAATTAAACTGCATGTCTTCCTTGATACAACCTCATATTTGGCATTGTTTTCTTTATAATGTGACCGAGTTTGGTGTTCTGTTCGGGGCCTTCGGCAATATACTGCAGTGTGGTAGCACTTCAAATCAGCAAATTATATCCTGATTATCGCAAGAAGGCTTACACCAACATACCGCAGCCTTCCAAATGCACACGCTCTCAACACTAACCCACATTGCATACACTGAGAGGCTGTCCTTAAATGACCCTGGCTGTTTAAAGGACGTAAAACAATTAACAAGAATTGAAAATAGTTCAAGTGGGGCCCACTTCAACAACAAGCCGAGGGTAGAAGACAGTTCGAAATGGATGCGTGTTTACAAATACCGAGTTTCAACTGCTGTCGTACCGATTACCGCGTAAGAATTCATCTTGAGTGTTGCTGATATCAGTTAATCTTAACTAACGCTAAGAATATAATAAGTTATTTCACTTGATTTTTGCTCCAAGGTTTGCCGAAAGTTACGTATATAGGGCCTTTAATACATATAAGTTGCAAAATGAAAAATGAGAAGAACAATGGGGCAGTTTTGAAGCCCTTGTTCAATTATGTGATTTAGGTTTTATCTGTATTAAGTCAACTGTAAAAATAAATGGGAAATACCAAAGCGTCAACAAAACCATAATCCGATCTCAAAATGAGAGGCAATATAGGATCGAAGGAAATATTTACATGGAGACTCTCGTAAAAAGCGCAAGAGAATAAGACCAGGTGTTCCGGAAGAGTAAGCGTCTTCTGTTTCATCGAAGACACCCGTCTTGTAAATCTTGGTCACATCCAAGTTAACATCAATCCTCAAAAAGAGAACCGAGTCATCATTGCCATCCCAACAATTAGGCACACCAATAAGCAAACTAAAAATCGTCCGTGTTCATATCACACAACAATACAGAACTTTTCTCGGTGAAATCAAGATGGCGACATTGAAACTTGCCCATAGTCTTCATCTCTCGAATCTCTGTGCCGTAAGTGTGATCGTGAGCAGTTGGAATCTATCACGAAAATCTCGATATTCAGAGCAAGCCCTAGAATAACGAATCAACTGCGACATCTAAAGGATCGAGAGCAGGATGTTACCATTATCAAGAAAGGGAAACTTCACGATCGGAAAATCGAAATCATTACGTTTATCATACAGCTTAGTAGTAAGTTTCCCGCGTTGGTCATAGTTTAAGTAAAGATTGAGGTAAGATGCTGATGTAGGAGAGTCTGTTGAGTCCTTAATCTCAAGTTCAATAGGTTATATACGATCGACTAGGTCAGCAAACTTCTTGTTGTTTATAGACAACAAATCGTCGATATAACTGAAAGTGAAATTAAAAAAAAATTGCAAGGTATTTGTTACCCGTCCTGATAAGCCCTTTGACAAATTCAATCTCGTATGAAAACAATAACTAGTCAGCCAAAAGTGGTGCAGGGTTAGCGCCCATTGGAATGCCAACAGTCTGTAGGAAAATCTTTCCTCCGAACTCAACAAAGATATTGTCAACCAGGAATTCAATCATTCATACTATATCTTCCTCAGTATATGTTAACCTAGCTTTTGTTGTGTTTTCACAAAGTATTCTCCAAGATAGATCACAACCATGTATTTGTATCGCCGTTCACCATCAAAAGAAAGCTCTCATAATGAGAGACCGATGTAATGTATTATATATATAATGGAAATATAACCATATGTCCACTTATGTAAAAGAGAAAGTCTAGATAGCTAGATATCTGTACTGTATCAGAAGGATTTTTGATGCATACGAGTCCTGATCAATTGTGGCTCAGTTACACTCTGTAACTGTTTGAGAATACATATCTGCATTTTGGTCAGATTGTGTCATCATTTGTGTTATATATTCTGTTGATATGAGATGGCTTCATAAGTTGTCATTATCTGTGCCAAATCCTTTGTTCCTATTTTGAACAATAAACATGTATTAAGCCAAAAGTCAATATGATACATTCTTTATAGTGACTTTTTATCTCTACTTTCCAATATTGCATATTACGTTAAAAGATGAAATACAACAGTTTCGTATAATATTGTATAATTTATTTAAGAACCATCATCAGGTCTCTCTTCCGATTCGTTTATTGGGTAGCCATGCCACCAGTAGGGGTTGGAATATGCAATAAGTGGGCAACCTGCTGTAACCTGTTGAGGAAATTAAGATCAATACATTAGACAAATAAGACCTTCGGTAGCATTCACCCAAATGGTCTAAAGACCTGACTGCAGACGCAGTTTTACTCTTGCGACCACACAAAGTCCATACCCGCATTATACTTGTAATCTGTTTAAATTTAACGAAATAAAATCAACGATATTGTCATGTTTTTCATCAAAACAAAGATCTTATGGTCGATATTGCTGATTTTATAGAAATATAATCGAAAATTAATAATAAATGTAGTGTATGTTGTAAAATAAGATTGGTACAGTTTCTTTAAATTCTTCGACACTTTAACGTTCGATTTGTACGAAATCATAGATGAAGCTTACAATTTAAATAATGTTGTATATTAGGTAATTGGTTTGGATTTATTAGCTCACCTGCCCGAATGGTAAGTGAGCTCATGCCTTGATGCAGTGACTGTCGTCCGTCCGTCAACTTTTTCGATAAACTCTACTAGTCTTGAACCGCATAGCAAAGTTTGACCATTTGGCTACAAATATCTTTGGGTGAATGGATTCAATTTTGTATACACGGTTGCCCAGGCCTGCGGGGCGGGCTAAAATGTGGAATTTAGTAAATTCTTTCAAATCCTTCTTCGTCTTTATGAATGACCGTATATTGCCCAAATTTTGTCTGAAGTAACCTCGAGTTAAGGGGATTAAATTTTGTATAAAGGGTTGGTGAGATCAACTTCGGTCCCGAGTGACGAGGCCCAATATTGAAAAAAAATCATGATAATGTTTTTGAAATTATTTTTTTAGGAATGACAGGATATTATCAAAATTTGATCTGTTAGCATCCTTCAATGAATAGGAATTAATTTTGTATAAACTCGAGGTTGGGCCCGATAAGGGATATGTACAGAAAATATGTAAAAGTAAAATATTTAAAAACTCCTTCTCGTGTATGAATGACAGGATATTGACCAAATCTTTATAAAACATCCTTTGTTGAATGGGGGTTAAGTTTTTGTATTGGTGAGACTACACCGACATGACCCTTCCCTTCAGGTGGAGCCAAATAGCAGTATTTAAGTAAATACCTTATAATCCTTACCAAAAAAAATACAGGACATTTTCCCCTTGACTGCTTTGTTACAACTTCAGACAGGAGAGCAGACGCATGCCCCCCTGTTTTGTTGTACCTATCGTATGCGATGTAAGTGTATGTGTCGAGTGCGTGTGTATTTTAGGGGCTGTAAAAGTATTAGGACGCGAGAAAAACCAAACCAAACCTAGCAAAGTTGTTGATATGACATAAAAACAATGTAATAGGATACAAGCTATCAAAGCAATCCAACCCTAGCTGTTAGTAGGACGACAAAACAATCGAACCAAATCGAAATCAATATACTTACGATGTACACACCACAGGACAAGCAGTATGTGTAATGGTGTTGGCCGTTCCATTAGCGATCTGTCCGTCTACAAGGTTGTTACATTCTTTTTCACATTCCGCCTCCCTAGAGTTAGATCCAAGTTGATCAATCAGATCTGTAGCTAGTAGTTTGATCTCATCTACGTGAAATACATTCACTGAAAAAAACATAATAATGAACGGAATTGAAAAAAAGCATCAAGATGTTGTACAGTGATGCACAAATGTGTTGATGTCCCTTACTCTCATATGGGGTGTCGCTGTGATGTGGAGAAGACGTTACACGATAAATTATGGTTAATTGACCAATGCCCATGACGACACAGGCACTTGCTAGGTTAGCAACAATCGATTGGCCTAGTCCCGGTCTTGCCGGGGGTCGACTACCAGTCACAGGTACTTGTAACAATCAATAATTCCGGTCTTTCCGGGGTCGGCCACTTAGTGCTACCAGTATTGATTACGTGACATGTTACGTAAAGTCCACTTCGGCAAGACCGAATTACAAGTGTTTGTTGTGGTCCTTGACGCTATCATTAGAAAAACCTTCTTTCAGTTTCATCTGTAGACTACAGAATGTACATACATCATAATTATGTATCACCAAAAACTGCAATCATGCTAAAATAGAATGTGATGTTATGAATCAACTATTTACGATATTTTGGGTGTGCGCATCTGGAGGAATTGTTGTCTAAATTAAATAGACTAAATTTAGAAATGGTGAAAGTATTTCTTAAGTTCCTCAGTTAATGTTGTTGTTTTCGTTTTAACTTAATGTTGGCAGACAAGTGCAATACAAAGCTTCAAAGTTATCTTTATCTGCTATAGTTAACATATAGTCAGCTGTTGTTAACTGGAACTTGTGGGAATGGGTTGGAAGTAATCAGAACTAAGTTTGACTGATTTGATACGGAGTTTGTTGGTAGGGTCAACAAACACCTTGTTATATATTAAAACATATGTGGAACATTCAGAAATGTTTGCTCTATATAAGAAATGAAAAAAGTTCATTGAATTAGAATCAATTCAGAAAACAGACTAGTTAGTATTATTCTATATAGTTGCCCAAAATACAACATTTTGACAAGCTTGTTAGTTTTTAAGACGCTCTCGGAATGACAAACGGTTGCTAAGACGTGAACAGAAAATAGCAGGTCCCTAGTGAACAAATAAATAAGAGAATACCAAAGCGTTAACATAATCATAATCCAAACTCAAAATCGATTAAACCAGGGGCAAAATATGAACAAAGAAAAGATTCACATGAAGACCCTTGCAAAAGCACAAGAGAATAAGACCAGGTGTTCCGGAAGAGTAAGCGTCTTCTGCTTCACCCGCCATGTAAATCTTAAGGAAGCACTTGGACAAAAATTAGAAAATACCGAAGCGTTGTCAAAACCATAATCTGAACTGAGATATCTAAATGAAGACTATGGTAAAAGAACAAAGAAAAGACCAGGTATTGCAGAAAATTAAGCGTCTTCTGTGTTATCGACGACACCCGCCATGTAAATATTACATCCAAGTGAAACATACGTTAACATGAAAAGCACACATGGATATACTTACGGATGCTCTCAAGGAGAGGATTCAATGAGAAAGCCCTTTCCTTAGTTGGCAAAGAAATTGCCAACGGCAGCACAACAACGAGAAAAACAGCCAACTTCATTGTGATTTGCGTATGCAACAAGTGTACTGCGAAGAAAGGAAACCGTTGACATATTTAAATCACTATATAAAATAAAACATGCTTGTTTTAATGCAATTTGCCCATCAGCATATGAAAAATGGTGCCTAAGATGATGTTATATCCGAGAAAAAAGTTGTTATAGTATATCATCTCTTTTTAAAATATACAATCTGATTAAAATGCAGATCCGTGTTCTCACTTCGTTTTACAAGGATCTGACAATATCCCATAAGAGGTTTTGTTCTGATGACTTTTATCGCCTCTACACTAGTAGAATTTTCTAATGACGCTGTCATCTGCATCACGTCATTTTGTCACAATAATCACATTAGCTTGTTGTTACGACTTCACCATTATGCAAGCTTTGTCGCCCAAAAAATACGCATTCTTGACGCAGCAGAGAGAAGTTAACAAAACAGCGCGGATATCAAGATATGATTTATCTGAATCATGATGTGCACACTCATCATATTATACATGTTTAACGCATTTGTGGGTTTAAAGCCAGTCCACAGATGTAGAAGGATAACCTCACTTGTTTGAATTTCAACTTGAAATCCCTTTAATAGAATTCAGATGTGATGTGTTACTAAACCACGCATTGATCCAAAGAACTTTTGCCGGCGTTGAAGGTTCTTGAAGCATATACTTATAACAAAAATTATAATAACGTTATAATAACATTGACCTGATATAATTCTTAACTGTTAGCTTAACGTTAACGCTACATAAATAAGTGCAAAATTTTATCACAAATGAGGAAAAATCGTTTGAACGCATCGATCACGCAAATTACATTCTTTGCATCTATAACGAGAAATTCACAAACTTTGTAATACTATTATGAAACGCAAAGGTTAGTTAAAAGAGGAATTTCCCTTTGCAATTACAAAAGAAAAAAAAAACAAGTGAATACTGCAGAAATTGAAGCTAAATAAGTCACCAAAGCAATAGTTGAGCATTTTCTCTTTATTAGATGTGAAGGCATCCATTTCCATGACTGGAATTCACTAGTTAATACAATGTAACAATTTATTTTAAGCCAAAACGGATTTTAAAAAAAAAAACAACAGAGAATACCAAAGCGTCAACAAAAGCATATTCCGAACTCAAAATCGATTGAACTAGAGGCAGAATAGGAACAAAGCAAAGATTTACATAGAGGCACTCGTTCAAAGTACAAGATAGTATTATGTATTAGGTTTCAATAGGGCTTAAATAATTATTCACTTATTCGATTTCCAAAAGCAAAAATGGTACAAGATATATTAGGTAAGTCCTATAATTGTCCGTAAAACATGATCTGTCAATAACATTACTCCTTATTACAAAAGGTTCCCAACTTACCGGTTGTAAGAGTTGAGTGTGGGGGATAGGTCGAACACTGGGTTGTGTTCGGTTTATAAAGAGATCGATACGTGACGTTTATGTGAAGGGCAAACCACACCCTATGAGAAGTGAAAGGTTGTCCACGATGTCGTACTCTTTCGACTTTTTATCTTAAGAAATACTTTAGCCTTAGTGATCTTTGACAGTAGATATGGTGTTTGACCGAAATAGAGGTCAGTAACATGTCACAATCATTACACGCCGTACCTCTTTCTCGGAGCATTATTGTAACTTGTTCAAGATATAATGGCCTCTAAACACTAACAATTTATTTCAGACTTTGTGCGTCAAAACGAAGAAATCTTAACAAATATCAAACCAAGTAAAGGGTTTTGGTTTGTAATCATATAAAGAGGTAGTATAATTAAAAGCCGTTTTCCGATGTGTGTTTGGTATTAGAAAGGGGGTAAACTGGTTTGTACTTTGTGTGAATGTAATACCGACATTATTCCACCCTTTCACGTAGTGCTAAGGTATTTCATATCTTCCAAAGTCAGAAACGAGC
Organism: Mimachlamys varia; assembly: GCA_947623455.1. NCBI lineage: Eukaryota > Metazoa > Mollusca > Bivalvia > Pectinida > Pectinidae > Mimachlamys > Mimachlamys varia. The sequence goes on along the minus strand of OX392538.1, from coordinate 34,684,964 downwards.
ATTTTTAATATCATTACAAATATATAGTCACACAATAAACATGTATAATATGATGAGTGTGCACATCATGATTCAGTCCCTACTGTAAAACATTGCGAAAGCTAGTGTTCCTAGGTCATTCAAAGAATAATTCTGTTTTACACCTTCAGGTGTATGCAAAATGAGAAGAGTGTACGTTTTGAGTTAGTGTGTATTTTGAAGTTTGATTCACAAAGGTCAAGACATTTCTATGGAGATGGTATAATCATGAAAGAAAAGTTCGATAATTTACATAATTTACAAAGGACCAAGTTAAGAGTATGCCATACCGTGTTGTCCGTCATCCGTCCGTCAACAATCGCCTTCATCTTCATAACCAGTGATCGGAATTTAATCAAAGAGCCTATTTCCAAAATGGCCCCTCTATGATTCAAATTTCCTGTTGGTGGTGCATTGCCCATGCCGTTGTGGTCACAAATCAATAAAGTATAAAGATTTAGGTCACTTGGTTTGTTTTTTATGGCTCTTCAAAGTTGTACCTTTCAGAAGCTGTCTTAGTGTTGATAAAATGTGCATGTTTTGTAAAATATTAATGAAAATCTAATCAACTGATGGTCACCGTAAAGAATACATTCATGGCATGATTGAGACAAAAAAAACATGTTTCCATTGCGCCATTTGGCTGTTTATATGAAGAAACAATCTCAAAAATGAATTTTCGATGATAACATTTTAGACACAAAAACTGTGCTTTTTAGAGAAAACACCCTTTAAGGGCGTTGGATGCAAACCAATTTTTATCTTATTAAACAGTACGTAATATGCTATTGATGAGAGGAAAAATCATCAAAATGTAAGCGGTGGAACATTTTCAAATGTTGGGTTGAATTAGCCCTATGGTTGAATTGCCGATTTTCGACTTTCTTTAGATAATTAACAAAAACACGAGAGTATTTGCTCGGTATGTTGAGAATATGTACACACATATCAAAAAAAGTGATCGAGACTGGGAAACAGTACGGAAGATGCATCAATCTTGACAAACTCGGACTGTGCCTGTCTAGATAGATCCGGATCTGTCTTGACTCTCTGAGCTTAACCATTCGGTGTTGTCAAACGGTCTTTCATACGTTCAGCCATTATCCTATCTTTGGCATCTCTCTCTCTGGAGATCTCTGGTAGATCGGTCCTCAAATACCATTCAGACAGGCTGTGACGGTTCGAAGCAAAGCCTTGATGAAGTTGATAAAGCTGTTAGACCCCAATTGCGTCCGGAAGAACGTCCAGTGTTTCAGACGACCCCAATTCCACAATCCACCTCGATTTGGTGATAGTTATGTCAAGATCTGCTTGGACGTCACAATGTTGACTTTGACCGGATTTCAGGTATGAACGGAATGCTAGCATTGAGGCCAGATGCTTAAAGGCCAAATATACGTAACTTTCGGCAAAACTTGATGCGAAAATCAAGCCTAATAATTTATTATTTTTATAGATTTAGTTAAGATTAACTGATTTCAGCAATATTCAAGATGACTTCTTACGCGGTTATCGGTACGGCAGCAGTTGAAACTCGGTATTTGTAAACACGCGACCATTTTGACTGTCTTCTACCTGCGGTTTGTTATTGAAGTGGGCCCCACCTGAATGATTTTCAATTCTTCGGATTTTTCTATCAGGAGTTTCTCGCTAGTTACCGCTCAGGTTTACTTCGTTTTAGGCTTATTTTTGCATGGTTATCAACTGGATTTTTTTTCAGAATTTTTCAGATTAACGAATATTTTCCTGAAGTTACGTATATTGGGCCTTTAATTTGAGAACTGGTAGGACATCTTTAAAACCTCGGTCAACGACAACATTGTCATCTCGTTGTAGCCAAGTAACTAGCTTGCCAATGACTTTTTTTGTAATTGTAGCATCATTTTCGCTGTCAGTGAATGGTCCTACTGTGTCCAGAATGTAGCCATCTGGTAAGGCGATGCTCATGAATATGGCCACAGTAGGACATTCTCTTGAGCTTGTGTTTGGAGTTTTTCTGGATATAAATATAGGTGCCATCTAATATGACAGTGGCTTTATCTCCAAAAGATGCATCTGAAACGACGGTATTGTGCCCGAGCAACTGCTCTCTTGTCAAGTGATCCGGACCTAGAAATTGTGGGACTATCGATGTGCCTAATGCCTGTACTATGGAGTGGAAAGTTTTGGACACACTTGACTTGGAAATTCCAAAAAAAGAAGAACACTGACTCCAGGAAATGTCGGTTTTCAGTTTTACCCAAAAGAGTCATAGAGCATCGTGTGTAGTCTTGGTATATATACCAGATGAAAGATATGGGAAACGGTGCGAGTGGATTTCGAGGAACTGATCTTTGGATCAACCTGTCCAGGCCATGCATGCCGAGACATCAAGAGAAGAAAAGCGTATTGCAAACGCAGACTGGTTCTGTGAAAGGACGTGCGACATCTCTCGGAGGTCATTAATGATTTCGGACAATTTTGATGGTAACTGAGATTCCAAGGAACCTCTACCATCAAGGACAACCTCTATAGACGGATCTAAGTCATAACCAATAAGGTGAATGGAGTAGACGCGGGATGAGGTGGGACACCACAGATTGTGTGAATAGATCAGAAGATGTCTTGCAAGTTTTGGTAAGACTGATGATTTTGTTCCATTAATTGCTAAGGTTACAAGACAGAGACAGCATTTTTTGTGTTCAGATGATCCATTCAAAAGATCATGAAGGGTCAGCAACGGCAGGATATGGGACGGGGAGTCGTTTTCTTCCTCTATTTCCTGTTTCTGCTCGGATTCAGGTTCAGGCTGATTTTCGTTCCGAAGATACTTCATGTAGCACTTCTGGTAAATAAGTGCTTGTTCCTTTGCTGACATCAATTCTTGTTGCACCAGCGTATCTAGGAACCATTTATATTGTGGACTATTTACATTGCGTGCACTTCTGTTCTTATTGCCACTACGTTTCTTGAAGTATAGTTGACAACCTTCTCCAACACATTTACCCTCCATCTTGAAACAATAACGATTGGTTTATGAAGCGTCGATAGGGTAACAAAATAGCAAGCCACCGATGATTGCTGTAAACAGTTAATACTTAGTAGTTTGGTACAATTATGCAAAAATGTGTGATAAATAACGAACAACTAATTACACTAAATAAAAAGACAATATAATAAATCACATCCAATACCTCCAAGAAGCGCAGAATTGATTGATTACTTAGAACAACAAAGTATTTCATATGGATAATCTATCTATTCGATGTGGCCTAGTCGGAAGGCACAAAGAAAGTGAGACAAGTCAGGGACCCAACCCTGACAGAGCCACAACGATTTGGAGATGGGACAATAATACAAGGAAAATGAGACAAGTATAGCTAGCGTCGAGTCAATGATTCCGTAAACGTATAGACAAAGACAAGAAGATACGGATACGGTACAAGGGCACACGATCAGAAAATTCAGAAGAGGACAATTTGAAATAGAACAGTATTCATGTATGAGGGTGCTCTCTTAGTAAATCTTTATATCGATACTGTTTATTTAGTCGTTATATATCATAAAAACTGTCAAGAAAATATCCGCTCTGATAATCAATATAAAATTTTATATATTATAAGCTATATACTAGGGTTTCAGACAAGGTTGTTACTCATTTGCCTTTTTCTTTCAATTTACAACCACATTTAGGCGGCAATATGAGAACGTTCCACCACATGGAATTAGCTGATTTTTGGTACACATAGGAAACAAGTAAAGCTCTGTCTGATTTTCTGATGAAATTTGCATTCAAAACTATAAAACGGGAGAAAATTTCAATTTTATGACATTTTTCTTCATAATTGTGTCTCTGCAAGTGCATTTTCATCCGAGAACTTTTTTTATGTTTTATGAATAAACACGATGTTTTGCAAAAATCTATCAAAAGAAATTTATACTATGTTGCGAATTACAGTTTCGAGATAACCTTCTTTTAATTACGACCTTATGTCTTTGATGCTCAAAATGACAACTTTATAAAAATACATTTTCACTGAAATTATGAAGTATGGGTGTCGGAAAGGTATAAAATTATTCTTCGGAAAAGAAAAAAAACTGTAGTTGAGCTAGATAAGACATTATACGGGGGCAGGCTCCTATGGAGAATTAACATTACTGGAAACAGGCCCTTTCAATGTACTTTGTAGAAAATCCTCAATGTTTACAAACATTTCATTGTCTGCTTAACGATTTAGTCAAACGCAGCCACGCCTGATAGATTGATATCCTAAATGTTATCTGTACCTAATGGACATGCTAGCATTTCGACTATATGAGACTGTACGCTTCAAGCTTTACATCACTATCAGGCAAATGTAACCGATAAAACTTACTAACGTGTAAATGACCGCGAGTTTTGTTTACCACACGAGGTTACTGTTGCGTCTGATGGAGGAACTTAACGATTCTTTCTCCATTATGGTAATTACGTATGCATTTTTGATACTAACTATTTATCTTTTTTTTTAGAAACCCTTTATCCCCTCCCAAAACCCCTTCCCAACACTGTTTTGCCAGCCATGGATGTACTCTTGCCGTTCACAAGATTCGAGTGTCCTTCCAATCACATTCGAATCAAAATCATTATCTTTATTGACAATGGCTAATTTCCACTCTTTTACAAGATTTGAGGCACTAGAGTCAGTATTCTTCTTTTCGGCATATATTCCATCCTTATATCGCCAGGTTACCATGCTCTTCAATCATTGTTTTTGTTATTCTATGAACAATGTCTTTCCGAATATGAAGACTATTATCGAGAATAGACTTAATGTTCTTTCAATGGATCGAGATGCAAAAGACATGCTGATAATTGGCCATCTCCAGGCTTGTAGGACAAGTAAGGGCACAGAGACGAGGAGTGGAGAAAGAAAGCGACACAGAGACTCAGATATTACTATCAATACCAAAACAAAAGCGTAAGCAAGTTTTGTTATATGTTTGTAAATGGTATAAATGTACACTACCTGAAGAATTTGCGTGAACATTTCCTGAGGAATGGAGCTGTACCTGGTGTACACGGAAACAGGGAAATATCCAAAGCATGCTGTGACCTTCGTTGACGTGAAGAGGATTGTTCAATTTCAGATTCTTTATAACAAGGTATGATAATTTTTAAACCCTATTGATGAAATGTATTGTCTGAATAAATACTGATAATTGTATAATACACTGTACACTGCAATTAAAAACCTAGCTTAATTATATCGCTAACAGTAAAGTAGGTAACAATTATTTAAAACCAAATGACTGATTAATGAATAATTAACATTAAGAAACAAACACAATATAATTTCTTAGGTGGAAAAGTTGTGATTAATAAATATTTTATTTCTGTTTTCTTTGAAAATTATAGGTATGCAGATGAAGTTGGTATGCCCCAGCCAGCAGCACCCAAAAGTATCCCCCTCAGTCTACAGTACCTTCCTGGAAGAGAAACCTGCAAATCTGTGCATGAAAAGTACCAGGTAGTATGTCGGTAAGTTGTGAATTATACTTAGCCAAAATATCAAAGATAAATTTCTATAGTCACTTCGTAAAGTTTGTATATGTAAGTTTTATTTGACTGTGTACATATTTTTTTATGTTACATGCCCAGTACTAATAGGCCTGGAATATGAAAAAATATGTACACAGTCAAATAAAAAAAACCCAGACCTTTTAGTTACTCTCACAATCAAAATATATTTAATGCTTGATGTGCAGCAGGTTGTTCTCTTTAATTAATGATATTTTTCTTGCTATAGTTCAAAAGTTAGCATAAAGAAAGATAAAAGCACGGTCATGATCAGATATTTCAATTTTCAGTGATGAAAACATCAGATGCCTATCTGCTGTGTCCCTCAGAGGGGTAATGAGAAAATGTCTTCCACACATTGTGATAATGAATCGCAGGACTGATGTATGTCACAAATTTATATGTGAAAGTTACAGAGAGCAGATTGTGAAGGTAGAATAGAAATTAATAATTGTTCAGTAATCACCAATCTTGGGTGGCCGGGCGGTGCACTCGATAACGCACTTGCCTTTCACCAAGGCCGCCGGGAATCGATTCCCCGACCGTACATAAAATGTATGGGGTCACCTGCCAGACCATGTGGGTTTTCTCCAGGTATTCCGGTTTCCTCCCGCAAATAGAACCCTCGCACATGCTAACATCCTCTCCAACAAGCGTGTTTAATATAAGTTGGAAAACTTGTTTCACAATTGTTGTAAAATAAATAAAGTTTATGTTTTTTAATCAATTAAAAATATAAACACATGCATAGGAAAGTTATAGCCAAACCTGTCTATATAATGACAATCAATGGGCAGAGAAGAAGTGTCCTTTCATAGACAGGTTGTCCGATTAAAATTGCACTGAGTGGGTCTGATATAAGTGTCCTTTATAAATTATATAGATGTTCCAGATTAACTGTATCATGTGTATGTGGGAACAGTTTAACATTATCAAACAGTGCATGTTATTTTTCTTGGTACATTTTCCATATATACAAATCCAGCTTATTATTGTAGGACTACATTTGAAATATTTTAGATTTAAATAAGCTAAGTAATCTAATTTGACAAATTATTTAGTAAATAAAATACATAACACACCTATTTTATCACATTAGGCTGTCACTGAGGAAGAAAAGTTGTTGTCAAGTAATGAGTTCGCGGACCATATTTACACAGCCCAGAAAGAGAGAGACTATTATAGAGCTAAATGCCAGGCAGCTGATAGGTCTTTGGAGGCTCATCCAAAACCCAGAGGTCCTGTGACACCTGCCTCGGCAGGCATTCCTGATGTCCACTATACCTTTGGTTTTGCTCAGAGTGTTTAGATACCCAGTCACTGCAGACAAGAAGGTTCATTATATTTCAGGTAACTATATGTTTTTTTCTGACACTGCTGCATGTACAATAAAATGATTCCAGGAAAATACATATTTCCTTGTCAAGTCCTCCTGCTGCAGTATAACTTGTCAAAATGTTCCCTGTCTCATCAAAAATCTTTGTAAACTGAAGCTATCCAAAAGCATGCTGACTTGTGGTAAATTTTGTGCATTAAAGAAAATTATTGCCAACAGATATATTGTTCAATTTGGGCAGATTTTCCAGAAAAATTAAAAATATTGTTTCTTGTACTGTTCGTAAAATTTTCAGATAACCATACAAGGCAAACCTGTTTGGCATTTGTAATGATGGGCGATTATTACAGACGCACTATGTGTTTGGAGAGGACCAGGCAATTGGTGTATATGGTGGACAAAGCCATTCTGAAAATGCTGTAGTATCCATGGTTCACCATTTCCTGTCATCACACTCGGAAGGGGAGAAGGTGGTGTACTTCAATGCTGACAACTGTGGGGGCCAAAACAAAAACCAAGTACGTAAAACAAAATAATCGAGCAATCACATTACCCTGTTTTCAAACTGAAATAATTTCATTAGTGATTGCACTCCTTACTGATAAGTAGATCTAAAACTAAACATATCACCACAATATCTTCAGTACTGGTACTTAATTATTTATTCTGTTATATTTTACCAGGTGGTAACCAGTTACCTAGCATGGATGGTTGCTAAAGGGTTTCACCAGAAAATTTACCTTCATTTCATGAAACCATATCATGAACGCTGCTTGGTGGATGGCATGTTCGGATTGATAAGGAGGATGATTAGGAGGAGTGATATTGACAGTCTCTGTGACCTCAAGATTGCAATTGAGGCTTCATCCCCACAAAACAATGCTTATTTAATGTCAAGCATGTCTGAAAACTCCTGGAAAGGATTCTTCAAACCCACCTTCAGGGCTGTTCCAGGAATTGCAAAAAATCATCACTTCCATTTCTCCTTAACCTTTCCAAGTACATGTATGCAAATGCTTTTTATGAGACACTAACAGTAATTTAATTAATAGTATTTTATCACAGTTTCTATGTACATGTAATTTGATAGAATACAGGTTAACATTCTTTGCTGGAGTTGTATCTCTATATGAGCTAATCTTCCTTGTTAGCAAATAACATCATATAAATATGTATGTCACTAATTAATACTTGGTAAAGAACATTAATATCACGCTTTATATAATATGTAATACATGTATTACTCTAAAGCGCCCAATAACTCAAAGCCTTCCCTGTCTCGAATAATAGAACAAAATACCATTTAACTATAACAGACCTCCCCCTGTTATTTCTGCAAACACATTTCTCTTATTGCTCTAACAATATATCTTCATTTGTTTGAAGGAATTGTAAAGGTGAAAAAGTCAGTAGATGAGGAGAAAGACATCCGACTGGTAAAGAGAAGGAAACATATTCCAGAGTGTCTGCCCACTCCAGTCGACTCACAGGGACTGTCACCCACCCGCGCATGGTACCTATTCAGGCAGATCCGTCCATTTGTCCGTGGACCTCACAAGGACCACTTGTGTCCAGTGCCTTCCACTGCTGAACTCCTGACTGGTACTGACCTGGATGTCACAGGAATAGACCACTTGTGTCCATGTGATGAAACAACTGTTTATGTGATATCAAATGAAGTGTATATTTTGAGGATTTCTTTGATTTCATATTTTGTTCAACATTGCACACAAAATCCAAGTAAGTTGATGACTTAATGAAAGTACAATTTGTGTTTAAGTTTTGGAAAAACAGTTAATTGTTAAAATTTCTGTAAATATTTTTTGTAATGGTAATTGTAGATATGCTGTGAATGTGTTTTCTAAGCAGTGAGTTTGAAGGAAACAGAATGAAAAAATATAAAGATTACATTAATGTTGAAAATTGTTTGTGTTTTATTATTTTGTTCAAAGTGAAAATATTTGAAAACGTCCAATCAGAGCAATGTTTAAGTTCCATGTACATATGCTCTGTATGCATGTTTGTGTGTTACATGCACACACTTACATATGCTTGTGTGTTAAAATCAAATGGATTGGATCAGCAGTGAAGATTATCATAGACACAACCATAGTTCAAAGTTGTGCGATATACAGATTACGCAGACGTTTGTACTACTATATAGCTATAGCAAAATCAATGAAAACTACTTTTGAATTCTAAAAAATATACACGTAAATCTTGAAAAAAATATTTGAAGAGAAAGTGGAAATAGATATTTGAAATTACTAAATACAGAATGGTAATAAACCTAATAAGTCTTCATTGTCAGTGGTACCGTCAAATCACTATTTTGACGTCATAATGTCATTCTGGATAACATCATATTTTGGCTTTCAAAAACTTATAAACTTTAACACATCACTGTGAGGTCAAATATTTAAATAAAGCAATATTTTTTTTAACCAATGCATTCCTTGATTCTTCTTCTTTAAAATGACACCAAAATTGCAAAATCTATTTTATATGTCCAAAGGACCTTTTGTCAGATCCTGGCTCATATATAGTATCATACTCGTGTTATTGACTACATGTATTTCTCTCATATTTCGCCATGTTGGATAGAGGTTGCCCATGTAAGAAAGCTATGTGAGAAAAATCTATCTTACATAGAATTTCACGCTACGTGACGTCACAATGGCTCAACAATGACGTGACGTCACGAATACGGTAAACTCTGATGCCGGAAAGAGAAAACGACGGCGTGATAAAATTAAAACCTTTCACAAAATTTTAACCATAAACACCAGGAAGAAGAGATTATTATTTCTGCGCAAACTTCGTTTGCAAATATAGGATATGCTTAAACTCGCTGTCTAAATCGTTTTTCGTCAAAAAAGCTCAAGGAAAAAGTTACAATTTCAAAATGGTAGCCTGTTTAAACATATTGTCAACGTTTTTGAGCTTATTCGGGTAGTTGATATGAGAGAAAAAGACTCTTTCATTATATGTGTATGTAGGATAGGGATATTCGGCAAGCCTCGGGTTTCACCACATTTTGTGACCCCTCGGGTGGAATATCCCTATCCTACATACACGCATATGAAAGTCTTATAATCTTCTGACATAGAGGAAAATCCCGGTTCCTTATAGATATTGTCCATTTAAATTCTCGTTCTATACGTAATAGAACTGAATTGATTGAAGCAGAACTAAATAATAATTACCTTATCTGTATCACTGAATCTAATCTTAAACCTGAAATTCCAAATAGTGAAATTGTTATTGACTCTCATTCATCAAATGTTCATAGAAAAGACAGACATACCAAACAGGGAGGTGGAATACTAGTCTATTATAAAGATTCAATTTTAACTAAAAGGAGATTAGATCTAGAAAGAGTTGACATTGAACTGCTTCGGTAGGAAGTAACAAGTAACAAACATACATTTTTATTAGGTTGTCTATATAGACCTCCTGATTCAACTGCTGAATTTTGGGCTAAATTTGATAGCATTCTTGATACAGTATCAGATCTTTCTCTCGATATCTTACTCGTGGGGGATATGAATGTTAATTTTCTTTCTTTACAACTAACTTCCCAGCTTTACAGATTACTTCATAAATTTAACTTATACAGTCTAATAAATGAACCCACACGCATAACACCAGAAACCTCTAGTTGCATTGATTTTGTATTTACTAACAATACAAATATTGTCAGAGACACACAAGTAGGCGATCCATTCTGTAGTGATCATTCTCCAGTCCACATTAGCATTTCACATTGTGTCTTTAAGCAAAGTTCTTATAAAAAGGAAACTTGGCAATATAATGTTGCTGATTTTAACGAAATGAATAAAACTTAATAAATATGAATTGGAATGAACTTGCTAGCCAGAATAACTGTAATGAATTTAGTACTATTATAAATAATGTAATCTCTGAGCAAATGGAATATATACTCCTTTTAAAATTATTACTATTAGACCAAATGATAGATCTTGGATGACACACAATATCAGGCAAAAATGAATCAAAGAAATAGAATTCACAAAAAAGGCAAAACAAACAAATAACCCTGATCATTGGATACATTTTAGAACTATTCGGAATGAAGTTATCAGCCTTATTAGAGAAGGAAAAATTAATTTAATTGATAAACTCCAAAAGTCACTTAATGATAAAGATATATCCCCCCTGATAAGTGGTGGAAAATTGCAAAAACAGTTTTAAAATTTGACATTAAGTCACCCACTATTCCCCCACTTGAATCAGAGGGCAATATTTGTTATCACCCAAGTGAAAAGACAGACTGTTTGAATAAATACTTTACATATATTTCCTCGTCTTCTGATAATCTAGAACTTCCTGATGGTACACCTGTGGAACCTCTTTATTTTATTTCAAACATCCAAATATTTAATCAAGATGTTAAAGATCAGTTGGAAAACAAGAATGATAAGAAACCATCAGGACCTGATGGCTTAGTTCCTAAATTTATTAAAAGTTAGCACCATCTCGTATACTGCCACGTAAACTTCTATTTAACAAAACTCTAAACTTTAGTATTCTTCCAAATTCCTGAAAGCTAGCAAATGTTTATGCCATCTTCAAAGGCAGTGGCTCTAAAAGCAATACTGCTAACTATAGACCGATTTCTATTACTTCTTGTATCTGCAAACAAATAGAAAAATTTTATTTAAATACTTATACTATTATCTCATATCTAATAATATTTATCAAACAATCAATCTGGATTAAGACCTGGTGACTTATTTGTAAATCAACAATTTCTATTTATCAAGAAATTTCAAAAATCTTAGACACAGGAAAAGAAGGTTAGTATTTTGCGACATAAGCAAGGCCTTTGATAGGGTTTGGCATTTAGGTCTTATTAAAGAATTAAGTAATTATGGAATTAAAGGCAGATTCAAAACTCCCTCTCTGATAGGTCCCAAAGAGTAAGTACGGAAGGTTTTTGCTCCCCATATCTAACTATGAATGCAGGAGTCCAACAGGGATCAGTTCTGGGTTCACTTTTATTTTTAGTATACATAAATGACATCATTGATCTTGTTTCAAGTAAAGTTATTTTTTTGCTAATGACACCTCGCTATTTGTTATTGTCGACAACAATCCTGATTATTTGGCGAAACTTCTTACCAATGCCTGAAAAAATATTAGTAAATGGGCAAAAGTTTGGGATGTTAATTTTAATTCAGCTACAACAAAATCCATTTTATTTTCCAGGGAAAAAGAAACTGTTGTACCACCAATTTATTTTCAAGATAGTATAATTTCTACTGAACCTACTCACAAACACTTATCCGTTTCTCCAAATGATAATGGCACTTGGGAATCTCGCATACAATATATTTTTATGAACAAGAATTCCACGGAAGTGGATGTGTCGCCTGCGCAGCAAGTTAGGAGATAAGTTTTTAGGAGCTAGCTATGGATATGCATTGTATCAGTTCCAAGTGGAATTTTTATGGTTATCCCAATTAATTCCTATACAATGAATTATTTTGTTGATTATAATACATGTGTGTAATGGCACTGGCTTTGACCTTTGACCTTGAAAAACGATCCCAAGCAAGCACTTTTGGTAATGAAGCATTGTAAGAAGTTTGAGTTTAATTGGCACAAGAAAACTAAGTTATAGAACGGAAACATATTTTCTATTTATATAAACAGTGACCTTGACCTTTGACGTTTGCCTGTGAAAACCAATCGCAAGTAAGCACTTTTGGTAAGGAAGCACTGTATGAAGTTTGAGTTTCATTGGCCAAGGAAAAGTGATTTTCTATTTAGAGCAACAGTGACCTTGACATTAGACCTTTTAACCTGAAAAGCAATACCAAGCGAGTACTTTTGGTAAAGAAGCACTGCATGGAGTTTAAGTTCGATTGGCCCAGGGAAACTCAAGTTATCGCACGGAAACAGAATATCTATTTATAGCAACAGTGACCTTGACCTTTGACCTTTAACCGTGAAAAGCAATCCCAAGCGAGCACTTTTGTTTAGGAAGCACTGTATGAAGTATGAGTTTGATTGGCCAAAGGAAACTTAAGTTATCGCATGGAAACTGTTGGTCAGACGACGCCGCCGCCGATGACGACATAGTGATCACTATATGTCGCCTTTTCAGGGGACACAAAAAGCATATGCTAGAATAAACATACTACACTGCTTGAAATATAAATTTAGCAGAGAATCTCTTATTAAAATATATTATGCATTCATTAGACCCCTTCTTGAATATGCTGATGTCATCTGGAATAATTGTACATCCTACCTAAAAAAATTAATTGAATCAATTCACCTAGAAGCGGCAGGAATCATAACAGGACTCAGAAAAGGAACATCACATCACTTATACATCCTACCTAAAAAATTACTTGAATAAATTCACCTAGAAGCGAAAGGAATCATAACAGGACTCAGAAAAGGAACATCACATCACTTACTGTATGGGGAATAAGGGTGGGAACCATTAGAAAATCGTCGAAAAAAATCATCAATTAATCCTTATGTATAAAATACTTCATGGTCAAACTCCTTTATATTTGCAGGAAAAAAATAACCCATTTCTTAACAATAATTTTGATAATGTATACCCACTGCGTAGAAATAGAACATTTAACCCACCTCTTTGCAGATCTAATAACTACTATAATAGTTTCTTTCCTTCAATGCTCAGAGAATTTGATAATCTTTCACCATCTATGCTACAAGCAGCTTCTATTAATAACTTTTAAAAACTTCTTAACGCTTCAAATACTAGTGAAGAGGAAGATATAATTACTTCAGATGTATTCAAAAATAAAGGATCAAGAAAGGGTAATATTATACTTTGTCTATAGATAACATACATTCTTTTATAAAAGTAGCATACATTCGTAAAAGAGTGCATCTCTGGCTGGTTACCATAACATTAGTATACTTCCTGCTTATATCAAGCGTCCTTACTCCCTATGTTTAAAACCTAATTGTGTATACATGTATATACATGTACATTTGCGAAATGTCTGTATTACTGTGCATCTATACTGCAACAACATCAGCCCCGGATTATCAACAGTGTTCAGTTGGAGACCTAAACGTAACACATGGACTGTACGGTCTCCTATCTGATAGTTTCATCACTTGTATACTATATTATATATTAATATTGTTATTTGAGTTGCCCCCCCCCCCCCCAATCCTCCGCCCCTTTCTCTACCCTGTCCATACTCTATAATATTCCATTGTTTGTACAGTACATATAATTTGTTAATACATTTATATGCAAATTGGGCGTTGGAACTTAAAACAATACATAAATGGAAATTACTTGAAATTATTAAGCAAATAATTAAGAGATCAAATAATAAATATAATTATCTAAACGTTAAGCTCTCATAACTCTCTCTTTATTAAAATATGCAGACTTTATATCACAATTTTTTCAATATGCTGATCACATTATAATTCAATTTATAAAGTCGCATTGTTTAAAAAGATCCAACGCCTAATGTTTTAGATGTTTATTATGATTAATTATTGACAAACTAATCTTTATAATTTAATATTTGCAAATACATTGTATATAATACAACGTCCATATGTATACCACCTAGGGAGAGGACTTATATAGGCTTTAGCCTGTTGTTCAATATTTTTGACATTGTAACAACTTGTCAATAAAACTTGTTGAAATGAAAAATCTGCTTTAGATTATTCATGTATACTGAACGTTTCGGCAATATCTTTAACGGTTTAGAAGTTATGGTCCGGACAAGAATAATTAGAATCACTAGAACCGGTATTAATAAAATATGTCTGCCTTCAAACGAAGGGGAGATTTACTAAAATACTTAAGACGAGGTAGGTCAGCGTGAGCACCTACCTTGTCTTTAGCGGATACCTAAACTACACAAAGCTCCTTCTAAACAATGTTTTATCGCTGGCGCTGCTAATTGCTCGATCAAGCCTTTATCAAAACTTCTTACTACCATTCTTATTACCATTAAATCAGACAATGCTTTTTCTCTGTTATGGTTATTGGTAGAATAACTTGTTACTTCAATCAGAAAAAATACATTAACATCAGGGAACATATTTTAATTAAATAAAATAGTATGTTTTACTTAAAGGCCCAATATACGTAACTTCAGGGAAATTTTCGTGATTCTGAAAAATTCTGGGAAAAATCCAGTTGATAGCCATGCAAATATAAGCCTAAAACGAAGTAAACTTGAGCGGTAACTAACAAGAAACACTTGACAAAAAAAAATCCAAATAATTGAAAAATAATGCAGGTGGGGCCCACTTCAACAACAAACCGAAGGTAGAAGACGGTTTGAAATGGACGCGTGTTTACAAATAGCGTGTTTCAACTGCTGCTGTACCGGTAACCGCAAAAGAATTCATCTTGAATATTGCTGATATCAGTTAATCTTAACTTAATCTATAAATATAATAAGTTATTAGGCTTGATTTTCGCTTCATGTTTTGCCGAAAGTTACATATAAAACTTGTATTGGGCCTTTAATAAAGAAGGAAAATGTGTAATCGCTCACTACGTTTGTCTAATCTCCTTGATACTATTGCAGGACAACATACCACGTGGCTACAGATCACGAAATGTCTATGTTTGTCGATTCGTGAGAACTGCCTTGTGTCAGAGGCCTTATCTGGCGTCAGTAGCACAGCTGGACAAGTTCTCATTGTGTGTTCAATTCTACTCGCTATTACTAGTCTATATATTGTCAAAAGTATACGACATTTTGTACAAGAAAAGACGATTTTAAACATTTTATTATTAAACGGATTTCAACCTAAAGTAGGTAATCTGCAACTAAATTTGAAAAATCGTAAAATGGGTTTATATAGATTAAAAGCACTTGAAAGTAGTTTAATCTACTTTTTTTTATTAATATTTGACTAAATTCGAGCAAAATGTAGTTCGATGTTTCCCCTTTAACCTCTGAATCCTTAATAGAATCATTTATATTCCCTGAAACAAAAGTCAGTTATATCTGGTTAACCCCATTGTCCACCCGAATCTCCATGAACCAATAAAGCAACTCTTCTTAGTTGTTTTTTTTTGTAACATGTTATAGCAAATGTACATTTCATGTTGTAGTCGTGTATGTTTTTTCAAAAACCTCGTGAGGGCAACTCAATAACTTAATAACTTTGCACAGAAAAATAATCAAGTGAAATTGTCCAAGAAATGAGGAAATTGTTTGTGGTTTGGGCATTATACCAATGCAAAATATGTCCATCTATAAGTGCCCTTATTCATAACTAGACATGTCATAGGCGAAATTTTGTCTGAATTAAAGGGATTTTCGCTTGTTTAATTTCCGTTATTGATATTTCCCTTAGACTTTCTTAAAATCATCATTTTGCATATTTCATCGAATCTTTTTATTAGATACTTATTCCCTATTTTTAGGTTATCGCACAATGATTTTTCTTGGAAGTCTATTCATATTTACGAAAATTTTTACATTTGATTTGATCTAATATAACCATGGCAACACTTCCCCGTCTCAAGACCTGACATCCATATACTTTGATGCACGAGGACCAACCCAGAAACATATTCTTTCACAATTAGTTAACATATACCAATAAGCTGCATAAACATTCAGCTAATCTGCCCGTATTAATTCTGGTTTATTACTTCAACGATTTTAATAGTAATCTTATGTATTTGTATGTTGATACTTCTAAAATAAAACTATTGAAAAAAATTAAGTATCACATTATTTTAATACATATCAACAAAATAAATAAAGAGAACAATTCCTTGGTTTAAACGACGTTTCTTTACACAGGGGGCATTCCAGTGGCTGGGGCCATTGTGGTTTGGAGGTCGAAATGTCCAACAAGTTCCTGGAATCTGATTGGTAAAATGGAAAGAGAAAAAAAGAAAATTAAATGAAATGTATTGGAGCGCAACACATAAAACCGATAAATTGAAATTTTAGAGTCAAGAGGACAAGTTAGAAACCCTATAAACTACACTATTAATCCAAACGCTACCTAAAGCAAAGAGTTTTGGTTTCCTTAATTCGAAAGCAGAGCCAAGGGTACAGAATAAGGCGATTGCATAAATTGCATAAAATATTTAAAATTAAAGTTATTAAAAATATTATACAATAATGCATATAAATATATGTATATACACACATCCATACATAAGGTGATCCCATCTTGAAAGAAAAAGTAATTAATCCAAATTTTATATGAATTTGGAAACTTTGGTTAATTTAGTTATCTTGTTTCAAAAAACGTAACAGTTTTATTGTAAATATTATGCCTTTAGATATCGAATGTGCTGGCATGAAATAAATGGCATCTTTTGTTTTGGAAGATGAATGTGACACATTATGTGCTTCACCTTTTAAATCTACAAACACATACAGTTTGCTGAAAAAATAATTACACTGCCTCATACAGCTTCATCTTTCCATGACACGTCAGTTATGTTAGAGACTAAAAGGTAGGAATCGAAAGTGTCTAAAAGTACTGTAGGATATCGAGGAGTAGCTGAAATTGTTAAATCGGCACTTTCTTACAGTCACCTTCAACTTGGTATTTATTTTATCTGACACTAGTCGTACATGAATTAGAACAAATGATAAGATATTTCAACACGTCACGATGAATGTGGTTTAATCACGAATTGGTTACGAATACATTTCCCACACCAACTCATGTCCTTATCTGACCTTAGTCGATATTATCGGACCTTAGCTGATAATAGGAAAGGTTACCCTATAAAAGCGAACGAAATGCTTAAACGTAAGAAAAGCTGCGAAATATCTGTTTTGCGGTTTATACCTTAGCTCAAATATTCAATACCTGTGGAAAGAGTTTAGTTGACGAAATGCTTGTTTTGCGGGTTATCATTAGCTCTAATATTCGATACCCGTGAAAAGAGTTTAGTTGACGAAATGCTTGTTTTGCGGGTTATACATTAGCTCTAATATTCAATACCTGTTAAAAGAGTTTAGTTGACAAAATGCTTATACAGGTGGGTTGCGTTCTCGTCTTTTCTTTATGTTTCTCTCGACCAGCTTTATTTCTAACGTATTTACTACTTCCAGCTTGTCAATTTGCACAACCCGAGTGGAACGACTGGTTCAGCCATTGTATATTTAATATGACCGGGACGCGTGTTGTTAGGGGGTTTTTCAGCAGTTCACTTAAGTGTATCACTATAATGCACTATAAAATCGGCTTACACCAACAAAACGCAGCATTTGTATTTGTTGGTGTTTTACTGCTTTGGTCATTCAGGACAAAACGGATTGTATTGCCCCCGAGACGTTGGGATATTGTCAGGTGATCATGGTAATATGCTGGGTTAAAATTATGTGAATAAACCTTTTAATTCCTTAAAATAAACCTTTCAAATAGTCGAAGAGTAGGTTTAAGCTTACGACAATGATAAGCGATGTCATGTCAAGGACATAAATATATTTGTCACAAACTTGTTCAAGATAAGAGCATTCTATTAGAAAGTGCTTTACCTAAAAATAGGAGTCATATGCATGACATATAGGTGGATCTCCAATCTCAGTAGATACACACGAGTTATGTAGGTATGTGCTGTTCGAAAACAGGGGAGAACAAATTCACCCAAAATACACATGCACTCCTCAAATCCACTCTCATCGTTTACACCAGGGGAGGGGGTCTTTACATTTCCTTAGTTGTCGATTAAAATCATACTCTCCATAACATTTAGACTAAATTTATCATTTGCCTTTTTGGACTGCGAATTACAGAATCAAATCATGGACAAAATATTGGCCGGTTTTACTTGAATTAAGGAGTTTAAGCCACAATATTGGACAGGCCCTCAATACGTGATGCGAAATAGGTAAAATATCATTCAGCTTTGTACATTATGTTAAAGGGAATTCATTTGGATTCAAAGCTAATGGGAAAAATAAGCTTTTAAATATGCTAGATTTTACCATAATGGTATTATCCGTTTTGGAAAGAGTTTTCAAGTTTACTGTAATAATAAATATATAATTCCGTCTCCACCAAAATACTTACGAGTGACAGATAAGGGGACAGGCGGTGTGTCCCAGTGTATTGGCGCTTCCAGTGCTGAATTGTGTATCAACAAGAGCATTACACTCCTTCTCACACTCGGCCTCGCGCTCATCAGATCCCATGCTGTGGTAAAGATCTGTTACAATGGTCTTGACCTCATCAACGTGGAAAATATTCACTGGAACAGAAATTAAGCTTTTAAGGGTATCGTACAATTGTATATATTGAAATGTTTTAACGATTTTACTTTAAAAATAACGTTTTTTTGTGACGGAGAATATTATTCATGCAAAATGACTCCACCTGCATGATGTACAAGTCTAAAAATATATTAGGCCCTATTTAAAGAATTCACAAGAACTTTCCTTAGCTAGGAAGATTGTTTGTTTGTCACGTCTTAGATTAAACTTCAAAGATGGTTACTTTGCAGTACTATATGATTGTATATACTTTCGTAATTTGCGAATGAAAAGAAATGTAAGCACAGAATACGGAGGATGGCATAGACTTATAACGAATATCTTATCTCATGAGACTTATATGGGATTCTAATCTTGTTTCGGTTGAAAAATATCAAATGCTATAAAAACATATAGAGGATTGACTTCTCTTTGAAGAAACATGCATAAAATAACAGAAATTGATTTTGAATTATGGAAATTCTAATTTCTTTTGAATAAGTCGTTTTCAAATGCAACACATCTTTTAATTTAGAATTTGTTGCAAAATAACACTGAAATGAAGCTATTTTGCCGTTAAATGTATTATCATTTATATATCAAGTATTTCAATAACCGTTGAGATGGAATTGATATCAACTTACAGACTGCGTTCACCAGAGGGTTTAAATCGCGTTTGTTGGTGGACCCTGTTGGTGCAGGAGCAGCAGAGACATCAAAGTAATGGACAAGTTCCTGGAATCTGTATGAAATAAAAATGTGTTTATATGTAGATAATTCAATTGTTACGTTTTTTTGTACATAGAGTAGTCCCCCCTCCCCTATTAGCGTCGATTTATATTTAACTAAGGTAGGTCTTGGCTTCTTATTTTATCCATATAGCCTATTTATTTCGATCAACAGAATGCAATGGGATGCTCAGAGATAAAGCCAAAGTATTCCTATCACGTTTTTTAACAATCATAATGGTATTTTTATCTTTTTTTATATATCATTTGTCGACTTTATTCAGCAGAATGATTTCGAAAAAAAACATTGTTGACGATGATTTATGAAATCGTTATACACAACATAAATGAACTAATCACAGAATTGCACATTGAGGCTACATTATGCAAGAGGGATGATCTTAGGGTACCCAACCCTGACATCCCCCAAAAAAGCTGGGGAAATATACAATCGTTTAGAACCTAAAAAGAAAAAAAAGACTAAATACTTTATATCATCTTTTGATAGAACGTTTCACCGATAGTCAAATTACGCACGTCTGATATAAAGTGTAAGTGCAAGACTCGAAAATAACATGTCACAAATACCTATCTAATTATATTAATATGATACATTGATTCGTTTTAAATTTAATATGTGACCAAGATTTACATTGCGGGTCGCGTCGATGAAGAAGAAAACGTTTACTCTTTCGGAACACCTGGTCGTATTAGGTATTTTTACAAAAGTCTCCATGTAAATCTTTCCTTTGTTCATATTTTGCTTTTTGTTCAATCGATTTTTAGTTCGGATTAGGGTTTTGTTGAGGCTTTGTTATTCCCTTATTGCTTTTATAGAATACTGAAACAAGTTGCAAATGTTACCGTGGAAATAATGTTAAGTGTATTACACGTATTTTCTAGTTCAATTATCAGAAGATAAATACGGGATTAAAAACAATTCCTTACGAGTGACAGATAAGGGGACAGGCGGTGTGTCCCAGTGTATTAGTGGTTCCAGTGCTCAACTGGGTATCAACAAGAGCATTACACTCCTTCTCACACTCGGCCTCTCGCTCATCAGATCCCATGCTGTGATACAGATCGGTTACAATGGTCTTGATCTCATCAGCGTGAAACACGTTCACTGGAAAAGGTTAAAAGATGTTTGAATATTTTGTTTAAAAACATAGACCTTAAGCATATATCGTTTATAATGGGAGCAACTTTTTACATATTAGTTTGAACAGGAACTGAGGCGTTACGTGGTTGTAAAGTAAAGGAAAATATCAGTTAATCAATATATAGGCTTATGAAAACCCATCACCATAGACAAATATCAAAGGCGTCATACAAAATGTCATCAGAAAGACTATTTGCAATCTGAAGTCGATACCAGGAACAGGGTGCATTCAAAATATATTGGAACCTACAAAGTATTTAACATGTTTATGATAATTATATATCAGATAATGGAAGTGAGGTCTTAATGGAAGTGAAGGTCTAAATGGAAGTGAATGTCTTACAAATAGAGTTTAGGATCAGGTTGGAACTGAATGAGCGTTTGACACTTGTACCGGCAACAGGAACGGCGGTCTGGGGGGCGATGTCGTAGTGCTTGACGAGTTCCTGGAATCTGCCAAGTTAAAGGCAATAGTGGTAACTTTAACAGTAGAAGTTTATCTTGCTGATTTTTTTATTACAACTTTTGAAATTGTGAACGAATACCCAGAATATTTTCCAATTCTTTGTTTTAGTGAGTCAAAAATCATTATTCATCCTTTAAGGGACAACAAGTCGATTAAACATGTTGTATGTCTACCTCACATTAATAAGTAGTTTAAGATATGTTTTTTGTCAAAAAGAACCACTTGCGATAAGCGAAAAACAAATATTGAACAATAAATTGAAAGTAGGTTACAGTATAATCATGTGAAAATTTGCGAATATTCCAACTGAAAATTGTTACAATATTTGCCATACACACAGCGGCCATACATGGATCTCTAAAGTTTTTTTCTTCTTATATACCATACCATCAAAAGACAATTTAATTATTAAACATTTCGAGAACTTCGGTATTTTATCATAAAAAAAACTGTATGAAACATTTTTTTATGCTTCTATTAAAATCTTTTATATAGAAATATTGTTGTGAAAAACACAACAAACGCTTGGATAAAATATACTGAGGAAGATATAGTACAAATGGTTGAATTCCTGGTAAACAATATCTTTGTTGAATTCGGAGGAAACATTTTCCAACAGACTATTCGCATTCCAAAGAGAGTTAACTGTGCCCCACTTTTGAATGACCTGGTTTTTTTTTCAATTTCATTTTCAGGTATATCGACGATGTGTTGTCCATAAACAACAAGAATTTTGCTGACCGAGTCGTTCGTATATACTCTACTGAACTTGAGATAAAAGACACAACAGACTCTCCTACATCAGCTTCTTTCCTCTGTCTTTACTTAAACTATGACCAACACAGAAATCTTACTACCAAGCTGTATGATAAACGTGACGATTTCGATTTTCCAACGGTGAACTTTCCCTTTCTTTATAGTAACATCCCTGTTTCTTCAACCTATGTCGTTTAGATGTCGCAGTTGAATGTAAATATTTCCTTTGTATATATTCTGCCTCTAGTTTGATCGATTTTGAGTTCGGATTATAGTTTTCTTGACGCTTTGGTATTTGAATTTTTTAGATTATTCCAACAACTAGTATGTCTTAGTTTCCCTATTTCGATGTTTTTTTGTCTGCAGAAACATTGTATTTGTCGCTGCATGTTCAATTAAAGGTGATGCATGGCGAATTGAGAATGTTTTTAAAGGAATACTTCGTATTTTCAGTTGTGATACAACTTAAAAACATTGTACGATGTCAACCTACGAGTGACAGATGAGGGGACATGAGGTGTGCCCGAGGGTGTTAAGGGTTCCAGCATGGAACTGGGTTTCAATAAGATTGCTGCACTCCTTCTCGCACTCAGCTTCACGCTCATCAGTTCCCATGCTGTGATACAGATCGGTCACGATGGTCTTGACCTCGTCAGCGTGAAACACATTCACTGGAAAAAATAACAATTGGTAATTCTCGATGGTCTGAAACAAAAATTCGCCATAAACTTGAAAAGCAGTTTTTAATTTGTGTATGTCAACGAAAGTAGGAAAAAAATGAAATTTGAGGCACTTCATTGTGTTTTCACTTCTTAGAATATCGATAATAAGTAACATCGTGCATAATGCGTTAATATGGCATAACGAGTGGTATGTCTTTGACAGGAAATCTGCGTTCATTTTTTAGAGAGCAAAACCATTACAAAAACTTGATAAAAGACCTAAATGCAGTCGTTACTTCATTAAATAAATACTTACGGATGGAGTTCAGCACGGTTGAACCGAAAGAGCGTTTAGCACTGGTTCCAGCAGCGGGGGCGATGTCAAAGTGTTTGACGAGCTCTTGGAATCTGCAGACCAAAGGAAAATAAATTAAGTTGGTGTTCTGTTTGGTAAATTTTGTAAAACACATTGCAACCATTAAAACTATCACTTCAACATCAAAGTTCATTCAAATGTCTCAAATACTGGAGGAGAAATAGCAGACTATCAACTTAACATCAAAGTCAGCAAAGTTTAACAACAAAAAAGCATTCGGTTCTGTGTTATTTGGCCATAACACGGAACAGAATGATGTTTAGTGCTTATATTTACATTTTTCCCATTTGTTTTGATAATATTTCCAACGTTATTATTATGACGTCACAATGACCACTCCAGTGTTATGCTCTCAAAACACGGAACTGGCCTTGGTAGTGTTATATAGTGGCAATGCAGAGCAAATGTTTGTGTATAACCTATATTTCAATAAATTTTCAAAGTATCCGAGTTTACTCAAAGTTAAAACGGTACTACAAAACCCAAATTATTGGAGTTCCAGTGGTACAATGTATGCAAAGATTGAAAAACTCATTAAACTTTGCGAAAAAATATCCTTGAATTGGTGGGTTAATCGGAAAATAATGCATTTTAACATAATCAAACTATGCCAAATATGTAATTGTAGGTTGACAATAATGTTTTATTGTCTTTTTGATCGAACACCAACAAATACATGTCAAACTATTGAAGAATATTTACAGTCTGTTTGGAATTGATAGTATATTGCCTATACATTTCTACGAATGCCTACTGAACTTTATTTTCCGATAAAATCAGTGGATCACGCGCCTATTGGCGCAGCGCGCAGTAATACACTCCGTTACGATTTGAACACGAGGTCCCGTCACTACTTTCCAGACTCGATCAATATCCTGCCGCGTAGTATGTGTTAATTTATTTAAAAAATAAATAAGAAGCATTTTAATGGTGTTTTTTTAAATACAATAATAGTAACACAGACAGTATGGTTTGTTTATATATGAACTTATGTGAAAAAATAACAATAAAAAGATGTAATCTTTTGGAATTTTTTTTTACTTGTTGACTGAAATTTCGCGGGATTTCGTCACCTCATAAGGCGGCTGTTTCAACAGTCTACCGAAACCAAACGATACTGTTTGATTTCATCGCAGTAAGTATCATAATATCTGATTAAAGAAATAATTACACGTGGGAATATAAGGTCTGGACAGTAAATATAAGGATTAAGTTTTCTTTCTGGTGGTTTTATCAAAGGATAAAGTTCAGTAGGATATCGATAAATGTTTATTCCTTTGTGCTTAGATAATGGCTTCCTTGCACTTAAGAGTATGCAAGTATGTTTTCTTCATTTTTGTTGGATTGAGTTACAAGCCATGTATGCGCACGTACGAGTGACAGATGAGTGGGCATGAGGTATGTCCGATGGTGTTGAATGTGCCGGTCGAGAACTGGGTATCGATGAGTTTGTTGCATTCGCTCTCGCATTCAACTTCACGCTCATCAGTGCCCATAGAGTGGTACAGATCAGTGACGATGGTCTTCACCTCGTCAGCGTGGAATACGTTCACTGCAACAATAAATGATATAATTCTATTTCTTTACATCATAGATGAAAATCGTATATATTTACCGTAAAGTAAGAAATATTGATACTGTTGATATATTGTAGATCATGCGACAATTCTGAAAGCAACACCGATATAGGAAAAAATACATGTAAATGGGAACGGATTGAAATTATAAGTCTCTTATAATGATTTTGATCAAACCGTTTGGTATAACACACAAACTATTTTGCATGTTCTTGTGTATTTGAAACAAGAGATCCCAGAGGGATCTTGGCGCCCACCATCAAATGATCTAAGTTTGTTTTTTGAAAGATGGTTCTTTTCTCTTCTTTCGTTTGTAAAAGTTCCCTTCAGTATATTCTCAGAAATAGGGATAACAAACTTCAATTGTCAAAATCCAAGATGGCTGCCTGTCGGCCATGTTGTTTTCCGATCTGTCCAAAAATGGAATATGCACAACTAGGGACCAAGGTGAACCAACACATGAAATTTGAGAAAGATACCTTCAGTACTTTCTTAGAAATAGTGATAACAAACTTCAATTGTCAAAATCCAAGATGGCTGCCTGTCGGCCATGTTGTTTTCAGATCGGTCCAAAAATGGAATATGCACAACTAGGGACCAAGGTGAACCAACACATGAAATTTGAGAAAGATACCTTCAGTACTTTCTTAGAAATAGTGATAACAAACTTCAATTGTCAAAATCCAAGATGGCTGCCTGTCGGCCATGTTGTTTTCAGATCGGTCCCAAAATGCAATATGCATAACTACACACCAAGGGGAACCTACACATGAAATTTGAGAAAGATCCATTCAGTACATTCTCAGAAATAGCGATAACAAAGTTCAACTGTCAAAATCCAAGATGGCTGCCTGTCGGCCATGTTGTTTTCGGATTGGTCCCAAAATGCAATATGCATAACTGAGCACCAAGGGGAACCTACACATGAAATTTGAGAAAGATCCATTCAGTACATTCTCAGAAATAGGGATAACAAAGTTCAAATGTCAAAATCCAAGATGGCTGCCTGTCGGCCATCTTGAATTCAGATCGGTCCCAAAATGGAATATGCACAACTAGGGACCAAGGTGAACCAACACATGAAATTTGAGAAAGATTCCTTCGGTACTTTATGAGAAATAGCGATAACAAGAATTGTTTACGGACGGACTAACGGACTAACGGACGGACTGACGGACGGACGGACGACGGACCACGGACGCAGGGCGATTTGAATAGCCCACCATCTGATGATGGTGGGCTAAAAAAACCGCTTATTACTATCAGTTTATCTTGACACTATTTATTGAAAACGGGGGTATATTTTGTACGCCTTGTACATTAAAATTCACACATCATGGAATATGGGTATATTTTTGGGTTTAGTTTGATAGACAAATACTTACAGATTGATGTCAACAGAGGGTTAAGACTAAGGGATCTTTTGGCGGGGGCGACTGGAGCAGTAGTGGGTGTGATATCAAAGTAGTGTACCAGCTCTTGGTATCTAAACCAAAGGTATAGAGGAATTATTGTTGATGCACAGTATCAGTTGTGAACACCTAAAATGATGTACAGAACTCAATAAGTACATAACACAAAAGCTACATCTAAAATGAGTTACATAAAATGCACTTAAAACATACATATCAAAGACGCAGTAGTGACATAGAAAATACAAAAACTACTTTTAATCTACATATCCCAAAATGCACTTCTGATAGACAAAACATAAGGTGTACTTCTTACACAACCCAAATACGTATTCTATAGCCCTTCTACAATTAACAACACAGATAAGTATTATATTGCCCTTCTACAATACACATCACAAATACGTATTATATTGCCCTTCTTCAATACACAACACAAATACGTGTTCTATTGCCCTTCTACAACACAGATACATATTCTCTATTGCCCTTCCACAACACAAATACGTATTTTCTCTCGTTTCTAGGCGTAATACTGGTCTGTCCAGGGCTATACACCTATGATCGCTATGGTTGTATTACACACCTATCCATGCAATACAGCCACGGCATGACGTCACAACGGTGCAACAATTACGTAACGTCACGAGTTCGGTCAAATCTGATGCCGAAAACACAACAAATGGCGACGTGATGAAATCAAAACGTTGCACAATATTTTAACCGTGTACATTAGAAGGCAGAGATATTTTTTTCTGCGCAAACTGTGTTTGCAAACACGGGGTATGCTTAATCCCGCTGTATCATTTGTTTTCGTCACAAAAGCTCAGGGGAAAATTTATATTTTCACAATGGTGGCCAGTCAAAAGTACTTAATGGTATTTGAGCTTATTCAGGTAGTTGGAATGAGAGAAAAATACTCTTTCATGGCCAGGGGTGTAAGATAGGGAAATTCCTCCCTCGGGATTTTCAAATTTGGAAAACCCTCGGCAAAGCCTCCGTATTTACCAAATTTGAAAACCCCTTGGGTGTAATTTCACTATGTTACACCCCTAGTCATGAAAGAGTCTTATAATATTGCCTTCTACAATATTCAACACAAATACGTATTATATTGCCCTTCTACAATACACAACACAAATACCGTTTATATTGCCCTTCTACAACGCACAAAACAAAAAAGGTATTTTATTGCCCTTCTACAGTACACAAAACGAAAACCTATTGTATTGCCCTTCTACAATACACAAAACGAATACGTATTTTTTTGCCCTTCTACAATACACAACACAAATGCCCATTCTATTGCCCTTCTACAATACACAACACAAATACGTATTCTAATGTAGAGATCGCAAACTGTTTTATTGATATACGACAGAAACAGCAATACTGATATCTATGAAACGACAAGAGAACTTATACAAGACACATACCAAAATGATGATTCTAAGAAACAGAATGATTGAATGTGTTATCTAGACTTACGAGTGGCAGATGAGTGGACAAGAGGTGTGCCCGAGTGTGTTGAAAGATCCTGTGGAGAGCTGAGCATCGACCAACTTGTTGCACTCGCTCTCACATTCAGCTTCACGCTCATCTGTTCCCATGCTGTGGTACAGATCTGTCACGATGGTCTTGACCTCATCGGCGTGGAACACATTCACTGCAAAAATGTCAAACAAATGTGAACTCTAAAAGCAAGGAAGATAGAACCTTCGACTTATAATTGGTGGGTCATTTAATGTTTACAGCACTAAGCAGTGGAACCTCGTTATCTCGAAGTGTTGTGTGTTCGAACACTTAGTGTCTTGATGGGATCGACAAAATACTTTGAACTAAACAGGGTTTTCGAGTTACGCGATTTCGGGATAACAAGGTTCTACTGTACCGGCCATATGTTTCATTCTTACCAGGAAGAACAATTTATTACTAGGCGTTACATACTTTCAAAATATAACGATTTATTAACTTTGTATAGATATAAAACTTATTTACCAACAAATTTTGATAAGGTAACCATCTAAACATGATGCTTTTTGTAATATATTGTCGTCGATTCCAAATCTGAAATATTAGTTCCAACTACCACAGCAATTCTGGTGAGTTGCAATGAAGTTGTTATTATAATCTCCAACAGTCATACAAGACACATCAAAACCTTTATTTAATGTTATATCGCAAACAGTCAGGAGGAACATACTACAAGGAAATCGCTGAAATTTGAAATCATAAATGCAACTGACATCTGGTATGCATTTTGAAAAATGCTTTTAAACAGAATTATATGTATATAAAGTTAGCATGCATGTTAACAGGGCACATTGTTTTGAGGACTTACGGATGGAGTTTAATAAGGTGGAACCAAATGAGCGTTTCACACTGGTACCAGTAGCGGTTGCTGGGGCAATGTCGAAATGTTTGACGAGCTCCTGAAATCTAATAGGTGGATGAAACAAAACAATTTAGATACAGAAAATTAAAGGTTGCAATACACAGTATGATTGTTATAATGTAAAATGTAATTTTTACTTTAGATCTATGTCGACGTAGCTGTTATCGTTTAACAATTCAATTCATTTTGATTGCATTCAATTGGCTATTTCAATCTTTTACAATTAACCATTTTCTTTTGCAATAAGATATATTTAAGCATTTAACAGCATTCGGTTCTGTGTTATTTGGCCATAACACGGAACAGAATGATGTTTAGTGCTTATATTTACATTTTTCCCATTTGTTTTGATAATATTTCCAACGTTATTATTATGACGTCACAATCGTAATGACGTCATAATGACTACTCCAGTGTTATGCTCTCATAACACGAAACTGGCCTTGGTAGTGTTATATAGTGGCAATGCAGAGCAAATGTTTGTGTATAACCTATATTTCAATAAATTTTCAAAGTATCCGAGTTTACTCAAAGTTAAAACGGTACTACAAAACCCAAATTATTGGAGTTCCAGTGGTACAATGTATGCAAAGATTGAAAAACTCATGAAACTTTGTAAAAAATAACCTTGAATTGGGAGTTAATCGGAAAATAATGCATTTAAACATAATCAAACTATGCCAAATATGTAATTGTAGGTTGACAATAATGTTTTATTGTCTTTTTGTCTTTTTGAACGAACACCAACAAATACATGTCAAACTATGGAGAATGTTTATTCCTTTGCGCTTAGATAATGGTTGCTTCGTTGCACTTAAGAGTATGCAAGTATGTTTTCTTCATTTTTGTTGGATTGAATTACAAGCCAAAGTATGCGTACGTACGAGTGACAGATGAGTGGGCAGGAGGTATGTCCGATGGTGTTGAATGTACTGGTCGAGAACTGGGTATCGATGAGTTTGTTGCATTCGCTCTCGCATTCAACTTCACGCTCATCAGTGCCCATAGAGTGGTACAGATCAGTGACGATGGTCTTTACCTCGTCAGCGTGGAATACGTTCACTGCAACAATAAATGATATAATTCTATTTCTGTACATCATAGATGAAAATCGTATATATTTACCGTAAAGTAAGAAATAATGATACTGTTGATATATTGTAGATGATGCGACAATTCTGAAAGCAACGCTGATATAGAAAAAATTACATGTAAATGGGAACGGATTGAAATTATAAGTCTCTTATAATGATTTTGATCAACCCGTTTGGTATAACACACAAACTATTTTGCATGTTCTTGTGTATTTGAAAAAAAAAACGCTTATTACTATCAGTTTATCTTTATTGAAAACGGGGGTATATTTTGTACGCCTTGTACATTAAAATTCACACATCATGGAATATGGGTATATTTTTGGGTTTAGTTTGATAGACAAATACTTACAGATTGAAGTCAACAGAGGGTTAAGACTAAGGGATCTTTTGGCGGGGGCGACTGGAGCAGTAGTGGGTGTGATATCAAAGTAGTGTACCAGCTCTTGGTATCTAAACCAAAAGTATAGAGGAATTATTGTTGATGCACAGTATCAGTTGTGAACACCTAAAATGATGTACAGAACTCGATAAGTACATAACACAAAAGCTACATCTAAAATGAGTTACATAAAATGCACTTAAAACATACATATCAAAGACGCAGTAGTGACATAGAAAACGCAAAAACTACTTTTAATCTACATATCCTAAAATGCACTTCTGATAGACAGAACATAAGGTGTACTTCTTGCACAACCCAAATACGTATTCTATAGCCCTTTTACAATTAATAACACAGATAAGTATTATATTGCCCTTCTACAATACACAACACAAATACGTATTCTAATGTAGAGATCGCAAACTGTTTTATTGATATACGACAGAAACAGCAATACTGATTTCTGTGAAACGACAAGAGAACTTATACAAGACACATACCAAAATGATGATTCTAAGAAACAGAATGATTGAATGTGTTATCTAGACTTACGAGTGGCAGATGAGTGGACAAGAGGTGTGCCCGAGTGTGTTGAAGGATCCTGTGGAGAGCTGAGCATCGACTAACTTGTTGCACTCGCTCTCGCATTCAGCCTCGCGCTCATCTGTTCCCATGCTGTGGTACAGATCTGTCACGATGGTCTTGACCTCATCGGCGTGAAACACATTCACTGCAAAAATGTCAAACAAATGTGAACTCTAAAATCAAGGAAGATAGAACCTTCGACTTATAGTTGGTGAGTCATTCAATGTTTACAGCACTAAGCAGTGGAACCTCGTTATCTCGAGTGTTGCGTGTTCGAACACTTAGTGTCTTGATGGGATCGACAAAATACTTCGAGCTAAACAGGGTTTTCGAGTTACGCGATTTCGGGATAACAAGGTTCTACTGTACCGGCCATATGTTTCATTCTTACCAGGAAGAACAATTTATTACTTGGCGTTACATACTTTCAGAATATAACGATTTATTAGCTTTGTATAGATATAAAACTTATTTACCAACACATTTTGATAAGGTAACCATCTAAACATGATGCTGTTTGTAAGATACTGTCGTCGATTCCAAATCTGAAATATTAGTTCCAACTACCACAGTAATTCTGGAAAGTTGCAATGAAGTTGTTATTATAATCTCCAACAGTCATACATGACACATCAAAACCTGTATTTAATATTATATCGCAAACAGTCAGGAGGAACATATTCAAGGAAATTGGTGAAATTTGAAACCATAAATGCAACAGACATCTGATATGCATTTTGAATAATTCTTTTAAACAGAAATATATGTATATAAAGTTAGCATGCATGTACACAGAGCACATTATTGTAAGGACTTACGGATGGAGTTTAATAAGGTGGAACCAAATGAGCGTTTCGCACTGGTACCAGTGGCGGTTGCTGGGGCAATGTCGAAATGTTTGACGAGCTCCTGGAATCTAATAGGTGGATGAAACAAAACAATTTAGATACAGAAAATTAAAGGTTGCAATACACAGTATGATTGTTATAATGTAAACTGTAATTTTTACTGTATATCTATGTCGACGTAGCTGTTATCGTTTAACAATTCAATTCATTTTGATTGCATTAGATTGGCTATTTCAATCTTTTACAATTAACCATTTTCTTTTGCAATAAGATATATTTAAGCATTTAACAGCATTCGGTTCCTTGTTACTTGGCAATAACATGGAACAGAATGATGTTTAGTGCTAATTTTTACATTTTTCCCATTTGTTTTGATAATATTTCCAACGTTATTATTATGACGTCACAATCGTAATGACGTCATAATGACCACTCCAGTGTTTTGCTCTGATAACACGGAACTGGCCTTGGTAGTGTTATATAGTGGCAATGCAGAGCAAATGTAAATATATACCTATAACCTTTAATAGTTCAATAAGACCATTTCAGTTGACACTAATGTACGTTGATGTGCTAAAGGTGGAACTGACCGCAGAGAGGAAGTTGTCATCTCATGGCTGTACATAGGCCATACCTAGACCGACCGTATTGTCATACATATTGTCGGCCATTCACACAACCATAAGATGATTGAATAAGCTCATATTAAATAAGTACGCGACAGATCTTATAATACACCATCCATGAAATATAATTGATATAGTTTATGTGCTGTCAATCTTTTTCACTTTTATCTCTTTTCAAGGGTTTCAGTGTAAGTCTTTACTTTGCTCATATTTTGTCCCCTGTCTAATCGATTTTGAATTCTGATTATGCTTTACTAACGTTTCGGTTTTCACCGAAGCTTTTAAAATCACTTTAAACAATCCGTAAGATAATGATAAATCTGTGATGCCTTTAACAGATTTCCATTTTAAAAGTTTTTTTTTAAATTTTAACAGATGACGTAGCAAACACGCATCGTGCACTTTCTTTAATTTAGTGATATACATGTATTTCAGTTTTGATGTGTATGTTTTGTCAAAGTCACGATTTTACAATATTGTTTAGCAATAAATGTCCCACACTGCTGACGGACCGTTAACAACACAAAGTATGCTGCTGATTTGTTGTTGTTATGATATTTTATTGTTGTAAACTGACGATTACTGAGCGATCTCCAAAACAAACACCAGAAAAAACAGCTAAGATAAGGATATGTATGTGTACAATGTTATAGTATTTGTGGTTTTATGTTATAAGCGTACGTACGAGTGACAGATGAGTGGGCATGAGGTATGTCCGATGGTGTTGAATGTACCAGTCGAGAACTGGGTATCGATGAGTTTGTTGCATTCGCTCTCACATTCAACTTCACGCTCATCAGTTCCCATGGAGTGGTACAGATCAGTGACAATGGTCTTCACCTCGTCAGCATGAAATACGTTCACTGAAAAAAAACCATTCCAAGTAAATTATTTAAAATCTCAGGAAATGGTCCTGTAATGCTGTGTCATAATAGGAGGTTAAACAAAATAAAACAAAGCATACTGAAAATAATTAGGTTAGGTTTAGTTTTGTTTAACGTCCGTTTCAACAGCTAAAATCATATAGTACACTTACTAACTGTTTCCCTATTTATATTTACATCAACACATATCTTCTTTCTAACGACCAGAAATCGCCTATATTATATATTTCACATGAAAACCAGCTCACAAACGGAATTTATTTTTGTAAATATAATGGGTTAAGTGTAATTTTCCTCGTGTAACTGTGAATAATTCACTTGTCTAAGGAAATTTACACTTTTGTAATTTTCAAGGCAATAATCCCTACATTCTGACAAAATTAGCTGAGATCAAACTCAATATGAGACTTAAAGTGTCCCTTGTAAAGAACACTTACAAAAATTCCGAAAATAGCACAATACTTTGACTGGAGATCGACAAGGTTAAGATTTTGGTCATCCCTTCGATAATTAAAATTTATCAACTTCAATTGGAAACAACTTTATAATGAATCAGTGATTAGCCACCATATCATGAGGAATCTACATACCAAAGTACATCTTTCTCTGTAAATGAGCGGGATAACAACAATGACGGAATGACGGCAAATGTTTAGTATATGCCCCGGCAATTTCATGGCGGATGCATAAAAACAAGTGAAGTACGCTATTTTATTTGTACATGATTTGTGTATAGACAAGTATGTTTTTTTACTTTAGATCCCGGTTATTTATGTTGGGTGAAACCGCATGCAGGTATACCCGCTGTATGAAATTTCATGTTGAACTTGATCGTGATCAACGCTTGACCAGCCACCTTCAGTCCCCGACCCCGAAGATATTTCGATCACGTACCAACGTTTTATATACATTTTATATAAGCAAAGACGCATGATCCTGCGCAAAATGATACAAAAATATAGCTTTATAATAGTTACATGTACTTTCAAATATCAAGGATTTGCAGAATAAACAGACTTACAGATTCATCAGTTTCGAAATATGTAATATTTATTCAACTATTATACTTACATATGGACGTAAGCAGTGGGTTAAGACTGAGTGACCTCTTGGCGGGAGGAGCAGAGGTGGCAGCAGTTGATGATGCTATATCAAAATGGTGCACCAACTCCTGGTATCTACAATGAATAGACAAGTATATCAGGACCCCGATGATTAAATATTTCAAAACACTAACTTCACCATTGATAGGTAAAAAGACAAACGCATACATGTTACCTTTACAGTTAGATAAACCAGACTATCGCAAAGAGGCGCACACGAACATACTGCAGCCACCCAAATACACAGGTTTTCTACACAATGACAAGTTACATCACTGAACTAACTTGCAATAAAAAATTATCAAATATTGGTGAATTATGGTCATTACACAAAAGCATTTGTACAAAGACCAAGCTGCTATGGTAACCAAACTTATGATACAACAAATCTGCATGCACATCTACATCTGGACCTTAGGAGCCGATAACTCATACAAGTTACAGTGAACGTAAAAAATCAGAGAATACCAAAGCGTCAACAACCCCATAATCCAAACTCAAAATCGATTAACCTAGGAAAACAGGAAAGATTTTGTAACTTACGAATGGCAGATGAGTGGACAAGAAGTGTGTCCGATGGTGTTTAAGGATCCTGAAGCGAACTGGGTATCGACCAATTTCAAACACTCGCTCTCACATTCAGCTTCACGTTCATCAGTTCCCATGCTGTGGTACAGATCGGTCACGATGGTCTTTACTTCATCGGCGTGGAACACATTTACTGTGAAAAAAGAAGATCTGTCTTTATGAAATTAATAGGTCATATTTAACCTAGATCTACCAGACCCATCCTCATTATAAGTCGTTTTGTCCTTTTTATGTTGTTTTTTTTTAAAAAGGGAATGAGTAAGTCATGCGAGAAGGATTTATTTCAAATTCATTTTTTTTTTTTTTTATGTTTGAAATTTTAACTTGAATCCCCAAGAAGCAATTTCGCTAACATTTCTTGTAAAATGGGAAAGATCAGCACCTATCTGTGACCATTGCGTTAGTCCGGGCCAATTGCAATTCGTGTATGCCAACCGGTAGCAATAAAAAAAAAAATCAAAGAACACCAAACCGTCAACAAAACCAAAACCCGAACTCAAAATGTTGCTAAAGTGATGCTAGGGGCCAAAAGGTAGGAATCCAAAATTGCTAAACTTATGTAGAAGCAGAAGGGTCAGGTGCGTAAAACCCCTTTGATTTATTAATTTTGAAGTAACACTAAACTAGTTTTGTATAATTTCAAATCGTGTACTACGAAAATGTGTATATTAAGTACCGTGTCATTACTCAAATGAGATTAACCGTGGCTATAGAGGCTTCAGCAAACCTCGGGGACTAAAAAATCCACCAGCAGAGTCTGCCATCCCCTATCATAAAGATTACGTTACACACACATATGCTGCACCTCATAAATTTAGTAATAGTATATAAACAAAAGGAAAGATTTACACAGACACCCTCGTTAATTCGAGAGAAGATGTTTCGGTTGTGCGATATTATTGTCATCAATTTCGGACAATATATATGGTGTATTACCAGTAGTTGTGGGGGTTTTTCCAGTAAACATGCGCATGGCAGGTAAACTTAACTGTAATATGGAAAAAATAAGTTTTGTCATGGGGCGCCAATACAATTTCAACACATTCGTGGAAGGGACATGGCGCTTATGGGGGAAGGGTGCCAATTACGGTGAATATAGTTACTGTAGTTTTGTTTTCCAAATATAAAACTTCAAGCCCCTGAATGTAGCCAATGTTAAACTTTTCATTGTATATATATCTTAATCTCGTGTTTTTTATGAATTATTATTTCACAGATAAAAAAAAGTCTTGTTTCCTGTGAAATATGTTAAATCGATTTAGAGTTTGGATTATGATTTTGTTAATGCTTCGGTATTCTCTTACTTATTTTCTAATCAGCACTGACATTACTTGGATTGAATTTATTTACATGGTAGTGATTGTAGCACAAGCATTTTATTATCCTTTTTGAACACTGAAAAGCATGCTCGTGGAATGCATGAAACGAGTATCTTCCTATCAATATTCCTGCTGTCGGTATGCTGTACACTTAAAATCAAATTTTAATGAACTTCATCGTTTATGGATCTTTTCGGAAGAATGGTTTTGTTTACATAATACTCCCAATTATTTTCATAGTGGCGATACCCAAAATAGCAAGAAATGTTCATGTAATATCTAATAGAAACTCGGTTCCGTTGTGCCGTTTTGACCGATGTGCCTAGGACTGGTATGAAAATTAGGTTATTTTTTCATACTTAAATAAGCATTGATTGTCATCATTCGTTTTAATTATACCCTATACTAATAAATGAGTCCTCAGACGAACCGAGTAGCTGTCATTCAAGTATAACCAAGCGTTTTAACAAAGCAGAATCCATAATTCAGAAGTCAAGTTCATGCTCATAAGATTCCGGAGGTAAAGATTCATCGCCACTAGCTGACTCTGTCACCAAAGCGCTGAACAATCGTAACCCATACAAGCGCCGATAAGATATACCGCTTCAGATTGTGCTGACCTACAAAATGTGTATCGTAGCATGTTCGACCGGACTGTTGTAGAGATATGTTCGATATTGCACATTCACAATAAGTAGATATTCGATAGGGAGTATTATATATGCCGGAAACAGAACACAAGAGCCGAACAGTAACAATAAGTGCTTAAAATTTTCTGTTTTAAGCAGATTTGAAATATACTTAGGTTGCTTTGTCAGCCATTTTAATCTATTTTTAATGTAAATGTACATGTAATTCAAAGTAAAACCAATTCTACGTGATGGCCCCCACATATCCTCTTCGTTTTCATGTCTAGTCTCGTTAATAAACCCGAGCATGCTCTGTCTGAACATCGCATTCACTTTAGTTAAAAGAAGCATCCAAAGACATCCACGGACTTATGGTATGTCCAATTTTAAATACTTTTTTGATACATATTTTTTTTTTCTGAAGCTTATTCGTGTTGACTTGGAACAAACATTATATATAATTGTCACTAAAGGTTTATGGAACAATTATTTAATGCCTTTTACAACATCATGAACTGTCTTTCAATATACTTTTAGTAATATAGTGATATACTAATTGGAAACAATCCTCTTCATGGCAAGAGAATACGGCCCCAAAGGCTCCGTTTCTCATATCATGCTTAAAATATCTTCAATGAGATTTATGTATTCAATGTATTTTACATCATGAACGAATTAAAACTGTCACAACAGAACGATCAGTCCCTTTGTTAAGCTATGACCAAGCCTCCGCCATAGCTTGACAAGTCGGAGACTCCCGTCTTTCTTGAAACGTATCATGCTTAATGAAGTACATGTATTGTTGATGCTTAATGAGAATACACATGTATTGTTGATGCTTAATGAGAATACATAGTTAACTTACAAACTGCATCCAAAAATGCGTTTCTCCTGTCGGGGGCAGCCATGGCCAAAGGCACCGCTAATAGAAGGAATCCTAAAACCTTCATTTTGACTGCAATGTGATGAAACATATTTGTCATCAATATACATGAAAAATTGCAAACATTCTATCGATAGGAAATGTTAGTATCTGCAGCAAATTTATGCGGTGTGACAAATATTTTGCAATTTACTCGACTTTTTACCAATAATTTAATTTACTATTGGAATAAGAAAAATAAGGTTATTTTCTACGGTCATTCTTACTTACCTGTCTAGCTACTATACTCCTAGTAGAATGGTCTTGCCTGGTGGTCAGTTTTATACTTGACCATCATTATCAGTCATATCCAATCCCAACGGCCATGCCTCTTTGACAAACAGATGATCATTTCTCATACACTTCGTGACTTGTCCGGGTTAGGTCAGCAACTAGATTTCTGATAAAACCTTGACCATTCGTCAGAAATAGTAGAATGACCAGAGCATTAGTCATAAGGTTTGTAACCTTCACGTATTTGTCTGCCAGATGAATCAATGTCAAATATATAAAATATGGGAGGTATCTTACCGTAATCAGAAATGTCACCAATGATGAAATTGGACACAATACTTCTGTACCAAGTGGCCACTTATATAAAGTCTAGTGACGATTTTGTCTGTTTCTCAAATAATGCATAACTGTGCATTATATATTTATAGTCATCTAGCAAATATCGTTTTTTGTTCATAAACCATTGATAACGAATTGTCTGCAGATCCCAATCCTTTCCAAAAGGCAAGGTTTAAATGAAACTTCACTTTATTTATCAGTATGTTTTGTAGGTGTTAATCGGCATTTCAATTTTCACTTTTCGCCGTTAAGAGGGGTTACAGACTTGTATGCAGAATTACTTGTCCTGAGAGCTCAAACAGATTTCGATTAAACATCACTTGAAAGATTGCTTTACTATTAGTGGTGTGCGGTGCACCGAAACATTCGGTGCATCGCGGTTCATTTCTTTCGAATCGAATCTCGAATCGCTAATTCCGGAAATCGGTTCGAATCGGACCTAATTTTAAAATCGCCGTCAGTAAACAAAATGGCGGCCCCCAGGCGGTCTAAGGTATGGGACCACTTCGAGTTTTACGAACAAAACGGCAAAAAAGATAGAACAGTCACTGTGTGTAAATTATGTGCCATCACCATGAAGTATCAAACGGGATCTACTACGTCCATGACTAACCATTTGAAACGGAAACATGGGGTAAATATATCAAGTTCAACCGAATGTATTACCGACAATACCGCCGGGTCTGCCCAGACTGTCGTTAGCAGTAGCCCGTCAACTTCGACTGAAAAACAAAGTTCTTCAAATCAATTGAAAATAGTCGAGGCTTTTACGAACAAACAGAAGTTATCCGTGACGTCTTCTCGTCATATTAGCATTACAAAATCCATCGGAGTATTTCTAGCCAAAGATATGAGGCCGTATTCTGTTGTGGAAAATGAGGGATTCAAGTCAATGTTGAGTGAGTTAGAACCCCGCTACGTTATCCCAAGTAGAAGGCACTTTTCAGATAAGATTATCCCCAAGCTGTATGAAGACACAAAGGCTGAAATTGTCAAAAAACTAAAACAAGCCAAATTTATTGCACTTACAACAGATGGATGGACCTCCAGGTCAACAGAATCCTACAATACAGTAACAGCACAGTTTCTCTTAGATGACTGGCAGCCATTTTCCTGTGTTCTACAGACCAGAAAAATGTTAGAATCACATACTGCTGAGAATCTTAGTGCAGAACTTCTGAAATCAGTGTGTGAGTGGGACTTAAAACGTGGAGATAAAATGCCATCATTAACAACTGATAATGCAGCAAACATTGTCAATGCTGCAAGTCTGGCTGAATTCTCCCCACATATTCGATGTGTAGCACATACCTTGAATTTAGCAACGCAAAGGGGGTTAAAAGTACATCAAATGGAGAGATTTCTTGGCCGCATTAGGAGAGTAGTGTCATTCTTTCATAAAAGTACAACTGCCATGGCCATTTTGCATACAAAGCAGTCAATCCTGGAGTTACCTAGGCACAAGTTAATCCAAGACGTATCCACACGTTGGAATTCAACATACGACATGGTCACTCGATTTATTGAACAAAATACTGCCATTGAAGCTACACTTCAGATGAAGGAGATAAAGAAAAATGTGAAGGAAATCTACACTCTTTCTGAAGATGACCTAGCTAATGCTGAGGGTGTGATTGAAACTCTTGGACCAATGAAAAATGCAACAACATTACTGTGCAGTGAAAAATCCCCCACAATATCTCTCATTCATCCTCTGAAAGAGATGCTGTTGAGACAGTTACAAGTGAAGGACAGTGACAGTGCTCTAGTTACTTCAGTAAAGGAAGCAATAGCCAAAGATCTGACACCAAGGTGGGTACATTGAACATGTATTGGCTGTTTGATTTAATTGTAGCAATAAAAAAAAAGAGTTTTAATTAAAAATAACAAATTCGTAGACCTGTAACATTTCAAACATAATCTTTATTCTAAAAAGTCCACACAAGTTAATTATAAGTTTTGTGATTTTGTTTTATTTTCAAAAACTTACATACAATCAATCATAAACATGTTTCATATTTCAAAACCAATTCATTCAAAATCAACATCATTTAATTTCAGATATAGTGATGAAGCCACTTTGAAGTTGCTGTTAGAAAGCTCTTGCCTAGATCCAAGATTCAAAAAGATGCCATATATTGATGACAGTCAAAGACGGGAAGTTTTTTCATCTTTGTCTATGAAAGCAGCTGTTAGTTATGAGGTTTGTACTATGTAGAATTAAGATTTTTGTAGAAATTACACTATACATTCTTTAGTTATGGTAAAAGACTTGAATTAATTATAAATAATTTTAAAATTCAAAATTTAGTTTTGATATTTAATTAAAATGTTTTGTTTCTGTTAGCAATGAGTAAGTCAGTCTATTTCTAGAAGTACAAATATTTATTAAAGTTTATTTATTGAACTCTTAAATCAGACTGTCCGGGTGAAGATTGAGAAAGATGATGAGACTCCAGGCACCAGCACTGCTGACCCACCATTGCCTAATATTCATTTGAAACCAGATGAAGTCAACTCAGTTGGAACAGATGGGACACCAAACCAACCCTCAGAATCTGCTGAACAGCCACCTGAAAAGAAGAGAAAACCATCAGCATTTTCCGACTTATTTGGGGAGATATTTGTTACAAAAGTTGAACAAGCAAAATCATTGGAAGTTAGGATTGATAGGGAAATTACAAATTACAAAGCCGAGAGCAGTGTTTCCCTTGAAAGTGATCCACTGGAATGGTGGAAGAAAAATGAAGACAAATATCCTTTACTTTCAAATCTAGCAAAAAAAAAACCTTTGCATACCTGCAACATCGGTGGCTAGTGAGAGAATATTTTCTACAGCTGGTGATCTGGTAACAGCTCAGAGGTCGTGTTTGTCTTCAGATCAGGTGGATAGACTGATATTTTTAAAGAAGAACTATGTGTTTAAATAAAGAACCAAGACAATTTAATCCTATAAGTGAACATTTAACTCTTCTAAGACAGTCTAAGAATTCTCTATTGCCAAATCCCTCAACCTGCCAAATATAAAACTTTTTGTTATTTTGCAATGCAATGTTCCTGTTTATTATTATTTTGTTTTTTGAGCCTTCATTAAAGGTATTTCATTTGTTTGTATATTATTAGTGTTTTTATTA
Organism: Mimachlamys varia; assembly: GCA_947623455.1. Lineage (NCBI taxonomy): Eukaryota > Metazoa > Mollusca > Bivalvia > Pectinida > Pectinidae > Mimachlamys > Mimachlamys varia. The sequence goes on along the minus strand of OX392538.1, from coordinate 34,643,620 downwards.
ATGAATTGCTGACAAAATCATCCAATATGAAGGATTTATAACTAATGATCACATGTTTTTGATTCGATTCGAAAATATTCGAACCGAGAAGCTGTGATTCGAACTCGAATCGATTCGAGGAAAGTGTGATTCGTCCCAGCCCTATTTACTATGTTGTTTTGTTATTTCAACTTCGTAGTTTTCCCCCTTTAACGGACAATTCGTCTTTTTTATAGAATATCATCAAAACTGAACATGCAGTCACAGGCACTTTTGGCCAGGAGAATAACCATCTATATATAGATATATAGTGAAATATGAATAATTAAAAACAAATATAAAAACAAACTTTTCCAACTTCATGTTATTAATCATCTAAAACCATAATAAAATGAAAATAATTACCACACTTCAGCTTCATAGGTCAAGCGGTTAGATTTCACAAAAAAATCAAGACACTGAAAAAGAGAGCATGTATGCAACTCGGTGGCAGGAAATACCTCGACCACGTTACAAAATGGTCAAAAAAACTTACTTTCCGTTTATTCTAGATAAAAACAAATAGCTTCCATCCATCTTCTATATATTTCCCTTTCTAAAAAGCTACAATGATCATGCCTTTTATTTATCGATTGCGAGTGCAGGGTCGTAACATCTCAGGGGAGCTTCACGTTGAACTTAATGTCTCGTATTGCATGCTCTATTATCACGAAACCTAGAATATACTTAAACCTTTATATGAGCAACTACATACACATTTCAGATTCAAAATACTTACTGTAAATTCGACTTGAATAATTGTGTCACATTGGTAAACACTTGTATGTATGACCATTTCAACATACATTTCAGATTTTGATTTCATCTTTGATTTACTGTTCCTTCAATCTGATTAAAATCATATCTTGATCTCCGCGCCATTCCGTAAACTTCTCTCTGCTTCTTCAAGATCTGAGGACATTTTATAGAGGGTCACGTTGACCTTTTGCATTATTAGCCAATCAAATAACTACTTTTATAATCCGAAATGTAAATGTTTGAGGCGACAAAACTGGCTTAGACGTATTTGTACGTTTATTCATTTCGTCACCAAAACGTTTATGTAGAATAATGTGACGAAATAACTTGCTGCAAGATGCCGGCGTTATTGAAAAAAATGTACTAGTGTGAAGTAAAAAAGGCGACAAAGGTCACCAAAACATTGTATTTAAATCAGGCTGACCTACGCATATTTTGTTATCAAATTAGGAAGCATCGTTTGTCGGAAGTTAAAAACGCGTCAACAGACTTCAAAGTCCACGTTGTCATGTCGAAAGTCAAATTATGCAGCTATTAACTGATGAAAATATTGTTGCAGCAAGTCATTTCGTCACATTATTCCACATGAAGGTTTTGGTGACGAAATGACTAAACGGACAAATGCGATTATGCAAGCTTTGTCGCCTCAAAAATTCACCTTAAAGATTCTGAAAGTAGTAACTTGAATGGCTAATGCAAAAGGTAATCGGGACGTGACCCCCTATGGGATTTCCTCAGATTTTGCAGCTATTTACCGATGATTTTTTTTACAAGTATACCATAAAGATATCGAAGCCTCCCCAGGCGCGGATCCATGGGGGGGCGGACCCGGCGTACGCCCCCCCTAAAATGAGAGAGAGAAAAATAAAATTGCCATAATTTTTTATTAAATGATTCGAGGCTTTTAGTAGTACACTTAGTCCAGTTTGTTATTTAGTGTAATCCTTAAAAAATCCATTAGTATAGACTCTGAGTCTCGTTTTAAAATAGTGTTGATTCCGATCAGAGGTTTTTTTTTCAAAGGGAGGCTACTTGTATAATTTCAACTTTACGAGTTATCTCCCTTGAAAGAAAAACTTTAAGACCGGGAAACTTCAAAAGATGGCGGAGGCACCCATGTCTTTGACCAAGAAGCGGAGACAATGCCCAAAGACAACGGTGCAACAACGTTTGGCGACTTTCTTTAGAGTGGATGACAAACTTAAACGGTAATGATGATAATCTTAAATGTTGGCCTTGCACGCAGCGATGAGTCGTCAGTTCTCATCTAAAAATTCTTTTCCAAGGTCATAAATAATGTTTTTGTAAAGAATAGTCCTAACAGCGAATAAGATTTTGTTTTCATATATGCTTACTGTCTTTGAAAATCAAAATGATCAACAACATAAACAAATGAAAAATAATTTGATGGAGTTAGATTACACAATATACTGACAAAACTCCCGACACCACAAGGCCCTTTTATGGGGCGCTGTTTTAATATTTATTCGATAAATATTTTTATATAATTTGGTACTTTCTGATATCAAGAAATCAATTTTCTGATATCGAAAATTCGTTTTCTGAAATGAAAAAAAAACTTTATTTTTTTGATATCAGAAATTTGAATTATTGATATCAGAAATTGAGATTTCTTTTTATATTAGGCCTAGACATTTGATATTTTGATATCAGAAAATCGATTATTGAGGAAAGGGTGATCACATAAGTTGTAAAATAAACTCAACTAACTAATCGATTTTTTTTATAAAAATAGCGAATAAATACCAAAACAGCACCCCAAAAACTTCATCAAATAGTTTTAAAGACAAACGTGTTCACTTAACTCTTTAACCTAAAATGCTTGAACTTTGACTAAATTCTATATCGTGTTCATGGCTCCAGCATTTGTGTATGTTGAAATTTTGTTGTTTCCTATATAATTTCATTTAATTGATTATCAATTATGTTATATATATTCGATTTTCATTTTCGGATTATCTAACTAATGTGAATCTGATAGAGAAATACAATCTGATAAATCACAATAAATGTTGGACAGAAGAAATATCAATTTTCATTAGATATCGAAACGGTGGAATCGGCCAGGAAAAAGGCACATATGTGGGTGAAGGCTCACGGAAACGAAAGATCTCAAGTATACTCTAAAACGAGAGAGATTTCTTGGTATTAACAAAACAAATGGGAACTACACTAGCAGAAGTTAGGAACGTTTCGTTAATTACGCCACATCAGACTTGGTACATTTAAAAGAAAATTAATAATTAAAATAGAAAATTCACCTTGCGCATTTCACCTCATACATATAGCTTTCTAAAGGTACGACCAATGCAAAAGGCAAGCAGACAAAAAAAACGACAAGGAAGGAGAATTTTTTTTTTAAAAATCAGTAATACAACAAAGTGCTCTATGCTTTCAATCGTAGTGAAACAGGTATCGAAATGATTAAGAAAAGGTTCGGTCGGTTCACATAGACATAACACGGGGAGTAAATAATTTCAATGATAAATGTATCTTCAAGCTAACGGAGCTCTCGTGACATCTCGTGAACTTTTAAAAGCATTATAATGATGCAAACATGCTTCAACACGCCCTTCTGTGAACTAACCAACTCTCTTGAACATGCTTTCCACGCTTGTTGTATACATTTGTATTTGTGTGTTAAATCATTCTTTATATTTTATTTAGGTTTCAATTGTATCGCGGAATTAGATTAGATTTTGCTGTCTAAGTTAATCTAAGTCCGTGTTTGTATGCTCATGTATGGGTTATACAAAGGAAATAACCGAATAAGAACTTTTAAGAAATTTCTTTTTTTTTGTTGGGGGGTGGGGGGGGGGGGCGTCCAGGGTGTCTATTTCCTAGTTACAATAAGAAGTCTTTAATATAATCATTAATGTGAGCTTTAGACATATCAGAAATACTTCATATTTGGTAATTACCCAATACAAATAACCCCTGACTTACCTAGGATATCAAAGGGATGCGCGATGAGTAGAGGTAAAAGACGATCGGTACATGCAATTGTAATCTTATACATCTCGCCAGTTAACACATTTTAAAGAAGGTATATAATAGATTGACACCCTGTCAAATTCTTCCAGATCATAATTAAAAGTTAACACCATATATACTGTATCTTGCAGAGCCGTTGCGATGTACATTATTACGCCCACTTTATGTATATATTTTGTATTCGCTTGAAAAAAAATGAATTAGAAAAAACCGTCGCTAGTGCATTCGTTGCGATAGAAAGGTAAAAATTGTCACCGATATCAAACTTGATAAAGAAGCGATATTTCCTTCCTTCTTCAAATTCCCGAACGATCCCATGCAGAGATCGACACGGGAATACTATCGAAAGTCCGTTTTTTCTGCGACAAATCTACGATGGGAATGTTCCGTACCACAACTAAAATAATCACATCTTAAAATTGTTTGCATTTCTAAGATGACGTGAAATAAATGAAAATAAGTACTTTCGTATCAACAATAATCTACCGTGTCCTTGTAATTTAATTCCGTAAAAAAAAACATGATACATATTATTATACATGTTGTAAATTCCCTGTCATAATTGTACCGTGTGCTTAATATATACATGATGTAATGTATATTTATGGGGTTCTGATTTCGTTTGTTGGTATTTAAACCGAATACATATAGAAATGTATTTCCCGTTTTTTTAGTCGAAGTAACATATGCGTGCACGTGTTGACAATGTTTTCTGTGCTGATGTCGCTTTCCCAGGTATGTCTACTTGTCCGTCTGAAAGCGACAAATAATTCTGTAGCTCGATAAACATGTTTTTTTTATGTGGATAATATATCAGGGCCAACTGATACCAAGTACACCACTATATGTATCTGGCATGCTGAATGTTGCCAAAATTACAGTGTTTTAGGCCTGTAATCAGCGGACCTAATATAAGAAAGTAAGCAGCTAAGGTTAGACTGAGGAGTCCTTGTACTAAAGTGACGTCACGCGATCACGTGACTAACGAGCTCATTATCTCTAGTTTCGCTTGAGAGGTCAAGAAGTAATTGTAACAGTGTGGACAATTAAGTTTGTCGACTTTCTGAAGCAGTCTTCATCAAGACGCAAAAAACAAACAAAAACACAGTTACCATAATATTACGAATGCAACGGGGTATTTACAACGATAAGAAAACTGTGAACGCAGAATTCGAAAAATATTATTGTCCACACTGGTTTTGATTAATTCATGTTCAATTGGAAAAAATATGGGTTGCCTAAATTGTCCATTTATAGTCAAAGTATCCTTATCAAAGAAACAGTACAGTGCATACCGGGACTACGGGCCATCGATCCTTCGGTTCAACGTGATCATGTTTATAACAGTGTCTGTGATTAGCTGAACCAAATCACGTGATCCCGAAATAAAGCATCGTATTGCACTCTCGCATCGTATTGTCATGGATCACATGCGCCCCCCCCCCCCCCCCCCCCATGGTAACGTGTCGTATTTTTCTTTCGGTATAATAAACAAGTTATAGCCCCGAGAAATATGACACCTTCGGGTAAATAAACCTTCATATCATTTTACCGTTTTAATGCCCTTGTCTTACTGTTTATCCACAGAGATATTAATCTGCACTATGACAAAATTATTGACATGTATGCCCAAAGACACCTACGGAGAATGACAATGCTTAATCCTTTGTCCAGTGACTAAGAAAATTAACAGAACAAAAAATGAACAATTATACCCCCAGATGACAATTCTTCAAGTTTTTAGTTATACATTCTCAACACAGCAATTGTAACTATGTTTTATCTGCCAAGGAACCTAAGACTCTTTAGGGTATATCACTGACAAATTTTCGAAAATACATTTGTACGATAGTGCTATCGGAATTTTCATGTATCAATAAGTACTTTGTCATTTCTATGGGTTAAAAGTATACTGAAATCAGTTAAAATACTCCATTTTGTCATTATTGCGTTGTGGTCATGGCAAGATGTCATCTATGAAAAGAAATATAACAAACAAAAAATCAGAAAATACCAAAGCGTCAACAAAACCATAATCCGAACTCAAAATCGATTTAACTAGGGGCAAAATAGGAACAAAGGAAAGATTTACATGGAGACTCTCGTAAAAGCACAAGAGAATAAGACCAGGTGTTCCGGAAGAGTAAGCGTCTTCTGCTTCATCGACGACACCCGCCATGTAAATCTTGGTCACATCCAAGTAAGCATTAATCCTCAAAATGAGAACCGAGTCATCATTGTCAACAATTAAACACACTAATGAGCAAACTCAAAAACGTCCATCTCCATATCACACAAAGATACAGAATATTTCTCGATGATATCAAGATGGCGACCATAAAACTTGCCCATAGTCTTCATCAACCTGCATTTCTCGAATCCCTGTGCCGTAAGTTTGTTCGTCAGCAGTCGACATCTATCACGAAAATCGCGATATTCAGAGCAAGCCCTAGAATAACGAATCAACTGCAACATGCAGACACCATAGGATGGAGAAGCAGGGATGTTACTATCAAGAAGGGGAAAGTTCACAATCGGAAAATCGAAATCGTCACGTTTATCATACAGCTTAGTAGTAAGTTACCCGTGTTGGTCATAGTTTAAGTAATGATCGAGGTAAACTGATGTAGGAAAGTCTGTTGTGTCTTTAATCTCAAGTTTAAAACGTGTTGTTTCTATGGGCTCTGTCCCATTCATGACAATCATAATGGAAAGATAACAAACAAAAAATCAGAAAATACCAAAGCGTCAATAAAACCATAATCCGAACTCAAAATCGATTTAACTAGGGGCAAAATAGGAACAAAGGAAAGATTTACATGGAGACTCTCGTAAAAGCACAAGAGAATAAGACCAGGTGTTCCGGAAGAGTAAGCGTCTTCTGCTTCATCGACGACATCTGCCTTGTAAACCTTGGTCACATCCAAGTAAGCATCAATCCTCAAAATGAGAACCAAGTCACCATTGTCATCAAAACAAGTAAACACACTAACAAGCAAACTCAAAAATTACAAACATTGATTTATGAATTCTTGTAAAAGTCTTAGAATAAATTTGCTAAAAATCTCGATGTTAATTTTATGGTCTCTCCTCGATCTACTCTTTATGCCCCTGGCTTATTACAAAAACTTTGTGTCATACGTCTATACCCCTTCAGGGGCTAATAATGTAAATTCCAGGTCCGCTTCTACCCGGCCTAGTTTTCTTTGTCAATATCCCGCGGAGAGTAACCAAGAAAATTGCATGGAGGAAAAAACTTTTAAAACAATATGACAATATCACAACAGTTTTCTGAAACAAAAAAAGTGGTCTCAAAAACCACAGAATGCAGGATTTTACACAATTTCGTCGAGAGCTTCTGGGGGCCTGGGCGGCCCCCAGACCCCTCGCCTAAATGATTTGTCTCACGCCCCCCCTAACCTAAAATCATGGATCCGCCCCTGCTCCCAAATACATACGCATTCCAATCTGATTAAAATCATATTTTTATCTCCGCGTCGTTCCGTAAACTTTCCTCTGCTCCGTTAAGATCTGAGAAAATCCCAGAAGGGGTTATTTCCCGATGACCTTTTGCATTAGCAAATCAAATTACTACTGTCAGAATAGTTAAATTTTAAGGTGACAAAGCTTGCATAATCGCATTTGTCCGTTTAGTCATTTCGTCACAAAAAAGTTGATGTGTAAATAATGTGACGAAATGACTTGCTGCAAGATGACAGGTGATTGAAAAAGTGAAGAAACCACAAATGTCATCTGAACCTCTTATGGGATGTTGTCAAATCCTTGTAAAACGGAGTGAGAATAAGGATCTGTATTCTAATCAGATTGTACGCATTCAACTTCCACGTCGCTGACGCCATAATTAAATGATCCTGGCTGTAGCAATAAAACCAAATCTTGTCAACGATAGGCAACAGAAAGATCGAGTTTGTAGTCAAAAGGACATAACGACATCGGGGAACCTTGTCTATCACCAGTGAAAATGTTGACAGTTACATATTGTCACACACTCAATCTGATTAAAATACAGATCCTTGTTCTCACTCCGTTTTACAAGGATCTGACATAATCCCATAAGAGGTCACGTCCAGATGACCTTTGTCGCCTCTTTACTTCACGCTAAAATAATATTCCAACGACCTGTCATCTTGCAGCAAGCCATTTCGTCACATTATTCCGCACGAACTTTTTGGTGACGAAATGATTAAACGGAAAAATGTGTTTATGCAAGCTTTGTCGCCTCAAAATTTCACTGTCAAGATTCTGCCAGTAGTAATTTGATTGGCTCATGCGAAAGGTCATCGGGACATGACCCCCTATGGGATTATCTCAGATCTTAACGCAGCAGAGAGAAGTTTACGGAACGGCACGGAGATTAAGATATGATTTTAATCAGATTGTCACACACTTTGGTTGTCACTTGTGGGATATTTCTTGCTGTATGATGACGGCGTAACTCACACATATACTGCACATTTTAAAATTAGTAATAGACTATCATTCAGCTGTTTCGTCATCAAAGGATGCTAAGGGCCAAAATGTGGAAATCCTAAATCTCTAAACTAATGTAGAAGCTGATAGTTCTGGTGCATAAAACCCTTTTATTCTATGAATCTAGAAGTAACATAAAACTAGTTATGTATTATTTTAAATCGTGTACTACGAAAATGTGTATATTTTGTACCGTGCTACTACGAACATGTGAGAACTGTGGCTATAGAGGCACGAGTAAACATCTGGGACTAAAAGATCCACCGACAGAGTCTGACACCCCTTATGATGAATGATGACATAGCACGCATATGACACTTCGGTATGCTCTATTTTTTACACGCATATGCTTCAACTTTTAAATTAAGTCATAGATACAGTATGCCGAAAAAAAATTTAAACTGCATCATACCGAGAGTAAGGATATGCATTTTAATCAGACCGTTTGACTGGTTACTGTTTAGCCTATAATTCCTCCCCTGTTTCCCTATCTAAAGTAGATCCCTGGATGATGATTACTGCAAACTGTGTTGTCTGTTTGATTTAAAGACTTTGTAGCATCTTCTGTACTGAACTGTAGCATGTTGGTAGACGACAACAATGAAGAATGAAACAACAATTTGGCAGACCTCGGCATATTCCGTAATCTTCATCTAGCTTCAGCTGTATAACAGCAGCTGATATGAACTACGCCTATACACATGTATTGTAATGCGGCTACCAGTTTACTTTCTGGGAAACATGTCGCTATTTGAAGAAGTTCTACAAATCGCGTCGTTCAATGTGTGTAAGTATATTTTGCTGTTTTCCAACTCTGAGGTAACACATTTAAATACTAGGAGGTAAATTTAGGTGAAAAATGAAATGAGTCCTGTTCCGTCCCACTGACTTCAGTTGCACTATCTATCGTTTAACTGTAGAATCAACTTTCGCGATATGTTCAATAAAGCTTTTTCTCCTGTTTGCAATTTTCATACATCAAGTGTCAATACATTTTGCCCTGTCGAACTTGCACAACCAAATGTAGTCTTTGAAACTTTTGTCATGTTTAGCAACTGCATGGGCTATTCGAAATCGATACGAGTCGTTCAAGTCACCCGTTGATTATAGTTATGTTTTGCAGTGTGCACTGATGAACACGTAGTATACTTCATTTTACCGTCACTATTTTCATCAGTTTTTTATATACTACCTTCCAAGCATCCTTAAATCTTCTCTGTCGTACAGTTCTGTCATATATTTTCTTTAATATCATATTGTTGTGCATGCTCACGTTTACGTTTACCCGGTTGTGCCCTATAAAAAATATTGTAACGAAACATCTCAGAAGATGACTGGACCAAGGCGGACTAATCACCGTGGCAGATACATAAAAACCGACAAGACGGGTGAGCTAAAATCAACTTTATTCATAAACCAATGTTACCAGCAGCGTAAAATTTGTAATAAATAAATAATTTTGTTAATCTCCTCAGATCTTGACGCAGCAGAGAGAAGGTTTCGGAACGGAGCGGAGATCAATATAAGACCAGCTTTTAAGGGAAGAGGGATCAGGTATAACTTCATCTTGACGAGTTATACTTTTTTCCCTGTACCGCTGAGTTAGACTGGCGGCGTCTTCACACTGCACGTTGATAACATCATTAAGGTTGAGTTTCCTTATCCCTTTCGCTCTTTCAATCAAGTGTGGCTTAGTACCGGTCACGTGTTGTCCGTGTTTTCCGAGATACTGTTTCAGAACAGTTATAAGTGAGTTAAAAGTTTCTGGTCTGAAACAATATTTCCGAAAACACCCGACAGATTCGTCTTCCGTTACTTTCCTGCAGGTAGGGCGTACGATTTGTTCCTGCTGCCACAATTGCATGATCGTAGACGGCGACTAAACTAGGGATCTTATCTCTTCCATTCTTTCTAAATATCTTTCTCCTTCCTAATGTCTCCCTTGACACAACCTCGCTTTTGGCCTTTAGTTGAGCGTTCGCCCCTGTGAGGAAGGCTATTGGTTCTGTCCCCAGTCTCTAACAATGGAAGTTACTTCTCCCTCCTTGACTTTCAGCGTTATGGGAGTGAAACGACTAGTTCGCCTGTTGTCAGTATAATGCGACCAGGTGGGATGTTTTGCTGGGGGCTTTCGGCAGTATACTTTAGTGTGGTAGCACTTTAAATCGGCAAAAGATGTGAACTATCGCAAGAAGGCTTGCACGAACATACCTCAGCCTCTAAATTTCACACACATTCAAAAAACATACCTACAAAGCACACAGCGAGAGGCCGTCCTTAAACAACCTGCCTGTTAAAAGGACGGGAAAACAACCAAACTTAACTATGAGGATCATCTCTGCAGGTTTTTTACTATGAAGTTTAGATATAGAATTATTAAACAGACATGCACGCAAGCTAGTATATCCACCGGCATTGGCAAATATGAAGTCGCGTAATGCCCCTACAAACTATACAGAGAAAAACTGCAATCAAGCCGTTTAATCTACAAAACAACACAGTGAAACTTCTTAGTGTGTTTTGGTGTTTTGGTATATTTTGTCTTTCAGTTGCATTAGATTTCAAGTCAAGTTTACTTACATTGTAACCCTATATTTTAAGAAGCCCATTTGGATGCAAATTTCTGGTATTATCAAACGGTCATACACTCATGGCTGTATACTAACTAGTTATCACCAAGTAAATGGTTGCTATTTGGTTCTTTTAAGCTGCCCCTATCTACTGAATCCGGGAGGATCATATTGTATTCACAGACGGCCTGAAATACAATATCTAAATGCAGATTGCATCAATATGTTATCATTCACCTACTTTTCATGTACGTTCGTATAATACTGGCTTGTACTGAGAAGCAGATAGCATTTGTTATAAGATTAACAATTAAACTTTTTAAATAGTTGCAAAGGAGGGCATTTTTTTTAATGAATAGGAATCGAAAGATTTTACAGCAAATACAAATGTACGGTATGAACAAATGTTGTTATATATTTTAATGCATAATTTCCCGACTTACAAAGCAAAATATATAACATTGCATGATCATTAAACTCTAAGTCCGTAGATCAAAGAGACATGAACACAATAATAATGCACAAAAATGGTGAAATACATTTCTAATTTGAAAACTCACTTGATCTCAATAAAGGTCATTTCATCGGGTATATAGATAAGACATTCAGTTTGCATTTTTTACTTGCAAAATGATGGAATAGTTTTATTTGCAACCAGGATAACTAATCGCATTATATGATATCCATAAACTGCACCTATGCATTCAAGTATTCCAAATCTTTCCCTCACCACTTCTTGTGACTTTACTCCTGTAAATAAAATAAAATTTCGCTTGATTTGAAATCAAGAAAGCAAAGGTTAAATATATTTGCAATTCAGTGATAAAACCAGTGTAGACAGCCTTTTAATTTTTGCAGTCATTAGGTGCTGTTTATCTAATATTGCTATGCAAATAAGTCTTTCAGATACAATGTCGGACACTTCATCAGAAGATATCGTAATTAAATTTTCACGAACATACCGCTGCCTCCCAAATTCACACGCACTCAACATCGCATACACCGGGATGTCGTTTCTTTATGACCCCGACTGTTAACAAGGACGTAAAAAATCAAAAGTTATTCCAATGATCCTCGTGCAATATATATTCGTTGAAACGCAATCGTATCAACAATCGGCGGAAATGACCTCGAGACCAACACTGTGCGTTCCTGGGTTATCTTAAGAGTCATGATAATACCCGTATGAAGAATTTCTGGTTAAAAAATCAGTTGGAAATGTCCATCGGTACTGAAATGTAATGCACATTTAAGACCCGTAAAGCATATTGAAGACCGCCATCAGGACATCTCACCGAGTCACATTATACTTGCTACAGATGAACCAGTCGTTCCACTCCCAAAATGCTGAGTGTCAAGCAGGGAGTAGAAATTTGAATGTTTATCATTGGGAAATTCCTGGCAAATTAATTCCGTTGGAAAGCATTTTCTTAATAACAAAATGACAATAAACTTGATATTAATCTATCTTAGAGACCATTCAGCTGCCAACCACAAGTATTTGCTGCCAAAGTTTATTAAGTGTCTCGTGATGGAAGGGATATAACTCGTGCAAAATAAACAGAAAATCGGCATCTACCCTATTTAATATTTTATGTTTTGATTTTGATTGGTGTTTACGTCTTACTACCAACTGAAGACGGCCTACCAGTGCATGCTTGTGTAATTGGGAGATTGTGACATGTTCATGTACGAATAAAACGCATTAAATCTCTGCACAACCCATTTAATTATAGCACTCAAGTTCCATACAAGAGTTTAACTTTCTGTAAAATATTTAATTTTAGCGAAACTTTAAATTTCGTATACATATTGCACAGTTGTGGTAACGCAAAACACACCACAAAATGCGTACGTACATCGTTAACACACAACCGGGCGATCTGAAGATCGTTTGTTCATCTGTGCGGTTCTCTACGCACGATTTTGTGCAACCGGTCGACAAATATTACGGAATGAAAACAACATGGAGTTTTACATGCCCTGTGTTTGGAGACGACAGGTGATATGCATCGTCATGTGACCATTATGAAAATAAAATTGGACGCTTATGATTAGTAATTGTTGCCTGTATCCCCATCCCTCACCTGTGTTTTCACCTAGGCGAATTATGTAAGTCCCTCGGGTTAGAGACGCATAAATATTCGGTCTATATACAGGTATACCTTGGTGAAAGTGACAATGTTTGCCGGAATGAGAACGTGTCAGTATATTTTGAAAGTTGACCTGTGTCTTTTAAATTTGTTTATAAAACAACTTTTAATTCCAGGAAATATACGGAAAGAAAGATCAGACTATATATGTAGCAGCTGAACTGTAAAAAATAAGCTTTAAACAGCTAGCACGAAACCGTATATATGGTAAAGCCATTTCTCATTTGCATGAACCACCTTTTCCGGATAAAAATAACCCGAGATGCGTATGTGAACTAGCTTCATTAAACAAAATATTGTTAATAGTCAGGGAGGATGGATTGTTTTTTATATATATATATTAATAAGGTTTTCGTTTTAGCAGTAATAAAATTTACTTACTGACCATTAATGAATTTTACCAAGGTCGTAATTCGAAAATTCTGTACTGTTCAAAGAGGTGTTATCTGCAAGTGATTTTACACAATGCAATATCTGGCATGTCTCAGAATGTCATTCATAAACAAAAGGAACCCCATATCGAACACTAGAGAAACCCTCTGCCTAAATTTCCGACCAAAAAGAAAGAAAATAAATCGTTGATAAGACTTTTTGTTACCATTATATAGATACTTTTAGAAGTGAACCTCGAATTTCAAAACATGAAAGTTCCTTGTGCCAAACTCGATCGAATGCTTTACTTATATCGCAAAACACATTCTTATCAAGAGCAGAGTAGATGATCGATAGCAAGAAGTTGATTAACGGGTGAAACACCATATCTAAATCCAGATTGTTGGGTAGATAGAAGGGAGTTAGCATGCAAAAATTGTGGACATATTTAAAAATGCATCTTTCCGTGAAGTTTCAAACAATAGATAATAAAGAGATAGGACTGAAGTTAGTTAAGATGCACTTATTTTCTAGCTGTTACAAGAGATATGTTGGTATAGTGAGCTTAGGTGGTTAGATATAATATCAACATATTCTTTAAGCCATCGAGAATTCACAACATCGAGGTCAATGGCTTTGCAGAGAGGTGATGTAAAATTAAGCTCCGTCCATCCGGGGCCTTGTCCGATCAATATCGTAGGTTTATAAGTCGGTTGGTCATTGGTTTATAAAGCAATCTGATTAAAACCATATCTTGATCTCCGCGCCGTTCCGTAAACTCCTCTCTGCTGCGTTAAAGCAGAAGACGCTTACTCTTCCGGAACACCTGGTCTTATTCTCTTGTGCTTTTATGAGTCTCGATGTTAATCTTTCCTTTGTTCCTATTTTGCCCCTAGTTTAATAGATTTTGAGTTCGGATTATGTTTTTTTTGACGCTTTGGTATTCCTTGATTTTTTTGTATTTATTTTTCAGGTAAAATGGTTAAATGTCGAGGGTTGAAATGAGTTAGTTTCTGCGCAACAAAGGAGGACGTCAAGGTGATGTCATTGGTCCCTCACTGTTTCCCATTATATATAACAATAACAACAGTGACCAAGCCAACATTGGGGGGGTCAATAATATTTTCATAGGGAGCGGGGAATTTATATAGTTAAATCGTCGGCTTTGGAGGTAGAATGGTTTTAAAGCATTTGATTTGTACACGGACCGCAGCAAGATATGCACTTTTAACACCAATAGTTTTTATATAACTAAAAAATATATATTTTTAAAACACTTCAATACAGTCTTGCAAACTACTTGGTGTTTGGAAAATGTGTGCACAAAAAAAAACACATTTTTTTCTATTTTATACATAACCAGTTCAGTATGTTTGTGATGTAGATATTAAAATAAAAAAACGCAAGCACACTATTATTTTAGGATTAATTGCGAACACAACAATGTTTGCTTGGGGGGGGGGGCAATTCGTGTTGACTTACATAAGTAGGGGGAACGTTTCCCAAACTGATTAATGTTCATTTCATTAACCTCCTCCTCCACCCCCTCCACATCATATCACCTTCACGTTTTCCTCCAGGTTCCAAGAATGCATCACCTAAGCCTAAATTACCAATTCAACAGAAATAGTCATTAAATAAAGTATACATTCCCTTACTCCTTAACACATACACAATCGAAATTAGACTGAAGAATAATCATGGTGTGAGAATGTGGACTTGCAATAACGAAAAAACATTTTCTTTCGTATTCTAATCATGTCCTATTTTTCTTCCATCGTGAGGCCTGAACGACCTAACATGGCACTTTTCGTAATTCTTTTTTGCATCTATTCCGGCCTCTTTACGGATAGTTAGAGCCTTAGAAGCGAAACACCGCCATCTTAACCATGACTAAAATCCGGAAGTCAGTCTCGTTCAACGATACCCTTGGATTCAAAGACACGCTAATATCAACTTTGCCGACGGACGGGTCCCCGAGTAGGGACATATGCCAAAGTAGGTACAGGCGTTGGAACATGAACAAGACCAGGAACAGGGAAATACATTGGAGTTTGGACAGTGCTGGTTTGTTGAGAGACAGTGCTAGGTTGTAATGAAGCCGTTGCATCCCCTGATGCGTTGACATCTTGAGTCGTTTGGACTAAAAGGTTCACTGGAGCCAGCTTGGTACTGTTGACCACCTTTCCTTCATCCATTGGAAGCTCGCTGTCCATCCAACCATTCTCTGTCCGACCAATGACAGCCTCCGTGAAACCCTCAAGTGGGTTATAACTAAACCGACAACCTGGATAAACAACTGATGGGGGAATGTAATGTTCTCTGGCACTACAGGATGCAAAGACAGTTATTTGCGTTTTATTTGACGAAGTCATTTGATCAATTGTTTTTGCATCAAGAGGTGTCATAACCCTTCCAAGTTTAGCGCAAAGTGGAAAGCCACTTTCAACGGCATTGTATACCCTGGATGGATCTTTCATAATGTTTCATCCATCAGATTCCCCAGACATAATTTTCCGGAAATTATCGAACCATGCGTTGACTTTGAAGGCATTTACGACAGCCTGCTCCTTCCCCAGGTCATGCGACTAGATCCACAACTCTGGGTGGCGCTTCAAAAACTGTTAGTACCAGTCCTTAGCTGGTTAGCCATTTTTGAAGGGTGTTTGTCGACCTTCTGTCACTATGATTTTCTGAACAACATCAAGGAACTCTCCCCGTGTTTTCCCATACCGTACACGACACATGTGGAGACACCGAGACACCAATCGTTCCTCCTCTTCCATTGTGAGGACTGGGGCTAGGCCTGACCGGGCCCCGACCATGTTCCGGCCATTCAGTTTGTCCTGCAGGGTACCTCTCGGGATATCAAACTCCCTGCTGGCTTTTCTGATGGAAAGAAGTCCGCTGCGAATGAGATCAACTGCCTCAATCAATCTGATTAAAATACTTGTACAAATCCTTGTTCTCACTCCGTTTTACAAGGATTTGACAACATCCCACAAGAGGTCATTATCAGATGACCTTTGTCGCCTCTTAACTTAACACTAAAATAATTTCCCAATGACCTGTCATCTTGCAGCAAGTCATGTCGTCACATTATTCCTTTTTGGTGACGAAATGACTAAATGGACAAATGCGATAATGCAAGCTTTGTGACCTCAAAATTTCACAGTCAGGATTCTGACATTAGTAATTGGATTAGCTAATGCCAAAGGTCATCGGGACATGACCCCCCTATGGGATTTTCTCATATCTTAACGCAGCAGAGAGAAGTTTACGGAACGGCGCGGAAATCAAGATATGATTTTAATCAGATTGCTGCCTCAATCAGCTCTGCAAGGCTGAATTTGGGGTACTTTCCGCTGGGTTCTGCCATTCTGAAATTAAATTAGATTTAGATATACACTGTAGAATATCTTATTTAAGTAAATTTCAATGTTATGTTCAGATACTGAAATGGATTACATATTTATTTGGAAAAAAAATATTAAAAAGTTATTAAGCAATCTTTTTCATGGAAAAGTTTAAAATAATACTTAAATGCAGTTTTGTTCGTCTTACATTTAACACATGAAAAAGAAACAATACTTACCTCATGATTGATACCACCGACACAAAAAACCATGGAAAGGGGGGGGGGGGGAGACGCAAACGAAAAACCACCGAAAGAAAAAGAGACTGACTAAAATAAGTGCACAGAAATAAAAATATGTACAAATCAAATAAAATATCCAAATGCTACCATGTTGCATATGCTTTTTATAAATATTGATTTAATTTAATTGTGTTACAGTAATGATTTTATTATTAACAATGTTATGATGTTTGATGTATACACAAAATGTAATGTAATAATTTTATTATAGAACATCATGAGTATCTTTTAATGATCAAAGACAATATATAAAAGATAATAAATATTTAACTCTTAATATAATATTCTTAAAAAACCTAAAATAGGCCAACTTTATCTGTAGAATATATCGTTTTTCTATCGTAAATTTTATTGTAAGATCCCAGGGATATCGATGATGATTGATTCATTCTGCCATTTGAAGCTCAATATTATTATGCAATTACCCTCTTCCGGCCTCTCAGAGATTAGGTCACGTGAGATATTGGGGAATTCCCTAGATTATCGGAATGTCGCTTGAGTGAAAACAAAAGTTGACGGATTCCATCAGATTTGGTGATGATTAACTGATATTAGATGAGCGATATACTGGGGGCCGAAAACTTCAGACCTTCAAATAGTTGTCGGCAATTTTCAGCCGCCCTCGTCCCACTCGTAGTTGAATTGTAGCTAGACGGAACCATTTTCATTCATTGACCTTCAAATGTAACATCGT
The DNA here is from genome assembly GCA_947623455.1 of Mimachlamys varia. Lineage (NCBI taxonomy): Eukaryota > Metazoa > Mollusca > Bivalvia > Pectinida > Pectinidae > Mimachlamys > Mimachlamys varia. The sequence continues at coordinate 34,625,890 of OX392538.1, read as the reverse complement.
CTGAAAACATCATGTTTCTTTCGATATTAAATAATCTGATGGCTTTGTAACCTTAAGACCAGCGTAATTGGACTTTTAGAATTGCGTAACAATCGTCATACCTTTCAAGAATTAAGTGATTTTGATTTTTTGTGCAACGTAATCTAGGTTTCGAATTCGCCGCCAATCGTCAGGAAAAGGCCGATAGAAGGCACGTCGGGAAATGTAAATATATTTCATCGTCACTGATTGGTTCTTCCGAAAATATATTTTTATTTTAAGGGGCCGAAAATACCAGACGGCCAAAAATACCCGAAGGCGCTCTACTAGTGCACTCGGAGTAGTTACATATTTGCATTACTAGTCCAGATTTAAATGTACTAGTCTTGGGTATCATACTAGTGCCTAACGTCGAAGATTGAAAGGTCTCGCTCATATTTATGCCCCCTTCGATGAAAAGGGGGGTATATTGGTCGCTTTTTCCCGATCATACTCAAGGTATATGTACTTGAGGCTTAGGGCACAAAAATAAGCTCATATTACCATCTCGCTTCAAATGACCGTATTGGATTGTTGACAAAGTTCCCAGGCATTTATCAAATCAAAATTGACCATCGACATAAGTTCCATGTATGAAGGCTTTATGTGTTTCCGGTTTTTCTACTGGAGGGCTGCTTCCGGCCTAAAAATAAAGGCAATTTGAATTAAGGGGAAGCAACTATGTTTACGCACGCATGTGTTACCATTAAAGTGCTTCGTTCTTAATTAAGATCTAAATATAATTGTTTGAAAGATAGACTGGCCTTTTTTCCCTGGCCTGGCCTCAATATTGAAAAGACATCCACAGCACGTACACAAAATGTTCGTGAGTGATTACCTCCAAAAGGAAGATAAATTGTATGGAAAAAATGAAATATCTGACGAAAATTCTGTCAGGCAAATTACTGCCTAATGAAAGCTTCGGTTACTTGCTGAAATGCACATACTTAACCATAATCCCGATATATATTTCGTACCAACCCTCATTAGAGTATATTGTAAATGTTTTTGTTTTTTTCTTTCTTTTTTTATTTATTTAAAATGTCTTTTGGATTATTATGAACGCTTGTTTAAAGTATTCTGAGCGTCCATAAATTACCTCGCTGTAACAATTTGTACAATGTATGTAAAATTGCGATGCAATCACTTATATTTCAGATAATGATTTCCGTTCAGGATTCCAAATCGAAACGGCTTCAATTGAAATTTAAATTGAGCATGTAATTGTCACATCTTATGTACTGTAACAAGATCGATACTGGTTTAGGATAGGTCTTTGATCATTTTCGTTTCACTGGAAAATCATTTTTTTTCGTTCATTTACATTGACTTGATAATGAGGGACATGTTGCACATTTCATTTGGACGTTATTCTTGGTCCTTTAGTGTGCAGTATTAGTTTTGGAACTGATTAGAAAAAATAATGGCTGTCAAGCGTCCACTTTTGAAGGGACAGTTGTTTACTATATATGTATATTTAGGTATTATGCAATTTCATACAATTAAGACAAATAAAGGGAAAGAAGACACAATTACAGAAAAGATCAAACTTTTAAAGGGAAACTGAAGATCAATCAATTGCCAGGATAAAAAAATCTATTAAAACAAAATCTGGCGAGAATGCAGTGCTGAAATATTCGAAGTGATTCTATTGAACGTTTGATTTCTATCGCTTCTGATTATTTTCGTATACTTATATTTACAACAATATTGTACAGTTAACCTCGATATGACGTCCCCCATTTACCAACAGTGAAACTTCCATATAACCACCCTCGTATACAGTAAAACTACGATTTAACCCCCCTTATGTATCTGCAATGAAACCTCTATAAACCGCCCTTCGTTTCACTACAATAAACGTCGATATAACGTCCATCATTTACCTTCAGTAAACTTCAATACATCGCCCCTCGTCTACAGTACAATTTTGATATAACGCCCCTCATTTATCTACAGTAAACCTCGATACAATGTCACTCACTTATCTAAAATAAACCATAATATAACGACCCTCATTTATTTATAATAAATCTCGATATAACGTCACTCTTTACATAGTGAATCCTTCATATAACGCCCCTCATATCGTATAGAGTAAACTTCAATTTAACGCCGCTTATTTATCTACAGTGAACCTCGATATAACGCCACTCACTAATCTAAAGTAAACCTTGATATAACGTCCCTCGTATAAGTAAACATCGATAAAACACCCTCATTTATATACAGTGAAACCTCCATATAACGCCCCTAATTTATATAGTTAACTTCGATATAACGCTCCTTCTTCACTTACAGCGGAATCTCAATATAACGCTCCTCGTATACAGTAAAACATATATAACGCCTCTCGTGCCTGCAGTGAAACCTCTATGTAACGCCTTTTTTATCTACAGTAAACCTTGATATAATGTCCCTCGTTTACCTACAGTAAATTCGATATGACGTCCCTCATATATCCACAGTGAAACATCAATATAAATCCCCTCCTTTTCAGTAAAACTTCGATGTATCGCCCAATATTTTAACTGCGGCGAAAACTCTATATAACGCCACTCGTTTATCTTCATTCAAACTATGAGGTTATAATGTTCTTTTTTCATGCATATAAGGATTGTACCTTATTCTACTGCTCATTGGTAGCATGCCGGCAGTTGGCAACGAACATATTCTATGGTGCGCGTTAGCGCTCCATAGTGAATGTGTTCCTTGCCAACTGCGGGCATACTACCGTATACGCAGTCAATGAGATACAATCCTTAAATTTACATCATTATTAATTTTAAAGTGTTATACGAAGACAAAAAATATTCAAAGTGGGTTGCTACGATGGTAACTACGATGGCAGTGGTTGTTAAGATGATATAGTCACACTGAATCCTCATAGATATATTGCTAAGTTTAGAAATACACAGTGACTCACACTAGTTTTCTTCATAACAGCATTTGTAAATTTGGTATTGAATAATATTACCTTTTTCTTCGAACTTATTTCTGTATTTATTATGGTCGTTATGTTCACGCATTGACACAGTGGTTTGGTTGGGACGCGGTCGAACGTCACAACTGCAGGGCGCGGCATGGTTGCGTTACCGTCAAAGAACTTCGAATGCGCATCATTTGGAATCGAAAGTTTGCTAAAAACTATTTATTGTATAATCACACGAAATTGATTCCATATGCGTTCTATGTTTCAAAATCTTGAAGGAACCAAACAGTGGCCGTCAGCTTATACTTACTGTTCTGAAGCGTGAACGACGCCATATTGGAACAAATATCAATCCGCCGGGCCTTTTTTCATTGCGTTTACACTTATATATTCGCAGTAAGAGTTCACTAAGCACAAAAAGGGAGAGGTGTAAATATATACATGTACAATGTCGTTGATGTATATATTGAGCAAAACAAAAATGTATTGCCGTGCGTGTGTATGGAGTAAAAGCTCGATATGATGTCATCATTTTATGCAGCAAAATTTCGATATGTAATTCAGTTTTTTTCGTGTTCGTTTAACGCCAACATTTCTTGTTTTTCTTGTTTTTCTTAAGAATTTCGTTCGATACAATTCACTCATTTATGACGGAAAAGGTGCCTATGCTTGTAAGAAGTGAAAATAATGTATGTCAGGCCAGTACATGCATTAGATGTTGTTGATCCGAAGGATAATTGTCAATTTCCTGTCGTAATTACAATTTCAATTTTTGCTTTATTGCATTTACACTGGTATTGATCCAAACATTTTACTCTATAGAGTTGTCGGGTGACGAAGTAAATGACGCACTTGCCTTTCACCGAGGCGACCGGGGTTCGATTCCCGTGAAAATAGTTTGGGCTATCCGCCCGACCAGTTGGCTTTTCTCCTGGAACTGTTGTCTCCTTTGTTAACTAACAAAAGGAAATGGTAAGGCTGATTAAAATGAGTTATAAACAAATGTTTCATATTAACTATTGTAAAAAGGGAAAATTATTTATGATATGGCATATCAAGTTAAGTCCTTACTCATTCTTAGCCTCTGTCGTGTTTTTTACTCGTAAATGTTTTTTGTAAGTCTGCCAGCTTTCCTGTCTGCCAGCCTGCCTGTCAACATATATAAACGACTGTACATACGTATTGAACGAGTTCAATAATTCTTATTATTAGACTCGAACCATTAGGCGAGAGACATATCAAATTAGTTAAAAGAGTCTAATGCATTGCATATTACATCACACAAGTGTAAGATTTTATTGATCACATAACTTGTATTCATAAGAAAACATCAAAATTCAAACACATCTCTCTATCAGAAAGGAAAATATCTACGCTTAGTGAGTGTACAGTATCATGCATGACATGCCCGTATTGCATGACTGATCGAGTCAGTTACATGGGTGTGTTCCAGTCTAACCAACTTTTGGGATTTTAAGTGAGAAACGGGTAGGGAAAAAGGTTGCCAGAGTGGAATAGGTGTTCTTCACTGAAACAGCACATGTACTTACTATCACAACACTGACGGCTTAGGTAGACATAGGTTAACTGACTTTTTGGAAGATAAATAAAAAAAATTCAATTTTGTATTTTGAATTTTAATTCTAATAATTTTTTTGAAAAATATAAAAATGTACAAATATTAATGAGATATGTATCATATAAATGTATACATTCATGCTTATAATAACTTAATTATAAGAATTAATGTATATCTATATGAATATTTTGATAGGAGCTGCCAGGTTAGGGGAGTCACACAAGAGAGGAACATCAAACATTGTATTAAATTAAATAGGGAGGGGGTGTGAAATGATTCCATGGTATATTTCTTTGGTTGCCAAATGTAACAGGAAAGGAAAAATGAAAGGCTAGACCGGGGTTGGAACCCGGGACCTCTCCGAACTCTAGACAGTACCAAAAATGAGAAGTCTCTGTCCACTCACAGTAACTTCATCAGTTAATAGAAATCTTTCACCTACACATTGCCTTATAACTGTTTTTATCGGGGAGTATAAGTTAGCCATTTGCTTACAGTTTTAGTTTTCAACTTTTTTTTTGTGTTTATTCAGTGTCTAATTAATCATTTTAACTGTTGATAAACAACACCAAAAACTTGTAACTACACTGCATGTGTGATTTTCTCACAAGGAATTGCCTTTAATTTTTGTCCATAATTTCAAAATGGAGTATTAATTAGCGCAGCTAATGATGCTGTACAATCGACATATCTAGATCTTTTAACACATCTCCAATAAACTCTATCCCATTTTTTCTTGTCTTTTTGGAAAATGTGTATCCAACATTAGAAGATTACAGCCTCCTCTTCCGTTATCAAGAAAATGTATTTGTATCTGTGCATTTTTCACTGATAGTGTGCATTGATAGACTTGAACCTTACAAAATACGAGTAATCACTTTTTACGTGGAATTTACCTGGCGGTCACTCAGGTATGACCAGGCGTAACCCAGGTGCGAAAATGAAAAGTTGGCAAGGCTGGAATGGTGTTCATTAAGAAAGTTGGCTAGACTGGAATGAACCGTTACATGTATGCGTTTAATACAGGTACATGTTGCCCATAACAACTCGTCTTAAATGTGTTAATCGATGTTTATAAAACTTTTAAGGATTATTGAGGACTATGTGTAGTTGTGCATGCAATTTTCCTCTCAAAATTAGGTGGCCGTATCACCGTAGTAACATATCACAATAAACAGGTTATCTTTTAAACGGCCATACCTGACCGATTTCAATCAGATTTGGTCAAATGTTGTAGGAAATCAAAGAGTATGACTCGATGCGTAAGGCGTTTTAAAACTTATTACCATGGCAACACAGTCCCGGCCTCCGATTGGTCGACATTTAGAAACTACTGTTTTGACCAAAGGATTTGGTGAATAGGGCTGAGTGCATTCCAGTGTAGGTTTCGTTGCCAGGACAATAATACTAAGACAAATTGTGGCCTCTGATTCGTCGAAATTCGGATATTGTTCGATTTTTGACCGAATTCACGTATATGACGGAAAGCGGGGGGTACTAGTTAGACACTGGTTTGCATTTCTTCACCAGGGCCCAGTTGTTCAAAAAAGGGATTAGCTTAATCAGTGACTAGTGCAAATTTCAATTCTCCTCTAAATCTTAAAACCATGGAGTGATTTACTTTTATATATCAAGTATCTCGTAAAGTCAGTTTAAACGAAAATAATAGGATTGCACCTTGTATATTAACAGAAATATTAAAGGTTGAAAAATAATGTTAATAGTGATTAAACTAATTATCTTCTGAACAACAGGGCCCTGGTTTTGTTTACTGCAGGCCAACGGTAAATGTACTTATACTAGGAATTACAAGTCATGCGTTCGATATGTCTGATACATGCAAATTATAATGGACTCAGTCGGTAATTTAAAACCCGAAAACAGATCAATATTAAGACGCCAATTTACAAAATAAAACAAAAACAACGCAAAATTTAGTTTGAAATCAACAAGTCCGTCACGCGCTTTGTAAATTTGTGCTGATGGGGTAAGTATATGACGTCATATATGTTATATACAGCATTTGCCCTTGATAAAATTAGTTAGGTACACAATTCGGTCTAGTTCTTAAACAAGTAAACAAACACAAAATCACACTCAGAGGCCGCGTTATCTCTCACTACAGGTATGTGGACGGATAATAACCAACGACATGTATTCTAAAAAGACTCGTTAGCACATTGCAGTACGGAGGAATGTTGTGGAAGAAACTATTTAGCACATTAACTCAATAACAAAATATTAATAATACAAAATGTATATCCTTTCAAAATTCTTGTTTACTTATCATTTAACTTAACTTCTTCAAAGGGGAAAATTTTGTCAAGAAACAAATATTTTTAAAATATTGTCGTCAAGCTGCAGGATTGTATACAGTTTTTGCGTAGCGCCATTTTCTGCGTTGTGTGCCCCGATAAAAGGCTACGAGAGGTATAAACTTATCTATGGCAATCCTATGCTTCGGTCGTAGCGATACATTAATTATCGAAGGTCTGTATAAAATCACGCAAATTACCACCAAGGACCGTTAACAGGCCGTTAGGTGTATCGAACACAGAGTGTACACGTTTGTGTCTGGCTCCATTGTCTATCCTGCTATCTTTATACATGTATTGTGAAGATGCATAATTGGCCTGTATCTTTCTCTCACCTGATATTTTTTTTTCGTTTTAATATAAACTTTATCTCATTCTAACAGTATATATACAACATTATAGACAGGGAATATGCAGGAATAGGATCCGGAAACAAGTTTTAAAAAAACTTATATTAATCCGTTTCCATCCGTTTTTCGTTTTGTCCTGTTGGTATAAGTGAGTACAGGAAAATTGTAACAAACGTATCTCCCTACACCCTTTCAGAACTCCGTTGAAACGCAAGTACATGTATAATGCACGATTATTGCTCGAATTTTCTTTCAAGTACAAATTCATTTCTGCAATATTTATTAATTAGCTTTATTTTGGAGGGTATCTCCACGGTAGTATATATTTGGTTGGTTATAACTTTTAGTTTTAATGAATCAATCTGAGTATCAATTCAATTTTTTTTACTCATTTTCAATGGTAGTCATGCGCGCGCATCGGCATACTTCTCTAGCTAGAGTTTATAATACCGTTCGAGTGAATCATCTAAAACCATATTATTAATTATAGCATTATAGCGATGGAGTTATGTATTTGTCAATAAGAGAGTTGAATTACCCTTTGTACTTTTGGGTGTGGTTTGTTATATTATAATAGGAACCAACGTACCGTTTTAATAAGCTACATATGTAATAAGTATAGTTTTCATTAATCATTTGCTAAATTAGGATTTACTATTTTTCCTACAGATGAATTAACAATATATATTAGATGTAGATTCTCATCGGCTAAAATATGGTCACATGGAGGTCCATATTTTGTGATATTAACTTGTTTCTATTTTTAGAAACACCGAGTCAATATTGCATTTGTGACGTCATAATCATTGTGACATTAGAGTACCCATGTATGCAACTGTAAATTTCATTGTTTATCAAGGCAGATATAATTCAATTTAAGTCTTTTGAAAACATGTTTCAGATCTAATATGAAAATTAAGGACCTTTGATTCGATCAATATGGTGTTCTATCAACCTGTTAGAATCTAAAATATTGACCTCGGGCGACAAGGTTGGTAAAACACCATATTGACCTCAGCAAAGGTCGACGGTAAAAAAACCTAAACGTCGTAATTAAAACCCCTGTCGGATTAATATATAGGGTATGTATTTGTCTATCAACCATGTAAAAAGTATGAATTGAAGTTAATTGATAAATTGAATAATTTGTCTAGATGAAAATGGAAAAGAATTGTATATTTAACATAAAAAAATAATGTTGATTAAAACCGTTACGGGGAATTTGTTTTTTTTTATATGATGACGTATACGTATGTCTCTCGTGTATTGTACATTTTGTAAGTGTAAATCACAGCCTTGTATTATCATACTCATTCTTATATGTTATATTTGTTTCGTTAGTTTTTTAATGTATATTATCGAGTGCATAAATTCAGTTTATGGATCATGGTGTTCTGCTGCTTTGCAGCAATCAATGTAGTAATGACCCGGCTAAATATAGATTAGTTTATACGAAGTCAAAATTTACTAAGCTGAAGAAAGACACATTGATATATATGTTAATCCCACAACAACACTCCTCTATGCACCGCCGTACTCCCACCTCCATGGACGTATCCTCCATCAACCCATATATGATCATCAGGTCCCTCCGCTCTTCCATAAAACCATATATGATTATCAGGTAACTCCGTTCTTCCATAAACCCATAGAGGATAATAAGGTACATTATTGAACCTCCGCTCTTCCATCAACCCATATATGATTATGATGTACCTCCGCTCTTCCATAAACCCATATATGATAATCAGGTACCTCCGCTCCCCCATAAACCAATATATGATAATCAGGTACCTCCGCTCTTCCATAAACCCATGTATGATTATCAGGTACCTCCGCTTCCCCATAAACCAATATATGAGAATCAGGTTCCTCCGCTCTTCCATAAACCCATATATGATTATCATGTACCTCCGCTCTTCCATAAACCCATATATGATAATCAGGTGCCTCCGCTCTTCCATAAATCCCTATATGATAATCAGGTGCCTCCGCCCTTCCATAAACCCATAAATGATTATCAGGTACCTCCGCTCTTCCATACACCCATATATGATTACCAGGTACATGTACCTCCGCTCTTCCATAAACCCATATATGATTACCAGGTACCTCCGCTCTCCCATAAACCCATGTATGATAATCAGGTACATGTACATGTACCTCCGCTATTCCACAAACCCATATATGATAATCAGATACCTTCGCTCTTCCATTAGCCCATATATGATAATAAGGTACATTATTGTACTTCCGCTCTTCCATAAACCTATATATGGTTAGCAGGTACCTTCGCTCTTCCATAAACCCATATATGATTATCAGGTACCTTCGCTCTTCCATACATCTGAAACCTACAGTACACCTAACCTTCATAACTAATTCCCTGTGTGTTGGCCGTTATCTCTAAACATTGATTACTTCTATGGCTGTGACAAATTCTACGGTCGCAATTAGAATTCTCGGGAAAGTTTCCGTCAATATTTTAAAGTTCTCCATGTATAAGTGTGCAATTCTACGGCTTTTCGAATGTGACCGTTACGGGCTCAATACTCGAAGACCTTTTTTTCATTTTCTTTTTTTTTTTGAAGTTTAACTTATTTCAGTCCTCATCCTTCAAGAAATATACATTAAAACCATACATATCTTGTATTTCAAATGCCCCCATGTACTCCCCTTTAATAGCAGGTGGAATGGTTTCTAGCCAGACAGATTATACGACGCGTATAAAATTTTAGGACATTGTTTTATTTCTATGTAATCCGAATATCGTCTGCGCCTCCCGTCTGATAAAAACAAAGGGACAAAAAGACGATATAATGTCATGTGACCTTGGTTTTGACAGAAACATGGAGAGCGAACTCCCGAGTATTTTCTTACCAAGCTGCCAGACAGCCATTTTCTACAATTTCTGAACCACTTAGAGAAACTCGTTGCATAACACATACTTTGTAGCCTGTTGGGGTCAATTTAAGTCCATTTGGGTCCCGACCGGACGTGAAAAGGTCACCTGCCCGACTACGTGAGTTTTCTCAAGGTTTTCTGGTTTCCTCCCACAATAAAACCCCCCGCGCGCTAACATCCGGGCCAATTAGAGAGAATATTAAAAGTTAAATAACTTGTTTCATTATATTTGTAAAATAAATAAAGTTTATCTTTTGAAGCCAGAAAAAATATTTGTCACGCATCATTCCATGGCAGGATCACTGTAGCAACAGTTTTTCTCTCGGCATGATAATTGCTTTGATGAATTTATAATTTCTGTAGGAAATGAAAAATGTTCTGGTCTTCTTTGCAAATAATTTTAAAACTTGAAAAGATAGGAACAAATTATAACAAGAATGTTCTGGATGTACTTGTTAAAGCAAATGAGGCAGAAGACGCTTACTCTTCCGGAACAACTGGTCTAAATTTCTTGTACTTTTACATGGATATCCATGTAAATCTTTCCTTTGTTCATATCTTGCCCCTGTTTAATCATTTTTTGAGTTCAGATTATGGTTTTGTTGACGATTTGTTTTTCTCTGTTTTTTTTAAGGACCAGCAGCCAGAACAGGGTTCGTACTACGAAACTCAAAGTCATTTTAATGTCTCTAACCAGCTTGAAAACCTCATCAACGGGCGCGAACTGGACAAATCGAGCTTATGTTTTACCCGAAGAAGAAATACAAAGGGAGGTAACCGCAGGCGCGAAACTTTGGTTTTACCTGTGATAGGCTTAGTTTGGTTTTTTTTTTAATTTTGTTGAGGCAGTGTCAAGGGAGACAGTTGTAAAACACGCGTTGTAAAGAATGAAGAGAAAAGATACGAACCAAATGTGTACGAAACATGTGATGGGGGCAGCTATACAATGAGCATCCCCTACCTGCGGGGCAGTACCCGCAGCCAGACAGGAATCATCATTTCCGTTTGAAAACAGATCCTGTATTTTCAAAACGGCCGATCCCTGTTATTCACACAAAAAAAATATGGGCCCTAAATCAGTTATATTGTAACACTGCGGATGGCGGCAGAATGGAAAAGAAATTACAAGTCAAGCGTTCGCGAACATGATATAGAATGTGGGCCCTGTTGTCATTATAACCCCCTATTGGTTAAACTACTTTTTAAGAAAATGAAACGAGAGAACATTTTGATTTAAATAAACATAATGTACATGTAAGGGAAAACGAGAAGAGCTCAAATCACAAATAAAATTTCTACAACCTCCATAGTATCCCTCCATTAGGCATTATTGAAGGACGTATACCTTATACATGTAACTCGTGTACAGCCATTGCGTAGCAGTTGTTTCCTGTATTTACCTGTGACATATTATACTTCAAACATGGAGAACCAGGGGGAAACAACGAGAAGGTTAATGACTTGAATGGAATCATATAAAATTACGTCAATTAACGAACCTAGAAACATCCAGGAATAGTATTATATATAACATTTGGTTTCGTTTATTTTGTGTTACGTCCAGGTTCATCTAAGGACGTGCCAGGTTTTGGTGGTGGAGGAAAGCCGGAGTACCCGGGAAAAACCACCGACCTACGGGCAGTACCTGGCAACTGCCTCACGTGGGATTCGAACTCGCAACCCAAAGGCGGAGGGCTAGTGGTATAACGTCGGAACGCCTTAACCACTCTATAATAACAAAACACGTGTCGAGTTTGAAAGAGGTTGATTTATTGATCTTTTAAAAATTATTTCATCAACGGTCAACGATCCCAAACAAGGAAATAGATAAACATATAAGGAATCGGATGTCATCTCGGGCTACTGGACGTCACAAAAGAATCGTTACACGAAGTATCGATATTGCTTATTGTTACATTATAGCCATGAAGAAATCTTGTCTTTTTGATCAACTTTGAATGTAGTTTATTCACTTTGACGTTCATTTATGTCGATTCTTGTTATGTCACTAAAACGCCCCCCATAACTAGCCATTAGACTTTCAGTTTCCTTTCGATATACATGTTTCTACCACATTATTCAACTCTCAGGGTATCAAATAATCGTAACAACTGTTGCATAACATTTCTGTGCATATCACACGTGGAATAAGCTCTTAACGCATTTGTATTGGCTGAACGTTGACCGGAACGACGTCACATGCTGATTGTTGACGACGTCATCATTGTTCCGCTGTTCATTTATATGCATTTTATTAGAAATACTGCTGTTTTCGGCAGTTTGTTATTCAAGGATTAACTCTCTATTTTGTTTAGGTTATCGGGGGATAACTACAATGGAACATGGGTAAATTCAATAACCGGCGACGCAAGCCGATTATGTATAATTTACCCGTTTTATCGGGGGATAACTACAATGGAAAACGGGTAAATTATACATAATCGGCTTTGCCAGTTATTGAATTTACCCGTGTTCCATTAAAGTTAACCCCCGATAACCTAAACAAAATAGAAAGTTTATCCCTATATGTACAGTGTCTTTCTGTGAAATGTTCGTAATTCTTTTGTTCATTATAGTCCCATCTTCTGGCACAAATTTCATTTCAAATCTAATAAACGTGAGAATGGTTCAATAAATGTAACAGCATGAGATTTGCATAAATCGTTGTTAGCTCCGCCCACGTTTATTGTTTGTGACGTCACACAATTGTTTTTCAAACTGGAGTATTTGCATAGTTCCGTCCACATGTATTGTTGTCGACGTCATAGAAATTTGGCACGTGTTTGACTACAGTTATGAGGTGATAATGATAATCGCTTGAATTGCTGTTCAAAAAATATTTCAAATATCTAAATTAAATACAATAATTTTATCAAAATGTAAATATATGAAATGAACATTTTAGCAAATGTTCTTACAATCCTATAACAAACATTACTATTAATAATAAACTTAATAAAGCATGGTAGGGCTTTGTGTGGTTATAGGACTGTAACAACACTTGCTGAAACATCCATAGCTTATAATTATATGAAAATTGTAAGTACTATTGTGATGTCATGAACAAATGACGTCTTTATGACATCATATGATTGTCTCGGTATACCATTACCACTATACTATTATTTTTGATTATTTTTGAAATGCGAAATTGATTCCACTTCAGTATACCGTTGCTTATTCTCAACTTGATCTTAGTTATTGCGACAACGCAGAATTAAAATAAAAGTGGAGTTCTGTTCTGTTCCCACCGAAACACTTTGGAGGTTCACTATTCCGATTTTTAGTACTTGTGTCTATGTATCATAAAGATGCTCCCCCGAATGTAATACGGCGACAGATTAAGGACCCACATTCTTTATCATGTTGGCGAACAATTGACTTTTAATTTCTTTTCCATCCTCATGTCATCCACAACCTTAAAATATAGGGCATGCTGGTACCACATGGAACCTTTAATGTACTAAGTTAACAGATTTAGGGCTAAAAATTGTTTTTTTCATACCGTAAGTGTTAAATATTTCATTCCTATTGCTTTATTTTTGAACTCTCGGCTGTTTTAACATCGCGAGCGTTCCCATAACATTCAAATATCAATTCGATTTCGTTCTGTAACGGTATCGTTGTAATTATCGCCGTATTGAATTCCATAGGGGTATTGGGTCACAAAAATGTTACTGCAAAAGAAGGCAATTCCTTTACACATAATGTATATAATGGTCTCGGTGACTTTGTACATGTAAAATATCCTTTTATTTTGCACATTCATCGTGTAAGATTATACGGGCATAAGTTTTGTTTTACGATATTGGAATGGCCTATGGTAGACCAATTATGTTTCTAGTTGTCTGGAATCTGAAAGGCATAATCTCCTCATTTCATGAGTCCCTAACACTGGCAAAAATTCATTAACGAATTGGGATTTGTTTTCTGTATGGTTATGGCTCTAATAGTTTTTTACTGAATAAAAATCCATGCCATGTTGAGGGGGGGGGGGGGGTTGCTATCAAGATAAAAGAGTAAGATGAAAATTTCCATGTTCATTGTTTCCAATCATTTAGGTTTTTGGCGTTTAAATATGTTTTATGTTTAAACCAATAAATAACCAATAACAGTATTCAAATACTTATATTTGCGGTGCAACCCACTGTAGGAAAATATCCAGCAGAAATACTTTTAGTTGGAGTATATTTACATTCAACATGTTAATGTGTTTTCTCCTTGATTTTTATTTAAACATATTTTATTTGTAAATATACAAATGGGATATCTTTGTTGAAATACATATTGAAAACAATAAACACTAGACCATTTAAACACTATGTAATATATTAGTCTTGTTCAATTAGGGTCTTGTCGCTTCCGATGTTTTGGAGCTCCCCCGAGTCAAACGCTCAAATGACTACTCAATCGGCACCAATTATATTCAAATAGCGGCTGTTCCTTTAGTATTGTTTAAAGGACGATTAGAAAACAAACGCAACGAATAGATTAATTATCAAAGAAAAACATGAAATTAAACAAATGTTCTCAAGTAAAATGTAAACATATGAAATGGGTGTAATACATGTACAATATGGATGTAACCGATATGCGTTCATACCGGCATGAACATTTAAAAAATGCCGTTCAATTCATACATACATGTAATATTGCTCTCACCGACTGAGCTACGTACACCTATATGAACGGAAGAGCCGTGGCAAAGCTGTATTTTGTCGTTACCATAGGTTTTAAACAAATTCAATAACAGGCTACTGAATTTGCATGATGACAACATTGCGAATTAAAAGACTTTTTTGAGTAAGAAACAAAACAAAAACATAAACATTGCTTTATGAACCCAAACACATCGAACCACTTGCCCTCCTTATTGCTACAAGCTTTTTATTGATCACGATACGCTGTAAATGTGTGAGCGTAGCCAAAAAAATGATCCAATTCTTACTATAAACGGAAGTACGTCGCACGAAACACGAAAAACATCTTTGTCCCTTCTCGTCAGCGTCGTCAAGGTCTATTTAGAACGTTATAAAAGTAAAGGTTGCCAATTTCAAGTGTCCGTTATACTTGTTCGAAAATTGACTTCAGTCACGCGAAAGGCAAGAGTCAACTTCAATTGAAGCTCCCAACTCTATCTTACAGGCGCATGTATGGTGACACGGGCAATATGATCCGAATGTGCTGGAGGAATGGTTCGAATGGTTATACTGCTCTAGAAAAAACTGGTTGACACAGTTGAAATACTTAACGAAATTGTTACCTAAATATTATAAGATATTTCTTTCCTCAAAGATTAACATTGATTTTTGAAAAAGTCTTCCCAAAATAGTGTTTTTACTTCTTATCGCAATTCGTTTTGATAAAAGGCTTGGACAAGTTCTTGATTCTTTAAGTAGAAATAGAAACATACAGCGACTTATATGTAGAATCTTACATTGTTAAACATGGTGCATTTAAAACTAGAAGATGTATATGAAAAAAAAATTGTCTGCGTCAATAATTTCAAAGCCCATTCGATTTCATTATAGTTACAACACCGGACATCTTTACGGCATAATTTGACGTCACGTTATTTTTCATTCGGGTCTTTGTAAATAAGGTATACATGCACGGGTAAGGTAAACGTATACATAAGCCTGTCAGTCTGGATCGTATCATACAATTAATGACTTTTTACTAGGTTGATATGCTTCGATATTAACTAGAAGGAAACATAATAACCGAGGCGAAGGCGAGATTAACATGTGTCTTTCTTATCAATACCACAACATAAGATATTAGCCAAGTAAAACGTCCATAACTGTTATTTAATAGTAAGTAAAGATTGAAGATGAAAATCCGTGAATTCAAACTCAACACGTACATATATAGGATCCTTGTTACTAGGGTATTTCCACAATCTATTTTAAACGGCGCTGTTATTAACCGGTTTTTCTGTTATTAACTGGTTCGCCAGTCAATACCACTATTAAACAAAAGTCACGTGTAAGTGATTCATCCAATGGCAGCAGCCATAAACGCCGTTATGTAATAACACATTTTATACCTGTACGTACGTTGCTAAACGGATGGCGCAGTTGAAAACGCACCCGCCTTTAACCAAGGCTGCCGGGGTTCGAATCCCCCCCATCAAACGTAAAGAGGTATGGGGTCACCTGCCCGACCGTTTTGGTACCCCAGTTTCCTCTAACAATAAGACTTCCCGCGCGATATCATCTAGACAAACAGATGTGAATAGCATCAGCTAATATTTAGTTTTATAGCCGTTTTAAAATAAGTTTAATGTTAAATCATAAATATAAGAAGCAACATACTAAAATAAGCTTAGTTTTATTTGGTTTGAACGTTGTTCACTATCGGGTTACTCTGCACGTTTGCTAGACTACCAGATGATGTACATTGAACCCGAGAATGCATCGCTCGCAAACGTGATTGTTTGTCACCATAAACGATAATTTCTCCATCGTATGGACGGTTTTAAGGCGAGGTGACCGGAAACTTTTTTAAGCAGTCCGCCATGGCCGTACACATATACGTTGTCATGAAGCCGCGCGGTTTTTCATTCAAATAAAATACATGCTGAATTATAAATGAGCATCTGGAACATAAATTGCATTTTTTTTATAATTTAATGGACTTAAAAACCGTCAGCATGGATTTGATTTGAATGAAAAACATTATTTATTTTTTTCATTCCGTGCGGTATCGTGACCTCACATATGTGTAGTACGGCCATGGCGGACTGCTTAACAAAGTTGCCGTTCACCTCGTCTTAAAAACCCGTTAATACGATGGAAAAATTATCGTTTGCTGAAACGAAACTAGCATTTAGGGATGGATTATTACCAAAATTTATCGAAAATGTCGATGTTTAGTTTGAGAATCGCACAACAGTCTAACAATAAGTAAGTTATTTGCATTGTTTACAAACAGTTGAAAAATAACGTTGGAATATTTCTATTGCATTCTGTAATGGGCGGCTCCTTATATATTATAATATATCTTATTTACTGATACAAACTCAAGCAACTGTGGTCACGCAAAACGGATGCTTGATGTTTTATTCCGAATGTTACAAAACAGAAAGGAAAAACTAATACTATGATCCGGATATTTCCGGAATTCAGAGGTGTTTCCCCGTTGACAGTTCCATGAGCATAACGCTATATATCTGACCATAATTAGTACAGCCAAAACAGCTATGACCCATGTACATACACGACGGAATACATATGCTTACTCGTTTGTTTTCGAAAATTCGTTTAACTGGAACTTTTCCGATCCAATTTTTGCCTGATATACGTAGAGTTCAGGAAATTCATTGATGAGAAAACACAAACGAACTAACACGAAAAATAGGCTCTTGAAACAAGAATACGGTAAAAAGATGACAAAAAAATGAAAAAGATAATGAAAACAAACGAGGGGCAAATTACAGAAAAAAGCAAGTCTACGTGCGCAAGTCATCACATACATGTTCATGACTGTATGTATAATTGATGATCTGTGCCTACAGAGATTCAACTCAGCATTTCTCCGCCGAAGACAGATAATGGGACGGATATGTAAAAACAGAAACAATTTAGCGATGGAACTCACAGCTTTCCATGCGGCTCATTTGTAACAGGTTTTTACTCATTATTCTCAACACTTTTCGGGAAATGATGCCGAAGCACGTAGACTGTTTCCACTGCTACGAGTCTATAATTAGTTTCATGGCGTGAATTGCATTATACAATGTACAATGTAATGTCGGTATCAGCAGGCTACCTGCGGTTTTTAAAATGTCTGGTTCTTAGACAGATTAATAGGCGAGGTTTCTTGTCCTCGTGATGAGTAGATAAAACTGATTAAAGATTATTATAAGTCACATGTTTTTAGTTTCTTAAGGTTAACGTTACCAATTATATCATTCTATACGGGTTTGTGTTAGAGTTATCTCCCTTCACCAGATTAAGACAAAAACGAAGACCAGCCTCAGTGCATGGTTTGTCATGTACCATTTACACATGAAACACTTGTTATCAGATATCAGAGTAAAGTGTTCAATAGCGCCAGAGGTTAATCCGAAAAGGTTTCCATGACTTGGGATACATAAAGTCAGATCATGTCCTTATTCCGAATGTCCAATGCTCAGTCGACCTTTTAGAAGCGTTCTGATTGGTCAAAACAGAAAAAGTGATATTTTTCACTAGTGAAAAAATCCATATTTCTCACAAGTGAAAATATCACTTTTAAAGAATGAATAATTTTCGATATTTCACTGGTAAAAATGTAATAAAACACTATATTCCTGACCATAACTAGTAGAGTCAAAACAGCTATGACCCATGTATATACATGTAGGAATACATTTGCTTACTCGTTCGTTTTCGAAACCTCGTTTAACTGGAACGTTTTCAAATCTAATTTTTGCCTGATGTATATGTCAGGGACTTCATCGATGAGGACACACAAACGAACTAACAAGAAAAATAGCTCAGCGTCCCGGGCACTAGACCAGAGCAAGACCTTAATCTATCACAGAACTCTGATTATGGAGCAAGCGTAGCTTTAAGTACAAAACTTCTTCAAGATCAAGACAGATTCTCTATCTTCCCATACCTATGCACATTAATACAGCTAAGTAGACTAAGTTTAACAACAAAAACAATCGTATCATTAAGGCAATTGCTTGTTTTGAGATTTCGAGCGCATTCCATCAAAGGCTTGAAGGAACCGCTGGCAAGATATAATTAGAAGTTTATAAGCACCATGAATTGATGGCTAATTATCCCTGCAATAACAATAGCATGTTGCTATTGATACTCAGGCTGGAATGACGACGTGTGCTGTGTAATTTACGAAACGAGCAGATAATGAAAGCAGGGAATGTGTGGGCCTCCATTCCGGAAATAGTTCTCGTCGTCTCGTTTGGCGTGAAAAACGTCCATTATCCCCGGAGATCTCGTTTCTTATCTCGGTACAATATATGTACATGTATATGTATCACGAAGGAGACAAGATGTGTCAGTATGACACGAATGCCCCGATGACAGCCAAAGATATTTTTCTGTGGATTTTATTTCAAAGTGTTTGCTGGTGTTAAACAATGTTCTCCAATGTCGGTCATGATCCAATTTTGATTTTCCTAAAATGTTCGAGTTTATTTTTGGCCATAACTCCGGAAGAAATTAGTGGATCGATACCAAATCAGACCCTAAATGGCATCTTATCATCACACAACTACGTACCAAATATTAGTTCTGTTCGTTAAAGAGTAAATATGACGGCCAGGGAAAACACTGTATGGTCCGATGGGGATATTAGAAAAAAACAAAAACAATACGAAATGTATTGGCGGGTTTTAATATAGTTTCCGAAGTGCTTTCTTTTAAGAGTCGCCGTCCATTACAAACAAAATATTGTATGATTGTATTTGATTATTTCGTACAGAGGGTCGCCACGCCTTAATTTTGTTTCTTCAATATAACTGTCGCCCCTTCGGCCGGAGATATAATCATAAAACATAGCTTAGCTGGCGTTATTATAGCGACAAAAGATGCTGGAAATGTCCTGCTGCTTCAGATAGCGTTGCTGTATCTTTACACTCTGAACGCTGAAGAACACACCGTTTGAGATTTAAAAATATACCACATCATCTTCATTACTTTTTTCTTCATATAAATATAACCAATGGGTTTCATTTTGGAGACATTGTATAGAAATTGTCAATTGAATGCAATCTGCAATACACAAGAGTTTTGGTACATGTATTCCTAACCACCGACGATATACAGGAAGAAACGCATACACGAATCCGTTCTTACAATTGAGCACTTTCCAAAAGCATGAAAGTATATAAAAATCAATAGAATTATATTTTTTATCTTTAACCAACGATTTACAAACGAGAAATGGTTCCTTGGTGTGACATTAATAACCCCATTAGTTACACAGCATCTGTAACAAGGCTAGCTTGCCCGTAAAACTGTAAGAACAACGAGGCCCCAATCTACGATAGAAGCAGTAAACAAGGGACATGATAACAGTCCTTTATACATGTAGAAGCATATCACCCTTATCTGACTAGATAACTCGCTCACGTGTTACGCGCGTCGTACGTGGAAAGAAACGACCATTTTAGTGCGTGCAAATTAATTCTTCGTGTGCTACAATATCTAATACGATTGGCACACAAAAACTATTCACATGAAAGGAAAATATCTTACTGTTGTTGATACTGGTACATGTAAGATGCGTCAAATAGAGGCACGTGATTTTAGCACCTTATGTAAATAATTTAATAGAATCACGTGTTTTTCATATCCCGTGTGACCCGTCTAAATGGTGCACGTGAAATGATCACATCTCGTAAAAAGGACCTAATAGATATACGTGATTAATTATTACATTGGTATGAAGCGTCTAATAGGCGCACGTGATTTCCGCATCTCATGTCACCCGTCTTGTGAGTGCACGAGGTTTTCTCAACACGTGTGCGGCGTGTGATAGAATAGCAGGACTTCTATCTAATGTGAAGCGTCTTTTAGGTGAAAGTGATGCTGACGTCACATGTGAGGCGTCAAATAGATGCACGTGCTTCACTCATCTCGTATGAAGGGTCTAATAGAAGTAAACATTGATTTCACAAGTACTGAAAAATAGGACATTCTCAAAAACTCAAGATTGAATATATTTTGACAGTCAACTCAACCGAAGTGGACTTGACGATTTCAGATTTTTGTTCAGATGAAGGTAAGTTTATATTTTGATGGATTTCCTTATTTGTTATAACCAATGCTTACATGTATATAGTGTGTACTGTATTGCTTTACACGTACACGTATAACAAGTGTGGTATTTTTAAGGAATATAACCAGTGTGGTGTGATAATATTACAAGTGTAGAATGTATGTAGAGAACATTACAAGTGTAATCTATCTTTAGAAAATATAACTAGTGTGGTAATTCTTTAGAAAATAGTATGTGTGTGATATTTCTATATGGAATATTACGAGTATGGCATTTCTTTAGAGAATATTACGCGTGTGTTTTTTCTCTATGGAATATTACGAGTGTGCTATTTGTTTAGATAATATTACGAGTTTGGTCTTTCTTTAGATACTATTACGAGTGTGCTATTTCTTTAGAGAATATTACGAGTGTGCTATTTGTTTAGAGAATATTACGAGTGTGCTATTTCTTTAGAGAATATTACGAGTGTGCTATTTGTTTAGATAATATTACGAGTGTGGTATTTCTTTAGAGAATATTACGAGTGTGCTATTTGTTTAGATAATATTACGAGTGTGGTATTTCTTTAGAGAATATTACGAGTGTGGTATTTCTTTAGATAATATTACGAGTGTGGTCTTCCTTTAGAGGACATTACAAGTGTGCTATTTCTTAACTGAACATTTGGAGTGTAGTATTATTACTTTACTTTATAAAACTAGTATGGTATTATCATACTATTATAACATTACTCATATAATGTGTGTATGGTATTACTTTGATAATCAAGTAAAGGTATACCACACTTATTATATAGAGTAATGTCATAATACATTTTGTAGTATGATGATACAATACTTATTTGGTGAGATGATTTTAAAGAGTAAGTTATCATGTAAAACTAAAGTGTTGTTTCATTTTCTGTTCATAGTGCATAACGCGGCCAACAGTTTGATAAAAAAACTAAATTAAAGCAAATTCGATATAACAAATACTTCACATCTAATTAGGTATGGAGAACGAATATCTCATTTGGAATGGATATAAACTCATTTACAATATTCTATGTTTATAAACTTCGCCATATTCTCTCTCATGCGTGTTAGCGACGTTAAAGCCACGTATAATATGATTATGTTATTATTCATGTCACGTAAGCATCTATTTGCGATTATTCCACTGTATTGCAAATGTATCAAAAGATAATGGATCCCGAGTGCACGCTATTTTTGATCAATTTTTTTATTGTGATAACCGTAGAGATGGTTCCTCTGGAGGGTTATTGAATCGTGATAAACACTTTTATTCTCCCGAAAAGATTTTTATGTGAGCAGCATATTGTCTGGCAAAACCGGAAACGGAAATAATTAAAAGATAAAAATAATTCGATCGAACATAAAACGGTTACATCTTTCCTGAATTATGTGTTGCTTCAGTTGAAATCATTTAAAGTTATTTCTTTTATACGAAATACAGAACGTATTACAGGAATTAGATGTGCTTTTTCCAAGTAAAACTTATACATATGCAAGTAAAAATTTTGGAATCATTCATTAATCAACAATTTAAAAGCGATATTTTTTTGCTAAAGTGTGAATAAAAACATTAAAATAAATACTTATTAAATGTTCATTTACGTGTATGAAAAATAAAAAATAACATATTCTTGTAATATAAGTTTTGTTTGTGTTTAGTTTATTATCTTAAACATCCTATAAATGACTAAGGGCATTAAGGATGTGCCTCCGTGTATGTCTGTACATTGTATGTATTCTGGAGACATGGTATGTTGGTGTACTCGCCTCCGTGGGTAGCGCGAATCTGAAACCAACTAAATAGCGCCTTCTCACTGAAATGCCATTCCGAATACCCTACATTTTTGTATAACAAAGTAACAAGTCTTCTGTGTAATCTACATTGTACAAATAAAGGAGGCAAAGGGCGAATGTCACGGTCCCCTGTCGTAGTTACGGTGTAATATAGGAAGCAAAGGGCGAATGTCATGGTCCTATGTGATAGTTACGGTGTAATATAGGAAGCAAAGGGCGAATGTCATGGTCCCCTGTCGTAGTTACGGTGTAATATAGGAAGCAAAGGGCGAATGTCATGGTCCTATGTGGTAGTTACGGTGTAATATAGGAAGCAAAGGGCGAATGTCATGGTCCTATGTGGTAGTTACGGTGTAATAAAGGAGGCAAAGGGCGAATGTCACGGTCCCCTGTCGTAGTTATGGTGTTATAATGGAGGCAAGGGGCAAATGTCATGGTCCCCTGTCGTAGTAACGGTGTAATATAGGAAGCAAAGGGCGAATGTCATGGTCCTATGTGGTAGTTACGATGTAATATAGGAAGCAAAGGGCGAATGACACGGTCCCCTGTCGTAGTTATGGGCTTATATAGGAAGCAAAGGGCGAATGTCACGGTCCTATGTGGTAGTTACGGTGTAATAAAGGAGGCAAAGGGCGAATGTCACGGTCCCCTGTCGTAGTTACGGTGTAATATAGGAGGCATAGGGCGAATGTCACGGTCGCCTGTCGTAGTTATGGTG
Organism: Mimachlamys varia; assembly: GCA_947623455.1. Classification (NCBI taxonomy): domain Eukaryota; kingdom Metazoa; phylum Mollusca; class Bivalvia; order Pectinida; family Pectinidae; genus Mimachlamys; species Mimachlamys varia. The sequence goes on along the minus strand of OX392538.1, from coordinate 34,602,526 downwards.
TTATATAGGAGGCAAAGGGCGAATGTCACGGTCCCCTGTCGTAGTTATGGTGTAATATAGATGGCAAAGGGCGAATGTCACGGTCCCCTGTCGTAGTTACGGTGTTATATAGGAGGCAAAGGGCGAATGACACGGTCGCCTGTCGTAGTTATGGTGTTATATAGGAGGCAAAGGGCGAATGTCACGGTCCCCTGTCGTAGTTACGGTGTTATATAGGAGGCAAAGGGCGAATGACACGGTCGCCTGTCGTAGTTACGGTGTTATATAGGAGGCATACAACGATCATTTCTTGTATATAAAGTTTCCGTTTCACCCCATTCCGATGCATTTTTTTCAGCATTACGTGCAAGCATTCATTAATTTTAATCAAAGCTCCCTTAAATCTCAGTTGCCCCCCCCCCCCCCCCCCCCCTCGCCAAATATGTTAGAGAGCGTGGGAAAGGATTTTTTTATGGGCGGATTGGGAATTGTTAATACTCCGGCCTTCCATGCAGGCGTTAGGGGTTCGATCCCCGTAATCGCCATGCGCATGGAACATTCTGAGAAAGGATTTTTTCCTGCCCACACAACTCCGACAACCCAGGTGGAGTATAAAATGGTCTGGGGTGGGTGTTGCAGAATCTGTCCTGTAGCATTCAAGTGGTGTGTCACTCTTAAAGATGCCGTTGGAAACACGGCCCCACCCCAAACAGAACACAGTTCATCTCAAGCACAAACATACACATACACACACATATGGATATATTAGCCAGGTGGTATAGGACAAGTAGTAAGCGCCTGATAAGGCAGCTCATGCGCATTCCTCAGAATTGTATATGTTAGCTAGATATGGCCCTATATCAAATGTTGTATATTGTTATAGGATAGGAATGAGAGGACGGGAGTGAGAGGATGGGCGAGAGTGAAAGAAGGGTGTGGGAGAGGGAGAGAGAGAGAGAGAGAGGGTGGGAAGTATATATTGAGAAGGTATTTGGTGGACATTGTTGATATGATACAAGAAAAATAATCGGATGTAATTAGGACTCGTATGTAAATGCACTTAAATAATTTCCTATAGTATTTGTTTTATTTTCATAATTTTCCATAACTATAAATTAATACAACACAATGTCATGCAGACTTCAACTCACACACATTCTCATCATCAACATTATGACACTGTCGCTTCATCCACCTGTATAATGTAGTACTCGTTGATTGTCTTCAATCTCTGGTTATATTTGTGATTCATATATATTAATAAATTAAAAAAAGGTAAGACGGAGCGTGTAAACCCTACAACGTTGCGTTCATTAGAAATAAATGACTCGTTCGCCTTGCTGACCTGCGACAGAAGCCTGTCGCTGATCATGAGCACACATCTTTTACACAAGACTCATTTTGTCGATCTTCAGTTTACTTAAGTACAATCGTGCTTATAAGGGCGAATGATCATATATTTCGACACTGAGTTGAAACCATAACAATGCATTTTACATGCAATTTACTGGGGATTACAAGCCTCGAACGCACCCCAATTACGCCATAGACAAAATACGCTGTTAAAACCCGTCAAAGGCACCGCACTTAATCCGTAGATATGTCCCTCTAAACTCATCAAAGCCAATCATCTCTTGTGTTTGTCCCCTTATCGCTGAATAATGATGCACATCGAAAGAAATATACAGTCTTTGAGTCTAGAAACAGCTGTAAAACTGCAATTTTCTGTATGCGAATCGAACGCACCTTGAGATGGCGCCGAATAAAATTGCAAGGAATTGAAAGATAACACAATTTATAGAAAACAAAAGCAATATATTTCACAAATAATAAGTTATTATATATATTTCGCCTGAGTATTTGTCATACATTGTAAATGTAATAATGCCTAATACATGTATATAATAAAGACTGTTTATTTTGAACATAAAAATGAATTTGAAATGTATTTTGGAGGAAGACCACGAGCTTCTCTTTTGCCCTTTCGCTGTCTTTTCCTGGGGTTTGTGTTTGCGGGGGGGGGGGGGGGGGGGTTGGAGGGGAGGGGTTCTGTAGCTAGGAGGTTAAGGTGTCTGACGTTCTACTACCACTAGCCTCCAACTCTAGGTCAGTTGCTGATATACTGACTGAAGGTCTCGGTGGTTTGTCTTCGGGAACTCCGGCTTTCATCCACCTCTAAACCCTGGCACGTCCATAAAGAACCATAGCTGTTAATTGGACGTTAAACACAAACAAAACAACCAATCCAAATCTGTAGCTTTTCTGATTCAAATTAAGTACAATCAACTAATAAGTCTCAAGCATATTCTCAAACTGGTAAAATTATTCATTTATCATTTTGTTAACGACTATTCCTATACAGCAAATATGATAATCTTCGTAAAAAGTTAATATTATTCATAACAGAATTATAAAGAGCATTTTTATGGTCACTCTACTTTGCATTTGAGTTACACATTACTATCAGAATCACATGATTTGTAAAATTTTAATCTTTTCCATCTGAAGAATAGAAATAGATATTGCCTCAGTTTCATCTGGATGAAATGTTATCGACTAAGTTTTATACCATATGCGTAAAAACTCAATATGATATCCAATATTGTTTTGATTTCAAGACTAGATAAAGCAGACTCTAATAAAAAGGTACCGTCTGCAGAAACACTTGATTCATATTAAAAACAAAAGCGGTCCTAGAATGGAACCTTGAGGTACCCCTGCTTTATGAAAACTAACTTCAGAATAAGAATTATTTAAGGAAGCATGCTATTGCCTTTAGTAAATAAAGTTTTAACCAGTTATGTCCCGGCATGGGGACAGAACCCATATCCTTCCTCAAAGGGGCAAACACTAAACTCAAGGCCAAAAATGTGTGTCAAGGCATTAGGAAGGAGACAGTTGTTTAGAATCAAAGGAAATGATAAGATCCCATGTTTGGATGTTCAAGTGAAAATATAACAGATTACGTCTTCTTTTCCTAACATATTCTCACCCGAGGCTGTGCCTAGTTTCACCACACGTAAAACGTCTCAATATACACTAGCAGAACTATATTATGTAAGAGTTTGCCTCAAAAATAATAGGAACTTCAGTGTTACTATCATCTACTCGTGTAATGAAGCTTTTTATCACAAAACTGAACCGTTCAGTTGGGTCATACGGTCATGGCATATATATGGTTCGACATATGTGTAATAGCACTATTATGGCGTCGTCGATAAATGACGTCCTCTGATTGGATCAGTAATGAAAATCGTAACACCTAAATAGAAATTTGCTATTCCTATAAAGAAAGGAGAGGTGGCAATTCGGGCCTTTCTGTGGCCTATCAATGATAAGTCTAATATGTTGCAGGAAGATATTTTGAGGTTGCTGCATATTTTATTTTGTTCAAAAAAACTGATTTTGTGTGGGCTGAAAGGAAATTGTGGGGTCAAAGTGGGGAGGGTGTAAAGTTCAAAATTTGGAAATTGTAGTAACACATTTGGTTTTGTAGTTTCTGCTGAATAAGTAACAGGCTGTAAGATTAAAGTAAAAAAACAATGGACCTATGAGATTCGCTCAATTATTTAATATGTCACTCGCCTGAAGGTTAATGACATACAAATGTACATTATATTATATTTAAATCATCAAACACACTGACACTCATGAAAGATCCTCTGTATCTTTGTCATTAGTAACAACATACATGTGACAATATCATGAGGATCTACAAGAGTAGGTACACGCATACATTTAAAACACGTCCGTGATTATAAATAAAGACGATGTACATAAAACCAATAAACCGTCTGAGATTTAAAAACCCAATAACCTGGACGCAATGTATAAATGTGGAGTACAATGTAACCTGAAATATATGTGTTACACTTTGACCCAGTTTAACCTGAAATGTATGTTTTACACTTTGACCCCGTTTAACCTGAAATGTATGTGTTACACTTTGACCCAGTTTAACCTGAAATGTATGTGTTACACTTTGACCCAGTTTAACCTGAAATGTATGTGCTACACTTTGACCCCTTTTGACCTGAAATGTATGTGTTACACTTTGACCCAGTTTAACCTGAAATGTATGTGTTACACTTTGACCCAGTTTAACCTGAAATGTATGTGCTACACTTTGACCCCTTTTGACCTGAAATGTATGTGTTACACTTTGACCCAGTTTAACCTGAAATGTATGTATTACACTTTGACCCAGTTTAACCTGAAATGTATGTATTGCACTTTGCCCCGTTTAACCTGAAATGTATGTGCTACACTTTGACCCTTTTTGACCTGAACTTTATGTGCCGCACTTTGACCCCTCTAAATTGAACTTTATATGATGCACTTTGACGCTTTTATCCTGAATTTTTTGTGCAGCAGTTTGCCCCCATTTGACCCAAACCTCTTTGTGTGCTGCACTTTGACCCCTCTAACATGAACTCTATGGTTTGCACTTTGCAACCTCTTACCCGAAATTTATATGTTCTGCATTGTCACGCCAACACAGTAGTTTCCACTTTTACCCTGCTAAAGTAATATCTTCATCCTGCATTTTGACCTTTCTAGCGTCAACTCTTAATACTGCAATTGACCTTTCTTATGTTAAATTTGTTAAATGCAAATTAACGGTTATTATTTCAGCTTTGAATACTACATACTAACCTTTACTCTGAGCATTGCACGTCGACCTTTCCCACGTCCAAGGGGCCGCGGTGGCCGAGTGGTTAAGGTGTTCCGACATTCTACCAGTAGCCCTCCACCTCTTTGCCGCGGTGGCCGAGTGGTTAAGGTGTTCCGACATTCTACCACAAGCCCTCCACCTCTGGGCTGCATTGGTTGAGTGGTTAAGGTGTTCCGACATTCTACCATTAGCCCTCCACCTCTTTGCCGCGGTGGCCGAGTGGTTAAGGTGTTCCGACATTCTACCAGTAGCCCTCCACCTCTTTGCCGCGGTGGCCGAGTGGTTAAGGTGTTCCGACATTCTACGACTAGTCCTCCACCTCTGGGTTGCGAGTTCAAATCCAATGTGGGGCAGTTGCCAGGTACTAACCGTAGGTCGGTGGTTTTTCTCCGGGTACTCCGGCTTTCCTCCGCCTCCAAAACATGGCACGTCTTTAAATGACATTGGCTGTAAATAGGACGTAAAAGAAAATAAACCAAAATCCCCGCGTCCACTTTGTAAAGTTTTAGTGACAGCATGACGACAACCCTCTTACACCGAGATATTGAAAACTGTACGCCTGGGCATACAAACTATATCAACATAACAGGCTCTGCATTGATTATGTGCCGAAAGCAATCGTTATATGTATTAAAATGGTAAGTTTCAAGCCACTTCTACTTTTATTTAGAATGTTTTCCATGCTTTTAAAATCATTGAAGATAATAAAGTTTTACAAAAATAATTAATACACATGAGAACATGGCACTTTGACTTTAATCCTCACCGAAACCCCTAATGTATGCTGACAAACACATAACTGCAGCTCATTTGCTATCACAATCAGACGTTCAGATTTGTCTGCATAACATACTCCAGGGAAATGGATTACCTCCACATTTGTGATTATTTACATTATTTTTCTCCCGGTCAATTATGTATGAGGTAAGGCTGCATTATCAAAAATTGTCTAGAGAATTTCTCCTCACACGCGCTCAGCCCATGAATATGACGTGCAAATGAGTTTCAATTATACCTGTTCTATGAACTATTTTCGAATGTCGCAACAATTGTCTGTGTACCCTTCATTGCTGAGATTTTCTCGCTTCTCAAAATGAATACCCCTCGTGATACCATATTGTCTTCCTAGCATCGTTCGATTTATCTGTTGGTTTACGTGACATTTGTCTCGAAAATGTTTTCCCATTGCCCGGTGAGCATTAATTTGCAGCTACTTTATTATCTTTTGACGACATATAACGAGCTTTCGGCGTCTCCGAGTCCAAAAATAGAGCAAACTTGCAAAAACGTTCAGTCAGGATTGTAGGCTTGTTATGTTTACTACATGTACGTTTTAGGCGAAAAAAACATCAGATATATATAACCTTTATTTATTTTACAACAATTATGAAATAACTTATCCATCTTACATTAATCTCTCTTGTTGGGGACATAAAACGAATGTTCCGAACATAAAACTTACTGAAAACGAATATTGACGAACGTCACCAGATTTACAAAAAAAGCTGTCATCCGTTTCATTTTGGGAGGCCAAATCTGGGATTTAAGGTCAAAGCAATAGACATTATACGGTTATCTAGGTAGCCACAACAACAGGCTGGATCATACAAGTCGGAAGTCTAGGGGGACACAACCGGGGTCGTATGAGGACGGGTGTCTAGCGAGACACAACAGCCAGGGTAATATGAGGATGGGTGTCTAGAGAGACACAACAGCCAGGGTCATATGAGGACGGGTGTCTAGATAGACACAACAGCCAGGGTCATATGAGGACGGGTGCCTAAGGAGAAACAGCAGCCAGGGTCATATGATGACGGTTTTTTAGCGAGACACAGCAGCCAGGGACATATGAGGACGGCTGTCTATAGGGACACAGCAGCCAGGGTCATATGAGGACGGGTGTCTAGGGAGACACTACAATCAGGGTCATATAAGGACGGGTGTCTAGGGAGACACAACAACCAGGGTCATATAAGGACGGGTGTCTAGGGAGAAACAACAACCAGGGTCATATAAGGAAGAATGTCTAGGGAGACACAACAACCAGGGTCGTATGAGGACGAGTGTCTAGGGAGACACAACAACCAGGGTCATATAAGGACGAATGTCTAGCGAGACACAACAGCCAGGGTCATACGAGGACGGGTGTCTAAGGAGACACAACAGCCAGGATCATATGAGGACGAATGTCTAGCGTGACACAACAGCCAGGGTCATATGAGGACGGGTGTGTAGGGAGAAACAACAGCCAGGGTCATATGGGGACGGGTGTCTAAGGAGACACAACAGCCAGGATCATATGAAGACGGGTGTCTAAGGAAACACAACAACCAAGATCATATGAGGACGGGTGCCTAAGGAGAAACAGCAGCCAGGGTCATATGATGACGGGTTTTTAGCGAGACACAGCAGCCAGGGACATATGAGGACGGCTGTCTATAGGGACACAGCAGCCAGGGTCATATGAGGACGGGTGTCTAGGGAGACACTACAATCAGGGTCATATAAGGACGGGTGTCTAGGGAGACACAACAACCAGGGTCATATAAGGACGGGTGTCTAGGGAGAAACAACAACCAGGGTCATATAAGGAAAAATGTCTAGGGAAACACAACAACCTGGGTCGTATGAGGACGGGTGTCTAGGGAGACACAACAACCAGGGTCATACGAGGACGGGTGTCTAAGGAGACACAACAGCCAGGATCATATGAGGACGAATGTCTAGCGAGACACAACAGCCAGTGTCATATGGGGACGGGTGTGTAGGGAGACACAACAGCCAGGGTCATATGGGGACGGGTGTCTAAGGAGACACAACAGCCAGGATCATATGAAGACGGGTGTCTAAGGAAACACAACAACAAAGATCATATGAGGACGGGTGTCTAGCGAGACACAACAGCCAGGGTCGTATGAGGACGGTTGTCTAGCGAGACACAACAGCCATGGTCATATGAGGAGGGGTGTCTAGGGAGACACAACAGGTAGGGTCATATGAGGACGGGTGTCTAGCGAGACGCAACAGCCGGGATCATATGAGGACGGGTGTCTAGCGAGACACAACAGCCATGGAAATATGAGGACGGGTATCTAGGGAGACACAATAGCCAAGGTCATATGAGGACGGGTGTCTAGGGAGACACAACAGCCAGGATCATATGAGGACGGGTATCTAGGGAGACAAAATAGCCAAGGTCATATGAGAACGGGTATCTAGGGAGACACAATAGCCAAGGTCATATGAGGACGGGTGTCTAGGGAGACACAACAGCCATGGTCGTATGAGGACGGGTGTCTAGGGAGACACAACAACCAGGGTCATATGAGGACGGGTGTCTAGGGAGACACAATAGCCAAGGTCATATGAGGACGGGTGTCTAGGGAAACACAATAGCCAGGGTCATATGAGGACGGGTGTCTAGCGAGACACAACAGCCAGGGTCATATGAGGACGGGTGTCTAGGGAGACACAACAGCCAGGGTCATATGAGGACGGGTGTCTAGGGAAACACAATAGCCAGGATCATATGAGGACGGGTGTCTAGCGAGACACAACAGCCAGGGTCATATGAGGACGGGTGTCTAGGGAAACACAATAGCCAGGGTCGTATGAGGACGGGTGTCTAGCGAGACACAACAGCCAGGGTCATATGAGGACGGGTGTCTAGGGAAACACAATAGCCAGGATCATATGAGGACGGGTGTCTAGCGAGACAACAGCCAGGGTCAAATGAGGACGGGTGTCTAGCGAGACGCAACAGCCATGGAAATATGAGGACGGGTGTCTAGCGAGACACAACAGCCAAGGTCATATGAGGACGGGTGTCTAGGGAGACAGAACAGCCGGGATCATATGAGAACGGGTGTCTAGGGAGACACATTAGCCAAGGTCATATGAGGACGGGTGTCTAGGGAGACACAACAGCCGGGATCATATGAGGACGGGTATCTAGGGAGACACAATAGCCAAGGTCATATGAGAACGGGTGTCTAGGGAGACACAACAGCCGGGATCATATGAGGACGGGTATCTAGGGAGACACAATAGCCGCGGTCATATGAGAACGGGTATCTAGCGAGACACAATAGCTAAGGTCATATGAGAACGGGTGTCTAGGGAGACACAACAGCCAGGGTCGTATGAGGACAGGTGTCTAGGGAGACACAACAGGCAGGATCATATGAGGACGGGTGACTAGCGGGACACAACAACTAGGGTCATATGAGGACGGATGTCTAGGGAGACACAACAACCAGGGTCATATGAGGACGGGTGTCTAGGGAGACACAATAGCCGAGGTCATATGAGGACGGGTGTCTAGGGAAACACAACAGCCGGGATCATATGAGGACGGGTATCTAGCGAGACACAACAGCCAGGGAAATATGAGGACGGGTATCTAGGGAGACACAATAGCCGAGGTCATATGAGGACGGGTGTCTAGCGAGACACAACAGCCAGGGAAATATGAGGACGGGTATCTAGCGAGACACAACAGCCAGGGAAATATGAGGACGGGTATCTAGGGAGACACAATAGCCAGGATCATATGAGGACGGGTGTCTAGGGAGACACAATAGCCAAGGTCATATGAGGACGGGTGTCTAGCGAGAGACAACAGCCAGGATCATATAGAGGACTGGTGTCTAGGGAGACACAACAGCCAGGATCATATAGAGGACTGGTGTCTAGGGAGACACAACAGCCAGGATCATATAGAGGACTGGTGTCTAGGGAGACACAACAGCCAGGATCATGTAGAGGACTGGTGTCTAGCGAGACACAACATCCAGGGTCATATAGAGGACTGGTGTCTAGGGAGACACAACAGCCAGGATCATATGAGGACTGGTGTCTAGGGAGACACAACAGCCAGGGTCATATGAGGACGGGTGTCTAGCGAGAGACAACAGCCAGGGTCATATAGAGGACTGGTGTCTAGGGAGACACAACAGCCAGGATCATATGAAGACGGGTGTCTAGCGAGACGCAACAGCCGGGATCATATGAGGACGGGTGTCTAGGGAGACACAATAGCCAGGGTCCCATCCGGACTTGTGTGTAGGGAAACCAAACAGCCAAGAGGAGTGTTTTGACGGGTATTTAGGGAGATGTAACGACCAGGATCATTTGAGGACAAATGACTTAGAAGAAGCAACAGCAAGGCCCAGGGAAGACGCCACCTCCATAAGTTTAGTGACAGTTTGTGGTCTTCTAGCATTTCAGAAACATGATGAATAAGGATGCAAACTAATATGTCAGCATTCTGACAAATATGAACATTTTAACACTAATTGAAGCCCAGTAATTGACAGTTCTGAAAGTGATTGAAGTTCTAGCCATTAAGTCACGTATGTCATCTTCAGATTAAACAAAAAATGGTATTCCGTTTTGATATCTGATGAATGTATTTAATATGATAAGAGTTTTTTCTTTCTTTTTTTCCCCAATCATTATGTTGATAGTACAAGTGAACTACGGCGCTCCACTATTATTATTTTGGATAGAAAAGAGGGGAAAATTAGCATTTTATAAAATTTAATTATTTACATTCAAACGGGCGATTAACAGAGCTTCTTTTGTTTAACTGGAGATGGAGTTTGGTAACACATGAGGTGATGTACATTTTCATTTTTTTTTTCATATTTACCTTTTTAATATTCCACGGGGACGTTTTTAGACAAGCAGTTGATATGTCTATATTTTCCAATGCAACGCATATTGATCTACATGTGTTTCTGCCAGTTGTACAAAATTCCTTACGTCCCAGCCAGTAGACGACCGTTTCTGTAGCCTAAATAACTGGACAAAATGGAGTCGGAGATAAATATTGTAATATATTCCTGAATATGTTTTAAGTATCAATTTTGATAGTTGTATATACATTTGCTCTGCAATTTTCCATTGACACAATGCTAAGAGGCAGTTGCTGTCATACGCCTAAAACACCCAGTGCCTCAGACTATAACAGCAGTTGCTATTGTGACGTCATCAATCTCGATTGTGACGTCATCAATTTCATTTTTGCCTACACTTGATTTGCTGTTAAAAATCGGTCCGAAGAAACTAAATATAATAAAGCACAATAATTCGATCAAAATGTAAATATGAACATTTATTCAAATATTATTACAGTCCTATAACACATATTGTTATTGCTGACAAACGTACATAAAGCCCTACCGGGCTTAATTTAGTTTGTCACCAATAGCAATGTGTGTTATAGGACTGTAACAGTATTTGCTAAAACATTCATTGCTTAAATGGGTATTCAAACAAACTTATTAAAATACAAGGTACGGACACGTCACAAGTAAATGAAACGCGTATATAAATACACCCCTATAGCAACACGTCTAAGTATTCTGACTCTCCTGCTAATGGAGGTAGAAAAGAAACATACATGTAACAGACTGCAGATCAAAGTCCCAATGAAGTTTCCCATGTCCCAAAAGTACAAGGAATCAGGATACAAACCCGTCTGAAAATCAACTACCCTCATATATAAATTCCTGTTTATCGACAAACAGCTCTCCTATATTGAAACCTTCATTACAACTTTAATCCTCAGCACTGCATTAGTGCTAAAAGCACTATTGACAAAAACTACGTTGATAGGTGATCAGTCACGAGACTACGAATCAGTGCATGTATGCAGTTTTCAATTCAAGCATCAATCCGACCCTGATCAACCAAACAACCGAAATTAAATGTATTCAATACTCCTAGTAATACAAACATTTTCCTGCTGCATAGCCTGTCTAAATGTGTTCTTCTCAAAAATCATGGATAGTGCATAGAATCTTTGCATTTTATCGAATATCGAGAGAGTAATGCTATTTTGACGGCATTAGCTTTCATGCAGTGTTTTCTTAAACATCTCGTTCGCTGAAAGAGTAATGCGTTTAGGTGAGACAGATTACACATTATGTAATTTCTGCTGAGGAAAGTAATTTAAACTGCCATTCTCTGGACCTTTAAGCGCCTGGTTAACCATGATGAAATGTTGATACGTTTTCAACACACAACTTGACGTTGGGAATTCGATATACCTTTAATTTCTTCCAATAGAGACCAGCAAGCGTTCCGTTGATCTAGAAGTTAAGAGCACGTGCACTATGGTGCAATTCCACGTCATTCAAACGTTAAGATGATTCCAATAAGTACGAAGATTATTACAAATAACATTATGTGCGATCAAGATCACCGTCACGTTTGACGAGGATGGATATATGTGTTGCAATATTATTAGCATGTAAAACCGTCTATCATATTGATTACAAATTCCAAGGTGGCTCCACTTCACTGCAAAGATGATTAAAGCGTGGGTGGTGTTTTAAATTGTTTGGTCAGTGTTAAATATAGCTTTTTTTTTCATTTTAGTGTGCAAATTAAAGAAATTAGTTATTTTGAAAAATGAAGCATGCTTTTCTTACCGGTATGAGAGCTTGCTTAGCGCAACAAATGTTTCGACGTTTTTGTTTTCTCTGTATTTAATTCAGTTTTATTATTATATTTTTTTTCTAATGAAAAGAAATAACTTTGTTATTTCTAAAGCAAACATAATTTGTTTTCATGTAAGATTTGATTGGTAAGTACAACAAGATTTTCGACGAAATGTACAATGTACGACGGAAGGACATTATAAAAAAACTGCATCAGCAGAAATAAAAACCATCAGGGTGACCAAATACGGCTTCAGATGTTCCCACTGTTCGACAACCAACATCGTTAAATGCTTTCCGAAGTGATAAATGGAATATAGATATAAAGATATACGATTGTGTACATAGAAAAGGCAAAAGTCAAATTCTATATATATATCACGCGACGTGAATTATGGTGCAGCAGTTTCTCGATTTAACCCGGAACCCCTCGGGAGGTATTGATTCAATAGGAAATGTCGCTCTGGATCAATGGCTAAGTGTTGCATTATAAATACGCAATAATACCCCTCGTTTGTCATAATGAAAGATGCAACCTAAACTCGCGTAGATGCGAAAAGTTAATACTCTTCTGAAGCCATTTGGGAAATGTCCTCGTTTTCAGGCATTACTTAATTAAAATATGTGCAATGCTTTCTGTCATTCATACCCTTCTAACATACAGGACTGAACAGCGCATTGACCAAGAAATTGACAACGAAATTCATGATGAAATTGACGACGAAATTGATTCAGGTTTTGGTTAGACTTGAATGGCTTTGAAAGGTAAATTTGTTGTAACTTCCTGCGTCGAATTGAAACTAGACGAGGCGACATGAACTATAATATACAAGGAATGCGTTTTCGTGGTCTATCTCATTCACGAATTGATTTTGGTTTTTTGTATCTAATCAATTTCTTCCCTCACACGTCTTAAATCGTTTAAGCTTCGTAATAGGACAGCCGCAGACTCACCAAAGGAAAGCGGAGATTTTACGTTGCATTCTGTGTAACACGAGATTAGAAAGCGATTACGAACATCAGCTTACAGCTGTTCAAATGCTCTCGTTCTCTATGTTACGTCTTATCAGAAGAAATTATCGGGATATAGACAGCATGAACAAAAGGCCCAGAGGGCCTCTATCGCTCTTCTAAATGCAGTTACAAGTATCAAGACAATTGTGGATTGCTTGGACAATATCATGTAACTAGGAAGGATTTTTCAGCCGCAAAGAGGGTCAGACCCACCATTTATACAAAATCGAATCCCCCTCACCCAAAGATGTTTCGGACAAATTCCATCAATATGAAGAATTTAAAATTTGATTTTAAATAATTTTGAAATAAACTCGCCGTTTTTATATTGTACAGTGTACAATATCATTTTTTGTTTCATGCAAACATTTTAGCAGGTTTCAGACAAAATATGTACAATTTGTATTTCGATTACTTTGGAAGAAGTAAGAAGAAATTGCTATTTCCCCTATTGTGCCTCCCCTGTCAGGCCATTAGGGCCAGACTAACCTTTTATACAAAATAGGTTTCCCTTAATCAGGGAAACATTAGACCAAATTTCATCGAGTTCTGCTTTCTGGTTCATGACAAGTAGAGATTGACAGGAAAAATTGACGGACGCACGGCAGACGGACGGACGTACGCATGCTGCGCCTTGGCGTACATTTGTGTAAGCACACTTGCCCTGTGGGCAAGAGAGCTAAGGCAGGTGAGTTAAAATATAATATTTGTGCCGAACAAGGCCATGCATTTCTTTTAAATTGAACTTTGACTTAGTTTTGACGAATTTTAATAGAGTTTACTAACACAAGATATAATTATGGAGCGCCAGAGTTGCCAGTAGGAAATACTGCTGTATATAAATAAATAACAAAACAGTCTTATGAATAAAGTGCTTATATTGAGCGGTATATAATTTTCTTCGTTCCGCTTTTTTAAATCATGGTCGTGTTTTATTTTTTGTTCTTAAAAGTTTTGTATTTTTGCTAAATAGTTATAAAAATATTGATCCTATTCTATCAAGGCTGATACGAGCAAATAAAAATAATACAAATTTTGGAATATTTTACAAACAAATCGAAATTGATGTCATTTCAGACTGCGGTGAGGTTCCAACAGTTCGATTTTATCATTCTATCATACTTTTCATGGCAATTCTTGAATTTCGGGTTTAATTTTTGATCGATGGCATTTTAGTCTGAGTCAAGGTTCCGACGGTTCGGCTTGATCATTATCCCATATTTTTAGAAATTTTATGAAAAACTAAAAATGTTCAATAAATCAAAGATTCCTAGTTTTGATTGTGATCGATGTTACTTTGGGTTGGAAGTTTGAAACTTTATTTTACCATCCAAACCTATAGTTTGTTGCTAAAAAAGAGAACCACAGGGCGGAAGGATACAAAATGTTAGCACTCCCCATACCAAAATGAATTTTGTATTTGAATGCAAAATAAAATGAAAATTTGAGTTTTTTCAATTGCAATGTCACAAAGGAGGAACAGTTTGCATCATCTTAGTACATTAAAACCTACCCAGTTTGAAAGAATTTAGTTAGAAACTGTCGTATAAGACATCATGACAAGATCTAGACTGTACAAATGTAAATAGTATTGAATCAAAACGATGTTCAGGAAAACACAACTACATGTAGCGATGAATAAATGTACAAAATTTGAAAGAGATCACTTGAAAATTGGGGGAAAAGATCTCAGGACAAAAAAAAATTAACGACTGATGGTACGTACAATTTGACGGCCGTTTAATAAAAACGAATCGGTTGAGCACCAAAAAACAAGCTTCCATGATGACGCAAAAGTCAGAATAACCAGAACGTTATTATACCCAGTTCTTAACCTCTCGCCAGGTTGGTTAAGAATTTCTGCTGCTTTTAAATACATGAGACGAATTAATCCTGAAGAGTTTGGCGGCGTGATTGTTGGTATCCTAACTGTCAGTCACAGCGAAAAAAGCCCCGAACTATCAAACATGTTTTCCCTCATTTATATGTATTGCATATAAGTCAAAGCATCAACTTTTGAGACTCTTGCAAATTGAAAAGCTATGCTTAAAGTTCACCAATGGCTATATGTCTTTCCAAAATGAATCGAGCCATGTGGACAATTCGAGAGCCGATACCTTTAATTGATTTTTTGTACTATAGTCTGTACTGTTGAACAAACAGAAGCATTGAAATAATCACTGACATTACCATGTATAGGGCCAGTCTAGACATGTGTGACCACTGTATGTGTCTGTGCCTCGAAAACCAATTTTGAGTCTGCGCGACAAAATACTCGATTGAAGACTATGGAATACAGAAGTGTAAGTAGAACTAAAATTTCAACTCATTATCGCTTAAGTAAAGCCAGAACCTATTTCAGAGCAGATATTTAAAAGGATGTTTCTGAGGAATATTGTTTTCATTTTAATAGATTTTATTGCCAAAGTGCTAACGGATTAGACATCAGGAAGATTTTCGACACTGAGACCAGGAATCTCGGAAATATAAGCGTCATGTTAGCATCATATCATAAGTAAGATCAGGTTTCTTAAACAAATAAAATAATGCAGCAAAAAATAAATACAAAAATTCATAACTTGACATAATTATAAATATCAATATTCATTTTGCACTAGGGAAAAGGGCCTTTCTTAAATGACACTAGTTGGTAATAGGACGTAACACAATCAACCTACCAACCACCCCAAACACTTTATTTAGAATTTTTTATATTTTCTTATGCAAAGACGTGACCTATTCTATGTAAAACTGTGTGGAGTACACAGCAAGAGGCCTTTGGCAGTATACTATAGTGTGATAACAATTTGAAAGTAGGAATCAGTTCCGAACTATCGCAAGGCGGTGTTCAACAGCACTCGGCACTTAAACTTACCTCGCATACACCGGGAGGTCGTCCTTGAATAACAGTAAGCTGTTAGTTAATGAGACATACACCTAATACAACCAGATTGTTTGTACGAAATGTAAGTAAATTATCACATTCACCATGTTTTATTTTTGAGGATTGATCCTTACTTTGATGTGACCGAGAATTACATGGCGGGTATGGTCGATGAAACAGAAGACGTTTACTCTTCCGGAACACCTGGTTTTATTCCCTGGTAGTTTTACGAGGGTCTCCTCGTACATCTTTCTTCTGTTCCTATTTTGCCTCTAGTTTAATCGATTTCGAGTTCGGAATAAGGTTTTGTTGACGCTTTGGTATTTTTGACGCAAATCCCAAAGGAAGCACCACCTCATTAATTACTCTGACAAATGATAAGTATTGGAGGTTACAACATTACACAGTAGTTGCCTTGTAAGCACGGGAAAGTTAAAATTATGTAATAAAAAAATGCTATTCTATATAATCATGTAAGGGTTTACAAGGATTCGAGAGATGCAGGTTGATCAGAAATATGGGCAAGTTTTATGGTTGCCATCTTTGTCTCATTGAGAAATATTTTGCATCTTTAAGTGATATGAAGATGGACGTTTTTGAGTATGCTCGTTAGTGTGTTTACTTATTGTGATTGACAATGATACTCGGTTCCCATTTTTAGAACTTGGTGTTACTTGGATGTGACAAAGATTTACATGGTGGGTGTCGTCGATGAAACAGAAGACGCTTACTCTTCCAGAACATCTGGTCTTATTCCTTTCTACCTTTACGAGGGTCTCCACGAAAATATCTCCTTTGTTCCTATTTTGCCTCTACTCTAGTTTAATCGATTATGAATTCGGATTATGGTTTTGTTGACGCTTTGGTATTCTCTGATTGTTTTACGCAAATCCCAAAGGAAGCACTACCTCATTAATTATTCTGACAAATGATAAGTATTGGAGGTCACAACATTACACAGTAGTTGCCTTGTAAGCACGGGAAAGTTACAACTATGCAATAACAATTGCTATTCCATATAATCATGTAAGGGTTCATTTTGCAGCTACAGTGAAATCTTGGCTCAATTATGTAAGTACGACATTGAGAAAAACAAACCTTGGAACAAGAGGCACATCCGTGATATCTATATTAATGAAGAACAATTATTATTCAAACAATAAAAATTGGAATCAGTTACATACGTTATCTTAATATTGCTGAATTCATGTGACACAGATTATATATATAATCGACTTCGCTTCCGTACTGATTTGTGGCAATATATAAATGAACGATAACGCTTCCGTACTGATCCGTGGCAATATATAGATGATTGATGACGCTTCCGTACTGATCCGTGTCTTTAATGTATTCATCATTCATTATTCCGCATCAATTTTATCGCAAACTCAAGCAACTTGAGCTCCATACTTCCTCTTAGAAAGTTTCGAATTCATTATTAATCTTGAGTTTGAATAGATTATCCAAAATCGCGATTTCCATATTCATTTATTCGTTATAAAGTTTCAAACGACCCAATCTGAATATAAAATATGGAAACACGGAAATTTAAAGATAGTCCAGTGTGGGAAATGTGCGAATATGAACACCGCCAATAGCGATTTCTCATTTTAAGACATGTTACAATGATAAATCATGTGATTTTTTTTTTGCTTACGACACGTTTTTTTTAATTATGAATTCAAAAGTTTGTGCGAAATACGCATATTAAGACGTTTTTTGTCAGCATGATTAAAACCGGAGAAACATTGCTTTCCTCAATAATTCACATCTTGAGCCTATTAATGTGATTTTTTATGCAATGAAATTGAAACAATGACTTAATTTGCATCTTGCAATGCGGTTATCAAATTCATTTTAGCTCTTTGCAACTTTAGTACAGCTATGCGAATAATGGGTAACATCTATCGTTATCAAACACCGCATCGACCAGGATCTGAAAGGGCTTTAAGTACAAACCATTATCAAACCCTTGAATTCCATTAGCCGACTGTTATCGAAGATTATGTGTTACGCAATCTTATTGCGTCCAGTTATATAATGAAATACGGTGTGCCGTAGACATTACTTTACCTTGCCGTTTTAAGGGATATTGTGTAAGGAAAGACAATATCCTTATGTACTGTCTCTAAAAGCGCCTCGCCCTTTGTATTCCATATATGTAAATGACATGCAAGTTTGAATGAATAATTCAAATATCGTTTCATGAAAATTTGTTGATTAATAGAAATTCATGATTCCTGACCCACAGACAGAAAACAATACGGGTTTTCTTTCCAGTTTTGTTGTGCATACTGCCCACGGGCAGTGATTGGGCGTGGTTTAGAAGCGGAAACTGCTTGGTCCATTTAGTGAGGACGCCCAAGTCGGTAGGATACCACGATGTGGCCATTTCCAGATCCAGGGAAACACCTCTTTTACATTGTTTCTCAAGTATACTGTGCGATGTCACAAGTTAATAATAAACGCACGCAAGAAAATTCCTCTACATCCATATTTAAAATTATTTTGTCATGAGATATTTTAATAAAAAATTAGTTTTAATACATTTATTAAAAAATAATTATATTTATCACAGTTCAGATTTTAGTTTATATATAACTGTCTATGTTTTAGAAATAACATTTAAAGTTTCTTCTCCTTTTTTATATATGGTGATTCTCGTTTTCGGAAAGTTTTCTACTCCAGGGCGGTCCATTGGATGCGATATATATAGTTCTCCGTCTCCTCTAGACTTGTTCTTTCTACATTGCTTCCTCATGTATGGATTTCTCTATTTCTCTTTTTCACATCGTTAAATCGTTTCTAATTTGTATTGTGGAAAAGTCTTTAGCGAGGGCTTTCAATTGTTCTACTATTTTTAAATATCCTTTGGTGTCTGCGTTTCAAAACTTACTACATTGGGTCGGTTCTTATTTGCTGTGTCTCAGAACTCGGTTCTCTTTCCCAGTCGTATCATTTTCACTGGTCGTTCTTCATTATATACCCTGCATGTTTCTAGTAATGTTTTTCAATTAGTTTGGTGTCTTCCTCCATACGTTTCTTCCCATTATGATGAGTTTGATCCTAAACCCCAAAAATAAGAAAATTGTTTTCTTTCTCTTTCCTCTCTTTAATTTCTTAACCTTTCTTTATTTTGGCAGGTGATAATTTTTTTATCTCCGATTTCAAGTTCATTTCTACTTTATCATTTTATGCTTTTACTTTTTTTCCAAGTTCAGAAATTCTAGCTTCATATTTCTGCATTCTTTGATTGCATCACGCTTCTGTTTTTCTGTCCATGAGAATATTCTTTTCCACGGTCACTATGCACGGACAAGGAAAAACCACATCATATCTGATTTTGATTTTGATTCCTCGAATCAAACTCAAAGCAACTGATGCAGAAATGACTTTGATCTCGATCACACTCTATGACTTGCTTTTATTTTGTTCATTTATCCATGCATCCTTGAAAGACTTTTCCGAGTTAGATGAAGTAGAAGACGCTTACTCTTCCCGAACACCTGGTCTTATTCTCTTGTGTTTTTACGAGGGTCTCCTTGTAAATATGTCCTTTGTTTCTATTTTTCCCCTAGTGTAATCGATTTTGAGTTCGGGTTATGGTTTTGTTGACAATTCTTTTAATTTTTTTAGATACCATCTCGGGAGCCGGTTTCTTCCTGTAGCTTGTACTTTCGGTTTTACCTTTTTTCATGTTCTCAATTATTTCTCATCTAAGTACTCACACTGCATTCAGTATGATTTCCTGATCAATTTCATACTATATGTGTCAATATGTACTCACTATAATGGTGAACTATCTATGAAACTATCCTCGTTGCCTACGGAGCTCCCTGAAATACATCCGTAACGATAGCGTGACTTCACAAATCATATTGAATATTCGCTATGTATCATTCAATTCATAACGCCATTGTTCTTTGATTTCCTTTCCCGCTGTAGCAAAGCTTTTGCTTTAATTTTAATGTACATGTATTAAGTTTTGGCTGCACGTTTTTAACGTTTTAAAAGGCAGTTAATAGAGCTAGCTATTTCGGATTGCACGACACTGTCAATTTAACACTATTCTGTAGTTGGCTTGCCCTGAATTCCGACAAACTAGCCGAAGGTCAATGTTTTTCCCCGGGAACTCCGGCTGCCCTCCACCACCAAAACTTAACACGTTCATAATGAACATAGCAGCTAATCCAAACCAAATCCGACCCTCCAGACCTTCAAGTTAAAATGACCCTTAGTCGAACCTTTCCTGGTCTTTTAATTAAATGAGTCGGTTTCATTAGGTTGTGATATTCCCTTGCTGTAAAATAGTATATCCATGGCCCCGCTTGAATAAAACTACTTAAGTATTGATATTTCCTCAAATCTGAGGATTTCCTCAAATTATTTGAGATTCCTTAAAGTGACTTGCAAATACTCAAAATTCTCAATTTCCTCCTCAGCTCTGATATTTTCCTAAAATGTTGAGATTTCCTTAAGTTCACTTGTTCAAAAGTAAAATCCGTAGTTTTCTTTAAATAAATCTGAGAATTTACTCAATATTTTGAGGGAGCAACCTAGCAACCTCAAATATGCAAACTGAAGCACAATTTACCAAAGTTATGCTTCAATTTAATAAATGACATTTATACAATAAGAATTACCCTGCCGTTACCTGAAACAAGAATTCACTTTCTGTAAGTCAAATACATCCTGCAGTTTCAAAGTACATTGTAATTCACTCTCCTGCTGTAGCACGAAATTCCTGTGCTGTTACCTTATATGACCATTAATATTAGAGAAATGTTTGACATTGGTAAGAAGGGATTGCTATTTTGAAGGGGAAAGAGACAATTTCTCTAGCAATGTTATTATGATTGAGTTTGTTCAAATCGTCGATCGCTTTGAAAACGAAAGGTTCATGTCTCAGTATACTCATTATTTAGTAAGAGATGTCAAAGACATGATGCAAAAAGGGTTTATATTTTTTAATGGGATCAGGTGCTTTGTGTAGATGACAATTTTATTTTGTAGAACAGTTTCGCGTAACTTGAGCGATCTGCTATGCAGTGCCATTCTAGATGATCTTACGCTTTTCCGACGCTTCAGGTGGCCTTTACATGAAGATATTGATTTGGTCGTCCTCAAAGGAGAAAATTGCAAGAGTTAAAGTTAAAGAAAGTAAAAAGAATTTGTCTTTCATATTGGAAATGCTTTTTTTATTGACTGAAATATCGCCAGGAAACATTTTGTTCAATCACAATATTCCCTGCTCCCATAACTGTCGTATGATCATCACAGAAGAGGGGCACCCGTCTTTAATGCTAGTTACTTCCCAGCAAAATCTAGCTCTTTTGAAGAACACCGAATGAACTGACTACTTGAAGCATCCAAAAAGTGGCACACGTCATTGGGACAAATAGCAGTGTTTCAGAGATCGTATGTGAAAAATAACCCCTAGAGTATTGATGAAACACACGATTATATTTCAATGAAAATAATCAATTTCAAAATTAAATAGAACACGCGACTTCCTGGTAACTTTGTATTAGATGTACCGGATTGGTTAATTTTTTATAACACAAGGAAAGCTAATTGTCGATATAGATCAATTAAAAATATTTGTTGCATTATTAAAGTGTTAAAAAGTATGTCGCATGCAATTATCATCAGCTTACGTCATCACTGATAAAGTCGTCCCCATATAACCTTATGTCCCCCACAAGACCATATAAAGACAGATAACGTCCCGGAAGTTACAAACACATGTACCGTAACGGTAGATAACTCCACGCTGTATTTGCAATAGGTCGTTTGTTAAATTTACGGAAGCACACGAGGAAACGATGAGATACAATGATACGTTCAGCGGCTTTCATGGATGTAAAGCCTGGCATTTAATTATCAGATTGTTATCTTAAAATGTGTGCCATATAAACGCAGTTAAGGAAATGACAATTCGAATTCTTTAAAAATTCAAACATAATTTAATTTAAATTAATTGATTGGAATGAAGTTTTAAAGGATTCAGATTGATGACATTTTTACGAAAAACATGCATTCTTAATTAGTTGTTATCGCGTTGAATAAGTGTTGGAAGTGAAATAATTGTATCACACAAGATACAAAACATTTCTCGATGGAGACTACAAAACTTGTTCATAGTTCTGACCACGCAAGGTGGTGAGAAATGAAAATGAGGCACCCGATTTTTTTAGTCATAACCGAATGCACATTGATGACATAGAAAGCAGATGACTCCCAGTCGATTGCTACGATACATGCAGCGAGCAACGGTTTGTAGAAGTTTGTAGAAACCCGGACTGCAGTGGTGCAGTATCATGATGCAGATTTATATTAATATCTTGACTCCGAGATAGCAAAGGATGTAACAGGTGAACTATCCGGGTTACAATTAGATACGATACACGAAAAACGCACCTATCTGTAATTTTGTTTATTAAAGTCACGTGAACGTTCCTACTTTTAACGAGGAATGCGATCGAACAGGTGCATTGAATAACAGGTTTTAATCGTCTCAGTAACAAAACCTCGTACCTCATTAAACAGATAGCATAATTGTATCTCTTCCGTCTACGAACCTCCGGTTGGATTTTTATCTTATATCATGTATTCCGGCTGTCGTCTGCTCTGTCGCATCCTGTCCCGCCATTTTCTCTTATTAAACGAAAAATCCTGTATTACTAATTTATCTCTGTTGGCTTGTTTACAATGTCACGTGGAATCGGCTCGATGTGGTTTTTGTAAGTGCTTGATTTCAGCACATCATACGGCCACGTATTTAACTGCTAATTACATTGTACTTACAATAGACATAGTTAACCCATCATTCCTTTCTGCAGACGGCAAAATGACCCTATAATGTAGTGAGGAAGAGCAATAAAATGGAACCCGGATGTAAGTGAATTAACCTTTCTCACGAGAGGGCCATACGACCTAAACACCATGCGTCTTCCGCGCGTTTTTCTCACCCTACTATAGTGTATCGTTTTTCGTTTTCTTTTCTGTTACATTGTATATACGATTACAGACGTGGCATAGCAGGACAGTAAAAAAATATCAAGAATAAAAGTAGAGACATCGTGACCTCACATTTAATGATGTGATTTTATGTGAAAAGGAAGGTTGAAATAGAGCATACAATTAAGGGCAGGTAATAGAGAAATGCATCTGTTTACATCACTGCCTTATAAAATGTCCGGAAAAGGAAACATCCAAGGGTTCCGTGTAATTTGACAACAGGTGATCGGACTAAACGGATGTATTCTTCTTCAACCAAAGAGTCGCTGGTAAGTGTTCATTGTCACGTTTCATTTTACTTCACATTGCCTCCAAGAAGACCAGAAACGGAAGAGAAGACGGTCTTTTATCGATTGCGCGCGAACCATTGACAGTATGAAAGAGATCTGTGTTCATATGTCCTGTTGAATTATAAAATGTAATGTAAGTGCAATCAAATTCAGTAAAACAAGAATTCAACAGAAGTGGATGTGTTGCCTGTGTGTCCAACAGTAGACAGATAATAATGAGACAAAACACGTTTTACTTAGCATTTGTTTTTCTTTTTAATTAAATACAAATTATTGAAGCCCAGGTGAGCTCAAGCCATCTAACAGAAACATTTGACAGGAAACCAGTACTATTTATAGTAGCATCGACCTTGACCTTTGATTTTCAAAATTGAAGAGCAATCCCAAGCAAGGTTTTGCAGAAGGGAAGCACTGTATGAATACTGATTTTGGGTTTCTGCGATGAAGCAGATGACTCTTACTTTTCAGGAACACCTGCTTTTATTCTCCTGTACGTTTACAGAGGTCTCCATATTCCTTTGTTATTATTTTGTCGGTAGTTTAATCAATAAAGTTTTGCTTATTGTTTTGTATTCTCTAACTAAAAGAGAGTACACAGTTTGATTCAACTTGATGTTCTGCAAACAATATATATTTGTCGAGCTAATAGCAAGAATAGACATGAATAAGGTCGATCGGAAAACATAAGTGTTACGCTTAATTCAAAATGCCTTACAAATACTTTAAAAGCATATGAAAAAGGGAATTAAAACGAAAATCAGAGAATACCGACTCGTTAACAAAACTATAACCATAACTGAAAACTGATTAAATTATATTATCAAAGGATCAATTTAAATGCAGACCCTTGTAGCTCCGGAAGAGTTAGCGTCTTCTGCTTCATCGATAACACACGCCAAATAAAGCAAGGCCGGACCTCAGTAATTTGTTTTGCCTCAAAGTAAAACCGGCGGTAAAATTCCCTATCACTACAATCGGGCATAATAATGAGCATAATAATATAAAAACGTCCAGCTTCATATCATACACGGATGTATAATTTTCTCAATGAAACCAAGATTGTGACTGTAAAACTTGCTCATAGTCTTCATCAACCTGTATCTCTCGAGTCCCTATGCCGTAAGATTGTTAATCAGCATGTATTTTATATAACGAATATTTAGATATTAAGAGGAAACCATTGAATAACGGATCAAAGGGATACACTTAACATATATTGTGAACCAAAATATGTGTCCCCTAGTCGTTTCGCCGACTAAAATAAGCATAAGCGTGATTACCATATCAGGTTTGAAAGTCTTTTTTTTTTTAATTTTCAAAGTGCTTTGAACTGTCAGCCTTTACATCCATATTGGGTGTCATGTTCAATATGAATGTAACCGCTGAAAAATGACTTTCAACCCATATATTACATTTTTACCCCAGAACAATTGTTATTTGTCTTTTTTTGAGATATTTTTCCCAATAATGAATTTATTACCTCCGTTTGTATATGCGTCATCATTTAAACGACATTGACGGAACAGCCCAGTTTGAATGCAATTTGCGCTAATGATAATAACTAGTCATTCGAGCGTTTGACGCAGGTGCGTACTCCGTGTTATTCGAAGTGGAGCAACAAGACTCTCATTTAATAAGATTAATCTATGACGTCATACGTAAATCACGTGCTACGTCAAAGAACTATAACATTCATACTTTTATGAAAAAAAACATGTCTGCTAGTAATGTTAATACAGTTGGTTGCAGCTCAAATGTAAACATAAAAAAAACAACAAATCGTTTTAAAAATTCATCTTTTGTGAAAAGCTGGTTTGTTTGTTTTCATAGTCAATGTAAACGTAGGCAGAGATGATTACAATGCATATCTTTTCTACCGCTGTTGCCGGGTCGGCCAAAGTAGACAAAATTGCCATATGGTACATTTCTGTATTTACTCTGTCTGGTTTTAGGAATTGACAAACTAAACTTTTAAAGCGCTGTCTCATTGTTTCCTGTGTAGTGATTGTTTTTGTTGTATACAGAAACAGCAATTTTAGCTAGGACAGCTCGTTCTTTCCAGACATTTTAGTATGCGACTTGTCTAGGTAAATACATGCACAGCTGCAACCCATCTTCAGCTTTCAGAGGTCGAGGACAAATGTTGTGTTTAAAATTCAATAGAAAATGCGCATCAGGGGACTGCAGATTGATCCAGAGTTGGTTAGCTTCTATTTTGTGAGTTTTTTCCCGTTTCTGGCATGTATGTGAGGTACAGGGAAGTCATAAACAAATTCAGTTTATAGTTATTTTTTTTTACAATTTTGCGTTTTGTATAGATTGGCGCTCTTTGCTTTAGGCCAGAATACATACTTAGATGTAACAATATCACATATAGACTTCTATATTGTGTTAAGTAATAGTGAATCAGCTTTAGATATCCCATATTGTGTTACGTGGCAGAGATATCAGCTAATGGCATCCATAGAATCCGTTTGTATTGTATCAAATCAAAGACCTACATTTATCTATCGGCAAAAGATATTTCTGTTTATTCTTTCTCAAAGAACCATTACTGAATTATAACAACATTTATGTCACCCCAGTTCCTGATGTGTTGTTTTGTGCAGTTCCGGGAAGATTTCATGAAGATATATTGGACTCCAACGCTTAGTCATGTATTTTGAGCTTATTCGGGTAGTTGATATGAGAGAAAAGGACTCTTTTGAGACCAAATATGTAAGATACACAGTGTAGAGGAATTCCACCCTCGGGATTTTCAAATTTGTCAAAACCTGAAATCTTGTTAGTGTGTTCATTTGTTGTGATAACAATGATGACTTGGTTCTCTTTTGAGGATTGATGCTGACTTGGATGTGACCAAGATTTACATGGCGGGTTTCGTCGATGAAGCAGAAGACGCTTACTCTTCCTGAACACCTGGTCTTATTCTCTTGTGCTTTTACGAGAGTCTCCATGTAAATCTTTCCTTTGTTCCCATTTTGCCCCTAGTTTAATCGATTTTGAGTTCGGATTATTGTTCTGTTGACGCTTTGGTATTCTCTGATTTTTTTTTTACCAACTCTGAAAATCTCGAGGTTGGAATTTCCCTACCTTACACCCCTGGTCATATTCTTCTATGCCAGCGGATATTGGAGAATTCAAATTTGATGTACATGACATGTCCTCATTATAACACTAGTCTTACTAAACTTTTTTTTATAAGACTAAACTTTTTTTTATAAGTTGATGTCCTGTTATATTTATTTAATTTCAATTTTCTGCTCTTAAATACAGGAGCAACTATCAAGTATAATAATAACGTACATATATATGTACCACGTGACCAATTCTTATGCGTACGTAATTCTGTATATTTTACCACCTTCATCAATCTTCAAATTCAATATTTTCATAGCTTTTCGGTGTTCTTTTTACAACACTCATTAATAGATATTGTGTCTTGTGTATATCCATTATGATTGAATTATTATGTCCTTAAACTATTTTAGGGAGATTTATTGGTTTAACTCTTATTCTTCTCCTTGTTCTTCCTCTTCCATCTTCTTCTCCATTTTCCAACCGGTTGCGTAGGTTTTATCGAAACGATTAGCTGGATTCCAATGAAAAATCACACGAGTATTGGAGTGAATACCGCAATCACTGAGACAACTTTTTTTGCTCAGTTGCACATCTTAATGCCTGTCATATCCTGTATTTTGATTGGTCGAACTTTAAATATCGTCCGATTTTATGAAATGTTGTATGGGAATGTACGTCAGCATTGCACGTTGTTTGAGGGATTTCTGTAATGGTTCTTCATTACATCTAGCACTTGTTTATTTACTATTACATCGGCGACCTCGAAAAATTCTGTATTGATATTCCATATCTACCCACAATGCAATGTACCTCTCGCACAGGTGTAGACTGTCAGTTAACCATCCTTCGTGAAGCCGTTTCTGGTGTATTAAAGATAAACGTTTGTCAGGAATGCATACGTATTGAAGAAAAACAAGTGGTTGTCACCATTAATCGATAAAAACAAATTCCTTGTATATCCATAAAATAAAGTTTGAAAATCGGTTAACATTATGATTGTCTTTTGGCCACGCAATTGCTTCATCTGAAGTTCATTAATTTTTGCGCGGACGTGTCGTTTTTTGTTTTGCGTTGAACTCTCTTTTAAGTGCGGAAAGTAGTTGTGCTTTTTTCATAGTGATTAATTAAGTCCCCAAAACAAATGGTTGGGGGACTGAATGGTTTTACTCCGTTTCTTTTTCTTATAATCATATCCTGGCTTCTGATTGGTTGAAATTTAGATATTGTCCAATTTCGATTAAATTTGTTTTGTAGGTATGTAATGACTCTACGAACACAATCCTAACCGTGTTTTTAGAATTGAACAAAATGACCGTAATTTCCTGGCCGTTGATTGATCGAAATTTAAATATTGTCCGATTTCCATGAGGCCTGGCCTTGCTTTACTTGGCTCGTGTTTTCGATCAATCAGAAGACCCTTACTCTTCCGGAGCTACAAATGTCTGCATGTAAATTGTTCCTTTGATCAGTTTTCAGTTATGGTTATAGTTGTGTACATGTATTTCAGCACTGCGAATCGAACTGCTGGGGGTTGGGGGGACTTCTGTAAAGGTCCCCCATTACAATTAGTACTTGGTAAAATTGTAGTTTGTGGTATGTAAATATAATGAATGTTGTTTTTCAACGTCTATAGGATCATACTAGCATTCGGTTCCCAGGTACATGCCAACGTTAATGTCAATGAAAGCAACGAAAACATGGTTTTCAATCCTACAACACATTAATATATCTTTGAATATATTGTGTACATGTTCCTTTAATACCGGTTGACCTTTTTGCACATGCATTATACCTCTTTATTTTATTTTGTACCCAGTATACACGTGCGATCTTTCGGAACTCTTTGTTTATACGTTCGTTTGATGATACTTTTTTGTTGATCAGTTTTATATCTCTTTTAAATCTGAATAACATTTTTATCTGTCACTTATACCTACATGTTCGTACTATATTTAACTGGAATGAACGCAACTCGATCAACAGTATTTTGACGCTTGTCCTGTCGCCTCGAATAACGTGACCAACCGCTAGGACAAAAGATTTTAATGACTGAGGGCCGTCTGCTCTCATGAAACGTATACTTCAGTGTCAAATACGTACAACAGGGAATATCTAGGTCAATAGTATATGTAAGTTCATGAATTATGTATACAAACGATTAGAGTTCATACTAGCATGAAAATGAGAAAACGACGTTCAATCCATATGTAATATACATTTGTACCATTTTCCATGTTATTACATACAACAATGTATATATGCATGTATATCTTTATTTTGACCCATGTATAATCATCAGTGTAGGATTATGTCCCTTTAGTTTCTCCTTCCCTCCTGACTCACCTTCAGGCAACGCCCTTCCTTGACCCTTCCGATAGCGAACACATTGTTTTACGTAGCACGTCATGTAACAAGGTAAAAATAGCGGAAGAATTTAGTGATATGTAGTGAATTGATAACGAAATTTTCTGCTCCATCGCTCGCTAACGATTAACTGACTCTGGCTTGGGTCTCTCATAAAGCGCCAATTGGACAGGTTATCGTTTAAATACTTCCATATCCTTCACGCGTAATAGCTTTGCAAATGCCTAGCCACAGGCAATCTTGGGCTCTTATTATGATTTCAATTAGCAATCTATCGGCTGGAGATACTCGCCTAGGCAGCGATATACACACAATCGTTAGGTGAATATTGAGTAGAATAATACACATACCTTCAGAAAGTGTGTTACGGTTTACATTAGAAATCTTATATCACAATATTGTCGCACAATCTTGTATAGTTTGTGTTTAAACTGTATACAAATAATCAGATTGTTTGACATACCTGGATTTATGATACATATGTCTTCGTAAAAACATTGTGTATACGTTCTAAAGGTACATGCTGTACTTCAATGTATTTATACAGAACATAAACTGAGAAGTTCTTATAATCCAACAGTCTATAGTATATCTTCAAGTCACAAAGTCTTCTATCTTGGAACTAAAGTGAAAACGCAGGTTCGATATTTTCGAACTGCAGCTTAAGTTTGAATTCATAAGAATACCTTGGATACCAAGGATATGTAAAGGAAATGGCAGCGAAGCAGGTAAGTCGGGAAACTTCTACAAATGATATTTTTTATTAGGTTTGTGATTTATACAGTAGTAGAAAAATGCATGCTCTGTCACATTCACAAATTGAACTTATTCTAAACATCTTGATAAAGAATATCAAAGATTTCAATGAAATGGAATAAAAGTGATTTTATATTTCTGATTTTGTTTGTAAAATCATGATCAGACACCTGAAATGTTCATTGAATTATGACTATAACACGATGGATGTACGATCTCTCAAAATATCCTGACAAGGTACTTACTGTTGATCTGTTGGAATGTTTTAAACGCCAATATTATGATATATTCGCAAGGGATGTAACATTTCTTTAGTTTATAACTACACATATATATTATAAATGTTTCGAAGTTCGAATGTTAAAGGCATGTGAATGTTCTTGTTCACTTGCCTGACGTCATAAGGTTTTCTCCAGGTACTCCGGTTTCCGCCCATGTTAAGATCCTAGAGCGATTAATACAATAGCAATCTTTTTTTCATAGTTGCTTTAAAATACATAATTATAAAAATATGTATTCAGTTAAACCTGTCAAAACCGGCCCTATCTAATCCGAATCCCGTGTATTCCGACCTTACCGTTTGGTAACGGCATTGTCCTCTTATTTTATGTATCTTACCTCTACCAATTGCACTTCTTTGTAAAACTGCCAACAATTGTACCCGGTGGGCAGGTTATATTGTAGATATATACAAAATATTTATGTAATATATAAAGAACCTAGATCGACCTTTTATCTCCAATGAATAAAACAAGCAAATCCTCGCATCGAGAGGAAAGCAATTCAGGTAAACGAATTAGTACTTTAGGCGTATCGCTGTACTTTCGTTTGTGAAAAGTCACCACCTATAAATGTTGCAATAAGATAAGCCCTTCGAAAGGTATTATCACATTTCAAGAATCCCAATATTGGTCCATGTACTTCAATGCGGGCATTGGGTTAACAAAGGTACGTCTTGCTAAACGAAAATTAGTTTGTTTTCACAGTCGTATGTTGACATACAATGATGGCCATTATTCTATTGAATACTCTGACATAGTGTCATTGTATGACTCTAAGAAGAAATTTCTCAAGTCTATCATTTTTTTATTTCTTTTTACCTTAAAAACAATCTAAATTGCTCTTGTTTCAAGAATTGCTACTTATGATTTCTATTAAAGGCCTAATAAACGTAACTTCAGGAAAGTTTTTGGGGTTCGGAAGAATAATGAAATAAATCCAGTTGATAACTATGAAGTAAATATTAGCGGTAACTAGCAAGGAACCTTTGACAGAAAAATCCAAAGAATAGAAAATAATTCAGATGGGGCCCACTTCAACAACAAGCCGAAGTTAGAAGACAGTCCAAAATGGACGCGTGTTTACAAATACCGAGTTTCAACTGCTGCTGTGTCGGTAACCGCGTAAGAATTCATCTTGAATATTGCTGATATCAGTTAATCTTAATTAAATCTATATAAATTATAAGTTATTAGGCTTGATTTTCGCTTCAGGTTTTGCCGAAAGTTACGCATAGTGGGCCATTTAATCATAAATACCAAATGTAGCAAGATGTATGTCTTGTGGGGGACTTATGATAATGAAAATTGGACATTTGATCGAACCACCAACACGAAAACAAATAATCTAGAGTTAAGCAATGAATTGGAAAGCTATTGGATATACTTAAACCAAAGCATCGTTTGTAGTGTTGCAGTGTTTCGACATATTAATCCTTCCACATAATTTAAGGAAGTTACAAAATAATCGACTTGAGCACGTAATCCGAATGTCTTTCTCGATTATGGGCCCTGGTCAGCACGTCATCGAGAGTCCTGAACTTAAATTAAGCGTAGCAGTGCCAGCACCTTATTTCGTTGTCAGCCAATTCTTTTTAATAGTGTAGCCAATCCTTTCACAAATGTGATTTTGGTCTTTTTTTGGAATAACGGAATGAAAAATATTGAAAGTTTTCTTTCAAAACCGTTGACATTTGAACAAAACTACGAGAAAGAACACAAGAGCAAACAAAATTTAAAAAAAAAAAAGCAAAACAGATAATCATGTGTTTGGGAATAGGGCTACGTTGAACTTGACAAAATAATTAAAAATGATTGCTGGGTGCATTGGGAAATTAAGTTTGGCTTCAAAATGGCTACTAAACCTATTCATGACCTTCTGTGGCATTCGTAGTGATACTATAGAAGAAAGTTTAGAGAAAACCGAAGCATCAACAAAGCCATAATCCAAACTCAAAATCGATTAAACTAGAGGCAAACAATGAAAAAAAAGGAAGGATTTACATGGAGACCTTTGTAAAAGTACAAGAGAATAAGACCTGGTTTATCTACAGATATACATGGTTTCCGCATGTTGCAAACTGCAATCAACAGAACACCGTTCGAAGTAGCGCGATCTAGTGTCGCTAAAGCATTATTTTCTTTAACGTCCCTTAAACAGCCATGATAATTTAAGGACTTGCATCCGTGTATGTGATAGAAGCTTGTACGTGTATATATGTATATGTGCCGGAACCATGGTACATGTACCCTAAACGCCCTTATTTCAAACTCTTAGCGCACAACACAATTTAGATTGACAAGCGCAATAATTTGTTGGCGCAACCGCATTACTTGCCATAGAAAATCGCAATCAGTGCAATTATAATTAAGCCGATATTTTTCATTGCAAAAAATGATAAAATAAGATAACCGCTAAAATAAGATGACGGCTAAAATAAGATTACTGCTAAAATAAGATTACTGCTAAAATAAGATAACTGCTAAAATAAGATTACCGCTAAAATAAGATAACCGCTAAAATAAGATTACTGCTAAAATAAGATTACCGCTAAAATAAGATTACTGCTGAAATAAGATGACGGCTAAAATAAGATTACTGCTAAAATAAGATTACCGCTAAAATAAGATTACTGCTGAAATAAGATGACGGCTAAAATAAGATTACTGCTGAAATAAGAGTATCGCTTAAATATGTACGTTTACAGTATATTGGTGAACTTGCTTAGTATGCTGCGGTACTTCTCTCCTTGTGATAGCGCTTCCTTGATACCGACGTTCTACTGCTACCTCACTGAAACACCATGCCGAAGTCAAAAGGCAAAACAGACTGCTCTGTCACATCTGTCGCATGAAAATTACATCGAGTGAACCCGTGGTTACCATGCCCTTCCTTCTGAACGTTAAGCGGGGAATTCCAACTACCATATTTTAGATGTTTGATATGTCAAAGCCCAGACGACAGAGCCCATTCCCTTCCTCACATGCACGAACGCTAAATGTTAAAGACAACAGAGATGTATAACAAAGAAAGGCTTTAGAAAATGAATTATCTATACAAGTAAGAATGAAGACACAGAATATTACAATTGGTGCCGCAGCTTTATTTTCGGATATTCTTGACCTTGTTATTCAAACGATGATTAGCTTAATGACTTTTTAACGACATTGTTTTCAACTTTTAACTGTTCTGTTAACAAACAAAATTGTGCATGTAAATTTTCTGTACTAGGCATTGGATATATGGAATGTTTTTATTAATGCAATTGTTAGATTGTAATGATACTGGAGAATTATTAAAGTTTTCACCAATCACTGATTAATCTAATCACCTTTTGAACAACTGGGCACCAAAGTGACTTTTCACATGCAGCAGATAACAGCCAGTGTATATTATAGTAAAGCTTGCTGGTCAAACATTCCAAGAGAACACATTTTTTAACTAACGCGACCAAGTTTTGACATATTGATTTTGACTCACAAGCATGATACAAATGCTGATAACGATTACGTAATACACAGTTATCTGTTACAAAAAGTTTAAACAAGTTTTCTTAGTTTACGTGAACAAATTAAGGATAATCTACCTAATGCAAATAAACCATAGCACTGGGTGTGAATCGTTCAACTCCCAGCAAACTCTTACAAAAATCTAAATGCACTTTCACATGCATGGTTCGAATCACTAGACTCATAAGTATCAAACCAGGATCTAAATGTAGCGACATTGAGTTGCACAGAAATACATATATAGCTTGACTCTTCTGGTGACTGCACGTATCGACTGGCATGTACCCATTAAGGATTGAATCTTGCTTTGGGCGAATATAGGATCAGACCAAACTGTTATACATACTTCTGATTCCTACGAGGAGTCTATGTTAATCCAGTCAATATAATGACACAGGAAACTTATTGTAGCTGGTTGAGTCCAACATGAGAAAAAATTAAAATGCTATAATTGGTCTTTTGGTCGAACGAAAGTTTCGCTCACTACACCCCTGGTAAACGTCATAACAAAACTGAAGGCTAGGTGTTGTAGAGGTAATAGCACTGGTTCGTCCCTTTGATGTATACCCAAAGAATCTCGCGGTCACATAACGGTATATATTAACAAGTTTTAAAGTATGTTGCGGCTCCTTTGTAATCTTCAAAAGACAGGTATCAGTCTAGCAATTGGTCATTTTTTTGTTTTACCTTAGCGTGACTTCAGGTTTGCCACAACATATTCCAGGGGTGTAGAGAGCGTAGGTGAGCTTAAGCCCTGGCTATCGAGGAGAAACACCAAGAGACCACCCTCTAACGGCTTAAGCTGTGAATAGAAATAAGCATCATATATTGCAAAATACAACCTCCTAAATGTATGTGAAGTCTATGTGGGCCGGTTGAAATCGAACTACAATTCATTTGAAAATCAATATGCTGCTAGATCATTACGATGTTATATATGGACATCAGGAGACAGTTTAAATTTACTCCCGAGATAATAAGCAGTTGTAAAAATATCATGATTCATTTTATTCTTCAATGAATTAATTTTGTTCGGGTTTCTCACCTCGTTAACTATACAGGAATGTATTTGCAGAGCGTTTTATACCGTATTTTACAAACCACTATGATTCAAGAATAGGCATTCTGCAATTTGGTAACAAAACCACTGTCAAATTCATTACTGGAAATGAGTAAACTAAGGCTCTAATTAAGAAAATATAAAAACTCTGTGTCTGCGATGGAAATAAATCAGATTCTAAAATATCATATCTGTATGTAGCCGAAAATTAGTGTATGATCTATGTGGAAATTAATTGAATTTTATGCCTCGCTCTTAATAGCATGTCATAATCTTCCCATGCGAAGGATATATAATTAGATCCAGTTGTGAATATCGTACACGTAAATGTCAATATTGTGTTTTCAAATTAGAATGATGAAGTACAGTATTGTTTCCCGGTAGTGGATAGGCGCTTGTTTCTCCTAATGATAATATATTATAGGAAACATCCAAAGAGAAACATCAGGGGAAACTGCGAACGTAAGATGTGTGGGCTTGTTTATTAGATTTACATCCGAGTGTTTAGTCGACGATGATCGAGGCAAAAGACGCTTACTCTTCCGGAACACCTGGTCTTATTCCCGTGTTCTTATGCATGGGTCTACGTGTAAATCTTTCCTTTGTTTATATTTTTTGCCGATAATTTTCGATTTTGAGTTAGGATGATAATTTTGTTGATGTTTAGATATTCTGTGAGTTTAAATCGGTTAGTCGGTCGAAATGTTCGTCTGCAATACGCCAAGGTTTGCAATGAAGACGTAACATTTACACAACAATGAGTTTATCCCGAAACCATTTATAAAACTGATTGAAAGAATGACTATTTCAAACCAACATGAATTAAGATGCACACTTGTCTTGTTCAACGGCGGTTCTCTAATACGGTAAATACTCTCCCCGTTGCTCTCGCTTTACTTGATTTGGAATTTGGATTTAAATTCGTTTAACAAGCTATCAAGGCTCACACGTAAAAAGGATAGAATACATAAACGATTGGAATAACACTTCTTCACGCTTTGAAGTTTTTGTGATAGGAGAACGATTTATAAATGTATATGTCAGCTTATCCGAGTGGACACAGGTCTCACGTGCGCAAATTATGAAAACGTCATCACTTGACGTCACCAAATGATATTGTTTTGAATAATCAAAAAAATATAAAGCTTACGTACATTCAACTCAGAAATGTAAACAATATATATCTGTGTGGTTTCTAGATAAAATATCTAGATGTCAGCTTACCCGAGTGGGCATATATCTCGTGTGTGAATATTATGAAAACGTCATCATTTTACGTCACCAAATGATATTTTGAATATAAAAAAATATAAAGCTTGCCATACATATGACGCGAATGAAACTCAGAAATGTAAACAATATATATATATGCGTGTAGTATCTAGATAAAAAAAATCCACTAAAACAGAAGGAGTTGAGATAGCATACATGCTCTCAGCCTCCTTATAGATTATTCCCAGTGTATGACCTGTGACAATGACACAATAATCGTAAATATGTAAATATGTTGTTGTTTTAAGTCTTTAGATATATAAAACAACATCCTTAATGACGTTTTATTTCAATTACTCGGATGTTATTTATTCACGCTACGGGTAAGTTAATTTTAATTTACATTTTCTCGTTAAGGTTTCTCTAAAATTTTATGTGTAATGTTTATACGCATTACCTGGTTCTACATATAATTAATGTTAAGTTTACTTTTGCTTACGTTTTCGTAAATAATGAATATTCATAATACCGCGTAAATTGGTTCAGTTTATATTTACATAGTCAGTATGGTTAATTTACATAACTAGTAATCAAATCTCAAGTAACACTTTTGGTAATGCTTTATGGGAAAGGATACACTTGATTTAGTGACTCTAGTGACACTAAGGCGATGTGCATTGTACCTGATTCGAAAGCCCCACAACCCATTATTAACAGAGTTCTTGCCCTTTATTCAAATTTCGTGTGCGGCGTAGCAGCATGTGTGTGTTATGTCATCTTTAATGATAGGGGATGGTAGTCTTTCTGGTTCTACATTAGTTCAGATATTAGTTTTGGATTCCCATATATTGGCCCCTAGCATCTCTGACGAGTCACAGAAGGACGAAACAGCTGTATGATGCATTTTGATTCATTTTTTTTCGGCATAATGTATCTATTACTAAAAGTTAAAGGTGCAGCATGTGTGTATTACGTCATCTTTGCAAACAGTTAAGCAAAAATCATAAAATGTGTTATGTACATCAGTTACACAAATGCAATTTACAGTATACCTAATTCAAGGTACATACCCTCTTACTTACAGAGTTATTATCCTTTGTTAAAACAATTTCCATTTATTTCCTAAAACATTATGAAGGAAAGTTGGTCGTAATCAAACAAGTAATTCCTGGACAAATCATTGGGTCAAAGGTCGAGGTCAAATTCTTTATTTATTGGGTGCTGGTTATTTTATTTGTAAATTATGAAGTAAATTTGGTCAAAATCCAAAAAAACGTTTCAACTGACCAAACCTTAGGGTCAGTGGCAAAGGTCAATGTCAAATGTTACATTTATTATCTGAATAACTTTAATTTATGACATTCTGAAGCAATTTTAATTGATAAGACTCAAACAAGGTATTTCAAGGTCACTATGTCAAAAGGTTAAGGTAATATTTTACATTTATCACATTAAGAAACAAAGTTGACCAAGAACAAATTTTTTACTTACCGGAATTCCAAGGTTATCAGGTAATTGGTGAAAGTATACATTTGTCAACTGCTTAACATTTTGCTTTGGCAATATGAAGCAAGCTTGGTCAGAATCAAACAAGTTGGTAACTGTGAAACCTCAAGGTCAATCGGATCAAAGGACAAGTTCATATTTTATATCTAATAACGGCTAATCTTGTAGGGTCGAACACACCTGACGAGTCAGTTGTGTATAGTAACTCACAAGGTCCATATATACTGTTATCCCTATGTTGATATTTCGTGTCCGGAACATAGCTTTGTTTGCATTTAAACTATGATAATGAAACTAGGTACATTAAAAAATATGAATGCGATACTCAAGTGTTCAAAGTAAACTTTACCTTCATAAGAAAATGAAATAAAGTCAAACAGTATCGGGGAGCATCCACCATTTCCTGTTACTGCGTAATTGATATACATTATATACTGTATATGATATATTTTTAAAATAGCCGATCACCTATGTGTGTGTAACGTTCATCATCATACATTTTGGCCAGGTTAAGTTAGATGCAGATGCAGATTGATGAAGAATTTGGGCAAGTTCTATGGTCGCCATCTTGATTTCATGGAGAAATATTCTGTATCTTTGTGTGATATGACATTTAATTAAATTAAATATTTTAGATTTTTTTCCACGTCACCATTGCAGACGACATTAGATCAATTTCTTGACTCGTTGTATTTCAAGGATTCTTGGCTTTTCTTCTGCAGTGAATTATGAAACCGTCTGCGCATGAACGCGTCTTTGTCGTTGTATTTAACCATTTATGACAAGAAGATGGACAGCGGCCAAACTCTAGCTTCCATTAATAGTGACACTTGGTCTCCGATACTAACCTCTTCCGATTTCCCAGTCAGATAAATAAGAAATTATTTCAATACTCTATCGCATATATCATAAAAGGGGTCGTAACTCCCCGTACAAATCAAACCTTAATCATTTAGCATGACGGCAGCATAAAACATATTTAAGAGTTACAAGCAGGGGAGATAATAACTCCAAAACGCAACGTTGAATCTGATTGTAAAAGCTTTATAACTAATGTTTATATCAAGGTTAGCAAAAAAGAACTTTATGGCTAAATTCGATTTTCCAATGTTACGTAATCGGGTTTTTTATACAGCAGAATTCAAGAAACGTTGCAAAGTTATACGTTATTTCCTTTTCATATTTAGCAGTCGGTGCCCATAGTTGCTATTTGTAAAAACCACGTTTATTGGTTATAAATCTTATAATCATTTCCATGTTTTGATAATAAAACAAGATTAATTATCCAGCATATTACGTTATATTAGGAAAGATAAGAATTCTGCAAAACTCTGCTAGATTGTAGCGACAAATATTCTTCATGGACTAGCAGATTGCCTCTTCAAAACTAATATTATCTAAAATTGTGACCAATAACGCATGGGTTACGTTTATTCACTTTTGGTAATTGCCGTAATTGGATATTAGTTGTTGAGGTGTTCTGTAGGGGAATCCTTCGGCAGAATACGTTAGTGTACATTGTACTAGCACTTTAAATCGGCAAAATATCCGGGTTTTCGCAAGAGAATGCTTACAAGAACATATCGCAGCCTTCCAAATATACACACAACAAACACATACATTCACATCGCATACACCGGGGAGCCGTCCTTATATGAAGTCCCGTCCCGTCCCGTCCCGTCCCGTCCCGTCCCGTCCCGTCCCGTCCCGTCCCGTCCTGTCCCATCCCGTCCCATGGCAATGTAACCAGCTTATTTAAATAACTACTGATCCGATTGTCCTTAAACTTTGCATACATAATAAGCATGAAGCACTTATTTTATAGGGGAGGCGGGGGCATTTATGTCTCACGGACATTTCTAGTTTTCAATGTTTGAGTGTGTTTATTTGATTTTCGAACTTAACAAAATTAGAGGTTTTCTCAGTTACTCTTTGACATTATTTATAGCAAACACGTGTGCATCGCTGACTACAAAACAAGCACAGTCCTATCATAAGCGGGAGAGCTTGTACATACATGCATCATGTCTTTTACTTAACTCATGATCAATGTGGGTTTTTGGTTATAAAATTTGAAAAATAAGCCCATTTCTGACAATTTTACGGAAGTAATATTTCATTCTGATACATCGTTTCTGCTTAACGAGGCAATTAGCATTTATGAATGGATGTTGTAAAATAAAATAACCAAAGACATTGATCGTATTCCTGTAATTTCTCTGTTACATATAGACTTTGCGTTGTTTTATTGATTTGGTTGTTGCTCAAATTACCGAGCACGCATATATTTCATTCTGCTTCTTATTATCGAAGTCTTCTTTCGGCAACAATGTCATGAATTCGATCCCTCACATGGGAATAGACCTATTTTCTATATACGTTAAAATGGAATATAACTTTTGATTAATATGTGACATAAATTATGGTTCCCTGCTGCTGTCACTAACAAAATGTTGTAGTTTCGTGGAACACGTACAAACCTCCTTATTATGTTATTTTTCGATATACAGTCAATTTTCAGTATACTGCCACGAGTTGTCCCGGTATAATTTGAAGCTTAAAAGGTCTGAGAGTGAGTTGAGGAAAACTATGCAAAACTTCGTAAACAGTTCAGATAAATGGAAATACAATGTCATGTACTCTAGCGGTAAACGAGTAAGTGAATGAAACGAGGGGCATTATATCGAGGTTTTACTGATATTGATTGGGACTCTACTCAATGTCATTGGGCCAAAGGTCACAAGGCCAAAGGTCAAGGTCCCGATTAATTCTGGTTTAGCCACATGGCACCTCTAATTTTTTTTTAGAAAAGAAATCTATTAAAGGCCCAATATACGTAACTTCAGGAGATTTTTCGGGATTCTGAAACATTATTAAAAAAATCCAGTTGATAACCATGCAAAAATAAGCCTAAAACGAAGTAAACCTGAGCGGTAACTAACAAGAAACTCTTGACAAAAAAATCCAAAGAATTGAAAATAATTCAGGCGTGGCCCACCTTAACAACAAACCGAAGGTAGAAGACAGTTTAAAATGGACCCGTGTTTACAAATATCGTGTTTCTACTGCTGCTGTACCGGTAACTGCGTAAGAATTCATCTTGAATACTGCTGATATCAGTTAATCATAACTTAATTCATAAATATAATAAGTTATTAGGCTTGATTTCCGCTTCATGTTTTGCCGAAAGCTACGTATATTGGGCCAATAATGATACTTGCTTATATACATGTATATTCGAAGAAATTCTACAATGTTTGGGTGTTGTCTTTCAGAAATCATTTATCAAATATGATGTATTTGTTATGTAACACTTTCATATCAAACGCTACAACAATTGTTAATAGTACGAGGATCCTTAATATTGCTATACGAAACAGGTAATCCCCACTCTCAATATACTGATATATTGTGCTTAGGCGTTGTTTTCAAATAGGGGACGTCGAGTACCACTTATCTCCCCTTATCAAGAATTTCGCCTTCAAGTACGTGGATCCTTAATATTGCTATACGAAACAGGTAATCCCCACTCTCAATATACTGATATATTGTGCTTAGCCGTTGTTTTCAAATAGGGGACGTCGAGTACCACTTATCTCCCCTTATCAAGAATTTCGCCTTCAAGTACGTGGATCCTTAATATTGATATACGAAACAGGTAATCCCCACTCTCAATATACTGATATCTGTATTCGTAAGCGATGTTTTCAAATAGGGGACGTTGAGTACCACTTATCTCCCCTTATCAGGAATTTCGCCTTCAAGTACGTGTATCCTTAATATTGCTATACGAAACAGGTAATCCCCACTCTCAATATACTGATATATTGTGCTTAGCCGATGTTTTCAAATAGGGGACGGTGAGTACCACTTATCTCCCCTTATCAAGAATTTCGCCTTCAAGTGCGTGGATCCTTAATATTGCTATACGAAACAGGTAATCCCCACTCTCAATATACTGATATCTGTATGCTTAGCCGATGTTTTCAAATAGGGAACGTCGAGTACAACTTATCGCCCCTTATCAAGAAGTTCGCCTTCAAGTTGTCAACACTCTCAGGTTTGTTCCATTTGTTCATACATTGCTTGACACGATGTTCAAAGTATGGTTAGTTTTACACTCCAAAAAAGGAAGTAAAATCGACAGATTATACATCTGAAAAAGGCAATTTGATATCCTGCCCTTTTTTCATTTACGCCTACTTATTTTCAGCAGAAATGGATCAACAAAAAGATATAGTTTTTGTCAAAAACAAAAATCATTTTTTTTAATGATGCTCTTGAACGTATATGCAAATACAGTGCATTATATGTTCATACAGTGAATTATACATTCAATGCTTTTTAAGCTTGTTGGAAATTGGTTTAAGATAAACACAGGTTAATAAGTAGACTGTCTCTCGTCTCTAGAATAGTATACAGATATTGCATTATTTAGGAATAAAAATAGTCTAAAAATTTGATCACTACGATGTCTGATTCTAGACTAAGTTTGAAACTAGGGGGAGATAAGCTAGTAATAAAATACAGTAGAACAATTCTCCATAAAATCTGAGAGGCTGGTACATGTAGCCAGTCTAGTTAATGAATGCATAGTTTATATATTTTACATTCGTGCGCAATTTATGAATGCTGTATTTGACACCATTTGTATATTTCACAACCGTTCGCAATGAATGGCACCGTTTCTATGTTTCATAACTCCGTTATACAATGTAACTGACTCCAGCTATTGACATAGTTGACATATTTAACTATCTTATGCAATTTTTGACGGCTGCAATTAACATCATGAATATATTTCACTATCCTACGCAATAACTGACTGTTGTAATTGACATCATTGGAATGTTTCACAAACCTGCGCTATGAATGACTACAGTAATTTACATCGTGTGTATATTTCTGTTTGGCCAAGCAATTACCGTTTGTCAGAGAATTGCTATCTTAGCTGTGCAGAGACAGCAATGAACAAAATCAAGTGAGGGAGCAATAACGTCCAATAGATGTCTTTACCATAACTCCATAGCTGTCTAAAACTCTATCAAAATCATACCGTCTATCGATTGTAGTGAGGAACTTCCACGATTTCCTAAAGAACAATGGTTTACATTGAAAGCATACAGCGATACATTGCGCAATTTTCTGTTTTTATTTACAAAATTAACACTGACAAAGGTAATTGCTATGCCCCGCCATAAAATGGCAACGGCAGATAGTGTTAGCCGTCAGTTTGTCCTTCCGTCAATCATTTCGATGTTCTGTCAATCCGTTGCGTTTTCGCTTGTGCACTCTTAAACCGATAAATATATCGAAGTATAATATGGTATATAGGTAAACAATGAAAAGATGAAGTTCAAATAAGATTTGGGGAAGGTCCAACATTTTTCAAGAATTATGTCCACATCTATTTTTGAAAAAAAAACCCACAAACATTGGAGAGCCTTGTCTAATACCAATATTGGCATTAAAAAGGTTCCATGCATCTCGTTGTTCTGTGGCCGCGATGGCCGCGAGAAGTTAAGGCGTCCCGACATTCTACCACTAGTCTTCCTTCTCTGGGTTGTGAGTTTGAAACCAACGTTGAGCAGTTGCAAGGTACTGACCGTAGGTCGGTGGTTTTTCTCCGGGTTATCCCGATTTCCCCCACCCCCAAAACTGGCATGTCATTAAATGACCCCGACTGTTAATAGGGCGTAAAACAAAATAAACTAAACCAATCTCGTTGATTGTAAGCGGGTCATTCGGGTGCATCCATGTCATATTGACACATTTAGTTTGTTTTGTTGCTGTAAATATGGTCTTTATGTAGATTTTCATGCAAATAGTTACTTATTAGTTTCGCTTTTTTGATACATTTCTAGTGGGACTTAACCAGAAAATCAACACTGATCAGGTTAATCAGCTGATGCAGAACAAGGATTTAAGAAACAAAAGTATTTTATATAAATTGTAAAAGGTTCGGAAGTTGTACAAAGCTGCTTTGTGGTCAGGGTAGAAATAGGATGCATGGATAAAACAACATTAAGTTTTATATAGGAATACTGTAAAAGTAGCATTGTTCGCGGTGTGGATATTTTCGCTTAATTCACTGGCATCAAAACTCCACGAATATATTCACACGCGAACACAATAAACACCACTCAAACTATACAGTGGATAATAGTTCAATAGGTTCGCAATGCAAAACAGCATGACCGACAGCGCGAAATTTCCACACCGCGAAAAGTTTTAAGAATGACTAAGCGGAAAAAACCCACTCGCGAAAATAATGGCTTTTTTCAGTACAAAACACAAGCTAGAATAATTGGTTTATCATACCTCATGTCATCTTTTAGAGACTACATACATTGATATTATACGACTATTGCATGTGTCGGGCTAATGGCATGGTCTACTTTCATTCAATGTATACTCCATGCGTCTGGAGAACTAGGCCTTATATGCCCTTCTAAGATCGGTCGAGGAAAACTATCGATCAGATTTCTCATTGGAACATTATGAATCTTCGTATGTTTTTTTTTTTTTTTTTGTATTGTCTTTCTTTAACATTGTTTTATATAGAGCTGATCTAGTTAATTCTCCTACTTATTTTCCTCATCGAGATACATTGTACGCATCCATTATTCATGCATTGCCATCGTATGGTCGTTTTCCTTAGAGAGTTTACGATCACTTCAGGATATATTTCACATTTGTAAATGTTGAAAGGACAATTGGATTGGAACACGATCTTATTCGTTATACAGTTACAGGAAGACATTGATGTCACAAGGTGGTTTGCCGAAATAAATATCACATCTTGCTAGTTTGAGAAGTAATACCAAAAAGATGGATTTCCCTAAAACTACCAGATACATGTATATTAACTTTTACCAGTTTTAAATTGATTGACACTTTACTTTGGGTACTCCGGCTTTCCCCATCATCAAAATCTGACACGTCCTTACACGACCAATTCTGTAAATAGGGCATAAACAACAAACAAATCAAAACATTTCTTTAAATTTACTGACCTATTGCTTATGGTTTATCTCACTGCATCATGCTGCCGATTTGTCTAAACGATTGTTAGAGAAAGAAGAGTACTGTAGGAAACCCTCAGAGTCTATATAGATTTAAGATATATGAAGAGTTTTGGTTTGTTCTAAATAAAAATAAGGAGAATGTGTTAATGTACCCAAGCCCAACTCAAAAGAGGCCACAATAAGTATAGTGGATTGAAAAAGCAGTAAAGTCAACCATTTGATGTATTTAATGCTGAGTATAATATCTGTAATAGACGACGTGTGGATATAATTGCGTCTGCAATATTTGGTAATTAATCCATAAGCCAAAAATGTCTATCAATGAATTGCTTTGAGGAATCAAATATGTTCGCACCGTTGTTGCCAAGACTACTACATGTAACAACGTCATAAATTAAAAGCAGTGGGTCTCAATTTCGCAGTTTGCTTC
Organism: Mimachlamys varia; assembly: GCA_947623455.1. NCBI lineage: Eukaryota > Metazoa > Mollusca > Bivalvia > Pectinida > Pectinidae > Mimachlamys > Mimachlamys varia. Next base: position 34,557,988 of record OX392538.1, on the reverse strand, counting down.
TGTATTGTTATTTTTTATTTCCCCATCATTGTTGAATGTGTGACTAGTCTACTTTCCTATGCCGTTTTGATCGATGTACATTAGTAATACCATACAGGACACAGCTGTCATCAGTCATGATATATAGTTAAAGTGAAAGCACATCTCTATATTACTTCACGTCATGTTAGATATTAGATATTCTGTTAGTATACTGTATGTTTATTCATCGGAATAATGCTATATTAGCAATTTCAATCTTCCGGGTGTTTGTTTCAATGGTATTCAAGCAATTAATCAGTGTCTCTTTCATCACCAATATATGTAAATGACAAATCAAGCTAAGCTGATTGGATAATTTCGCACAATTGACATCATCCTAGCGAGAAGCATCAGACATGGGTGTGGTTTGACCACATTTCGGCCAATCAGCTTGCATGTAGGCGTGGCTACAATACAGACAGCAAGCTTCATCTCTCGCGTGCTGACGATGACCGTTCTGGTCTATGTCGGTTTTCGTTCCATGTTGTTATGGAATTCCTTATGTAAGCTATACTCGGTGATTAGTCAATGACAAATAGTCTACACGCGAATCTCACATCAGTGGAATAAATCCTATCAAAGATGGTTATTTCGGGACAGCCTGTTCCTGGTTCCCCGCTGCTAGATGTAATACCATAAGCAATACAATGCGCTGAAGAACATGCCATACGAGTGTGCAGTTTATATGATAAAGTTTTCTATTAGAGATATTTTCTATAAGAGATATTCCAGACTTACGCACCGGACCCTTCTGCTTCTACATTAGTTTAGAAATTTTGGATTCCTACCTTTTGGCCCCTAGCATCACTGAAGAGTCCTAGGAGGACGAAGCAGCTGTATGATGCAGTTTAATTCTTTTTTTCGCCATACTGTATCTATTACTAAATTTAAAAGGTGCATCACATGTGTGTGTTACGTTATCTTCCACTAATACTTTCTAATTTCTCAATCGTTTTCTTTCGCCTTGAAGATTTTTAATCTATTTCATCTAATGTCTAAACACAATTAACATTATAGATTTTGTTGAATTAATGCTCCACTATAACATTTAGAATGCAAAACAGTCTGGAACAGACGGTAACGAAACAAAAAATAAGTTGTTGTTTGTAAATAAATTGTATGATATTTTCTGATAAATTATCTTTGTTGGTACACGAATCAATTAGTTCATATTAATAACCGGGGTATCCTTGTTTGTTTGTCATATTATTATTTTCAACAATGATGGGTAATTCCAATGCTTTTTAGTCAGAAAACTGTTTCATAACATTGCCTTTAAGTATGGATATTTGTTTTTCCTTTGTGCGTAACAAAATTCTTTGGTTGGATGTAAGGATGTAAAGAACGATTTGTATTTAAAACGACTGACTTAAAAAGAAAGTTGTCCAAATTGATACACGGTAATATTTAGTATTGCTTGATGCGATTCTATAGTGTTTCTGAACATAATATCATAATTCATATTATGTCGATACATACCATTGCGTTTCTTGTTCTGCAAAAGCGTCAAGTGAAACATTTTTAGACTGCCTGAACATGATACCTGTCGACATTTCAGTTTCAATTAGGTATCGTTTACAAGGTATATTTTATTTCCTTTATCCTTGCAATGTAATAACGGTCTTTTAATGTGAGGTGAGTACTAGTAAAGCTGTAATATTATTTTCTGTTTGGTCATTTTGTGTTTTACATCTTATGAACAACTAAGGGTCAGATTTGTTGATTGATATTATTCGAATCTCGAGTATCGTTGTTTTACAAAAATACTTGAAAATGTGTTGCTTTTCAATACATACTAACTATACTGTCTACCATTCATCTACTATTTGATAAACATTGTTTTCATCAGTAGCTTTTGGACCAGAAGCTTATCTTGTGATGTGTCTCTTTTTATTACATTCGGTAATAACATTGTTATTTTAAATCCTACTTTTCACTGTAATAAACCAGTTTGTTTTCAACTGTTCTATCTTGCCATTATTTAGCCTTAAGCCAATTTACATACGAAATTGACCTATATTTTAATGACTTGTCTGGTTTTCTAACCAGACGCAATTTACCAAACCATGCGCTGTGCTGGACTAACCTATAGTATTGTTTTTATATCATCATAAATAGGTTTTTACAACATTATTGGTGTATGCATTCCTGGTTCAAATATGTATGCTAAAATCCCTTCACTTATGTTGAAAAAGCAAATTAGATATCAAACCTTATCTTAGAAATACCCATGACATCATGGTTAAGAACGTGCCATGAATCGGTGATTACTCAATGTTTTGTACTCGCCTACTAGACATCTAGACACGGTGTAACTATAACAGATTACCTGTGATTATTTGATTTTGAGCTAGTTTCCGATTGAGATAAGGATCGCACGCAAGGCTAATTATCTGTGTCTGACTCCTCTTATATCGTACACGCGATATTTACCATGCTACTACGAATATCGGTAAATGTTATCTCTCTAGATATTTGGATATGTATTACTGCACATAAAATGGGTTATGTTAGTAGCAATGTATTACATGTTTATGTTCTTTTAACCCCGTTATAGGAAATGCAATTCAACATGATAGAGAGAGTGAAGACGCCAAATCATAGTGTATGGTTGCTTATATTGAATTAGGTTTAGGCGACAGATGCATTTTTAAAAAAAGATATTCGATAGTGGAACAACTATGCTTTATGTCTGCGGAACATGCAACCTGTGTAATATGCGCAACCTAGGTAACGCAATTGTTTATATAAGCTAATACAATACAGAGTTTGTTTGTTTATCGATACCTAATACAAAAGTGAATAAATAGGTTAACATAAATAGTGAAGCATGAAATCAAAATTGATAATATTACATTAGAGACGGAAACATGTGTCACATCTCTAAGAAAAAAAGGTAGGAATAGGTTTGGTAAATTATTTGATCTAAGGTAGAAAATCATCAGCTATATTATCTTTTAGATATTTTTTTTATTTTCATTTAATAAAATATTTAGTCTAAGGTAGAATATCATCAGCAATATTATCTTTTAGATATTGTTATTTTAATTGAAATTAAGCAAACGCTTATCTTGCTTAAAGTAAGTGCTTTTTGCAGACTTTTACTTCTGTTTCAAGTTCAAAATAAATATTAACTTTTTAAAAAGATATTCAGCTGATAAATAAAATCACTCTTTTCGGCCCGGATTGTAGCGCGCGAGGGGAAGTAATGTAGCAGAAAACCAGAGAACTTGGAGGAAACCCCATGTGGTCGAACTGAAGACCCATACCTTTTCATGTCATATCGGGGGAATCGAACCTCGGCCGCCTTGGTGAAAGTGCACTATCCATTGCACCACCCGATCACTATCAGGTCGAACATCCGATTTTACTTCTAATGCCATTTAAGGATGTGCTTCCTTGTGTGTTATGTATACGTTCACACGTGTTTGTATGTGAAGACATGGTATGTTGGTGTACTTGACCTACTATATGCCGAAGGAACATAGCAATACATATCATCCTGTCAAAAACAGTTGCGCTTAAATGTTAAATGTTAAATAGGGAACAACAATTATAATTTTTTTATTTCTTGTTTTGTCTCGGTCGGGGCGAAGTACCCATTTCCTTAGGAAGGAAGTTAGGAAGGAAAAAGGTTTTTTTTCAGAAAAGAAAGATATGAACCATAGTCGCCTGTTACGAATCATGCAGTGCGGGTGACAGGTATAATTCTTAAGCCATACCTGCAAGATGGATGCATTGGTTTTGATATCTTATAATGATAACCTTTGGTTTGCATTGCATGAAGGGTGTATGATTTAAGATGTAAACGTCGGTGTTCAAACCTTGTTTCCTTTCATTAGATCTATCTTAAAATATTATAATTTCGAACAACCATACTTTTGAACATATGACTTATGCGAACCAATAGAATAATATATCTCGTTCGTATCCATTACCTTTAGCAGAAACAATTGCTTGATAAGCATTATTTTTTTATAAACCCTTCTGCGACAACATATCAGGTACACAACACCATTTAAAAAGCTAGCACCAAGAATCAAGAATCAATGGAAAGTATCCTATAATGGCATTGGAATTTCCTACATTTAAAACGATAAGAAATAATGTGTCTAGTTGGAAAATGCAGGCTATCAAGTATTTTTATCCTAATCTCTTTTGTCTCCTCAGGAATTCTGACCCGGCTAATGACCTCTGCTCCTGATGCTGTGGGATCAGACATGGTCTCTACGACTTCTAGTATTGCCAAGGGAACCAACCTGCACATCTGAAGAAGACGAATTCGGTGTTCTTAAATTTGTTTTTGCTAGGAGGATCATTTTGATCAGTTATAGTTTAGGATATAGTGTCTGTCTGTCTGTCAATCTATACGTGTCGTTGAACTTCGTTTATCGTTTGTTAAGTCGACAAACCTGATAATCAATAAAACAATCATTGAAATTGATGAAAAAAACAAGTTCGTGTTGCAGGCCGACTTTTATTTGATCTCCAGCAGGACATATTGATGTATCGTGCGTTGTGATTCGTCGAGGAAAACCGCAACATAGCAACGCCAATATCGGTTTACACTGCCGACGTCTTCCTGATACAAACACTACGATTGGCTATTATATAGACCATACAATCGTTCTGTGACCATGTGCGAAATATCACCAATACGGATGCTGCAGATTGTTGTACGGAACGCGGAACGCTGTTGAAACACTGTGCAGGATTATAAAATTGATGGACTAAAGGACAGATATTCATTTTATACTTCAAATTATATCAGTGTAGCAGTTATACATGGATTAAAGTCACTGGCGCCATGCAGATACATCGCCAAGGCAACCAAACATGGTCGAATGTTCTCGCCGCTTTACACGTGTTTATCGTAATCGGATCTTGCGCGTGCACGGTAAGTAATGTTTACTTACAACAAATCCTTTTTATTGACATATTATGCTTGTCTCTGTAAGAGCGTAGAGCTCATCCTTACAATCCTAGGTACGGTATGGCGTGTCTGGGATAAGTCTCATCAGGTGCGATACGCCGTGTCTCTTTATTTACAGCGAAAGTATTCCTTAGGCCGTGCCGATACTGCTTTAATGAAAGAAATTAATTAAGCCTTAATTTCATCCCATACAATACACATGTATGGGAATTACAAATAAACATGTGATTTAATAACGATGCTGTACTTAGCTTTATCACTTTACGTGTATAAAGAAAGTAAGGGGATTTAATTATTTAGATGTATATGTATATGTATCATTTAATATTGCAACGAGACAACACATTAAGCACTAGGTTTATCAGGTATGGAATTTCACATACAATTGATGTACCTGAATAAAGATCCTTAAAATGAATGCGTACAACTTCAGGCTTGACTAAGCCTTAACACCCTGATTAATTCGACTATATATATTTCTGAATTCCTCATATTATAACAATGCTTCATTTATGCAAAATAAATGATAAGACATATCAACGGAGATAGGAAAACTCTATTAGCTGGCTTTAATCATTATGAAGCCATGACACCGATAACCTGACTATTCAGCGTCTCTAATGATTAACTTTACAAGTTTCTTACAAACACTTTGCTTTATTGAGTTTCGAACTTCTGTTCCAGGAAACAATCAATTTGAATCCAACTTTATTGCTTTACTTCTTAGAATTTGACACGGACCTAAACATTCCAGCAACTCAATCTATATTTTCAAGTTTTAATTTCGTATTGAAAATTACCAACTAAGACATATTTTTTCCTAAAACCTCATTAAGACTATCAGGCTTGGATGCAGGCGTAATTAATCTTCTCCAGTTGTTGAAAGAAATCCTTAAAGTCGTCATATTTTTAACCATTTTAAAGGAGAAACACACACTTCATCAATGGGCCTTTGAGAAAATCACTGTAATTTTTTTTTTGCAGCAAAAGCAGATCATGGTATCAGTAATGCGTCTTTGCTTCAAAAGAGAACAAATTTCATGAACTTTATCATGTATCTTTTGATATTTGCAGTAATCTTGTTTTAAAAATTTTTGCAGTTATTTTCTTTTGCAAATCAAATATAGTTTTTGAAACACATTTCTGTGAAATATCTTTTGTAAACTAAGTACAGATGCACTAATATCTTAAAGGAGGTTATTAGATACTGTGGCACATATACGCAGATTTGTTTGTCGGTATGTAGTATGGTTCTATGATAACGTATTCAGACAGGAAAACGAGAATATTAAATACAGTTTATGTACACTCTTTGTGTAATGATAACACAGATGGGCCCATGAATAGGCCAAAGAAATATGGATTTATCGATATGTCATTTTGTGCCTGAACTTCTGTATTTCTGTATATAGTGCAAATGTGCAATGCATGGTCATTTTACTTGGGAAAAGCGTAAACAAAATACTGATTATTCCTACTGATATCATTGCTTTCATTTTCATTGTCTATTCCAATCGTTTTATATGCAAATCGGAAACTTCCGTCTTTGTTATCAGATGACCGACTTGCTTCTACTACATATCTGTATTTATGTTTACACTGCCTGTAGTATATGTGTTGTTTTTGAATAGTTCGGTTAACAGATAGCATTTGTCTATTTACTAGTGAATTGTTCGTCTGTCATTAAAATGTCGCGTTTGGCGGCTTATTACGGAAAACGCATCCAGACTGGGAGCTTTGATAATTATACTTTTACATGAGTATTGATTAATATATAATTAAATTATAATCATGTTCAGGGTCAGAAAAAGTAAGTTAATAACCCATGAAAACTGACGTAATAGTCATTGATTTAAGACGATGATATTAAATCACAATAACATGGACCGAGGTGACAACTGAACATGAAGAAAAAACACAATTTAAACAATAAGTGTTCGTTAAAATCAAATGATATAAACATGTATGTCATATTTGCATAAATGCATCTTAATTTCCATTAAATATACTTCAGCGTACGTCATTCTCTATTTTGGTTGTGTTTGTTCAATTTCGTTTTGATAAACATACACCTACCCATAGTCAGTACTTGTTATCTGCCTCATGAAGGCCTCGTGGAGAACTATTGGTAAACAAGTAAGAATGTCAGATACCTTGACATTTTAGCCACTATGGCCCCTGTATTTCGGTTTTAACTTTATAATGGCAATCATAACAATGAACACCGAGACTACCATCGTTACCTGCTGCTAAGCCTGTCCTACGTTTATTTTATAGAATCGTCAGACAAACGTTTCCTTTAATTGAGGATCCTAGAAGTCGCTGAAAAGTTTTTAATATTGTCTTCAAAGTAACTTTTGTAAAATGGAGTAACCATATGGGGCAATTCTTTGTTTTTTGTTTCTTTCTTTTTCATTAAATGCAGTCGAATAATGTTTTCTCGATGTCGACCGGACAACAAAAAAACGTATTATTCGAGTATCCGAGGTAGATTGGTTTCAATACTTCAATACGGGGCTGAAAAAATACTTCGAGTTAAATGGGGTATTCGATTAACACAAGTTCGAGATGACGAGTTTCAATTTTTATTCCGTATTTCGGGTGATATGTGAACATTTAAGTTAAAATGAAACGTATAAAAACGCTTTCACTGCCTTGAATCTGTTGACTTGTATACATTTATTGTTTCGACAACAAACATATTGACAAATGTCATCTTGATTTTTCTGTTTTCATGAGGTTCGTGACATATTGTTTTAATTTCTGTATCCTTTCCTTATGTATAGGTAATTCAATTCATTCCAGGTGTGTTGGCGTTTAGTATGGTTGCTAAATTTAAGCTATAATACTTTCTTACGGCATTCGTGTTATTATGACACTACCGTAATAACGAAATGCCATAGTAATATTTTAAATTATTTTGGTTCTTTTGGCATCAAGTAAAATTAAACACCAAACCACTATTATCACGCCATCATGCGTGCAATGAGTGACATACATTTTAAGCGGCTTACATTGAAGGAATACTATTAAATAACACGGCAAAGAAGCATGAAATTGTATCCGAATGACACGTTTTTCTTTAATTAGGACACCTTGGCCTGCTTGTGACCCGTCTTCGTTCACATGCTAAAACTTCAGCATGTCTTAGGAACCAAATTTGATTAAATTAAAAAAGACATGGGCTAGTAAGAAGATCAAAGTTTGTAAATATTTTGAGACATTTGATTGAAATAAAGAGACATTAGCATGTAAGGAGGTATCCTGGTAAATACTTGTAAGTGTGTTGGGCGTCGACTGAAAATGACCTAAACCATGACTCAAACGAAATATGTACAAATCAAAAATACAATTATACTTTGAAAGACTATGAAAGCCATAGTTCTTTTCTGCTGATAAAAAACATCTGACCATAAAGAACAACGTTTTTTATGATGACCTTTTCTGTTGAAGGCAAAAGTGTCATGAAAACATAGATTATTTAACTTACTGATACATGTATCATGAACATGACTTACATTATTTTGCACTGTAAGGTATGTGCATTTTTGAAACGTCTCATTCCTTCCATTTTAGATAGACACAATAATGCATATTTATATTTCTAAATTAAGCATCATGCTTTTTTAACCACCACATGATATTGTGGAAGGATAACCTAAGTCCAATACGAAACACATAACTGCCCAACTTTGTAATTTGAACTAAAAAAAGTAAAATTTTGAATTCATTCATGATAACAACATGACATTAGCTCGTAATAGAACAGCTTGCATAAGGAAAAGCATCGATTCATGAGAATATAGCTTATGCAGAGACATTAAATCATGGCATAAAACACATTGAATGCAACATAAATAGATGACAGTACAGTCAAATTTCACATGTGTGCTCACCCATGGTGGGACTGCCTAATAAGCGTATTACATTGACTCGTGGTAATAGTATTTACTCGTGTCATATGTTATACAACAGTATTGACTCATGACAGTGCAGCCTGATTACAATATAGTATTAACTCATGGCAGTACGACATTCTTATACAATAGTACTAAATCATGGCATTACGACAAAGTGATACAATATTATTAACCCATGACAGTACGACATGGTTATACAATAGCATTAATCATGTCAGTAAGACATGGTTATACAATAGTATTAACTCATGACAGTACGACATGGTTATACAATAGTATTAACTCATGACAGTACGACATGGTTATACAATAGTATTAACCCATGGCAGTACGACATGGTTATACAAAAGTATTAATCATGGCAGTACGACATGGTTATACAATATTATAAACTCATGGCAGTACGACATGGTTATACAATAGTACTAACTCATGACAGTACGACATGGTTATAAAATAGTATAAACTCATGGCAGTACGACTTTGTTATACAATTGATTAATCATGGCAGTACGACATGGTTATACAATAGTATTAATCATGTCAGTACGACATGGTTATACAATAGTATTTACTCATGACATTACGACATGGTTATACAAGAGTATTATTAATGTCAGTACGGCATGGTAATATAATAGCATTATTCATGTCAGTACGACATATTTATACAATATTATTAACTCATGGCAGTACGACATGGTTATACAATAGTATTAACCTATGGCAGTACGACATGGTTATACAATAGTATTAATCATGGCAATGCGACATGGTTATACAGTAGTATTAATCATGACAGTACGACATGGTTATACAATAGTATTACCTCATTGCAGTACGACATGGTTATACAATAGTATTAACTCAGGGCAGTACGACATGGTTATACAATAGTATTAACTCATGGCAGTACGACATGGTTATACAATAGTAATAACTCATGACAGTACGACATGGTTATACAATGGTATTAATCATGACAGTACGACATGGTTATACAATAGTATTAATCATGACAGTACGACATGGTTATACAATAGTATTAACTCATGGCAGTACGACATGGTTATACAATGGTATTAACTCATGACAGTACGACATGGTTATACAGTAGTATTAATCATGGCAGTACGACATGGTTATACAATAGTATTAATCATGACAGTACGACATGGTTATACAATAGTATTAACTCATGGCAGTACGACATGGTTATACAATAGTATTAACTCATGGCAGTACGACATGGTTATAAAATAGTATTAAGTCATGGCAGTACGACATGGTTATACAATAGTATTAATCATGACAGTACGACATGGTTATACAATGGTATTAACTCATGACAGTACGACATGGTTATACAATAATATTAAGATATATTATATAAACTTTATTTATTTTACAACAATTATAAAACAAGTTATACAACTTATATTAATCACTCTTGTTGGCCCGGATATTAGCGCGCGAGGGGTCTTATTGTGGGAGGAAACCGGAGTACCCGGAGAAAACCCACGTAGTCGGGCAGGTGACCCCATACCTTTTCACGTCCGGACGGGAATCGAACCCCGGCCGCCTTGGTGAAAGGCAACAATAGTATTAATCATGGCAGTACGACATGGTTATACAATAGTATTAATCATGGCAGTACGACATGGTTATACAATAGTATTAAATCATGGCAGTACGACATGGTTATACAATAGTATTAACTCATGGCAGTACGACATGGTTATACAATGGTATTAATCATGGCAGTACGACATGGTTATACAATAGTATTAATCATGGCAGTACGACATGGTTATACAATAGTATTAACTCATGACAGTACGACATGGTTATACAATAGTATTAACTCATGGCAGTACGACATGGTTATACAATAGTATAAACTCATGACAGTACGACATGGTTATACAATAGTATTAACTCATGACAGTACGACATGGTTATACAATAGTACTAACTCATGGCAGTACGACATGGTTATACAATAGTATAAACTCATGACAGTACGACATGGTTATACAATAGTATTAACTCATGACAGTACGACATGGTTATACAATAGTATAAACTCATGACAGTACGACATGGTTATACAATGGTATTAATCATGACAGTACGACATGGTTATACAATAGTACTAAATCATGGCATTACGACATTATCATACCCTGTTATAGGATCGACCAAAAGGAGTACGGCATTGTTATACAATCGTATCGACTCATGGCAGAACGACAAGGCTGTACAAGTTATTAACTCATGATAGGCGGCATGGCAATAATATTATTCCATGAACGTATGCCATGGTTATACAAGTGTATTGACGCATGGCCTACGACATGCTTATTCACAGACCTGACTGATGACAGAACAACCTGATTACAAAATTGTATTGAATGAAAGGCGACCAGCCAGATTAGTGACCTTAGCTGTTAGTAGGACGTTAAAAATAAAACTAAACCGAACCAAACTGGAATATCGACTATTAACAAAATAGTCAGGTAACACATAGATAATGATATATCAAACTGTCTGTATGTCAGAATTGAAGTAAAAATTCCAAATATCAAAAATAAATAATCGGATATTTTTTGGGGTCAAATGGATGGACGTATGCTAAAATGACTGAAACTGAAATTTCTGAAAAAATAAAATCGAAAATGCTGCATAACATCGGAACATTCTGGAAAATACATTGTGTTTTTAGTTGTATAACCTTGATAATCAAATACACAGTAATTGTTTTGAAGCCTTGTGTCAAATACATGGTTTCCGTGTTCTCGTCTGTTGGTTAGTACATTGTAATTTAGATAATGTTTTCGGCTTTGGTTATTTGTCATCTTCTGTGTATGATATGGTTCCAATTTAGAACGACTTTCGGAATCAACGGAAGTCACGTCCGAGTCGCCGTGTATTTGACAGCTTGACAACTGATTACTGCACTCGTTTTCCAAAAATCAATATCATTTTAACGAAATAATAACGCTAATTTAAAACATCATGACAGAACAGGCTGATTATATAATAGCGTTAACTAGTGTCAGAATGGGACAGATTGACGAGAAAATTGACTGAACGGACTGCCTTAACACACGTGAATGTTTGCATATACTGAACATATGTATGCCCCCGCCATGAAATGGAGGGGGGGGGGGGGGCATATCGTGTTACCCTTATCCGTCGCGTCCTGTCCAGTCGTTTCACGTCCCGTCCCATGGTAATGTAACCAACTTATTTAAATAACTACTGATCCGATTGTCTTCAAACTTCGCATACGTAATAAGCATGGAGAACTTATTTCATATGGGGTGGGGCATTTATTTTTCACATACATTTCTAGTCATAGTCTGAACTGATATCCACAACAATATAATATATAGTACATATTAATACGAGCGTAAATAAATATAGAATAAAAGAAGAAAGTAGAAGTGTGTCACACTGCTAACTGACAATTCTTCAAGGCAAACAGTTGTTAGCTGGAATCGGTCAATGTCAGTTTCGCTTGTTGATCTAATCAGAAACTTACCACAACAATAGTGTTTAATTGTTATATATATAAGATGATGAACACGTATTCATCAAATCACATATGCTGGTAGGTTTGAAATGTGTACTGAAAAAATAGGAATATTGCAATCGGTAGGGATTTTTGTGATCTCACTGTAAGCATAGTGCTATTTTTATCAAAAATAATATTAATGTTTCTGGTTTCATTGCGCTGCATCAGGTAAGTTCACGTAAAAACCGGCACCAAGTGTGACCCCGTTGGCACCATGCCCAATTTTTTTCTTACTGGACCTATCAAAACACCGCTTACAACTTGGAATGAGGAAAATTGCCAGCTGTGCATTATGACAAGTGCTGGTTACCTTATGGTGGTTAACTTGCTTCAATTTACTGCTCAGAACTATCAAACGATATGTTTCCTATAACGGGGGAACTTTCATCTGACGACAAAAACCGCGTATAATTCCAAAAGTGTCTTTGAAGAAAGTGGACAGACTATACAGGTTAGCAATTGCATCATTTTGATCGTTGGAGCATTGTGTCAAAGGACAAACGACGTGTCTGAAGCGTCTCCAAATCGCAACTTAGGCTAAACGATTGGTATAAAGTATAGGAAAACCATAGTCATCTCTGACAGTAACAGAGATAAAGTATAACTGACATAGAGTGGTGTTGATGTTTTATCATCTAGATAATTGGTGACAATGTAACTTTGCATTTCCCTTACTACAAATCATTTTAGATTTGTCTAGACTTCCTAGTGGTAAAAGTATCCGCACCAAGTATTGTCAGTCTGGTAGTGGTTTTGCGTCCATAAGCAAAAAGAGAAAATCTAACAGGTTTGTTCAGTACACCAAATCTATTTCACGAGTTTGACTTATATTTTGACATTGTTCGCAATATCAACCACACCCGTGAAATATATCATACAATTATGGATTTCTTACTAGGTTAATGTATTGTGATATTGTCCAGAAGGAAATATATTGATCTGGGCTTCCATAACTGTTTAATTGTATAGCGAGTAAAGATTAGAGATGACGACGTGAATTTCAAGCTCAATACATACATCTTGCTATGCTTCTCCACATGTACAGGATCCAATGTATTTTCACGATATATTTTAACAAGTTTTCTGTTATTAACTGGTTCGCCAGTCGATATCACTATTTATCAAAAGTCACGTGTAAGCGGTTTATCCAATGACAGCAGTCATAAAAACACATTATATAATATTGGTATTACTGAAGATACTGTTGCATATCATCTTTTTGTTTACTTAAATTATGTCCTCTCACCTCTCAAAAGAAGACTGACAAATTCGATTCAACAGTGACCACTCATTAGTCAATACGATAAGCCAAATTGAGCTGACCTTTTCCTCACCGAAACTTTAGGTTTAGCTATTAGATTTAAATCATTTAAGGGCGTCCTCGCAGTGTATGCAATGCAATGTAATGCATTTCGTGTAAACCTCCTTGCGATAGTCAGAATATTTTGTTGACTGAAAGTGCTACAGCGTTGCAGTATACTGCCGAGCCTTAAGGGTTATTGAGATTCATAACAAGATCTCTTCGCCTTTTGCATACATGACGTCATATTGCTGATAAATACGTTGCAAACAAACAACGATCTCACTAGTACTGTAATAAGATAATCCTGTTAATTACAGGGACAAATGGAAATGAGATTATATCGTTATGTTTAACATTGTTTTCAGACGCGTGTAGTGATGCTATATATATGGAATACAAAGGGGCTATTGCGAATTGGGTAAAATGATATGCATCTATTTTCATTGGTTAATTTATACAATGTGCATGGCTAAATACATTACATATCAACAAGATAAGTAGCCAACAATGACAAATTCAATTTAGACCGTAACATATGGTTATCATGTATGTTTGAACAGAGTGAACAAGAAAACACAGAACGTCAAAACGTCTGTTTTCAAGGACACTATCTAATCTTTTATTTTCGCTTGCATTGAAATCCGTGTATTTTTTCCTTTTTTTACTAATAATTGTTGTTTACCCGTATCGTATTAAATGTTATGTTTTCTGGTTAAACATCATCAATGTTTTCTTGCTGAATTGATTTCGCAGTTTCCTAAATAATAGAGGCTTCTGGCTATCTAGAACAAAAGCAATTACTAGGAAAAAAGGAACACTTGCTCAAATCAAGTTTGTTAATGCCGAAAACCACATTAAACAAGACACTGCACTATATTTGTCCAGTCCGCCTATACTAGTCCTATCATCAACACAGTAATTAAGTCAAGAGAGAGACAGACGAATGTTTAAGAGTTACGAATTATGTAGGATTTATTAAAAAGGAAGCAATGTTATGAATCATGTTCAATTGATTCGTTTTTCTAGGGCTTGCTCTAAATATCGAGATTTTCTTTATAAATGTCGACCGCTGAAAAACAAAATTGCTACAAAGTGATTTGAGAGATGCAGGTTGATGAGAACCAACTGCGACATGTAAACACCATATCTTGGAGAATCATGGATGTTACTATCGAATATTAAAGGGGTCGGCTTGCACTTGTATGAAAACATTAGTGCGAGGAATGGACAGAAATTATATCTATTCCCGTATAACTTAAGCTGTGCGTTCTTGGGATGCTTAGTAAAATAAAATATTGACGTGTACATGTACAAACAGTTCGGTAGATTGTCACAAACCGACATGACCCATGACTATCTTTATATCAATGGGTCATTGTCTTCAACGTGATAACACTATGTCAAGGCCATAGCATAACATAAGTTGTCAGGAGATAGATCGTTCATTGCGGTATTCAGGGTCGTATAAAGGCATAGTCTTAAAGGAACCCTGTAAAAGGCAAATTGAAAAGAAGGCAGAAGAAAGACATATACAAATATAGGACTCCGTAATAGCATTGGTGTCAACCGATCAATTTTGATACAAAACAATATTCGTTCAACCTATTTCATCCATATGGCATGGCGCAAATGATAATAATAAATCATTTGAGCGTCTGACGCAGGGACGTTCTCTGTGTTATTTAAAGCGGAGCGGCAACACTCTCATTAAACAAGCTTGATCTATGACGTCAAAATTAAATTCCGTGCTACGTCTCGAGAAATATTGCTTTCATACTTTTATGAAAGAAGCATTCTGCTGGTAATGGGTATATAGTGGTTGCAGCTCAAATGTAAATATATTGATATAATATAGAATGGGAGATAACATTTCCCAAAAGAATCAATTTGAGATACATGAACTTTTTGTCAAAAATCACGCCCTCTTCATTCATCTTGAGCGAACATCCGTGGCTTATAAAACGCAGTTCATGTTCCTGAAAATGGACTTTTCATGTCCTTGTATACAACCTATGAGTAAAAAGTGCGTATGCACTAACATAAGACGTTAGACTAAATAGTGGGTCGGTGTTTCCAACAATGGTTGCACGTGGATTGCATAATGGTTTTCAAATTCTATTGATTAATGACCTATATTTAATGCCGAGAGTCTAGTGATAATGTTTTTATATTTTCTCCTCGAGACTTGTATCATTTAATGATTGTTATATCCGTATTTCGAGATTTTGATAGACCTTAAATACGATTGCTGCAGTGAAATAATGGAATGGTATACGCACGAATAGAGTTTTGTTTATTGGATTCCGCTATAAAGCTTTAACCATAGTGTACATCCCAATCCACGCATCATACTTGCGCACCGTGATTGAAAGCTCTATCAAATGGACGCGATGTCGATAAATTGTCACAGATATGTACTATCATTATTTAAAGCCATGCACCAAAGAGAATGGTTTTACCTCCATTCAGATTCCGTTTAGCGGAAAACATATAAATCAATAAAACTCCATTCAATGGATGTCTTTAGTGATTGATCTAGCCGATAAGAATACACATCTGTTTGCATAAGAACCTGTAGTTCCTAACGAATATCCCACATAGGAATGTATGTTCATTTTCTGCCAGGTAATGTATAATACAGATAATGATTTCGGTGTTTCATATTCAGGATGACAATTATTTTAAAAGTACCCAAAATATTGCATTGATTTGAAAAAATATATCAAAACCAACTTGATACATATCATATATTACAAATGATATTTATACCGTGCTATTTAGCTTTTTTCGCTTATCCCATGTGTTAAATAATTTAAATGAGTTAGGAAGTATGTGAGACTAATGCTTTGTTAAGGTGTGTTTCTTACAAAGAAACTAGAATATGGTTAACATTTTTTTTTATGGTTCCTGCATCTCTTGATCGAGGGTTTGAGACCTACTTGAAACAATCGCTAGGTATTGACCGTCGATAGGTGTATTGTAGGAAGGTACTTCGGTGTTCCTACATCACCTAAATCTGGCAGATTCTAAAATTACCATAACTAATTACAACATTACAACCAAACAAACCAAACTAAACGAAAGTATGAGTCAACATCATACTCAACATCATACTCCTTACATTTCAAGGGTGCAAAACCTACAGGAGTTCCATGGGGAAAACATGAAATATTTACTCCAAATATAGCAAACAGTATCTTATAATGGTAGTTACATGTACTTCTCTCTGCTTGACGCTAAGTATTATTAGAGTGGAACGAATGGTTCAAAAGTTGTCAGTATAATGTGACCGGTTGGGTTGTTCTGCTAGGGACCTTTGGTAGTATTCTTCAGTGTGATAGCATAATTAATTCAGCATCAGTTTGCACTATTGCGAGGGTGTTTTCACGAGCTTACAATAAGGTACACTCACATCGCATACACTGGGAGACCGTCATTAGTTGTTAAAAAGACATTAAACAATATAAACCAATCTCATAATTGAAAAAAAAAGTCAGGAGTTTACTGAAACTTTAACAAAAGCATAACCATCAATGTGAACTCAAAATCAATTAAACTAGGGACGAAAAATGAAGAAAGGAAATATTTACATGGTGACCCTTGTATAAGTACAAAAGAATAAGATAATGTGTTCCGGAAGAGTAAGCGTCTCCTGTTTCATAGACGACACCCGCCATGAAAACTCTGGTCACATCCAAGTAAGTACTCAAATTAAGAACCGAGTCATCACCCTCAAGCACAACTAGTAAGCATATTAATAAGCATACTCAAAAAAGCCCATCTTTATATCAAACAATGATACAACATAGTTTGCAATGAGACGACAAAGATAGCGACCATAACACTTGCTCGTACATTAAAGTCTCATAAACCTGCATCTCTCGAAACCCATTGTATTAAGTTTGTTTGTAAGCTGTCGACTTATATCACAAAAAGCTCGATATCAAGAGCACACCTACATATTGAATAACGAATCAACAGCAACATGTAAACAACATAGGTATGAGAAGCGGAGATGTCAAGAAATGGAAAGTTCACGACTGGAAAATTGAAATCGTCACGTTTTTCATATAGCTTAGTAAACACTACTTTTCACGTTGATTGAGCACAATCCTATTAACAAACATAATGCTAATGAAACCAATTACATAGCAATAGCTGGAATTAATGACAAAAATTACATTTGAAAATTCAAGCTGTGTTTAGGATTTAGATTCAATGATTTTATGAAAATTTAAATTAGAAACAAAACTAAAAAGTGTTTGCCTCGAGACAAAAAACAAAATCAGTGCTGGTTTTGGCAGGACTTATCATTTAGTTTGTTCTGAGATTATTTTTTTCTTATTCAATTAAAGAAAATGTTTTATCTGGTCTTGTGTTTCAATGGTGCATATGCTCAATGGTGCATATGCAATTGCTCACGTTATAAATATAAAGTGTCACATGTTAGCTCTATGGGTCCGTTCTTATCCAAATTCCTCTCCTTTGCTTAATTAAACATTACTGGAATTAATTTACTCACGAAAATATAATTAAAGCATGGGTTGCATAGTACTAATCAATATAGCAACGTAAGTTGCTAACGACTACGAAGAGTAAGCAAATAAGCAAATTCAAACTGACATAATTGATTATTTGTCCTATGTTTGTGCAATCGAAATTACAATTCTGTTGACGGAGAAATAGTTTTTTTTTAAATCAACTTGTAAAGGCGAAGACCAATCTTTTCCCTTTGAGCTATAAATAGTACATGCGAGGAGTGATTACCTCATTATCTTTTACTTCCGTGAAGCTTTAAAATTAAGACAACCTACGCCACAAATTAACTTTTAACACATTAAGGTTTCTTACACCAAGGTCAACAACAAACTCTAGTAATCAGTTCGATAATGAATGTCTCTTTCGTGTAACGCAATAGCATACGGATGTTGAATTAACCTAACATAACAAAATGGCCTCCGGGTTTGTGTAGTGACTCCATGCGTATAGAAGTACATGTACAAACTAAAGGTATTAAAACCTTTTTAGACTCTTGATATATAGGACGGATTTGATTAACTTAAGGATGTACACTTCTGAGGTTTCAGTCACGTTCAAGTCTCGTTTCTGTCTCATTTAAAGATTTTTTGTTATATTGAAGAAATTATTATCAATTTTAATAGCAAATATGCATCTGAAAATTGTGTCCAAAATGTAAGTGTCTGTTGCTTGCAGAACATTTTTTACATGAATTTTTAAAAATTATCAATTTGGCGGCCATTTTGAATATGCATATTTCTGTCTATTTTTTGCACTTCGCAAAAGGCCAAAATTTCACCTTTTTGATGCTATATCGCTCTCTTTAAAACATCAGTGTTTAGCCAATTTTAATTATAGCAAGCTCATTTTTGCGGTACAACTTTATAATTTTCAATTTTTTTAGAAATATTATGCTATAAAGTGGATAATTGTACAATTTTAGTATTTTTTGTCATAAATATAGTGTAACTGGAGCAGTTTTTATTTTTTAACCAAAAACTGTAAAAAAAATAACACACATAATACAGGAACAAAAAATTAAGCACACTAACCCCCCATTTTTATGACGGTTTTAGAAAGAGAAACCCATTTTCTTTTCATACGCTAAATATTAAAAAAAGTTTGATATCAGAACTTTTTTTATTAAGCGCTTCATCTGCAAAAAATGGTGAAAAAATGATAATTTTCTCATTTAAAAATAAGGGGTAGGGGTAACTCAAATTGCTTTCCTGAGTAAAAATATAAAGTTAGAGAAATTTAACTTCCATATACCTTAAAAGAAAACACCAATTTTGTCATTTCTGCAAACTTTCATACATTTCGGATCACAAATTCGGAAGATGTTGTATGAAGATGTCCCGCAATTGGTCAAAACTACAAAATTCACTTAAAATTGCTTATTATGTCATATTGGTATGTTTGACCGATCATAGCACAAAAATGAGCACACTGACATGTCATTGTCTTTGTATTTTCTGTCATGCCTGGAACTCCCTTATCCAAAAATGTATATGAGAAAAAAAGTTTGATACAGGAAAATTTTGACTTCTCAGAGGTGTTCATCCTTAAACTGATGTTTGGTCCTGTTTGGTGGTAAGAGTTAGAAAGAACAACCCTCGATTTTTATACAGAACAGTAACACATAACACACAAATAATGTTGTCGTACGAGAAATAAATGTTTTGTCCTTCCAGGGCTTATTATTTTCAAAAGTACAGCAGTTGCTGATTATTATCAAATGTTATGTATTCCTCTTATTCTAACCGTTTTTGTCAAGTTAAAGAATTTGATCATACAATGCATAAACCGATGACGTCATACACGACATTTGTAGGCGATGAATTCGATATTATTCAATCTTCTGAAAAGTTGAATTTGCTTAAAGACAAACTACTGCACAACGCTGAGTTTTGTGTACAACCATTTTTTGTCGTCATAACTAAATCATATATAAAGTGATTTCTGTGTTTTGAAATGAAATTATGAATCTAATGGATTTATGCAAAGTGCACACATTATTTTCGGAATGTACTGTTTAACCTACCACCGAAATATAGTAATGAAGTGTCACTACTCGAAAGAGACAATTGTGAATGCGAACGTTACTGTAAATCTCGCGGACGAAAAGGACGACCTAAACAGTCGCCTTCAAAACAAAGGAACTTAACAAATACATGATATTATATAACCAACGATAATAATACCAGTAAACGACTCCCTGATATTATATAAGTAAGGTGTATATCCTGCGAAATCCCACGTACGGTCAGGATATTGATATAGGTTTGTCTGGGAATAATGATAATCCAATAGCAAACTACCAGACGCAAGACATTTATCTTGTTTCAAATTTGTCACCTTTGAAAGCATATTTTATTCGGCTTCACGCGTGGGTTTTATTGGGATGTCATCCACATTGATATTATAGGGGGAAATTGCAAATAAGACGTTTCATACTTTCGTTTATGCCATATAATGGTCACGTCTACGGTAAGATAATATGGCACTTTGTTACCGCAGTGACATGTCGATTTAGCTATCTCCTATGCCCAGACAAGGCATCACCAGTATATCATATATATATATATATATATAGGATATCGTCCATTGATGGATCATGTGATTTGTTATTATTCGTCTGAATGTTTATCTCAAAGAAACTAATACGAGCTGGAAAACCCTCCAGTGGGATTTCTTCAAACTTTATTTATTGATTGAATGATGCATGTCCCCCTGCAGGAAATAAACTAGGATTTGTTTGTGTGTGTCTTATTTCCCTGCAACGACAAAAGGTCACATTGAAACGGATGACCTCCACGCAAAAGTATAATGGTTGAAAGTAAGGCTATAGCGTCCAAGTGTCGCAATGGGAATATCATATCACTCTGGTTTCTTCAGAATAAACTTTGAGGACGACACCGCAGTGAAGCAGCATAGGATTCTATTTAATATCTCAAAGTCCTATAAACAGCCTTTGTAAATTTAAGACGTGTCTATGCTCGTGTTGTATTCACTCGCACGTTTGTTTGTGTTCGGGAGACAGGGTATGCTGGTGTACTTGCCTTTTGTGATAGTTTGGATCTGATGCAAATTTTAGAGTGTTATCTTACTGAAATACTAAGCCGAGGGCCTTCAACGCAGCATCCTGCCCAATAACAATATATTGAAAACTATTGAATCATGTGTTGACGTTACTCTTTAATGTTTACTAGTAAAAGTCAATATTTTCGCGTGGGAAATTTTCCCTTTGTAGTCATGCTATTTTGCATTATGTACTAAAATGATATTAAACACTGTAGAGTTAGAGTATTGTTGAATATATTACATGTGTGGAGATTTAATACCAGCGAATCAGAGAAAAATTCTACAACGCTAAAAATTCAACTATTACAGTAGATGGTTAATGGGTTCTCATTGGTGGCCTTTTACGATAGGTTACTTAATACAGCAAATGTTTGTCAATGCAACTTTTATAGTGAAGAGGAAAAGATTGACAAGATTGATATAAAATAATTCAGTGTTAAATACATTTGTATAAAGAATATCATGTTGTTGCCCTGTACATGTAGTCAAAGCATCTGCAGGCGGCCTGCAAACACGCGTATCTGTCAACAAACATAAATGTATAAAACTTTCAAAAAGAAAATTGTGACTTCAATGAAGCAAAAGCAAGTTCATTCTTAGGATTTGGTTTTAAAGATTCCTTCCATCATGATGTATTGAATGACAAAACGGTATATTAATCATATCATACACTGCAATCCCATAATTTGAATCAGATATTGAAAGCAAAAAAAACTATGACTGCATTATTTAAATGCCGACATGGCATAACCGTCGATTGCATGGCAGACCAATTCATTTTGCAGCGAGAGTTGCACTCAGTGTTATCAACCGAAATCCCAAAGCCATGGGAGACATCGGACAAACACAAATAAATCTATTTTCACCGAAAGACAACAGCATACTTCTTCAAAATCGACAAATGGGTTTATAAATGATGCAAATCCATTCCCTTGAAGTTAAACAAATATTGATGAATTTTCGTCACCGTTACATTCCAGAAATGTTTCGTTACCGTAACATTTCTGGAATGTGTCTTAAAAACGGAAGAAGTCCTGCAGCATGAAACAATGATAGATGATTACCAGACCCGGTAACGGCGTCCATCGAGTTATTGTAAAAGCCAATATTTTCGCGGGTTGAATTTTTCGCTTAGTCAGCCTCCAAACTGTTCGCAATATGGAAGTTTTCGCGCTGCAGTCATGCTGTTTTGCATTATGTACATACAATTCTGTTACACACTGCAAAGTTTGAGTTTTGTTGAATATATTTGCTTGGATTTATTGCCATCGAAATTAGAGAAAACTTCCACACCGCGAAAAAATACCACTTTTACAGTATGCGCTACATCTGCGGATATGACCGTAGCCTCTATGTTCTTTTGGGGAAATCTTTCTCTGTAGCTATGGTATTTACCTAACCTTTTTATAGCTGACACCATGCAAGTTAAAAGCCTTCACTAGCTATATTCAAAATAAATCTTTTTAAAAGTACTTTTTCTAGTGTCGAGATCTTCTCCATCTCGTCCAACCATCGTTCTAAGTCCTTGGGTATCAATTCGATGCACCTTGCGACTGGATGGCCACCGATATTAAACATATATGACGCACTCCATGAAAGACTTTACGCAAATCGTTAAGTCTTAAGTTTACACTGCCAGGCGTATTGCTTGTACCTATGGCACATTCTCAAAAATATATCCAAAATGAGAAAGATATTACTGAAAATGCTACTACAAATCGAATATGTGGTTTTTCAATTGCAAACACTTACACACCCACACACCGAAATATTTTCTGAACTACTCGTGGTAGAGGGAAGGAGAGTGAAGGGAGGAGGGGATAGACATTTTAATTATATTCTACTACTGTATTTTGAAATATCCTTAAATTAATTATATGTATGCACTATGAACTATTTTATTCCACTTATCTGAAAAATCGTGATAGTGTTCTACATTCCCACCGCGTTATCTCGAAGTTAGCAGGACGGAGTTATCCGAGTATTTGCGTCCAAATCTTCGAATGATTGGTGTGGATTTTTGCTAGGACTAACGAAATACTTCGAACTAGGCGGTGTCTTCCACTTATACGAGTTCGGAATAACGAAGCTATTGTAGTAGAGTCATTAACTGTCAAAAGGACGTTAAACATTTGATGTAAAATCATATAAATCGAAGTATATTTCTATTTTTGTTGAAAAAGTCTTCTTCTGTTGATGCTAATGTCGCATAAAGGCTAACACGATCATACTGTGGCCTCCCAAATACACACGAAATCGAAAACACGCATAAACATCGCATATACCGGGAGACCGTCTTTAAATTACCATGATCGTTTAAACAATCAAACTGAGCCAAACCAAACACTCTTTTCGGAGTGAAACCTTTTTTGTGACAGCCAGAGTCTATTGTTATATTTTGAAGTTCACTATCTTCTTAACATTCCAGTACCTGAAATACCTGTCTCCTCTGTGAATCTGTGCATGTTTCTTAATGACAATGCACTTGCTTTACACTGGCATTGCACTTTGCCGAGCCTACTTGGCAAAGGCAGAATAAGTCTCGCCTGCTTCTGGTGACATGTGCACGCCATCGTTCCTTCACGTCTAAAATGCCTTGTCTAAGGGATAAAGATTTTCTGGTTTACGCGTGCTTTTGGTAGCTGAGTTGTCTAAAATTCTTCGGTCATCATCCTATTATTTTTTCGAGCGAATTTTTGATTTTGTGATTTGTGAGTGATTTAAGGCGTATTTTTTCTGCATCATTTTCATGATATGACTGGCATATTGAACTCCCTTGACAAGTACAGAAGATAAAACAGAAGATTTTATGGCTATGAAACATAAAATCCCGATAATTCATCGTATTTTTGCCTTCAATGATTGATCCTCAATGTCTAGAGCAGACAATGCTGAAATATTATAAAATCATTATATACTTTCAGCGAGTGAAGTTAGCGTGTGTGGTATGACGATCACGTGTCAATCTCAAACCTGTTCACCTGACTTTAAATACATCCTCAGAAAAAAATACTTCAATCTTCAGATCGGCATCAGGTTGGCTTTTGTCAGCTGCCACGTTTTCAACGACATATGACAATTACAAAACGTACAAGTAAGCATGGGTGGTAAATAAAAGTTTCTTTATTAAAAAATACACTATATCATAATTCCACGCTACAGTTTTAGGCTTTGGCATGAAATGACCTCCATTATTTGACTAGAAACAAATTTTATCAAAGTTGACCATTTCGGCTAGAAAATCTTAGCTAAGAAATCAGTTACATTCATCATTAAACAAGTTTGCTATTGCTGTAGCTGAAGAGTTTTATAGTGCTGGCCCCCGAGATGATGAAACAATCTTAGACGTAATTTGTGCTTAGCCAATCAGGTATGACGTTACTTTTTCTAACGTTATTTGTGATTGGCTAAGTCTAAACTTAGGACAAATTTAGACTTGAAATTGTTTCATGATCCTGGGGCCAAGTCACTGTGTTACTTTGTCCGTAAACAAGAGTTACCTCCCCTCTTCGCATGCATTTTTAACGAAACAGACTATAACTGAATTGTGAATTAAGACTTTAACCAAAGAGATTATTACTGACATAAGAAACAGGGATATGTCATTTCATTAAATTTCCTCTGAATAACAACGTGAAAACACGGTCAGTGTTGATTTCACAATAAAATTTCGTGTTCGTGTACACGTATTTATGTCTGTTAAACGTCAAACTGTTTAACTCCTTGCGTTTACCAGCGATACATATTACACACATCAATCGAAATGATAAGACTGAAACGGCTTAAGTGTTGCTATAGTTTAACGAATGCGAATTAATATTCATGCATTCATGAATTGAATAGTTAATTACACTCTCTGTCAAGTCTGTAGCCTTTACTCGATGCTCAGAATGTTATTTCAATGAAGCTATTCTCCAATAATTTATATTAAACAACACTTTATGAGCAGAATTAACTGTGTTTTATTTTATTTATTTCCTCTCACACTTTGTCTGCAAACTAAACCAGGGAATATTGAACTCTCAACGACTTGCTACGGAGAAGCGCGTCTGCTTTTCTGCATTTGTAGCCATGTTGTATTATAATTTTGCCATAACCGCAAGACAGTGGTGATAATGAACTGACTTATCAAACAGCTAAAGTACTGGTACCTGTAAACCAAGATGAAACCATAGCTGACCTCATGTCTGCATTTGGACATGCTTCTTTTAAACCATCGTAACCCTTGGCATTCATGTTCATATGACCTCCGACGGGGACCATTCATTGCATACCAAACGAAACCGTTTACGTGCGGTTTCAATTATTTCGCCTTATTGGCAAAGCAACCTGTTCTCTTTGACACATTTGGGAGCTCTTTCTTTTTACCGTTCTTCGTGTTTTGTTCTAATGTGTTGGTGAAAGGTCAGCCAAGGTCATTTAGCCAGTCGTGCGAACTACTTTACAGGGTAAAATGTCACAGACTTACAATATTAAATTGTCCTTATAGACGTATGTCGTCATTCTGATGCTGTTTATTACGTCCCTCTGGAGGTGTCATCGCCGTTCGGACATCGTCATCATACGATCTTATGATCTCCCCTGTCTGATTTGTCAGACATTGAACGACATTATATTCGTTATATCACGCCTGTCGTGGCGGGGTCAAAATCTTTAACATTTAATTAAAGCAATGAATCTGAAAACATGTTCTTCAGTGGCGCCATTGTCTGAAATCAACGTCTTCCACAAATACTAAATGATAGTTTTTTATAGAGGTGTTGTAACGCCCTGCATAAAGGGATTAGCTACAATACACACCGGATGCACGGAGCTTCAGACACCTAGCGGTAATCTCCGTAATTACTTTAAATAAGGGGGACAACTTTTTCAGCATCTGGTACTTCGTTCAAAAACCTGCGAGACATTTGGGTAAATACGGACTACCGGAGCACTTTTACATGAATCTTACATAAATATCATATATGATTAAATCTAACTCCGTTCATGTAAAACGTTTTTAAAAGAACACAATACAATCATGCAGAAAACCCATATAAGGAAGTCAAAATGACCATATTAGGAAGACTGGTTTACCATTACGCCCTCTGGTGAGTAAAAAACCAATCCAATATGGCTGACGTATAAACGTTCACTTCAACCACAGATTCGTCCGTAATTTCCTCCATTTTTCAGGTAGGTACAGAGAACATACGGGCAGTTGTCAGTATTACATAACTGTATTTACAGTTAAGCGTTACCTTGGTCTGCCAATCAGTTTACTAGAAGATAAAAATGGAAATTTTGTAAATGTTTAATGGCCCATTATAATAACTTTGGGCAAAACTTGAAGCGAAAATCAAGCCTAATAACTTATTACATTTATAGGTTTAGTTAAGATTAACTGATATCAGCAATATTCAAGAGGAGTTCTTACGCAGTTACCGGTACATCAGCAGTTGAAACTTGGTATTTGTAAACACGTGTCAATTTTAAACTGTCTTCTAACTTCGATTTGTTGTTGAAGTGGACCCTACCTGAATTATTTTCAATTGTTTGGATTTTTTTTGTCAAGAGTTTTTTGTGAGTTACCGCCCAGGTTTACTTCGTTTCAGGCTTATTTTTATATGGTTATCAACTTGATTTTTTTCCCAGATTTTTTCAGAATCACGAAAAAATTCTTGAAGTTACGTATATTGCGCCTTTAATGGTGGTCACTTATGCGTTCCCAAAATGAGAACACAAGCCAATTCCCCAATTTCATGCGGCGGATACAGCGAACATCATTCTATGGTGCTATTTTCTTTACCCGACCTGTAGGAATCCAGTTTACATGTATATAAGCGACCCTGTAGCCAA
Organism: Mimachlamys varia; assembly: GCA_947623455.1. Taxonomy (NCBI): domain Eukaryota; kingdom Metazoa; phylum Mollusca; class Bivalvia; order Pectinida; family Pectinidae; genus Mimachlamys; species Mimachlamys varia. The sequence goes on along the minus strand of OX392538.1, from coordinate 34,530,791 downwards.
GCACGTGATACTATTTTCTTTCCCCGACATGAAGGGTTTTAAAAAAACTGGCTACACTTCCGGTAAATTGTTCCATTGCATTGTCAGCTTTTGTTGATAAATCCAGTTTACATGTACAAGCATATAAAATGTATATGTATATAAGCGACCCTGTAGCCGAGCACGTGGTACCAGCATGCCTCCTCTCTGCTGGCTGTGATAAGGGACACGTGATCTATATATGAACACTGTAATATACAAACCACAAGCATTCATGTTAAACATTATTCGTATCTAATTGGCAGACAAAACCGACAGACGATGATACATCCATTCCGTATATATCTACTTGTATATAACACCGATGTATTTATCCGAAGTTTATTTTGATTACGGAGAAAGGTTATCAAAGACCGGGCGCCAATTAGCCTATTTAGTCTGGAAAAACCGAGATATGATATTTTTATTCTACAGAGTGTAAGTGGCACATTATTGATTGTCTTCTTGAAGGAAATATATTTTTCGCGAGAAATATATTTTCGCATTAAAGGCCTAATATACATAAATCTTGAAGCGAAAATCAAGCCTTAAAACTGATTATATTTATAGATTTAGTTAAGATTAACTGATATCAGTAATATTCAAGATAATTTTTTCGCGGTTAGCGGTACAGCAGCAATTAAATTTTGGTATTAGTAAACACGCGTCCATTTTGAACCGTCTTCTCACTTCGGTTTGTTGTTGAAGTGGGCCCCACCTGAACTATTTTCAATTCTGTAGATTTTTCTGTCAAGATTTTCTTGTTAGTTACCGCCCGGGTTTACTTCGTTTTAGGCTTATTTTTGCATGGTTATCAACTGGATTTTTATTAAGAATTTTTCAGAATCACGAAAAAAATCCTGAAGTTACGTATATTGGGCCTTTAATAAGAGATATATATAGGCCAGGGTTGAAAAGAATATTTTAAAACATCAACTGTTCTTGAGAGAATTACACGGTACATTTGTGTAAGTAATAGAAACACTTGGTCTCGGTGTATCGGTACATTACGTAAGCATTATAACCGGAAGTAATAACTAAGGAACTCAAAACCTTATAAAAACCAAGTCGAATTCCGGACCATTAGATGCGGAATGACACCGTTATAACATACCAGCTTTACGCAAAAGAAAAAAATAAATTGTTTTAAGCACACACTTCAAAGCCAATCGCCAAATATCAGAAGTAAACGGTAAATTTCCAGTAATTAATCAAACATCTTCGTTACCAGTTGATAACTCGGCCATCTTTGTTCCTAGAATAGGTGATGTAGACCACAGGGACCTGAGAATGTGTTACAGTTAGTTTTGGACCTAAACTTGGATGTTTCCTCCTGCAGAAATAACTTCGATTTCCTCCAAAAACACGCAAAATTTCCGTGTATCAAAGTTTTCGTCGGCTATCCTGACACTTTTGCATAGCAAATGAGTTTTGACGTCATTACATGCGCTGGCCTTTTGCTGTCATTGGATGTCTAAATTTAGAGTAAGACCGCAATCCAATGACATTGAACGACCAGCGCGTGCAGTGACGTCAAAATTCATTTGCTATGCAAAAGTGGCATGATAGCCGACGAAAGCTTCGAGACACGGAAATTTTGCGTGTTTTTGGAGGAAATGAAGGAAACATTTGACGTGCATTTAGGATGTTTGTAAAACAAAAATTATCTATCTTTCCAACGGTATCAAGCGTGTTTGTCCTACCTCAACTAGAAATGTGTTTTTTTATGCAAGAAAGGTAGGTGGGGTCCACTTTTCGACTTGGGAAGCTTTCCACCCTCTGGCCTCTATGACCAATGAGGGGGCATTTTTATCGAAAATTGATTTAAATACCCCAAAAGTGTACAATTATTCTAAACACCCTAGTTTAGGTCCTAAACTAGCTGTAACAAATTATCCGGTCCCTGTGATGTAGACATCTGTGGACGTGCCGATGTGAACGTTATATATTTTTACAGTAAAAGAAAAATCTAACCAGCGGTTTTTTAAAATCAATTTGTATTTGTCCTTTTATTCGTTTTTAGTTTGCTCGTTATTTCTCTGAATACAGAAACAAAAGATGCTTAATCATGTTTTCCTTCTAATTTAATTGGCATATCATTTCTCAAATAAATGCGGTCAACTTTTGTACTGATAACACGATAGGTTATCGCTGCCTCGGTCGGTTTACCTGAATAATTCAGACACATTCATTATAGGATTTGTTTGTTCCCGTAATTATTTTTGGTGGTTGTTTAATTGTGATAAAAGTGAAATAAAACTCGTTTGTATTAAACGGAGCAGCGATAAGACGTCCATCCTGTTGATAGAGGAAAATAATGAAAGCGGATTTTGTATTCTATAATAAGACTTTTACCGCAAAGTATTCGAGAATGATAACAAGATAGCGATCGTGTTACAATTCTGTAACGTAATCACTTTCTTTAAAACAAAACTTTTCTTTGAAGAATTTCAATATGTTTTACCCATACTTTGATTATATCAAAACAGGCAGCCCAAAGCTAAAACGTTGAGTCAAACGGACAAAACATATAAGTATGTTTAAAACAAAAATTGTTTGTATGAATTTCAGTGCTATTGCTATTTTGATAATCAAATCGGACATTTTTTATTTTTCATCATTATTGGTATTATTTTCAAAATATTAATCAAAGTTTCAAGAAAATAAAATAACTAGGGGAAACGTTATTCCGTGATGTCTCTTGTTAAAAATTAAATGAAGGGACTTGTCCAGGGGAAATAACTCTTAACATAGTTGCTTGAATGATTAATGTAGCTGTGATTTTAACGAGAATTCCCGTGATAATATTTTGTTTTGAAGATGAGTCTCATTAAAATGTCATTTACCTAGGCACATAGTCCCAGGAATATAAGGGCGTTGCCCATGGCAACTAGACAAAGACAAATCCATCATGAAACGCAAGCCCGCTTCATTGAATTTGCATTTGTGTTGGCATTCATATTGTCTATGAATGTCATTTGAAACCAGTTCAATGCCTAAGTATGGTACCTTCACCGTTCCATTCTTGTTTAAAGAATTACCAAATGATGTAGCACGCGTTCCCTTCGGAGGATTATAAATCTATAGATAATTAACTCGAGACACCTCGTACGGCCCTGCTTAAGATGTTAAGGCAGTGTACAGCTAATCTGAAATCTTAAAATAAGTATTAAACCGTAACATATCTTGACAGTTGTGACATTAAGCAAATTAGTGTAATTTTGATTAATTTGAACACGAGGCTATTTTGGGATTCGATTTTGTCTCATTAAATTCCTTAATACAGCGCAAGGAAGATTATTTGCGATATTAAATCATTCGGATTTGAAAAGAACGAGTAATTATGGAATGGTACAGGAAATATTGATATATCATTCCAAAGAGAGGCTAATCCGTCTTGCAGTTAATTACTCAATCTGCCACTGCTTAGTTCCCTTGGCAACGGAAAGAACATCAGGTGATGAATGGCAAATGTGTCGAAAAGAAATACGGTTCATGAATTCATATTAATAACTTATTAATGAGGGTGTTGTTAGTTTTCATTAAGTTCGAGGGTATTTTTAGCTAATGTATTTATACATCTTGAAGTATTTTATCATATATAGTAAAAAATCTTGAACATGATGACTTTCTTTCCAAATGATATCACGAGGATGAGAGCGCCCATTCTATCCTACGATTTCGTTTATTTCGTGATTTTTAAAAAATCCACGAAATATAATACCGACAAAATATTTTCCACACAAAATAAAACCCACATTAATATATTTGAATAAAATTGCAGATCATCTGATGTGATTTAATCTGTAGTGATTTGTACATGAAATTTGCAGCAGTCATGTCAGTACGAACACCTGTCTGTTAGGAGACATACGATGTGTACAGTATAGTTAATTATAATGACACGCTTCCGCTATAATTGCTGGTTATATTTCCCCTCTCATACCTCACCTACAACATAGCTACCCCTCCACCACCCCCACCCCAACCCCTCTACTAAGTAAGCGATGACAACAATTATTATGACGTATGACTGTTGTCTGTGATGGAGTGGAGCATACATTGTATTAAAAAAACTAATCCTTGATAATGTTTTTTTTTTTTGTGGCAAAATCAAACAAATTGATACTTACTTAATTCTGAACAACAGGCAGTATTTGGAGCTTATTCAATGGTTTTCCGTTTGAATATAAAATATATTTCACGAGTATGGCAGATTTTTTTTCTGTATTTAGGAGTGCGTACCACGTGTGAAAACATTGAAAAATAAATCTGCCATTGAGTGAATATTTCACTGACAAAACATGTATAAATCTGTATTCTATTCGATAAGTGAATAAAGAGCTAATGGTGCCTTATGACTGTGATATATCTTAAAAGGTGTTTTTTTTTATAAATAGATTTAATGTAACGGCGTGTATGAATCTTAACATTCAAAAATGTGTATTCATTACTTATTATGACATGTGATATTTTTACTACATATATATATAGTCTGACTGCTTTTCGAACATAATTTCTTCATCAAATGTAACTTTTACTTGTATAGAAATAATGCATTTCGTCATCATTCATAACTCTACATTACAGATGAAGAGATATCCGTACATGTAATATACAGTGATTGAAGTTCATTTGCCTTACGTAGTGTTATGTAATATAACTTATAAAAAAGTATACTGCCAAATATTGCATCTTACTTTAGCCTCCAGTATTTCGCTGATCTTGAATTCTTACGTGATTGTATGACCATGTCATGTGTTTTTCATGAGATTCTGTCAAAGTTGACACATCTTAAGTAGCCCTCGTTTCATCAACGTTCCCTAACTTAAACATCTCAATAGGAAAGCATTACAGAATTTAAGGGAAAAGTCCTTAGTTAAGGAACTTTCCTTAAATTCTGTAATGCTTTCCAACGGAGATTTTTAAGTTAGGGCGTTTCCTGAAGTTAAGGAACGTTGATGAAAGCGGTCAATGGATGCCGTAGTAATCTTTTTGCACCTTCGAAATTCTAAGCTGTTGTGGGGATTGAAGACAAAAAAGGAGAATCTTATCAATTTCTTTACAAAAAAACATCATCGTTTCTGAGTAGTTTGGCACACAGGACAGGCATTAAACAAATATAATTACCGATCACTTTTTCAGTGTGTTATATATTAGAGATCGATATAATTATGAAGTTGATTGAAATCGTTATGCACATGGGAGTTGCCTCCCTTCCAATGTGTTATGTAAAATGTACATGTGGGTCAACGGACTTTTTCCAAATAACACTGGATCCTTACAAATGGATATTTATAAGGGACAAAGAAGTAATTCCAACAGTGTAGACAAACTGGTGCTGTATATAGCTGCAATATGTCGCATATCTTTCAACAAAATCATTTTTGACAATTTATTGGAATATATAATTGACTCTAATAGGTTCTTAATTAAAATTATGTCACTGACCAGCCTCTGTAATGTCCATCTCCCCCTTATCCATTCTTTTCTGCTATGCAAGTGTACAGTATGTCTGAGGGTTTTGTACATGTATGTGTACATACGCTGTGTATAATGTTGTATTGCAATGATACATGAGTCGATCGCGAGGAGCATCTCGTAGTCATTGGACTGTTTGCGGTCCTCGCTGAATGAATATCAAAATTGGATCAAGTTTGGAATATTTTGGTGAGGGGAAAATAGAAACGACATACATTTCAAAAATATTTTAATATTATTTATTTTGAGTGCAATGATTTTCTTAATAATAAATAAGTATTAAAATATTGGATGTTTTAAGCATACACTCCCAAATAAGTCTTAATTCTGGTTATTAAATATAGATAACCTTACAAAATATAACACGAAATATACATATATTTTCAAAGAAAAAAAAAAACAAATTAAAACAAAAATCACAAGTTATCATCGAGAAATAAGTCAGTCTGGTCATCATACACACAGGGGCTAGGCACGGACCTTTATCACTATGGAAAGATTGTCTGATAATTATTTAACCTATGTCGAATGTAACCCCCCCCTCCCACTATTATATATCTGTGCCTAGCCCCTGTGAGCATACACATAAAACAAGACTTTTCGATTATTATCTCCCAAAGGTACGAGCGTTTGCCAAAAAATGCCAAATCTGACTTTTCATACATGTATTTCAAGATAAGCATTTTGGTGAAGACAAATTATATGCTTCTAGCCTCTTGTCTAATCCTATTGATATATTTTATGTCGATAAAATTGATAGAAATGAAAGACAAATATTTCTGGGTTATCGATTAAAAAAGAAAACTTATGTCAGGAATATTAATTTTTTTCAAATGAATACTTTTATCAATTGAGATAGAAAGATGATTTTTTTCTTTTCTCTCTCCCTCCCCCAATTTCTCTCTCCCTCTCTCGCTCGTTCTCTTACATGTACTTGTAGCATATCACCTGTGTTCGTGTAATTGTTTGTCACAAACACTTCTGTCCGTAGCTTCCTTGCTGTGTAAATTATCCTTAATTAAGGTCGATTCTCCATAGACGCTTCCTCAGACAGAAGATAATTGTTATCGCCAGAAATTGGGTCATCTGCTTCATCAGTATCATCTTCTGAAATCGATACCCTGTTACGTCAGCAAGGCGTGTTTTGTTTGTACTTTCGGGTTTTCCGTCTTCTGGACAAACATGAGGCCGGATCATGACGACAGTTTCCTCTTGTGATTGAGCTTAGTGCAGTTTGGTTATAGTTTTTTTGCTTGATGTGCTGTAATCAGTCGACTCTTTAATTAAAATCACACCACATTATGAACATGTAAAGAGAATCAGAACGACCTAAACCACACTTGTTTTGATGTATATAAATTTCCCTTACGTCAATATTGTTTGCTGCAGTTTTTTTGTTATTAATCTTTGACCTATATAAAGTTCTTTGTAATTATACGTATAGTGCACAGTGAATTCAATTAAAGGCCCAATATACGTAACTTCAGGAATTTTTTCGGGATTCTCACAAATTTATAAAAAAAAAAATCGGGTCGATGACCATGCAAAAATGAGTCAAACACCAAGTAAACCTGAGCGGTAACTAACAAGAAACTCCTGACAGAAAAATCCAAAGAATTCAAAATAATTCAGGTGTGGCCAACTTCAACAACAAGCCGAAATTATACGACAGTTCAAAATGGATGCGTATTTACAAATATCGAGTTTCGACTGCTGCTGTACCGGTCACCGCTTAATAATTCATCTTGAATAATGCTAATATCAGTTAATCTTAACTAAATCTAAACATACAAATGTATAATAAGTTATTAGGCTTGATTTTTGCTTCAAGTTTTTCCAAAAGTTACGTATATTGGGCCTTTAATAGAGGGCTTTTCGATTAAGTTCCAAACCCGACGTTTCCTCTAAATTTCAGACGATTAAAGCTATCGTAGTGTTTGGGATGAACAGGAAAACTAAAATCTAATAGCAGACATCTGTTTCTTTCGTTGCTAATCACGAAACTAAAACGAAACTTTCTAGTAGCAACCAATTCAAGCAGCCTTGCTTAATCATGATATCGCCAGGTTTCTCATAAAAAATACATTGCCATCTTTGAATTAACTGAATTTGGTATTTTTTGACAAATTAGCAATGAAAAGAACATGCGAACAGTGTTGATTAACTGCGCATTTTTTAAACCGGAAGTAGTTTAAAACATTTCGAGGTGGAAACTAATAAAAAAAACCAACTCTGCTGATGTTACGTAAAAGACAGACATTTCATTAAAACTACAAAGTTTATTTATTTAGCATGGTTTTCAACTTTGGGAAACAATGGAATACCCTTGAAAGGATTGAATTTGCTTTTTTTGAAAAATGCAAATCTCAAGGTAATATTTCTACGCCAGACTCTTAATTTGGTTTAGCGATACAAGTTCCAGACAATTTAATCAGGGTTGAACTTTCTTTATGTCAAATACTGAACTGTATATACATTTTATAAATTTTCTCGACGAAACGTGTACCCTTATCTCAGATGTTTTTGAATTTCACGCCAAAAGGCTGTAGGATGCATATGTACATTTTCTATGAAATGACGAACTATTGTCTTGACGAGCTCATTCATGCTAATTTCTCTGTCAAAATGAAAAATCTAAGTAACACGCAAAAAAGACATTAGGTAATATATATAACCGAAGAGACATCTCTTTAAAGATTTTATCGAACGGGCTGTTTTTCATTTCGCGTAATATTGTAGAAAGTCTCTTTGTGAAAAGAAAAATAAATCATCAAAAAATAATGGCAAAATTGTTCACCTTTCATTTCAACATAGGGTGGAGCAAAAAAGAACAGGACAACTAGATGTTTTCTTTTAAAACGAAATCTAAACAATATTTCGATCACTGTCATTCGAATTTTTGCACACATCTAAGAAAACTCTCTTAAAAAACATATATTTGTAATTAAGGACCGCTGTGCCAATACAGGTAAACATAAGACACATACAATAGTTTTTGTTTCGCCTCCTACCATACAAAATGTAGTCGAGAAAAGCGAGACTAAGGTATTGCTTTTCCGTCGGCGGCGACCGAGAATCATCAACATTAAATATTTGCGTTAAAGTTCACTTTCCACATTGTTATTGTTATCCAAATGAACTGAAATTTGGTTGTATTATTTGCATTATCTTACTGAATACTTAACTTGGAGGACATTTGTTAGTAGGTTCTGTTTTATTTTTATTTTATTTTTTTTGGGTGGGGAGGGATGAGAATTTACGTTACAGTTTTATTTTCACAGTGTTATTGTTATGCGATTGTATTGAAATTTGGTCACATTACTTGTACTATAAAACCTAACACTTAGAGTGTACGTGAGGGTGTGAGTCTATTTGTTTATATATTATGGTTGTAAAAATGTGTGAAAATTTTTTTTTTAAAAAATACAAAAAACACTTAAAGGCCCAATATAAGTAACTTTCGGCAAAACTTGATGCGAAAATCAAGCTTAATAACTTATTATTTTTATAGATTTAGTTAAGATTAACTGATATCAGCAATATCCAAAATGACTTCTTACGCGGTAACCGGTACGGCAGCAGTTGAAACTCGGTATTTGTAAACACGCGACCATTTTGACTGTCTACTACCTGCGGTTTGTTATTGAAGTGGACACCACCTGATTTATTTTCAATGCTTTGGATTTTTCTGTCAGGAGTTTCTTGTTAGTTACCGCTGATGTTTACTTCGTTTTAGGCTTAATTTTGCATGGTTATCAACTGGATTTTTTTTCAGAATTTTTCAGATTGGCGAAAAATTTCCTGAAGTTATGTATATTGGGCCTTTAATTAATGCTTTTTCAATTGACAGCAAAATGCAAGACATATATAAGTAATCGTAAATCTTGTTACCTCTTAGAGTTACCTCCCCTTAAAGGCGTTTTCGAAGCTTATTAGTACGACAGACCTCTACATTTTGTTCTCAAATAGTGCAACGATTTGGATTCATGTAACTTTTATAGATTTCAACCTTAGTCTTTTTCCTTGAATTCTTCAAGACATTGATGCATTTTCAAAAAATGGATTCATTTAAGCTATTCTTTTGATCGTACAATAATCTAAATGTAATATATATATTGAGGTAAGAACGGGAAACAGACTACAAAATAAAACATCACCTGCATGTCTTCTTGTACTAACACACGGTCCGTCGGATGGGACCATACATGGTGGCTCGTGTGACAATTATCCAATCTTGCACGAAAAAGATCTCTCTGAGTTTTTCGAAGAAGAGTAGGTGTGATAACGCCGGCTCAGAGGGTAGAGTAATATCATTAGATTCATAGAAATATACCAACTTTATTATGTATTTAGGCGGACATCCAAATCCATAGACATTACTTAATTCTATAGAAAGCCTTGGGCGACCAGTGTCCTCAGACGCACGACGAGGTCGGTCCGGATCGACGGTTTTCCGGTTTTTCCTGGGAGCAGATTCGTCTCACTTCCGATTATCTACCTTTCGGATTACGCGTACGTCATCTTGGTGCGGTTGGCAAACTCCCACCCATTTCTAGGTGGGACAACTTTAGACCAAGGGTTCGTCTTCCAAATTTTAGCGCCCAAAGTAGGTTGTTACTGTAGGTCAACCTTCTCAACTCATTCCCCTTGTCTTTCCTCCTACATATTTCATCCCTTCTACTATCTTTCCTATCTGTTCTCGTCCACCGAAGGTCGTAAGGTCATGCGAAGACGTACAACTCTCAAAATCTATCGAAACCGGATTGGACAATAGAATTTGTCTCCATTTGTCTGTCCGTCCGTCTGTTCGGATATCTGTCTGTCCGGATGTTGGTTTCCAGCTGATAACTTAGGAGAGAATTAATGAATTTGGTTAAAACTCCATACAAGGTTAGCTTTTGTGGTAATACAGAGTGGGTTTATGTTTGAAATTGAAAGGTCAACTACGAAAGTAATTGTCTCTAAAAATAGATATTTTCGTATTGAGTTTTGGGTTTAAAGGTCAACTACAAACGTCACTGTTGCTTAAAATAGAAATTGTTCGTCATGTTTTTTAATTATCAATGTTGTCCTCATTGTATACAAATCGGACATCTTATTGTCCCTTCTATTACATCATTAGTTTGTTTTGAAACTCTCTTGGGAAGGAGGTAATATTTCCGAGGGGAACTCTTTAGAAGATGGTGAATGGGCACTAAAGAACCTTGACATATACGAGTAAGATCATTTGTCTGTAGCTAGCGGCCATTACATATCTTAATTGTATTGTCCTACAGCCAACGCTTTCAGCCGGAATCATACATGAAGGACGCGAAAGTGTCATTTTTAGACATTTGTGAGTGTTTGTCAAACACCATTGTCGTGTTCGCGAGAACTCGCTATCATCTAGGGTTTGTAAAAAACAGTCCCTAGAGGGTTTCAGAGGCTGACAATACTGTATGATCGTGTTATATAATGCCCGAAACGGATTCATTTGTGTATTGCTGAGCGTGTTTGCATTCGACCGATATCGTTATGTCACGTAATATGCGACATCGACAATAATTGCGACGCATAACTTCAGTGAACCATGGCCGTTAGCTTACAAATATACAAACACGTGCGATGTTTATATAATTAAAGGGGTCGCTTTCCAGTAGAACTAGACAATAACTGTTTTGTCCGACAAGGCCGTTGCGCAATAAAAACTAGGCTGGACAAGACGGTGGGTAAGCCCTATAGTACAGCACTACTTTATATTAAAATTCAAGGTCTGGTTTTGGTTTAACTTGTTAGAGATCTGCTTTTAAAATAAATCATACACTTTTTACATAGGAAGGACGCAACTTACAAGTAAGGCTGACGATGGTATCAGCTGTTAAGTGTAGTGTTAACGTGCCGATTCTACAGTTGAAGGCCAAATACATGTACATAACTTCAGGAATTTTTTCGTAATTCTGAAAAAATCTGAAAAAAATCAAGCTGATAACCATGCAAAAATAAGCCTAGAACGAAGTAAACCTGAGCGGTAACTTACAAGAAACTCTTCACAGAAAAATCCAAAGAATTGAAAATAATTCAGGTGTGGCCCACTTTAACAACAAGCCGAAGTTAGAAGACAGTTCAAAATGAACGCGTGTTTACAAATACCGAGTTTCAAATTGCTGCTGTACCGGTGGAGGCGGACTATGCAAAACATTCCACTCGCAAAAATATTGACTTTTACGGTATATCTCTAGTTAGACAGAAAAACGCATCCTTTTCCAGATTTTGACATTACATCATAATTGTATACTTATATACCCCCCTTTATCTTTTATATCTAATCATCTACGTCATATGTCCGAGCCAATCAATAAACAGCAAACTACGACGTATCAATTTATGAAAGCGTAATATGTAGACGATGCTTTAGTCAGCTTAAAATCTATTTATATATTCTGGTTACGAGATGTGACTGCGAGACATAATTCCGTTTAATCTGCGTCTGAACGGTATTCCCATGGACGTGTCCATCTGTCTGTCTGTCTGTTACGTATATCATCTTATAAATACTCCATTTCATAGCCAGGAATAACTATGTGCAGCATGAAATGCTTTCAGAAATAAGGTAAAAGTTCGGGTAGTCAACACCCCCCCCCCCCCCCCAAAAAAAAAACAGTCTGTAAATTGTGTATGTTTTGTAATTTAAGAACCTGCTTGACATTGTGTTGTGTGTGATGTAGACGGTGTGTTTTGTTAATAGCTTTAGTCATTTAAGGAAGTGCTTGTTATTGTATTGCGAACGTTAATATCTGTGATGTAGACGGTGTATTTTGTTGTCTGAGGCCAAATTTATAGTGTTATATCACTGAAATACCCTACTGCAGGCACCCTTCATGTTGATTCACCCTAAAGGCTTAAGCTTCACCACGGGAGAACAACTACCGTTTTCAAGGTCTTTGGAAAAGAACGGCTTATGGACAGAAGGGACACCTTTTCTCACCTTGGCAAACGCTCAACAGGAAGGCGAAAATCCCTGGCAAAGGTGTTAGGAAATCAAATGAAGTAAAGAGATATAAAAAAGATTCATGATATCGCATTTGGTGTTAGTAAAGAAAGATGAAAATATCACAGATGATTTGATGAGAAAAGATGACAAAAGTACATTTCGCCGTCTATATTCAATAATATATTCAACGGTGAAATCAGTAGAAAAAAAATTTGAGCGGAAGCAGAGACACCCGATAAGGTACTCTAAATATGAATGTGTTAGGGCATCTTTAATGATAGGGGTGGCAGACTCTGCTGGTGGATTTTTAGTCCCCGATGTTTGCTGGAGCCTCCATAGCCACAGATATCACAATTGAGTAGTAGCATGGTACATAATATACACATTTTCGTAATACATGATTTGAAATTATACATAATTAGTTTAATTTTACTTCTAAATTCATAAATTAAAAGGGTTTTACGCATCTGACCCTTCTGCTTCTACATTAGTTTAGAAATTTTGGATTCCCACCTTTTGGCCCCTAGCATCAAAGAAGAGTCCTAGGAGGACGAAACAGCTGTATAATGCAGTTAATTTCTTTTTTTCGGCATACGGTATCTATTACTAAATTTAAAAGGTGCAGCATATGTGTCTGTTACGTCATCTTCTGAAAGAAAGACAAGGAAAATATTTCCAATATTTCATAGCGTTTTATCGTTTTCTGCTTCACCCGTCATGAAAATGTAGGTCAGATGGAATGAAGTCACGTTCTCAACGACATGATCTCCAAATATCCCACTGCTACAGCCTACGTGATGTACTGTACCTAATTTCTATGGAAATCAGGCCAATATTACTTACAAAATACAAATCTTATCTAAGTCAATTAAGGCCGCAGCTGTGCGTCAAAAGTGGACTCAATAACTGACAGACGGAACGTTTTGATAATGTACATTGTAGAAGAAATCTACATACATAGAAAAGGCTATGCTTATATAAGCTGAGGTTGAATATCCAGATATAAGATAAACGTCCCACATTCCCTCGTCGACTTAATGTGATTATAATATAAATGGATGTGATGTCTGTTTCTATTTCCTTTGTTCTAATTTACACAGATGTTCTGCTGTGTGGTTTCTGCGGCTGATAAATCTCGCAATGTTTGCTTAACAATCGCAAGTCTTGCGTATACTTTTTTTTACATCTCTTTAAGAACATCACAAAACATTAGCATCGTTATAACGACACGTGTTCAAAATGTTATTATTCAGGATAAGAATTAAGAAACGCTCTAAGCTTGTTTCTCGTCCTTTGTAAAACATATGTATGTTAAAAGTGTGTTAGCTTACAAATGTAGCTTATTGAGTACCGTGAACAAATTGTATACCAAAAAAAGATTTCGATGGCCCATGAATCGTGGCTTAATATATTTCAATATGTTCTTTTTCACTAACTTGAAATATCAACTTCATTGAAAAAGATGTTTGCTGCAAAATAATATTTCGCCGTTATTTGACCATCTACGATTAATATTAGATGTTTCATATTTATGATAAATAATCCTAAAATCAGTTCTTTCTATTAAAGGCCCAATATACGTAATTTTCGGCAAAACTTGAAGCAAAAATTAAGCCTTATAACTTTTTGTAATTGCAGATTTAGTTAAGATTAACTGATATCAGCAATATTCAAATTAAATGCTGACGCGGTTATCGGTACAGCGGCAGTTGAAATTCGGTATTGGTAAACAAGGGTCCATTTTGAACTGTCTTCTAACTTCGGCTTATTGTTGAAGTGGGCCCCACCTCAATAAGTTTCAATTTTTTGGATTTTTCTATCAACAGTTTCTTGTTAGTGACCGCTCAGGTTTATTTCGTTTAAGGTTTTTTTTTTCATTGTTATTAACTGGATTTTTTTCAGAAATTTTCAGAATCACGAAACATTTCCTAAAGTTACGTATATTTTTCCTTTAATATCATTTCTATAACTTTATCAAAGACATCGGTCTGTGGCAAGGAATCCCTTTTTCATGCTCTTTTCTTTTTCTTTTTCCTTCCGATTTCTATTCATTTACATTGCTGCTGGACCGGATTAGTCATGTCATACAGATATTCATGTAAGATGGAAAACGTATATTTGTGTTGGTCTTTATAAAACTGTAAAATAAAAAAGTGCGAACGTCACACTTAAATACATTTGTATCCTATCTGTTGTTGTAATAACTGTTCTTTTATTGACATCGTTAACCAGAGGAAATGTGTATAATTATTAAAAAAACATCTGGAAACATTTTCAAATGTTCCGTTTAGGCCGGCATCGTCTATGGTAGTCCATTTTTATGGTTCAAACATTGTATATTGAAAGCATGTATTGAATCTCTGCAAACAGAACGTTTGTAATGTTTTACGGATAGTCCAGCCTATTTGATAACCTATTTATTTAAAACACTCACAACCACATGTACACTGCCAGATTCTATAGGACCTTGTTGAGTGCAAATCAGAATAACACCGAAATCACCTGGTGAACATTTTTTTCGATGAAGATTCTAATCTACACCCATTTTTTCTTACATGGCACTTAAAATACACATTGTCAATTATAGTATCCCCCGCTATTAACAGAAAATTTGATTTCAATATCATACACACCTACATGGTTTGATAGCAATTAAACTATCAGAAGATAAATTATCACCAAAACGCTATTTTTTTATTTTCTTAGAGAGCTTGTTTAGATAAGAGGCCCCCGTTATTAAGGGGGTGAGTCTGAATTCAAAATCATGTACAACTAAGTAACGAAGCTGATTAAATAGTTTATATCACAGAGTATTCCTGTACAACTGCCAAAATGTGAAACTTGAACAGGAGACGTTTTAACCGCTATTTTCCGGAAACAAAATAAAGCATGCATTGAAGATGTTTTATGAACATTTATTTAAAAAATGATAAACAATAGCGCAATACAACGAAATAAGAGTCTCAGATTCTACACCATTGACCTATAACTACAACCAATGAGCTACTAAAATCGCCATTGCCTTCGAATTCCCTGGCCTTGTCAGATAAAACCTTATTAAAGGGAGACTACTCTATGTATGACTTCTTACAATCTTTAAGGATCACTGGTGCAGCTTTTGTATAATTCTGCATTGGAGACTTCCTGTTCTTTTTTTCCGTAATTTCACACGATTACGGTAAAAATGTAGTTAAAGGGAGATTACTCAATGGATGAATCCTTAAGACTTTTGTAAAACTTCATATATTTGAAACTAAACGTAGTTGCTGGCATGGATAAAGCTTTGATTCATTATCAGTTAAACCAGAGCACCGTGTCTTGATGATCTTTTTACAGGAAAATAATACAAATAAGATTTCTAGTTGTGAAGGATCAATAAATTTCAGATTTCAGTGATATCAGCCAACTTATTGAAATACTTGATCAAGTCATACAGCGAAAGCACCGCAGTGTAGCTGTACGGGAGCCTTAAGGGGAGGTTACTGTGTATAGGAAATACCACGGTGTATAGCGGAACATGGATCCTTAAGGGGAGGTCACTGTGTATAGGAAACACCACAGTGTATTTGGACAGGGAACCTTAAGGGGAGGTCACTGTGTATAGGAAATACCGCAGTTCAGTGGGACAGGGATCCTTAAGGGGATGCCAATGTGTATAGGAAATA
The DNA here is from genome assembly GCA_947623455.1 of Mimachlamys varia. Lineage (NCBI taxonomy): Eukaryota > Metazoa > Mollusca > Bivalvia > Pectinida > Pectinidae > Mimachlamys > Mimachlamys varia. Next base: position 34,514,657 of record OX392538.1, on the reverse strand, counting down.
CTACAGTGTAGTGGGACAAGGATCCTTAAGGGGAGGTCACTGTGTATAGGAAATACCACAATATAGCGGGACATGGATCATACAGGGGAGGTTACTGTGTGTAGAAAACACCACATTACAGTGGGACAGGGATCCTTAAGGGGGTTTTATTGTGGATAGGAAACATCACAGGTCAGTGGGAAAAGGATCCTTAAGGGGAGGTTACTGTATATAGGAAATACCACAGTATAGCGGGACATGGATCATACAGGGAAGGTTACTGTGTATGGAAAACACCACATTACAGTGGGACAGGGATCCTTAAAAGGTTGTTACTGTTTATAGGAAACACCACAGTGTGGTGGGACATGGATCCTTAATGCAAACTACATGTAGCTTTATATGGGAATATCACATCAGGGTCGTTCCACCTGTTATTTATTGCTGTCATAAAATAAAATCTTCTCACACTTAAAAATGGATCCTGAGATCGGTCTATTGTCAGAATTCCCATTGTAACGTTGTATAATCAATGATCGTCGTATATCAAAGGATATTAATATCAGATTCTGACCAATAATCGGGTTCATTTACATCACATGACACCTTGCATACTTCCGGTGGAGAGTTGAGGGATAATATAATATGAGAGGCAGGTCGATGCGTAAAAGTCTGTCAGACATCAAACCAAAGTACAATGTACACAATTTTCTTTTTAAGCAAGTTTTTGTTGTAAATTAATTGTTTTATTCTATATTTTTATTCATATAACTACTGCATCCTTAAGTATTTTGCAAAAATGACATATGGATTTTTCGTCATGGAATCGGTGCAACAAAATGTAAGTATCATCCTTAATATTCTTTGAATCATAAATATAATATAATATATTTCGCTCATTTAAGCATTGAACTGCTTTTAGTTGGCATTTATAGGCGATATGAACGCCATCTTGACAAATGCATATTAAATGAAACGCTTTATGTAGGATTTGCTTTTGTCAAGTTGGTACTCGTATTGCCAATGAATGACGACTAAAAGCAAATATATACTTATTTTTTGCAATTTTTACAATCCGTTGATCTCCTTGAAAATTTAATTATACTTTTTATTTCACGGCATTTGCCTAAGTAGTATATTGAGTATGCTTGTTCAATGAATAAACCCACCATCGCCCCGGGACGGCAAGTGGTTATTAACGTAACAATTTTGATATCAGAAAAATTAATGATGACGTCAACAATCGGCCAATTTCATTCATGCCCTTATTAATGCAAGCTGAATTCAATAAGGATATAATAGAGAGATTCTAAGCTATCTTCCAAACTAGATAAGATTTTGGTGACGCCCTTCCACACGACATAGCAGGCGCATCCCTTCGCGAGGTGTGTGACATTTATGGGGAGGGCCAAATGTCTCACAGGACTGTTTGTAGGTGGGTAGGTAAATTTAGTGCTGGGCAGCAGCAACTGAAAGATGCTGCTCACCCAGGTCATCCTGCAACAACTACGACCAAAGGTAACATAGAAAAAATCCGAAATATCCTCCAAACTGATGCTCGATTCACCGTAAGACAATTGGCTCGAATGACAAACTTGTCGTTAGCAAGAGTTCATGCAATTTTGAAGAAACACCTAAAAGTTAGAAAGATAAATGCAAGATGGATACCCCATTTGTTAACGGATGAGCAAAAGAAAACGCGTGTAACAATGGCAAAAAAACTTCTCAAAATGTACCCAAAATATAGTAAAAAGGCTTTTGATAATTTAGTCACTGGTGATGAGACCTGGGTGTATTATTTTGAACCAAAGCGGAAGGTTGCCAACCGAATATGGGCCACTAAAAATGCCAGACGCCCAAGTATTGCCAAACGAATACGAACGGTAAAGAAGGTTTTGTATGCTATTTTTTTCACTAATAAGCGTCCAGCTATTCAAATCCTGGTGCCAAAAGGCAGAACGGTCACAGGCAAGTTCTATAAAAACGTTGTTCTGAGAAAGTTGAAAAACTACTACAAAAGTCGCCGCCCCAAAACAGGACTTAAGTATGTCCGACTTTTGCATGATAATGCACCCGCTCACAAGGCACGTATTGTGACTGACTTTTTGGAGTCAGAGAAGGTTACTGTGGTTCCGCACCCTCCGTATTCGCCAGACTTGGCCCCCTGCGACTATTTTCTCTTTCCAAAACTTAAATATCATTCATCTGGAAGGAGATACAATTCGAGAAATGCCCTTGGATCTGCTGTTTATCAGTGTCTGATGGGTGTACCCATTGAAGAGTATGAAAAATGCTTCCAAAAATAGATTGACCGGCAAAAAAGGTGTGTTTTGGCTGGCGGAGAGTATTTTGAAGGGCAGAGCAAATTAAAATGAACAAAAGCACTTCCGCAATATGAGCACCGATGCAAGTGACATTATTTTTGGAACACCCCTCGTACTAACAATTATTCTCTTGCTTATATTACTTTAAACAGTTAATACCGGCTATATAGCTACCTGTCGATGATATAAGTTGCAGTTAGTTCAGCATTGTTCGCTTTTTGAACTGCCAGGCCCCAGTCTCATCAACGTTCCTTCACTTAAAGTGGGAAATCCTTAGTTAAGGAACTTTCCTTAAATTCCGTAATGCTTTCCTGTGGAGATTTTTAAGTTAAGGAGTTTCCTTAAGTTAAGGAACGTTGATGAAACCGCGGCCTGTCCATTTTCTTTACTGAATAATCCACCGTAAAGATATACGTTTTTACCTTTTAAGCAATACCTTTCGCTACAGGTGATGATATATGTGAATAATCACATATTGTGTTAAGAGCCACCAAAAACCTGAAATCTTGACAAGGAAATAAAAACAACACAACATTAACATCAAATAGCTTTTTCAAATCCGCATTCAACCAACAGTTATATGACTCCCTATCTACAGGGATCCAGTGTCAAAACATTCCATCAATAGTTAATTGGAAATATAACATCGAGTATATATAACGGACTGATGTACGGTGGCGAATTTGTGCCATTTCGTTGTTTCGTCCGTTCGCCCCGACATGACGATATTTAGTAACTCTTGAATGTCGTCCTTTCGAGGCGAAAGAACAACGTTTAAGAAGTATTAATCATCGTCCTTTCGTTCTTTGCCCCGTAAGGACGACATTAACTTCTTTCTTAGATATCGTACTTTCGTCCTTTCGCCTCGAATCAACGAAACGGCAAAAATCAGACACCATACTGATGACGTCATGATTTAGTACTTGTAGACATTCGATCGGAATACATGTCTGTCCTTACCACTTAAGAATTAGCAACATGTACATCTAAACTAATCATTGACAAATAGATAGCCAATCATATTTACAATCAAATCCCATCCCAAAGCCCCATCCCTACGCATTTCAAATCATCGAAGATCATGCTGGTCATGGCACCGACAATAGCGAGAATGTCAATTGGTCCGTACAGACTAATTTACGACCAATCCAGCAGATATCACACTGGTCAAGATGAGTTCTTTGTTTATATGTTATGATCGACCTGTGTCCACCTTTTGACCGCTGTCCGTCCAGCCGTATGCAGCCGAGACGCCTTTGGCTGTCGGCTCGTTTCGATTGTTCTTAAGACCTGCAGGATGAACCACAGCTTTAGATCTCCTTTGATAAATGGACATGCCGTCAATGATAAAGTCTGTGTATCGCTAGTAAGTTCATATCAAACGTATCTCCGACAATAAAGACGTCGTGACGTCAACGTCAGAATATCTATAAATAGAAATGACAAAAACAAAACATGTGCAGATTTTCCCCCCTATTTCATAGGACAAAAATCCCTCGTTCACATTATATAAGACTCTTTCGCAAGTCACCTGGAAATTACCAAAGTTATGAGTGAGACAAGAAATGTAAAATTGCCCTTGGATACCTTTATTTTGAATATGTTAACCATATTTATTTTACAAGAATTATGAAACGAGTTCATCAATTTACGTTATTCTTCTTGCTGGCCCGGATGTTAGAACACAGGCGCTTAGTATAGGAGGAAACCGGTGTACCCGGAGAAAAACAACGTGGTCCAGCAAGTGGCACCATATATCTTTTCACGTTCGATCGGGGAATCGAACCCCGGCCGTCTTGATGACAGCAAGTGCGCTACCCACTGCACCATACGACCAGCATTGCTTAAAATCTACTGCCTTTGATGTCATATTATTTTCGAATGCTTTACTTTATTTTGTAACCCCGATTACTGACTGAATATATGTTTGTCTCTGAAGTTATTTACGTTACGGCAGGGAAAATTGTCTTTAAACATATTCAGGCTTTCAAGCTTAGATAAGATTTGCGCTGTTTTTTATTGTTCAGTTTGCTTAGTTTCAAATGCGATTTTAGGGTTCAACAGGTAAAATTTAAGATATTGTATTTCAATTAATTAAATGTATGCTAGCTTATCGGCTATTTTTATGAATCACCTTTGCATGGAACCAATTTAATCAGAGCAACATATCATGGACGGTTCTTTTACCTTGGTCAAAATTACAATTTGTATTTCAATGCTAATCATGACTGCGGATATGACGTATCCCTCACATGGTACAAAACACCGCTCCCCTGCTCACTTCCGGTGCAACTAGTTTTTCATATGTCGGAACTTACTTAGTTTGCGGGTCTCCTCGCTTTCTGGTGCATGTCTATTAATCTTCTATATTTCCTAATGTATTGATTACCTAAGGATATTTCTGTTGATATCATATTTTTGCAATTTTGCCTGTCAAAACATATCCAATAGCATTTATATCTTGATAATGAAATAATGATACCATTACATTATATTTTAAAGTTTTAAGCCATATCGCGAAAATTACACCACGCGTAAATAATTCGTTATACAGTTTATTTGGAGAGGTTTGTTCGTAAATTAAAAACTATGAAACACTATTTCCACTTTGCTGTGTTAATAAGGGAGGGTCTTTACTGTTTTTGCAGATGATGATGTCCTTATATGCCATAATACAACACTTTAAAGCGATACATACCTAAACATGTTTATCATAACAACTATACTTACAAAATGTATTGGTGTTTATGGTTAGACACCCCAATATCACGATGTTAATTACTAGCCCCTGGGAACCCCTTTGAAAAGTGATGCAGTTTTCATCACACTCAGGTATACAGTATATATCCTAATACTTTGATATCCTTTACTAAGCCTATGATAGATAAGGTGTCATTCAAACGTTAAAGTTCATCGCCCCTTGTATTGATCCTTGTCAACCAGAAGCTTTAGTATTCGTCAACAACTGTACGTAGATCTTAGAAGCTTTTGTTTGAAAGACGAGATCGTTGATGGAGTTTATTGGGGGTATAATTACAATCCAATTACATGTATACTGACGTCTATGTTTTCTGAGTTCGACCTTGGCGTCATTTAGAGGTCAAAAACACGTCAATTACAGCTTCTTATTGCCATCAACCTCCTCCGGTCGAAACTATTGAGCGATTTGGGCGGACGAGTTGGTCATCAGGCTTAAGACGGATAAGTTCGTCTGCCTTCATTTTGAAAAAAAAACATAGAAAATTACCGAAAAAAATATTGTAAATGGCAAGTGTTTATTTTAATTCAATGAGGGATGCTTTTAATGAAAAAAAAACTGTACAAATTTGAAACTGATCACTGCGTGAACTTCTTAAGTGTCCCTGAAGAATAGTGCGTTATCTTTCCATGGCCAATGATAAAGGACCAAATTCGGTCTGCTTCACCAATTGTGATAATTATAGAATCCTCATCGGTTCGGTTTTTTTCCTGATTCCGTGTTTCCTTCATCATATCTATCGTTTGTATCATACTGTTCGCCTCTGTGTGACCTTTCCGCATGTATCGAGTATTATCGCTAGCTCGGAGCAATACACTGCATATCAGATAATCTCTCCCGGTCTCCCTCTCTGTCCTTTCGTGACCAATTATCACTGAATCCGGGTTCTTCTTAAATTGACCAAATGTCAAAATTAATTATAAGGCTTGTTTAGGCTTAATGTTAGTTTTGGTCATATAAGGTCGTACCCGGTTTAACCACTGACCACCGGTCTGTACAGTGCCTTGCAACGGTCGCAATTTAAAAAAGTCTCGAACCTTTGATCCAGTGATGTAGGAATCACATTAGTAAACGAACATCTTCCTTAACCGCTCGACCACCTTTTAAACTCAGTCTACATTTACCAGGAAACTAACCAGTACACTTTCGGATAAAAACAACAACCTAACATCATGGGTCCTACTGTTTGTACTCAAAAGGCGACATACTTGGATGACCTACAGAGTTGGGAATTGGAAGGAAATAAAAGCTGCACTAATAAAATTTGGGTATTCTTTTTTCTATTTCCTGTTACGGAAGTGTAACAGTAGTTTGGAGTTGCTTTAAAGTGGAGTGTTACTTTTCTGTTATCTTCAATGGATAAGTCTTTATGAGTTTATACCCGAAACCAATCAAATAGTCATATGTGTGCCATCTGGTTTAGATTTACATGACGCATGTTGTTGATGAAGCAGAAGGCGCTTACTCTTCAGGAACACATGGTCTTTCGCTTTTCAATGGCCTCGCCGTGTAAATCTTTCATTTTCCATATTTCGTCTCTAGTTTGATCAATTTTAGGCTCAGGTTATGGTTTTTGTTTACACTTCGATATTCTTTGATGTTTAACGGCTTTTAGGTCACCTGAAACAAAGTATCAAGTTACCTATCCTAATCGTCTTGTGTCCGTCGTCGTCCGTCGTCGTCCGTCGTGCGTCGTCCGTTCGTTAATAATGCACATTATCGACTTCTCCTCAAAACACCCTGAACCAATTTGAATGAAATTTGGCAGGACCTTTCCTAGTCAAAGATGCACCAAACTTGTGAATTATGTGGTCCTAACTCTCTAGGGGTTTGAGGGAGGGGCTAAAAAGGGATCAAATTAGTTAAAATTTCAAAAATCTTCTTCTCCAGACCCAGATATGCTGGAATCCAATACGATTCACCAATAGAACGGTCTTATGGTGCTTTATCAAAATTGTGAATTTCAAATCCCCCCAGAAAATATATCACTGATGAATAGTTTTTATGACATTATGAGTTAATTGAAATTGAACAAGGAGTTAGCTGACCAAAAAGTCAAGGTCACATGGTCAATGGTAAAGGCCCATGGGCCTCTTGTTATGACATATTCAAAGGGTGCAAAATACCAGAATACTTGTATTTAATAGGCTAGGTTCGACAACATATGCCGTACGTCCATATGTCTAATGTAGGAAGTTAACACACAAGTGCTTCGAGTGAAAGTCCTGTTTCGGCAATTGTTACCAAATAATTGTATAATTATATCCTTGAGTGTCTGTTTACAAATTAGATTGCGGTGCAGAGTTTATCGTGACTACATCATTTATATGTGACGGGGATGTGTTTAAAGATATGTTAATTGCTTGTTTTTACTGATATTTTCTTATTTTGCTTTATTTTTTTATTTTTATTCATTTGTCTTTCGTCGTTTGCTCTTTATTTATGTTTCAAAGTTATTAAACTAGACTAAAATTAATGATTTGTTTTCTTAATTTTATATATTTTTTAATATGATTTTCAAACTTGACTTAAAGGTGCATGCTACTATCATAATATAAAACTGAATGACGTCAAACGTATTTACCGCACCAATGGTCGATAGATAATGAGTTGGTGATATGACAAGGGCAGTTAAGCGATCTCCTCCTTATCTTCACTTGGTCCAGCAGCTGAGCTACATCTTATACATCGATCTTGGTTAAGTCTTCTCGATCAATCATCCCGGCATATCAAATAAAGTCTAATTCAAAAATGTTCTTCAGGATGTCTCCTTTCAAATAACAGTAACTAGGATTAAGTATTTTTCTCTTGGCTTCCTTATAATGTCATGTTTTTTTGACATATTGTTTCTCAATACATGAATTTTACATTACAAACAACGAATATTTCTTGTTGATTCTATTAAAGTCAATGGGGCATTGAATTGAGCACCATGCCAACATGTTTACTAGATTCTGTTTTCGTGTGATTACCTTAATATTGTGTAATAACCCGGTAATAAAACTGTTTTTCACGATTTCCTCGTGTCACGTCGTGTCGTCGTTATTGACCTTTCTGTACTGGGACGATGGGGTCAAGGTCACCTAGTGTTTTGCGTCATAGGATTTACTTCCACGACACACTTTGGACATCAGGGACCATTTGTTCAAAGGGTGATTAGCTTAATCAGTGATTAACACAAATTTCATTTCTCATGTAACTTGACAACAAATCATATGAATTTGATACAACTTTCGAGAAATCAAATATGTATTAAGGTCAATTGACATGCAAAATTGTTGGATGGTGCCTTGTATATTGACAAAATTATTAAAGGTTGAAAAATGTCGTTAACTAGTGAATAAGCTAACCACACTTTGAGCAATTGTCCCAGAAATGAAACTTTGATAAATTACTGATATTAATGACACCGAAATTGTTTAATTTATTTTTATAATATATAGATCTCGAATGTTCATTACTCTTAGGTATGATACAGGTTCCAAAACGATAAACAAAGTTAAAGATCAAGCAGGAAAAAAAGAGAAATTTGAAAAAAAAGATCGTTAAATGTTGGGGAAAAAAATAACAGAAAAAATTGATTTTAATGAATGACACGGTTTGCAAAATTATGAAAACAAATAGAAAAATGTTTGTATATTCTCCCCCTTGTCGGTAACAGAAAAAAGTGTTTGGATATTTGATAAATTTAAAACCATTTTTAACCGACACTTTGTTTGCTGAAGCAAACAACATTCAATAGCTGTATCTCGAGTAATTATTGCAACAAATATTGAGATAATTCGGATGTTTTTCCTTAAAGACCACCGTTAGTCCATTCGTCTGTAAATGATGTTATTTTTTATATTATATTGTCAATTAACGAAGATGTATTGATTGCCGCTTCCGGTGATGATGTCAATCGGATATGCTACTTCGAGTATACCAGACGGCTTCCGTCGTGTTAATTTCAACATGGGTTGGATGGCCAGAAACGGGTCAAATTACCCGTCATTAACGCTTCGGAGACTAGCGAATCTCAGCATTGTTTACCTGGCTGGCTTTAGTTCGTGAGAAACAGAACAGGCGTTTCCTTCGGCAACAGTCCTTAGAAAAGGTATCATCACCCTCTTTTCGTCTCATAAGACGAGTATTAGAAATTCAAGTATTTCCGATGAAAACTTATCCAAACAGTCAGTAAATAAAAACAGGCTAAATTTATTGGGTTATTGTTTTGACCAAGAAATGCAAACGCTCAATCCTTTTTCTTCTTGTATTTTTCGTACCTTTTTGTACAGTCAAACTTCGTTATCCCAATATCGTATAACTCGATGATCTCGTTTAATTCGAATTATTTTCTCGTCTTGGTCCAGGCCAAGATTTGCAATAACAGTAAACTCAAGTATCTCGAATACTCGGTTATCTCGAAGTTTTACCACAGTTCCGTCAACTTTGAATTAACGAGGCTCAACCGTACAAGGAAATGCTTCTATATAGGCTTATAGGCCTTTCCCAAAAGTGTTATTATTCCCCTTGATAGGCACAATGGAGGATACAAGAAGGACTTCCGGGAAGTGTTTTTGTTATGATTTTGCGCCATGTGACAATCGGATAACGTCATTTCCATAATGACGTCATACTTAAATGGTGCATTTTTTTTCAATAACGCTTCCCAATGAAGACATGATATGGAAAACAAGGGAGATAACAACACTTTTGAGATAGGCCATTACAGCGATAGTGAACGAAAGGTTCATATCATATAAGAGCTCGCAGCACTGGTCTTAATGAAGGTAAATAACAAATCAATGCGCTGGTCACTTCAGGTGAATTACCAAAAAAAATCGGTTAATATGACAAATACATGATTGACGCCAGTAAATAACGTCTGGTCCGCAATGTTGTTTATGCTGCATGTCTCTTTTGAGTTGCGGTCAAGCGTGACCTTTTAACCTACCATTTTGCAAAAAGGTATTGTTCCATATTCATAACTGTATATGTATAACATTGTATGATTTGATCAAATATATGTTTACTGACCTTTAGATAGGTAGTCTATGCCATTATCAAATCACAACTTTGTATACTATCGTTATACTATCGTTGAGCCGTGACTAATGGTTTCATTGTATACATTTATGATAAAGAAAGTGTCAACAAAGGAAATATTATTAGTCGTGATATTTCATGAAATCAATGTAATGAGGGCAAACACTTTTGTTTTGAAGAAGCTATTTTAAAAATAAACTGAAATTAATATTCCTTATGAGCAAAATGGCGCTTAATGTCTTATAATTAATTAGTATTATAAAACTTTACAACGAAATGTATTTAAATACAAATGGTTGAAATTTTCATCAAGAGATAGTGTCTCTCATATACATAGAAACTGCAATGAGGGCAAACACTTTTGTTTTGAAGAAGCTATTTTAAAAATAAACTGAAATTAATATTCCTGATGAGCAAAATGGCGCTTAATGTCTTATAATTAATTGGTATTATAAAACTTTACAACGAAATTTTATATGTTTAAACATAAGCGGTTAAAATTTTCATAAAAAAATAGTCTGTCATATACATAGAAACTAATTATCAGCAAGTTATATTTTCCGGATATATAGGGCAGAGTAAAGTAATTCTTTCTTAACGAACTAGTCTTGAATTTTAGAACATTCCCTCGTGTTAAAACCACGTGTATATAACAACATAGATCACATGACAGCGGAATGCGCGTGGAGGTGTTCACACATGGCCGGCTAAACTAAGGCGGCGTGGTATTAGTACGTGGCTCAAACTGTCACCAGACATTGTAACAAATGGTCTCTGTGATATATCTAATCATCGGGAGATGTAACAACGCATGCATCGGTGGATTTCGTCGGGAGGAACATTATTCGACTTAGCACAACTGCGTTTGTTTGTGTGGGCACTAGTATAGTGGCATATCCATTCAGTTTTACATAAATATAGATTAGATTTTATGTGAATACGAAATTGTGTATGGGTTATTGTTGCGTATGTATAATTATCGATATTGTCTTGGAACCCAGATCTGGAATCACGATCACATATTGCATGAATCACCCTCGATTGAGTGAAAACATTTTTGGCTGAAGACATTGTTGACTGCTGCTGTATAGACCACAGGTCACGAAGTTGTTCTTGTTTCATCGTTTACCTTCATTTATGACAACATCGGGTCTTTATTAGTAAACAGATACGTAATATGAACACAATATGCGTTTGATTTTCCCTAACGAGGTGCAATGATACCAGATTCAGTGTAACCAAATGCATTACTAGCTCACTAGCGTACTTTTAAAAACTTTATTATCATTCAACCTACGATACTATATTTATACGATTATGTACACACTAATTAAAAATGGGAGTGTATCAAATACCCGGATATGAGATATGCATGTGATTTAAGACAATATGTTCAGTTGATAAAGCCATATCGTTTATTCGCGGAGTGTTACATGCAATGCACTTGTATACGCAGCGGGTTATCGGAACACTCACTTTCTGACGCGACCTGACACTTCCCTACTCCAATCATCGTAAAACACATACAGTATATATACATAGATTTATCCGTCAGACAACCTTCCTACCAGTGATAAAGACACGATGTTTATTGAAAAAAATATGCGCGAACACTTCCAAGAAAACAGGTATTTATGATACTGTAGACATCTTGTTGCTCCAAACGCTTGCGCAACCTGGGCATGAATGAAAACTGAGTAATTTATCTCCGTGTTGTGTGTGTGTGTGTTCGGCCGAGGTCATATTCTGACTGGATTTGCCTTTTAAAATGATCACTCCACCGAAGATAAAGAAGTGGACAACGTACGAAATTTTCGATGTCAAGGTTAGTTTAATTATTGTTGTTGGTAAACTATTGTTCATGCAATATGTACTAGATTTTTAACATTTACGAACCACGTGAGCGTAAACTGAAACACATATTGTAGGTTCTTGACCTGAATACGACATTTTATCTTCAATATGGTGTCAGCCTAATGTATATATTGTAGATACTACAGCGGTGTATATTATACATGTACTGTCTGGTGTAGGCCAGACGCCTTCCTTTTTGGGACTATGTGTTGTGTTATAATGACCATAATTATGTATTATTCGAGTCATTTATACACATTTTGCACCTATTTTATTCACGATATTGACGTTTTATTCTGTTAACTAACACCGCTTTACAAAAGTAAAGAATGCAATTAGACATTAACGAATACGAAAAAACATGTATAGATTACTTACATATTTTTTAACAGCGCAAACTATTTGCTTAAACAATTTGAACTGGACGTTTTAATAACAAACAAATCTGAAACTAACGAGTTTCAATTTCCTAAACAACATTCTAAAGGCAAGGCGAATATGGCGGCTTGTCATTCTGTTATTCAGTAACATATTGATTTGGTTTGAATAGTATGCCCTGAGCATTCAACAAGTCATTTCAGAGTGACAACACTTTAAACTCGGTATCATCACAAGAAGGAAGCCGTACCTACATGCACATTCGTTGCACCAACCGATGCATAGCGTATTACATAACAAAATTACTGACTAACGACGTTGAAAATTAGAAAATCTTATTTTCAACGTCATTACGTCACTTATTGTTTCACCAGACGTCATGATATCGTAGTATTATAAAATTGCTTTAAATATTGCGTCATATATTAAAGTATGACATCGTTTTATTTGTTGTGTAGCAAGCAATGTGATAGGAAATCATATCGTTTCAACTAAAGGTGCACGACCTTGGTTTAACAACTTATTTTAGCATAAGTTTTCGATTTGTATTAACGCTAAATTTCTTCGTCTTAACTTGTTGAAAATCTTGGTTTATAAAATGTCTTCCGCATTTATCACAATAACCGGTATATTTCTCCCCTGTTTTCAGTATAATGTGATTGGCTGTGTTGTTATGCTTTGATACATTCGGCAGTATACTTTAGATTGGTTGCTATGGCTGTCCCAATATATCAGACATTCGCTATTTCGCAATACACAGGAATTATATATAGTGAAACCTCTCTATTAAGACCACCTTAGGGACCGCAACAAAGTGGTCTTAATACCGAGGAGGATCGTGCAGACACATTTATCTGAAATCCACCTTTTGACATGTTTTCATTGGCCAATTAACTGATATATAGGCTTTATAATTTTAAACACACAGTACTTTTAACTGATTAGTCAATTTGACACCAAAATACAGATTACTGATCTGACACTGGACAGGTGTACACAGTGGAATACACACCAGGTGACTATGTCTTTGGTCGCTGGTCTGACTAGTGAGTTGAAACTTAGTGCAAAAGTGGTATTTGGGGCTTTTCAAAACTGGTCTTAATAGCGAGGTGGTCTTAATAGTGAAGTGGTCTTAATAATAAAGCTTAAAATACAAAGATATATAGAAGTTTTGTTCGGGACTGAAATGAGGTGGTCTTAATAATGAGGTGGTCTAAATTCTGAGGTGGTCTTTAAGCGACGTTTCACTGTAATATCATTATCGCAATACAGACATGGAATATCGCTGTATCGCAATATTTTTACCCAACCCATCTGTTAGGTGTTTTAACTTTTGAGATATCTACAAATCCTAACAGATATGCCACTAACCATACTGTTATTACTAGCGGCCAGAATTGATTGGAATTTCATATTCAATATTTGGTACTATCAGAAAAATAAACAAATCTGATACAATCACTTTGAAAATAACTTTCCGATGACAATATATCGGAATACGTATCACAACATATCATTTCTGTTTGCAATATATCGCAATACCATCTAAGCGTATTTTGGCACCTCTACTTGTAGCACTTTAAATTGGCATCATTTCTTCACAATCACATTCAGGCTAACACGAACCCACCGCAGCCTCTCACATTAAATGTCATTAGTTGAAAATGGTACGTAAAATATAAAACAAAACAATTCATTGTATATCAACATCGTTTAAAACATGGGAACTTTTAGTTCGTGGATATCCGAAACATGAATGAGAATATAGAATATCTGTACAAAATCTTTAACGTTGCCAGTCTCGCCCATACCAACACCTACATACGATATTGAAACAGACCTCGGACGGGTTCGGTGATAATTATAACACTGGAGGAAGTAATGCAGAGCGAGTCTGAGTGATACAGGTTTGTGCTAAGTACGTTTTATCTACAGCGATTGGTAATGTATAGTCATCTTCGTTGGTTATTGTTCGTCATGCTATATACTGTGTACACAGTCTGGCTGTCAGACGTGATCATATCGTCTCGTTTATATACACTAAACAGTTATCGACCTCTGTATATTGTTATCAAACCAAAGATTATTCTTGTAAAATAGTCATAGTTTGATAAAGCATGTGCTCGTCTGGTGCTTTAGAATGCAGTGTGTATGTTTGGGGTTTGATATTTGAGGGAGGCGTAAATATCAAGCTTTTTTACTAATGAAGAAAGTTTTATATCCATTTGTTTGCCAATTGGCATAATTAAGATGATTACATACAAACTACAATAAGTAAAAGTGCATATACCAACTGCTAGTTAATTAGCTGAGGCTAAATATTTATATTTATCTGTTTGTCATTGAGCAGATGTCTAAATGTCAAGCTGTTGTTCATGAGCTGAGGGGAAAATATCAAGCTGTTTGTGAGCAGAGAGGTAAAAATACATCTGTTTGTTAATAAGCGGCAGAGTAACCTGTTTGTTAATGAAATGAGAGTAAATATCCAGCTTTTTGTTAATTTGCTTATAAGTTACTTTTCTGTTACTGGTAGAAGATCTGATGTATTGACATCAGAGATTGTGGTTGGAACTCTTACTACATGTGACGTACAGGAAGACTTCCTTGATGTAATAACATTTTAAGTACAAACTGTTCATTTTATTGTACTCTAATGGTGTTTAAAAATACATGTTTCCACACGCCTTCATTGCTTTGATTGGCCATCAACTTAAATTGAGTGAAAAAAACACACAAAAAAAACAAATGTTAAATGTTTTTAGTTTCTTCAAGCGATTTCAAAATAGTTCTTGAATTCTATTTCTCATTCAAAGGCCGGACAAACTTTAACCAATGGCTCGTTTTGGAAGGATAATTCTTTCACATTCTTGACGTGTTAAGAGCAATATCGTTTCGTTATAGAGATTCTACAGTATCAAATTTTATTTTCGCAATTGAGAGAAACTGCTGCTGCTGCTGCTGCTGCTGCCGCATTAAATTTGCAGATTTTATTCTCTAATGATGAAGATTGTGTGATAAGATCCTTTTTTCATATGATCCGTTGCACGGACAATGCACCCTCGAGGTGAAGAATAAGTCGTGTTTTTATTGAATTAGAATGCATGCAAGTGTCTGGAATGATCAGTGTTTGGCGGATGGATGCAATTTGACATTTTCAAACTAGATTGAATTACTGCTTGTATATAAATTCACAGTCGACGGTTATTTGAATTTGCCCCTAAGGAAATATAACAACGTGCAAATTCCTAAAATCCATGTAAATTGGCTTAATATCATATCAACTGAATATGTCGAACCTAGCCATTTTAAACACTCCTGTTTGATAGATATTTATTGAACAACATTTTGTTTTCTTCATTCTATACCCTTGAAGGCAAATCGGTTCATAATGAAGTAGGCTTCATGGTAAATCCACAGTTTTCATGTAAAAGCCTAACGTCATCAAAATGTTTGTTCCTAACAGTCCTCTCTTGGTCATCGAGGCGGAATGAGAAGCTCTCCAATGACGCTGATTCAATTGCGTGCATAGCTCTATGAACGCCATTTCTCCTGGTAATGCTAATACAGGATCTTGCAATGAAAATAAATATATATAAATTCCACATACGCACCTGTTTATGATAAATTATTTGAAAGGCCGTAGAAAATTTGAAAAATGAATGTAAATGTATATTGAGTAAGATTTGGCGATATTGGTTTTTATTTAATTATGATTGATATTTAATTTCACAATATGAAGGATTAAAAACAATGATGTCATCCCCAAACGCTCTGCTTTTTTACTTGACATTTTGAAATTCAACGAAGTCGATTTCGTATTAAATGTTTTGAACACAACATATTTATTTTTTTGTTGACGTTCTGGTTAGTAAACCAAATCGTATCGTTAAACTGCTTACTACAATTTATAGGGAAAGGCAGTGTACATGTATGAATACAAGAGTCTCTTCACGATCATCAAATTAATATCAATGCGCAATATAATCAATTTCTTATGAATAACAAAGAGAAAAGATTATAGAAGTATTGCTATTATGACGAATTTACACAAACTGTGCACAAAATAATATCGGATTTGTGCAAAACCTATTTTATGTGTCTGTTGTTATGACGAAACGAGAAACTAAATTTGAACTTATAGATGCCAGTGATAATTATGGTAAGCGGCAAATTTAAATGCATCAATTAGCTGCAGATAAAAAATCCTAATGAATTTAAATAAAAGCATTGAATTGTTACTAAATTGTAGTATACAGTCGATATGAATACACTCCGGGTGGCAGATAAATATTCATGTTTGCTGTCAGGCACATTGTATACTGCCATTTGGTAACAGTTCAATGCTTAAATATACGTACGTCAGTATATAATAAAGTTAATAAAACTTAATACCTTTGTTTGCACGATTCATTGATTTGGGGATTGACGCATCAAAACATGCTTGCGTATCTGGCTAGTTTGACTAGTCTATCTATCAAATCAACAAACAAACATTGGAGTAAACAAGGGATATCAACACCAGCTTTGATCCTGGTATATAGTGATAACACACTGATAACAAACACGACTGATACCATACCTGGTATCAACAGAACATCGACCGAGGATACCGAGACACTACCTGTGAATGATCTACTTATTCATCAACCCTAGTAGCAATGGTATAGTATTGTTTTCAAATTAGCTAGATGAAAATATTGCGTTGATTTGTCTGTTAAGTTGACCAGGCTTTATACATGGTCAGCTTGATCATTGACTGGTAAGCTTCATGATTTGTAATCATGAATTTCCTTTTTTCCAAATAACTAAGTTTTTAGTTTTGCTTTTCTTTTTCTTTTGTTCGGATAAATATGTATGATTCTTGTTATCACCACTTCTTGCATGAAATTTCATTTTTTTTTTAATTAATGTATAAATTGACTTAAACTGTTGGGATAAATAATGTGTAAGATATCTAGGCTTTCAAAGTCTGGAAGAAGATTTCAAGCGACTGATGCTGAGTGATGCCCGCACTCGTATGATGTGATTCTTATTCAATACGTTATAATTTCAAAAGCTTTGTAATGAGTTGACGCCTCGACTTTAATACAAGATTGACATTCACACCAATATTCGCTGTGAATGATATCTTACAATGGCCTTTAAGTGTCAGCCAAGGCTGAGTGACGTTAATAGTGTGCATCTGACATGTTTTCCCGACGATGACATCAAGACGGGGCCAACTATAGTGTATGGGTTTCAGCCTCAGCATATCATTCTATTGTCTTTCCTCTAGTTTTGGTATTTCCGCAGTTAGCTTCCTGTTTGACCCATTTGGTTTGATGTCTCCTCAGTTCCTGTTGTTGTCTTTCCTTTTGTTTTCTTGTCTCTCCTCAGTTCCTGTTGTTGTCTACCTTTTGTTTTGATGTCTCCTAAGTTCATGTTATTGTCTTTTCCTTTATTTTGATGACTCCTCAGTTCCTGTTGTTGTCTTTCCTTTTGTTTTGCTGTCTCTCCTCAGTTCCTGTTGTTGTCTTCCCTTTTGTTTTGCTGTCTCTCCTCAGTTCCTGTTGTTGTCTACCTTTTGTTTTGATGTCTCCTAAGTTCCTGTTTTTGTCTACCTTTTGTTTCGATGTCTCCTCAGTTCTCGTTGTTGTCTACTTTTTGTTTTGATGACTCCTCAGTTCCTGTTGTTGTCTTTCCTTTTGTTTTGATGTCTCTCCTCAGTTCCTGTTGTTGTCTTCCTTTTGTTTCGATGTCTCCTCAGTTCTTGTTGTTGTCTACCTTTTGTTTTGATGACTCCTCAGTTCCTGTTGTTGTCTGTCCTTTTGTTTTGATGTCTCTCCTCAGTTCCTGTTGTTGTCTTCCTTTTGTTTCGATGTCTCCTCAGTTCTTGTTGTTGTCTACCTTTTGTTTTGATGACTCCTCAGTTCCTGTTGTTGTCTGTCCTTTTGTTTTGATGTTTCCTCAGTTCCTGTTGTTGTCTTCCTTTTTGTTTTGCTGTCTCTCCTCAGTTCCTGTTGTTGTCTACCTTTTGTTTTGCTGTCTCTCCTCAGTTCCTGTTGTTGTCTTCCCTTTTGTTTTGCTGTCTCTCCTCAGTTCCTGTTATTGTCTTTTCTTTTGTTTTGATAACTACTCAGTTTCTGTTGTTGTCTTCCCTTTTGTTTTGCTTTCTCTCCTCAGTTCCTGTTGTTGTCTTTCCTTTTGTTTTCTTGTCTCTCCTCAGTTCTTGTTGTTGTCTACCTTTTGTTTTGATGTCTCCTCAGTTCCTGTTGTTGTCTTCCCTTTTGTTTTGCTGTCTCTCCTCAGTTCCTGTTGTTGTCTACCTTTTGTTTTGCTGTCTCTCCTCAGTTCCTGTTGTTGTCTTCCCTTTTGTTTTGCTGTCTCTCCTCAGTTCCTGTTATTGTCTTTTCTTTTGTTTTGATAACTACTCAGTTTCTGCTGTTGTCTTCCCTTTTGTTTTGCTTTCTCTCCTCAGTTCCTGTTGTTGTCTTTCCTTTTGTTTTCTTGTCTCTCCTCAGTTCCTGTTGTTGTCTACCTTTTGTTTTGCTGTCTCTCCTCAGTTCCTGTTGTTGTCTACCTTTTGTTTTGCTGTCTCTCCTCAGTTCCTGTTGTTGTCTTCCCTTTTGTTTTGCTGTCTCTCCTCAGTTCCTGTTATTGTCTTTTCTTTTGTTTTGATAACTACTCAGTTTCTGCTGTTGTCTTCCCTTTTGTTTTGCTTTCTCTCCTCAGTTCCTGTTGTTGTCTTTCCTTTTGTTTTCTTGTCTCTCCTCAGTTCCTGTTGTTGTCTTCCTTTTGTTTCGTTGTCTCCTCAGTTCTTGTTGTTGTCTACCTTTTGTTTTGATGACTCCTCAGTTCCTGTTGTTGTCTGTCCTTTTGTTTTGATGTTTCCTCAGTTCCTGTTGTTGTCTGCCTTTTGTTTTGATGTCTCCTTAGTTCATGTTATTGTCTTTTCCTTTATTTTGATGACTCCTCAGTTTCTGTTGTTGTCTTCCCTTTTGTTTTGCTGTCTCTTCTCAGTTCCTGTTGTTGTCTACCTTTTGTTTTGATGTCTCCTAAGTTCCTGTTTTTGTCTACCTTTTGTTTCGATGTCTCCTCAGTTCTTGTTGTTGTCTACTTTTTGTTTTGATGACTCCTCAGTTCCTGTTGTTGTCTATCTTTTGTTTTGCTGTCTCCTCAGTTCCTGTTGTTGTCTTCCTTTTGTTTCGATGTCTCCTCAGTTCTTGTTGTTGTCTACCTTTTGTTTTGATGACTCCTCAGTTCCTGTTGTTGTCTGTCCTTTTGTTTTGATGTCTCTCCTCAGTTCCTGTTGTTGTCTTCCTTTTGTTTCGATGTCTCCTCAGTTCTTGTTGTTGTCTACCTTTTGTTTTGATGACTCCTCAGTTCCTGTTGTTGTCTGTCCTTTTGTTTTGATGTTTCCTCAGTTCCTGTTGTTGTCTTCCTTTTTGTTTTGCTGTCTCTCCTCAGTTCCTGTTGTTGTCTTCCCTTTTGTTTTGCTGTCTCTCCTCAGTTCCTGTTATTGTCTTTTCTTTTGTTTTGATAACTACTCAGTTTCTGTTGTTGTCTTCCCTTTTGTTTTGCTTTCTCTCCTCAGTTCCTGTTGTTGTCTTTCCTTTTGTTTTCTTGTCTCTCCTCAGTTCTTGTTGTTGTCTACCTTTTGTTTTGATGTCTCCTCAGTTCCTGTTGTTGTCTTCCCTTTTGTTTTGCTGTCTCTCCTCAGTTCCTGTTGTTGTCTACCTTTTGTTTTGCTGTCTCTCCTCAGTTCCTGTTGTTGTCTTCCCTTTTGTTTTGCTGTCTCTCCTCAGTTCCTGTTATTGTCTTTTCTTTTGTTTTGATAACTACTCAGTTTCTGCTGTTGTCTTCCCTTTTGTTTTGCTTTCTCTCCTCAGTTCATGTTGTTGTCTTTCCTTTTGTTTTGCTGTCTCTCCTCAGTTCCTGTTATTGTCTTTTCTTTTGTTTTGATAACTACTCAGTTTCTGCTGTTGTCTTCCCTTTTGTTTTGCTTTCTCTCCTCAGTTCATGTTGTTGTCTTTCCTTTTGTTTTGCTGTCTCTCCTCAGTTCCTGTTATTGTCTTTCCTTTTGTTTTGCTGTCTCTCCTCAGTTCCTGTTGTTGTCTTTCCTTTTGTTTTCTTGTCTCTCCTCAGTTCCTGTTGTTGTCTACCTTTTGTTTTGATGTCTCCTCGGTTCCTGTTGTTGTCTTCCCTCTTGTTTTGCTGTCTCCTCAGTTCCTGTTGTTGCTTCTATCTTTTATTTTACTGTCTCCTAATTTTCTTCAGTTGTGTTTTCGTTTCTTAGTTGTGATCTACATATATGTGTTGAATGTTGCCCGTTGCAACATCATCGAAAAGGTAGAGAGATCTAGTCTGGACCGAAAAAAAGTGATGCAAGCACATTGATTTTTGTTAATTGACGAGAGTCGCCGTTCTGTTCTACATTGTACTCCTACGTTTTTCCCATAACGACATGCAACATTTATCCAGCACTGGGAAAATTCCGAACTTGTTTTTTTTGTGTAGTACGTTACGATAAGAAATAATTTTACACAGTAAAAGATATGCGTCACCCAAACGTGATTTGGTATGAATAACCTTATTTTCTGTTAATTTTTATTGAACAATGCATTATATGACAAGTTTGGTTTTATCTTTTGTGGGACCAAAATGGTTTGAAAACAGTTACTGGATCTTGAAATTTAGAACTTCAACTTCTGTGATAATGTAATTAATGTACCGGTGCATTGAAATTTCCTTTTTAATAGGATTTAGTTTTGCTTTAAAGGACTACGTGTTAGTACTTTTTAAGGATGCTTGTCCCGTTGCAGACGATCGTCTGATGGATAATGGAACTTCTCGGAAGTGAGGCGGACGTACAACCACTCTAACACACAATTACACACAAAAAACACTAAGAGTGCTCCATTGAATTGTTTTCTTCTACACTAAATAATTGCGATTGGCCCACAGACTTCAGTTTGTCAAGTAGCTAATTAGGTTTACGCGTCAGTAGAATTATTATCGGAGGTCAAACGTTAAACTCTAAAAATACCATTGACGATTTTTCTCTATTGCCGTCATATAAAAAATGTATTGTATGGTTTCCTTTTCAGATACAATTGATCAAATTTATTGCCTTGTCAGGGAAGATAATGGTTCATATTCATCATTATGATTTTAGAAAATCGAATTTGAAAATGTTTAATGGTTTCTTCTGTACTTGTACGTGTTCACTAGAGATAGCAAATGTACAATTAAGTGTTTGTATTACGCCTATGGAAGCACTAATTTAAAACGGCGCCGAATCAGCGCAAATACATAAGATTTATTTGTTATTTCATAACCAACCGTATCAGTCGTCCATGTCATAATCGTACATGACGGAATATCTTAATTCTTCAATAATTTTGACAGCATTACACTGAAACTGAAACCTTAAAATGACCGTCGTTATTGAAACACACTTAAAATAAATGAAATATTTAGGAAATTTACGAAGTCTTGTAATGATTTTTGACAATATTTTTTATTCGTTGTTGTGTATCGATTTGTTTACTTTAAGCGGATAAGTGGAATAGTTAATATCCGGCCCTCTACGCAGGCGGACGGAGTTTGCTTCCAGTAGTTCTCTTTCGCATGAAATATTCAGGCAACACAACTCCGACTCCAACCCCCCAGATGAAGTATAAAATGAGCAAGGGGGGGGGGGTGAGATGACACTCTCAAAGATGCCGTTGAAAGAACGGTTCAACTACCAGTTGAACACAATACATCTTTAGCAAACACAGGCATACACAATAGGAAGATATTAGCCAGGTGGCATAGGACTCCTCAGAATTGTAGATATTGTTATTATATGAAATAGTGCATGCCTGTATACAGAACAGCTTATTATGGCTAGATATTGCTCTATATAAAATGCTGAAATTGCATTTATTGGCAGTATTAGAGGCTGTAGGCATTTAGGAATCACTTAATTTTGGGATTGGTTCAAATTGGCTTCCATGTAGTAAAAAGTAATTTTCTTTAAATGAGTTAATTTTCTTATGATTACCGGGGCCAATCAATTATTCGAAACAAAATAGTCTTCGATTCCACTTTGGAATCCGGATGTTACGTATAAAAGGTGCAGCATTGAATAGGCCCACATGATACAAATGTCATACCGAAATTAACACACATTAGTACACATCCCTACGGTGCGACATATATCTATTATCAAGTAATGGGCAGCAAAAAATATTTAGCTTGATAGGTAAAATCTTTTCTGTTGGGGCTGGTGTCCTTGCAAACGTGTTTGATGTCGTAAAATTGTCGTGTTTGCCAGCTTTTTAGGTCATCTGACCCGAAGGGTCAAGATGACCTATTGCCATCATGCTTCGTCCGTCGTCGTGCGCCGTCCGCCGTCCGCCTTGACTAACTTTCAAGGTCACAGGGGTCAAATATGTAAAAAAGCGTTTGACAATCTTTTCCTCACTAACCAATAGGCTATGGGTGATCATATTTGGCCAGTAGGTACCTGGGATAGAGTGTTCTAAAGTTTCCTCATATAAATGACCTTGACCTACTTTCAAGGTCACAGGGGTCAAATATGTTAAAAAATCTACACAACATTATCTAAAGAACTAAATGATCTAGAGCAATGATATTTTTGTATGATATGTAGACCAGCAATGCGAATCTTTTTCTAATATATTGTGTTTAGGTCAAAGGTCAACTTTGAGTGCTGGACGGGGTCAAAGGTTAACATGGGTTATAATAGGTAAAAAGCTTTAAGAATCTTCTTCTCAAGTTCCATAAGGCCCAGGGTTCTGATATTTGGCCAGTAGGAACCTGGGATAGAGTGTTCTAAAGTTTCCTCATATAAATGACCTTGACCTACTTTCAAGGTCACAGGGGTCAAATATGTTAAAAAATCTACACAACATTATCTAAAGAACTAAATGATCTAGAGCAATGATATTTTTGTATGATATGTAGACCAACAATGCGAATCTTTTTCTAATATATTGTGTTTAGGTCAAAGGTCAACTTTGAGTGCTGGACGGGGTCAAAGGTTAACATGGGTTATAATAGGTAAAAAGCTTTAAGAATCTTCTTCTCAAGTTCCATAAGGCCCAGGGTTCTGATATTTGGCCAGTAGGTACCAGGGATGGAGTACTCTAAAGTTTTCTCATATAAATGACCTTGACCTACTTTCAAGGTCACATGGGTCAAATATGTTAAAATATCTACACAACATTATCAAATGAACCGAATGATCTAGACCGATGATACTTGCATATATTATATGTAGACTGGCAATGCAAATCTTTTCCTGATATATTGTGTTTAGGTCAAAGTTCAACTTTAAGCGCTGGACGGGGTCAAAGGTTCACTGGGGCTATAATGGGTAAAAAGTTTTAAGAATCTTCTTCTCAAGTTTCATAAGCCCCAGGGTCCTGATATTTGGCCAGTAGGTACCTGGCATGGAGTGCTACAAAGTTTCCGCATATGAATGACCTTGACCTACTTTCAAGGTCACAGGGGTCAAATATGTATAAAAATCTTTAACAATCTTCTTCTCAATAACCAAAAGGCCCTGGGTGCTGATATTTGGCTGGTAGGTACTTGGCATAGTGTGCTATCAAGTTTCCTCATATGAATGATCTTGACCCACTTTCAAGGTCACAGGGGTCAAATATGTAAAAATCTTTAACAATCTTCTTCTCAATAACCAAAAGGCCCTGGGTGCTGATATTTGGCTGGTAGGTACCTGGCATAGTGTGCTATCAAGTTTCCTCATATGAATGATCTTGACCCACTTTCAAGGTCACAGAGGTCAAATATGTAAAATCTTTTAACAATCTTCTTCTCGCTAACCAAATCCCCCAGAGTAATATGGTATTTGGCTAGTAGGTACCTGGGATAGAGTGCTACAAACTTTCCTCATACAATGGACCTCAACCTACTTTCAAGGTCATAGGGGTCAAACATGTAAAAATACCTTTAACAATCTTCTCCTCAACAACTTAAAGGCCCTGGGTGTTGATATTTAGCCAGTAGGTACCTCTAATGTAGTGCTACAAAGTTTCCTTGTATGAATGACCTTGACCTACTTTCAAGGTCGCAAGGGTAAAACATGTAAAAATCTTTTAACAAACGTCTTCTCGCTTACCAAAAGGCCCTAGGTGCTGATATTTGGCCAATGGGTACCTGGGACAGATTGGTGCAAAGATTCCTCATATAGACCTTCACTTATACTTTCAAGGTCACAGGGGTTATAAACATGTATGTAGATATCTTTGAACAACTTGGCAAAAACAAACACAAATGATATAGATCTTTATAGTCAGATGACCGTTGAGGCCCCTGGGCCTCTTGTTCCTATTTTTAGTGCTACTCATTGTACATCCGGGAATTCAGCGGCATGTTTGCTGTTTACAAATAATGCAAGCGTCAACAAAACCTACATTAGTTTCTTTAATGTAAATGGGGGAAGCAATGCATGTTAGGATTAAGAGTTGCAAAAGTGCGTGAAAAGAAGAACATTTCAAATATTTTCGCCTGCAAATGGATTTTCTTTAGATTTTCGCTGTTTACAGATATTGCAAACGTCAACAAAACCTATATTAGTTTCTTTAATGTAAATGGGGGAAGCAATGCAGGTTAGGATTAAAAGTTGCAAAAATGCATGCAAAGAAGAATATTTCAAATATTTCCGCCTGCAAATGGATTCTCATTAGAGGGAAGATTACGTATATGTAGTCGTTCGTCGTTGTTAATGGCTTAACAAGGTAGTTTACCATTATTTTATTGTCGGCTGCATGTAGCATTACGGTCAGTTGATGGTATTCGCGTCGTATCAATGACAGTAAAATATCACATTGTATTCCCCGTCCGTCTGTTCATGTCTGACTATATATAAATATAAATTTTGTTTATTTTACAACAATTATGAAGCAAGTTATCCAACTTATATTAATCACTCTTGTTGGCCTGGTTGTTTGCGCGCGAGGGGTCTTATTGTGGGAGTAATCCGGAGTACCAGGAGAAAACCCCATACCTTTTCACGTCCAGTCGGGGAATCGAACCCCGGCCGCCTTGGTGAAAGGCAAGTGCGCTATCCACTGCGCCACCCGACCACCCTAAATGTCTGACTCGTGATGAGGCCTGTTGTATGTTGTCATAGAAACATAATGGCGCATACATCTAGGAACACCGCGTAAGCGTAAATGATGTGTATTTCATTCTGATCATTGAAGACTTATTTACGAGGCCCAAAAAGACTGGGTCTTGTGTTTGAGGTCCACGTGGGGCAGTGGCAGTCGATGAGTACTGGCTATTTGTTGGAGGTTTTTCTCCGGGGACTTCAGCTTTGCTACACTATTTAAACCGGGCATGTCATTAAAATACCACAGCAATTTCAAGAATCTTAAAAAGAAATAAACCAAACAAAACCTTACCTTAATGGAAAAATCTGAAAAGGAAAACAATTCCTGTCGACAAGACTTGTATAAGAAATGAAACGCTGTAACCAATAGAATATAATCCAGATCAGTGTCCTGAATAGAGACAATGTTTGAGATAAGACTTTGATTCGAACCCATATATTGTTATATGATTCCTCCAATCGACTACACAGACAACGAAAGTGATGTTGACCGGAAGTCAAGGGGAGGTTACTTTATATAGAAAAAGCAATAATACAGTAAAAAAGGGAATCTTTAAAACTATCCAGTTTAATCTACTCAAAATATAAAGTACATCATAAATAAAAAAAAAATATTGCTTATCTAGAGTCGCTGAAACTACTGCTAGGGCGTCTCGAGCAATTTTTAAAGTTCAAACGCTATCATCACGTCCCGCAATAACGCATAACTACGCGAAATTATGTCGTTATCAGCGGCATAAAATTGTGAACTTGAGGGGAAAGATGACAAAAATGGTCGTCAAATCAATACAAGAAATATTTTGAAATGATCGAATGGCAATTCTTTCACCTTTTATCTTGTCAAATTGTGACATTTGTCGTAAAATTACCTCAATCAACCAGCATCGACCCCTTGTGTTTCAACAATGGCCTTTCACGCAAAAGTGACAAGCGACTGCAGAACCAATAGGAACGGGGTTATTACAATAACGCTGAAGGAAAACTTTGACACTGAAAGCATTTTTATTTATGTTACGGCTGAAAGACTTCGCATCTCCTCCTGCAGATTTTAAAATCACTTGTTTTCTTCCATCACAAAAATCAATGCATCACGATAATTTGTAACGTGATATCCGTGTTGTGCTTTTAATAAAATAGGAAGAAATTCCCTAGCTGTCTCTAATCATTGACGCTAATTCCAGCCATAATTGACGTAACAGCCATCGGTTTTGTTATTTCAAATTTTAACATGACGTAGATTGGATAACAAAGGCGGAAGTGAGCGGTACCGGAAGTTATAACAATGATTTAATGGGTTTATTTTTTAAACGGAACGAAACTTAAGAATTTATGCTTTCGCATGGGCGGATGATATCATGTAAACGATTGTCCTGAGTGAACTTGGTTAATAATTCATGTGTTTTAATTCAATTAGGTCTACAGTTGGCAATTTTTTAATTTTCATGGAGACATGTTACATTATCAACAACAACAGCAATATAATGAAGTCATATTCAGTTATTAATATTCAAAATATTTAACATTTTTTGTTAGCATTAATTAATGTCAAATAACTTAAGCTTATGGCCATGTTTGTTTGTCAATAAAACGCCAATTCTTAAATGAAAGGGACGTTATATGTTAGCTTTACAAAATCGTTTATCAAATTTGAACAATGCGCAAACATGACATTTCTTCCAAATAATCAAGCAATTAATAAAGCGTGAAAATTATTTCAATGAAAAGCATTTTAAAGGCAGAGTTTGAAAAGAAAGGCGCAAAATCACATATAACGTACACATTTGGTTACAAACTGTACTTCAACTAAACACATTTTGTTCGATTTATTTGTAAATTGAATTATCGAGCTCATTTGCGACTTTGATTCAATTGTTGCGAACCATTTCTGGCAACAGGCTCCCGTGAGGCTTACTTGGTCACCATTAACTGCCAGACGCCGGATCCATTTCGACCCGTCACGGTTAACGGTGTCACCAAACACGTGGCGTTGAAACTATATCGGGTGACAGAATATATAGACTGCCAAATGACATCGAAAGTGGGAAAGTTCTGCGGATAATTGACTGCAAATCATACCAATGAATAAATCAGGGCAACTGTGTAAAAATGTCCCATGTATAATTTAGAGATATTGTGTCTTCTCGTGTATAAGGATTAAGAGTGCAAAAGACCGCAGATGTTTGATCGTAAATCCCGTGTATTTTTCTGAAAAATTACTAGAAAAAATGTCAGTGAATACCGAAGCGTCAGCAAAACGATAACACGAACTCAAAATCGATTAAACTAGGAGGAAAGAATGAATACAAGGAAGTTTACACAGAGAAACTTGAAAAAGTGAAGAATATGAAGTATTGTGGAACTGTAAGCGTCTTCAACGCCCGCCATTTAAATCTAGGTCATATCTAAGTAAATGTCACGCCCTCAAAGTGGAAACTGAGGCATAGCTAGAAATTCGTTACTTTTCTACGTGTATTGCATGCCGGTGTTTTGTCTTATTCGCAGTCAATAACAGTGTAAAAATGGTATTAGGTATTGATTTTGCGATGTTCGTGAATAAGCATGAAAGTTTCGGATTAAATAGAGATATTGAGTTCCGAATAAAATTTCAGGAGACTAGGCCTTTCAATTACAAAATTATGTCAACGACAGCGTAAATATATTTCAGCAGTTTGTGACTGTTAAATTGTATCCGAAAGAAAACCATGCTTTGTGGAATTAGAGAGAAAACGAATCTACAACAGTAAAAGTAAAAAGAATCATTTGAGATGATGATGATGATGATGATGATAATGATGATGTTGTTCACGACGACGCCGATGATGATGATGACGATGACGACGACGCCGCTGACTAAGATGATGGTGATGATGTTTTTGACTGGTGATGATTGCCTGATCTTGTATTTTCCGTTTTGTCTTTCCTTTGTTCATGTTTTTCCGTAGTTTATCGATTTTTAGTTTGCTGATAGTTCTGTTCACACATAGGGTTCCATTTCTGAAATTATTGAAATGTCGGATCTTGCAATTTATGATTGTATTTATAACGGTAAAATTCGCACGTCATAAACCATGATGTTAGCAATGGGGTCGCACACCATCATTGATTTTGATGAATTGTAGCTCAATATTTTCTATTTACGTTTAAAGGTCGTCAGTTTTAATAAACGACAATTTTTATCAGAGAGAACCGGCGACAAAAACAACCGGAAGCTATTTGCGCACCGCGAATTGTTATTTTTGACGTCATGATAAAATAATGATGATTATGACAGGTGAAATCAAAATAGTTTTCATTCATCTGTCATTGTGGTTTGGCGTTTTCTTTTGGTTTTCTTTATGGCATTCGACTTGAAAGGGCTTAAAAAGACTTTACAGCAGAAATGTAAAGATTAATTATTTAAAAAAAAATGTTGTTTTATATTTAAATAGCAACACGTGATACATGACTGAATGATCATGCACTTTCTCAAACAAACATATTTGTTTGGTTATGTCTCGGTTATTATGCTAGCCTAGCTAGTAAAGTTCTTTGAACAGTAAATGCAGCATTGTCATAAAAATATTGACGACAGCAACACTAACAGTGGCCATCTGACCAAATGATGCTACGGTTCCATAGCGTGCATTTTCTATGTACTTTAATGAGAGAACTTAAGTGCAATTAATGTTGCAATAATGACGTCATAATGACGTCAAAGTAGTAAGTTAAGGTTTCACTCATAAACATATGTCGGAGTGCGAAAAGGCGAAAATTATAGCACCCCAAAAAATCCCAGTATACAGAATATGATTTCAATTGTATAAGTTTTAGTATAGATGCTTAATTTGGTTTAACAGTTGTTATCAAAATTGACATTCCATCATAAACTTAACGGAAATATATACTTTGACGTTTAAGGATGTTTTTCTTTAGGAATACCACTTAGTCCCGATAAGCTTACATCCTTGTTCTGTTTATAAGAAAAACGTGTTCTACCATGAGCGTGTACACAAGGAAATTATACTTAATGTTATCAGTTTGTAGATCAAGTGTACTTTCATAAAGATAATATCATTTCTCGGAAAAGAAGTAATAATCGTTTTGATTTACGTAATTCGGGGAGTGACATTAACAGAAATAACAGCAATCTAGTCTAATACGTCAATGCCACGTAAAAAAACTAAAGGTCATGGAAAGTTAATACACATTTATAGAAAACATCCACATCGTTATCAATACCGTCTGCTCATCATTAGCGAAGAAATAAGAATCTGTGACGTAGAAGATGATAGCGAATATGTTTTAAATGTCAAACGTAGTGTTAGAAAATAACACGGGATCAGATACCTTGCCGCCAGTTTGCGCATGGCGACTCTTTATTACAGTTTCGTACACAGTATCTTCTATTAATAGACTCGTAAGGCACGTGCTGTTGAATCAAGCGAAGCCGACATTAAACGATAAAGTTTATGGACATTTGGTATTTTATCATTGCCAACGCATACTTCAAAATACACCATGCTAACTGCATACAAATACCGCCTCAATGCAATTACAGTAGATTTAAAAGGGTGGGTTTAAATCTGACAGTGTGTACATATATTCACGTGGAGGCAACACGCCTTCTTCAAACAGGTTAAAGGCCCAATAGACGTAATTTTAGGATTTTTTTCGGAACTCTGAAAAAAAAATATGAAAAAAATCCATTTGATAACCATGCAAAATTTAGTTTTAAGCAAAGTAAACCTGAGCGGTGTGGCACATTTCAACAACAAACCGAAGTTAGACGACAGTTCAAAATGGACGCGTGTTAACAAATACAGAGTTTCAACATCTACTGTACCGGTAACCGCGTAAGAGTTCATCTTGAATATTGCTGGTATCAGTAAATCTTAACTAAATCTATAAATATGATAAGTTATTAAGCTTGATTTTCGCTTCTCAAGTTTTGCCGAAAGTAACGTATATTTGGCCTTTAATATTATGATATATATCCAGTTTCTAAATCATAGTGGCATTGTTTGTCAGCTGTGAGATGTTTATGGTTTATCTGAAACGTATTAAAGTTGTCTTCGTAACTTTCGTTTGGACTGTAGCCAGACTGGAGGAGGATTTTTATTTCCGAGTAGTTGGCCAATTTCAATGAAAGTGGCAAAGCTTATTCCCATCATTGTATGACATATATAGCAATGGGAGAGATGTAGAGACATAATAACATTAATATCTCGCATACAAGCTTTACCTTGGTAAAGGAAAATGTATTTCTTTCTTCTAAATTATTGTTTTAATGATTCGTATTCATCTCTGCTGTTCATTTGAAAAAAATCTGAGATTTCCGAAGCGTCAACAAAACAAGAATCCGAACTTAAAATCTATTAAACTAGGGGCAAAATATGAATAAATGAAAGATATACGTTGAGACCCTTGTATACCGAAAAGAGAGTAAGACCAGTTGTTCCGGAAGAGTAAGTATGGATATGCCGAAATGGCCAAGTGTTAAGGGTTTTTGGCATTCTGCTACCACTAGCCCTGCACCCATTGGTCACTGGTTCTAGGCCTTCGTTGGGCAGCCGCAAGTTATGTGCCGTTGGTCGGCACCATTTCTCCAGGTACACCGGCTTTCCTTCAACACTAAAATCTGACACATTCTTAAATGACTATAGCCCTTAAAATGACTCTTCTGATTATATTTGCAGCAGTGTTGTTCTAATGAACGAAGACATTATTAGATTCTTAATCAGTTTCTTGATGGTAACATGCCTGCTTCTGTAACCCAAGATATTCACATGTCCCAGTTAAGTAGGACTTGCTCTAGGTTTCCAAACGTTCACATAGCAAGCGGATTTTCATCGAAACGGTCCATATTGAGTAGAACGATCTGTTCTTTCCCACTTTTAAAAGAAAAAAAAACTCTTTTTCATGGATCAATTCCTCCTACAATGTATGATTTATATTGACTACTCACACACATTACTGAAATTGATCTTGAATGAAATGCGACTATACTATCTTTTTTTAAAAAATCAGATGTTCATTGAAAACTGCGTGAAACACCTACACATACTGACTATGTAATAGAATTCATTACAAACACCTTCCGGTTTTGTCGGTTTGATAGCCTAACTGAAACTTGATAACCTTATGACGAGAGTCATGTTTATATCTAAACATTATCGATCTTCGCTGTTTGGTTTACCAACTAGCGGCGGTATTTCCGGTTGTCTCTAATTCACTCGACCGTTAGAATGACGTACTTCCGGTTTCCGGTTTGAAACGTAACCATGAACAGTGCCCCTATATCCATCAGTAATGATATTCTTACGCTTGCTCAATAGATCAGTTACAATTTGTGCCATATCGATAGCCTTAAATATCTATTGCGTTAGGCGGAAATTCATTTATAATAATTCCTTTAAGCAGAATCGAAGATTTGTCATTTCTTTTCCGGATGCTCAGTTTTAAAACGGAAATCGAATTTCTGGCTGAATATAATGTTATTTGTTTGTTATGCAATTGTTCTATTATTCTCAAATTCTCAAGGAGTGTTCCCGTTCTATTTCCGGTCGGTCAGTGACTTTGGTCTTTTAAATAATCCTTGTTGTTTTGAAAGGCCTTAACAAGGACTTATATGTATATATCCATGTGCTTAATTCAAAGATGCAAATATATACAAATATATTTAAGCTGTAATTCAAAGAATTAACAATGAAGAGCGCAGGAACACAGGTTTGATATCTTAATTGAAGAACTTTCAACAATTATGAAACATGTATACTATTTAAACCCATGTACATCACTTCTATTGTCCTGGATGTAAGCGCTTCGGGTCACAATTTGGGACAAAACCGGATTACCTGGAGAAAACCCTACTTATAAATCATACTAGTAAATACCTTTGTCCAAAACTGAAACTAGTTGGGTAGATGACCCCATGTGTTTCACGTCCGATCGGGGAATCGAAACCAAGGTAGTTTTAAAATTTGGTGAAAGGCACGTGCGTTAATTTCACTTCGCCATCCGCCCTCCCCCAAGATTTGAATACGGTTTTAGGGATCATCTAAAATAATATCCGTACAGTTTATCCGAATACATGATAAAACCTTTTCTTTCGGTCGCAGGTAAAATGCCCACTTTGGAGGGACTCTAGGTACTTGACGTAGGTCGATAGTGTTTCTCCTGGCACACCGGTTTCCCTCCATCACCTAAACCTGATATGCCCTGCCATGGCCACATATGATAATAGGACGTAACACAAAACAACCTATAATTATATCAGCTTATTCTAATGATAATAGTAAGAAAAACGATTAGTTTAAATGCCAAGCAAACATACTGCAGATCTTGATTATGTTCCAAGTCACGTGACGTAGACCGTCAGGAATCTGTCCGAGGTTCAGCTATTTTAATGAGGGCAGGTGAACTGTATAATCAGTACGAGGTTACAAGTGTAATGAGAATTGTAACGAGATGTCAAGTGACACGTGATCTCACACGTGGTATAAAAATGTAGTATATGTAGTTGCACGTGCATGGCATGCAGGTTTGTGATTTATTAAATGAGGCAGTTTCCAACAGATTGAATAGGCAATACGTGAACCGTTTTCCTCTTCCATCAAATTAACCTGACATGAAGTTTACAGCTTGTACCTAACCATACAGACAGTAGAAGGTGTATATTCCTCTCAGGTTTTGTAGACAGTTTACTTTATGAGAGACGTCAAAACAAGATACTCTTCTTCCTGTACTGTGCTGACATATTTGTCGCCATTAAGTAAGGATTACGTGCGCAAATATTGTTATTGTAACTTTCCTTTAAAAAAATGTTAAAAAAATATGAAATAGTTTTTAGACTTTCAGTCTCGACAAAATTCTTTAAAATAATGGACACAATATATTTTAACAATATATTAATTGAACACAGGGTCTTAGTGTGATCGTAAGAACGACTTCACGAACACGAACCCTTCTGTGTCACACTGCATGATGACAGGAGGCGTCTGACGTGTGTCCCCTTGTGGTGTATTTTACCGAGTGGAAAATGAACAAATTGAGGCAGATTTTCCTCTGTCCACATTGTTACATAAAAGATCTGCCTTTTTCCATTTTTACCTTCCTGGTCTTTCCTCTAGTCGTTTAAATATACTTATCCATCTACGCATGCATGACCGTAGCTGTGGCAACGACGCTAAAACCACACACAAACAAGCACCTGTTTTATGTACACTGTATCTGAGACCGAGTTATTCCTAATTTAAAAAGTCATTTCTGTCCACTTATACATTTACACGTGTAGATAGATATATCATAGTTTATGACTGTCCAATGTTTACACTTAGATACAATTAACAAAAGCCTTTTGTTAAAAAATTTACATGTGTCCGGAAAGACAATGAAATACCGGCCAAATAACGTTTTGTTGCTGACGTCATAAGATGCTGTACCGGAAGTGAATCCCTTGCATAGTTTACCGTTTTTAATCCTCCTTTTCCCGTTTTGTACATACATGAATGTGTATACCAAATCTGTAACAAACTCAAGTTCTTTTTATGTTCACGACATTTAGCATGCATCCAGTACATAAAAACACACACAACAACGGACAGTTCAAAACAAAAAATTCACGAACATGAGAGTCCTCTGTGAAATCCTCTTTAATGCAAGATTGAAGAAAAAATTCCCTTGATGTCTCAGTTTTATGATGAAGACGTAAAAATGTGTTCATGTGTTCAGTAAATTAACTTTAATTCCGTTAAAGATTTTGATGGATGTGTGACGTCACATTAGAATCTGCCATCCTGTCTTTCAAGTGTAAGACAATTGTGTTTCACAGAACGACATTGTGTATGGATAAGTGCGTACCAAGCGAGCAGACGTTTATGTCATGTATATTGCCTTTTAAGTGTAACAAATGGGTTTTGGGCCCGTGCTTGAAGCGCCCCCTACTTCAGATCCAATAACATAACTGATGGATACAGTTGTTCCTCGTCTTCCACATGATGCATTGAAGTGTCAAATCAATTGTCTTATCGTTAAATTTGTTCCCAAGAAACATCGAACAGTAGAACGTAAAATGTTCTAAAAAAATCCTTACTAAGAGGACACGTAGATAAAATAAATTGACATTTCATTAAAAAAGGAAACCAGTCTCACTTAACGTGATATAAGAAGACAGGAAGGATGAAAGGGAGACATACCTACGTGATTGTCCCTATAAATCATGATGCAGTATGTCAAATACATTTCATTCCATCGTACAGCTGTCTTATGATATCAATAATAATAGCAACATTTATATAGCGCTCTATATAAATTTTAAAATTACTCTAAAGCGCTTCACAACATGTGGATAATGATTTGATACTTACAATGCCCAAAAAAAGAAAGTCATACGATAACCATCAATCATTAAGCTCAAATGTAATAATAAATAAATAATAGATAAACATATGTCAGTATAAACATGTCGTCTACGTTAATACCCTATAAAATGCAGACGTGAAAAGGTACGTCTTCAAATGTTTCTTGAATTTGGCCAGAGTATAAGTTTTTACTCAATTCTTCAAAAACGCAACGTTGATGTAAGGGATCAGAGAGGTTGAAAATCAAAATTATTCCAATCTACTGTTGAGATAGATTGGGGGGGGGGGCGGTTGTGTGTGATAAATACAATGAATTTAAAAAGCTGAGTACTAGTTTATTTGAAATTAACAACGAAGCACTGTAAAAAGATGTGTGTTTATTCTGATTATGTACCGAGACACTTACCAAAAGATATCATTGTCGTTAGCAAGGTGTTGCAACTCGCCTCTTGTGGTGAAGAACAAAAGATATGCATTGTTTGTCTCAATTTTGAAATTGATGAAACATATACAATATCCTAACATAAATAAACAATTTTAAATCAATTAATACAATTGACATATATCTTTCTGAGAAGTTCACAGGAGCTGCCGTATTAAGTGCTAACTATTAGTAATATGCCACATTGTTAAAACATCCCTATGTTCGTATGTTTGGTGGATATGTACTGTGTTATGTTGGTAGTGGAACCTCGATTCCAACGAAATCTTTTGTAAGTGTCAGCTCCTTTGAATGCTAAGACTCCGCAACATACACATCAGAACTTGTATACTCCACCTTGGTTATTTGAGTTGTTTGGGTAGGAGAAAATCATTTTCTTTGAATATTCCATGAGTTTGACGGTTTCAGCTAAACTATTTGGTTGTAAATGGCTTGTATACTTAAACACAGATTCCATCTATATAAGAATAACTCTCACAGATACTATATGGAATTATTGTATCTTTTGTTCTTTTTGGTGTCGTTTGGTGACAAAATGGCGACATATTGTGAAAAAGCGAATGAAGCAAAATGTGCAGATGTCCACTGTTCTCGCGTCGACAAATATGTTTCAAAATGTTATTGTGTAGATTCATGATGATATTCAAATCGCCATTTTTGTGAGAGTTTTATTTCAAACATTTTTTTAATTAGACACCAGCTGCCTGCAACACTGCATATAACATGTAGTTATCTCCAATTTAAACATTCTGCCGCGGTTTAATGTAAACTGCATTGTAATCAATACTCGCTTGATAACGTTACAGAACGGCTTTGAACAGCTGGGCCTAGTCATATAATCATTTTATGACAACTTAATGTAAAGTTTGAAGCAGAAATAACTGCTACATTTTAAAAGTTGTAAACACATTCTTCCTATTGAACATAATTACCCTCAATCGATTACACTGTTCTGACAACGGTTGACAGTCGTTTGGTTTGGTTGTTTTTAAGTCCTATTAACAGCAATGGCCATTTAACGAAGGCCTCCCAGTGTAGGCGATGTAGGTGTGTGTGTGTGCTGCGAGCGTGTATAATTGAATTCGAGAGGCAGTGCTATAGTCGTGTGAGCGTACTTGTGATAGTCTGGAACTTTTGCCGATGTAAAGTGCTACCATATTGAAATATACCGCCGAAGGCCCCCAGCAGAACACGGCGCCCGATCACATTATACTGACAACGGGCGAACTAGTCGTTCCTCTCCCATAATACTAAGCGTCAAGTTGCAGGGAGTAGTATCGTCTAGCAATGATAAGATAAAACAATATGCGTTTAATGAAGTAAAACAATGAATTATTTTAATTTCAAAGTTACAGCTGGGATAGACAGGTATAAGAACTATGGACATCGGAGTTATCTGATGCACGGAAGGAAAGAAATCTAAAAGAACAAAAAAGTTATTGTTATTATTCATACATACACATATATTTACATTGCATATTGTCAAATGGCTTTATCTTAGTAAATTTGTGCCAATGCCCGTTTTGAATAGCAAATGTTTAAATCAATACTATAATGCAACGGCACATGGATCATTCAATTTCTTTTTATTGTACTAATTCTCTTTAATATATTAAATAAACATATTTAGCATTAACCCGGGTGTGTTGCTGGGAGCCTACGACAGGGTAATAACTTCAGTGTGGTAGCACTATAAAGTTTGCATAAGTTCCGCACTATCGCAAGGAAGTTAACACCAACATACCGCGGCCTTCCTAGTACACACGCACCCAACACATAGCCTAGCATTGCATACATCGTGAGGCCGTCCTTAAATGACGTCATACAAACTAAAACCAAACCAAACCCGGGATACATCGTTTTCTTTACAGAAATGATACATGTTTATCAAAACTAAAAGTCTTCCTGAAAGACAGTTACAGGGGTGTATTCTACCTTTGCATCTTTGGTACGTGAACAATTAAAACTTATCTTGCATATACAATGTATAATGTCATAGATATATATGTTCTAGTCATTCCGGTCCGTCCGTGCCGTAAATTAGTCACTCTCTATTAAACATGTATTTATGTCCAATCAGAATTTAGCATTGAATAAACTTCGTAGTTGCCTGCACCTCGTGCTGGTTGTCGCCCATCTTTCTCATCAGAGCTAAATATATAATACGGTAATACGTTTTATAAAACTCATATGAGTGTGTTTTTATAGAAGCATAAAAACTATGTTTCAGTGATAGCAAAACATGAACCGAGTTACGTGCATTCTTGTTATCAACTAAATAGGTTCTCAGATTTCTGAAAAAAAGTCGATAAGTTTTTCGTCTGTATGTATGCAAAACGGATGAAAAGGCCAGGCGATTATGCACTCCAGAGCAGCTCAGCCGGTTCTCGTATGACTAATCACGACAGGTTAATAGCTTTGTAATTACGTGTTGGCCGATCTGTCTCAACGCATACAAGTTATAATTCCAAACTGTATCGGAAGAAAGGCATCCATGATGTTTGTATAAGTATTACAGAGGGTAAAATACTCTTATTCAGATTGTTTGGGTCTTCCATCTGTCCCATATCCATTTGAGAAAGGAAACATTTCTGGGTTGAACCTTTAAGAACACCGCGGGGTTTTAATTTAAGTTTTCTTTTTTATCTTCTCGTGACATTGGGCGTTGCTCCGTTACGTATTACAGACATTACATTACATAAAAGTTTTATTTGTATTTCCGTTTTTATCTGTATCTTCCTATGGTATATATGACGCCGCATGCTGTGAGTTCATATATTTCGTAGGATTGTGTATATCTTACATACTAAACATCGATATAATCTGGAATTTTACTTAATTAAAAAGATAAGAGTTACTTTCTGTTTTCCTATCTCTAACTAAAGTAGGATTCTATTTTTCAGTATCCCCACAATATGCAGAGAAACCGAATGGTTTGGTTTTGCATCCTCTTAATAATCGGTATGTTCGTGTAAGCCCCCTTATAATGGTCCGGATGTTTGCCGATTTAAAGTGCTATCACACTGTAGTATACTGCCGAAGGGCCCCAAACAGTACACCTCCACCGGGTCACATTATAATGATAACGGGTTAACCAGTCGTTCCAATCTCATAATGCTGAATGTAAAGCAGGGAGTAGTAACTACCATTGTTAGAGACACTGGTATGCCATGACAAGGGGGGCAGAACCCAAAGCCTTCCTCACAGGGGCGAATGCTCACCTTAAAAAAAAGAGAGTTTGTGTCAAAGGAGACAATATGAATGAGAGAGTTATTGAGAAAGAAGAAGCAAAATTCGATCCCAAAAGTCGCCTTTCCCAAATACGGGTGTTCCTTCGTTATTTTGAAGCGTTTGAAAAGAACGCCATTTTGGCTGTTAAAATTATATGTTGTTGTTGATTTGTAAGTCAAATACTATCTGAAGTGCCGTCCTTAAATGACCCTCGCTGTTTAAAGGACGTAAAACTAAATACAACCAACCAGACCAAATCTGGAGTTATTTGTGTCATGAAATATTTTCTATATCATCTTTAGTTTAATCATATAAACTATCGACAATCTTATTTTCACCCACAAACAATTGTACCAGTAAATATGTCATTAGTTTATATAATGTTTGTACATTTCTCATGCATATTATGGCGTTTTCAATATCATCCATAACCCAAGTTAAACACTGTTTCACGTCTTTGTTTTTAATAATCAGAACACGGATACGTTCTTTTGTTGTATAACTCTATATATTTCCTCATTTGAATTCGTTGGTAAATGGTATATTCCATTTCGTATCACGCAAAACACAATAATGGTATGGGTGACAAGCCCTACGTAACCTATGAATGACAGATTCATATTTGAATGTATGCCTTTTTAGTGTGCTTGTCTGCCATTGTCAATTGAGTGTGCAAAATCTAATGGAACAAAACATTATCCCTTTGAGGTCTATTCCGAAAAATATGCATTAATTTCCATTTAAAAATAAATGAATAATTCATGGAGTATTGAATACAGTTTATTATACTGCGTATTATTATTATTAATTTTCGATTGCCTATATCTTGATATTGATATGGAAATAGATATACAATCTCTTTTAAAATATTTTTGTCTGGAAATTGACCGTACTTCAACAGATGGCATTTCAACAATACTGTTGTATTTTAAATACGAATCTATACACCTCCTCCGTGTTTCCTGTTGTCAAGAAATTTGATCTTCTATAAATGATTATCTATTGCATTAACTGGATATAAAGCTGGTTTCAGGTAACCCATTATTATTAATGAGAATAAATAAATCATCATTTTAAAGAGATACGCAGATAGCTTGTGGTGTTTTGTTGATACAACAGACAGGGGGAATTCAACATTTGGTGAAGTTAAATACTGTAAAAATAAATATTTTCGCGCATGGAATTTTTCGCTGAGTCACATGCCAAACTGTTCGCGGTGTGGAAATGTTCGCGCTGTGAGTCGTGTTGTTTGGTAATACAGTCTGTATGTGTCTTTACTGCTATAAGGCACTAAAGAGTTTGAGTGGTGTGAAATATTTTCGCGTGTGTATATATGTTCGCAGAGGCGTAATGCAAGCGAACATTTACACGCCGCAAATAATTAAACTTTATCAGTATGCATTTCGTTTGTAAACATCAATCATTGAAGGTGCAGCACATGACCTGTGTTACGTCATCTTTCATGTAATAACTAAAACCTTATACCTCATCCGTAAATATAACTTACGGAATCACTGTAAAAATATTCTTTGCAAAAAAGGGGGATATTTAAAATTGTACCGTTGATTATTAGGTGCCGCAGTAGCCGAGAGGTTAACATTTAAGATCGTAGTTGATTTTCTGATGCATGTACCCCTAGCCCTCCGACACTGGGTCGCGGGTTCAAGGCCTACATGTACGCGGGGCGGTCTCCAGGAACTTGGCGTTGGTCGATGTTTTTTCTCCATGAACTCCGGCTTTCCTCCAACACCTGGAACGTCCTAAGATGACCTTAGCTGTTGATATATGACGTAATACATAAGGAAACAAAGTAATGGGAGTAAGAGAGGTCCATAATGTTTGTGCTGAGATGTTTTAGCAGGGAATTAACATATGGCGCTTTTAGCGGTGTGAATCTTATACATGCAACATCAGGTTCATGTGTGGTTTTTGCACACAATTAAGGTTGTCTGCAAACTTTACACCTGTAATGACTATTATCTAATGTTTAAACCCTCCATATGCTGATTACGTTATACTATCAATGCAAAGTAATGTTATTTAAGCATAGTTTTATCAAATATGTTTTTGAAGTAAGACCAATGATTTATATAATACTGATTCATTTGAGTACTTTGTTGGGGTGGGTCATTTTTCATTTTTTATATATCATATTATTTTTCCATGTTTAAACTGGTTTGTGCTGAGGAGCAGTAAGCACTTATATATGAACAAATACAATCTGACAGTTGAATATGTGCTATGTGTACGTGACATACAGTTTGTATTTACATTTCGTTTAAAGTCAACACAGTTGTGAGTTTGCTAAGGAGATCGAGTTTACTTTCAGTTTTTGTTACAGTGTAATACATGTACTTACACTTGGTGTACTGTTTCGATCTAATTAACATATTAAAATAAACATACTTTACGTGCATTTAAAACATGTAATGCTGACTTTTGAATGCATTACGTCCATTTCCATAGAATATTCAAAGGTCATTAGGGGTCGAAAACCCTATTCACAAATAACTTATATTTAGCTGTTCGATTCGATGCAAACGTCAGTGATATTATTAAAATCTACGTCAAACTAACAACACCTAGAAAACTCAAGCAGACACAGCTGTTTAAAGCGAAAAGTACGCGGTATCTCCATCAGCTGTCCTCTCAAACTTTTACCAGTGTTTTTTTTCAAGTGTCTGAAAATAACAAGTCTTTCTGTGCATGCACCAACGTTTTACACGGAGAGAATTATTTGCAGTCATATATGTTTTAGCTGTTTTGTTTTTTATTTCAAGATTTATGTAACAAAAACACAAAGAAAAATGTTTTGTGACGCTTTGGTAGATTAACTATACATGAAACGAAAGTGGACAGTGCAAAGAACCAGGATATAATAATGCAACATCCGCACTGTTAAAAGTGTTGCAATGTACACGTAAAATTGGATATTGTAGTACGCATAGTTCCGGAGCATCGGCTGAACTTCCGGTTTATGTTCAAAGTTTAGTGTTGTACTTGTGTTGACTTCCGCCGTTGCAATAATGCCTGATTCACGCTTGTTATATAAGTGTATTTAGATATATGTTTACCATATATTCGTTGGTTAGCGTTTGAATTTATTTCTTGATCCTATCAAGAAAATCAAAATCAACATGTAGGCAAAAATACATAAATCTGGCTAATATTCAAAAGAAGAGCTACGTGCATCGTAGGGCGTTTTAGTGAGTTTATTATTGCTTCTATGTTTACGAAGTCAGAGAAAATATACAGACCATCCCATAATTATTTAGTCTGGTTAGGATTAATAACAGCTAGTGATTTAGCAGGTGTTTATTCACTGCGGTCCTGCACAGCATGTTTCCAATTTCCGGTCAAATGGAAGCCAGACAAAGAAGGATGTTTGCAAAGTCTTGGCCTATATATAAGAGTGTTTCTGAATACGCATATTATCCGTGTTTTTGTTAAGAAATTGATATGGATGATTTTGTGATGATGCAAATCAAAGCTATCACAGCAGGGGAAAAGCATGTTGCAAATTTACGTCCGAGGGAAAAATATTCTGTACTCGCAACCCACAAATGAAGATGCTTGATTCGTATAAATGTGTGACAATTCTTGATTTAAGCACATGTCTACTGAGATTACAAAAAGAACCGTGTGACACTGCACCAAAAGCTAAACATATACTGTAAAATATTTTATTTTCGTGGGGCTAAGTTTCCGTGATTACTTATTTGGTTAGGACATGAATTCGCGGATGTATACATCAATATATGCGTCGTTATTCAATATTTTAAACTATTTTTTTGGTTGTTAATTTGTGGACATTTGAATTTGTCGATTAATTGAACTTATGGAATAATTGAAAATAAAACCTACGAAAACTCACAATTTTACATTACAATGACTAAAATAATGAAATTAATTTACCGAACACGTAGGCGTCGGTACTTCTAAATTAACAATTATCAGCGACCGAATCTTCATGCTTTGACCAAGCTGGAATGATAACACCGTCACAGTAAATATTACAATATTCGTAAGCTCATGTAAGTTAATAAGTTTCCGTGTTGCTAATACATCCTTAA
Source organism: Mimachlamys varia (assembly GCA_947623455.1). Classification (NCBI taxonomy): domain Eukaryota; kingdom Metazoa; phylum Mollusca; class Bivalvia; order Pectinida; family Pectinidae; genus Mimachlamys; species Mimachlamys varia. Next base: position 34,472,126 of record OX392538.1, on the reverse strand, counting down.
TGATATTGACATGCATATGTAGGTGGTGTGCACCTTAAAGTCGAAGCATTGTTAGGTTGCGAAAAATCTGCTTTGATTTTCGAATATGCTTTATTATGTGAACTAGAGTGAAGCGTTAATGTATTTTATAGAAAATGAAAAATAAAATAAGCAATCTTGTACTTCAGTGTAACTTCTTTACTTACTCCCATTCGGAGTATCCAATCAATCATTGATCGGACGAACCAAGATGATAAGGCTTTACATGCAACAGGTAAACCTAATTAATGGTATTGGTAACCGTGACTTATTTGCACCAAGTTATTTGCCTTTCAAATATCGTATTTAAAGGTTGTGCTACTATCGCAGATATATTGGAATACTGTTGTATTCGATATTAATTACTAATCGGCTTTCATCCCTTCGACGAAATAAATTGACTTAGTATAATTAATGTTACAATTAGGTATGAAATACTTCCGCCTACAGTTTGGTATCGGGGAGCCTATAAGGCTTGTTATCTGCTCTCCATATGAGGATATTTAATTTATATGCAATAATAGCGAGATTATATTAGTTATAGATGTCAACTATTGATAAGCTTGTCTATAGAAACAGATGTCAATTTAAGAAACTTGTACAAAGCATTGAACCAGAACATAAGGTCCAGCATGTATGTGTGTTATGTCCGCGTCATTGTTCAAGATACAAGGTGGTAGACTCTGCTAGTGGAGTGTTCAGTCCCCGAGGTTTGCTAAAGTCTTATATAATACTTTCGACATACGGGGTTTGACATTTTATAGTACAAATTCATTCTTTTTCTAAATTCATAAATTTTACGCACCTGACCCTTTTGCTTCTACATTTGTTTAGAAAATTTTGATTCACATCTTTTGGCCAATACGATCACCGAAGAGTCCTCGGAGGACGAAACAGATGTACTATGGTTCAGTTTATTTAATTTTTTCGGCATAATTATCAATTAATAAATATAAAATATGCAGCACATATGTGTGTTACGTCATTTTTCAGCGTTGAGTGAGCGGATGGGGAGGGAATTCCTATAAGAATACAACAAATTTCAGAAAATTAATATAATGCACACACATGTGACTTCGAAGCGTGACAACCATGGATAACACTACATCATACTACTGTTTCGTCCTTCTGGGATTCTTCAGTAATGCTAGGGGCCAAAACAGTGGAAAATCCTAATTACCCTAAACTGCTGATTAAACAGAAAGAGGGTGCATAAACTCCATCTTTATACTATTTTCAAAATGATGAAAAGTACGGTCAGATTTCAAAATAAAAAGGAATAAAGTGAGTATATCAGAACCGTGCTACTTCTCAAAAGACTTGTATTATCATTTTTTTTTAAACTACACTTTTTTTCATGAAAACTTTCTGTTTCTCACTTTCTACATGCATAATTTAACACCAATATCGTTATTTTCATATTTTCAGGCTTACATGTTAAAAGTATTATAATAGCAGTGATTCAAAATGTGTAAATATGAAACAGTTCAGTGGAAACAAAATAAATACATGGCTCGAGATTCCTCGGGTTCCGACATTATATCTGGTGTGTAAGTGAATTGTTACTCAGGAAACACATTGGTCACGATTTTAATGTCTTTCTGTCGATTTTGACATAACCTTGTCGGATACAGCTTGTAATGACGTCATTTCAAGCTCGAGCTGTTTATTTGCGCTAATACTTAATGACGTGATTGTCTGGGCAGTGTGTTTGTGTGTATTTCTCGTTAGGGAGACATTAGCTCATCAAATACCTGTCGTGTTGCCACAGTTAGACCACTAAGGACATGACATACACTAATAACAGTCACGGCGCACCTTTCCCGCGTGACCACGTTCCTAAGCCGCTTAGGGTCGATTCGCGGTCTTTGGAATGTTTTCATCGAAGTATGTTTGTCTCGTTGCTACAAATTGTGTTGGACAGCTATCGAAATTATTATCATCATAATACACAAGACAATATTTGTATAATAAAAAATAAAAGCTTTTAACGCTAGAATTTGCAAAATAGTCCCACACATTGCTCACAGAACAATCTAAAATGAGTTTGACTCCAACTTTAACGTAAATAGTAAGCTTGATGAAAACCCTATCTGAGGCAGCAGGTTTTCTCATCTTGATTCAGTATTCTAAAGTTTGCTCTAGGTATCGTGATTTTCGTGATCACAAGGATTCGAGAGATGCAGGTTAATCAGAATTATGGGCAAGTTTTATGGTCGCCATCTTTGTCTCATTGAGATATATTTTGTATCTTTAAGTGATATGAAGATGGACGTTTGTGAGTATGCTAATTAGTGTGTTTACTTGTTGTGATTGACAATGGTACTCGGTTTCGTTTTTAGAACTTGAGTTTTACTTGGAGGTGACAAAGTTTTACATTGCGGGTGTCGTCGTTGAAGCAAAAGACGCATACTCTTCTGGAACGCATGGTCTGATTCTCTTGTACTTTTACAAGGGTATCCATGTAAATCTTTCCTTTCTTCATCTTTTTCCCCTTGTTAACAAAGTCGATTTTGAGTTCGAATTATGATTTTATTAACGCTCCGGTATTCTCCAATTTATTTTCAACGAGTACTGTCAGTGCGCAAATTGATCGCTGCGCGTATCTTTTTAATTTCGGTTATTTCGCTAAAATTTGAGTGAACTGAAATAAGTACATATACAGTATGTTTCACGAACACGATGAATGCACGACTGAGACTGGATATGAATAAAATCTAATTGACGAGACGTGATTACGATTTCGTAAAAATATTTTATAAAAAAGTACAGTACCTAGTATCAAATCGTTTCATCATAAAACCACTTCAATCTTTCCAAAGGAACACACACGAGAACATAAAGAACACTAATATTGTACGCTAAAGAGCAGATCATTAATCGAAGGTTTCAAATTTAGTCGCCTCTTACGAACTTGCAATGGGGCAGCTGATGTAAAGACATTGTACCTGCTGCCCCTTTTGCATGATCGTTAGAGGCGACCAAATTGGGATATTCTCTTTTCTTTACAAACTGATTAAAATACATATCCTTGTTCTCAACCCGTTTTACAAGCATCTGACAAAATCCCATAAGATGTCACGTTCATATGAACTTTGTCATCTCTTCACTAAACACTAAAATAGTTTTCTAATAACCTGTCATCTTGCAGCGAGTCATTTCGTCACATTATTCCAAATGAACTTTTTGGTGACGAAATGACTAAACGGACAAATGCGATTAAGCAAGCTCAAAATTCACTGGCAAGATTCTGACAGTAGTAATTTGATTGGCTAATGCAAAAGGTCATCTGGACATGACCCCATGTGAGATTTTCTCAGATCTTAACGTAGCAGAGAGAAGATTACGGAACGGCGCGGAGATCAAGATATGATTTTAATCAGATTGTTTTTCTTTATTTCTACACATTTTTCTTCTTCTTAATGTTTCCCTTGTTGGTATTTAGGTGGGCGTTGGATCCTGTGGGAAAGTCATTTGGTTTCGTCCCCAACATACTTGATTCTCAAACAAAGGAAGATATTACTTGTTGATTGACCCATCAGCAAAATATGAGTATAACGACTGGTTCACCTATTGTTAGTATAATGTGACCGGTTGGGGTGTGTTGCTGAAAGCATTTAACTGTACGCTTAAGTCAGGTAGTACTTAACATCGGTAGAAGTTCTGAACTATCGCGAACTACAAATGAGAAAAAGATAGTTCAGTCTTATTACAAATGCACCGAACAAAAATGTGTAGGATAAATTGAATTTGTAGTTTGTATTATTTTGTAATATTTATATTTCCGGTTGCACAGACTCGATGCGCGTGGTAAATTCTGATCACTTTATTTCTCGATGAAGTTATTGGACCACGTGCCTGTATTCTGGCCAGCAAATCACCTGTTGTCGGCGTATGAATACATTGTTTACCTTGGCAATCTTTGTTTATGCACGCACTATCTGATTACAATCATACTATCTTGATCTCCGCGCCGTTCCGGAAACCTTTTTTCTGTTGTGTCAAGATCTGACAAAACCCCAAAGAGGGTCAAATCCCGATGACCTTTTGCATTAGCCAATAAATTAACTGCTTTCAAAATCTGAAAGTGTAAACAATTTTTGAGGCGAAAAGCTTCCAAAAATCTATCTGTACGTTTGGTCATTGCGTCACAAAAAGTGTATGTGCAATGTCTTGAGGAAATGACTTGCTCAGATAACAGCACCGGAACCTGAACTCTTACGAGATGTTGTCATATCCTTATGGTACGGAGTGAGAGTAAGGATCTGCATTTTAATCAGATTGATGCATGCACACATTATTTCGGTCAAAGCAGTCCGAGCGAAGCGAAAATTTGTATCCTGATGTTTTTGTTGATAATTAAACAGCATGTAATAATTAAAAAAATCTTCAAACAAAGAGATCACATCATGTGAAACATTGAGCCTCGATTTCTTTCAAAATGTGCCTACAGGTGTTTTTATCTATATTAAACAGCTGTGAACATACTGCGTTATCTTATTTGAAACATGCGACGTAGAAATAAAATATTTGTGTTAATGAGGTATAATTTTACATGCAGTTTTAAATTAACTGGTAGTCTGATTTCATAACCTATATTTACGTGCCCCGCGGTGTGTATTTCGAAAGATCAAGAGAAGCAGGGAACATGATTGGTAACTAATGACGATGACAAACATCTAGGTGATAAAGATGCATGTCCCAGGGGGCCACACGATATACAATGTTTATGATGCGCTCTGGATAGCATGTGCCGAATGCTCCATCGCTGTCTTTAATCATCTAATAACCGAAACGGGTTCCGGACGTCGTACAGGTATTTGCTATCAAATAAACAAGCTGAAAATAATAATTTCCGGATTGCGTAAAGGTACCTCGACAGGAAAAACAAAGGCTGCATATTCATTGTCATGTTATCGACCAAACAAGAGCTGGATTTAGGCTGGTGACTATAAAATCGAACCACGCTACATGATATTCGACGCATATTATATTGATTTTTTTGTCTAGATTATATATCGAATAAAAATGCATGTTGGCTGCCTTTTCATCTTTTAAAATGCAAAAACGAAGCCTTAGCATAGCAGGGAATAATTCACAATTATTGTCCTTTTTTTCACAGAGACGCGACCTAAATCAGAAGTTATGGCTCTAGATGTGCCAAGGTTGTGACCCTAATCCCTGCCAGGTTTAGACTATAAAGTAAACTTGATGTAATTACATGTTTCGTTAAAATTATTTGTACATATATACATTTACATACTGCGCCAAAACAGCACTGGCATCCTTTAAGATCCCAGAAAAAATGACAAGCAAATCTAATTACATGTACATGTACTGGCTATGGAATACGTCGATTATTTAAATTACAGTAGTGCGCATAAAATTATGATCGTTAATTGTTTGAAAATAGTTTAAGGCAGGTGTTAATAACCAGAGCATCTGAAATATTTATTTTATAATGGGCGGTGGATTGGCCTCTCGCCTAGACGGCCGGGGTTCGCATCTCCAACCGGGCATATGAAAGAATAAGATCACCTGCCTGACCACGTGAGTTTTTCTCGATGTATTTCGGTTTCCTTAAAAAAAGACCATCTGTGAGCTAGCAAAAGTTAATAGCAATAGTAATATGGTGTATATAAACATGAAAATACATTCTGCTTTGAGTTGTATGTATAAGCGATATGAAAGCCTACTGCATTACAGGAAATTAGCATGAACCGTGCTTGTGTATGAAGATTCTTCAATCTTATGGGTTCCTACACTTCTACTCGCTGACAGTCACACACATATATCATTATAGGCCCCAGGTTAAAATAGCATTAACACTTAGGATGCATATACGTATGAGCAATGATGACTTTGTACGAGACGTTCACATCTAGGTCATTCTCTATATCCAGGGGTTACGCTCTCCTTCGCTCTCTACGCCCCTTGTTTCGTCCCACAATAAGACCCCTCGCGCGCTAACATCCGGTCCAACAAGAGTGATGAATATGTTTCGTTTTTGTTGTAAAACAAGAAAAAATAATGATAAAAATAGGGTGATAACGGTAATAAGTAATAAGCAAAGCGTATAGAGATATAATTGTGACTATTAGATTTTCGGCAAATCTCGGGCACTAAGAACTCAACTAATACATCATGCCACCTTATTACTAGAAATCTGAATGAAACACACTCGTACTTATGCTTGAACTTATTTGATATTATGATATTTCAATATTTTGTTAAAATAAACCTTGCTATATTTTTAACTTTATGAATGTACTGCTACAGAACCGACAGCTTAAAGTTCAAACTGTCTTTATAAATGACTTATATAATGATATAAACCATTTAAATTCTAATGTTTTAACAGAAATAAGTAGTAAATTGACTATCAAATAGACAAATTTAACAAATTAAAGTCGACATTTCAGGACGTTGAATGTCATTCTATATACTATAATTTATGGCTAACGTTAACTTATCCGCGTGTGCTTGTTCTACGGGACTCTGAATCCCTGAATTAATTTTGTTTATCACGATTCCCTAATTTGAAATGATATTACAGTTATCTTACAATCCTAATTTGTCATGTGTATTTTAACAATGTTTTGGTAAGTTTGCTGGTAATTACTGGAAAATGGCGTACATTGTTTCTACGTTGCATTGTCAGTAAAGATAACAGTTCAGCAAAGTGAGTCAGTCCGCGGGCACTGCTGAGATGAGCGTGGTTAACATGGTGTAATATATATATGTACATCATATACATGTAAAAATGTGTCTGACCCAACATCATACAGTGTGTAGGATGTTAACATGTGGTGTTAGTGACACGCCCACTAGTAGGTCGCTGACCATGGCCGGTCATAAGTGCATCGGTCAGTCGACTAAGTGACCGCTTTATTGGTCTCGAGATCTCATTGTTATAACGCTTGCTTACGTTAACGTTAACGTTCTGACCATGTATTGACAAAACCAAAAGATGCTGTTAGCTTTTTCATTTGTTTCAAATTAAAGAAAATAGCCAACTGATCTCCATTATAGACTTCAAATGGGGCGACGTCAGGCTTCAAAACCGATCAATTTAACCGTTACGCTGCCGCACGATTGTTGTGATGTGCGTCAAAAGATCATTTTGGTGGTTTGTATTAAATACTAGTGTTTGAAGCAAGTAAACCGACACCTTGGAATTTCGAAAATTTCTAATATTTCCAATTTTTACTTGGGTTATTTTTCGAAAGGAATGTGGCAAAAATAATGCAATATTGGAAAACGTTTTATTGTGTAAACACAACAGCCATAGCTATCTTTCAAACAATCAGATGAACAAAAATAAAACCAAAATGTTTTAATGCAAATGTGATACAGATCTTTTCCCTTATCTCATAAGTGATAAAAATTCTTCAGCTCCCTGAATAACACATCTGTCTATTTTTTCCCGAAGTTCCTTTCTATTAATAGATTAAAGGTTAAACGAGAGCTATTACTGTAGTCTATAGCTATATTTAATCCATTAGTCCATGTACATTCGTACTTTTAAGTGTAGTTTTACAACATAGCAGATATGTAGGAGAATAAAATACTCGAAACAGCACGCGCCCGTCCCTCAACGTCGAGAAGCTTAATCTGATAACGAAGTAAAGTGTACCATCGTTCACACCTTGGTGATGAAAATAAGAACTGTTAAATAAAAACGGAAAGAAGTTGGCTTTTTAATCGCAGGTATTTGACAGCTTTTACTACTGTCGTTTAAAAAAACCATTTTAGAAATGTCTTTTTTTTAAAAAGCACTTAAATGAAAAATAATATTTATCAATATGACGTGCTATTTGTAAATTATCGAAACATTTATTGAAATTCGAATTCGTTTAAAAATACTCATTCCATAAAATGTCAAAAGACATAGTAAATGAAGAGCGTTTAGAAATGTGATATTTTTATATCCCTATCAACATTTTCAGCTGTTTCTTTGCTAGCTACTCCGTGTGACCTTAGGAAATATTTTATTTGTAATTTCACCAAAATATTATATTGTTGATAACAGTGATGTCATTATACAGTGATATGTCACATTGGATAAACAGAATATGTAATTAAAGCGTCTGACATTCTGCTACCACTATAGCTCTTCACCACTGGGTCGAGGGTTCGAAGCCTTCGATGGGCAGTCGCCAGGTACTTACCGTTAGTTGGTGGTTTTTCTTCGGGAGCTCCGGCTTTCCTTCAACTCTAAAACATGACACGTTCTTAAATGTCCATAGGACGTAACACACCAACAAATCAAACCAAAGCTGACCAATACTAACTTTTAAGCAAAGCGAGTGTTTTGACAAATTAAGTTAACAGGTAACGCCAGCATCAGTCTGCTTTTAAAAATGATGGTATGCGAGGATGCATGGCGCGTTGTCACAACAAGTAATTCTATGTATTATGTATATTATATGTTAGATGTCTAAATGCTTGTACCGCCGTTTGCTTCTTGAGGAGAGGACTTAAATAGGCTATGCCTGCTGTCCGATCCTTTTGTCAATTTATTTGTCAATAAATTTTCATGAAATGAAATGAATACGAGGGACAATTGAATACGTGTAATAGTATGTTACAAGCATATCACCAGTGGTTTCCGAGCGAGAACATATTTGGTTTGGTTTATTTTGTTTAACGTCCTATTAGCAGTCAGGTTCATTCAAGGACGTGCCAAGTTTTGTAGGTAGAGGAAAACCGGAGTACCCGGAGAAAAACCACCGACCTACGGTCACTACCAGCAACTGGCATACGCGGGATTCGAATTCGCAATCCAGAGGTGGAGGGCTAGTGGTAGAATGTCGGAAAACCTTAACCACTCGGCCACCGCGGCCCCTCATGTTGGCTAGAGAGGACCATTTGATGTCTTCACATACTTCATGTACATTTGTACTAGCAACAGTTTGTGATTTGTGCGTATACGATGTACATGTATGCACTCGTGTGCTTGCGTGCGTGTGCGTTTGTGAAGGCATGCGTGTGTAAGTGTTCTCTATTATAATTATATACGATACTATCTTTAATCGGTCAGATAAAATGTGACTTAATTGATGCAAAAACATTTTCTTAACAAAACAAAATGAAAACAAATAACCATTCAATATTTATAATTACTATAATATGTTTCTATTGTTCATGTGTGAATTGAAAGTGAATTTCTTAAGGAACGTTCTTATTTTTTCATAAAGTTTTATTCCTTGGAAATATATTTTTTGATCAATAAACCAAAGGAAACCTTTGGCTAATAAAATCGTTTATGATGACTTCATGTGACGATGATAAGATCACGTGATTTTCCATTGTTCGTGCTGATGTAATTTTAAAAATTTATTTTTTTAACGGAAAATGTATATAAAACTGGTTTTAACTGCTCAAAATATACAATTCTTATTGATTTGCATTCGGATTTGTATGTAGTATATATCATTTACAGAATAGTCATGCGTGTACGTGGTATTAAAAAGCCATCACACATTGACATTTAACCCTCTGTAGAGTAATATAAAGACTACCGTTCACCATAGCGCCATCTCCCTAAACCTTTTGTTTATGCAGAGTTAACGTCCCTGTCTAAATATTGTTGATAACGAAGAAGTGGCTGTTTATGCCTTCACGACAGCTGTTAATCCGCGAGTGGATTCTTCTAGACAAGTTTAATATACATGTATAGGGCAATTAGCTGTAGTCGGAACCTGCATGAATAACATGTGGTTGTTCTTCAAAAGTTCTTTCGAATAGTGTTTATTCTTCTGGGGGCGTCTTGCTGTGGACGATTATCTATACAGAAAGGTCGCGCGTGTATTTCCTGTCTGTGGATGTGCGTTTCTAGGACGTTTTTGTGCTCTTGTTTATAGTTCCTCACAGTCAAAGTGTTTGTAGTGATGGGGCGATGATACGTTTGCTGACCGCTATTAGTTTCACCTGTCCGAGTTAATTATTTGTAATTACTTTATGTACCTGCACGTTCCTGGGGCATTATTGTACCACACACGCGGACAACTTATGGACACTCCCTAACTCCTGATGTCGGTGTATATGTACACAAGTACTGACCACAGCGAACGTTTGACCACTGCATTACATATATACCTGACACCGGCCTGACTCCTTACCGCGAAATACATATAATACGGAGAGGAAATTGGCATCAACTGACCGTTGGCCTGTATCTAATATCGGTAATCGGAGTGACCGTTTCCGGAATTCTCAGCTTCTCTTTGGAAACATGGACATGTCACATCCGGGCACGTAATAATGATGGTTGTCATAGAAAATTTATAATTGGAGACAGACTAGTTATTTATTTGCGAGATACGCAAATAGCCCCTGCAGATCAGTACACCGGTTAAACTTCGGGGATTATTTTTCAATATGGAAGTACATATAATACATTTAAGATGTGTGTTGCAGGTATCGCTTATCATGGAAAAAAGCTTAGCGATCAAATATTAGTAGTAGTATGCGCTATACGTCATCGGATTGTGTGTACAATTTCATTATATGGAGTAAAAGTACACACATCATATTTATTCTATACCTGATCTGAAAGCGATCAGTTCAATTAATTATTTTGTTATGAATGATGGAATACAAGACAAACAATTATGACCTATTGGTGACCTCCTGAATCTTCTACCGGAAGTGACGCCCTATAACACACTATCCCTCCCACAGTGCCATCTCCTACAAATATCGGGCACTTTCGTCCAAACATCAGTGTGGTTCTTCCGTTCGTTCTTTGTGAAATGACGACTGTAAATTTGCTTTAATGCATTGTGTCCGACCTTTTCTCTCCAAGCAGGCTCCTTTTGACAGTTGCCAGTAGAAGGAATGGTTTTTCAGTAAAGGAATGTACTTCTACCACATTTAAACCAGTGATCGTAAATAATGGGAGACCACGTAATGACGATTGCAAATATTTTTGAATTGTGCTTTTGATGTATCATGTGACGGAATTTACATACCTCCATGTATCACATAACCGACTTGCACGAAATTTTGTTGAAACAATTTGTGAAGTAATTTGAAAATATAATTTTCATGTGATTCGTGGATACACAAACTGTATTGGAATATTCTTGGGAAGTACACTACCACACCACACAAAATTCACCCAATTTGTGTTTATTAGTCTGTGAATTGTGACTGTAACCATGGTAATAACAACGACGATTGCCAACAATTTGACCTCCACCCTTTTACCTTTGACCTTGGTATTTCAGAATGTTATCCAGGACGAGGACACACAACGGAAGGCGCTAAATAAAGAGCGACTGCGGTGTATCGGATATACCATCCTCGACAGCAAAGCCAATACAAGTAAGTTCCTTCGCCAAAACGCCTGTCCATCATGAATTTCGTCCATGCATGTATGGCTTATTATGCCAGTACTTTTATTAGTTACATCATCTTGGATTGGTTAAGGTGTCCCGACATTCTACCACTATAGCCCTCCACCCTCTGGATTGCGAGTTCGAAACCCACGTGGGTTAGTTGCCAGGTACTGGCCGTAGTTCGGTGGTTTATCTCTAGGTAATCCGGCTTTCCTACACCTCCAAAGGCTTGACGCGTCCTTAAATGACCTTGGCTGTCATTAGGTTGTTACAAAAATAAACCAAAAACAAACGGAACATTGAAATGTTCCGAACGTGTAAGGAATTGACGACATTAAGGTTTTTTTGTTCTATATTCCTTTCATCTAGTTAATCTTATTCAACCGACATCATGTTTTGAATTTTTTTAGTATATAACTCCTCTGTGCATTAAAATAAACATGTTTTATGTACATTATGTACTAACGCTAAAACTAGATTGTAAACTGTTTTATAATATTCGGAACATACTTTGACTTTTTGTGTCATGTCGCCAGTGACCTGACGGAAATGGCCACAGGTATGTTCCGAATGGCTACAAAATAGTGCAAGTGTAACAAAATGGCCTTTTCTAGTAGCTGCCATTATGTAGCATATTCTAATCATCGTAAACAAATGTAATTTCCCTACCGTTGATCGATAGATTTTACGGGCCAACATTCCCAACAGATGTTTTGCGTAAGGCGTATTTTAAATGAAAAACAAGATAGCATCTCATTGATGTTGAAACAGCGTCTAATTAAAGGACAGTGAAGATATATAGCAATGAATTACTACTCTACAGAACAGCTGACACATGTTGAAATTAATTTCATTCATTTTTGTACTCCGATTTCGACCATTAACAACATGTAATTATATTATAATTGGACTGAATTCTGCCACCCTTCATTACTGAATAATGACAGTCGTCAACAAGCTGGGTTTTAATGATCTTGAAATTGTTTACGAGTATTCATTTACAAATGGCCGAGATTTGTTTGCGATCAGCAATACAGCTGTTCCGTTATCTAGTCTTATTTTGAGAAACATATTTGATCATGTTTATTTCAAATGCTCAAAATAATCTTGTCGTTTCACTGTCAAATCACAGTGAAGTGACGTAATAGGGAAAATGACGTCATTAACTATTATTCTCTGTATACATGTAGTTTTTGATATTTGTGAGGGTTGAATTTCGCCATTTTGCATATGCATAAAAATTTGCGAAATTTAACACCTAGAAAATGGTTTCCAAATTTTCTAGGTTTCACATTTATTTTGCGACCCGCAAAATGAAACCCTCTAGAATAACGAACTATAGGAATGCACTTTATGTTTAAACGAATGATTATCCATTATGGACGTTTGTAGAGGTGCATAGGTTTTTTTATAACCCTGAGAAAACGATATTAACCTAGAACGAAGACGACTTACTACAGCTTTCCAAATACACACGCACTCAGCAATTACACTACATAATTACGTAATAGCGCACACATCAAAAAATATATCAACTCTGACACTGAAATATGTCATTTATTAAATTACCAAATGACGTCAGAAAATATCATATATACAACTGTACCGTCATCAGTTGTACTTAATGTTATCCAATCAGAGATATCATAACAATATACCCAGGACTACAAAGATGGGGGTCGATTTACGCCCCATCCATCATAATAGTTGGTGGTAGGACGTAAAATCAAATAATGCCAAATAAAACCAACCCAAAACCAAATCTTTGATTTAAAGCATCATGTCCACGTGAGGATGCCTACCTCTGTATATATGTGTGTAGACTTTTAAAGTGAACTGGCTTTCTCGTGAATATGCGCATCGTTGTTATAAGATCCGGCAATCATCTAGCTTAACTCAACTTCCAGATAAAAATGAAATTATATTTAACACCTATTTATGACGTCACAGAGATCAATGTGATAATGAAATGACTTTTTTTCTTAAATGGAATAATAACAACAAAAAAACCAAAGTATCTATACACATTAAATGTCAGAACAAAATTATGCTATTTTTAAACAATGTCTTTCGTTTTCGTTTTGTTTAATATGAGACAGGCTGAAGTTGTTTTCATAAAATTCCACTATAATAGAAACTAGATCTTAAAATGTTTCCAAAGCGTCTTATTCGGTAACAAATAAAACAAAACATGCTGTTTGCAGATTGCCTGTATACGTTGTTTTTTTCATTATTTTAGCAGACGACTCACTAAAATGCCCGCGAATCTGGGACGACATTATGTGTTGGGCGCCACAGGACGCCGGTACCATGGCGGTCCAGCCCTGTCCCAAGTACGTCGCAAAATTCAACTATTTACGTGAGTATATGATTATATATATATTATATATTAAGGATTACGGACTGAAAATGGACCTATATACATGTACATGTACTGAAGAGCAAGTGTGATATCTAACAATGAATAATAATCAATAAATTTTGGCTTTCCTCCGAATGGTATAGTTTTGGGGGTTATCTTATAAGTAATTAGAATGTAGTAATTAAGAAAACTTTGAACTTGCTGAGGGATGGTATACGTAATTGTCTATATAGTTGAGTTCGCATATGAAATTATAAAATAATGAAAGATGTTCTCGTCAAATGCTCCTAGAATACAGGATGTAAATAAATGTATACATTGTGTATCTTTAAACACACTTCTCCGCCCAATAAACTGTCTAGTTTATTGGCTTGTAACAGAGTACACCGCATGTGTATGTCGATAAAATGTTCTTAAGTAACAATCTACAGCTTGAGTCTACAGAATACCAACTGTGTAAAGTAGTCATAAAGATAAGATTCTTCAAATCTCATTCGGCGAGTTGATGTTTTTTTTCTGTAAGTTACGTTCTTTTATCGTTAATCTTTACACAAACAAACAAAATCTCCAAATCTTATCAAAATTTTAGAATTTTTCGAAAGTGTATATTTTTCTAACCTTTTTTTTCTAGATATACACACACAACCTGTGCCAACTAAATTGTTTTGCTGTTTTTTTCTCAAGTGTCTTTTATCAAAAATGATCAATATTGGGGTTTCCAAAAAAATGTACTTTAGATAATTTCACAGTATGAAATAGCCTAGCACAACATGACACCACGACATGCTCAGAGTACTTTCGTGTTTTAAGAGAAAACAAATATGCCTTATAAAAGATTATCTTTTTTTATTCAATTGAATGAAGTTTAATTTTCTTAAGATGTTCTTTGATTTAATCCAAGAAATTTTATTAAATACAAATATTATATTATATCAAATTAAGATAATTTTCGCATTAAAAACCCACTGTTTGGTCCCTGCTATTTATCATCAATGTATGCCTTCTCATTAGAATAAGCCCACCGACCAACCTAATCAACCCCCCCCCCCCCCTCCCCACCACCACCATCCAATTCACCTTCCTGCGCATGTTTTCGTAATATGCGAATAAATCCAATAATGATGACTTTGCTCTCAATGGGTTTATTATATTGCCCTACGATGTCCGTCCAAAAATTCTACAATTGAGCATCGTCATTTTTTTGCCATATTTCGTCAAACTTTTACTAGAGTAAGAAAATAAGGGGGCGGGGATTACGTACACATGGGCTATTATAGAAGTGCGATTATTTTCGAGGGAAGTAAAATAATTTTCTGAGAAATGTTTCATGAAGACATAGATCTGTGCATAGCCCATGTGAGTACCTCTTTGGCGACCTTCACAACATTAAAATCATTACCTTTTTATTCCATCATCCGTTGTTTTACATTTCAGAGAACGTGACCCGGATGTGCATGCCAGACGGAACTTGGTTTATGAAACCAGGATCCAACACTTCATGGACGAACTTCACGTCCTGCCAACTCAGCAGCGACAACGGCTGGACGGTGCCAAGGTCGTTCGCTGTGAGTATATCACGTTGGCATTTAGAATACAGCATTACAGCATAGTCAAAGACGGAACTTGATATTGAGTTCAAGTCCCTCGCCATCTTGAGTGTTTTGACATATCAGTTTCAAAAATGCAATTAAATATTTGTATACAGCCCTGTTCAATATTAATACATATACAGTGCGGAACAAACGACACGAAAAAGTAGCCGATTAAGGTAATTGGTTTCTTTGCACAAAGATCAGAATAACATTGGTAATTCAACACTAATTGAAACTCAACGTCTCTAAAATTACGTAAAAAAGGCTCATATCTACCATTTTTGATATATTGGTTGTGAAATATTTTAAATATTTTAAATATATTTGTATTGAATTCCAGTTTTACCGTTTCAAAATTGATTGCACGACTTATAAGAATCACCCAACAGGATCATGTGAAGCGGTCTCATGTTAAAGCTCGGGTACAAACTTTCTCAGCGTGCTTTCTTCATGTAAAAAAGTAAAACTAAAAATGCAATTTAACCAAATGAAAATTGTATCTGGTATGAAATTTCTCCTAGATTCGTTCAAACATTGACAAATCATGTTATTTTTTATCAATCGAACAGTTAAAATTTAAGCACAAAGATAGAGTTTGAACCAAGAACAACTAAGCGTAATGGAGTACTGTTCTCAGTTTCTTTTTTTTCGTAACCCGTTTAATCATGTTCACGAAATACATGTACCATAACCTTGTGAAGTAAGTCATGCTCCAAGCACTGACATATAACTACATTGTATATCGGTGTATATTAGATATGGTCCGACTTTCTTCAATTCTCATTGCTTCGCCCTCGGTTAATAATTGATTCTACAAGGTTGATATAACACCATATTGACCTCACCAAATGTCCATAATTACTAAATAGCGACGTATGAAAAGTGCCCGTTACTAACATAATCCTTCAGTATTTGACCTGAGCTAACAAACAGTAAACCTATCCATAATAAACAGCTTAACCTGAAATTACTACTAAAATAAATACAATTTCAGACAAATAATTACTGTTAATTAACCGCATTGCGCTAAATTTACTTTCTAATAATTATACACACAAAGTAATTAATGGGAATGGACAATTGATTGATCGGACGTATGAACGAGACCAAACCCGAAATAGGATAGGTCCAAGCTTCATGAACGACGAATGTTAAATATATTTTTAGAAAGTAAATCAATGCAATCAACGTCAAGATGTAGCTTTAAGTTATTCATGGACAAAACTCTTTAGTTTTAAAAACTTTTGAAGATCTGATAATGTTGTAAATGTTTTTTTTGAAATATTGGCCGTTCTTTTTGCTCCTTGTCGGCTTCACCAAATAACTGAACTTTTGTGACGAGGGCGACACGAAAATATCAATGTCTTTAAATATTGTTTGCGATAGGGTGTTCTTATATAAATTAAAATGTACATACAGCTGAACCTCGGCTGACTTGCTAAAATGTATCTGCGTTACAACGGCTTCACATTCTAATTTGACCTTGGGAGTCCTTTGGACCCGCTTGATTGAATATTCAGGAAACCTGTTTGTATTTCTAAAACTAATTTCAGTACTCATTGCTATAAGTCTTCATTTTAATTTGGAACGAAACTGAAACTTTTTCAGTTGTCTTTTAAGAAGAAACTTTGGACCAAGGTGTTTAGATTGTAGGGGTCCTATAATTGAAAATGGGGGTATTTGAAACAGAATTCTGCTTCATGTAAACAATGCGCGTGCGCGCTATACTTACTTCACCAACCGGCTAACCAACCACGTGGTGTGGATATCGGTAAACGCATTGCAGCTGACGATGTCAGTCTGTCCCTTCAAACGGCCCAGACACATACATGATCGATATTACTAATAATTGGTTTATTTCTATCCCAGCTATTATCTTTGAGTAATAACAGGAATACATAATTATCAATATCATACACAAAGTTGTTCGGTCGTTGTTAGTTTCTGATAAATCAGCTTAATTCTGATAATCAAAATTAAGTTTCCTTAATATCCCTGTCTGAGTCATCTTGAAATATGTTTTCAATGTTTCACCGGCGCCATTTGACGCTTTATAATAATTATGATATTTTCGTGTTTTCTTTTCATGAATTATTAAAAATTTAAACATAAAGGAAAAACAAAATATTCATCTGTCAATCTAACTAGGCCTGGACTAAAAGACATCAACAGACCAATAAAGATTGGCTAGACTGTAGAAATCAAATTTGTTCAAATGATCGAAACAATCTTGTTTGCGTGTAGAATGCTAATGTTTATTCACCTTGTCAATAAAAACAAAATACGGAATCATATTAACTAGTCTGTGTGGTCCTTTATACATTAACCAGAAATAGTTAGGATATCCTGGTGTAGAAATGTGATGAAAGGTTTATTAAATGAAGTGCTATGTGTCTGGTAATGCAATGTTATGAGACCACACACTATACTTCACTGATACATTGTACATGTAGCACCAGGCCCCCGGTTTCATCAACGTTCCTTAACTTATGGAAAGTCCTTAACTAAAAAGTCTCCATAGGAAAGCATTACAGAATTTAAGGGGAAAATCTTAAGCTAAGGAATTTGCCTTAAATTCTGTAATGCTTTCCTATGGAGATTTTTAAGTTAAGGAGTTTCCTAAAATTAAGGAACATTGATGAAACCAGGGCCAGACTGTCTTGTATGCAGGGCATAGGAATTATCCCTGCTATCCCTATAGGTGGGGCATTCTGCTGGGGGCCTACGGTAGTATACTACACACCTGACCCTTCCGCTTCTACATTAGTTTAGACATTTTGAATTCCCACCTTTTGGCCCCTAGCATCACTGAAATATTGAAAGTTACAATACCACTAGAAGGACAAAACAGCTGTATGATGCAGTTTAATTCATTTTTTCAGCATACTGTATCTATTACTAAATTTAAAAGGCGCAGCATATGTGTGTGTTACGTCATCTTCAGTGTGATAGCACTTTAAATAGGCAAAAGATTCGGACTATCGCAAAAGGGCTTACGTGAACATACCGCACCTCCCAAATACACACGCATTAAAATCTCATCCGCATCGCATACACCAGGAGACCGTCCTTAAATGAACTTAGCTGTTAATAGGACATAAAAACGGCCAAACCAAACTAAACCAATTGTAGGCCGAGATCAAGAGGGGGCTAGGCTTTCGTGACTGTCGACGCTTCTGACCAAAGCTGGTCTCGTCTGCGGAAGACCATATTCATGAAAAAAAAATCAGAGAATACTAAAGCGTCAACAAAACCATAATCCGAACTCAAAATCGATTAAACTATGGGCCAAATAGGAACAAAAGAAATTTACATGGAGACTCTCGTAAAAGCACAAGAGAATAAGACCAGGTGTTCCGGAAGCGTAAGCGTCTTCTGCTTCATCGACGACACTGTCCCACCATGTAAATCTTGGTCATATTTCCATAAACCATTTCCATACTCAGGCGTGGATTCTGTGCTCAATCCATGCAGCTTTCTTAAACTCGCCTTAGTCCTGTCAACGATCAAAACGTGAATTGTAAATATTTAAAACAGTATGCGGCTTCATGGATCTTTACAAAATTTTACCAAAATCCTCGACAAAATAAGATATATTAGATAAATTATAATCGAACCAAAAATCAAGCTTGGGCAAGGAACCCATGCTTGAGCATGAGAATGGTTTCATGAATACGGACCCGGGGCGCGTATTCATGAAAACATTCCCGTGCTTAAACTGTCTTGTTACTCGCTAAAATCAATTCAAATTATTAAAAAGTCAAATATAAACATGTAAAACAGTTTTCGTCTTTAAAACATTTGAATATTTTCCCAAATCACTACCAAAATTATTTTCTTCTCAAGAAGAAATTCGGCATGAGCACAAATTTCTTCCTTGAGCACTTGAGCGGTTTCATGAATACCGCATTCATAAAAACGATTTCTTTTCATGTTCAAGCATTGATTTTGTGCTCAAATTAACTTTCTTGTAACTTATTTAAATAATGTCAAATTGTTTAGAAAATTAAACTTAACAATTCTTAACCAAAATTGAAAGAAGCTAATTACATATTATGATATTTCCCTGGGCGTGAATTACTTAATTCACGGCTATTAAGATTTTGTCTAGCTAGCTTACCACTAAAATAAGAAACTTCGAATGTTCTTGAAATGGTTCGTGCTTAATGTTTTTGGGGTATTCTCATAAAGATGCAATTTGTGTTCACTTCAATAACACAGTTCCTAATTACGCTCCTTGATCCAGAGCAGACGCTGTAGTATTATAGCCGATAAACATTCCTAGAGACACAGGTGGAAACATAGGATCAACTATAGCGGGTCAAATGGCAAATATTACACCAACGATAAAACATCATTTTTTACAAGTATAGTTACCTCTGGCAAGAGTCGAAACTTTTCTCGGGAACAATTGTTTCGGCCCGACAATAGATTTAATAAATCATCTCTAAAACGATAAACATATAGATAAACTAGGAAAGTCTATGAGACATAAATCCCCCCCCCCCCCCCCCCCGATATGAAATAAGTTCTTCATGTTTATTACGTTTGCGAGGTTTGATGACAATTGGATCAGTAATAATTTAAATAAGCTGGCTACATGACCATGGGACGCGACGGGACGGGACGGACATGGGTAACACTATATGCCCCCCCCCCCCCTTTTATGGTGGGTTTAAAAAAAGAAACATAT
Source organism: Mimachlamys varia (assembly GCA_947623455.1). NCBI lineage: Eukaryota > Metazoa > Mollusca > Bivalvia > Pectinida > Pectinidae > Mimachlamys > Mimachlamys varia. The sequence goes on along the minus strand of OX392538.1, from coordinate 34,452,116 downwards.
GATGAAGTAAATCAATAGTGTAAAAAAGGCCATTTCGATGGGATTAGATTGGACACGAACCGATCGTTTCTCTGATACTCTGACCAACTGAGCTACCCTGACCCACTACAACGGTTATCTGAAACGCGGTTAAGGGGAGGTTACTCTATGTATGCCCTGCAGTATACCAAATACCTGTGCCAACAAAAATACCCGCCCTGTCCTAACAAGGGTTAAAACTGTATAATTCTTTTTTGTAGAAACACATGCAGGAGATGCGCATTATGTACAATATAGGATATGGACTGTCGATGACGTCACTGGTCGTAGCTGTCTTCATCATGATCTACTTTAAGTACGTATCAGAACGAATATAGAAATCAACGAAATAACCAATCCTCTCATTTATTAACAAGCTTGTATATTGGGTTTAAAAATAACAGAAACAAGTTTAATTGGAAAAAAACTCCAAAAACAATTGCTAGGTCAATGTGTTTTTGTTTAAGGTCAAATAAGTTTATGAATAAAAACGTTTTCATTTTAATATATGTAATTATCAAACAAGTCAACAGGATTGGAATTAGACACATTAAAATGAGATACATGTGCTTTTATTTTAATTGAGAAAACATATGAAGCATGTTGAATAAACCCCTTTTGGTTCTATTTCAATTTGAAATCTACAGTTGTTTTGATACTATTTGCTTTATACACCCATCAACGTACAGGGTATCAGAGTCTATGGAATACCGCAAGTCTTCAGAAATAATGATACCATACATTTAGATATGCTAGTATGCGGCCGTTAAACGCCATTTTGAATTTTGAAAACTAACCCTGCCTTGTTTTACCTACTATGACCGACCTTCTCACCATTTATAGGAAGCTGCACTGCTCCAGAAACTCCATCCACCTGAATCTGTTCCTGTCTTTCATCCTCCGAGGAGGCGTATCCTTCGTAAAGGAAAATATCCTGATTGAAAGTGTCGGATTCGCCTCGGACATAAAGAAAGAAGACGGAGGGATCGTGTTCTTACCGGATGTCTCGGTGAGTTAACTCCCTCTTGTATACATGAACTGTTTGGCATTGTCCTGGTCATGTCAAAAAACATAAACTCTAGGTATGCTTAATACCATAACCCTTTCACGTATATATCTGGGTCCTTATTCATAGAATCGTTCTCATGCTCAAGCATGGATTCTGTGCTCAAGCCAGATATCTTGAAACTCACCTTAATGATGTCAAAGAGTCGAAAATCGCTGCAAATGTTGAGAACAGTTTTTGACTTCATGTCTCTTGAACTTTCCCAAAACTTTGACAAAATTAGATTTTAAAAATAATTAATTGCCAGAACTAAAATACGGCTTGAGCACAAAATCCATGCTTGAGCATGAGAACAGTTTCATGAATATGGGCCCTGGTTTTATTATCTTGTACTTTAACAATTGTCTCCATAAAAATCTTTTTCCTTTTTCATATTTTGCTCCTAGTTTAATAGATTTTGAGATCGGATTCTGGTTTTGTTGACGTTTTGGTAATTCCTCATTTTTTTTGTATACTGTTCATGTTTTAACTCTACTTGGGTTGAATGCCTAAACCTTTCACACCTACCCAACTTTAATAGACTTTCCCAGCTATTGATCTGGATCAGTCCATTGAGGTCCAAATTGACGAAAGGGTTAAGAAAGACCAGCCCTTGTGTGTAGTGTGAAAGAATAACAGGAATTATTTCTTAAAATACTTGGATGCTTGTTGATTACATATTCTTTTTACCTAATTAGCTCCTAATGTATGAAACTAAATCTATCAACAGATATTTTAAAGTTCCATTCTTTCCAGTCTGGGAACATGAACATGTTCTGACTGAAAATCATTCTTTGAAAAACACCGTTGTTTTCCCCCAAGTATATTTCTAAGGACTCTGCAGGAACTTTAGTTTTCAAAAGGCTGATTTGTTGGTTGATTGTTTTTATGTCCTATTAACAGCCAGGGTCATTTAAGGATTGCCTCCCAGTGTATGCGATGTGGGTTAGTGTTGAGAGCGTGTATATTTGGGAGGCCGCGGTATTTTCGTGTAAGCCTTCTTGCGAATATCGCGACTGCTGACGAACAAACTTACGGCACAGGGATTCGAGAAATGCAGGTTGATGGTCGCCATCTTGATATCATCGAGAAATACTCTGAATCTTTGTGTGATATGAACATTGACGTTTTTGAGTTTGCTTAGTGTGTTTACTTGTTGTGATGACAATGATGACTCGGTTCTCATTTTGAGGATTGATGCTTACATGTACTTGGATGTGACAAAGATTTACATGGCGGGTGTCGTCGATGAAGCAGAAGACGCTTACTCTTCCGGAACACCTGGTCTTATTCTCTTGTGCTTTTACGAGAGTCTCCATGTAAATCTTTCCTTTGTTCCTATTTTGTCCCTAGTTTAATCGATTTTGAGTTCGGATTATAGTTTTGTTGACGCTTTGGTATTCTCTGATTTTTTTCTGCTTGCGTGCTACTGCTTTTATGGTAGGGAAAGGGCATATGTTTAAGATAGCTAGAAAATGGGAAATTTGTTTGGGTTTATCTTTTGAAATTTTGTCGCATGATGTTTAAAGAGAATTTGAATTTGGGGGCTGAGTGGTAACTTGCTCATTTCAACCATTTTAGAAATTTGCCTTTATAAACTTGATTGTACTATATATTAATCTATTACCAAAAATCTGTGACGATTAATGGCATCAGTGCTGGTATTTTATTATGTGCATAAACGTGAAAAATATTCATACTTCCATTCATAACATATCAAGCGCAAAACAAACATGTTGAAGCATGATAAGGGAATATACCAAACTTATTTTCACGGCGACCTTTTTTCGCGTTTCCATATGAATCGATTTAATTTCTTCATAGTTACTGTCATAAATCCTACGTATAGTACAGTATAATAATCCCACAGTTGGCATTCCTTTAATTGAAACAATTTCGTGGTGATTAAGTTTCGCGAATTTTAATCAACCGCGAAATACGCGAAAATTAACTGCACGCGAAAATAAGTTGGTTTACAGTATATACATTATCACAAAGTTTACAGATGGAAGCGAAGCACACAATATCAAGTATATCAACATTCCGGACACTAGGTTTTAAAACTTACCACAATTCTATCATCATGCTCTATATTTTCAGCATTGGGAGTGTCGTTTGTTCTTCACCATCTTTAACTACATCATAGCAGCGAGTTACATGTGGATCTTCGTGGAGGCTCTCTATCTCCAGGTCATCATATCCGTGGCTGTCTTCTCCGAGAAGGGACGCCTCAAGTGGTTCATGTCCCTAGGATGGTGTAAGTTGGTGTAACTTAAGTTTCTATATATACCAATATTCCCTTGTCAGAAAATACAGTCCTCCGAGGAGGGACGCATTGAATGGTTCATGTCCCTATATTGGTGTAAGTTGGTGTAGTTTCTATATCCTCTTTTCAGTAATTACAGTATTCTCCGAGAAGGGACGCCTCAAGTGGTTCATGTCCCTAGGATGGTGTAAGTTTGTGAGGTTTCTGTATCCTCTTGTCAGTAATTACAGTATTCTCCGAGAAGGGACGCCTCAAATGGTTCATGTCCCTAGTATGGCGTACGTCGGTGTTGTTTAAGTTCCTTGTAGAAATGTATATACTATCAAAATTCTCTTGTTAGTTAATACACTCTCCCCTAGGATGGTTTAAGTTTCTATGAATCATCACCTTCTGATATATCTTTGTTTTAACTTAATAGGACCTTCGGCAAAACCATTTATATTGATAACTTTGTTTCATATATATTCCGTGTATGTGATGTAGCGTGTTTTTCTGTATTGATAAAGGGGCGGATAGCATTAGAAATTTGACAATTTATCTGTCCGTACTGTCGCTATAAGTTTAACGATCAAATATCGATATTTCCTTGTTATTAGAGACTTATGACGTAGATTGCAGTTAATTATCCTTAGGCAGTGTCAGCTGGTTCTCTCCTGTTCTCGAAGAAATTCACCTTTTTACTGCAATTTTAGGTTTCCTTTTGCTACATTGTTAGAATACATTTGTCATTGGTTTTGCTCAAAGGAATCATAAATAAATACATGTATCGCACACCAGGATTCTTCGAGTTAAAACTGAAATATTAGGAAGATGGTGTGTAAACCTTTGGGTAGATATGAATGCTGTCAGATATACATGGGTCTAGTGTGAATCTCTTGATACCGTTAAGGCAACACTTACATAGGGCATAATTACCAATAATGTAGAATAACAGATAAGCGTAGTCTTATACATCGTGACACGGTAATTACCAAGATATATCAGGGAAAATCTCGTCTGGAATATTAAGTTATTGGGAGTAAATATGACCACAAGCCATCTAGAATATTTGGAATATGATACATTAAGTGATATCAAAGGCGCTCATTGATTGACATTACATAACGACGTAAACGTCTGTAATTTCAAAAGGTCTTTGCGTTATCGTTTTTTTTTATCTTTCATGATAATATATATCAACGAATTGCGATTTTTAGGATTTTTAATGACATTTATATATTAAAAATATCATGACTGCAAATTGATGTCATTTGGCGACCTCTTATTTTCGCAATGGATCCGTGTAGGAAGAAATCAACATATTCATTTCTCGTATATCATTGTTGGTATTCACTTTTGGTATCCATAAGCTAATAAAATTGCCAAATTACCAGAAGGATGACTTAACATTCACATGATTATGCTGCACATTTTAAATTTAGTATAAGATACAGTATACTGAAAACAATGAAATTCTCTGCACCATACAACTGTTTTGTCCTTCTAGGACTCGTCAGTGATGCTAGGGGAAAACTAATGTAGAAGCACTGTGGACAATAGATATATTTTAGTTAACCGAACAGGAAGTAAATAATAGTGTTTACTCATTTCAGTTTTTCCGCTGACTTTTATCATACCATGGGCAATCGTCAGAGCAACAATAGACAATGAAAAGTAAGTATACCACAGCATGGTGCTTTTTTCGTAAGTACTTTTGGCTTCATATGTTAAAATACAAACAAATCGTCACAGGGCTAGTTAACGTTATTTACTGTTTGTTACGTTACAAAAGAAATAATTAAAAAATACAAAGGAAATGTATTCATTTACCATTCAAAGAGAGGTATTTACATTATACATTATAAGTAAATGGACATACGATTATGTTCGTTGTTAGTTATTTGGCTACAATTGGATTGCATACTTCACCATGGCTATTAAAAGAAGGTATTAATGATCACCTCGTATATTTGAAAACTCTTTTGAAATATAAAAAAAAAAACACACACAATTATCGCTTTTGGACTTGAACCGAAATGTTTTTGAAGTCAATTTTAGTTTATCTTCGTGCAATAATGGGTCATGATCACCGTTAATTATGATAATTTTCCTGTCGATACGTATTTCACATCTGTTGGAGTATAAATAATGAAAAACATCGTTTTTTAATTGTTACTGATTTCAGAGCTTTTGATAAACAAATTACAACAAAACATGGCTTATTGTGTTTATTGTTATTTTTTCACAGCTGTTGGAATACATACTATGACAAACCATGGCTTATATGGATTATCTATGGACCAATCACGGGCACCATTGTCGTAAGTGTTTTGTGTGAATGCTGTGATCATGATTTGTTGACATATAAAACTCGTTTTCATTAGTTGGTTGAGGCGATAATCCCACAATCAGTTTCTATGCCGCTGAGTGAAATAAACAAGTCAGAGGTCAAATCAGCATAGAGGGAACGATTTTTAGCAATTAGCTTGTTTGGGTTTTTTTTTATTCAAATCTTTTGCTATTGAAAAACAAATCAGAGAATACCAAAGCGTCAACAAAACCATAATCCGAACTCAAAATCGATTAAACTATAGGCAAACGAGGAACAAAAAAAAAGAAGATTTACATGGAGTTTCTCGTAAAAGCAAACGAGAATAAGACCAGGTGTTCCGGAAGAGTAAGCGTCTTCTGCTTCATCGACGACACCCGCCATGTAAATCATTGGCACATCCAAGTAAACATCAAGTTCTCAAAATGAGAGCTGAGTATCATTGTCAATCACAACAAGTAAACACACTAATGAGCATACTAAAAAACGTCCATCTTCATATCACTGAAAGATACAGATTATTTCTCAATGAGACAAAGATGGCGACCATAAAATGGGCATGGTAATTACAAAAAAGGAAAACGCCAGAATACTGGAACTCTCTCGCATGTTAAAATTACAATACAGAGCAATAATTGTACTACAACTGAGATGTATTTGTCCTATGTATCCTAGATATAATCAACCATGAGAAGAGAATTTTTTTTATTTTTTAACCTTATAATTTACGAACTGTTTGAATATTTGCATTTTGACCAGATTTTGCTTTTATATTTCAGATAAACATCTGCATATTCATTAACATAGTACGGATATTATTTACTAAACTCAACTCGTCGCCTTGCCCCGAAACGAAAAAGTTTAGGTATAGGTAAGTAAACTGGCAAATAACTATTTCAAACGAAACAAGTGGTAAAACTGTTGTATATCATATATATAAACTGTGTTTAAATACTTGATGTAGCATTTTAAAATCAAAAGGTTTTTACATATACTGTTAATCAACTTATTTTCGCGGCGATTGAATTTCGCGTTTTCATATGAAACGACTATTTAACGGCGATTTAATTTTGCGATAAATACGGTTATAAATCCTATGTACAGTACAGTACTCATAAAGTTGGCATAGCTCTGATTGAAACTATTTCGCGGGGATTAATCTTCGCGAATTTTAATCAACCGCGAAAAACGCGAAAATTAATCGCTTGCGAAAATAAGTTGGTTTACAGTACTGTACCTGATAACGTTGCTTTAGTTCCAATCTATCTAATCAAATGAAAAAAAAATACACAAATGCGTCCTCTCAAAGGCAGTTGAAATTAAGCGTTGTAGTATTGAGAAAAATATCATCGACCTGTTTGTGTGATACGATACCATGGTTTTTATATTTTGTACTATTTGTGAATTTCATACAGAAATTTGCACAAACAACAAACAAAAAAAAAAAAACAAAACAAAAAATGCAATTATTATCTTTTTATTTCCATCATATTTTAAAACTTTTTACGACATCTAACCCATACAATCAATTATGTTATTAAGCAAACCATCATAGACGTTATATCCTTCATCGATTGCACTAGAAAAAATCTATACTATTTAAAAAGAAATGACGAAAAACTTCATCTCTGTTTCAGATTTTTTTCCATTCATAGGTTGTATGCAAAATTTATATGTATACCTGTATATATTAATGTGCTTGATTGGGGAAACCCTTGCAGTTTGTTACTTATCTTTGTTGGTGTCTTTCTATCCTTTGATATAAATCTGACAGGCGTAACTTAAACGATTGGGTTATTCAGGCGCATGCGTTGTATTATCCTTTGTCTGTGTTTATGTCCTCTTTGGGATATTATCTTGACCACTTCTCACTTGAAATGACATGGAGGTGATGCAGTATGGATTTTGGCTTTCAACATCTGTATCAGTAAACGAAATCTTGAATAGGTTCTTCTCTGTGATCATGCTAACTATTTTATGTAATATCTGCAGTCGAACTCACGAATAAGTTGTTTTTTTAAATGAATTAGATTATTATACGCTCAGTTTATAATATCATTAGTCGAAGCATGAGATAACTTACATTGAGAGAGTGATCTAACTTCATTAAAGGTGAATGATGGGGAACTAACTGTTTTGAATGTTTACTTTTGCGCGTAGATACAGAATACATTATAGCGAGATTTAACAGCCTATATATGCTAGTCAGTTTAGTTAATACACATATCTTTGTTTCAGTTTCATTCACAAACAAATTTGTAGATTGTATATAAAAAAATTATATCTGTTGAAAGACTAGTCGAATAAAATTGCACTAATAAGATAACGTTTTATCTTATGAATGGTGGCAGACCCTGCCTGTTGATGTTTCAGTCGCCGACCATTGCCATAACCTTGCTGGCGACGTGTTTCTTTGAGAATAATTTCGTGATGGTATTTTTGTAATTTAGTATCGAGCAGTATACCTTTAAATGGTGAAAATCATTTCTATTGCGATTATTTTCCCTATTTTGATTGCCCCTAGGGTCACCAACGAGTCATAGAAGAACGTTTGAACAGATGTTTGATACAGGTTAATTAATTACTGACACACTGTAATTATTACTGAAATTCAGAGACGGAATCCCTTGAGTGTCATACGATAATCTTCATTACACCTTTATTATACAGATGCGCATCATACAACAGCTAGTATATATCTCTATGCCTATCTGTTTTATATTTTGTGGACATCGACGCATGGGCGTTCTTGTGAATGTTGTGTCTGGTTCTTGTGAATTTCTGTCATCTTTATAAGTGTTTCGGATGGTGTATTCGATATTTGTATTGTCTTACATTGTATCTAACCCATAATAGGTTACTATTATATCGATATAACAATTCATTCAAGTTCATTCATGTTGGATGAGTGTAAATGTACGTAGTAATGTCGTTTAGATGTTTTACATGAACGGATTAAAAAGGAATGTTACAAGCGTATTATTGCAATATGTTATTTGCAATTTATTTGTAAAAGTTTAACTTTACCTAACACTTTTTAATATTTTGATAACAAAGCATGGACACTGCATAGAACAATGTAATGCAAGTCTAGATTTTCTCTTACACATTATTTAACGTGGATAGTAGACTTTTGCATTAATTTCACCATAAATTCTAGTGAGATGGTTTATATCTGTTAATTTGCGTCGATGATGCATTAGACAAACAATAGGTATGAGTTACTCATTATTAAAGAAAGGATGAAAGTATATACATGATTATTACCTAAAACAATTCATTTTCATATTCAAAAACTTAATTGCAAATTGGTATGAATTGTGTTCACTCACATTTGCCCTCTGCTGTAATCCACGAATTTCCTACTGCTTCGTTAACTTCGAAACATTGTCATTGCATATTCATTTGTATATAATTTATTATGTAAACAATCAACACCAGAAAACATCGACGTAAGTCACAAATATATTTCAATAAGTCCATATACCCGCCATTGTAAGGAGTCGGAAGACTATCATACTTTGCAGTTTAGAACGATTCACCTAAATTTGGACCACTACAAAATAACGCCGTGCTAAAAAAACCATGAAATAGCTTTAGTATCGTTTGACCTAATTGTACATTAATGATATTCTGACTGTTTCCAAAACATCTTTATGCCTTTTGCTCTCGTTCCGCAGGCGGTTAGCCAAGTCCACGTTGATCCTTATTCCACTGTTCGGCGTGCATTACATTGTCTTTACCTACGTTCCCTTCGGCAGCATGGAACAGCAGGCCATCATTTACATGTTGTATGTCGAAATGTTCTGCAATTCATTCCAGGTAAGCTTTAAACTTAGTTTTGGTATAATAAAGTCTTTGTCTTGGTAAATGGGCAATCGAATCAAGTTGAAAAAAAAATCAACTCATTCTTAGTTCTGGTATATATGGACTTATTGTAGGTAAACCGTCAATACATTCAAGTTGAAATATAAATTCATGCTAAGTTCTATTTAACTAAATGTGTATCGGTATATCATTGACACTGGTATTCTCTGTTTTACTAAATGTGTATCGGTATATCATTGACACTGGTATTCTCTGTTTGACTAAATGTGTATTAGTATATCATTGACACTGGTATTCTCTATTTGACTAAATGTGTGTCTGTATATCTCCGACACTGGTATTCTCTGTTTAACTAAATGTGTATCGGTATATCATTGACACTGGTATTCTCTGTTTTACTAAATGTGTATTGGTATATCACTGACACTGGTATTCTCTGTTTTACTAAATGTGTATCGGTATATCACTGACACTGGTATTCTCTGTTTTACTAAATGTGTATCGGTATATTATTGACACTGGTATTCTCTATTTTACTAAATGTGTATTGGTATATCACTGACACTGGTATTCTCTGTTTTACTAAATGTGTATTGGTATATCATTGACACTGGTATTCTCTGTTTTACTAAATGTGTATTAGTATATCATTGACACTGGTATTCTCTGTTTTACTAAATGTGTGTCTGTATATCTCCGACACTGGTATTCTCTGTTTAACTAAATGTGTATCGGTATATCACTGACACTGGTATTTCTGTTTTACTAAATGTGTATTGGTATATCATTGACACTGGTATTCTCTGTTTTACTAAATGTGTATCGGTATATCATTGACACTGGTATTCTCTGTTTTACTAAATGTGTATTGGTATATCATTGACAATGGTATTCTCTGTTTGACTAAATGTGTATTGGTATATCATTGACACTGGTATTCTCTGTTTGACTAATTGTGTATCGGTATATCACTGACACTGGTATTTCTGTTTTACTAAATATGTATCGGTATATCATTGACACTGGTATTCTCTGTTTTACTAAATGTGTATCGGTATATCATTGACACTGGTATTCTCTGTTTCACTAAATGTGTATCGGTATATCATTGACACTGGTATTCTCTGTTTTACTAAATGTGTATCGGTATATCATTGACACTGGTATTCTCTGTTTTACTAAATGTGTATCGGTAAATCATTGACACTGGTATTCTCTGTTTTACTAAATGTGTATCGGTATATCATTGACACTGGTATTCTCTGTTTTACTAAATGTGTATTGGTATATCATTGACAATGGTATTCTCTGTTTGACTAAATGTGTATTGGTATATCATTGACACTGATATTCTCTGTTTAACTAAATGTGTATCGGTATATCACTGACACTGGTATTTCTGTTTTACTAAATATGTATCGGTATATCATTGACAATGGTATTCTCTGTTTTACTAAATGTGTATCGGTATATCAATGACACTGGTGTTCTGTTTTACTAAATGTGTATCGGTATATCATTGACACTGGTATTCTCTGTTTCACTAAATGTGTATCGGTATATCATTGACACTGGTATTCTCTGTTTTACTAAATGTGTATCGGTAAATCATTGACACTGGTATTCTCTGTTTTACTAAATGTGTATCGGTATATCATTGACACTGGTATTCTCTGTTTTACTAAATGTGTATTGGTATATCATTGACACTGGTATTCTCTGTTTTACTAAATGTGTATCGGTATATCACTGACACTGGTGTTCTCTGTTTTACTAAATGTGTATCGGTATACCACTGACACTGGTATTCTCTGTTTTACTAAATGTGAATCGGTATATCATTGACACTGGTATTCTCTGTTTTACTAAATGTGTATCGGTATACCACTGACACTGGTATTCTCTGTTTTACTAAATGTGTATCGGTATATCATTGACACTGGTATTCTCTGTTTTACTAAATGTGTATCGGTATATTACTGACACTGGTATTCTCTGTTTTACTAAATGTGTATTGGTATATCACTGACACTGGTATTCTCTGTTCGACTAAATGTGTATCGGTATATCATTGACACTGGTGTTCTTTGTTTGACTAAATGTGTATTTAATATATCACTGACACTGGTATTCTCTGTTTGACCAAATGTGTATCGGTATATCATTGACACTGGTATTCTCTGTTTTACTAAATGTGTATCGGTATATCAATGACACTGGTATTCTCTGTTTTACTAAATGTGAATTGGTATATCGCTGACACTGGTGTTCTGTTTTATTTAATGTGAATCGGTATTATCACTAACACTCGTATTCTCTGTTTTACTAAATGTGAATTGGTATATCGCTGACACTGGTATTTCTGTTTTACTAAATGTGAATAGTTATATCATTGACACTGGTATTTTCTGTTTTACTAAATGTGTATTGGTTTATCACTGACACTGGTGTTCTGCTTTATTTAATGTGAATCGGTATATCACTTACACTGGTATTCTCTGTTTTACTAAATGTGAATTGGTATATCGCTGACACTGGTATTTCTGTTTTACTAAATGTGTATCGGTATACCACTGACACTGGTATTCTCTGTTTTACTAAATGTGTATTGGTATATCACTGACACTGGTGTTCTGCTTTATTTAATGTGAATCGGTATATCACTTACACTGGTATTCTCTGTTTTACTAAATGTGAATTGGTATATCGCTGACACTGGTATTTCTGTTTTACTAAATGTGTATCGGTATATCATTGACAATGGTGTTCTGTTTTAGTAAAGGTAAATCGGTATATCATTGACACTGGTGTTCTGTTTTAGTAAAGGTAAATCGGTATATCATTGACACTGGTGTTCTGTTTTAGTAAAGGTGAATCGGTATATCATTGACACTAGTAAATGTGTATTGGTATATCATTGACACTGGTGTTCTGTTTTACTAAATGTGAATAGTTATATCATTGACACTGGTATTCTCTGTTTGACTAAATGAGTATTGGTATATCATTGACACTGGTATTTTCTGTTTTACTAAATGTGTATTGGTTTATCACTGACACTGGTATTCTCTGTTTGACTAAATGAGTATTGGTATATCACTGACATTGCTATTTTCTGTTTTACTAAATGTGCATTGGTAAAACACTGACACTTGTATTCTCTGTTTTAGGGCTTTTTGCTGTCCATGCTGTTTTGCTTCCTCAACTCGGAGGTAAGGAAAGCTCGTAACTGTCTGTAGGACGTTTTTGTACTGGATGCATACTATTATACGCATGTTTTTGCATGAACTAAACTGCCTAACTTACATCCCTCCTGACGTAATTATGTAACAGGAAAATATTAATTTTGATTTTAAGCGCTGTAAAGAAAAGTAAATCCTTATTTGTTTCGGTATGTGTAATGAAATAATTTAGAATTTCCAGGAAATTTTTGGATGCTAAAACAACAGAAAATATCTACAATATTGTATTAGACATTATTTCGTTGCTAATTTTCATATGCTGAATCATATATGTGGGATTGCTACTGTACACAGTAAGTTCTAATTTGAAAATAATCTTACAGCTAATTCAATAATGTTGTAAAGATATCTTATTATTTTATCTGCAAGAAAAACACATATAACGTACAGCGTACATTTTGCTTTATATTCTCAAGAAATATTCTGCATTGCACGGTATTTATTTCCGTTTCCAAGTTTTATACATTTTATTCCATTTTGAAAAGCTTGTCGCAGTTCTATAATATTTTCAAAAATATAATGTTGCCAATAATACAAGTGTTTGGTACAATTGTAGGTCCAACATCTTGTCCGCATATGCTGACATTCGTTGTCGCAAAAGATGCTAATCCATCTGTTAACTACAAATATTCCTTATTATTGATTCAATATGTAAATCCGCTGTCGGATGTAATTTTCAGGATACTTTACGAAATATAAAGCATCAAAGTTTACCAATATTGATTTTTTTGTTCTGGATAGCTAACAATGCCTTGGTTTTGTCTGTTACATTTTCTTACTGCATCATGTCATTTTTTCCAATTTATAAAGGTGTTTTAAAGGTGTTTATAAAGGTGTATGTTAACATACTGGAAGAGCTTTTTTGAAAAATCACAGTCACCTGAATGATTAACGTAAAGCTATAACGCATGTCATCTGAGGCGAGGTACATAGCGTTGACGTAACGTAAGTCAACACGACACCAAAATGACGTCACATTATTGTCCGGTGGTTTTGACTACATATATTTTGTATATTACTATGGATACAGTCCATATTAACAATGAGCTAAGGGGAGCCAATATAAATATTGAAATATGTCGCCGGTAATCGCGATGGCAAATGAAACAAGGGACATTTCGTAGTGTATTATAAATGAGTTTGCTAACTAACCACCTTAGGTAGAAATTGTCGTAAGTATGGTGTCTGTTTCTTTTTTTAAATGGGGCTTACTACTAACTTAGAGAAACAAACTGAAATACTATTATCTGTTTTAGTGAAAAATAATGCATACATGTACAAAACTCCTTAAGACAGAGAAAACTATCGTACTTTTAATAATTCTGTTTCATTATATATATGAGGCGAAACTAGAAATTTTGTTTAGTGTAACTTGGAACTAACACATCACTAAGATAGAGAAAATGCATTTTGATACTATCCATGCTAATGTTGAATAATATTAACGAACCACCTTTAAAAATAGATATAGTTGTACAGAAAATATATGTCTAACTGTTAAATGTCCTAACAAACCTAATATAGTCAAAGAGAAAGTAAATCTGTCTGTTTTATGTTTAATGGAACTAACAAAACCTATTTACGTAAAGATAGTATTAACAATATTATATACATAACGTTGTGCAGTTAATGAAGCATCTAGCATAAAGCTGAAAGTATATTTAATAAAAACATAAGAATTTATGTACAAAACGTTTTTATTTTAAAGCATACGAATTACACGGTGAATTTGAATAGTATACCTATTTTATTTCAATAATAGTAGAGTAGTGTAATATTTTCTTGTAAAATTCGTTCAAGTAAAATATTTGAATAATTGCTCAAACCATTTTGTGTAAGTAATTCTAATTTCAATAAAGTAATGAACAACCGACGACAAATCTCCTTTCAAATATTATAGAAACAAACTGAATATTATTGGTGGTTCGTTATTTTGTAGGTCCAATCAGAACTTAAAAGGGCGTGGCGAAGACTCTGAGCCGGAAAAAATCACCTCGCTATGCTGCTGCATTCTTGCAGCAACATGTTGATTTAGCTGCATGTAATTAAGGATAAAATATGTAGATAATATCACGTTATCCAATATTCAAAAACGATCGGTACAATATTGACAATAAACAATTGTTCAATATCAAAAGGAGCAGATTATAATAATGGAATGTTCCCTACTTGTTGATAAATACTTCGGTTGTTTTAAAATTATGATTTTAAATTTGGAACGAAATTCATTTCTTCCTCTGATTTTATGACCTTCCAAAATGGTATACGATATAACTTCGATTTAGTTTTCGTCGTGAACAGATTCATATACAATTTTAAAATAACGTTAGTTTGTGATTATAAGAAGCACATACCGAACATAATTTATAAGTATACTTAAATCTATCCCCTTCAAATGTCGTCTTGTTCTCTCGAAATGTCACCACAAAGGTTTTCAGGGGGAAAATTATATAACTTGTATCAGATCACAAAAAATATAGAAATATATTTTTTTTACAGGCTACTGGCTTTTGATAGCTTATCAAGTGTGGTAGCTAGAAGTTGTGACTGAAAGTGAACATTTATCATTTAAAGAGAGTACAAAACATATTATTATTTCATTTTTGAGAAAAAGAAGTGTGAAGTACTTTTGACATGTGCTGACACAGTGTTTCGTATACAGATTTTATTCGAGTTTGGGCATTTGAAAAGTGAAAAAACTTCATTTTTGGCTTTTTCGATCTTCTTACTAAGTAATTTAGGTATATACATGTTCTCCCCTGCGTCGTATTCTTGCAATTACTCCACTTTAAGATCATGTATCCAGCTTAGGTTTAATATGCACATTTTGTCATTAGAATCTAATCTTTTGACACTTTCTTCGAACAGACATTTTCGAAAGCTTTTTCATATTTCTTTTATTTTTCTAACTTTGATCATCCATCTCTTTAATTCTTCCTTTCATCTTTTTTTATTCTATCGAGGGATAGAAAGATATGTTAACTAAGTTGCATCAGTCTTTGATTGATGAAGAGAATACAATATCACCTTTTTTTGTATGTATTTTATCTCTTGATAAAATAGACTAGTTTAGATATGTATTATCGTTAAATGCATTTTTAAAAAAGAACTGACCAGTTTTTTTCTGTTCTTTTTTTCTATCTACATTTATTTCACATTTTTTATTTCCAAAACATTTTGTTTTCATTTCATACGGCTCTTTCTAAACGATATTGCAGAACATAGTTATGAATAACAATATACAATATCTGTTGTCAAATGCGTAATGAATTGAAACTGTAAAACAGTGGTTCGTTATGTGCACAATCAAAGCCATTATTTAAGAGTGTTTTGGTCTTAGGTTTTGATTCTTATCACGCTGTTAAATTTGTCTGTTTAAGTCATACTTTTGTTTTTAAACAGGTTCAATCGGAGATGAAGAAGGCCTGGAGTAGACATAATCTTCGGAGAGCGGGGAGTTATCGTTCCAGAACGTCCTTCCTGTCACGTGTTAGTCGATCACGTCATCACCCTAGCAACGACGGCATGAATGGGTCAATTCAGTACACGGACAGAATCAGCCCAATGGAAATGAACCCATGCCCGACAATTATCGAGGAAAAAGTTCCATTCACAAGTGATCTTTCCGAGGAAAGTGTTCTTGAAAACAATTTGGATAATGGATGGCCAAAGAATGAGGAAGTAGACCCGTGTTTGAACAATAACCATACACTTGAGTGCCAACAGACGGACAACATAGTTGAAGATGGGTGTAAGGGGAGGTAACCCAATTGAGCCTGAGGAAGTTTGGCTTGTTTCATCAAAATTCGCTGAAGTTAAACAAGCATTAGAAGGATAAACCGGCGTTTGTGATATAACGGAATACTTTTAGTTCCTCCGAACTTTACATTGTGTAATTACCGTACAGACAATTGATTCCAATGGTGGACGAAAATTTAATTGGCAGCAAAGTTCGAAGGATTTTTGTTTAAATGAGTTTTATGTCCGCGTCACTCCCGAGAATTTCGAGCAGACGATAAGTTCGATGGATCAAATCGTTGGATATAAATGTGAATGGAATGAAAAATATTTTCATTTGAGTATCTTAGGAAGTTAAGACAAAAATGGAATGATGTACATATTCAACGAGTTACCGAGAGACTCATTGTAAGAATTAAGAATGGATTTATATTTTTTCAAACGTGGATAAAGAGGTAACAAGCAGGGAACAGTTAAGACAGAATGAATAGATATCTAGGAGTCACCAAGTTGACGATCATATATAAGTTGTACAACAAGAAAGCATCGTTAATATGATGTTCATATACCAAAGATAATTTCAAAGGAATCAGTGCAACGAAACCGAAATATTGGTAGTTTTCAGATTGTCGTGGCCAGACTTCAAGAATGAGGTTATATTTGTAGGAAGTTATTACTATTTTTCTCGTTGCATGTTGCCGGTTTTAATCATATTCACAACTGTGCTCTCAACATTCCAAATGACTGCCCATGATGACAGCATGATACTGAAAGATTAGTAATTATACGGAAGAAGAATAAACAATAACCAATCTGGGTAAAGGAAATATTTCATCCAGAAAATATCGGTCTTCAGTTTATGAAGCTACAAACTCACTGAAGTGAAACACAGAGCATAAAATGTGAAATTTAAAAGCAACGAGTCAAAAGGACCATAGAGGGCGCGCTGTCAAAAAGGTTTGATTGAAAAACAATTTGTTGGTTATTCTACGCCTGCTTTCAAGGAAAGTATGTCAAATCTCTTTTAAGTTCAGGATGAAAAGTGTGCGAGTTTTACCATGAATTCGTCAAATGTTAAATTCTAAAAAGAGTCTACGTTCAATATCGTATGCGATGCTGAACCTGATGATTGTTAAAGAACTTTGTAAGGAAATATTGTTATCACAGTTTTCCGGAAAGTGACGTGGATGCATCATTCAGACGACGAATAGCTGTTTCAAAAATGGAACACTGACACCAAAGAATTGACATCTCAATGAAGACAAAGTTAAGCCTGAATTTCATGTCCAAATCGTGATATTTTCTACCACTGTATATCTTGCGAGTACTAAGCCTTAAGTAAAGGACAAAGTACGTTCGGATTTTCTCGGACTTGGCTATAGGTCCAAGGTGAATACGAAAATTAATACGGACATCGTTCTGCTTGCAATTACCTGATATGTACATTGTTATATTTTTCTCAAAAGGGAGTCAATGACCAAAGAAATGTCATGTTCAAGGAATGCAACAATATGATATGTTTACGTTTGAGAGCATTTGTGTTGCACTTAAACAAACTATGCTATAAAAGTGCTTCATATAGACTACGAAGAGTCATTACATATTGTCACACAAAATATTTGTGACATCATGAATCATCAGATATGGAACAAAAAAACAGTATCACAATGGAAATACATATCAAGTCAATTTCATGATTTTTTAATAAGTACATCACTAATTGATCCTATATTCCTTAAAACACTATTTTTTTTCATAAATACTGTAATTTTTCATTTATAAGTAAAATTTAAATATTAGATCATATTTCATTTTAATCTTGAACGAAATATATCAGAGTGAAACTTTCCACATATTTAATAACCATTGCAGATAACTTCGGTTAATTCCTTGTGTAGTGTTTATTTTCACAATTCATTGTGTGTGGTAGAATCTCGGTAAGCCTCGAAGATTTATTTTTTCGGAATAATATTTCTCTGTAAACTTCCTTCGTCTGTGATTTCCACTTGAAAGTAACTTTATTGGGGTTAAGGAAAATGTCTCTTGTCGATTTTAAAAACTCCAGTAGTGCTTTTTAATGGAAAACATTAAGGTCGTAATAATTTCTGAAGTTACGGAATGTTCGAAGAATTGTGGCTTGAGAACATATCATGATTTGTTAATCAAATTATGTAAATTAAATTGTTAAGGTGTAGAAATTCCAGACCAGGATAGAGAGTGACAGATTTCGAATGATTCACGATCATTCCAATTTGATTGCAGATTCATAAAATTAAGTTTCTCCTTTAAACTTTGTCAACTTACTGGATTTGACTGTATCCACAACCAAAGAAGTGTTTATGGATGAAACACTTAATTCAGACGTCAACATTAAAACTAGTCCGACTGACGTGGGAGGCAAAATATATACCAGGATTCCTTGCGCTTACAAGAGCGCCATGGGATAGATCGGATTGTTTCATTGGTTTATATTTGCATTCATCAATTGCATCATCCTCTAAATTTAAAATTTAAGATAAATATGTTTATAAAATCCATTTTTCTTCAAATGTTTTTTCTATTCTTCACATTATCTAAAAAAAACATGACCTCATGTTTGTCTTTTAAAATGTCATGTTGATATGTTTATCTTTAATCAAGACATATTTGACACGAGTTTTCGTTTTGAACTGCTCTACCATATTGAAGGATTTCAAAATGAAAATCCGTTGGATCGTTTACTTCTGTAAATTTATTTCAATAAGTATTGTTACCGTTTCATTTATAAATTACCGATGAATATTTATATATTGTGTATATTTTTCAATCTTAACGTTTGTAACACAATTATGCCATTACCATCAATATCCACATATATAGCATCCATTCTTTTATAAATGTGGAAACGATATTCAAATGTGCTGAGTTCATATTATTTACTATCTTTGTATAAGTCCATTCACAAGAGAAATATCAAAAGTCAAATTTGTGACGTCATTCCACGCGAGTACCATCAATTTTCACATGTCAAAATATTGTTGAATTGCAATGTTATAAATGTGACTTCAATCGTCACAGGTGTGTTTGGCTGTAATCAAACGATTGAGTATAATCGCCTTTCATCAACATCAATTTTCATTCAATATTCAAATGTGAAACAGGTTTCATTTTTTCAGCATCAATATCCAAGTGGGAGACCTGATGTTTCACTTGAGAAACATCAAAATTCACTTATGAAACATTACGTTTCTCATTTGTAACACCAATGTTCATATGTGAAACTTGAAACCGTGTTTTCAATAGAAAAATCATATTTACTTTTTTAACATCAGTATTGGCATTGAAATATGATGCGGTTTCTTATGCTTTACATCATATTCATTAAGGGGAATCATCATATTCCACATGTTTACAGGGGAAAACATCAGTTTTCTCATGTTTTAGATAAAATATTCAAATAGAAAAATTCACATCATCAGGTTTCACATTTAAGTATCAGTTTTACATCAATATTCATATCTTCATTTTTTCTATCTGCACGTATGTTATCATTTGTATCCATTATATTCAAAGCCGCTAACAAGAAATAAAGAATCTCTTATTTTAGTTTATTAAAGCGCATGTGGTATGAACACTATATAAACGATTTCAGCGTGAATAACAATTCTTTCATTCGACACATGTGAATTAAACATCTGCTTCCGATTACCGTTGTTGATATCCTCTTTTCTACATAAAGTTATTGTTCATTATTAAAAAAACATTCAATAGTTCCACGGCAGAAACATTTATCAATTAGGGAAAATAACAACAGTCATCGGTGTGGGGTGGGGATAAACTATTGACTACTAGTAGATGATACTTTGGGGGGAACTGTATACCTTCGGTTGGCTTTGACCCCAATAATAAATAAATCAGAGAATACCGAAGCGTTAACAAAACTATTGTTAATTTCTTAACCCAAAAACTGATTAAACTAAGGGGAAAAATAAGCAAAAAAGGAAAATGGTGACCTTAAAAAGTGAAAGAGAATAAACTAGGTTTTCCGGAAGAGTAAAGTATTTTGCTTCATCGGCGATACCCGCCATGCAAATCTTTGTCATATCCAAGTAAATGTCACGTCCTAAAAGTGAGAAATTAGGCGTAATTCTCATTCACTTTATTAAGGCATACTGATGAGCAAAACGTTTTATTTGGAATTGATTCATATCATCAGAAGAATCGTTTTGGAGTGGGAATCCAATCTGATTTTAAATACAGATCCTTATTCTCACTTCCTGATGTTCGTATGTAAAGGGTAACGGAGCGACAGTTAGGATTTGCATTTCAATAATTATGATTGCTACTTTATCAATTTAAAATCAAGTCTTCAGTTGTTTTGGTGTAGGATCTAGATTAGACCATACCATCCTTTAGATTCAGGGGTTACTATCACCTACGCCTTCTACACCCCTGGAATATGTAACGGCAAAACTAAAGGCTCCATATGCTCCACCTTGTTGATGAGGCAAGAAAACTGGTGAGATCCTTTCATGTACATCAAAGGCATCTCGTGGTCACATAATGGTAAAAGTTAACAGGCTGTGAAGTAGGTTGCGGCTCTTTTGCAATCTTATAAGGAGAGGCATGCAGCCTAGCGATTGGTCAGAATTTTTTTACCTGTGCGTACCTTGACATATTGCAGGGGTGTAGAGAGCGTAAGTGATCGTAACCCCTGGATATCGAGGATGTCTTTCAAGAATGTATGCTCACTTTTGTTGCCTATTCTCCTGTATATTGTCATGACAAAATTGAAGATAAACTTTTCAAATGGGTTAAGGGTAAAACGTTCTGATCACTGCCAAACTGAGTTGTCTTCTGAAAATAACAGAGGAACGTCACCAACATCAACACGAGCCAATTTTCATTTAAGGCTGTTATACAGTCAATGTTCAAATCAAACTTTCATATCATTCCCCTTGTGGCATCTAAGGACCCTTCGAATTTGGCAAAAAATGTACAGGTGCTTCCTCGATATTTAGGGGTCACAGTCATCTAGGCTCTCTTCACCCCTAGAATATGTCGTAAAAAAAACTGAAACACGACAAACCAGCAGTTTGATTTGTCTCAGGTAAAACAAACCTAGCCTATCGGGTTAGGGTTAGGGTTTTCAAAGCCTGTTAATTTTACCATTACGTGACCGCGAGATTCTTTTGATTTACAATAAAGAATAGAACTAATCTTCTTGTCTCGCCAACAAGGTGGCGCGCACAGAGCCATGACATATCCCAAGAGTGTGGAGAGCGAAGGTGACCGTAACTCCAGATGCTTTTAGTGGCGCAGAAGAATCAAATTGACGTAAACCCATGCATTTCGGGATGGAACCATATACTGATGTGAAACATAATTGGTAGATAGCCGATGTCAGTCAACAAAACAGGCACCAATCGAAAGCAGGTGTTCATATTCATATAGGTGCATTATGAACTAAAATCAAATGTATTCATGCAAACATGAACTTCGTGGAATGTGATTAATTCATAAATACTTCCTGCAACACATTTCCATAAAAACCCAATTTTCTCGAAATTCTATTTTCGTGGTGTTTCTTTTATCATGATTATTTGCGTTTCTCGCAAAGAATTTATGTTTTTAAAGAGGATATCTAACAGTGCGTTCAGTAATAGCAAATGTATTTCACGAGTGGGGCTAATATATTGATATTTTCGCACGAGTGAAAAATATCAAAATATTAGCTACACGAGTGAAATATGTTTGGTATTACTGAAGATACTGTTAGATATTCTGTTTATCACATTTTTTAAGCAAAATCTATCGGGAAGCCTTTCCCCATTGTCATTTGTAAGGAGTGTCATGATTGGTCAATTCAAGAAAAGTGATATATTTCGCTAGACTAGTGAAAAATATCACTTTTATAGAATGAATAATTTCCGATATTTCACTAGTAAAAATGAATATTTGAATCGTACCGGCTGATCCATTATTTAAAACAGTGGAAAAGTGTGTGTGGAAATTAAAGGCCCAACATACGTAACTTCAGGGAAATGTTCGTGATTCTGAAAAATTCTGAAAAAAAATCCAGTTGATAAACATGCAAAAATAAGCCTAAAACGAAATAAACCTGAGCGGTAACTAACAAGAAACTCTTGACAAAAAATCCAAAGAATTGAAAATAATTCAGATGGGGCCCACTTCAACAACAAACCGTAGGTTGAAGACAGTTCGAAATGTACGCGTATTTACAAATAGCGTGTTTCAACTGCAGCTGTACCGGTAACCGCGAAAGAATTCATCTTGATTATTGCTGATATCAGTTATTATAAGTTATTAGGCTTGATTTTCGCTTCAAGTTTTGCCGAAAGTTACGTATATTGGGCCTTTAAGCGAATTTCACATCAATTGTTCTGTCATTTATGTAATTTTTTCTTACTGCAATTTGTTCATTCGTTATATGTCGGTGCTTAACATATTGTGGACGACGTCTTGGTTTTTGAAACATCAATAAATATTTTTCTTTCTATTTCATAGCCAACTTTTAAAACATAACATTATTCTGCAACAAATCTATTGTGCTTCAGTTAGTTTAAATCTTTTTAACATTGTGAATGGTATATCTTACTAGCTAAAAATATTGTTTATAATTGATGTTCAAGTCTTTTTCAAAATAATTGTTCATATTCATAAATTCTTGCATTGTTTTACAACCTCTATAAATGTATAACCCAATGAAAACACAAACATATCTGATAAAGATAACGTTTCTCTCATCTGTAATGTGTCATGATAAAACGAAGGCAACTACATGTAGTTATTTGATATCCAGGGGTTACGCTCATCTACGCTCTCTACACCCCTGGGATACATCATATTATTAGGGCCGCGGTGGCCGAGTGGTGTAGGTGTTCCGACATTATACCACTAGCCCTCCACCTCTGGGTTGCGAGTTCGAATCCCACGTGGGGCAGTTGCCAGGTACTGACCGTAGGTCGGTGTTTTTTCACCGGGTACTCCGGCTTTCTCCCACCTCCAAAACCTGGCACGTCCTTAAATGACCCTGGTTGTTAATAGGACGTAAAACAAAATAAACCAAACCAAACCAAACAGCATGGCAACACCGAAGGTTCACCTTGTTGATGAGACAAGGAGACTGGTTTGACCCTTTGATGTACATCAAAAGAATCTCGTGGTCATATAACGGTAAAATTGACATTGACAAGCTTTAAAGTCGGTAGTGGCTCCTTTGATATCTTCGATAATCTTCAAAAGACGGGCATGCATCCTAGCGATTGGTCAGGTATTTTTTACCTCGATATGCCTTCAGATTTGCCATGACATATTTCAGGGGTGTAGAAAGCGTAGGTGAGCGTATCCCCTGGATATCGACACCCGACTTCAATGCTATTAATAATCTCAAACACTGTAAATTTGCCTGTTATCAAATATTATCTCCCATAAATACACTTCAATCATGCATTTGTTTGATGTTAATACAAACTACATTATTTCTAAATTGTAGTGTTTCATCTTTTTCCCTCTCAACTGTTGCATAATTGTATTGTATTTTATTGAATTAAATCTTCTGTGTTTTAAAGTATGATGTGTGTTGTTCTTCATGGCAGGTGTAACTTAGAATGACGTAGTCGGCTACCAAAATAATATGTCACAAATACCCCTATAATATTGTCTGTCCAAAGAATTGTTGGACTAGTTACTTTATGAAGAGGGCACAATAGGAAGTTGACGTAAGTTGAACGGGTTTAAGTACCTCTAGAAACAAATTGTTTTAACGGACATGTCTGTATTCTATCTGAGCGATCATGGTAAATGTCTTTCGTTTAAAGGGGTTCTTTGAATAAATGTTGCAAAATGGGAGATGCTTTGTAAATACTGCAAGATAAGTCATTGTGAAAAGCTAATTTTGCTGACGAACAAACTTACAGCACAGGGATTCGAGAGGCGCAGGTTGATGAAGACTATGGGCAAGTTTTATGGTCGCCATCTTGATCTCAAAGAGAAATATTCTGTATCTTTGCGTGATATTAAGATGGGCGTTTTTGAGTTTTAATGACAATGATGACTCGGTTCTCATTTTTTTTGAGGATTGATGCTTACTTGAATGTGACAAAGATTTACATGGCGGGTGTCGTCGATGAAATAGAAGACGCTTACTCTTCCGGAACACCTGGTCTTATTCTCTTGTGCTTTTACGAGAGTCTCCATGTAAATCTTTCCTTTGTTCCTATTTTGCCCCTAATTTAATCGAATTTGAGTTCGGATTCTGGTTTTGTTGACGCTTTGGTATTCTCTTAAATTTTTTTCACGTTAGTCGCAACGTCAGAAACCCACAGTACAATTATTCTCTGACACTTGCAAGCGCCAGAGAAGTGTACCGTGGGTTTCCGACGTTGGCTTAGTCGTTGTATAGCTATTTTTCTAAGTAGCTAGGATGACCAATATAGCAAGACTGCTTCAATCCACTAAAATGACTCGTACGTATACCCTTCAATCAAAACCCTTACTTTACCTGCGTGTCCTCGAGCATACAATGTACCTCCTGTCATCTGCTTCTCGAAGGCATTCTCATCCCCCCCCCCCCCAAGTCCATACTATGAAAGATCAGCTAACGATGACACAGTGTTGTGGTCAGTCCTCTACTTCATACAACTATAATAGTATATTTCGGTATGGTTTTCATTCAGTCATTATCCACATGAATCCCTCGATCACTTACATTTGGAGCTAATAGTTGACTAACTTGTGATAGACATCGACGATTGGGCACGTCATATAGCTCCTTTTTAACAGTAATTTTAACGTTAAAAATAATTCTCTTGTAAATCCTTTGGCATTCCTGTGGATGAAAAGACTGCGTCATTCATTGGCAGACGATAATGAAATTTTCCCGCACACTTGATTGGACAAGCACTGTTGATGATGCTTTAATATTCTTTACATTCTAGCCATCCTCGATATCCAAGGGTTACGCTCACCTACGCTCTTTACACCCTTGGAATATGCCGTGGCAAATCTGAGCTTACGAAGATTGTAGTTTTAATGGTCTCGGGAGAAAAAAACCTGACCAATCGCTAACAGAAGCTGATACACGTCTTTTGAAGATCTGAAGAGAGCGACGCCCAACTTCAAAGTCTGTCATATTTACCGTTATGTAATCGCAAGATAATTTTGATGTGCATCAAAGGAGCGAAATAGTCCTCTTGCCTCATCAATAATTTGTCGCACACAGAGCCTTCAATTTTATCATGACATATGCCAGGGGTGTAGAGCGTAACCCCGTTATCGAGGATGCGTTCTTGAAAGTTAACTTGAAACGTCTATATTATGTTACCCTGCTTCCCTTCCTTCACAACACGTACAAGTGAATCAAATCATTCACGTCTGAAGTCGCATACATTGTATGAACTATTCCATATTAATGATGGAAAACTTCGTTATGAAATTTAAGGGTGAATGTGGCAAAGAAGAGGTGCCATTGCGCCAGGACACGTGTTACGGTAACCATTGCTACATTTTGTATGTTAGTGAGGACGTTTTTGTGTTCGTTATGGTGAATGATACTGTGTCAGTACTTACAGTAGCTTCATTTCCCCCTACAATGATGGATAATTTAACAAAATAGACAACAGGCACAAGGGGCTTGTATCGCTCACCCGAATCTAAACAATCTTGAAAACCAGCGACTGTGCGAAAGCCACCCAATGCTCGCCTGTACAGACATAATTCGTAATTTTATATTTACTATGTAGAATACATCATCAATATATCATGAGGACTCACAAGAAAAGGTCATAAAATAATCATGTTACAACCTCATATAAAAGATACAAAATTTGTATTCATAATGGTAATTCAAGCGGAAAATATAGGTCAAATCCAGCATCTGAAGAATAGCATGTGCCGTGTGTGTATCCTTAGACATATTAAGCATGTACGTTTGGTTGATGTAGGACTTATAGTTACTTCACAAAGGACTCAACCATTCTTCTTATTACCATTTCACGCTGCCGCCGGAGTATTGCAATAGCTCTCTGTTCTTCGAATAGGCGAGCTTAAAATGGAAAATAAGGTTTCTTTTCTTTAATATCAAACTTCCCCTAATGGGCCCTACCTGCTCTTTAGCCTCTAGGGAGGTCAGATCTACCATTTATCCTGAAATTTCTTCAGAAGAAAATAACGCTGTATTGAACCCTGCTCTTCATCCACTATGGGAAAAGACCCACAGTTTATACTTATTGATTCCCCTTTACCTCAGAATGTTTTATACCAAATAGGGATAATATCATTCCTTCAGAAGAAGGATACAAAAGAATTTAAGATATTTCCCCATTGGACCCTACCTCCCTGGGGAGTATACAACCGTGCTACCATTTCGACACTCACAGCTAGCATTCTACAATTTCTAGCACTGCCCAACCACGTACTCACTTATAGCTGAGTAGACTGGAACAAGCAGAGTAAAGTATCTTGCTCAAGGATACAACACAAGTGCCGGGACTCAAACTCGCAACCCTTCAATCAAGAGCCCTGCGTCCTACCACTAAACCACCGTGCATCAAAGGATCTTTAAATATTTACTTAATTCCCCTTGATGACATCCTTGTTAAATTAAAAACAATAAAAAATATCTTTGTTTATTGCTTTTAATTAACTTTGAAAATGTTTTACCACATTATTTTTCGACAAGAACACATTGTAACATTAAACACAAAAAGTGTAAATTGCACATTCACAACATCATATTACTGTAAATACATCTTATTTTAGCCGACTCAAAAGTTAGCACTTCATTGACACATCAGCACTCAAACTATCTTAAATAGATATAGTTTTGTTCAAGAACTTTAATTAGAACAAAATCTATAACCAGAAAAGCACTGAATTCAGAATATTGTTTGATATAATTGTATATTGACAGCACTTTCATGGTGTTAGTGTTTTCATTTTCACAAGAATATTTATAATATCTTACACATTACATACATAATACGCCGACGGGCATTTGATGGCCGGATCATTAGAATGTGTAACTTTACCTTCAATAGAAATATCATTTCTGTGAATTCAGTGTCAGTCATGACCTTATAAGACAAGTGTCATGCAACACAGAACTTACAGTTCTTGCAATCATAGCTCATTCACCCCTGAAGACAGATTTGAACTCTTCCAATTCAAAATAAAATTTCAGGGTTGAATGCATCAATTAAATGAAATTTATTTTGTTGGTTCCTTGGCATTCTTCACATTCAAGTTCATTCACATTTCATTTCAATGTCGACACAATCACAGCTCTGTGAAGGAAGGTCAAGGTCATCATGTTGTCAAAATTAAAATGTTTGTGAGTCAAGGTCAAGGTCACCATGTCTTCACAATTACAGGTTTGTGAGTCAAGGTCACCATGTCGTTCCAATTACAGGTTTGTGAGTCAAGGTCAAGGTCACCATTTCTTCACAATTATAGGTTTGTGAGTCAAGGTTAAGGTCACCATGTCGTCACAATCCCTGCTTTGCGAGTCAAAGTCAAAGTTGTATCAGGAAACAGAATGAATTGGAGAAAGTATCTGTCCGTTCAAAATTGGTGCATTCTGTTGAAATCGATGAAACTCTACGACATCACTCGCAACGAAGTAGAGAGGAATGTAGCCCACACTGCCAGTTGACCAAACCTACAACGGAGAGCAAAATCATGTTCTAGGTACATATAAAGTATTAAATCAGGTGTTGATATGCTAAAGCCTGACATTATAGAGACATAATATTCCATACCTTGAACATGTTTACTAGGCCGTGTAAGATGCAAAGTATGATATAATCTAACAAGTCTTTGATATATATTGGTACATTCGCTTACTAGTTGAAATGGTTGAACCTGGAAGAAAACACCAGGCACAGGTTTGAATAGAGGAGGATCATGACCTCTTGAAAATTTGGCACATGTAGGTAGACTGAAGGGTCCAGACGTACCTGACCGAAACTAAATTATTGACTTTTATTAGTTTACATTATTTCTGTATCGAACAAAATCAACCCAGATGCAGCTTTAAAGTAACATTGTATAATTAAGTAAACATATGATGTCATGCACTTGTGAACTAATGACGAAGATCATATAATTCTTGAAATACTGCTATTTATTCCCCAAAATGTTGTACTTCAAGCTCAGCCTATATATAGTTCGGTCCAAATGTGTGTGTGTATCATGGATTATTTCTGGGCCAACCGTAACACTTCAACCAGACAGCAAATGTAGCTCATATACTTTGTCAACCCAATCACTCATCTATACATCCAAAATATATCACTGTAGATTTTCATTTTAAAGAACATCAATTAATCACAGCAGAACAATTTCTTTATTATAAAATGAAGTAAATCTGAGGGGCTTGTGATGAAAGGCCTAGAAAATGCTATTTATTACATTTTTACCAGTGAAATATCGAAAAAAATTCGTTCTATAAAAGTGATATTTTTCACTAGTGAGAAATATGACATTTTTTACTAGTGACCAAATAAGCGGGAAAAAAAAGCTATAATTACTTCATACCTTATATTATATATAATACATATGCATGAATAAATATTTGAGAAACCTTTTGGTTCATGGCAATGCCAATTTTGTGACTTTGAGTTTGAACTGATCCAAACAAGCTCAGGAATCTTCAAACCTTATTACATTAGCGACAAGGCACTCAGTCTGTGACCTTAACATTTTTAAGCACTAGTCCACACAAGCAAATTGCAATGTTTGTTATAACAATTAACTTATATTGAAATTCAAAGAAATTTCCACTTGTCAGCACCAACACTTACTAGTCTCGGGCATAGAACTAGGGGCTACTGTAGCAGACTGGGCACTTACTATAAATATCAAAAGACAGCGGTTACACTAACATCATCATTTACATGTTAGTTTTTATTCTCACACTAAATTATAATAATTAAAACTTACCACAGTAAGAAGTGCACCATTATCATAGCTTGGCTGAAAGGAGATGTGGTAAGGGATGGCACAGTTGTCTCCCCTTATATATCCACTGAAACAGAAAAACAGAAAACCTTTAAGAGTTGAATTCACTACACAGCTTTACATTCTCTCAGGATGTTTCACATTGTATTGTTAGAAAGAATTTAGACCAACAGTGAAGATGTATTTTTACATATTCATTATTCATTATCAAATTATTATTGGAGACAATTTGGTACAGAATATTGTCATACAATACTATAAAATACATGCAGATTTCTTAAACACTTAAACATCTGAAATTTTATGCAAACATTTCCACATGATAGTATAATTCATGAGAAAGAATTCCCACAAATTTTCACAGTCACATTCTTTTCTGAAATCAACTTTATCTACTTACCAGGGTGTAACTTCAAGGAGTGGTGACACTTTGGTTCTAAACAACACGACCATGCGCTTGGTGTTTTTACATCCTAAAATCAAAATTTGAATATGAAATACAGCAGAAAACTAATTTGAAAACTGCAGCGGTGTCCAGCTCTTATATTTCATTTATACATTTAAACCCCATTTACTTGAAGCCAGTTTACTCGAATACCCCTTATTCATCAAACAGTTTGTTTGTTCCCGAGTACATACATATTCAACAAACCTCGGATTACTTAAATACCATGTATTTCTCGAACTATTGATCCCACAAATTCGAGTAAATGGGGTTTTACTGTATATTAGGACTCTTCTTTATTTAATCATGCGAAGGAGATTGAAGAAACCTTTACTAGTATATCCATTTATTGGGTGGTAGGATTACAACCATATCTGTCTACCATTCCTTATATAAAATCCCTTGATATTTGATGGTCCTAAATACTGTTTGCCCAAATGACAAGTCCGAATTGGATATTATCTAAGATATTAAACAATACTAGGTTTAAAATGGCGGATAATAAAAGTGTAAACTACTTGCCCGACTGATATGGTTCATACAGATTTTTCATACCAAAATTTAAGCACTTTTTCTCAATTTTCAAGGCACATTTTTGTCCAAACTTGCAAGGAAAAGGGCAATCTGATTAAAATCATATCTTGATCTCCGCGCCGTTCAGTTAACTTCTCTCTGCTGCGTTAAGATCTGAGATAATCCCATTGAGGGGCATGTCCCGATGACCTTTCGCACTAGCCAATCAAATTACTACTGGCAGAATCTTGACAGTGAAATTTTGAGGCGACAAAGCTTGCATAAACACATTTTTCCGTTTAGTCATTTTGTCACCAAAAAGTCGTGCAGAATAATGTGACAAAATGGATTGCTGCAAGATGACAGGTCGTTGGAAAATTATTTTAGTGTTAAGTAAAGAGGCGACAAAGGTCATCTGGACGTGACCTCTTATGGGATGTTGTCAGATCCTTGTAAAACGGAGTGAGAACAAGGATCTGTATTTTAATCAGATTGGGAAAAGGGATATAATTGACAACTTTAATCTTCTTTTTTTTAATATAAATCCGAAAAAATGCATGTTTACCTCTAGTAAGTATGAATTCAAGCACTTTTCATGCATCTGTAAGCAAATTCCAGCACTTTTCTAGCACTGACCCCAAACTCCAGCACTTTTCATCTTCTGTATGAACCATGGATTGATGAGGTTTTTTATATTGAATCTATTATCTTTCTAATATAAGAAAGTGTTAAGTTGAGAGGAGTTCAATAGAGCATATTTATATTACCCAAGTACACCTTTTTGTTATCAACTATGGAGATAAACCCTTACTCCTCTCAACCCTCAAAATGAAATGAAATGAGTTCCAAGATAATGGTGCGAAATGTGCGAAAATGCCCAAGTAGTGCCAGGCACATTACCGGAAGAAGATGATGGTGTTGTAATTATATCACGAATCATACACAATGTTTGCTTTACTGAGGAAATTGCATCATGTTCCATTTTCTGAAAATATAGCACAATAAACATGTACACAACATCTGAGACATGAAAAAAACACACTGGTTGTGGTACAGGAATCTTTTCACTCATGTAACTTTTACTTACCTCCCAGAAGGACAGCCAGTCTCTCTCCTGTTGAATCCCATGCCATATTATGAACCAGACCTCCAATCCTGGAAAATAAAATTTAACACTTAATTTCATAATCAACAGTAATCATATTCCAAACAACAAACTTCAAGTTTTTTTTTTTTTATTAGTCAACAATGAGAGCGTTATCTGATGGAGATGCTGTTTTTTTTTTTCAATTTGATAGGTTTTAGCCAGGTCTCTAAAGGGTATCTATTTGTTGGTTTACAAATCATATTATTCGAAATATAACTTTATATGCTGCAAAGAGGAGTACTTGAGTATTTTAGATTTCAGGAATAACCCTAGCTACCATGTTTTGAAACTTTGGATGGTATGTCAAGATTATACCCTCATAATTTATTGAACAAATTTGTTCACAGAGAAATGTTGGATAATGAAACAAGCTTCTGTCTATTATGCTGAACACCAGCAAAACCAAGTACATAGACAGTCGCAACTTTTAAAACATGTTTTTTTTTTTTTTTTTTTAATTTTAGTGCTCAGAATTTCAAAGAAATGTAACAGGAGAGGAAAAATGCAAAATGCAAAGCCAGAGTGGGGTACGAGCCTGGAACTTTCCTGACTTTAGAGGGACAATCTGTCAATTAACCCGTTTCAGATCATCTACGTCCCTCCCTCCTTTAACAAATTTATTGACCAAAAGGATACACATGAAACTATATACCACTGTCAATGAGTATATTTCTTTGGGAGTCAAATGTAACAGGAGAGGAAAAATGCACGTCCAGACCGGGTTTTGAAGCTGGGACCTTCCGAACCAATTAAGCTATGACTGGTCGCCACAATCGTCCCAGTCCAGATCCACAACAGGATTGTAAAATTATAATTTTGTCGGAATAAAATCTATATCTACAAGAACTTTGTTTTTCATAATGCAAAATTCAACACATACTCAATATCCTCGTCATCCTCCGTTTTCACCTCAACCGATGAAAGGTCGACTGAGGCAACAGCTGACTGAGATCCACCAATCACAGTGCCTCTTTCATTGCGGGATGTGGAAAATGTTAGGGAGTATATGATTGGTTCATGTTCCGTTGTAAACAACAGCACAGATCCATCTGGACTCCAACAGGCTGCCTGTAAACAACATAAATATAAAGAACACATTATTTAAAGGATTTTGGCCTTGATTTTTCATAATTTCATATTTCACTCTCATTTGATGCAACAATCCGTGAAGTGACTGGTACCCCGTTTCCCTCTGTGTTGGGAAGATAGACAGATTCGGTGACGCCCCATTTATATTACACAATGGGCTAATCAGTATTTATTGAAATATGCTGCAAGTTTCATCACTTTTTATAAGATTGCCAAAATCGTGGCCAAAATCCTTTAAGGCCAAGCACAATTAGTGCCATTCCTCTTAATAATTTTAATTCAGGTTTTATCAGTTTTTCCAAATATGAACCAACTGATCATTATTTCTATGATCCACATTGTTTTAACTTTAAACAATGAAAACTTTCAAGATTTGGAGTGGACCTGATAACGGATGTTAATAATTTGCTCATAACTGTCTTTTACCCTTAAAATGCATTCAAACAATACAAATGCTAAACACTAAGGGATGTTCCAGAATTAACCCTGTGGGAGGGGCGGGAGGCACTTTTTCAGAGACTCCACCACCCATCAAATATTAAACGAAATTTAATATAAGGAATAGTATACAGATTTGGCTTTAACCCCACCACCCATATAATATATACACCAAAACAGGTGTCTCCAAAATCCCCAACACAATAACTATGGAAAAGCCCTCAGATTATTTTTGGAAACAGATGAAAATTGAAAAATGATATTTTGTGGTGATTAATTTTTGTGAATTCTAATCAACCACGAAATTTGCGAAAATTTATCACACGTGAAAATAAGCTGGTTAACAGTAGCACTCAAATACTTCAGGTAGTCAGAGACACAGATAATATGTTTACCCATTCTGTCTATTAATGGAGTGGACCATTTTAAATGCAAAGAAAAACATGTCTGTGATTTACATCCTTAAATCTTTAATATACCTAATATACTTGTAAATCAAGTTTCTGAAACACAACAAGTTCGCGTCAATTAACTTTCGCGAAACATAATATACATGTAAAGCCTGTACACATTATCTGATAAAGTGGTTAATCCCAATTATAATTCGCAGCAATTGACTTTTTAGAATTTGTTTTGATTGCAGAATTATAAAAAAAGTAAAAGGTAATGCAAAAAAAACTTTATGTATACAGTAAAAATGACATTTAACGATAGCAACACTGAGAGCCAACATACCATGCAGCGTCCTACACACTTTGTCCACTTCTCACAGCTCCACCTAGTGGTTTCCCACACTCTGGAAAAAGGGGGACATCACTCCATTTGAAAATCATTTATACTACTATTTGAATACTTTAATTACTGTAAACGTACTTATATTAGCGCACTCATATTTTCGCGCAAACCATCACCAGCGACATATTCGCGCAATCATGAATTAGCGCATCGACGCTTTTCTGGAATCGACTATACCTTGAGAAAACACTCTGTTACTAAAAATAGATTTGTACATTGTCAGCGATAGGGCATGGCATGGTTGGATGGTTTCGACTTTTCAGTCTGTGAAGAAAGATGCAGTCATGCGTGGTTGGGACAAAAGCGGCATACGGGGCGCTATTCATAAAATCTGTGATTGAACTGATTGCGGCTTATACCCTTAATTACTGCCATATGAACTGTTAACAGAGACAGTGTTTGCGTAGTGTTTGTATTTATTATTTTGTGTTTTTGTGAATAAAATAAACATCGATTGATAAGCATTGTACGTTGTGTTTGATGTCAAATAACTGGTTCACATCACGGGAGATAGGTCGTATTGGATTACTAGCAAAACATAGCTAGTTATTTCACGTAATGTATGCACACTTACTAGATACAAAATTTAGCGCTGCACTTAAATTCGCGCACTAATGCTAGCGCGAAAAACGCTAATATATGATTACCGCTAATATAAGTACGTTTACAGTAGTATTATTTTAATATATCAAAGCATAAAGTCTACATGAAAAACTCTGACTTGATGAATGGAAAATATCTTGTTTCAATGTTTATTATTTGCTGGAGGGCTGGTGGTAGCAGAATGTCAGACACCTTAACCACTGAGTCACTGTGAACCTAGAGGTGGAGGGCTGGTGGTAGTAGAATATCATCAGACACCTTAACCACTCAGTCACCGTGAACCTAGAGGAGGAGGGCTGGTGGTAGTAGAATATCATCAGACACCTTAAAGGCCAAATATACGTAACTTTCCGCAAAACCTGAAGCCAAAATTAAGCTTAATAACTTATTATATTTATAGATTTAGATAAGATTAACTGATATCAGCAATATTGAAGATGAATTCTGACGCGGTTACTGGTACAGCAGCAGTTGAAACTCGGTATTTGTAAACACGCGTCTGTTCTGAGCTGTCTTCTACCTTTGGTTTGTTGTTGAAGTGGGCCCCACCTGAATATTTTTCAATTCTTTGGAATTTTTTGTCAAGAGTTTCTTATTAGTTACCGCTCAGGTAAACTTCGTTCTGGGCTTATTTTGGCATGGTTATCAACCGGATTATTTTTCAGAATTTTTCAGAATCACGAAAAATTTACTGAAGTTACGTATATTGGGCCTTTAACCACTCAGTCACCGTGAACCTAGAGGAGGAGGGCTGGTGGTAGTAGAATATCATCAGACACCTTAACCACTTAGTCACAGAGAACCGAGAGGTGGAGGGCTGGTGGTAGCAGTATAACATCAGACACCTTAACCACTTAGTCACCATGAACCGAGAGGTGGAGGGTTGGTGGTAGTAGTATATCATCAGACACCTTAACCACTTAGTCACCGTTAACCTGAGGTGGAGGGTTGGTGGTAGTAGTATATCATCAGACACCTTAACCACTTAGTCACTGTGAACCTAGAGGTGGAGGACTGGTGGTAGTAGAATATCATCAGACACTTAAACCACTTAGTCACCGTGAACCTAGAGGTGGAGGACTGGTGGTAGTAGAATATCATCAGACACCTTAACCACTTAGTCACTGTGAACCAAGAGGTGGAGGACTGGTGGTAGTAGAATATCATCAGACACTTTAACCACTTAGTCACTGTGAACATAGAGGTGGAGGACTGGTGGTAGTAGAATATCATCAGACACCTTAACCACTTAGTCACTGTGAACCTAGAGGTGGAGGACTGGTGGTAGTAGAATATCATCAGACACTTTAACCACTTAGTCACCGTGAACCTAGAGGTGGAGGACTGGTGGTAGTAGAATATCATCAGACACCTTAACCACTTAGTCACAGAGAACCTAGAGGTGGAGGGCTGGTGGTAGTAGAATATCATCAGACACCTTAACCACTTAGTCACAGAGAACCTAGAGGTGGAGGACTGGTGGTAGTAGAATATCATCAGACACTTTAACCACTTAGTCACCGTGAACCTAGAGGTGGAGGACTGGTGGTAGTAGAATATCATCAGACACCTTAACCACTTAGTCACAGAGAACCTAGAGGTGGAGGGCTGGTGGTAGTAGTATATCATCAGACACCTTAACCACTTAGTCACTGTGAACCTAGAGGTGGAGGGCTGGTGGTAGTAGAATATCATCAGACACTTTAACCACTTAGTCACCGTGAACCTAGAGGTGGAGGACTGGTGGTAGTAGAATATCATCAGACACCTTAACCACTTAGTCACAGAGAACCTAGAGGTGGAGGACTGGTGGTAGTAGAATATCATCAGACACCTTAACCACTTAGTCACAGAGAACCTAGAGGTGGAGGGCTGGTGGTAGTAGTATATCATCAGACACCTTAACCACTTAGTCACCATGAACCTAGAGGTGGGGGGCTGGTGGTAGTAGAATATCATCAGAAATCTTAACCACTTAGTCACCATGAACCTAGCGGTGGAGGGCTGGTGGTAGTAGTATATCATCAGACACCTTAACCACTTAGTCACAGAGAACCTAGAGGTGGAGGGCTGGTCGTAGTAGAATGTCAGACACCTTAACCACTTAGTCACAGAGAACCTAGAGGTGGAGGGCTTGTGGTAGTAGAATGTCAGACACCTGAACCACTTGGCCACCATGACCCAAAGGTGGAGGGCAAGTGGTAGTAGAATGTCTTAGTCACCGTGAACCTAGAGGAGGGCTGGTGGTAGTAGAATGTCAGACACCTTAACCACTTGGCTACTATGGAACTCTTCAGCACAGACACTGCAACACTCAACAAAGACCACTTTTACTCCACTTATAGCCTATGGGTTGATGGTACCGGGTGGACAGATTCACACTACCAAGTCTGAGTGTAATTAAGACCTGAGTTAACAATTTGACCATCTCCAAGAGTTTTACCTGAACACATTTGAAGGAGTGGCAGTGAAGACCTTGCTGCCATCAGGTGACCAGGAAACCATGGAAACACCTCCACCTCCTCCTCTTCTCAGCGGAATACAGGTTTCCATGGGCACATCCCAGGCCTACAGAACACAGTGTACATCCATTAAAATCTGAACTGATCACATTATAAACTTGTTCTGTTGATGTGCAAATTAGTTCCACAATTTCATTTTTAGCCATA
This sequence comes from Mimachlamys varia, assembly GCA_947623455.1. NCBI lineage: Eukaryota > Metazoa > Mollusca > Bivalvia > Pectinida > Pectinidae > Mimachlamys > Mimachlamys varia. The sequence goes on along the minus strand of OX392538.1, from coordinate 34,415,012 downwards.
AATACTATGTCAAGATTTAAATAGAAAGCACATTGAAAGTTATTTCCTAACTATAGAGCTGGAATACAGTCACAGTAAAACTGAAACATGACCATTTTTCTTCAATCAACAGAAGTGCTGCGAGGATGAAAAATAAATGTACATTGTACCAAAGTGAAAGATATAATAAATCAGGGTGCAAAAACAATGGAAGTGAAAAATTTTCATCAATTGAAATTCAATGTAACAACGAAATCACAGTTTTCATCACCTTAATATAATAGAACCTACAAAGTTTGAACTACTGTAATTGATTGGAAACTGTGGGAAGAGACCTCCAGACAAGAATGAGATGATGAAACAAACAAAGGGCAGTAACTCTTCCAAATAAACTGATACTGTAGTTTGGTTTATTTAGTTTAACGTCCTATTAACAGCCAGGGTCATTTAAGGACGTGCCAGGTATTGGAGGTGGAGGAAATTTGACAGACATATAAAAAGGTTATATAATTACCATGCATAACAGCACATCAGTGGTTTTGTTTGCCCATTTTGTACAGCCGATATAAGGCTGTTTCCCCAAGTCGAAATTTGTGCTATTTTCCCAAAATGAAGCAAAATTCAAGAATATTTTCCCAATTTCTCTGAAAATCCTACTTTGTTTTTCCCAATTCAATATGGCACAGGCTGTTTTAAAATCTGGTAGCAAAAACACTGCACATCAAAACAAAGATGTTTGGTACACTTTTGTGAATTAAGCCATTAAGTGTCCCCAAAACTATGCACCTTACCATGATGGCGGTGTCTACAGGCGAGGCGGACAACAGGACACAGCCACTAGGGTCCCAGGACAGCGAGGTTACAGGGGCGTGGTTACTCTGCTGTAGCACCTGTACCGAACTTGTTGACGGTCTAAAATTGAAATAAAACTTCAGATGGAATTAATGTTTTTATCCATTAAAAAACAATTCAGGTCATTCAAAATAAAACTGTACATAAAATAGATAATAATATACCTAACATGAACATCAAAAATAATTTCAATTTCAAATATTTTATTATTGACACAATAAAAGAACAAGAATAAGAAAGAAATAGTTAACATATGCATCAATAAAAGGATTAGACAACAGGCTAAGCCTTTATAAGTCCTTTTTATCAAAATTACCAGTTTATAATAATTAAAGTTCTTTCAGAAATTTTTCATTCTTTGAGGCATCTGATCAACTGAATTTTTCGTAAAAACAAATCAATTGAGTAATTATTTTTAGTGCATTGATTTTTTTTAAACAAACAAACAATTTCACTGAATTTTCATGGCAATAAATAATGATATTTGCATTTTTGCTTATCTCTCTTTAATCACATATGAAAATAATGAAATATATTGTATTTGACCTAATAAGCACATAGTCATGCCCCTATAAGTGTGCCCCCCCCCCCCCCGGTCTTTGTTTCAGGGAAAGAGGATCCGGATCTGTGTGCTAATTAAAACTTGTAAAAACTTCCTTACCTCACTGATCTGCATCGTCGGAAATCTGCCACTATATACAATCTTCAGTTTTTTAAAGAAAGACTCTGTATCAGCAAAACCACACAACACACTTTACTTCTATGATTTTAAATGATTTTAAACTTTCCCTGTTGCACATAGTTGTATAAAACACTCTCTTTTTATGAGCGCACTATGGGCTTATTAGGTCAAATACCGTATTCAAAGAAATCAGGGCCGCTTTTGTTTATGCAAACAACTGGTTTGTCTTTAAACTTAAGGTAACATTTTCGGCTGGAACTCCTGGCGGATCTGCAAATGCTTATACATGCCTTGCAAGAATTTCTCAAGATTCGCCTGAAAGCAACATTAGATAACCAAGTCCGAACTTATAACATAATCAGACAACTTTGGTCTGACCGGTTCAACCGCTTAAACGAAAACGGCCCTTGAATGATATTTTACAAACCTGGTTGCTAGGGAAGTGGGTTCCACCTGCCAGATGAGGACACAGGACTGACAGGCTACAGCTAACACAGACGCTGACTGGGGCCTGCAAGCATATCTTTTATTAAGACACTTTCAAAATGTATCATGTTAGAAAATATGGTAGCTAGTTCCCTGCTACGTGAAAATTTATATCATATGAATGAAAAACTTATCCTTTCAATTGAACTATTTACAACAGCCTTTCAACTTTCAAAAAGACATAACTATCACACCAAGAGCAGATGCATTTAATTAGTTTAATAAATCACTTGAATGATCAAGTCAAATAAACACTTAATCTAGTGATGGGTTATCAGTTAAAAATCAAAATTGATAATCGATTTTCAATCAAAAGTAGTAAACTGATTGATGATCAATTGCAAAATCAGTTTATTATTATTTTATGGAATAACAAATTCATGGTTAGAATGTAGTATTTTTCATTCCATGGTAATTGCCCTTTCATCTATATGTTATACACATATACCAAACTATGCTTATAACAAACTTATCTCCTTGGTCCACAGAGATTCGTTATAAACATGCTTTACCCTAATGGCACAAAATCATGGGTTTTTCCCATCAATAGATGGAAATTAATTGCTAATAATTGAAGGCCATGAAAGTATTCAAACAAAATCATTATTAAAAGTTATGTGTTTTAACATTTATATTATGTATATGGAAGTGAAACATGAATTCAAATTTTCATTTCTGAATATCATTCTCAAAAAGTAATTTTGCTCTATACACGAGTGTACATTTAACATGAATATTAAGTGAAACATGAATTCAAATGTTCATTTCTGAACATCATTCACAAAGAGTACTTTAAATTTGCTCTATACACGAGTGTACACTTTACATGACTATTATAGGTATTATGGATTTGTGAATATATCACTTACAAAATTGCAAAAAAAATGTGATTTGCAGCAGATATTTTACCTCCATGCCAGGTCAGAGACATTTTTTTGAAGTTTGTGTTTCAAAGTCGGTACAAGGTCATTCCGAGCCATATGAACTTTGATGGAGTCATCTTCCAAGGCATACGCAAATTTTGTTGTGTGAGGATGCCAAGCGAATGCTCTCACAGGACTTAAACCCCTAAAACAGTGTTCAGGATTCATTTACATGTATTATTCACATGTTATATATTCAATAGGGAGTTGTTTTTCTACATCAATTTTACAGCAACATGACATGAGCATACATTAATTGGGAGAATGTAATACAGTGCACTCCTCTTTATATCATGTTGCATTTGTCAGACAGAAAAAAAACCATGATATTAACAGGAATGTGACATTAAGAGAAACATGTTTTTCCCCTAAATCTAGTGCATTTCCAATCTCCATAACTAAAAGTAAGCTATTCAATGTACATATGAAGATGTTTCAATGTATAGATAACACATTATTTCAATTAAAAATCATTTTTGGGGTTATTTTTCATTTTCTATGCAACATTTTGTACAAGTTGTATCTGAAATCAATGGAAATGACATCATTTTCTGGATATTTTATATGATAAGTTAAAAAACATGATTTTAAGAGGATTTCACCTCAAAATACATAATATTAACCAAATAAAATTACAAAGATTATATAGAAAGAAAAATGGTACTTGGGAAAAACTTGATATAAAGAGGAATGTGATATTAACAGGGGTGATATTAAGTGGAGTCCACTGTAGTTGTCTCCTTGAGCAAGTTGAGCTAGAAATGGTAGAAAGCTAGCTGTGAGTGCCGAAATGGCAGCACCGGTTGTATGCATCCCAAGGAGTTGAGAATGATATTGGCTGGTTGCTCAGACCCTATAACTATGGATAATAATTTGTGAACCACTTTGAAACAAAGTACGTGTATAGGAAGAGCTTCAAATTATTATTGTCTTACCATTCCACTGTGTGAGAAAACTTTTTAATAATATCTTCGTTGGACATCTGTAATAGACAAACACACTGTAAACTAAAGGGAAAATGCCAGTAAACAATTCAGTCTGGTTTATTTCTAATATCCCCCCTCCAGCAACGCAAAATGATAACAAAAAGTAGTTTTTTTTATTTTCATCTGATTCAACAATTAAATTTAGTAATGAATGAGCAGCAAATTTAAATAGATATTGTCAATCCTATTTAAAGACGAAAATATAGCCACTAAGATATCAAGTCACTCAATGAAACGGACTTAACTTCTGCAAAAATCATGACAAATGATCCAGTTAAAGATGTGGGACAACAGAACATTATAATATATATACATGTATATGCATCTCTGATGATAAATGAAATATATAAGTTTGTTAGAGTTTAACAAGGCTATTATTGCATCACTGCATGATAGCCAAAACTAATATGTAGTTTCAGTGCTCACATTTAACATTCCAACAATCAGAAATTTCCAAAATGTGGATAAGCTAAACAGGACTTTAATATGGAATTATTGTTTTTAATCTTAAAATATGTATTTCTCCTGGTGAATCAAAATCACTAGAGTTTTAGTGTATTCTCATTTTTTGTATTCTCATTTTTGTAAATTTCTAACTGGCTTACAAAATCCGATACTCACAGACAAATGAGGAAACAGAGATCCGTGAAGGGAGTTTGTTCCTCTCACGACGGTCAAAGTTGTCCTGGCCATAGAAGCAGTCCATTTCGGTACTATACAACAAATAAAAACATTTAGTATATTTTTTTTGTATTGGTTTAACAAACTCAGGTTACAAAAGAGTTTTTCTTCGTGAACAAGGCAATGCATTGCAAGACAATCCAATTCACATACCTGTGAACCCTCCCTCATTAGGAGGGATAATGAGGGAGGGAGACTCCCTCATTTTGACCAAAATTTATCAATCTCCCTCGACATCTTCCTCATTTAAGTCCAAACCCACAATAACTTAAAATCAACATCTTGTGGTCAAATGAGATCCTTGTTACTGCAGGATATGTGTAATGACCATAATAAGTGTATCTGGATCAAATGAATACTTTATGAAGTTATTTTGATACATAATAAGGGAAAGACAAATTGAGCAATGCAGTTTCAGTCGCATTTCACGCACTTTCTCCCTCATTGGAAATATGAAAAGAGGGAGATCTCCCTCATTGGAGGTTTCAGATGTTGACACCAATGGGACATGGTGAAATACCTTCTGTATGTTGGAGTCAAAAATACTCTTTATTTAAATTAGTTAACAGGTGACTCTAAGTAAAATAGCATAGATTATTGAACCCCTACGAACCTGGACTCCTTTTTTTCAGAGGTTTGGGTCAAAGCTCAGTGTAAAATGCAAGTGACTGTGGGGACTAGCTACTTTCTATACTTGGTTCCTACATCTGGTTAAACTGGGTGAAATAATATAGAAGATACGCCCTGGACAACATTTTTCAAACATCAGGTCAAAGTTCAAAGCATGGGTGACAGTGACATATTTTTTGTCCTTGATTAATATCATTAATCATATTAATTGTTTATTAAAAAAAAACCCATAAATTTTATTAATTTTACAACAATTATGAAACAAGTTTTCCAACTTATATTTATCACTCTTGTTGGCCCGGGTGTAAGCGTGTGAGTAGTCTTAGTGTGGAAGGAAACCGTAGTACCCAGAAAAAAACCCACATGGTGAGGCAGGTAACCCCATACTTTGGTAAAAAGGCAAGTGCGCTATTTCACCTCTGAATATGATTAATTAATCATGATTTCTATTATCTTATAATATTATGGTTTGACTATAACCTGAAAACTTTCAACAATATCAGAAGTTGTCTTACCAATACAACAGAAAAATTAGTTCCTTCCATTCAAGACTTTGTGACAAATCTGTATTGTATGATTGTATAGTGTAACACTAGTAAGTGCTAGTTCATATACTATACAATTATGGTCATTTTACTTGGTTAATATGCTGTGGTATTGCCCAGAAGGAATCTTTCGCCTAAGTCAATATGTTTCCTTCTGGTCAATATCACAGCATATTAACCAGGTAAAAAGTCCATAACTGATTTATTATATAACAAGTAAAGATTAAAGATGACAAATGTAAATTTCAATCTTTTGCTGTGTATCTCTACAGATATAGGATCCTGGATGTTAGGGTTTTTCCAAAATCTATTTTTAGCGGTGCTATTATTAACCGGTTTTCTGTTATTAACTGGTTTACCAGTCAATATCACTATTTAACAAAAGTCACTTGCAAGTGATTCATTCAATGATAGCAGCCATTAAAACACATTATATAATAAAACTTTATACCTTCATCTTGACTCTTGACTATTTCTTCAAATACACCAGACAGCCCAATCTCATACCTGGAACAGTAAATGAATTTGAAGCATAGTGAGTTTATTTTTTTCCTCATTCCCTCAACTTCACTGCAGCTGAAGTTTGTCCTCATTTCCTACAAAATTTAACTAATCCTTTTCTAATTTGATATAAAATTAAAGTATTCACAGTAAAAGAAAAGCCAATTAAATGTCAAGGAATAACAAAATCAAATTTTATATATTCACTCTTGCAGACACATTTTAATCTTATAAATTTAAAGGCTGGAATAGTTCACTATGAAACTTTATTTATTTAACAACAATCATGAAACAAGTTATCCAACTTATATTAAACCATGATTTTGTTGGCCCGGGTATAAGCATGCTAGCCTTGGAGTCTTAGAGTTGGAGGAAACCGAGTGTACTTTTGGTTGCTCACCAAGCGTGCATAGCTCTTTTCCAAACAGTTTCATCGTGAGAAAGGAAGGCAGACTTTGCGTTTTCTCGTTGTGATAAACTTTTGGTTGCATCCTTAGGAATAGTCACATCTGGATAGCCAGGAAGCTGGAAAGAGTGAAACATTTTTGTGAACAAGAGTTACCTCCCATCTTAGTAGTTTTGTATTGCAAGACTCCAATTCCGTCTTTTTGCAAACAAGATCTAGAGTCACATGTACCTCCCATTTTGGTACATACAACATATATACATGTATAGTTACGTCCATATCATATTCATAGTTTGCAAAGAAAACAGCATTATAAGTAAATTGTGCTATACTATCACAGTTTCAATATCGTCAATCTGAAACAAAAATTGTTTCAGAATTCCATCATATCAAATTAAGACTTGACTAATTCAAACTAAACAGTATTATTTTTCCCTGATTTAGTTACTCAAATAAACATCATAGTGAAAATTCCTTAAAGCTTTTTGATTAAAAAACATGAATAATGTGTAATATTTTATTACTAAACAAAATTGCCTCTCAGTGGGAATTATGTCATCAGATTGTCACATGGCTTCAAATCATAATAAAAACACTTCCTGGAATTCCATCTTGTATCTACCATTGTGGCCTATCAAAGTGAAAAACACTTTTGGAAATATACTGTATATAGTTATATTTTTATCATTCATCTAGAAAGCTTAGTTAGCTCTTATACATAATCAGTTGTGATAATGATTGATATATTAAACTTAATACATGTACCATTATACATTTAAGATTTCTTAATTGCCATATGTGGAGGTGTTCACCTTGTTAAGAGTCCTAAGGTGAACACATCCGAATATGGCAAGAGATCTTTTCGTTTACAGCTTCCCAGGTATGGAACAGCCTACCAAATGAACTCTAATTAGCTGAGAATTATGGGTCTTTTTGTGGGCTGCTTTGCACTGGGGACACCCAGATCTGCTCATGTGCTATCTCAATGGCAATATGTTGTGTGAGTTGTCTCCCTTGAATTTTTTACCATACTCTAGTAATCAGTAATACTGTTTCTAATAAAGCCTTTTTATGAAATAACATTTTTAGCTTTCTGTTTCTATTTTGCCTTCATTGTCTCAGACTCTCTTTTTAATACACACTACACATTTCATATACATATGATGTACTATAATATAATTATAAGCCTATTCTGTATCTTTGTACTGTGATATTGTTAAAATACTATACACACATGTTTGTCACAGGAATAGCACTACAGTGCTAATGTTATTATGTTACATGTATGCGATGTTAAATGAAGCTTCTTGACTCTTGGCAAGTAAATATTGTATATAGAATACCTTTTCAAGTTTAACAACTTCAGTGTAAATAAAAAAATTTAATCTATAAACAGTTACAATAAAAACTCACTTACTCGAACTCATGAGGACTTGATCAATAGTTTGAGGAATATAATTATGCTATTTGATTGAGTAATCTGAGTTTGGTTAAATATATACATACGAACTTGCTTGCGATCAAACAAACTGTTCGGCGAATGAGGGGTATTCAAGTAAACCAGGTTCGAGTAAGTTGGGTTTTACTGTATTTCTGATCATGAGTTTAATTTCAGTCTGAAGTGCCTCCATTTTAGGGTAAGAGAATTTTCATATATTTTATATTTATACCCGGTTTGCTGGTACACGTCCGTCTGCTCGGACATTGACCATCTGTCCATTCTGTTCGCATAATGTGATGGAATCCTCTGCTGGTACAGGTGGGAATATGGTAAATATGCTGCCACTCATTCTGGGGATGGTGTGATTGTGGTAAAATCAAAACAAACTCCTCTGAACTCCAGCATGTAACTTTTAACTAAAATGATAAAAAAAATATATTATTCATGATCAATATCAGAGTGTACTTAATATTTTTTTCAATGATTAATATTATGAATGAGGAATGTTTTTTTGGACTTGACTATTTGAATCCAAGCTGGGTCCATTTTCATGAAAATAAATCAATTAGACAAAGTAGGCATATTTAATTAAAGTACAAGAAATTCGAACAATTTAATGAATTGGGGGCAAGGAGTCAAGATTTTCATGTGAGACTCATCAACGTGTTGAGAGCACATAGGGCCACTAAAACTTTTTTTAATGGGACTGTTAAGAAATCTGAATAACAATTGCCAAGGAATCAACTGTAAACTTAACTTTAATTTCTACGAAGGTAGTTGAATGTGTTCCGATTTGAAAACTTTGCCCAGCTGATTTACGTATTCACAATCAGAAAACAGTGACTTTATAAAATATCATGACAACCTTCAGCTGCGATGGACAAAAATCGTTCAAATCTTTAACAACAAACTACAGTATGCCTAAAAGCAAAACAAACATATACGCATATCATAAAATTAATGAACAATCAAATATTGTTTGAATTATTAGGCCTACCCAGTTTTCAGTTTTCCTTTCGCGGCAGGTGCTTGAAAGTCAAGGTATTTGAAGCGCTTTGAAATTATAATATCAAAAGGGGAATACTTTCCGGAAAATAATTCGCTGAAAAAGTATGTGTAATTTGAGTTTTTCGTAAGAGCATTAATTGACAAGATATAGGGATATGTCAGGTTGTCGGCTTCCCGTATATAATTATCTAAGCTCTCTTTATTTGATATTAGACGATAGACAAAATATATTTACACAGGTACTGTACTGTACACAATTTATATTAAAGTCAAGTCAAGTAATCTTTTTTTGAAGTTGGTACACACATTTACGTGCCAAAAGTCTTTCATTTTTTTTTTATATATATTCTTTGTATTTCCAACTTTTTTCAATGAAGTTTCCTGACTTCGTTTATGGATGGATTTTGACAAATTTTTTTTGTCATTTCGTACAAAAATATCCAAGGTTTCCTCCCATAATATTTATTTAATTTTCGGTTGTGTATTTATGGAGCTACACAGAAAACAGTGAAAACATTATGAGATTAAACAGAAAACAATTCTCTATAAGTACACTAAATTTCATTAAAAAATGATACATAAACGAAGTTAGGAAATTCAATGAAAAAAGTTGGAAATACAAAGAATATAGAGCAAAATAAAAAAAAAATTGAAAGACTTTTGGCACGTCACTCGGACATGGCAACACAAGCCGTATCGGCTTTTACAACCGATTAGATCTATAAAGACCCTACTACGATCCTACAGGCAACTGACCACAGCACCAGACAAGCACACCCCTACACATTCAGACACATATATATCTGCTACCAAAGACACATATAAATTCTCCTTTTTCCCCACACACAATTACACAATGAAACCTCCTTCCGGTAGCAGCAGTGCAATGCACAGCATTGGAGGGCTTCAAGGCACGCATCCCACCCACAGTCCTTGAATCCCTCATGACCATACCTTAAATACTAACACTGTTTTTACCAACTTTTCTCTTATACTAATGCACTAATAAAAAACTAACAAAAAAGCCTTATCCACAACTTTAATCACGCCTCTGTGCAATCCCCCTTCACTGTCCATAATCATCATCATTGATGTAGGACTGTACATATATGAAGATGAAGATAAAGCAAATACAAATAATGATAATTAAAAGATATACAAACACATATTGTACAATCACTTAAAAAAAAAACTTGTACTGCTTCCATTTAAAATCTTAAATGTTTCTATTGCTACAAGTCTAATCCTGCTGATATGTACATGTAGAGTAGTTGAATCCCCTTTCAAGAAGAGTATCATATATAGCTTGAGTTGAACTCTTGATATACAAATTTTATATGCTCTGTATTAAATGGATATTTTCAAGCTTCTGGGTGTTTGATTTTTGGGCAATAATGCCATACCAAAGGACAAAAATTTAAGTTTGACAGGGTGAAGGTGTGATAAATGGCCCTGCGCCCCTCTAGTGTAAAGATGACGTAACACACACATATGCTGTACCTCTTAAAATTAGTAATAGATATATACAGTATGCCGAAAAAATGAATTGAACTGCATCATACAGCTGTTTCGTCCTCCTAGGACTCATCAGTGATGCTAGGGGCCAAAAGGTAGGAATCCAAAATTTCTAAACTAATGTAGAAGCAGAAGGGTCAGTTGCGTAAAACCCCTTTAATTTATGAATTTAGAAATAAAATTAAAGTGTAAGATACTTTCCAAGGGCCCCAAGTGCATTTATCTGCCTAGATGCTTTCAAACAAATGTTTTTGATATGTAGATTAAAATTTAGGAAAGAGTCTATAGAAACTCACAGTGTATTGCAAAATTGCCAATGTTAAAAGTAGTATGTTGTTTATTGGCTTTTTTTTCCAACGCAATCGCCAGAATCTTATCAGGGTTTGCCTTCATTCTATTCGAGACCATGGCAACCTTACGGAAGGGCATTAGGGCCATGTAGGAAAAAAACAATTTTCGTTTTTTTATGTTAATAACTCGAAATTTCGAGATAATTACTCGAAATTTCAAGATAATAACTCGTACTAACTCGAAATTTCGACATACTTACTCGAAATTTCGAGATAATAACTCGAAATTTCAAGATAACTCGAAATTTCGACTTACTAACTCGAAATTTCGACATACTAATTCGAAATTTCGAGATAATAACTCGAAATTTCAAGATAATAATTCGAAATTTCGACTTACTAACTCGAAATTTCGACATACTAATTCGAAATTTCGAGATAATAACTCAAGATGAATAATATCAACACTAACTAAATGACATGTACAGACGTCTCTGCCGGCTTGCGGAAACGGCAAATCAAGCGGTTTCCTGTTGTTACCTGTGTGTGCGCATGAATAACGCAAGCAAAATGCAGTCGTTTTTCCGCGAAAGAGGAAAAATGGACGCTTACGAAACAAGAGGCCCAACGGGCCTTAACGGTCATCTGACTACCAATTGTAAAATCACTATGAAAATACGTGTAGTCATTAAATCAAGTTATAATATGCCTGTATAGATTGCCAAGTTCAAGATAGTGGCCTTCTTGGATTTCTGATGGGCTTGAAAAATAACAACACTTTGTTGGGACCATCTCAGGATATCATTTCTGGCAAGTTTCAGCTCAATTCCACTGGTAGAACTTGAGAAGTTTAGAATGTGTTTTCAACAAACCCTTTTGGCCCCTGTGACCTTGAATGAATGTCAGGGTCATTTCTTTAAACAAACTTGACACACCTTTATCCCAGCATGCCACAAGCCCAATATCACATCTCTGTGCCTTTTGGTTATTCAGAAAAAGTTGTTTTAAAGATTTTGACCCTTTTGGCCCCTGTGACCTTGAATGAAGTTCAAGGTCATTTATTTGAACAAACTTGGTAGACCTTTATCCCAGCATGCCACAGGCCTAATATCAGGTCTCTGAGCCTTTTAGTTATTCAGAAGAAGTTGTTTAAAGATTATGACCGTTTTGGCCTCTGTGACCTTGAATGAAGGTCAAGGTCATTTCTTTGAACAAACTTGGTAGCCCTTTATCCCAGCATGCCACAGGCCCAATATCAGGTCTCTGGGCCTTTTGGTTATTCAGAAGAAAATGTTTCAATATTATGACCGTTTTGGCCCCAGTGACCTTGAATGAAAGTCAAGGTCATTTCTTTGAACAAACTTGGTAGCCCTTTATCCCAGCATGCCACAGGCCCAATATCAGGTCTCTGGACCTTTTGGTTATTCAGAAGAAGTTGTTTAAAGATTATGACCGTTTTGGTCCCTGTGACCTTGAATGAAAGTCAAGATCATTTCTTTTAACAAACTTGGTAGCCCTTTATCCCAGCATGCCACAGGCCCAATATCAAGTCTCTGGGCCTTTTGGTTATTCAGAAGAAGTTGTTTAAAGATTATGACCATTTTGGCCCCAGTGACCTTGAATGAAAGTCAAGGTCATTTCTTTGAACAAACTTGGTAGCCCTTTATCCCAGCATGCCACAGGCCAAATATTAGGTCTCTGTGCCTTTTGGTTATTCAGAAGAAGTCGTTTAAAAATTATGACCGTTTTGTCCCCTGTGACCTTGAATGAAGGTCAAGGTCATTTCTTTGAACAAACTTGGTAGCCCTTTATCCCAGCATGCCACAGGCCCAATATCAGGTCTCTGGGCCTTTTGGTTATTCAGAAGAAGTCGTTTAAAGATTATGACCGTTTTGGCCCCAGTGACCTTGAATGAAAGTCAAGGTCATTTCTTTGAACAAACTTGGTAGCCCTTCATCCCAGCATGCCACAGGCCCAATATTAGGTATCTGGGCCTTTTGGTTATTCAGAAGAAAATGTTTAAAGATTATGACCGTTTTGGCCCCAGTGACCTTGAATGAAAGTCAAGGTCATTTATTTGAACAAACTTGGTAGCCCTTTATCCCAGCATGCCACAAGCCCAATATCAAGTCTCTGGGCCTTTTGGTTATTCAGAAGAAGTTGTTTAAAGATTATGACCGTTTTGGCCCCAGTGACCTTGAATGAAAGTCAAGGTCATTTCTTTGAACAAACTCGGTAGCCCTTTATCCCAGCATGCCACAGGCCAAATATTAGGTCTCTGTGCCTTTTGGTTATTCAGAAGAAGTCGTTTAAAAATTATGACCGTTTTGTCCCCTGTGACCTTGAATGAAGGTCAAGGTCATTTCTTTGAACAAACTTGGTAGCCCTTTATCCCAGCATGCCACAGGCCCAATATCAGGTCTCTGGGCCTTTTGGTTATTCAGAAGAAGTCGTTTAAAGATTATGACCGTTTTGGCCCCAGTGACCTTGAATGAAAGTCAAGGTCATTTCTTTGAACAAACTTGGTAGCCCTTCATCCCAGCATGCCACAGGCCCAATATTAGGTATCTGGGCCTTTTGGTTATTCAGAAGAAAATGTTTAAAGATTATGACCGTTTTGGCCCCAGTGACCTTGAATGAAAGTCAAGGTCATTTATTTGAACAAACTTGGTAGCCCTTTATCCCAGCATGCCACAAGCCCAATATCAAGTCTCTGGGCCTTTTGGTTATTCAGAAGAAGTTGTTTAAAGATTATGACCGTTTTGGCCCCAGTGACCTTGAATCAAAGTCAAGGTCATTTCTTTGAACAAACTCGGTAGCCCTTTATCCCAGCATGCCACAGGCCCAATATTAGGTCTCTGTGCCATTTGGTTATTCAGAAGAAGTCGTTTAAAAATAATGACCGTTTTGTCCCCTGTGACCTTGAATGAAGGTCAAGGTCATTTCTTTGAACAAACTTGGTAGCCCTTTATCTCAGCATAACACAGGACCAATATCAGGTCTCTGGGCCTTTTGGTTATTCAGAAGAAGTTGTTTAAAAAGATTTTGACCTTTTCGGCCCCTGTGACCTTGAATGAATGTCAAGGTCATTTCTTTGAACAAACTTGGTACCCCTTTATCCCAGCATAACACAGGCCCAATATCAGGTCTCTGGGCCTTTTGGTTATTCAGAAGAAAATGTTTAAAGATTATGACCGTTTTGGCCCCAGTGACCTTGAATGAAAGTCAAGGTCATTTATTTGAACAAACTTGGTAGCCCTTTATCCCAGCATGCCACAAGCCCAATATCAAGTCTCTGGGCCTTTTGGTTATTCAGAAGAAGTTGTTTAAAGATTATGACCGTTTTGGCCCCAGTGACCTTGAATCAAAGTCAAGGTCATTTCTTTGAACAAACTCGGTAGCCCTTTATCCCAGCATGCCACAGGCCCAATATTAGGTCTCTGTGCCGTTTGGTTATTCAGAAGAAGTCGTTTAAAAATAATGACCGTTTTGTCCCCTGTGACCTTGAATGAAGGTCAAGGTCATTTCTTTGAACAAACTTGGTAGCCCTTTATCTCAGCATAACACAGGACCAATATCAGGTCTCTGGGCCTTTTGGTTATTCAGAAGAAGTTGTTTAAAAAGATTTTGACCTTTTCGGCCCCTGTGACCTTGAATGAATGTCAAGGTCATTTCTTTGAACAAACTTGGTACCCCTTTATCCCAGCATAACACAGGCCCAATATCAGGTATCTGGGCCTTTTGGTTATTCAGAAGAAGTCGTTCAAAAATTTTGACCTTTTTGGCCCCTGTGACCTTGAATGAAGGTCAAGGTCATTTGTTTGAACAAACTTGGTACCCCTTCATCCCAGCATGGCACAAGCCCAATATTGGGTCTATGGGCCTTTTGGTTTATGAGAAGAAGATGTTTAAATGGAAAAGTTTACGGACGGCGCACGACGCACGGCGCACGACGACGGACGAAGCATGATGACTATAGGTCATCCTGACCCTTCTGGTCAGATGACCTAAAAATGCAGTATGAGAAGGTAAGATTTTTCTGTCATGTTGATGCGATATCGTTGTACTGTTATAATTCTGCAAAGAGAAATACTCTAAATTTCGAGTTAGTATCTCGAAATTTCGAGCTATTATCTCGAAATTTCGAGTTAGTAAGTCGAAATTTCGAGTTATAAACATGAAAATCGACAATTATTTTTTTTCCTACATGGCCCTAATGCTCTTCCGTACAACCTAGTATTTACAATATTATATTAAATGGTTCCATGTCGATGTACTTTTGTGGTCATACAACATGTACATGTCACTTTAAAATAATGGCGAGGAGATGTCTGTTTTCTGCATTACATATGTATTTTCCTTCCCAAATGAAAATGACTTCATGGAAAACTGACATATACACCTTATAGTTGATATTTTATCAAACTTTAAATGTAAAATTCATAAAATAACAGAGAGCATAGTAACGATTTTTCGAAGTGAAACTAAAGGAATACATGTACATGTATCCTCAAAATTAATGCCTATTAATATATCTATATTATATAGTGACAGGTTACCATGAACTATATTAGATTATTATCTTAGCTATTGACTTGGTAAAGAAAATAATATTTCTCTATAACAAATTGTTTATATTAAACATCATATTAACACTATATTGTACGAGAGAAAACTTAATTAACTAAATTTTGTTTTGTAAACGGAGGTATTTTAATTATGACATAATGTCTTCATTATTTTGCACATTTCTTGTGAAATAGATAAGCAAATTGGATAGACGCATACACTGATTTTTAAACGAAAGACACAAATACTTGACAGAATAATAATTCCAGACTAATTTTTTTTTCTGCAAGGAAACGCACATCAACAAGAAGGATTAAAAAATATTATTTCAATCGTTTGAGGGACAATTTTATGAAATTATTTTCTCATATGTCCAATGTAGGCCGATAGGTGGCGTAGCTGAAGTCCGCGTTTGCACGTGCTGGTGCATATATATATATATACACAGTCGACACAAATAAATTTTTGAAAATTGAATAAATTTTACAAAATTAAGCTTTATGGTATCAAGGGGAGTGATACGCTAAGGAATTGATTGGTATGTAGATTTAAGCATTGAGCTGCTTTCAATTAGCATTCATAGGCAATATGAATGCCAACTGGACAGAGGCAAATTCATGTTGGATTTGCCTATGTCCGGTTGGAATATTACCTATGAATGCCAACCAAAAACTAAAAGCAGTTGAAAACCTTATATTTGCCATTTTTAGAATTTGTTCATCTTATCGAAAAATCAAATACCCTTTTATTTATCATCATATCGCTTAAATAATGTATTTATAGCGTATGCTTGTTCATTGAAAAAAACAGCAATCGCAGAGGGACGTTCAATGGTACCCAACGCAACAATTATGATGTCATATTAATGATGACGTCAACAATCGGTCAATGGCATTCATGGCCTTATGGATGCCAACTGAAATCGGTAGGGTTATATAGTGGCAATGTCATGCAATGGTAAATATATAGGGATTGAACGGCGTTTTTTAATTTTCATGCCGATATGAATGAAAAGCGGTTACATCCATATTGCATGAAGCCCGCTAGGGCTTCATGGTCAATATGGATGTAACTGATTTGCATTCATATTTATTGGACAACTGGTTAATAAACTGCGTTTGTTATTGCGCAGTCCTTTAAACGAAAAAGGCGGAACAGCCATAATTCGAATAAAATGGGCGCCAATAATTTACCGTAATCATTGAGCGTTTGACGCGGGGGCGTTCTCCATGTTATCCGAAGCGGAGCCGTAAGACGTGTATTGAACAAGACTAATATATTAAGTCACAAGTAATTCACATGAATGGTTGTATTCATACTGTATTTATGATGTATTCATACTCTAGTGTTTGTTGTTTTCAGTTGGTATGTTCATATAGAGAAGAAACAATCAGAATGTAAATATATAAGCGTGAGTGTTGTTTGCAGTGTTTGTAAATGTGTACATTTACACCATAATGTTTATAAACTCAGTCCGGGCGTGGTCCCGCCTTTACAATTTATATAATTTGTTGAGTTATTATTGTGATATAATGGGGCTTCCACATATTGCTGATTTTCCTTCAGTATGCTCTTTAGATGAGTCGGATAATAAATACAAGGGCCCGTATTCATGAAACCGTTCTTATGCTCAAGCATGGACTTTATGCTCAAACCTAATTTCTTATTCAGACTATAATTTATTTAAAAATCTACTTTTGACAAAGTTGAAGGGATATTAAGTCGAAACATACATGATTTTTTGACTATTTGACATGATTAATGTGAGTTTCAAGAAAGCTGGCTTGAGCATAGAATCCATGCTTGAGCAGGAGAATGGTTTCATGAATACGGGCCAATACGAGTCTGTGAATTATTCAAAAAACAATCAGATGGTATGTACAGCTATCCGACATTGAGTGAAACGACTTTCTGAGCAACTGGAACCAGTTCTTCACATGCGAAAACGTTTAACACAGGAGATGACATCATTATGCCAGATGTTTGCTTTCTTGAAGGAATATTTAGACATTGTTGACATAACTCTACTTTTTGTTCGAGGATAATTACCAGGGAACTGCATTTGTTATCATTGAAATTAACGGTACCATATTTCTTCGCATTTGACAGACCAAACTATTCAGGATACCCGACCCTTCTTTATGCACAAATAACAGTTGGAGTGGCCGACAGAGCCCTTTGGCGATTTCCACCATCAGCCGGCACTGTGGTTCTAATGAAGAAGAGGAAATACCAAACGACACAACAAGATTTGCAAACAATATCTTTATGAAAGCGTTATAACTAACAAGTCCATATGTAATCCTGTATCAGGTTGAGATTTCTAGAATGTAGAGTACCTCAATGAGGTGGTCTACAAGTTTAAAAGTAAAATAAGAGCAAAGAAGGGAAAAGATCAAACTATCAAAGAAGAAATGAAATTCAACAATGGTAGGTAATAAGATCTATCTTGGATCTCGTAATATTGGATTTTAATGGTTTTGATTTTCATAAGAATAAGGTATATTGTGATTGAACAGCATTGTTTTAATTTTTGTAATGGTATGAATGAAAATGGGTTACATCCATTCAAGATATGATAGGAATATTCTTTAGTTTCATGAAGACATGCATGAAATCTTGATTCTCTTTCACTCGAGCCACTCAGGCTAAAAATGCCAAAAAAGTAAGGAACAGCGACGTGTCGTGTGTTTTATAGGAGGCCCTGAGGACGCCAAACACACGGATTATGCACATATTTTTTAACCTTTAGAGGTCAGTGTTGTGCACCTATAGGTTGGCAATATGCATTTTCAACCCCCAAGTCTTTGGGCTTTCTTTCAGACAATTCTTCTCATCCATCGTATCAGAGATACTCGGATCAAGGGGATTATACTGAATTGCAAACCTGAATGAATGCATGAAGCGCTTCATGATAAGTTTGAAACTAGGTTGTTTTTTTTTATTTCAAATCTGCATTAAACTAAAAAGTATTATTATAAAAGCTTATAATTATTTTTCTAAAGACATTTAAAAATTTAAAAAAGTGGTGCATAATTGTTGTAATTAGATACCAATATGGTGAAACAACAGATTACCAGGTATATTTCAAACAAATCACTCTTACACGTTATAATGTATGACGTAGATGGAGGGGACGATTAGTTTACCTGCCGTCTGTCTGTCTGTCCATACGTCCGTCCGTCACCTTTTTGTGGTTTCCGAGCATTATCTATGCAACGAGTGTACATACTTCATATTGAACTGAAATTTCGTATACAGATACATCATGGGAATATCTAGGTCACGTTCTGATTTGGTTACGATTGGATGATCTTAAACAGAGTTACTGCCCTTGGACTTATGAGGAATCATTGCATCTTTATAGGTTGTGGGGGCTGGTAGGGGACATGTATTGCTTCAGCATTTTACTCAATATGCTTGTTTTGTGGTGTTTTTTTTGCATCCTTCCTGCGTCCTTCGATGGTTTAAAAAAAATTACACAAACTTTTTAGACCCAGTGCAGCTAGAAGAGCTACTGAAAAGTCGAAAGCTTTTGCCTGCTATTGGAACTGAGGAGGGAAATGATGCTCAACAGCTGTCCTTTATTCCAAGGCCCATTGGACTTTTAGGTCAAAGAGGAGGAGGCTGAAAGGGACGCTATTGCCCAAATCAGAGTGCAAGCAAGACACAGACGTCAACTTGTGAAACAAGCAAAGGTAGTTATAAATATTCTACTGAAATAGTAAAAATAGAAAAAGAATATGGAAATTTGCATTATTTCTGAACTGAGTTTTTGAAACATTCCAAACGATAACTGAATCTATGGAACAGAAAGTACTTTGATCTTTGAATAATTCTTAAATAATTGAGTATAGCGGTGTGTACACATGATGTAAATTTGAACGTCTTTCCTGAATTGTCTTCATGTAACACATTGGAATATTGATGTAGTGTGTGGATTCGAAATATGAATGCTTTTAACAAGAGCATGATATTAATTCATAAATATGGAAGCATAATTTGTATTATTTCTCAAATATCTTTTGGATACGGGTACTGTTCTTCAGTCGATTTGGGCTATTTGGAGTTCTTATGTTAAATATTGTTGCAGTTGCGACATGTATATGAATTTTCTTTCAAGTACATTTTACTAACTCAATAAGATGTATTGTACTTTTCAGAGAAAAACAATGGTATGATATCAGCAATATACATGTTCATGTTTGATGTTATCCATTTGTATATTCCTATTTGATGTTAAGAAAAAATAGTATAACAAAACAATTGTTAAGAAGAGTCTCTGTATTTAATAGTTTCAAATCATAGAAAAATGATAAGAGCTTGATTTCATTTATGAAATATCTACCTGACCCCAGGACTCCAAAATAATTCACTTCTACCCTTGGTTGGATTTCCTTCCTATTGCTTCTATGTAATTAATTTAATAAATTCTATGGAGTATGGGTGGTACCCCTTAACAAACCCCGGAGTCCTGGGGTGGGGTAGATATTTAATAAATGAAATAAAGCCCTTATCATTTTTCTATGATTTGAAGCTATTAAATACAGAGACTCTTCTTAAGAATTGTTTTTGTTATACTTTGAGGTTGAATCTGGAAAGAGACAAAGTGATGAGAGAGAGGGGAAAGAAAGGAGGGAAAGAGAAGAAAAAGAGAAAGAGTGAAAGTGTGATTGATTTGTTGACAAACCCTGGAGTCCTGGCCCTGGTTTCATCAACGTTCCTTAACTTAAGGAAACTCCTTAACTTAAAGATCTCCATAGGAAAGCATTACAGAAGTTAAGGAGAAAATCTTTATTAAGGAACTTTCCTTTAATTCAAACAATGATAATATTAATATAGACTTATATATTCGTGTGTTCTGTACAATCAATATAAAATATATTGGTAGACATTTTATACTTCTGTCCTGACATTCAAGTAGTTTGTTCAAGACGTATCTTCAACTAGAGTAATCTTGTTTACAAGGAAATCTTGCATTGCATTTGGATTCGCTCACCTAATAATGATTTCTACAACCTATGAATATGTGATAGCAAACCTTTTGAAAGGCAGAAAGATAGCAGTCTGAATGATCTAAGGTGAAAAACCAAGACCAATCACTAGGCTCATACCCCTCCTTTGAAAATTACCAAGAAACAGCAACCGACTTCAAAGGCTGTCAATTTATACCGTCATGCGACAGCAAGATTGTTTTGATGTACATCAATGATCAAACTGTTTTTCTTGTTTCATTCATCAACAAGGTGGTTCACACCAAGAGCCTTCAGTTTTGCCATGACATCTTCCAGGGATGTAGAGAGCGAAGGCAAGTGTAACTCTTTGATATCAAGGCACAGACATTGCTGTGCCCTATGACTTGACCTTTGACTTTTAAACAAGTTCTTCTAAGGCTTATCTTCTGCACTATTTTACCAGCTGTTACAAAAATGTAGTGGAATCATTGAAAGTCCCCTATGGAAAAGCTGTAGGGGATTGTTGGTGTATCTGCCATGTGTCTGTCTGTTTGTCTGTAACCTTTTAGGGGTTTCTGTAGATTATCTCTGTGGCGGGTGGATATATTTAACTAAAATTTGGTATATGAATACATCATGAGAATACTGTACCTAGGTCTAGTTCTGATTTGGATATTGTTGAATATTTTTTGACAAGCCCCTTGGGCTTAATAACAATTAATACTTCGCAATGTTGATTTTAACATGTTGAACACGATCTAAACATGGCCATCGATCAAGGGCTGCAAGTGTCAAATACTGATCTAAAGATCATAATACTTTAAGCAGAGTTATGGGCCTTAGACTTTTGCTGTGGGTAGGGGGACTCGTATCACTAAGCGATAATTTATTTCCCAAACTAAGAAGTTATAACCTATTTGCTCATAAATGATGCCTTTAATCTTGTATTATGTATTAGGAACTTGACGTAAAAGTGCTGCTTGTTAAATGAAGAAATCATAACCAGTTTTATATTCAATTGTATTGAAAACTTTTGAAAAGACAAATTCATCTGGAACAACTCTACAATAAAGAAGCTGATAGCCTTGAGGGCCGAAAAGAATGATGCATTCAATAGAGGAGGGCAAACAAAACAGGCCATTTGGATGGAGATCGCTAAAGCATTTTAGGAAGAAACTAAAACCACTATCAGTTGGGAGCAAGCAAAGGGAAAATTTATTAAATTAGAACAAAAATTCAAAGATGCTAAGGATGCCAATAACAAGTCTGGAGGGGCCAGAAAAGGTTTCATGTATGAAAGGGAGATGGAAGAGTGTGTGGGAGAATTTCCCAATATTCAACCTTATTTTGAGGTTGAATCTGGAAAGAGAAAAAGTGATATGAGAGAGAGGGAAAGGAAGGAGGGAAAGAGAAGAAAAAGAGAAAGAGTGAAAGTGTGATTGACTTGTTGAAAGAAATGAGAGAAGAAAGAAAGGAGGAAGATGAAAGACAAGAAGGCGCTGTAAGCAGGATGCACAAGGAGAAATGTTCTTTAATGGGAAGGTTTTTAGACTTATATGAAAAACAAGTAAAAAGGGTGAGAAAAAGAAGGATGAAAGTGAGAGTGATTGAGTATGATTGACTTTATTTTTCCCTCGATACAGGCACTCTAGGCATCTCGTTATTTTATAATGCTTTAAATCAGTTCTAAAAGTGTAACTCTTTGATATCAAGGCACAGACATTGCTGTGCCCTATGACTTGACCTTTGACTTTTAAACAAGTTCTTCTAGAGCTTATCTTCTGCACTAATTCACCAGCTGTTACAAAATGTGGTGGAATCATTGAAAGTCCCCTATGGCAAAGCTGTAGAGGGTTGTTGGTGTATCTGCCATCTGTCGGTCTGTTTGTCTGTAACCTTTTGGGGTTTCTGTAAATTATCTCTGTGACGGGTGCATATATTTAACTAAAATTTGGTATATGAATACATCATGAGAATACTGTACCTAGGTCTAGTTCTGATTTGGATATTGTTGAATATTTTTTGACAAGCCCCTTGGACTTAAAAACAATTAATACTTCGCAATGTTGATTTTAACATGTTAACACGATCCAAACATGTCAATCGATCAGAGACTGCAAGTGTCACATACTGATCCAAAGATCATAATAAACTCAATATAGAGTTATGGGCCTTAAGACTTTTGCTGTGGGTAAGGGGGACTCGTATCACTCAGCGATCATTTATTTCCCAAACTAAGAAGTCAAAACCTATTTGCTCTTAAATAATGCCTTTAATCTTGTATTATGTATTAGGAACTTGACGTAAAAGTGCTGCTTGTTAAATGAAGAAATCATAACCAGTTTCATATTCAATTGTATTGAAAACGTTTGAACATCCAAATTCATCTGGAACAACTCTACAATAAAGAAGCTGATAGCCTTGAGGGCCGAAAAGAATGAAGCATTCAATAAAGGAAGGCAAACCAAAAAGGCCATTTGGATGGAGATCGCAAAAGAATTTCAGGAAGAAACTGAAACCATTTTCAGTTGGGAGCAAGCAAAGGGAAAATTTATTAAATTTGAAAAAAATTCAAAGATGCTAATAACAAGTCTGGAAGGGCCAGCAAAGATTTCATGTATGAAAGGGAGATGGAAGGTTGAATCTGGAAAGAGAAAAAGTGATATGAGAGAGAGGGAAATGAGGGAAGGAAAGAAAGAGAAAAAGAGAAAGAGTGAAAGTGTGATTGATTTGTTGAAAGAAATGAGAGAAGAAAGAAAGGAGAAAGATGAAAGACAAGAGAGCGTTGTAAGCAGGATGCACATGGAGAAATGTTCTTTAATGGGAAGGTTTTTAGACTTATATGAAAAACAAGTAAAAAATGGTGAGAAAAAGAAGGAGAAAATGAGAATGATTGACTTTGTTTTTTGTTTTTCGCTCGATACAGGCACTGTAGGCATCTTGTTATTTTATAATACTTTAAATCAGTTCTTATTGTTACTGTGTGCAGTTATGTCACTACCAGTTGTTTAGGTCTTATGAGATTAGTCATATAGTAGTCTCTATGTTTATCCATTGGACCTGTATAAGAGATTTGAGTGGGAGTATGTTAAGTGTGTGGATTGTGCTTTATAGTCACACTTGATTTGAATCAACAAAAACTAGTTGAATATGGCAGCCAATAATATGAATTTGGAATAGAGTTGTTGTGAACAAGTTTACGTTTCCCAATACAGGACACTGTTCTCTCTTCCTCACCAGCATAATAAACCTTTATGAGTTGGAGTATACTGTTTTAAATTAAATCAGCTTTGTATGAAAAATGGATCCAACTTTAAACATGATTATTAAATCATTATACAATGACTTTAAGGTGTTTGTGCCCATTTCATTTTCTTAAAGGAAATATTTTGTTCCTACAAATAGTATTTAAAAGTAAAACAACCCAAGTTTCACTGCTGACGAATAAACTTGCGGCACAGGGATTCGAGAGATGCAGGTTGATGAAGACTATGGGCAAGTTTTATGGTCGCCATCTTGATCTCATCGAGAAATATTCTGTATCTTTGTGTGATATGAATATGGACGTTTTTGAGTTTGCTTGATTTACATGGCGGGTGTCGTCGATGAAGCAGAAGACGCTTACTCTTCCGGAACACCTGGTCTTATTCTCTTGTGCTTTTACGAGAGTCTTCATGTAAATCTTTCTTTTGTTCCTAAATGACCCTAGTTTTATCGATTTTGAGTTCGGATTATGGTTTTGTTGACGCTTTGATATTCTCTAATTTTTTTTGCTGTGCTATTCTGTGCAGTGCCATTGTGCTGTGTAGGCAGTAATCAAATATGTTCATAAATTACCAGCTGAAGGGATATGGGTGTTGTTGGGTGCCTTAATTGTTTGACATAGAGTGCTATTGGCAAACACTCTAGCATCGTGCACACTGCCTGGCAAACCTACACACACACCTGTGTATGTATACAAGGGTGGTCGCACACTGCCTGACCAACCTACACACACACCTGTGTATGTATACAAGGGTGGTCGCACACTGCCTGGCCACCCTACATACACATCTGTGTATCACAAGGGTGGTCGCACACTGCCTGGCCAACCTACATACACATCTGTGTATGCCATAGTGTGGTCGCACACTGCCTGGCCAACCTACATACACATCTGTGTACGCCAAAGTGTGGTCGCACGCTGCTTGGCCAACCTACATTCACATATGTGTGTGCCTAAGTGTGGTCGCACACTGCCTGGCCATCCTACATACACATCTGTGTATGGCAAAGTGTGGTCGCCCACTGCCTGGCCAACCTACATACACATTTGTGTATGCCAATGTGTGGTCGCACACTGCCTGGTTAAACCTACATACACATCTGTGTATGTAGGTTTATGTGGTCGCACACTGCCTAAAATGATTTTCCAATTAAAAGCATGAACTATGCATATATATATATATATATACTACAGTTGCTTAATTAATAATATTGGTTGACATATTTCTGCTATAGTTACATTTTTTTTACATTATTAATGTTTTATGTATGGACACAAATGTGCCTGCACAGTACAGTATGTAAAAATGTCATATTTCTCTTCCACTCAAATTTATCATTTAATTAGTAATCAATCTTCATTTAATCTTCCAATATGCTGTAATTCATCAGAGAAAACGTTAAGTGAAGCACATCTGAACAACCGGTTTTCGATGCACATAAATCCATGTACATGATAATAAATACACATGCATACAGCAAGTTTTCTTGGAAATCTATGACTTTCTTCTTTGTGTTTCTGCTTTTATATGGACTCATTTTGAATTTCGAGATATTGTTAAGCTAGGTTATATAGAAATAATATCAGGAGTTTATAGAAGAGTTAAACAGTTAAAGACCAAAAAGAAAACAGAGATTTAGGAATTGAAATACATTATCAGACATGAAAACGAGTATGAAATAAAAGGTGATATATATAAATTTATTTAACAACGTCTTTCCATTGATGCCTTTCTCACCTGCAATACAACAGAATAGTGTTTTTTCTGTCAAGGTAGCTGCCTGCATGGTTCACAGGCTTTCGAATGGCAATATGTGTGCCATCAATAGCACCAACACAATCTGGGAAACCTCCATATGCAAGAAATCCCTTCACAACATTTAAAGCTTTATCACCTATAACCTCAGAGTTAAAGAGTTATATATATATGAACTGTACATGTATAATATGTATCATTTACATGTTGAAGTAAGTGTATTATAAATAGCACCCCAAAGCTTGAGGTTTATCCAAGTAGTAGTTGGTTATGAAATCATGTTTATGTAATTAACTTGATTTATTTTATTTCTAAGTTGTAATATTTGTATTTCCACTGCACAGAGAGTAGATGAAGCTTCTATACCCAATGCATGTTATTTTCCAATAATGTACATTGGGCCAAATAAATAAGAGAATACCGAAGCGCTAACAAAATCATAATCCAAACTCAAAATCGATCAAACCAGGGGCAAAATATGAAGAAAGGAAATATTTACATGGAGACTCTTGTAAAAGTACAAGAGAATAAGACGTGGTGTTCTGGAAGAGTAGGTGTCTTCTGCTTCATCGACGACACCCGCCATGTAAATTTGTGTCACATCCATGTAAACATCAAGTTCTCAAAATGAGAACCGAGTATCATTGTCAATCACAACACAGATGATATCCGAACCAACGTGCTATACTTAATCTTCCTCCTCTCTTCTATACATTATATGCGCAAGTAATAATATACTAGATACATGTTTTGCTGGCGAATGTTTTCTTAATCAATTGACTCGTTATCATTATCCCATATTTGGTACCTTTATAGAACAGCAAGTTCGTAAATCAACCGTGACCCGCCATATATGGCTTTTTAATCAAGGTAATTATACTGGCTATCGCCATAAGCTCTCCCAAATTGACTGGGATGAGATTACCAACAGTGATGATATCGATTAAATTGTCAGCAGTTTTAATTATGTAGTTCTGAAAGCTGCTCGTTAATGTATCCCTAATAAAATAGTATCCATTCGTTCTAACGACTCCCCTTGGGTGTGTAATAAAATTAGAAAGCTGATAAGTAAAAGAAAGAGATCTCATGGAAAAGCTCAAAATACTATGAAACTAGAGCATTGGGCAAAATTTAGACATTTACGTAACATATGTGTTAAAGAGTAACTGTAGTGCAAATAGAAACTGAAATGATCAGACTCGTTGTGTCGGCATTAATACATTGTCGAAAACCGCATCGAAATCGGCCGACCGGTTACAATGTTACGGCAGGTTGAAGTTTGATTTTTTACCTGTTTTGCCACACGCTAATTAAGCGCACCGCGAACCGCTAAAAGTTGTGCACACGTATTGGTGACGTCACAACGGGAACACAAGAAATTGGGTCCTATGCATATATGTCTCTCTATGTATAATAGTAATATGTACGTCTGGTTGATTAGTGATTCAAAATGTATTATACAATGAAATTAAGGGACGTACCATAATATGGGGGTCGGGAGAATAATCTGAAATCGTCATTGAAATAACTTTATTTTGATTCTTTCATAAATATAGTGTTTTTTGATTGTTCAAATTCATTTTAATGGACCCATATATATATATGCGCTATCATATTGTAATACTCTGTGTCATTTATAATGTCAGTTATACATATCATTTATCCAATGATTCAAGAGTGACTCTTATAATAATATCTTTGAATATTGTAAATCTCATGTTAGTGTCCATTATATTACGTAATCAGATTAGCGGGATAATCTACCTGGTCAGTTCGATAACTTCACACGTAACTTGTTACTCAAATAGCAAGTAATTAACATTGGAGAGGGGTGGGGGGGCTATCAAAGTTAACTAAATTGTAATAGTTGAGTATGTTGCGGTTATTATCCCCTCTTTATAACTTCAAAATGTGTACTCTAAATCTGTAGTTACATGTAGATCTCGACTGGAACATAGACTATCGAGTGCACGTGTATCTTTTGAAATCTCCGTAACCCACCGTCAACTCACACAGTATATGACACTTTTTTAATTTCGAGTTTGACTCTTCTATTCAACGAGAAAAGTTTTGTTGAAAACTTGCTTGATATTTCTCAGGGACGTATATGCACATATACGTATATGCACATATACGTCCCTGGTATGTCTGTATATCACAGTTTTTTCAAATTTAATTTTTAACATAAATGAATAAAATGTGGATTAAAACCAAAGGCACTTGTGG
Source organism: Mimachlamys varia (assembly GCA_947623455.1). NCBI lineage: Eukaryota > Metazoa > Mollusca > Bivalvia > Pectinida > Pectinidae > Mimachlamys > Mimachlamys varia. Next base: position 34,387,316 of record OX392538.1, on the reverse strand, counting down.
CCAGAAGAATAGCCATCTAAATATATAGATAACATAGCGAAATATGATAATTGAAATAAAATATAAAAACTGAATTTTCAAATTTTCTTTTTATGTTATTAATAATCTAAAACCATATTGAAAATAATTGCCAAATTTCAGCTTGATACGTCAAGCGGTTTAATTAAAAAAAAAATCGACTATCAGACACTCTTTTTTGTGTGAAATTTAACCGCTTGACGTATCAAGCTGAAATTTGGCAATTACTTTCATTATGGTTTTAGATGATTAATAACATAAAAAGAAAATTGTTAAAGTCAGTTTTTATATTTTATTTTAATTATTCATATTTTGCAAATTATCTATATATTTAGATGACTATTCTCCTGGCCACAAGTGCCTGTGATTAAAACCAATTAAGTACTCTTCTCATCTTATTTTCAAAAGATGTTCCATGTTCATTTCTAGTCAGTAAAACACAGGGGTTTTCAAAGATCTAATCTTATTTTTTTTTCTCAAACAGAATTCGAAATACATTGTCTTGATTTCTATTTCGATGTACATGTATGTGCCTGAAGACAGGTAACATCAGGATTTCGCTCATATTCTATTTATTTTACAATGTTCACGATTTGAAATGTGTTTTTTTATGCTGCATAGACATTAATAAATTATCAATGGATAGAAAGCTGTTAACTTTTATACACACCTATAATTTCTCAAACATATATAAGGATAAAAGAAGTCGAAATGTGATACCCGTCAAAACAGTTTATACAGGTCGAAAGTATTGATAAAAGTCATATATTTTTATTTTCTAATATACGTACATCGTATTGTACGTATAAAAAGGCTGGTCTTGTCGTTCTATATGACGTTACTAACTGTTCTTAAAATAATCCAATAAAATACATGGTTTTCGAAGTTCCGAGTCTATACACGGAATTAGATTATATCTAAGTCCGTGGTCTAAAGTAACACAAATATCCCTTTCCTTATCTTTTTGTTTGAGGTTGTTTCTAGGTAGTTTTGTATTTATACAGCCGACCGACATGCATTAAAATGTTTCAGCGTGCATTTTAAAGGTGTTACGATCAGTTCCTGCTGATTTTGCATACAATCAACGTGACCATCAGTGAATACACACGCCGTTTTAGCGGTGTTATATGAAATAAAATATGAGAAAATTAATACCTAATCATATCAAGTGCATGTTTTGAAGTCTTTCCGCAAAATAATAACCTGATAATCATGTTAGCGAGTCCGGTGGTTATTGATTTATGGTCGAGTGATCATGACCACGTGTGCCGCACACCTGTGGAACTCCCGACCCCCTCACCACTAATTACGGCCCCCTGGGGCATATAACACCTTGGAATTACCAGTAGGGTCATTAATGAACTCCATACAACCTTGATATATAATAAGTGTCATATTCTTGAATAGAAGACTCTATACAAATAACAAGTCGTGATACGATTCATATAATTTTAATATAATGACTACACAAGTCTATCAGTGCGGTCACCGTTGTGACGTCACTTCCGGTCGTATGGCAAAATCGGGGATTTTCTGATTTGCGTTCAGGTGTGAAATTTAGAAAAATGGTCAAAACTTCGTAATTTTTACAAAAAAAAAAAAATTTCGTGAGAATTATCTCACTTACTATTTACCAATCTTTCCATACACAAAAGATGGTTTTGCACTACAGTTACTCTTTAATACTATTCGCCAGTCAAAAACTGACTTTTTAAATAAATTATGTAACAACCTCAATAAAAGTAATAATCTTAGTGCTAGAGATTGGTAGAAAACTGTAAAGCGTTTTATGTGTAATTCTGATACTGCAATATTCCTCCTATAAATCGCAATAATCAAGTATTTACTGATGACAAGGATAAGGCTAATGTTTTTAACAACTTCTTCTGTCTATAGTCTAGTATTGACGATCAAGGTATCGAAGTTCCCGATCTTCAACCGAATCATGATTTTAGACTTTCAAATATTATTTTCTCTTCAGACGACGTTAAAGGCATGATATCCGTACTTGATAATGCTAAGGCTATTGGTCCAGATCTGATTAATTCATGTCTATTGAAGGAAGAAGCTAAACATATATTAAGTATCCCTTTATCTGTAATTTTCAACAAATCTTTATCTATGTGTATTTTCCCCAAAGAATGGCAGAAGGCAACTGTTTCTCCAATTTTTAAGAAAGAAGATAGTTCACTAGTAGTAAATTATCGGCCAATATCTCTTTTATCTATAGTAGGTAAAATAATGGAAAAGTGTGTTTACAAATACATACACAATTTTCTTCTAGATCACTCTTTATTATCTTCTAAGCAATCCGGTTTTCGAAAGGGAGATTCAACAATAAATCAGCTTTTAGATATATCAAATAACATAGATAAAGCTTTAGACAATGGCAAGGAAGTTAGAATGGTATTTTGTGACATCTGCAAAGCGTTTGATCGAGTATGGCATCGTGGACTACTAGCATAAATTACTAGTTTTGGAATATGTGGTAAATTGTTAAATTGGCTTACCAATTATTTATGTAACCGTAATCAAAAAGTTGTAATCAATGGTGAAATGTCTGACAGGACTAATGTTACTGCTGGTGTGCCCCAAGGATCTATCCTTGGGCCTTTACTTTTCCTTCTTTTTATTAATGATATTGTCAATGAAATTGCTGCTGTGATCAAACTTTTTGCCGATGACACGTCGTTATTCTTAATTGTAGATGTACCTAATATAGCCGCTGATATCCTAAATACAGATCTTGATAAAATCCAAAAGTGGTCTGAAAAATGGCTCGTTAAGTTTAACCCTTTAAAAACCGAAACTATGATATTTAGTAAAAAAAAACTAATAAACCAGCTCACCCTCCTTTAATTATGAACAATATTATGTTAACTGAAGTTGGAATTCACAAAAACTTAGGTATTTATTTCTTGGAACTGGGCAGACCACTTATACTAATAAAGTAACAGGGAAGCTAAATATATTGCGTAAATTTAAATTAAAAATTGACAGATTATCACTCCAAAAAATGTACATTTCTTTCATAAGGCCAATTTTGGAATATGGAGACATAGTATGGGACAACATAACAATTGCTCAATCCCAAATGCTAGAAAATTTACAAGTAGAAGCTGCACGTATAGTTACCGGTGGGACAAAACTTACAAGTATTATTAACTTATACAAGGAAACTGGCTGGGAACCCCTTAATACTAGGCGTGACAACCACAAACTTATACAGATGCATAAAATCATACACTGCATGACCCCAACATATCTAAGAGATATCATTCCTCAGACAAACTCCGATACTCACGACTACAGAACAAGACATCCAAACAATATTCGACCTATCCGCTGTAAAACAACTACATATCGAAAGTCGTTTCTCCCTTCTAGCATCGAGTTATGGAACAAACTACCAGAAACATTAAAAACCGACCCGTCTATCTCTAAACTTAAGAATTATTTAAAAGGAATTGTTTCTATTCATCCCTATTTCAATAACGGTTCTCGTATTAGTCAGATCCATCATGCCAGACTACGTATGGAATGTAGCTCGCTGAATTATTATCTTTTCCAGAAAAACCTTGTCAATAGTCCTCTGTGCTCTTTCCTCACTGCTTTCGAAACAAACGAACATTTCCTGAATCACTGTCATAAGTATGAAACTATCGCACGCAAATGCCTTGATCAACTTTCTGTCCTACTATCTGCTAATGTATTACTTCATGGAGACTCCGATCTGATTAAAATCATATCTTAATCTCCGCGCCGTTCCATAAACTTCTCTCTGCTGCATTAAGATCTGAGATAATCCAATAGGGGGTCATGTCCCGATGACCTTTCGCATTAGCCAGTCAAATTACTACTGGCAGAATCTTGACAGTGAAATTTTGAAGCGACAAGGCTTGCATAAACACATTTGTCCGTTTAGTCATTTCGTCATCAAAAAGTTCATGTGGAATAATGTGACGAAATGGCTTGCTGAAAGATGACAGGTCGTTGGAAAATTATTTTAGTGTTAAGTAAAGAGGCGTCAAAGGTCATCTGGACGTGACCTCTTATGGGATGTTGTCAGCTCCTTGTAAAACAGAGTGAGAACAAGGATCTGTATTTTAATCAGATTGATGGAGACTCCAAACTCTCAGTCGCTCAAAATACAGAAATATTCGAGAGAGTTCAAAACTTTATTGTTATGTCCAAACGTTTTGGCCGAGTACTAAATGTGTTAACATTTTGACATAACGTAACTGTTAATATTATTATGTTTGTTTATATATTGATGTAACTGACGTATTATCATATACTGTGTAATTATATAAAAACTCTAGCTAGTCAAAAAAATGAAAAGGATTTATATAAGTACACCTTACTTGTTTCCTGATCATATTTGCCTATGTGATCTATATCATTCATGCCATGTATTTCAAAAAATAATTAATTCAGTTTAAACCAATCACAACAAGTAAACACACTAATGAGCATACTCAAAAACGTCCATCTTCATATCACTGAAAGATACAGAATTTTTCTCAATGAGACAAAGATGGCGACCATAAAACTTGCCCATAGTTCTGATATTTAGAGCAAGCACTAGAATATCGACTCAACTGCGACATGTAAACACCATAGGTTGGAGAAGCAGGGATGTTACTATCAAGAAATGGATTATTCACGATCGGAAAATTGAAATCATCACGTTTATCGTATAGCTTAGTAGTAAGCTGTCCATGTTGGTCGTTGTTTAAGTAGAGATCGAGGTAAGCAGCTGATGTAGAAGAGTCTGTTGTGTTCTTCATTTCAAGTTCAGAGGGGTATATACGATCGACGTGGTCAGTAAACTTGTTGTTTAAAGACAACACATCGTCGATATATCTGAAAGTGAAATTAAAAGATTTGGCAAGGTTTTTGTCACTCTACTTTACAAGGATCTGGCAACATCCAATAAAAGGTCGCGTTCAGATGACCTTTGTCGCCTCTTTACTTAACACTAAAATAATTCTCCAATGATCTGTCATCTTGCAGCAAGCCATTTCGTCACATTATTCCACATGAACTTTTTGGTGACGAAACGACTGACCGGACAAATGCGATTATGCAAGCTTTGTCGCCTCAAAATTTCACTGTCAAAATTCTGACAGCAGTAATTTGATTGGCTAATGCAAAAGGTCATCGGGACATGACCCCCTATGGGATTTTCTCAGAACTTAACGCAGCAGAGTAAAGTTTACGAAACGGCGCGGAGATCAAGATATGATTTTATTCAGATAGGGTTTTTGTTTCCAGTCCTGATTAGCTCTTCCACAAAATCAGCCTCGTATGAAAACAAAAACAAGTCAGCTAAGAGTGGGGCACAGTTTGTTCCCATGGGAATGCCAACAGTCTGCTGGAAAATCTTTCCTCCGAACTCCGACCAGGAATTCAATCATCCTTACTATATCTTCTTCAGTATATTTTCTCTTACCTTTGGTCGTGTTTTTCACAAAGTATGCTCCAAGATAGCTCACTACCATATACATGTATCGTCGTTCGCCTTTCTAGCACAGTCATTTCAAGATTTGACCTCAAACTAATTGCAAAAGAAACGATTTTTTCATATTTCATTGAAAAATAACCTGGTAACAACCCAAAAAAATCTACGAAGGGGAAAGTGAAAAAAAATCACTTTTAATATACAGTAACCGTTACAATCGTGTTACGCTTCCTCAGGGCTACCGTAGCGCGGTATTTTGATAAAAGGGACGCAACTCGTTTCAACACAATAACAACAGTACGCCGTTTCCGAGATACAGGAACTCTTTTGAAGTGGAGTTAGAAATCGGTGATTTGATCATGTGACCGCGAAAAATTTAGGGCACTTCACAATGGCGGCATTGGAAGCTAGATTCGATTCGATTTTTTAGTCGCTTTAGGTTAAAAGGGGACGAAAGAAAGATACAGGGTTTTAAACTAGGTCATGGTGTGTTGTACCTAGATGTGTAACTGTCAGTCGTAAAAGAAACAATCTGGCAAAATGTAACGTTCAGATCGTTTCCAACAGAAAATAGAAATCCCGATTACGAGCACTGTGGATTGCATTCATAATTCTCAATACAAGATAAATTCAGTTCATCAGTTATCTCAGCTAATTTTACTAACACCCCTTTTGTTTTATTTGAAGTTGTGATCCATTTTTCGACCAAAAAAACTTTACCTCGCTTACCGTCATTGAAAACTTCTATGTAGCCGCCATTTTGTTTTAAAAGTGCCCTAAATAAAGTCACGTGGTGATGCAAGTCATATGACTAAACCGACTGAAAGTTGTATCCCGGAAATGGCGTATTTCCTCGAGTAGCAGAGCAAAATGAGCTGGTAAGTGATAAAATGATTTATTTATTTTATTTTCCTGATGATATAGAGTTTAAATTTATTTATAAATCTAATCTGGCGATGTTGTCTTTTTTTGTTAGCGTTTAAAATATGGGAAGACGGAATTCAGATATTCTCGGGAAAGGACGGATTGTTTACATTTGAGAACTAAAATTACCGCACATACAAAGGAAATTTCCCGTTCCAAATAATACAAATATCCATATTAAAGCACTGTTACCTTAAAAAAGAACAATTTCATTCATGAAATAGCAGAAACCCCTTATTTTCAAGTAAATTCAACACGAAATAGCAGACGCCGTTTTTATCGAAAAATAAACTATGGAAGCCCATGCAAGCCGTCTCTAAAGTCACATTCCGTCAACATTTTTCTGAAATACACGATGAATTAATTAATTATTGAGGTTTGGGTGGGTATTCCTTATTTTTAAGTAATGTTTATCAGAATTATGTTATGACTCAGGAATACGGACGCTCTCGGGTGGTATAAACCTCTTAATTTGGTATTGTAGAGTACAGGTTAGAAGGGGGGGTAGGAATTAAAGTAAAGTACTGCATTGATCACGTATTCGGGGATTTTTTCGGTTTCAACAACTGTTTTTTCAACAAAACCATATTTATTGATTATTTGAATTAATATTTTTTATATTTACACAATGTTCTTGATATATAGGTACTTTCTAACTTGGTTGATCAGAGAACGCAACACATGACAGATATTAATGACAAGCGCTAAAGTGTGAGTTTTCGTGTTATATTTCAGTGTTAATAAGTCCAAAACATCAAACTAACGACAACTGATCCTAAAAAAAATCTTAATTCCTATTACAGTGTAATACCTATGTAGTTTTTTTGTAGTTTTTGATGACCGGGTTCTTCTTACGTTTTATTTGTTTCAATAACGTTTATTTTTGTTTTGTTCATGTTTCCTTTTTACAGTTTTATTTCATCGTTGTTGATACTGAACGACTCTACGCCCTCATAGAAGTTGAGGTCCATGATTTTAGCTAAGTTTGATTTATACAGTTAATACAATGCTTCTTAAATTTATTCTCGAGTTTAAATGACATTTTCAGTTTTAGTTTTTACACTTTCCTTTGTAACTTTACAACACAATTCAATAAGAAAGAAATTTCCTTATTTTACAGGGTTATCAAGACGGAGCCTGTGCGATGTGTCATATGCAGAACGGAAATCATCAATGTATCCAGTGCTGTTCAAAAGATAATCTCAGCATCAATAATGTAAGTACAGAGAGGGGCGATTCCTTAATTACAAAGCCTGGGGAGTTTGTACATGCAGCATGTAGGAAAACGTATACCCACCCGACCACCCTTGCTAGGGAGCTGACGCCAAGGAAATGTGAAGATGTCAGCACAGATGCACCTTCTCTTCGATCTCAGATACGTCTCCAAGTTGCCACACATTGCCTTTTCTGTGGACAGGTAGCGAAGTCTTCTAATAAGAAAAGGGGTATGGATGTTTTCCAGGTACGAACGAGTGATTTTCAAAATGTCATATTTCCTGAGCGGGAAGGCCGTAGCGCGAGCCGCCAGGGGGCATATGTTGATTGATACTGCCATACATGCTCTTCTAGTCTCTCGTGCTTTTGAGACTGACACACAGAACGGACAATCTGAAGATGGACACCTTCTTACCATAGCTATTGATCTCTATGATAGCATCACCAAAGGAGATATACCAATGGACACATTATTGTCAAGTGAAGTTATGGAAGATATAGAAAATGCGCTTTCCAGAGAGGTCGGATCACTGGATGTCGACGAACAGCTAATCTTTGGATTCGATACAGAGATATGGTGCAACTCCTCAAGTCCTACATAAGAGCAGAGAGAATAGGGAGATTGGAATATTCATCTGAAATGTGTCCACAAGATGTTGCCATGCTTTGGTGCTGCAGGACACAATTTGTATGCATAGTCTGCATACACATATCTTGCTACAACGCAGAACCTGGAATCCACACATCCAGATGTATGCGCTTTATTTATAAATGGCTACCATGTTCTGAGAAGAAGTGATAGAATCTGAAATTGGGCTGGTCTGCCTTCAGATCTTATCATTGAGCAGGAGATGAGGAGTGTGAAGACGACTGGAGGCTTGAAAGAGGACGGGGGTGGGGGAGGTCCAGAGAGCTCAATGGCTGCTGTCTATGCCAGCTTGTGCTGATGAAACAATGCGATGTATGCCTTAACGGGGACTGGGTATCAGACAAGTGATCAGCACAAAGAGACTTAGACAGCAAGACAAAAAAAAGATTGCCATGCTATCAAGACAATTCTTGCAGTGTTGAAGGTGCGAAATCCATTTTAAGATGACCCATCGCTTCGTAATTTAGAAACCGGTGAAACTGCAGATGATGCCGTGAACCAGGATTTAACACGAGAAGTAGGAAAGGCAATAATTAAAGAAATGACTGGTCATAACATTCTTGAAAATTCCTTCAAGCGATCGAAACATATTTTTACTCTTGGTACAAAGACAAGTATAAAGTATAAAGTATAAAGGAATTCTGACTCTCGCACCCGTCTGTCGTCAAAATATTTAGCGGGTCAGAAGAGTCAGAACCCTTCGGACTACTTCGGATGCAGCACGTTTTCATATTTATAGTGTCAATGCTGGATAAGAGAGTACTCTAAGCCATCAGATTGGGAATGGTATTTGAAAGACGGAAAATTACTCCCTGTCAAGTCAAAAATGGTACCTGCGCCACAATCTGATTAAAATACAGAGCCTTGTTCTCACTCCGTTTTACAAGGCAGCAGAGAGGAGTTTTCGGAACAGCGCGGAGATCAAGATATGATTTTAATCAGATTGCCTGCGCCAGAACATCTTTTGAAAATAATTGGATGCAGCTGCAAGATCAATTGTGAAAACAAAAGGTGTAGTTGTAGGAGATATGGTTTGAAATGTTCACCTGCGTGTAAAGAGTGTAGTGTAAACATATTGTTCTTTTAGTAGTATACTTTACCCATAGACCAAACAGCTTGACCATATATGGTAGTCCAAGAACAGCAATGCCAATATATGTAGGTATGAGAAGCATAAATCCCTGGAAATCACTCCAAGTTAAAAAGAAATCATAATACAGATACATGTATAGTTACATATATATATCAAACTTAATTGAAAAGTTTTATCTTTGCCGACTTACACAGACTAATCGATCTCAAAACTGTTGTTTCATTTCGGTCTTGGCTATTCTTTCATCAATATCATAATCTAAATTACATGTTGCTTATTCAATGTAACAAAATGCAACAACGGTTTGTGATCTACATAATAAATAGATGGTGCATGTAAAATTTTCGTATTCAGGACAGAGAACCATGCTATTCGATATGATCAGTATTTATAGCTATATGACAATCTGATAAATACGAATTTTGTATTACATAAACCTCGACAATATCGTGAAAAAAACCCACAAAAAACACAAAACAGTCACTCATTTATGTCCGTACACGTACCAATAACACGCAAAAATCAATTCGTTTGATTAGGTATGACCATAAAATATACACATTGATCTGTTTTACCCTTGAAATGTAACTTTAAGTCGGGCATCCACAAACGTTTCCAGAACGTGTGTACAACACCGTTGATTGTTTTCCTTTAATAATGTTTTCCTTTAGTAATATTTGAATCACTCAAATCACAAAAACGATAGATAATTGAAAACGTTTTAGATGACATAAACGCGATAATGGATAAATAATTGGTGTACAAAGGCATACAAGTAGACAAGGAATATAAAGGGTTCAATTTAGCAATTCGCTCGGAGATTCTGATTGGACGTTCGTGTGTCATCGTCTTTTGTCCTGTCGTCCTGGTTGATGCTTTGTGTATCAGGTTTAATTGATTTGTCCGAGGACGAGTAATGGCCTCCGTTCTGACAGCCTCTAGGTAGATCGGTATTGCTGTGAGACCCGAGCTCCATCGATTATGAATGCATAGGTCTACCTTACAGGTGCAGTGACTTCTCCAGACCAGTCATACGAAACATTGCGTACGTACATACTGCTGTATATGGGTTAATTGATCGGAAACATTGCAGTGATAATAAAAAAAACATGACTGAAAATGTGTATTTAATTAAATTCACGAATTAAACTGTTAGAACTTTTCAAAAACAAATGCACAGCTGTTCCATACTGCACTACGCGGACTATATTGGCACTTGCAAATAGTGATGTAATTTAAAATGGCTTTGATTTTGTAATTTGTTAATACAAATATACTTATTGTAAAGACAGATCTACAGTTTGAACTCCATTTTCATGTTTTATATTGCGTTTTACATTTCAGTATTTTCATTTTTGTCTACAAAATCAAAACATCGTAGTCCTAGTGAGCTATAATATTGTTGACATGTAGGTCTGTCGTCTTCAATGGACTTAGCCTCGCAGTTGCAATTAATAATTGCACAGTTAAAACGAAATGCTATATTTTTCACCATCTACTCGACATTTCATTAAAGTCGAATTTGCCAATAAAGGGATTAATGCCATTAACATCAGCTATATCTGTTCGAGCAAACAAACCACCGTACCATCGATATACAAGTATTCCTATAATTTCCTACAGTTATTCTATACCTTTTGCAACAAAGCTTTTCAATTATAAGCAAACACTGCAACAATTGAATATAGATGAGCTAGGAATGAATGACTCATCCTTCAGCATGTTCATGTTCTTCATCTCAATATTGCTACGCTCCAGCTGGACAACTATTAACTGGTAATCTGAATATTATCCCCGACATAAAGCTGTGGGACAAAACAACAGCTATAATCGAGCAGGTTTTGCCAACATCAGAAAGGAGTTGAAGGACGTTTTCCTATATACCACCAGCAAGCCCAGAGCCAGACTGTCAATGAGAAATTGACACTGCTGAAATAAAAAATCATCACTCTCATGGAAACCTTTGTTCCTGCTTAGATGATATCCCAAAACAAGACCAAAAAACTCTAGATCAACTGCGAGGTTAAGGAGCGCATACGAAGGCAAAAGAAACCTTTTAAGAGACAACGTGACACCAGAAAACCTGCAGACAGAGAACTGTACATGAAGATCAAGGCAGAGTTGCAGAGGGTAACATGTCAAGCCTACTGGAAACATTTGTAGGATGATATTGAGGTTGATGACGATGATGAGTAGTCCACTTAACAAAAACGTTTCTGGAGCTACGCCAGGTCCATGAATAAGGACAATGTTCAGCGGAATAGCACCACTGAAGGAGACTGTTATCCGAACCGGTGGACAATGCAAACATATTGAACCGGCAGTATCAATCGGTGTTCACCAGGGAGGATGAGACTGACATCCAGTCACGGGGGAACCATTATCAAAAATGGAGACATCAACACAACCACCTATTGAGTTGCGAAGCTACTCACCAAATTAAACCCCACGAAGGCAACAGGGCCATATTTCATCTCGGCTCCTTGAAAAAACATCAGAGGACTTAGCCCCACCTCCCCCTTCTTATTCACGTCTTCCAACAGTGCTTGGACACACGATCCCTGCCTTTGAATTGGAAGACGGCAAATGTATCGGCTATCTAAAATAAGGGAGAACGGTTCAAGGCCAACAACTACCGCCCAGTCTCGCTCACATGTATATGTTGTAAGATCCAAGAACATATACTGGTAAGCTCCATCATGAGGCACATAGCCGTCATTTCCTGGCCTTTGATTGGTTGAAATTTAAATATCGTCCGATTTTCATGAAGTTTGGTTTGCATTGGGAACCAAACTCCGGGGGTTTGGGGAACTTCTGTTATGGTACCCTATTACAATTTGCTCTAAGCTTGTTTATATTGAAATGCTTATTATAAAGGCAGACATACAAATTGAAATTCTATTTTACATTTTAAATAACATTAAAGCCCCAATATACGTAACTTTCAGCAGAACTGGAAGCGAAAATCAAGCCTAATAACTTACTATATTTATAGATTTAGTTGAGATTAAAAGATATCAGCAATATTCAAGACGAATTCTTACGCGGTTACCGGTACAGAAGCAGTTGAAACTCGGTATTTGTAAACACATGTCCATTTTGAACCGTCTTCTAACTTCGGTTTGTTTTTGAAGTTGGCCCCACCTGAATTATTTTGAATTCTTTGGATTTTACATGTACATGTGGGGGGAGCTATGCAAATCATCCAGTTGGAGTCACAATTGTATGACGTCTTCAATAATGTTTTTGGGAGGAGCTAACCACGGTTTATGCAAACTTATGCTGTTACATTTATTGAACCGTTTTCACGTTTGTAAGTTTTCAATTGAAATCTATGTCCGCAGATGAGGCTATATTGAACAGAACAGCAATGAACCATTTCGGAAAAATACTGTACATATACAGTAAGAATTTACCTTTGATTTTGTTTAGTTTATAAGATCATAAATTCAATGGAACATTCGGTAAATTAACCGTTAACGCGAACAAAGGTTAATCCTTAAATGCTTAAGTACAAGGGAAATGTGTTATACAATTTTCGATTTAAATCTACACTAGGGTTCATACACTTGTATTAAGATGACGTAACACACACACATGTGCTGCACCTTATCATTTCGTGTTAACTGTGCAATCATAAATTGCAGCTGCAAGGCTAAGTCAAAGTCAAGAGTTCAGATAGTACTCTTGTGGCGTCAACAATATTATGAATATTAATATTATTACATATATAAAGCACTTGGACGACGATGCTTAGAATCTGTAGACGAGAACGAAAAAATGAAATGTTAAAAGCAATTTAAAACATAAAAAGGGAGTTCAATCTGTATATCAGTGTTTACAATACGTTTATTAATATTAACAAATTTTAACATCAAAACGATTTGTAATCACACTACCATTGTCGGCGTAGTGAAGTACGGAACAGCTGTGCATTTTGTGTTTTACAAGCAACACTACAGTGTAACAGTTGAATATGGTAATTTAATTAAATACATATCTTCAGCCAGGATTGTAATCATCCACGCAATGTTTCGTTTGACTAGTGTAGAGTAGTCAGTGCACCTGTAAGGTGGACTTATGTCTTCAGAATCGATTGAGCTTGGGTCTCTCAACAATACCGATCTACCTCGAGACTATCAGAACGGAGGCCATTACTCGTCCTTGGACAAAACAATTAAACCTGACGAACTAAGTATCAACCAGGAAGACAGAACAAAAGACGATGACACACTTACGTAAGTATACATCAGCTGGTCAGCCCAATCGGAATCTCCAGGGAATGCGTAAAACACACATATGCTACACCTTTTAAATTTAGTAATAGATACAGTATGGCGAAAAATGAAAATAAACTACATAATAGAGCTGTTATGTCCTCCAAGGACTCTTCAGTGATGCTAAAGGCCAAAAGATGGGAATCCATAATTTCTAAACTAACGTAGACGCAGAAGGACAGGTGCGTAAAACCCCTTTAATTAATTGATTTAGAAATAAAACTAGTTCTGTATAATTTCAAATCATGCACTATGATAATATGTATATTAATTACCGTGTCACAACTCAAAAAGAGATTAACTGTGGCTATGGAAACTCCAGCAAACCTCCAACGAACCTCCAGCGAACCTCCAAACGTATATCATTTGAGTAGTGGCATTCTTCATAATATGCACACTTCTGTAGTGCACGATTTGAAATTATACAGTACAATTTTAATTCTTCTTACTTCATAATTTAAAGGATTTTACGCACGCACTTGATCTCTCACGATTTGAAATTATACAGTACAATTTTAATATTCTTCTAAATTCATAATTTAAAGGATTTTACGCACGCACTTGATCTCTCTGCTTCGACGAAACATCTGTAGGATGGGGTTCAATTAATTTTTACGGCATACTGTATCCATTACAAAATATAAAACGTGCAGCATGTGTGTGTGTTACGTTATCTTGCTATATTCGACCCATTATATTGATTGTTATGCCTTTGCAAACGAATAGTTAACATAGTTTTGACTGTTTATAAGTACAACATAATACGTTTATGTCATCTAAAATTGTTTTACTGTCTATCACTTTGTGATTTGTTTATAATAACACAGGTAAAGCGTCTCTGTCGTCTACCATATTTACACTATCAGGAGTAAATGTTTACTGACGTCTGGTTGGTCAATATTCCATAGTAGGTGTTTTGGATTCAGTTATTAACCTGAAAGGCTCGCAGCGGGGATTTTGGATTTCAATATTAACCTCTCTGTTTAGACTAATCAGCATTGAGTAAATAAAAAAGTCATATGATAAGGGCAATAACTGTCAAAGTGACTTTCCACAAATCAAAACACATAACCTTTTGCTCTGAACACAAATAATACCACATCGTTTATTCAATCTGTATATCTCAAATTCATTGTTGCAATTTGATACATTCAAAAGGAAACATGTAATTTAGATTATGATAATGAAAGAATTACCAATACCGATATGAAACTGTTTTGAGATTGATTTTTTGTGTGCAAGGCGGCAGAGATAAACATTTTCAATTATGTTTGATATATGACTGCCTATACATATACCCTTTTGGTTCTATTAGAAATGCCCCACTCCTTGGCCCCTAGCATCACTTAACGAGTCCTAAAAGGACGAAACGGCTGTATATTGCAGTTTAATTCATTGTTTTCGGCATTTTTAAAAGGTGCAGTACATGTGTGTGTTGCGTCGTCTTTTATTTCATTTCTTTTTTAATTTTAGTGATTTCCAAGGATTTATGCTTCTCATACCTTCATATATCGGTTGTGCCTTTCTTGGACTTCCTTATATGGTCAAGCTGCTGGGTCTATGGGTAACGTATAAAACTGAAAGAACAATTATATGTAAATCCCTTCTTCCCGATAGTTTTTTTTCCATAATAAATGTATGAAACGCTGTATCATGAAAAGAAGCCTAACTGGACAAATAGAAAACATGTTTATCAAATGAACAAACCACACCATGCTCACCAACCCAATATATTCAAACTGTAGTGAAAATATAACATAGTCATCGAAGAACTCAAAATTGCTCAGTATACAATGTACTTGACTTTGGAGTGTAACCTGAAGTCGTGTAAATACTACGCACTTACATGTACGACGTAGGTAAGTCACGCTTCACAAGAAACGTCAACCTTCTCATTTAAAGCTTTAAATCAAAAACCACATTTTAAAAGTAATGAATGGGGGTATATATTCGTAAACATAAACATAGTATATGAAAAAAACAAAAAATATATATATTTATACAAAAAAATAACAAAAGAAAGTTTTTACCATTGTATTCTGAACGGTGTCAAGTGATATCTACTATAAACGTCATATGTTTGAGGAAATCTTTATTAAAGGCCCAATATACGTAACTTTCAGGGAAATTTTCGTGATTCTGAAAAATTCTGAAAAAAAATCAAGTCAATACCATGCAAAAATAAGCCTAAAACGAAGTTAACCTGAGCGGTAACTAACAAGAAACTCTTGACAAAAAAATCCAAAGAATTGAAAATAATCCAGGGTGGGCCCACTTCGAAAACAAACCGAAGGTAGAAGACGGTTCGAAATGGACGCGTGTTTACAAATAGCGTGTTTCAACTGCTGCTGTACCGGTAACCGCGAAAGAAGTCATCTTGAATATTGCTGATATCAGTTAATCTTAACTAAATCTATAAATATAATAAGTTATTAGGCTTGATTTTCGCTTCAAGTTTTGCCGAAAGTTACGTATATTGGGCCTTTAAGCGATTTTCGCGCTGAAAGAATTCCACTGAATTATGATTGCGCTAATTACACGTTTCTGTATATGGCAAATATTTTGAGTGGTTATGGTTTAAATTCGGGTTGTGCAAAAATGTGGGTGCGCCAGATTAAATACGTTCACAGTATGTAATCTTTGTATGATACATCAGCAAAATGAAACGAATGATATGCAAATTTAATATTCTCTTTGTACCTGTAAACACCAGTATATAATGATTATTATACCTCACTTTTAAAAGAAATATTATCACTAAAAGAAAACTGGTCCTCTAAAAATTTAACGCGAAAATTTAAGTCGCCAGTGATTACCCCAAACCCCAAGGCAATAACGGTGCAACCATGTATTGATTGCAGAAGCCAAAAAAAAAACCCAAGGGAAATATTCTATATCATGTTATTTTTATTGAATAATCTTAACATTTTTACTGTAAACATGTGTATATTATTTATATTCTTCATAAAATAAAGAGGTTTTACGCACATGAACTTTCAGCTTCTACATTAGTTTAGAAGTTTTCGATTTCCACCCTTTGGCCCCTAGCATCACTGAAGAGTCCTAGGAGGATGAAACAGCTGTATGATACAGTTTGAATATTTTTTTCGGCATACTGTATATATAACTAAATTTAAACGGTACAACACTTGTGTGTGTTACGTCATCCGATAAACGATCAAAACTATCAAAATAATATTAGCAATAGCATGAAGTTCACTTTTTTATATTCAACTTTGTTTATCGTATGACTTCGTCTTCATTGAAGTACTTCTTTTGAGTTGCATTTTTCCGTATATGTCTATTTTACCCACAGGCTGGAAGCGGCGGACTTCTTTTGTATGGCTGTTTAAACGAATTTGGAGCTCTGATTGTATGTAAATGTACTCGGCTTTTAGCAAAAAGGTATTAAAATAAAGAAACAAAGAATACAAAATACGATAATGCATATACATGCTATTTATAAAGAACCATAGATGATGTTATACAATTATCACATGTTGTTGAGGTCGATACAGCTTTGTATCGACCCCATGTCAGCGATATTGACCGAGACGAAGCAGTTGTCCAGGCAATATGGATGTTTACAATTGATCACGTGTGCCTAGATTGTGCAATGAAAATGCGCATATGATATGAAAAAATAATATATGTGGTTGGTTGGTTGGTACTTACATTATTAATCTATAAATCAATCACTGTTCAATCAACTAATCAATCAAGTCAAAATTTCGAGTTCCCTTCCATATTCCTGCTATATTTTAATTGTATATCTCCTAGAACTTGTGAAAGACTTGGTGACATTGGGAAAGTAGTGGAAATGTTATAATTGTTTATCTCCTAGAACTGGTGAATGACTTGGTGATATTGAGAAAGTAGTGGAAATGTTATTATTGTATATCTCCTAGAACTGGTGAAAGACTTGGTGACATTGGGAAGGTAGTGGAAATGAGTATGAAGCTTGGGCCCATGTGTTTACGACATCATGCCGGAAAATTCAAGTAAAGGGCAACTTATTTATTTTCCTTTATATTTTATATTTCTATGGTCGTTAAGAGTATTGAAGAAATTATTCCATTTCTACAAAATGTGATATGGTATAAGCTAGCATTCCGAAAGAATCTTTTTGCGAAAATTGTTAAATGTTCTTTATACAAATATATAGCGAAAGCTTTGTAGAATATATTATTTTGTTCTTATATCTGAATTGAGTATTTGAATATTGAAAATATTAGAACTCATCGATATTCAGAATGAGGTTACCGAAATAGTAATATTGATATTCAACAGGACTTATAGTGACGTAACAGTCAATTAAAATATCTAAACAGTTTCTGAAATGCTTTTTTATTTTGATATAACAAATCCCTATATGTTGGTTTTCAATTGTCTCCCTTTATTATATTCAATTCGTTCATTTAAGCAATGCTCCGAACTCAAAATCTTTTAAACTAGGGGCAAAATGTAAACAAAGGAAAGCTACCAGGTATATGGAGCCTCTTGAAAAGAGATAAGAACGGGTGTTCCGAAACAGAAATTGTATATGGTATACATACACTAGATCAATTTTAGAGTTAAGTATTTAAACAGTCAAGGGAGGTAAGTTTACATTCAAGCATAAGGTTGATTAAGGATGTACACTTCTGAGGTTTCAGTCACGTTCAAGTCTCGTTTCTGTCTCATTTAAAGATCGTTTGTTATATTGAAGAAATTATTATCAATTTTAATAGCAAATATGCGTCTGAAAATTGTGCCAAAAATATAAGTGTCTGTTGCTTGTAGAACTTTTTTTTACATGAATTTAAAAAAATTACCAATTGGGCGGCCATTTTGAATATGCGTATTTCTGTCTATTTTATGCACTTCGCGAAACTTTTTCCTTTAAACGACTTCTTCTAAAATACTGAAAGGCCCAGTGACATGAAATTTGGCTGGTATATTTCTTGGAAGGAGCTGATCAAAGTTTGCGAAAAAAAATCACTTTGACCTAATTTCAAGGTCACAGGGGTCAAAAATGTCGAAACCTTCAAACAACTTCTTCTAAAATACCGTCAGGCATAGAGACTTCATATTTGACCAGTAGCTTCCTTGGATGAAGCCAAATAAAGTTTGCGAAAAGAAATGACCTTGACCAATATTCAAGGTCACAGTGAGGTTAAATCTATTTTAACCTTTAAATGACTTCTTCTGAAATACCAAAAGACCTAGAAACATGGTATTTGGCTGAAAGGTTCGGTTCCTTTGATGAAGCCCGACAAAGCTTGCGAAAAAAAATGACCTTGACCTATATTCAAGGTCACAAGGGTCAAATCTGTTAAAACCTTTAAACGACTTCTTCTGAAATACCAAAAGCCCTAGAAGCATGATATTTGGCTGAAAGCTTCCTTGGATGAAACCTGACAAAGTTTGCGAAAAGAAATGACCTTGACCTATATTCAAGGTCATAGGGGTCGAATCTGTTAAAACCTTTAAACGATTTCTTCTGAAATACCAAAAGCCCTAGAAGCACGATATTTGGCTGAAAGGTTCCTTAGATGAAGCCCGACCAAGTTTGCGAAAAGAAATGACCTTGACCTATATTCAAGGTCACAGGGGTCAAATCTGTTAAAACCTTTAAACGACTTCTCCTGAAATACCAAAAGCCCTAGAAGCATGATATTTGGCTGAAATGTTCCTTGGATGAAGCCCGACAAAGTTTGCGAAAAGAAATGACCTTGATCTATATTCAAGGTCACAGGGGTCAAATCTGTTAAAGCCTTCAAACGACTTCTTCTGATATACCAAAAACCCTAGAAGCATGATATTTGGCTGAAATGTTCCTTGGATGAAGCCTGACAAAGTTTGCGAAATGACCTTGATCTATATTCAAGGTCACAGGGGTCAAATCTGTTAAAACCTTCAAACGACTTCTTCTGAAATACCAAAAGCCCTAGAAGCATGACATTTGGCTGAAATGTTTCTTGGATGAAGCCCGACAAAGTTTGCGATAAGAAATGACCTTGAATTATATTCAAGGTCACAGGGGTCAAATCTGTTAAAACCTTCGAACGACTTCTTCTGAAATACCAAAAGCCCTCAAAGCATTATATTTGGCTGAAAGGTTTCCTTGATGAAGCCCGACAAAGTCTACGAAAAGAAATGACCTTGACTTATATTCAAAGTCACAGGGTTCAAATCTGTTAAAACCTTCAAACGACTTCTTCTGAAATACCAAAAGCCCTAGAAGCATGATATTTCTCTGAAAGGTTTCTTGGATGAAGCCTGACAAAGTTTGCGAAAAGAAATGACCTTGATATTTATTTGCCTAGAGACATGATATTTGGCTGGTAGCGTCCTGGAATGAAGCCAAACAAAATTTGAAAATGAAAATGATGTTGTCTTATAAAGTCACAGGGGGAAAATATGTTTATATCTTAAGATGTTCTTCTAAATGTCTTACATTAAAAGATTTTAAGGGACTTTAGGGTTACACTATGATATAAGTTAGAGATCGATACCAGGTGAGCGATGCAGGCCCATTGGGCCTCTTGTTAATTATAGCAAGCTCATTTTTGCTGAACAACTTCATAATGTTCAATTTTATAGAAATATTATGACATAAAGTGGATAATTATATAATTTTAGTATTTTTTTCATATATTTAGTGTAACTGGAGCAGTTTTTATTTTTGAATCCTAAACTGTGAAAAATAACACAAATAATACAGGGATCAAAATTAAGCACACTAACCCTCCATTTTTATGACGTTTTTAGAAAGAGAAACCCATTTTCTTTTCATAAGCTAAATATTAAAAAAAGTTTGATATCCGAACTTTTTTTAATAAGCGGTTAATCTGCAAAAAATGGTGAAAAAATGATAATTTTCTCATTAAAAAATAAGGGGTAGGGGTAACTCAAATTGCTTTCCTGAGTAAAAATACTAAGTAAGAGAAGTTTTACTTCCATAACTGAAAAGAAAACAATATTTTTGTCATTTCTGCAAACTTCCAAACATTTCGGTTCACAAATTCGAAAGATATTGTATGAAGATGTCCCACAATTGGTCAAAACTGCAAAATTCACTTAAAATTGCTTATTATGTCATATTGGTATCTTTGACCGATCATAGCACACAAACGAGCACACTGACATATCATTGTCTTTGCATTTTCTGTCATGTTTTGAACTCCCGTATCCAAAAATGTATATGAGAAAAAAAAGTTTGATACAGGAAAATTTTGACTTCTCAGAGGTGTACATCCTTAATATAAGAAGTATTTGTATTCCTTGTTTCAGATTCTCCATCAACTGCTCCATACTATTGAATTGCGGACTAATCACACTCGATATGATTTCCGTTATGAATCTTTTTGCAAAAGATGTAAGTGTTTTCATTTAAATATATCTACCGTTTGTTAAGAAATCTTTGTCTGTTTGATCCGTTGAATGTTTCTTCAATTACGTTGATGTACTGTGTATGTGCGTAATATTATCATTTTTTTATGACAAAAGGCTCTTGCATTTCTCTATACGGTTAGGCAATCTGATTAAATTAATATCTTGATCTTCGCGCCGTTCCGACTTCTCTCTGCTGCGTTAAGATCTGAGAAAAACCCATGGAGGGACAGGGGGTCATGTCCCGATGACCTTTTGCATTAGCAAATCAAATGACTACTGTCGAATATTGACAGTGAAATTTTGAGGCGACAAAGCATGCATAATCGCATTTGTCCGTTTAGTCCTTTCGTCACAAAAAAAAAGTTGGAATGATGTGACGAAATGGCTTGCTGCAAGATAACAGGTCATGGGAAAAGAATTTGTTTTAAATAACGAGGCGACAAAGGTCATCTGAACGTGACCTCTTATGGGATGTTGTCAGATCCTTCTAAAACTCAGATCATTGTTCTCACTCCGTTTTATTCAACTTCGCAAGCCAAGGGTGTACAATACGCTACTCTCCTTTTCACCCTTGGCGGATCTCACGGCAAAATCGAAGTTCCCGCTTCTGCATTTTGATTGGATGCGGCTAGGTTTAGCCGACCAATCAAAACGCGCGCTGCAATTGTAAATAACAAACATGGCAGCGCCCACTGAAACATGTCGTGTCTGTAACAACATGTTGCCAACGAAGTCTAGACGTGTGATTCAGAGTCTAGAGTCAGATTTTGGGATATGTCGCTGATCAGGCAGATAAAAAGGCAGATACGTGTGTGGATTTTGTTTTACGAAGTTGAACAAACTATCGACTATGATCTCATTCATAAAATGGAAATGTTACAAAAAGAAAACACAAGCTTATTTCCTTGTTCTTGTTCAAACAAAAACATCATTTCCATTGTTGATTGATCGTCTCTGTGTCTCGCGAAGTTCTTAAATTTTGAATTTTTCGCATATAGCATGTTCATCAAAGGGCGCTGCCATTTCTGTTTATTTGTTGAATCGTTCACAAATAGTACGAGCTATTTTATTGGTCAGGAATTACGTAAAACAAGGGACACAACTGCAATAGTCCACTAGATGGCGCAGTGCGGGAACTTCGATTTTGCCGTGAGATCCGCCAAGGGTGAAAAGGAGAGTAGCGTATTGTACACCCTTGGCTTGCGAAGTTGGTTTTATTGGTCTCACTCCGTTTTACAAGGATCTGTATTTTAATCAGATTGTACAGTTAGGTAAAGAATACACCATGACAAGTTCCTATCTGCTATGTCTGAAGTATGTCGGTTGGTGCGAGTCTCAGAGATGAATATAACTCTATGCGTTTATAACGATCAAATGTATAAGATTAAGAAAAGGTGGTGTTACATGTTGTATAAACCAATATAAAACAATAATGAAATGAAAGTAGAAGCAATGTACAAAATTAGACCGATGATTGTGTAATGCAAACACCTGCCCTGCAATTGTACCTGTAGTCCGAAGGGTTCTGACTCTGACCCGCTAAATATTTTGACGAGTGCGAGAGTCAGAATTGCTCATTAGTTAAAAAGTGGAAATTTACCCGACCTGTCCAAGGGTCGCCGTTTAAGCTGAGTTTTATAATATGCAACGATTTCGATCACATGCAAATTAGGTATCAATGGAAAGAACATATATTTTCCAACAAATCTACGCCTTTAATCAAGTAGCAGGAGGTCGCTAACTAACTGTCGCCCATCCATTTCTAAAAAAAAAAAGTTTCCTGACATTTGTTTGAAAATGGCCGCCGCCTAACGTCACGTGATCAGAAACAGATATGTCATAAAGAAATTCTCGCGACGCGCGGCCATTTTCAAACAGATGTGAGGTAACTGGTTATTTTTTTTAGAAATGGGTGGCAACAGCTAGTTAACGACCTCCTGTGACTTTGTAGAAAAATGTCTGTTCTTTCCATTGTTACCTATTTTACATGTGATCAAAAATGTTTCATATTATAAAACACAGCTTAAACAGTGACCCGTGGACGGGTCGGTAAAATTTCCACTTTTTAACCAATGAGGAATTCTGAATCTCGCATCCGCCTGTTGTCAAAATATTTAGCGGGTCAGAGAGTCGGACTATTGTACCCGCTGCCCTATCTCATGATCGTTAGAGACGACTTTATTTGGAATATTATCTTTTCCATTCTTTCTATACAAGTTTATTCTTCATCATGTCTCCCTTGACACTTGATACTTTTGGCATATAGTTGAGCGTTCACCCCAGGGTTTTGTCCCCAGGCCGAAACGTAAAAGAGTCTGTAATAATGGCAGTTACTACTCCCTGCTTGACGTTAAGCATTATTGGAGTGGAACGACTGGTTTGCCTGTTGTTAGAATAATGTGATCGGGTGGGGTGTTCTGCGGGGGCCTTCGGCAGTATACTTCAGTGTGGTAGCACTTTATATCGGCAACTGATCCGGACTATCACAGGAAGGCTTACACAAAGATAGCGCAGCCTCCCTAATACACACGTATGCACATCGTATATATATCGGGAGGCCGTCCTTATATGGTCCTGACTGTTAAGACGTAAAAACGTCAAACCAAACCAAAATGCACACATTCAATGTAATGACCACATTATCTCGTAGCATTTGAAAATTTTGATACAAGATGGCGCGAAAAAATGCTTAAACAAACACCAAACACTCTAGTTATGCATACGTCAATATGTCAATATTATCACTACATTGTAGTTCCCAAATAAACATTTACTCGCACGTGGATCTAGCCCCTACATTTCTAGTGTTATCACAAGTCTATGGTCCACCACCAATCATACATTTCTAGTTCTCTCCAAAGTCTATGGTCCGCCACCAGTGATACATTTCTAGTTATCTCCAAAGTCTATGGTCAGCCACCAATCATACATTTCTAGTTCTCTCACAAGTCTATAGTCCACCATGAGGGATACATTTCTAGTTCCCTCACAAGTCTATGTATGGTCCGTCAACAATGATACATTTCTAGTTCTTTCACGAGTCTATGGTCCATCACCAGTGATACATTTCTAGTTCCCTCACAAGTCTATGGTCCACCACCAGTGATACATTTCTAGTTCCCTCACAAGTCTATGGTCCACCACCAGTGATACATTTCTAGTTCCCTCACAAGTCTATGGCCCACCACCAGTGATTCATTTCTAGTTCTTTCACGAGTCTATGGTCCACCACCAATGATACATTTCTAGTTCCCTCACAAGTCTATGGTCCACCACCAGTGATACATTTCTAGTTCTCTCACAAGTCTATGGTCCACCACCAGTGATACATTTCTAGTTCCCTCACAAGTCTATGGCCCACCACCAGTGATTCATTTCTTGTTCTCTCACAAGTCTATGGTCCACCACCAATGATACATTTCTAGTTCCCTCACAAGTCTATGGCCCACCACCAGTGATTCATTTCTAGTTCTTTCACGAGTCTATGTATGGTTCACTATCAGTGATAAATTTCTGTTGCTCTTAAAAAAATATGGTCCATCACCGATTATTCATTTCGTTTGTAGTGAACAAAAACAAAATGTTCTTCGTATCAAATCTGTCTAAACGTAACAGGATGATTTTTTTTGTATTCCAAGGCTCTTCACCCGTACTTCGAAATAAGCGATACATTGTCCATAGCTGCTATAACAGTGCTGCTTCTTCCTCTCTTCCTTACACGAAAAATGAAGCTGCTCTCACGTTTAACAACGGTGGGGAACATCGCTATCCTTGGGATATGTATAATAACTTTGCAGTACATATGCCGAGATATTCCGGACAGCACCACGCGACCAGCAAGCAAGCCCTTTGACTTCATAACATTCATGTCATTTACGAATGATGTGATGTATTCTTATGGTGGTATATATCTGGTAAGATGTATATGACTTTTTATTTTATTTGATAAACTTTATTTGTATGTAGCCCTTGGACGTTCGGTTCATGTATGTGTAAGCCGCATATGTGTCCCGTGCGCACAAGGACTCGTGCCAAACGTCATCGTGTGCGAGAGTGTCGCACGGACTTTGCGTCCAATTCCCTGCAAAGCTCATTCCTTTTCCCTACTCCCGATCATTCTTAATTATGCCATTCACGAGTAAACTTCATATTCGCTAGCCCTGGTAAGTCTATCATGTGCATATATTCATCCAATCAATAAATGTATTTGTATTCATGGTCGCGTAATTTGTCATTGTTCTGTAAATATATTGTATGTTCCGGTCAATGTACTACGTCCATGTTTATATTATGTTGTAGGTTTTATTTGTATATAAAGAACTCCTCTGAAGAAAGCTCTGTATTATTTATTTGTGATACACAGGTTACATGTATCATAATGTAAACATTTTGCAAGATTGGAATCAAAAGCAATAATACTAGTCTAAACACAGTGGCTATAGTGATATAGCGTTACTTAATGTGTATCCGAATAACAGTTTTTATCGTACGTGTCTGTAGCGAATACACGGTGTTGATTGCATTTAGTTATTTCTTCGACTGATTTAACATGGAGGGATAATTTCTCAAATATTTAAAAGATACTACATCACTCATTTGTCATTTCATCCCTATACTGAAAGTACAGTTATGTATGCGTGATAAATGTCTCCTCTGCTACCTTAATAGTACATTTTACTACTGAAATACAACAACACATACATAAATTGTACAGTACCACAATACCCTAGCTGTGTTATTCAACTCTCAGACCATTGTATAAACGTGTTGACCGTTGGACAAATGTATGTTATATACCACTCATGGTATATGACCTTCTTTAAGAATCAGTTTTTAAAAGTTACAAAAAACACTCGCTAAAGCTCGTGTCTTTCGTATCTTTTGAAAAATAACTAACTCGAGTGAAATAAATTCAATATCCAGCAACCACTCGTGGTGTTACCTCAACTTCTCCTAATAAAATATATGTCTGTTCTTAGATTAATCCAATACGGGACCGAATGAAGATTAAGAAGAACTATGACGGCTGGAATGGGTTGCTAGGACTTGCAATTATGATTGTGATCTGTATCCATGTTGGCTTTGGATTTTTTGGATATCTTAAATTTGGAGAAATGGTTCAAGTTAATTTAATATTGAACCTTCCAAATAATATCTGGTACGTATTACAGGATAAAACCTTATAACAAATAGGGAATACCGAAGGGTCAACCATTATCCGATCTCAAAAACAAAAACATAGAGGCAAAATATGAACAAAGGAAATATTTACATGGATACCTTTGTAATAAGACCGGTGTTCCGCGTCTTCGGCTTCATCGACAACATCTGCCATGGAAATCTTGGTCCCATCCAAGTAAACATCAAGTCCTCAAAAAGTGAGAACCGAGTCTTCATTCTCAATCACAACAAGTAAGCACATTCACGAGCATAATTAAAAAACGACTATCTTCATATCACACAAAGATACAAAATAGTTCTCACTGTAAAAAGATGGCGACCATAAAACTTGCTCATGTTTCTGACCAATCTGCATCTCTCGAATCCACATGTAGTCATCTTATTTGTCAGCAGTCGACAGATATCACGAATATTTCGGTATTTAGAGCAATTCATAGAATATCGAATCAACTGCGACATGTAAACACCGTAGTTTTGAGAAGCAGGGATGCTACTTTTAAGAAAGTTTAAAGTTCACGATAGGAAAATTGAAATCGTCACGTTTATCGTATATCGTAGTAGAAAGCTGCCCATGTTAGTCATAGTTTAATTAGATGTGTAGGTAAGCAGCTGATGACGAAGAGTATGATGTGTCCTTTATTTCAAGTTCAGAAGGGCACTCAAAGTAAGATTGACGTGGTCATTAAAGTTCTTGTTGTTCCTATACAACATATCTTCGATGTATCTGAAAGTAAAATGAAAATATTTGGCAAGGTTTCAGTTACCTGTCCTGATAAGCACTTCCACGAATTCAGCCTGGTTTGAAGAGTGGGGCAAAATAACAATAATAATAAAATAGCAAAAGGATATTAAGACGCATTTATCGATTAGACAATATAGTGTAATGCCATGCAAGTATAAATTATTTATTCCCATACCATGCAATGGAATATGCCCAGCTTAAATAAAGTCCCTGAAGTGGGAGAATATGATAACAATTTTATTTTACAATATGGTTCACACTTTGGTTTCTACAACGTAAGAGTGATATATAATTTGTCTCCCTATATTTCAGGATATACAAGTCTTTGAAGATTCTCTCTTTTCTCACTATTTACTGCACAATGGGGATGAACGTTTTTGTGGTAGTTGAAATTATTTGGACAAACTTAAAGGACAGATTCAGTATGGAATGTTTTCAGAAGTATGGTGAATACATCTGTCGAATCATGTTGCTGATTCTATGCTGTAAGTATAATAAAAGAAGGTAAGGAACCTCGTGCCACTGGTAAAACTGTAGCTTTGATGAAATATTTTTGAAAGAAAACTTATATCCAGTAGGACTTTCGTAAATGCAAAACAAAATCAGAGAATACCAAATCGTCAACAAAACCATAATCCGAACTTAAAATCGATTAAACTAGAGACAATATAT
Source organism: Mimachlamys varia (assembly GCA_947623455.1). Lineage (NCBI taxonomy): Eukaryota > Metazoa > Mollusca > Bivalvia > Pectinida > Pectinidae > Mimachlamys > Mimachlamys varia. The sequence continues at coordinate 34,359,704 of OX392538.1, read as the reverse complement.
GAACAAAAACAAAGATTTACATGGAGACTCTCGTAAAAGCACAAGAGAATAAGACCGGGTGGTCCGGAAGAGTAAGCGTCTTCTGCTTCATCGACGACACCCGCCATGTAAATTTTTGTCACATCCAGGTAAACATCAAGTTCTAAAAACGAGAACTGAGTATCATTGTCAATCACAAGTAAACACACTAATGAGCATACTCAAAAACTTCCATCTTCATATCACTTCAAAGATACAGAATATTTCTCAATGAGACAAAGATGGCGACCATAAAACTTGTCCATAATTCTGATCAACCTGCATCTCTAGAATCCTTGTGTTGTTGGTTTGTTTGACAGCAGTCGACATCGATCACGAAAATCACGATACATGTACCTAGAGCAAGCTCTAGAATATGGAATCAAGTTTATCAAGAAAACATAAAAAATAAGTTCAAAATCAATCTTAAGTGGGAATCATCCTCGATATCCAGGGGATACACTCACCTACGCTCTCTACACCCTTTGAATATTTCACGGCAAAACTACAGTCGGTTTTAGCTCCATTGTTATCTTCAAAAGACAGACATTAGCCTAGCGATTGGCATATTTTTTTTTACATGAGCATGCCTTTAATTTTGCCATGACATATTCCGGGTCGTACAGAGTGAAGGTGAGCGTATTCCCTGGATATCGAGGATGGATGGAAATAAACCGGGATCCGAACCCTGACCTCACGTTTTGATGCTAATCGCTCTGACTGCTTATGCTCAACAATGCTGCAAGTGTGCCAAAGTGAAATTAACGGGATGCTCCTGCATGTACGAATATACCAAAAAGGCAATGTGAAACGAATGTCTTTAAGCAGGGCGTTATAAATGATGCACATCAGTATTATTTCAAAATGTATCAAATTAGTATATCAATTTATTTCTTTTGAAGGTACGTTTACCATGTTGGTCCCAGAGTATCAGCTACTGATGTCGCTGACGGGATGTTTTGGATCCATTTACCTAGGGCTTATTGGTCCTCCCATCATCACAATGTTGACATTTTATGGCGAAGAGGCACCAACATTACTAACAGACAAAGTAGACAGAAAATTGACACTCTTATCGTGTATGTTGATACTAATATTTGGGGTATATTCACTTATATCGGGGATGTGCGTCGCTGTATACACGACTGTGTATCATATTGTATTATGAACTGTGTGTATGTGCATGTGTAAAGAAAGGGAGTACCAACTTATGGTTAGAGTGTGTACATGTGTGCTTGGAAAGGAATGGAAGGAATAGTTAATGTTTGTGTATTGAGGTATCATGTTTTTTAGGTCACCTGAGACGAAGTCTCAGTTGACCTATTGCAATCGCCTTTTGTCGTGCGTCGTAAACAATTTACATTTTCAACTTCTTCTCAAAAACCGCTGAACTAAATTCAATGAAATTTTACAGGAAGCTTCCATGGCTGAGGGTGAACCAAAATCGTGAATTATATGGTCCTCACCCCCCAGGGGCATGCGGGGCGGGGCCAAAAAGGGTAAAATTGACTAAAACTTCAAAAATCTTCTCCTCTACTCTCAGATATGGTAGAATCAAATACTCTTCATAGATAGAAGGGCCTTGAGGTGCTTTACCAAAATTGTGAATTTCATGACCCTGGGGTCTCATGTTTGCCCCTGGGGAGGGGGTAATATTAAGTACAGGATGGAGTCTCTCCCGTCAGCCACAGACCCTTTATTCTTAACGGCCCATGGCGAAATTCTTACTCGAAATTCGTTTATTACCAAATTTAGACATGCTTTGGAATGTGTTGGTATTAAATCTGAATCGTACAATGGACACTCCTTCAGAATAGGTGCAGCCACTACAGCGGCACAGGTTAACATGGAAGACCATATGATAAAAACACTGGGCAGATGGTCATCCGACGCTTACTGTTCTTACATTAGAACTCCAATATCATCAATTCAATATGCGCAAAGGTCACTTATCACAGAATAAGTCTCGCTGGGGTGTTAAAGGACTCACACAACTAAATAATTTAATATATGTTATTACTAAGCTTTAGAGCTAATAACTTTAATATTTGAAGTTCAACACTAGTGACAACTGCCTGGATTCACAGATACATACATGGCAAAGACTTCAAATGACATTTTATCAGAAGTTTCGTGGCATTTTAGCTCGCTACGGGCGTCTGCTTCGGACAACTGGAAATTTACATATCAAACCAGTGAAATGGGACGGGAACACCCTCTGACTTTTGACCCCATATCAATCCGCCATCACATATCAAAATCTACCAAAAGTATACATTTTTGTAAAGTTAAATATCTATAGATTTCATTCAATGCAGAATATGTCAACAATTACCTATTTAGATTATTCAGAATCATTGTACTTAGCCGGAACAAATTTTCGGTAGGGACTACAAACGTATGAAACACTTCGTGATAGGCTGATTTAGTTGTGTGATTCCTTTAAAGGGTCCCAAACCTTTAAGATGTTGAAATAAAGTTAACTATTTGAAAGCATATACATTTCCGAGTGAAATGGTGAAGTTTGGTTGAAATTGAATAATAAATTATGAAGAAAACACAAGTTATTGCACCTGATGTACGTTTGCTATTCAGAGTTAGCACCAGATTTTTTTCATTTCTTTTGCATAACATTAACCTCTAGCACCTCAATTAAGCACGCAATTAGCAATTTCATATTTTGCCCACAGATCAAATACGCATACCACTCAACAGTTTTGGAAAAGAAATCTTGTTATTTTACTTTCTGTTAATTTTACAGTCTCTGAAGTAATTAATTTTTTATTTTAAGTAAATTTTATTTAATTTTAACAATTAAACACATTTAGAATTCACACAAAACTCCAAAATTCTACAGAAAACTTGAGTCATAAAGGGTTATTAGATATCCATCTTACCTGTTTATCTATCAATTACACAGGCTTACATATAACACTTATAGCTCCCCAGGGTGCGGCCACTTTACAGGGAGAATATTGGGGGTAGGGGAGATGTAATGCCATAAACAGCTTATTGTATGAGTAAACAAAGATTACAAACACATTAAATCAATAAACAAGATGTTGAACAAGGTATATATTGTGACGAGAATAAAGAAATACCTACAATTAACTAAAAATATGGAATTTTAATTTGGATTAAGCCACCAAAACCTACAAGGGAAACATACACATGTATAATTTCATATGTGCATTTTTTATACAAGCCTATTCCGTACTAGTTCTAGTTATTGCTTTCTTCTGGCTATAAAAAAACACATACATTTGTAATTTGTATGGATAAAGAAGCCTAAGAATGACTGGCCAGAGTTTGAACTACGAAGGGGGGGGGGTGCTGGTTGTGCAGGACAACACACTAGATTAGATCTCTATTGGATGCTAAAACCTGCTACATATATCAACGAAGTACTTCTAACACACACGCATATCAATTATTACAGGTTATTGAACCAAACTTTATTTAAAACCTGAGTATAAGGGTCAGTCCAACAATATAGGCTTCAACATAGGGCCATGTTTAGCCAGATTTTAGCTAATTTTGAAGGGTTTTTTTTCAAATTAAATATATCTGCATACTGAAAAAATGTGCTAACACTTAATGGCAGTGGTTGTCTTTGAAAAAATAAACAACCGGAAGCACAGAAAAGGTTATAGAGGTCAAGTTCATTGAGCACATGGCTAGTTCTCTTAAAGGACTCACACAACTAAATGATTTACTATATGTTATCACTAAGCTTTAGAGCTAATAACTTTAATATTTGAAGTTCAACACTAGTGACAACTGCCTGGATTCACAGATACATGGCAAAGACTTCAAATGACATTTTATCAGAAGTGTCGTGGCATTTTAGCTCGCTACGGGCGTCTGCTTCGGACAACTGGAAATTTACATATCAAACCAGTGAAATGGGACGGGAACACCCTCTGACTTTTGACCCCATATCAATCCGCCATCACATATCAAAATCTACCAAAAGTATACTTTTTTGTAAAGTTAAATATCTATAGATTTCATTCAATGCAGAATATGTCAACAATTACCTATTTAGATTATTCAGAATCATTGTACTTAGCCGGAACAAATTTTCGGTAGGGACTACAAACGTATGAAACACTTCGTGATAGGCTGATTTAGTTGTGTGATTCCTTATATCGGGGATGTGCGTCGCTGTATACACGACTGTGTATCATATTGTATTATGAACTGTGTGTATGTGCATGTGTAAAGAAAGGGAGTACCAACTTATGGTTAGAGTGTGTACATGTGTGCTTGGAAAGGAATGGAAGGAATAGTTAATGTTTGTGTATTGAGGTATCATGTTTTTTAGGTCACCTGAGACGAAGACTCAGTTGACCTATTGCAATCGCCTTTTGTCGTGCGTCGTGCGTCGTAAACAATTTACATTTTCAACTTCTTCTCAAAAACCGCTGAACTAAATTCAATGAAATTTTACAGGAAGCTTCCATGGCTGAGGGTTAACCAAAATCGTGAATTATATGGTCCTCATCCCCCAGGGGCATGCGGGGCGGGGCCAAAAAGGGTAAAATTGACTAAAACTTCAAAAATCTTCTCCTCTACTCTCAGATATGGTAGAATCAAATACTCTTCATAGATAGAAGGGCCTTGAGGTGCTTTACCAAAATTGTGAATTTCATGACCCTGGGGTCTCATGTTTGCCCCTGGGGAGGGGGTAAACTTTACTATAGTGTATATAGGGAAATCACATTTTTGACTACTATTTGTTGATTTGTATTGGAATTCATTCTTACTTGTATCAAATTATCAGCATGGGATGACACTTTGATGGTATGTACATGTTGGCCCTAGTTGACCCCCAGGGGCTGGTGGGCGGGGCCGAATAGGGTCAAATTGACAAAAATTTCAAAATCTTCTTCTCTACTCTCAGATATGGTAGAATCAAATACTCTTCATAGATGGATGGGTTTTAAGGTGCTTTACCAAAATTGTGAATTTCATGACCCTGGGTTCTCACGTTTGTCCCTGGAAAGGGGGTAAACTTTACTATAGTTTCTATAGGGAAATCACATTTTTGACCCTTATTTGTTGGATTTGTATTGGAATTCATTCTAACTTGTATCAAATTATCAGCATGGGATGACACTTTGATGGTATGTACATGTTGGCCCTAGTTGACCCCCAGGGGCCTGCGGGGCGGGGCCAAAAAGGGTAAAATTTACAAAAATTTCAAAAATCTTCTTCTCTACTCTTAGATATGGTAGAATCAAATACTTTTCATAGATGGAAGGATCTTAAGGGGCTTTACCAAAACCTTGCTATGTTGACCAGAGTTAAAGAAAACATGCCAGTGTCCCCATTATAGACCACAAACGTCAACAAATCTATTTTGATAAGACCGTTCAGTTTCTAACAATAAGTTTGTAACACAGTAACAGTAGAATTAAGCCTTATATATGTTAAAACATATGTTCATATTCTTAAAATGTTTCATTTTCTTGACGTTGTCCAATAGCAGCGTGCTTTTGTATCATACATTTTGATTGTTGCATTTTCATTTCTCAAATTTCCATGCAAATGGGTAATCAAGCTGAAAACCACTATGTACATTCTTATCAAAGCCAATTAAATTGTTTATTAATTACATTTTTACTGTATTTGTTATTATTTATGTGTCAATTACATCATTTCGTGTCTTCTCTAATTATCATATATTAAAAAAAAAACATTACTTGCATTGCATAATGCAAGTTATTCTGTAAACTGACCTGGTCTACATCAACATTTTGTGAAGCCTTGTGTTGCAATGTATTGTTATAAATATTCATCTCAACATTCCCATATTTCTCTTTCATGTCAAACATCAGGTGACCGTTAAGGCCCATGGGCCTCTTATTTTTAGTATTGCTCTTCGTTACATAACATGCTCACAGAAGATCAAGTCTGCGCCACCCGGCTATTTTCAAAAAAACAGTCAATATCCCAACGTAAAGCATGGGATGTTGCTATTTATAGCTGTTTTTGATTTCTGTATTACAAAGGAGATATTGCATAAGGGATGAAAAGCGGCCCACGATATTTTTTATGCTTACTTGGATGTGACGAAGCTTAACATGGCGGGTACGTGACGTTGATGAAACAGAAGACGCTTACTCTTCCGGAACACCTGGTCTTATTCTCGGCTGCTTTTTAGAGCGTCTTTTTTTTAAATCTTTCCTTTGTTCATATTTATTACCTTATTGAATCAAGTTTGTTTGACTTGGCGAATAAATATCTTACCGGCGTAGGGGAAATAACAGACTTGTCGAATAAAATATCCTACCGGCGTAGGGCAAATAATAGACTTGGCGAATCGATATCTTCCCGGGGTAGGGTAAATAATAGACTTGGCGAATAGATATCTTCCCGGGGTAGGGTAAATAATTGACTTGGCGAATCGATATCTCCCCGGGGTAGGGTAAATAATAGGCTTGGCGAATCGATATATTCCCGGGGTAGGGTAAATAATGGACTTGGCGAATAGATATCTTCCCGGGGTAGGGTAAATAAGAGACTTGGCGAATAGATATCTTCCCGGGGTAGGGTAAATAATAGACTTGGCGAATAGATATCTCCCCGGGGTAGGATAAATAATGGACTTGGCGAATAGATATCTTCCCGGGGTAGGATAAATAATGGACTTGGCGAATAGATATCTTCCCGGGGTAGGGTAAATAATAGACTTGGCGAATAGATATCTTCCCGGGGTAGGATAAATAATGGACTTGGCGAATAGATATCTTCCCGGGGTAGGGTAAATAATAGACTTGGCGAATAGATATCTTCCCGGGGTAGGGTAAATAATAGACTTGGCGAATAGATATCTTCCCGGGGTAGGGTAAATAATAGACTTGGCGAATCGATATCTTCCCGGGGTAGAGTAAATAATAGACTTGGCAAATAGATATCTTCCCGGGATAGGGTAAATAATCTGTACAAGACCAGAGACGTATAAAGCCATACTGTCTGATATGACTTAGCTTATAAATATTTTCAAGCATAGGGCAAATATCAGACTTTGCAAATAGATACCTTTACGTCGTAGGGGAAATATTAGTAGATTGGCGAAATTTTACCGGTGGAGAAAAAAATAAAAGACGAGGTGAAAATTGTCCTGTGTTCAGAAATAGTACCTGTCATAATTTTGATTTTAACAGCCATGTCGACTCCTAGATACCAACGCATTACCGATACAGTGTCGGCAACACTAATAAATGTTCAAACATAATCTCGTTCAAGTTTTTGTCGTTTTGTGCGGTTTTGTTAATATTTTACAACTGAGCATCAATTGCAGCCATAAGATTGACCGCATCCATTAGGATAGTCAGTTCTAATCTGTAAAAATCACTAAAAAACACTTTGACAAATGACAATCATGAATTTGTTAAAGCTAGTGATGGTATTATATGGATAACTCCTTACATTCCCACAACAAAACAACTACTTACCTTACATTCTAACAACAGTTGTAGCGACCAAACTTAACCTGACCGCAGTAAATATTGGAATTCCAAGAGAAAGAACTCTCACGAAAATTTGAATGGAGTTCGACAAGGCTCCGCGTTGGGTCATGCCCTATATAATTAACAATTCTCAACTTAAATCAGCCTAACTTTTGAATGTATTGGAGAATCGTCACCATATCAAAACTTGACATGCATTTTATCCTTATGAATAAAAATACCAAATTATATTTCAATATCTTTTTCAATTCTATTTAATTGATGAGTAAATGTGCGGAAATATGGTTAGATTCCTTCGATTGACATTTGAATAGAGACTCCATATCGATTTTTAAACGTGTTCTACAGCACAAAATACCACTATTCAAAAACGTTTGCCAACATCTCTTTAGAAATGACCGAGATATGACCAGTATGTTTTCTCGCCCAACGGGAAAATTTTGGGCATGCTGGGAAAAATCTATAGGGATTTCGAGCGAGACCCCATTTTTTTTTAACCTAGAACCTACACTACCTTATTAAAATGGGTTTTCTCCTATACATATAAATGCATACAACTCTGGTCCAGACCCAAAAGTATATGTAAAATCATTTCCTACATGTATTATGAGGAATGGTTTTCTTCCTTAATTCTTCAATAGTTCCATCCACGTGGACAACATACATGGTAACGATGGACGATGGAGTACATGATGAAGAGGCACAATGGTCAAACCGTCCTGTGATAATTTTTCAAATCAAATTCCTAGTTCCATCGAAGAGGCCCCAAAACACTTTTATTTTGACAAATGCAGATATTCTCTACTCTTGGGGAAACTCGTTTTGCAGGGATAGTGGGATAAATGGAGAACACAGACTTGTAAATCGTATACATGTATGACACCTTTCACGCTACGGAGTAGTTTTACAAAAAAAATTTCCGAAACAAAAAAGTCAGTATTTATGGGCTGATTTTGATCGTATTGGAGGATAATATAATCCTACATCACATCAAGAGTTGTGAAAAGATAGTTGTATCATGCATACCCTTGTTATCAATGATTATGTGTTATGTTTTAGTAACGGATGTGACGTGTCAAAAATCAAAAACAATAATTCATTTTCTTAAAATGTATTTTTTTGTTTGTTTAAACAATAGTTTTATTTAAGGATAATACAGTATAAGACATCAATATAATATACAAATGGATTTGGTAACAAGCTTAAAGTTGATGTAAAACCATCTCCTAGTATGTAATTAGCATATTATATATAATAGAGTGATCGTAGTGTCAAATAGAGAATGCTTGTAATAGTACAGTCCTAGTACCGATCCGGTATTTATAAATAGTATATTAGCAACAACAACGACATAGTAATGTGTATCATGCATACAGTAGTTATATAGACTTAAGAAAAAACTATAGTATGATTACCTATCTATTAATGAGTAAACCTAGTATACAATCACTTCATATAAACGCGTACATCTAGAAAGGTAAGTACCACATAACCATATGTTTTACATAAATATAACCAGTGATCCTAGTAAAGGTATGTACAGCGAAATCACATGCTGTACTCGGTGTAAACACGTACATATATTAAGGGAAGAAATTACATGTTTTACATAAATATAAACCAGTAATCATAGTAAATGGGTATGTACAATGTAATCACATGTTCTGAATTATTATGAAAGGAGTAAGTCTAGTAAGGAGTGTAATTACATGTTGCTCCTAAATGAGTAAACCTGGTAAGGATACTCAAATGATGTGCAAAGCACGGATAGTAGGCATTTTTATAAAAATTCTGACGCTTTTGTTCGTGTTAAACCATGCAAGGTCAGTCTCACTGACTTGTTTGATGTTTCAGACACGTCAGATTTTTATAATATTTCCAAATGTGGAATTAAAAATTGTAAGACTTGTAGTATACTTATTACCGAAAAGTCTTACAATAGTTCCCTTACACAAAAAGAATACTCTACCCGAAGCTTTGAACCACTAAACTGTCAGTCATCCAATGTTGTATACGGTATTGAGTGTTCTCTTTGTGGTTTAATTTATGTGGGTGAAACCAAAGGCCAGTTACGACAAAGAATGAATGGTCATCGTTCGGCTATTAACCGGGACGAGCATCAATGTTTGTATCAACATTTAAACCTCCCCGACCATTCTATTCTTTCCATGAAAGTCCGTATTCTGGAAAAAATTTATCACCCTACAAATCATCCCACACTCAGCACTCCGTACCGTAAACAGCGTGAGGAATACCATATAAGACTTCTTGGCACTGCTATGCCATATGGATGCAATGATCGTATAGATTCAGTGGGAAACTTATCGAGTCGTGGATGCAGTCAAACAAATGTAATATCTTTGTTTACCCCTCAAAAGAGACGCCAGCGTAGTCATGGCCATCGACATTACAATAGTCCGACGGAATACAACATGAAGTTTGAAGATCTGATGGATACTTTAACTGGACCATTAGGTGTACACCACGTCAGGACAACGTTGTATTCACTTCCCCGGGCTACATTACGAACTCTGCAAATGACTCAAATAAAACATGTTCCGGGTGACCTGTGGAAACTAGCGTCGAGACTCCATAAGATTATTGATGATATGGCAGAAATTCGACTTTTCAAGCCTGTGCGAACGGACAGGCAAGAGTCACCGTCGACTCGACATTTAATGAAAGTCGAATTTGCCAATAAGGGGATTGATGCCATTAACATCAGCAATATCTTGCACCAAAAGTCTGTACAAGCTAACATACCAGCGTATTTCCGATATAAAAGTTCACCGATTATTTCCTGTAGTTATTCTATACCTATTGCACCAAAGCTTTTCAATTACAAGCAAACATTGCAACAATTGAATATAGATGACCTTAGAATGACTCCTCCTTCAGCATGTTCATGTTCTTCATCTCAATATTGCTTTGGTTCAGCTGGCCACATAGTAACGGGTAATCTGAATATTATCCCAAATATAAAGCTCCGGGAGCTTTTCATGAAAAGTCCTAAGTATCGAGAGACTCCATCCATCAATTGGCATGTGAATTTCAAGATTCTTATGGACTCGGTTGAAGATTACGCCAGACAATGGACTAAACGTGAACATGCTGAATTGGATTCACTTTCAGAGTTGGTGAAGTCTACCAGGTCCTGTATTCAGAAAAGAATAAGCAATTTGCGTCACAAAATGAAAACTAAACACAAGTCGATATCTCTTGACCCCGATGTTCGAGCAACACTCAACGATCTACATGATAAGTATGTGGTTGTATCTGCAGACAAAGCATCTAACAACTTGATCGTCGTTTGCAAACGCTATTACATTCATTGCTTGCAAAAAGAGCTAGGCCTGCTTGATAACCAAGGTAACCCTACTTACACATTGACCGGTTTTTCGAAAGATGAAATACTGTCCAACCATGCGTCGGTATTACAATCTTTCCAAGTACCGGTTAATGAGCAAGATGCTGACCTACCTTGTCTTTATTGGATACCGAAACTACACAAGGATCCTTATAAGCAACGTTTTATCGCTGGCTCTGCTAATTGCTCGACCAAGCCATTATCAAAACTTCTTACTACAATTCTTAGTACCATAAAATCAGGGCTTTAGTCATATTTTGACACTGTGTACTCCAGAAGTGGAATTAATGGGATGTGGATTTTGAAAAACTCAAAAGATCTTTTGATCAATCTGGAACATCCCCTCCTAAAAAATGTCTTTTCGATCATAACATTTGATTTTTCCACCCTGTACACTACCATACCTCATACAAAAATGAAGGAACGTCTCCGATCTCTTGTTATGAGAGCTTTCTTTTCTAAGAAAGGCGGACGACGATACAAATATATGGTAGTGAGCTATCTCGGAGCATACTTTGTCAAAAACACGACAAAAGCTAAGAGGAAATATACTGAAGAAGATATAGTACGGATGATTGAATTCCTGGTCGACAACATTTTTGTTGAGTTCGGAAGGAAGATTTTCCAGTAGACTGTTGGCATTCCCATGGGAACAAACTGTGCCCCACTCTTAGCTGACTTGTTTTTGTTTTCATGCGAGGCTGAATTTGTGGAGGAGCTTATCAGGACAGGTAACAAAAACCTTGCCAAATCTTTTAATTTCACTTTCAGATATATCGACGATGTGTTGTCTATAAACAACAAGAAGTTTGCTGACCACGTCGATCGTATATACACTTCTGAACTTGAAATAAAGGATACAACAGACTCTTCTACATCAGCTGCTTACCTCGATCTCTACTTAACTACGACCAACATGGACAGCTTACTACTAAGCTATACGATAAACGTGATGATGATTTCGATCGTTAACTTTCCATTTCTTGATAGTAACATCCCTGCTTCTCCAACCTATGGTGTTTACATGTCGCAGTTGATTCGGTATTCCAGGGCTTGCTCAATCTGATTAAAATCATATCTTGAACTCCGCGCAGTTTCGTAAACTCCTCTATGCTGCGTTAAGATCTGAGATAATCCCACAGGGGGTCATGTCCCGATAACCTTTTGCGTTAGCCAATCAAATTGCTACTGTCAGAATCTTGACAGTGAAATTTTGAGGTGACAGAGCTTGCATATTCGGATTTGTCCGTTTAGTCATTTCGTCATCAAAACTTTCATGTGGAATAATGTGACGAAATGGCTTGCTGCAAGATGACAGGTCATTGAAAAATTATTTCAGTGTTAAGTAAAGAGGCGACAAAGGTCATCTGAACGTTACCTCTTATGGGATGTTGTCAGATCCTTGTTAAAGAGGCATCACGGTAAAACTATACTTTTTTATGCTTATTTAGAATTATTGTATATATGAATAAATGTATAATCTTGTGGAAAATTAATGGGCGATTTACGCTGAAATATGTTCCCAAAAACTTTAATTAATAATTAAAAAAGGGAATCACTATTCGTTGATCAACGATTTGAACAAGTAAAATTTTTTTCGTCACATATGATAACGCATGCGCATAACAAGCTACATCGGTAAACAAAAAATGGCGATCCGCGTGACCTACATGTAACTACCAAGCGAAAAGTGGCCGTATGGTCAAACTTCAACGTAAGGATTATATTACGGAAGCATAATGAGGGATGGGAAGCATTCAAGGGAGAAACTAACAGCCATATTGTTTGCATGTTACAGTTTTCTTCTGGATAGCCGGTGACACAGTTTTGATTTGGTTTTTGGGCCTCCCAAGGGATAACTCTTTCATTCCTCTGTTACATGAAATGCGTGTGTAAAACTTAAAAGCGTGTTTTGCAATATTCCCTTTATAATATTTCAGTAAAACGGCATAATTGAATTATATTGCTGAAGAGAAAGATCTTTTCACATACAAGAAAACCCGTATAGGGGGTGGGGTGGGTGGAGGGGGTTACGTTGTAAAACGGCGGTATAAGTGCGATTGAGTTTAATGTATAATTACATACAGATTCAATTTGGACAAAATGAATAAATTTGTGTCATCCTGTGCGGATAAAAAAGGCTTGTCATACCTAATCTATGAAATACGGATTGTACAAATAGTATCGGGTTTAGACCCCGGTATTGAATTTGATATGAATCAAAATATATGCAATATATAAGTGAAGTCATTAATTTATAAAAAAAAAAAAAAAAAATCATATGCATGTATGTCCCATGTATGTCTGTGTTGAAAATGTTAACGAACCTTTAAATTTACATAAAAAAATGTAAAATGAAAACGGAGCTATCATAACATATACAAATGGATTAAGTATTGGACAAGTTCCAAATTTGATATATATAGTATGCATGTGTTCTACATGTTTAGTGCGTGGTGCGTCATATGAGTGCACGGACTTCCGTGATACATATTAATTTTGTAAGTGTTGAAGTATGTTTACGCTGAAAAATGGATAGATTTTAGATGAATATATAGATAGTCTGAAAAAAAATCTTCAAGACATCGAGTTGTAAAAAGAAAATCGGAATCATTTCATTTTATTTTTGTACTTTAAAATACATGTACACCTTTTGTGAAATGGTTCTAAATGAGGATTCGTGAAGATAACTTTTTACATAAATTAAGGTTTGCCCTATGGTTGTCATCGTCGGAAACCCACATGACACTGTTAAACGTACAAAATGTACAATGTAAGAGTGCAGTGTCGTGTGGGCTTCTGGCGGTGCATGGTTGTATCCTGCATCCATAAATTTCTTCATATGAATATCGTGTGTAATGAACGTCTGATTATTAATGTGAATATGGTTAAAAAAATGTATACACGGATTTTGTGTCTGGTTCATCATCGGACCTATACATTACGCGTCCCCTCCCTTTGGGCCCCTCGTCGACTTGCGACAAAATAATCACCTGATTGACGCGTGATCAGCGCTATTTTTATCGGGCTTTCCCGAGGAATGCAATTTTTCAAGTGGCTAATAAACACATTTTGAGTGGACTTTGAATATTGAAATAACAGGAAAATGTATCTGGTAGTGCAGACAGCATGTACATTCAAGAACTTCATTGTAGACTTCCCCGGGATACCCCTTTAAACGGAGTGAGAACAAGGATCAGTATATTGATCAGATTGGGGCTTGCTCTAAATATCGGGATTTTCGTGATCGATGTCGACTGCTGACAAACAAATTAACAACACAAGGATTCGAGAGATGCAGGTTGATCAGTACTATGGGCAAGTTTTATGGACGCCATCTTTGTCTCATTGAGAAATATTCTGTATCTTTAAGTGATATGAAGATGGACGTTTTTGAATATACTCATTAGTGTGTTTTCTTGTTGTGATTGACAATGATACTCGGTTCTCATTTTGAGAACTTGATGTTTACTTGGATGTGACAAAGATTTACACGGCGGGTGTCGTCGATGAAGCAGAAGACGCTTACTCTTCCGGAACACCTGGTCTTATTATCTTGTAATTTTGCAAGGGTCTCCATGTAAATCTTTCCTTTGTTCAAGTTTGCCCCTGGTTTAATCGATTTTGAGTTTGGATTATGATTTTGGTGACGCTTCGGTATTCTCTTATTTTATTAGGTACAGTGTATAAACGAGTCAATGAGTATAGCTAATCAGGTAATTACAACATGCAATAGCATTATGTACATAAATGGGTATGTCCTTTGAGAGTTATGTATTGAAATTAGTAAGGCATACACAATATGATCAAATAATGTAGCAATGACGTTTTGACATGGTAAAGATAGGATTTTGTTCGTACGTAAGCATAAACGGGTAAACCCAATGTGGTAAGTACAAACTTTAACTTGACTGAACATAATTATGAAGTTGATGTTTAAGTATTACACAAAACAATGCCATACTAGCATGTTGAAGTACAATAAGACATAAGGTAGGATCACCCACATGTAATTACTGAAAGAGGTAAAAATACATTTTGTTAAGACAACCAACTCACTATCGTGGTCAATGCTAATATTAAATATCGAAACGTTCACTTTTCATTATAGATTCTTTAACTGCTAAAATTATTTCTTCGTTTTCTTGTATAGTTAGATCTGGGTTTCCCCAGAGTAAATAAGGAATATCCAAATCATAGTTGAATGTCTAAATATATTGTTCTCTTAAATTTGTGTATTTTGCACATGAAAACAAAAAGTGGAAGTTATCTTCGATGTAACCGCATGTACAAAAGGGATCATAAGTAAGATTTTTTTTCAAAAAGATGTGCTTTTAAGCTACTGCATTCTAATCGGAGTCTGGCATGATATATTTGGGCTTTACGGTTTCCAAAAGAACGATAACTAGGTGATTTGTTTATATCATTGTCAATGTGATGTTTAAGGACAGCCACAGAAGGATTTTCTCTAATGATGAAAAGTAGTTTGTTCCAAAGATGAACAGTGTTCGGAAGGAAAGAGTTTTTGTAGAGACTGGTGTTGGTTTTGATAATAGATAGCTGATTTGATTGTCTAGTTCTTAGGCTATAAATTTCAGAATTTCTTCAAGGAAATATGTTGGAAAGAGAAGAAGTTGTATGAGTATGGACCATGTTATGAAGTTTGATAATCTTATGTTTTTTCCTGCGTTCTGCTAAAGTGTCCCAACATGTGTCTTTATATAATAAATTGATACTTACTAATTTTGTTGATTTAGTAAATATCCTTGTTGATTCTTTATGAATTAATTCTAATTTATTTATAATGTTATTTGGTGAAGAATCCCATACAACATCAGCGTATTCCAGTATTGCATAATGTAAGAGAAATATATACGCTCCAATGTACTTCGCAGTCTGTGACCTAACATTTTCAAGCACTAGTCCGGACACGCAAAAGCAGTGTAATAACAAATATATTGAAATTCAAATTATTTTCAAGGAATTTCCACTAGTCCAAACCAAAATTTACTAGTCGTGGACATAGGACTAGTGGCTAACGTGGCAGAATGACTTCGGTCAAGAAGGAATTTTAGTTTTCGTAGCACAGTTAGCCTTTTAGAGAATTTTGAGATATATTCACAATATTCAAAATTAAAAGTGCATCGCGTAAAAAGGAGCCCAAACATAATCAGTTTTTGAAAATCAAGATTTCTTTCCCTTATTTATTTGTATTTATGGAAGGAGGTGGTAAAGGTCTTTGAACAGACGTCATTAACTCATAGTTTGTATCTTCCTTCACTGGCCAAGTATAGATTTTGTTCTTTTGATCATGTTTCAGGTATTTTAGGAAAACCTCATCATCATCATGCTCTAGGATCTAAAAGACAATTCTTTCTTAAGTAAAAATATATGTGCAAATACATCATCAAAGTATTCACATTGTCAACAGTATAACTTTTACGAATTCAGCAAAATAGTTTGATGAAATGCATAAAAATATTTAATATTTTTTTTCCTTTTTAACTTGTTGAGGCATTCCAACATTTCACACTCGTTGCAATGAACTTTCAAAAACATTCAATGTACTCAGTATAAGTTTTTATATAATATCAGTGCATTTGCAGAAGCAGCAAAAATAGCAGAAATTCCTAAAGCTGAAAAAAAAGAGCTCTAAACAGTAAAACACAGGGCAACGTAAACATTTCTTCTGAACACCACCTCCTTACATTATAACAACAAAACAACTAACAACTCCTTACATTCTTACAACAAAACAACTAGCAACTCCTTACTTTCTAACAACAAAATAACTAACAACTCCTTACATTCTTACAACAAAACAACTAGCAACTCCTTACATTCTTACAACAAAACAACTAACAACTCCTCACATTCTAACAACAAAACAACTAACAACTCCTTACTTTTTAACAACAAAATAACTAACAACTCCTTACATTCTTACAACAAAACAACTAGCAACTCCTTACACTCTAACAACAAAACAACTAGCAACTCCTTACATTCTTACAACAAAACAACTAACAACTCCTTACATTCTAACAACGAAACAACAAGCAACTCCTTACATTCTTACAACAAAACAACTAACAACTCCTTACATTCTTACAACAAAACAACTAACAACTCCTTACATTCTAACAACGAAACAACAAGCAACTTCTTACATTCTAACAACAAAACAACTAGCAACTCCTTACAACAAAACAACTAACAACTCCTTACATTCTAACAACAAAACAACTAATAACTCCTTACTTTCTAACAACAAAACAACTAGCAACTCCTTACATTCTAACAACAAAACAACTAGCAACTCCTTACTTTCTAACAACAAAATAACTAACAACTCCTTATAGTCTTACAACAAAACAACTAACAACTCCTTACTTTCTAACAACAAAACAACTAGCAACTCCTTACATTCTAACAACAAAACAACTAGCAACCCCTTACTTTCTAACAACAAAACAACTAACAACTCCTTACTTTCTAACAACAAAACAACTAGCAACTCCTTACATTCTAACAACAAAACAACTAACAACTCCTTACATTCTTAAAACAAAACAACTTACAACTCCTTACATTCTAACAACAAAACAACTAACAACTCCTTACATTCTAACAACAAAACAACTAACAACTCCTTACATTCTAATAACAAAACAACTAACAACTCCTTACATTCTTACAACAAAACAACTAACAACTCCTTACATTCTAACAACAAAACAACTAACAACTCCTTACATTCTAACAACAAAACAACTAACAACTCCTTACATTCTAACAACAAAACAACTAACAACTCCTTACATTCTAACAACAAAACAACTAACAACTCCTTACAGTCTAACAACAAAACAACTAACAACTCCTTACATTCTTACAACAAAACAACTAACAACTCCTCACATTCTAACAACAAAACAACTAGCAACTCCTTACATTCTAACAACAAAACAACTAACAACTCCTTACATTCTAACAACAAAACAACCAACAACTCCTTACATTCTTACGACAAAACAACTAACAACTCCTTACATTCTAACAACAAAACAACTAGCAACTCCTTACATTCTAACAACAGTTGTTGCGACCAAACTCAACCTGACCGCAGTAAATATTATAGGAATTCTTCCAAGAGAAAGAACTCTGACGAAAAGCTTATACAAATTTGAATGGAGTTCGACAAGGTTCTGCGTTGGGTCATGCCCTCTATAATTATAATTCTCAACTTAAATCAGCCTAACTTTTGAATGTATTGGAGAATCGTCACCATATCAAAACTTGACCTGCATTTTATCATGATGAATCAAATTACATTTCAATATCTATTTTAATTTTATTTAATTGATGAGTAAATTTGCGGAGATATGGTTCGATTCCTTCGATTGACATTTGAATTACTTGATCGAGACTCCATATCGAATTTTAAACGTGTTCTCCAGCCCAAAATACCAGTATTTGAAAATGCCAAAATCTCTTAAGAAATGGCTGAGATATATGACCATTATGTTTTCTCGCCCAACGGGAAAATGTTTGGGTATGCTGGGGAAAATCTGCGAGAACCCAAATTTTTTTTGAACCTAGAACCTACACTACCATATTAAATTGGGTTTTCTCCTATACATATAAATGCATGCAGCTCTGGTCCACACCCCGAAGTATATGTAAAATCATTTCCTACATGTATTATGAGGAATGGTTTTCTTCCTTAATTCTTCAATAGTTCCATCCACGTGGACAATATCCATGGTAATTATAACGATGGACGATGGATCCCCGGAGTACATGATGAAGAGGCACAATCAGCTTCGAATTCCGACAGGTCTAAACCGTTCTCTGATCATTGTTCAAATCGTATTCCTTGTTCCATCGAAGAGGCCACAGACTTTTATAAAAAAAAGGACAACTGCAGATATTTTCACTAATGTTTGGATCGATATAGATTTGTCGAAAAGGGAAATAACACGGTGATAAAAATAATTAATAATTAAGAAAAACTATGAACAAGTTCGGAAGGTAAACGTATGACTAAATTGGCACTAATAGACGGATCAACAATTTTTAACGATGTTTAAATTCATATGGGATTTAAAGGGTCACAAAGCCACAAGAAAAACGATGACTGGACATTTGGTGGAATAATACGTACGAGACCATCCCTAAATCTTTCAAATACTGAGGTGGCCTGACTGGAGGCGGAGCTGAACTGGGACCGGTGCTCACCAGAGCCAGTGTGCTAAAATACACGCATGCGCTCATGATCACCTAACACCTACGTATACGTCTTGTTTTCAAACATAATACATTGTGATGTGGATCAAAATATTACTGAAGTCTATATAGCATGGCAAAGATTTAAGTAAGAATACCAAATAATAAAACAAAAATATCTTGAATATTGTTTTGATACAAATTGTGTAACAACACACATATAGTATTGAATTGTAATATACATTGACACTCAGTTTCAATTATTGCTGACATAAACGAGATATCAATTAAGGTACATGTACATATGGGAATAGTCTAAATAATTGCGTTTTAAAATTACAATTTGATCAGCAAATGAAATGATGAATACAAGATACAAGAAATTTTATTTAATGTCGTATACATGGTAACAGGAACATTAGCTCTGAAGAGCTATTATTACGACAAACATATAAGGATTGTACCTCATTTTGACTGCGTATACGGTAGTATGCCCGCAGTTGGCAACGAACATATTCTATGGTGCGCGTTAGCGCTCCAAAGTGAATATGTTCGTTGCCAAATGCGGGCATACTACCGTATACGCAGTCAAAATGAGGTACAATCCTTATATTTACACCATTATGAATTTTCAAGTGCTATACGAAGAATAAAACATTCGAAGCGAGTTGCTAAGATGGTAACTACATGTACGATGGCCGTGGTTGCTAAGATAATATAGTCCCATTGGATTTCATCAATATATTGGTAGATTTCTAGCAAGTCGAATTTATTTCTTTATTATAACGGTCGTTATGTACATGCATTGACATAGTGATCTGGTTGTGACGCGGCCCGACGTCAGACGTCACAACTGCAGGGCGCCGCCATGTTTGCGCTACCGTCAAAGAATTTCGAATGCGCATCATTTGGAATCAAAAGTTTGCTAGAAACTATTTATTGTTTAATCAAAAGAAATTGATTCCATATATGTTCCATGTTTCAAAATCTTGTAAGAACCAAAAAATGGCCGGCAGCGAATACTTATTTTTCTGAAGCGTGAACGACGCCATATTTGAAAAAATATCAATCCGCCGAGCCTTTTTTCACTGCGTATACGGTAATATATTCGCAGTCAGAGTTTACTAAGCACTAGAAGGGAGAGGTGTAAATATAAGAAAATATCACAGCACGATAATAATAACATAGATATAAACAAGAAAAATAACTTGGTAGTGTAGACTATACTAAGAATCATGACACTAAGAAAATACATATTAAGATAGGTGAGTTTAATAGCAAGCACAAGTTTTCATGCAGCTTGATTTGTTATTAAAAGTGCATGGCTGTATATATATATATATATGCTAACATAGCAAAGTGTAAAAATTAACAGAATAAGCACTATTATACAGTTCATTGAAAAAAGTTGGAAATACAAAGAATATATAGCAAAATATAAAAAATTGAAAGACTTTTGGCACGTAACTGTAGTACAATCTAAAATACATACCGAATGTATGCAATCTGATTAAAATCATATCTTAATCTCCGCGCCGTTCCGTAAACTCCTCTCTTCTGCGTTAAGATCTGAGATAATCCCATAGGGGGTCATGTCCCGATGACCTTTCTCATTAGCCAATCAAATCACTACCGGCAGAATCTTGACAGTGAAATTTTGAGGCGACAAAGCTTGCATAAACGCATGTGTCCATTAAGTCATTTCGTCACCAAACATTTCATGTGAAATAATGTGACGAAATGGCTTGCTGCAAGACGACAGGTCATTTGAAAATTATTGAAAATTATTTTAGTGTTTAGTAAAGAGGCGACAAAGGTCATCTGGACGTGACCTCTTGTGGGATGTTGTCAGATCCTTGTAAAACGGAGTGGGAACAAGAATCTGTATTTTAATCAGATTGCGAATGTATGGAGCATGATAAATGAGATAAGAAAAAAGCAATTAAAGGGAATGTGTTGAAAAGTTCTGCAGATGTATTGAATGGATACATAATGAGCATGCTTCACATAACTAATTAGATCTACACTGCTGTAAAATTATATAACAAGGATTAATATACAACAAACGAGCAGGTTGTGGAGTGCAAGACATCAGCAGATGCGTAAAACATGAAATAATTGCTATATTACGTATTATTATTGGTGATTGCTGTATCTATGTTTTGTCCTAATCTTGATGTCATCAGCAAGGACCGTGTTACTGTAAAATGTATACTCAACTGTGCGACTGGAGCACATTCCACAAATCATCGCTATATTGCCCCAGGCCCAGTGAGGGCGCGCGCGGCACAGATGAAGAAAGTGCCGCGCAACTGAACTTCCGGGTATACGTATTTTTAGCAATTTGTCACACGAGTGTAACACGTGTGGAGATATACCGGCACCGGCACCGTGGTCAAACAAGAGAATAAGGAATAGTAATTATAATCACAACACAGTTTAGGTGAGAAGGGAGATGACAATTTAACAAGCAGTATATGTGTACATGTGTGAAGTATATATTTCTAGGTCTACCGTAGGTAGATTTAGTTAAGTTTTAAGTTTAATATATATCATATACCGCCTGTATGTACCGATTGCGCGCGTCTTTAATTGATATCCATGGATACACGTGTTCAGGTGATTGCTGTATCAATGAATTTTTAGTTTAGTGTAAAAAGTCATCGTTAATTTCAAGTTTTATTAGAAGAATCAGAAATTTCGAATATCATTATATATAAATTACAATTTACTAACAAATTAAATGAAATGTGTAATTTTTTATTGTCCGGCTTTTAGGGCCGGCTACATATGCATGGAATTGAAGAGTACCTTATATAAGTCATTACACCAATCATGAGGTGATTGCATGGTGTCACCATGCCAGGACACTCATTGTTTGATAAACACATATATACAATATAAATGATATACGAGATATGTTTCTAATGAGGAAAAAAAGCAAAGAAGTTTCAAAGTTAACTTATTATAATGTTTGTTAAATCTGTTTTAAAAAATGACTGGATAAATATCGCAAATACATCCAGTTGATATCTATAAGATCTCTTGCTACATATGTAGGCTTCTGCCTTTTAGGGCTGGCTTCAATGAACTGATTATATAAATTAAACCTCCATTCACAATATAGAAATAGCTATAATCTATATATTAGACCTTCTGTATAGATAATTAGATACACATTTTCCTCTCATTTCAAAGTGTGTACTGATCTGTCTAAAGGGCAATACACCTATGAACGCTGCATGTGTTACACATCTAAGTATACGGGTTTATACCCATGCAATACAGCCATTATATATACGTCACATAATGTCTCAACAGTGACGTAACGTCATAAATACGGTAAAATCTGATGCCGAAAAGGGAAAAAAGCTTGACATGATGAAATTAAAACCTTTCACAATATTTTAACTGTAATTTAACATAATGTTATTAGAAAGCTGAGATTAATTTTTCTGTGCAAATTTTGTTTGCAAATATGGGAAATTTTTATCATCTCGCGAACTCATTCCTTTTAGTCAAAAAAGCTCAAGGGAAAAGTTGATATAATGGTAGCCACTCAAAAGGTATTTTCATGGTTTTTGAGCTTATTCAGGTTGTTGAAATGTGAGGAAAATACTCCTTGACACGGCTAAAGGTGTAAAAGCCTCAGGTTTTACTAAATTTGAAAAACCCCTTGGGAGGAATTTCCCTATCTTACACCCCTGGTCATAAAAGAGTCTTTTAACCTTGGTTATTTCTATCACGGAAATCTTGATATTCAGAGCAAACCCTAGAATAACAAATCAACTGCAACAGCAAACTTAGGTCATTAGGGGCAAGGACTTGGAAAAAGGGAGGGAGGAATGTAGCGGAACTGGACTGGATTCATCATTAGTGACCTGGTAGCTCAGTGGTAGTATTTGTCTTAAGAGTTCGGAAGGTCCCAGGTTAAAACCCCGGTCTGGCCACTACATTTTCTCTTTATCCTGTATGTTATACTGTTATTCATTGGCGGATTGGTCGAGTGGTTAACACTCCGGCCTTCCATGCAGGCGGCCGGGGTTCGATCCCCGTAATCGTTATACGCATGGAACTTTCAGAGAAAGTGTTTTTCTCCTGCCCACACAACTCCAACCACCCAGGTGGAGTATAAAATGGTCTGGGGTGGGTGTTGCAGTATCTGTGCGGAAGCATTCAAGTGAGGTGGCACTCTAAAAGATGCCGTTGGAAACACAGTCCAACTACAAACAGAACACATTTCATCTCCAGCACACACACATACATACACACACACACATATGGAGATATTAGCCAGGTGGTAAAGGACAAGTAGTTAGCGCCTGATAAGGCAGCTCCTGCGTGCTCCTCAGAATTGTATATGATAAAACTGTATTGATTGTATGAGAATTGTATATCTATGTACTGTAAAGTGCTTTAGAGTGGCTTATGTTAGCTAGATAGGGCGCTATATCAAATATTGTATATTATCATATTAATATACTTCAGTTTGTGGTTCAATTGACAATGTCTCTTTACTGTTCCCATGATAGTAGTGTGGTTTTCCTTCACCATTATCAGACAGCAATCAGGTGTCAGTGCATTGTAGTTTAGAGTTGGGATATGTTAGATGCTTATAACCTTTTCCAGTGTTTCATTGTGTATATATGCAACCTGTAGAGTAGTTATTCTATACTTAGAAGTGGTAATTGTCATGTTTTATTGTATATTTATAAATATGCATTGGTGTAGAAAAGTTACTTAAGCCCCTGTCACACTTGGCCTGATTGGGATGGCAAAGTTTTCTGTCCGGTAAAAAAAACATGCCACTGATGTAGGCCTGCACCGACTTTGAACATGGAGTGGTTGAAACGTACCAATAACAAAAATGTAACGTTACGACTAAGGTTCGGTTAATGCGTGGCGTATGCATTCCTCTACGGATTAGACGACAAATGTCCCCAGTACTTATACAGCATATATAATAAATGAAGAAATTACGAAAAATACAGGCCAGGAGACATACAGGACAAAAACAGACATGTACAGAACAACCATACAAATATTCTTTTACAGTCACAGTCCGTTTCAATTTTGTGCATGCACAAAACTTGGTAAAAGATGCATGTGGATCGATGAACATCACCGGACATGAAAAGAATATTTCAAACATAAAATGAATATTAATTGACAAACATCACCGGATATATGTATGTATACAAAAATATAAATATATGCATACTGTTATATAGATTAGTTCCTTAGAAATGGTGATCGTTGTGTTTCATTGTATAATATATTATATATAAGCATTTATGCTGTAGAGAAGTTATACTTAGAAATGATAATTGTCATGTAATACATGTATATACAAATGTATAAACATTCATGCTGTAGAGAAGTTATACTTAGAAATGGTAATTTTCATGTTTCATTGTATGTTATGCATACTAGCTGTGTACTGTTGTATCATCAGTTGTTGCTCCAATACACATACATTTGTAGATGTACATAATTATGTATTGACAAGAAGCACTAGGATGGCAATAGAAATTTTATGGAAACCAGCTGGTACAGTACACTCATCTGATTGAGCTATATACATGTACTGTAGCTATAAAGACCTATATTATAGCTCAGGCCCCAGTTTCATCAACGTTCCTTAACTTAAGGAAATTACTTAATTTAAAAAAATCTCCATAGGATAGCATTACAGAATTTAAGGGAAGCTCCTTTAACTTAAGATTTTCTCCATCACTTTTGTAATGCTTTCCTATTGAGAATTTTATGTTTTTTCACTTTGATAAAGATATGATTTACATTACGAAATCTGTTGCCTCTAAGTTTATTTTATAAATTATTTTCTAATTTTACAGAAAGAAAAATTAAAGGATGCCGTCTACCTACACGTACACAGAAGTTGAGCATGAAGAGAAGCCGAAGGACCTGGAGCCAGAGGTATTCGGACAGAGTGTGGATTCCATGATGAGTCAGCCTCCTCCTTACGATGACATAGCATTCCAACCGAAAGCAGAGGCATCTCGGTCTAGACAACGAATCAACAGTGGTAGGGATTGTTTCATCTGAACTATATCATTTTAGTAAGGTGAAGGCTATGGGTGCCGTCACGAGGCTGAGACAAACCAGAGTAATGGTGATTACAAGTGGTGTGCCGATTAATTGATTTCATCGATGATTGATCGTTCATTGCTTTCAATCAATTGATCGCTCACAAATAGCATGATCGATGTTCATGAGAAAAACTGCGGTTTTTATTTCAGGTAAAAACCTAAAAACATATCATCAGACATACGAAAATGTGACAATCTAACCTTATTTTCATGAAATACTCCCAACTGCAGATGCTGATTGACACACAAAAAAGTAACCTGCATCAAGACACAATAAATTCATAATGCAACTCAATTACTGGTGATAAATAATATAGCTACATATTACACAATACACACAAAAACAGTAAATATACACCATGAATTCGTGCAAGACTATTGCCAAGGTATGATCGATTATTAAAATACAATAAATTCATAATGCAATTCAATTACTGGCGATAAACAATATTGCTACACATTACACAATACACACAAAAACAGTAAATATACTAAATATACACCATGAATTCGTGCAAGACTATTGCCAATATATGATCGATTATTAAAACACAATAAATTCATTTATAATGCAATTCAATTACTGGCGATAAACAATATTGCTACACATTACACAATACACACAAAAACAGTTAATATACTAAATATACACCATGAATTCGTGCAAGACTATTGCCAACGCAAGATCGATTATTAATCGATGATTGATTGTTTTATTGAAACCAATGATTGATTATGAAATCTGGACCATTTCCTAGCTCTAGTAATTACTACTCCCTGCTTGACACTCAAAATTATGGGGAGTGGAAGGACTGGTTCACCTATTGTCAGTATAATGTTACTGGATGTGTTTTTCTGCTGGGAGTCTTCGGCAGTATACCCAAGTGTGGTAGTACTTTTAAATCTTTAAAAGATCCGGACAATTAAAGGAGGCTTGCATTAACATACCACACCTCCCAAATACACACACATTCAAGTTCCCGACTCAACACACGCAACCACATTGCATACACCGGGAGACCGTCCTTATATGACCTTGGTTGTTAATAGGACGTAAAAACAATAAAACCAAAACCAAATTAAATTCTTGACAATAGAATAATTTTTATAATGGTTTACCCCAGTGTGTTTGCTACCTAGATTTTACAGCAGCCTGTGCCTTATTGAATTGGGAAAATAAAGTAGGATTTTCAGATAAATTGGGAACATATTCTTGAGTTTTGCTTCATTTTTGGAAAATAACACAAATTTAGTGGGGGAAACAGCCTTATATTGACTGTAGAAATGGGCAAAAAAAATCACTGTGTAACCCATATATCTTTATTGCAGGAGATTTGGCTTGTGCTATAGACTACGGTCATGAAGAAGAAGATAAAACGCCCTCAGAAGATTTTAACCTGTTTTCAAGCTTCATTCACGCTCACAGTACCTTGACTGAATTCTACAGATCCAGGAAGACCAAAATATGTCAGGTATAAAATGATTTACTGCAAATTTCATGACATTTTCTGAAAATTTTGTTTATTTACGTGTACTTGTGTTAATCATTACTTTTCCCACGCTTTGTCAAAACAAATGCAATTAAGTATTGGTATATCTTTAATATGCAATATATAGTATTGGTGATAGTCAAGAGCCTTGCTTTGCTATGATAGCTGACAACAGTTTAGGTTTTAGAGAATTGGTGTACAGTATACCCTCAGCCTATCACCA
This sequence comes from Mimachlamys varia, assembly GCA_947623455.1. Taxonomy (NCBI): domain Eukaryota; kingdom Metazoa; phylum Mollusca; class Bivalvia; order Pectinida; family Pectinidae; genus Mimachlamys; species Mimachlamys varia. The sequence goes on along the minus strand of OX392538.1, from coordinate 34,332,789 downwards.
CTCAAATCTACCGCCACCTAAACCTCTAGAACAGATTTCCCTTCTATATAATTCCTTCGTTAAGTTTGCCACCCTCGCATATCACCATCCCCCGGTTAAACCTTTATAATCCTGTTGTAAACCTTAATCCTACAATATTATCCTGTAGATAAACCATAATAATTATACAACTGTACTGAGTGTGATATACAGTATTATATAATATCATAATCTGTACAGATATATAATGTTACATAACTCATAGTTACATATTGAAAACTATAACTGTAGTCATGTGAAAATCGGCCCACACCCTTCAAAATACAAATGTCCCGAATCGCTATACATTTCCCTGGACGGTAACGCCATATTGTTCTGTTTTTGGAGATCGAGGAAATCTTTAGTGTTCCATTTGGAATGGCATGCGGCAAAAGCAGATCAATGACTATTTTCAGATATAAATTTCTGCCAATGTAGATCTATATGACAATATAATACTAAACTTGTTTTTAATAAAATGTTGGAAAGCAATCTATTATGCAATATAATTCATGGTAATAATTTTCATGATTCGATACCATCACCACCCTCGTTATACCGCCATAATTGCTGTGGACGAAAGGTGACGGTATTACAAGGGTACACTGTATATTGTGATGAGAAGATTTAGGGGAAATTCTTACAAAATTTTAGGAGTTCCAACTGAGATTGAAAGTTTTCTGATACATTCTGTATAATAAGATTATATAACTACATTTATTTCTAACTGTATGCAATTTGGTACTGTTGAAGCTTAAGGTTATTGCGGACTTTGTTCACTTATCAAAGGATTTCAGGTCAATACATCCTTTCAACGAAAAGAAAATGTTCTGATTGTAAAATTATGCCAAGAAAACCTGCAAGTCTTCCCAGAAAGTAGGAAATTTCAAGTGACGGTATTATCTATCTCAAGGCAATCAATCATACACATAAAATGGACTTTCTTTCCCCATCGATTCATCCTTTAACTCTGCCTGCTAAGTAATGGAGTTATCTCCCTGGACCCAGTCACTGAGACATTTAAAAAAAAAACCTATTATTTCAAATTTACGATGTATTTCAATTTTTTCAACTTTCATATCAATGCATTATCGATGTCATATCAGATAATTCTGTCAGATAAAAATACTCTCAAAAGTCTATAAAATTTTAATTTATATCATACCATTGGTAAAATAGATGAAAGTGACCCCCGCTGACATTCTCTGCCAAAAATCCCCATATATATCAGTAAAAATTTGATTGAAAAACAGCGAGAAACAGCGTGCTGTAGAAAACATAGAATCCTCTTTGTTATTGCCGGAAACGAGGCTGAGGAATTGTGGGTAGTAATGAATACTTATATTTAGAAAACGAAAGTACTTCTGAAAATATCAACCGGGCGGGAGCTGCCGCCGGCAGTGGCTGACTGTAAGAAATGTATAGGCGGCGTTTACCGCCAGCCGCAGGCAGAGTTAATAAAGTATAGACAATTACTCATGACGATAAGTTTTGTACAGGGCTTATGATGAAATCAGTAGACTAATATGACAAATGGAGCTGATGAATGAACTGGCATTAATTGTCATCTTTCTATTTCAGGGATTCTATGCCTGTCTTGCTATTGGGTATTTGGCTTATTTTATCGTGGCAATAGTCCTATGCCAGACTCGAGGTTTTCGTGACCCCACCCCTCTGATAGTCTTGACGTGTATTGTCTTCGTGTTCGTCACTCTCGGGTTCGTTGAGGGCAATTTTGGAGAAAGGATACAGACAACAGTTATTCAACCGATGAAAAATTATTGGAAGAATAAAAAGATGATGATCAAAATTGTCAAAGGGTTAGTACATCATATCTGTGTCATTCGTTATTCTCTGCATAGTGGTAATTATTATTCTGTACTAATTTGTATGTAAAAGTAAATATTCTCCACCAGCAATACATTGCATATCTTTAAATGAGGATAGCAGTTTTTAATAAAAAAAAAAAACCAGGGAAACCAAACTGAAATTTATTTCATACAGATTTATTACATTTTTATCAGGAAATTGAAGAAAATTATCAAACTGATAAAACTTAAATTTTCACTGCTTAACACTGCAGTGAAAATGTAAGTTTTGTCTGTTTGATAATTTTCTCTATTTCCCTGGTAAAAATGTAATAAATATGTATGAAATAAATTTCATATATAAAAAAAATTCCTCTTTTGACTTAATTCTTCATTAGCTAGGCCTAAAATTGTAATTGAAAAATTAAATTTACAAGAATTAAGTAAAAAGCATTTTAAGGCCTCATTCAAAATGTAATAAAAATTAAATAAAATTCAATGGTTTGCCATTTAATATCAAATGTTTCACATGTGCGGCAGAATTCTTGAAAATATAAAAAAGAGATATATGCCATACTCATAAAATTAAATTTATATTAAATGGCAAACCGTTGAATATCCTCTATATATATACTTTAAGAGTGATTGTATGGTATGTATTATTTCTGATTTGACAGGTGTTTCATTACGTGTGTATTAGCAGCCATTTTTGTGATCATTGGAACATCTGTGTGGGTACGACCAAATAACGCCATCTCCCTCCTCGGAATCGTCGTGTTCCTGTTGATGATGTTGCTCTGTTCAGCCCATCCTACCAAGGTAAAAAGACAGACAGCTAACATATACCATAATTCCATATAGGGCTGCTCCATAATGAGTCGTGTGGGGGAGGTGGTGGGCACCTAGAGCTGGGTACCACAAAATAAAACGTACCACAGTATTTAGGTAAATACTGCAGTACGTACCACGGTATACCACCTTGATTGAATGTTTGATCTAGCTAAGGGTCTCGGGCTGTTTTTGTTCTGAAGCCAATCAACAAGAGGCCTGTCATAAGTTTCTCGTTGTGTTATCCTCTAATATTGTTTGAGTAAAGCTATGTCTAGTCCCAGCAAACTTAAAGGAAATTATTATTAAAGGGGCATCCCGCGAAAGTAAGCTTTTTTTCATACTTTTTTTCAAAATATTACATACACATATCGAGTGGGTATTCTTATGGACTACGACGATCGGATTCCGCTGACATGTATTCATGAAATAAATAATTAGTGGAATTCCAAAACGTCTGGCCAGACGTTCTGAATTTGGATTTCCATCTACCAACGCATGCGCAGCGAGCGCCGTTTCCATTGTAAACACTATATCTGTTATTACCGTTACACTACGATAAGGCCTAACAGCTACTAAGCGAAAAGTTGCCGAATGGTCAAAATATGACACAAGACTGCATTACGGACTCATATTGAGAGATAGGAAGTATTCTAAGGAGAAACTATATGCTCTATTGTGTGTATGTTACATATTTCTTCTGTATAACGGTAACCTGCACAAATAAAGCTTTGATTTTGGTTTTGAGGCTACCCAAGGGGAAACTGTTTCAGTCTTCTGTTGCATAAAATGCATGTGTAATATTAAACTTAAAAGTTTGTTTTATAATATACTCTTTATACAATCTTATGTCCCAGTAAAACAGTATGATTTAATTATATTGCTGGATAGAAAGACATTTTCAAATACTATATATACCATAACAGAAAAAAGTCGTTTGATTACGTTGTAAAACGGGACGTGCGACCGAGGTACATGCGGCTTCAATTTGGACAAAAGGAATATAAACATTTGTTTTCACGCGTAAAAAAAAGTGATATTCATACTTAATCTATAAATTAGTGAAGGTACAAATATCATTGGGTTGCGACCCCGGTATTGAATTTGATATGAAAATATATACATAACTGGAAATTTAAAAAAAAACAAAAAACAACAACATATACTTATATGTATATTCCATTCCTGCAGGTTTTTTTTTTAAAAAGTCACCGTCCCTTTACAAGACGACAAAAAAGATGTTAAAAGAAAGCGGAATTATCATAACATATTCATAACGTGTAGTGTTATAAGTGTTTCAACAGTTCCAAATCTGATATACATGTAGTCATGCTTATAGTGTGTCGTTATATGAGTGTGTGGACTTAAATATTCGCATTCCGTGATACGTGTTAACGTGTGAAGACGCTGAAAGTTGGATAGATTTTAAATGAATATGAATGTACTTTGTATATATAGTCTGAAAAAAAAAATCCTCAAGACATTGAGTTGTAAAAAAAATCGCAAACATTTCATGTCATTTTATTTTGAACTTTTCAATGCATGCTACATACATTTAATGAAATCATCTGAAAAGTTGGGTCGTGAATATTACCTTTTACATAAATTGAGGGTTGTACCATGGCCGTATTCCGTACCCATGTGTACCGGTCTCGGTCAGGTAAATATAATATAGATAATTCCTGGTGTCGATCGATATATGGTGCCGATATGCCGACAATTATTCTTCATTTGAATATCGGTATGTGTGCAATTGATGTCTAATTTCAATGTGAATGTGATTCAATAAGTTTATACACGGACTTTGTCTCTGTTTCATCAGCCGTATACATACGCGTCCCCTCCCGTATGGCCCCTTCCGTCAAACTGAGCAGGAAACTTGCGGCACACCTGTCACGTTGCGTCATCCCCGCTATTTTTATCTGGGCTTTCCCGAGGAATGCGATTTTGCAAGTGGTCATTATAGACATTTTGAGTGGACTTTTGAATTTGGGAATTACAGGAAAGTATAATTAGTAGTGCAGACGCCATGTATATTCAAGAACAGGCATTTAGGCTTTCGCGGGATGCCCCTTTAAACCAAATTGGAATTTTAATTGATCTTTGTAACAAATAGTTCTTTCAAATTGATAAGTTAAATGAAATCCCCAAAAAAACCGGTACAGGACTAATGTACCACGGTACATACCATCAAAACTTTATACCACGGTATACCGGTAAAACCACCCAGCCAGCCCTATGGGCACCTGTATTAATATATTATAGGCAGTAGGGTGAAAACCAGATCTGAATATCATACCTTATGTTAAATCATTTGATGGATGGTAGGGTCTCTGAAAAAGGGTCTCTTGCCTCTCCCACACGGTTACAGGGTTCATGCTGGGTATTTTATAAATGGGGTCCTTTCCATAAATAAATGTTATCCTTCTGCATATTTTGAATGGAAATCCTGCAAGTTAGTGGGGTCCTTTTTGGTTTTTATGCTTGAAAAATATACAGGGATGTAACACAAACCCTGCAGTTAATTCCGGAACAGTCTTAGCTAGATTTCAATTAATCAACATTTTACATTGGGCTGTCTTAGATTTCAGAATTGCTAATGTAATGAAAAGATTGGGGTAGGACATATCAGGTCCATTTACTTTTGAGTTACAAGAGTTCATGCTAAATTAGTTTTGCTGTAATAATCCAGTCTTATGAACTTTTCTTAAATATAAACTTTATTTATTTTACAACAATTATGAAACAAGCTATACAACTTATATTAATGACTCTTGTTGGCCCGAATGTTAGCGCGCGAGGGGTCTTATTGTGGGAGGAAACCGGAGTACCCGGAGAAAACCCACGTGGTCGGGCAGGTGACCCCGTACCTTTTCACATGCGATTGGGGAATCAAACTTTTCTTGTAGCAGGGGGCACCTCAGATTTTTTGGTAGATTATGGGGTGGACAAACAGATTGATGTGGAAAAGTTTATAGCTCATCCTTTAGTTCATGAAAGTGTCAGACCCTTAACTTTCTCTTTCTTTATAATTACAATTGTTTTGTTATCACAGGTAAATTGGAGACCTGTGGCAGGCGGGCTGCTGCTGCAGTTTTTCTTTGCCTCCCTCATCCTCAAGCTGAGTGTCGGATACACTGCATTCAAGTTTCTTGGAGATAAAATACAGATATTTCTTAGCTTCACCAACAACGGCACACAGTTTGTGTTCGGGGAAAAGTACACAGATCATTTCTTTGCTATGAAGGTTCGTGGAATTGAAATAGAACTGCTTAAAGTAGAGAAAAAATTCTTTTATTCCTGAGTTTTGAATAAGAGCTGAAAAAATCTGGATCTGAATAGTATAAAACTAATCCTCGTTATTTTCTGAAAGTTAGCGTAATCTATATTTAAATTTTCCCTCTTGTTTGTTCGTTATAATTCACAAAGTATTGATTACAAACTCTTCTGAATCAAATACACTTTGTAGTTGAACAGATACTTTGTTGCAGCTGACCTTAAGGAATATTAAGATTATTCATTAAATTCACACATTCATTATGCAACCTTGTTTGTTATACTTGTAATTTGCAATGAGTTATCTCCCTTAAACTATTGCACAATTATTTAATGAAGTGAATTTGTCAACAGTTGTATTTAAAATGTGTAGCAATGATGGCATCATCTCATTCATCTGTCCAAAATTTTAAATGTATAGACATGCATGTAAAGCAAATTTCAAAATAGTGAAGAACTATTTTGGAAATAAGATACATCTTAATGAATTAAGCATACCTCTTTAAGTGAATTTGACTATATCCCTTGTTCTGTTTTTGTTACAGGTTTTGCCAGTCATCGTGTTCTTCAGTTGTGCTATCTCCGTCATGTACTACGTCGGATTGATGCAGGTCATCATCGGCAAAATTGCTTGGCTCATGAGGGTTACCCTGGGAACCACGGCTGCAGAATCTTTGTGTGCCGCTGGAAACATTTTTGTTGGTCTGGTAAGGAATTAACAACTGTCCGTCCATTTAAAGTTAGGGGCCGCAGTGGCCAAGTGGTTTAGGCGTCCAACATTATGTGACTTCTAGTCCTGCACCTTAAGGTGGCAGGTTCGAAACCTACATGGACCATTCCTCTTATACTGACTGCCGCTTGGTGGAGGTTTTTTTCAGGAGCTCCAGTATTCCTCCGCCACTAAACCTTGCAATTCCTTAAATGACCATAGCTGTTAAAGGCCCAATATACGTAACTTTCAGCAAAACTTGATGTGAAAATCAAGCCTAAAAAATTTTATGCAATGTATTTATGTTAAGATTTACTGATATCAACAATATTCAAGATGAATTCTTTCGCGGCTACCGTTACAGCAGCATTTGAAACACGCTATTTGTAATATAAACACGCGTCCATTTCGAACCGTCTTCTACCTTCTGTTTGTTGTTGAAGTGGGCCCCACCTGAATTATTTTCAATTCTTTGGATTTTTTGGTCAAGAGTTGCTTGTTAGTTACCGCTCAGGTTTACTTCGTTTTAGGCGTATTTTTGCATGGTTATCGACTGGATTTTTTTCAGAATTTTTCAGAATCACGAAAAAGTTACGTATATTGGGCCTTTAATAGGACATAAAACACAACTAAACCAAACTAAACCATTTAAACTTTATTTCTTTTTATGCATTTCAATTGTGTATGGTCATTAGATAGGGATCTTAATTACATCAGTTACAACCAAGGCACATACTCCCCTGGGGTAGAGCCAGACCCTGGGGCTAATCCTGATAGCATGATTGTGATTTACTCTTTACTTAGGGACCATCAGCTGTATATTTGGTTTAATGTAAGGATCTCAACTGTTTGTTGTTTCCTTGTTAGGAACAAAGTTTCCAGGAATGGATTTTGAGAGCAGTCCCAGTGAAATAAGTGCGATGGTCTCTTCATGACATGTTGTATAGTGCTGGCCATTTTGAATTTAAACATTTGTTTTCATGTCCTTCCTTTAATATGAAGATTTATGGAGAATAGTTCCTAAACTTGGGTCACATGTTGCATCTTTTTGGAAGGAGACCATCATAAAGTTGATTACTTATTCAATGGTAGGTTGGCCCAATGTTAATAAGTAATCAACTTTACGTTGCCTTAAGCCAACGTGAAGTTAGTTAATTATTCAACTTTACTTCAGTGGACTAATCTAATTGCCCCATATGGGATATGTGTATCTTGTATCCCAGAGAAATATGTTCATTGTCTAATTGAACAAGGCATCACAACTCAATTTTAATTGAAAAATTGAAGAAAAAAAATGGATTTTAAATGTTACTGAAAATCTAGTTTACAAGTTATCCTCTCGGTATATATCTCTTTCCTTTATTTTAATAAATGCATCTTGTGCTGCCTAGCGAATGTATAAAATGATGCATCCTGGGTAATTTATTTAAACCTATACAATTTTGTTTTCAGACTGAGGCTCCTATCCTGATCCGGCCCTACCTGGGAGTGATGACCAAGTCGGAGTTACATGCAGTGACCACATGTGGGTTTGCCACCATTGCCGGAGGGGTATTGGCTGCCTATATAGAATTTGGGGTACGTGATGGATGTTATTTTTTGGTTTCGGGGGACAAAGTAGAACAAAAAAATAACAAAATTGATTAGGCCCTTACTCCCGAAAAATATTGGGGTATAAGATGTGTGTGTGTGGTACAAACAATATTCCATGTCCTGTCATTTTAAACAAAATTATACAAAAGTCAAACAAAAGTACCATAAATATATATTTCCGGGTCTGAAAGTCAAATTCAAATCGTAAAAACATCAATACAGGTCTCAGGAGAGCTTCAACAAAAAAAAAATAAAAACTCAAAGTTGATTTAACTAGGTTACCTGGTACAAAATATGAACTAAGGGAAGATTTACACAAAAAAGTGTGTGAAAACATACAAGAGAATAAGACCAGATGTGCTTCTTCTGCTCTATTGATAAAACCCACCATGTACATCTGTTCTAGGTCACATCCAAGTAAATGTCATGGCCTCAAAGTGAGAACTGAGTTATTCTTCTCAGTTAAAAGTAGGCATACTAATGAGCAAATTCGAAAATGTTCACCTTCATATCTCATTCAAAGATGTAGAATAATTTCTCGATGAGACCAAAACAACAACTATAAATTTTCTTGTCTATCACGAAAAATCTCGATATTTATAGAAAGCCTCGGAATAAGAAATTTACTGCGATTGTAAAGTCAGGATATTGTATCGCGGTGTTGTTTCTGTTCCACAGGTGCCTGCTGAACATCTGTTGTGTGCGTCTGTGATGAACGCTCCCTGTGCTCTGGCTGTGTCCAAACTCCTGTATCCAGAGACAGAGGAAAGCAAGCTCAAGGTGTTACCTACTGGCCGGCAAGAATTAACTCCGGAACAGTGAGTTCAATTTATGAATTTTAGAAGCAAGAATAAGTTCATATGGATGATATTTTACAACATAAGAAATTGATAGGTGTTGCATCATTGGGAAATTCAACCAGCATAAAAAAAAAATATTATAAAACAAGAATGTTGTAGTTTTTGAATGATTATTTGCTAAGAAATAACAAATCTAAAATTTGGGTAAAATTATGAAGACTCCATTTTTGGTATACCGGGTACATACTGCAACCAATTTCCTACTCAAATCTAAATGACAGGGCCATTCCAAAAATAAGGGAAATAGCCCTGAATAACCTTTTATTAGTGAAAAATATTCAAGACAATGTACAAAAGGTGTTCAAAATTGAATGAAATAAAGAAGTTTTAATATTTACCCGAACTTTGTATGTTATCAATCTTTTCTTTTTTTGCAGAATTGAAGAGGGTGTCGACACAGATGAGGTCTGCATAAAACCTGAACCACCTAAGTAAGTGCACATTGATCTTTAGAATATGGATTAAAATCAAAATTTTGAGATGAGCAGGGAGATTCATTGCATCAGAAAAGTAGAAAATATTCAATATAGTGCTGTTAAGGGTCATTTATAGCCTCTTCAGTGGTTTTAGAATTAGTTATTATATTTTCTTTTTTTTTTAATTATTTTTAAAAATTTTGTTTTCAGATTTTTCACAAATACATTACAACAAAACATAATACTCTCACATCCTTCTTCCTTCTTGTACACATGTGACAATAATATCTTTCACACTTCCAACATGGTAATCATCATCATCCTCACCTCATCATCATCACATTCTCAATATCTGTAACCATCATCACTTATTAATCAGTTATTATATTTTCAATCAATTCTTAAATATGAATTCAGAAATTTCACCTTCATATTCTAAATTTGTTATATTAAATCCATATTAATCATGAAGCACAAGTGGGCTTCATGCAATGTTGATGTCACTGATTTTTGTATATATTGTCAGGAAAATTAGAAAAGCATTTTTCAGTTCCTATGCTGTCAAGTCATATTTGCTGTTATGATAAATATACATAATATTATACTGTAAACCAACTTATTTTTTGCGGTGACCTGATTTCCCGTTTCCATATGAAACGACTATTTTGTGGCGCTTTAATTTCGCAATAAATACAGTCATAAATCCTATGTACAGTACGGTAAAGTACTCATACGTGAAATCAAGTCACCGCCAAAATAAGTTGGTTTACAGTATAATATTAGGTATCCAGTTGGCATACCTCTGATTGAAACTATTTCGCCGCAATAATTAATGTCCACGAATTTTGGTCACCTGGGAAATACGCGAAAATAAGTTTGGTTACAATATCTTAAATTGAAACCAGGGTATTGACTTGTCATTGGAAATGAGCTGCAGTAGGCTGCATGTCTGATCATTGTTACATGATGAGGACTCAAAGATTTCCTATGTGCTGTTGTTTTAGGGAGAAGAACGTGATTGAAGCTGCAGCAGGAGGGGCGTCTGCCTCCATTAAACTGGTGGCCAACATCGCTGCCAACCTGATCGCCTTCCTGGCCATGTTGTCCTGTGTCAACGCCATCCTCGCCTGGTTTGGCAGCTTCGTCGGCATCGCCAACTTTTCTTTCCAGGTGAGAATTAGGATATTTATACATCATCGGATGAAAGTGTTCTTTCTTGTGAAAGAATCTGTTTGTACTCTTGTGATTTTATTCATTTCTACACGTGAATTCGAAATCTAGGGAGGGGTGGGGTTAGGTCATTCTTTGTTATGGCTTACTTGCCACTGACTTCAATCTTTTTAGCACTATTACTCAAAAAGTAATTGAGGAATCTTTCTCCTTCTGCATGAAGTTTAATAGAATGATATATCCCAAAATGAAGTGAAAAGTTCAATACATACTTTGGAAAAGATTCAGCTTACCAAAAGTAAACAACTCCCTCTCAAGTTCAATTAAAATTACAGAGAAAAACATTTTTTTTGTAAACAAACAACTAGCTGAAGCTGGTGGGAAAAGCGTGTAGGATGTGAAAAATTATGGCAGATTTTCTGATACTCCGATAACATATTAAAGAGTATGTTTGATTCCACCCCAGATGATCTGTTCGTACTTGCTGATGCCAGTGGCCTATCTCATGGGTGTGGATTGGTGTGATGCTGGTGTGGTGGGCGAGCTGATCGGTGTCAAAACTTTCCTGAACGAGTTCATTGCCTACAGTGAACTATCCACCTACATCAAAAACAGGGAGCACTGCCTCGATGGAACAGCCATGTCGGTAAGTATATCGGTATTTATCCTGAAATAAGCCCATGTCTGATAATAAGCCCACCCTTGCTGGTGTAACCATGTTTATACAGTTACCAATATTAAGTCTAGTGGTTCTCTGTTCTGGTTCTTCTAATAAGATTTTGTGTTCAGGGGTAGACTTAACATTTGTAATGCCACTGGCCATTTGGGCCACCTGCATAAGGAATGAAATGGCCCAACTGGCCCAGACAAGCCATGGGCCTGTTAGAGGGCTACAGGTGCGAGCCAGAGGGAGAGCACCGAGATGGGGGCTGGATGCCCCCTCTTGTAAGGGCTCTCCCCCGGGAAATTTTGAATTCCTAGATGGCAGGAAATGGATTTACAGTACTTTTGAATAGCAAAAACATGAAATTATTCAGCATTCAAAACTACCAAAGTCTTGAACATTTATTCAAATACAGCTCTCGGTAGGCTTGGAAAGTACACAGTACACAACGAAGAATAGACAACTTATACATCTACAACCCTAAAAATTAACTGGCCCAACGGTCTTCTTAACTGTAAACACAACTGGCCCAAGTCTAAATCAACGGGCCAGTGGCTAAATCGACCCTTGGTGTTGGTGGTAACTTTAAAACCGTTCTAGAAACGTTGATTATGGTCAATGTGCATTGCACTAACGCTAGGTCATCGTGACCTTAATTTTAGATCAGAAGTCAAATATGTGTAAATTTTTCAGGAACTCTTTGTCCAGGCGGTCACTTTTTGTCTATTAATACTTTGAAGTATAGTTGGTCAGTATCACTTGGCCAAACATCAAGGTCATCAGATCAAAGGTTTAGGTCAACTATTTCTTGAAAATGACATAACAATTGTATGTAATACTTTACGAAGATATGATTTACATTTATTGTCTTACCTTTCCAGGTGAGATCAGAAGTGATTGCCACCTACGCTCTGTGTGGATTCTCCAATCTTGGCTCCATAGGGATCATGTTGGGAGCCCTGGTCCCTATGGCCCCTAAACGTAGGGGAGACATTGCTACCGTAGTGATGAGAGCGCTACTAGGGGGCATCGTCGTCTGTCTCCTCACTGCTTCCATCGCGGGTAAGTCAACAAGTACCCAACAACATCTAGGCTTGAGAACCAGTCAATCTGATTAAAATCATAACTTGATCTCCACGCTGTTCCGTAAAAATTTCTCTCTGCTGCGTTAACATCTGAGATAATCCCATAGAGGGTCATGTCCCGATGACCTTTCGCATTAGCCAATCAAATTACTACTGGCAGAATCTTGACAGTGTAATTTTGAGGCAACAAAGCTTGCATAAACATATTTGTCCGTTTAGTCATTTCGTCACAAAAAAGTTCATGTGGAACAATGTGACGAAATAGCTTGCTGCAAGATGACAGGTCGTTGGAAAATTATTTTAGTGTTAAGTAAATAGGCGACAAAGGTCATCTGGACGTCACCTCTTATGGGATGTTGTCAGATCCTTGTAAAACGGAGTAAGAACAAGGAGCTGTATTTTAATCAGATTGGAGAACCAGTACACCATTACAAATTTTTTTTAATGTATTATCATCATGAAACAATAGAATTCTTCATGAAATTTAGAAATACCTGATTTCATATCCTGTTAAATGTTGCTTTTGAAAATGCCTATTATGATATTTTGTTTAAATTTAATGCCAAAGTCTTTAATTTAAGGAATTTTTGTATGTATTTAGTCCCCAAAAAGAAATTGGTGCCTCTTTCCTCGCAAAGTATCATGCAAAAGTTTAGAAAATGTGTTGGTGAATGAAAGATGGATGGTGTTTAATGACTTACTGTATATTAGGTATCTAATACGTCAATAATACTGTCAGATATTGGTTGAAAATAAATTAGATTTTGAGACTAAATTTGCTCAAATTAAGTAGGAAAGTGTCTAATAGGGGTACTGCCAACACTAATTGCGACTCTTTGTGATTGTGAGGTAGATTTGGGGACGTTTATTATAAACCCCCCCCATTACAATTTACACTTGTCTTAAAATGTTGAATTTTTTTTTAAATCCGTCAGGTTTATTAGTGACAGAGTTCCCTGCCCCTCCTTCCTGTCTGATGCAGAATGTAACGTCTTCCATCTTGCCTGTAAACACCACTGCCGAGACCGTGCTGAATGCCACACTGTCGGGACTAACTGACTTGCCACCAGTCTACAACACCTCACTGCCTGCGTTATAACGAAAGCCTTCTTTAGGCCATTCATGAGTGTAATTTACATAATTTTGTAGAGTTCAGTAGGATCATTAGAAATTTGTATTGTCTTTTGGTGAATTTTTGTGAATCTGTTTTGTTGATTATTTTTGCATTTTTTTTTTTTTATGAATAAATAATTTAGTTAGATAAGAACTAGGATCACGTCATATCCATTATTTCTCAGTTCAAAACTTGAACATGAAACTTGAGAATTCAGTATTATCAGCATTTAGCAATGCAAATACAGCATAATTTAGGTTTTGAGATTATTTGTGTAATTTCTGTCTCCCCTTTGAAAATGTTCGAAAAAACGAGATTAAAGAATTGCTTTTCTGACAGGGGCCATGTTAGCATTGATGTTCAAGACCACTCTTCACAGTGTTACTGCTATTCAATTGAATTAAAACTTGTTCCGTCTTTAAATGACCTTTACTATTTTGAGGACGTTAAACTCCAAATGAACAAATCCATTTCCCAACTTATATATAACCATTGGTCAGCCTGCAGTGTTTTGGGATTCCATACATGGATAATGATATCAAACCCGATAGTAAGCATAGAAACAGTTTCTTTGTGCTGTTGCGCTTTTCACACTTTTATTTTTGATATTCACTTGTGTAATTGTTATTGTAATCTTGTTTTCATTTGTTAAGTAGTTAAATAGCACAAATCTTCTGAAGTAAAACGTGATATTTTGTAATCTAGCACGTCCATATTCCCCCCTGTGTTAAGTTGTTGTGGTATAGTCAGTTTAATTGTTCCATAGAAATATTTGTAGGAATTTTTTATTTTTAATTCTACTTTTCAAAATGCTCTGTTTTACACATGTAGCTTTATACTATTTTAAATAGTGTATCGTCATTTCATTCACGTTTTTGCTACAAATTCTGATAAAAGTCATGAAACTAATACATTGTATACTATTAGGTATTCTGAATTTCTAATCTCCCCCCCCCCCCCCAAAAAAAAAAAAAAAATCCTGTGCAAAAATATGTGTAGTAAGAGGATCAACTGATAATGATAAATTGTGGAAATGATTTTGTAACTGACAAATCATATGTCTTAAATGTATTGGATGAATTATAAATCCCACCCCTACCCTAACCAAAACAACCTTTTTATGTCTGATCAGGGAATAAAACCCTTGACCAGCTTGCATTTACATTGTATTTGGTGAGAAGGAGCGAGTGTGCTTCTTTCTCACTACGCCATGACTGCCATAGTTGTTGATATACTATAATGGACAGTAGATCAAAAACCCTTACCATGGCGATATTTTAGAATTTTAAATTATGGCATTTAATTGACAATAAACACAATTTAATTCCCACAGTCATTTATTAAAGAAAGAAATGAACAATTTTCATGCATTTACCATCTGTATATGATACTTTATGCCTGCCACCAAAATATTTGCTATGTTATGCCTGCCACCAAAATATTTGCAAGTTAGGGGCATTATATTTCTAGAAAGAAATATACAAGTTCAATTTCCAAATGGGTATTATTTTCAAGCGTTTTTCTCCTTTGTCTTGTGTCATACAATAATTACAATACATGTCTTATATGAATGTGTATCAAAAACATTTTTGGTTTTTATGCCCCCGCCATGAAAGGGGGGGGGGCATGTAGTGTTACCCATGGCCGTCTCATCCCATCCAGTCCCATGGTAATGTAACCAGCTTATTTAAATAACTACTGATCTGATTATCATCGAACTTCGCATAGTTACGTATTAAGCTTGACAAACTAATTTCATATGGGGGAAGGGGGCATTTACACTTATGTCTCACAGACATTTCTAGTTTTGTTTTTTCCCCAAAACTAAAAGCTCTGTTGAGAGACAAAGTAGATATCTCAGTAACGGCAGTGAATCAAAATCTTTCTATGGTTTCTGGGCAAACTTGGAAGATCAATACAAGAGGAAAATACTCCCTTGTATATCCTGAGATAAAAGAGAGGAAATTAGAATTTCCTTTTTGGGGTAAAAAGACATGGCCAACATTGATTACGTTTAACTGTCATTTTGAGAACCCCTTGAATAGAATTAACTCATCCCCTTGTAACTTTGGACAGAAAAAGTCTTGATATACAGCATAATGATTTTTTTATATTAGACATATTCTGTATTGCCATACTTGTCTAATAATATTAAGATGCTAGTTACCTTTTTGCTGTACACTTTTGATTGTACATGTACAGTAGTTTGGGAAAAAACAAATTATGTCTTCATTTAACACGTTTTTGTGGACAAAATTCTTCTAAGAGTTCATTGCTATTTCATTTTCAAGATTTATTCAGTTTGAACATAAAAATTTCATAATAACTTACATTACCTTCAGTAGAACATGTACTGTGTACATATTTGAATAAGATCTTGTATACCCGGTGAAATCATTTTCTTGGAATTTTCCACTTTTACAATCAATCCGAGGAAGAATCTCTTTCATTTCATTTTGATATTTATCAATATTCATCATAATATATTTACATTCTGATTGTTTCTTCTCTATATGAACATACCAACTGAAAACAACAAACACTAGACTATGAATACATCATGAATACAGTATGAATACATCCATTCACGTGAATTACTTATGACGTAATATATTAGTCTTGTTCAATGGGAGTCTTACGGCTCCGCTTCAGATAACATGGAGAACGCCCCCGCGTCAAACGTTCAAATGACTACGGTAGATTATTGGCGCCAATTTTTTGCAAATTGTGGCTGTTCCGCCTTTTTCGTTTAAAGGACGGCGCAATAACAAACGCAGTTGATTAACCAGTTGTTCAATAAATAAGAAAATAAATAAGACAATTGTTCAGTAGTAAAAATGTAAATATATGAATTGAACGGCGTTGTTTTAATTTTCATGCCGGTATGAATGCAAATCGGTTACATCCATATTGACCATGAAGCCCTAGCGGGCTTCATGCAATATGGATGTAACCGCTTTGCATTCATACCGGCATGAAAATTAAAAAACGCCGTTCAATCCCTATATTATAATAAAATGCTAAACCTCAGAACTTGCCCAGGTGTAGATTCTTATCATTATTTTCATTTTGGTTTGGTTTCTATTCGTTACTAACATCATACTGTACTACATGTTATGATATATATCTAAATTGTGTGTAGTTTGTTTACATCGTAAAATGTCTAAACTAATTTAAAAATTTCTTTCCTTGTGAAAGCAGGGTATGGTTTCTGCATTTTTGCTCAGTTTGGGTGCCAATGAAACAGAGGTCATTAGACTGTAGTACTATATCTCTGTGTGGAAGGCAAATGTTCGCCCATCAGCCAAATAGTTCACTAAGATATCATATTAGTCAATATTGATTCTTAAAAATGTGTTATAGACAATCTGATTAAAATCATATCTTGATCTCCGCGCTGTTCGTAAACTTCTCTCTGCTGCGTTAAAATCTGAGAAAATCCCATAGGGGGTCATGTCCCGATGACCTT
Organism: Mimachlamys varia; assembly: GCA_947623455.1. Classification (NCBI taxonomy): domain Eukaryota; kingdom Metazoa; phylum Mollusca; class Bivalvia; order Pectinida; family Pectinidae; genus Mimachlamys; species Mimachlamys varia. The sequence goes on along the minus strand of OX392538.1, from coordinate 34,315,779 downwards.
TTTCATTAGCCAATCAAATTACTACTTTCAGAAACTTGACAGCGAAATTTTGAGGCGACAAAGCTTGCATAATCGCATTTGTCCGTTAAGTCATGTCGTCACAAAAAAGTTCGTGTAGAATAGTGTAACGAAATGGCTTGCCGCAAGATGACAGATCATTGGAAAATTATTTCAGTGTTAAGTAAAGAGGCGACAAAGGTCATCTGAACGTGACCTCTTATGGGATGTTGTCAGATCCTTGTAAAACGGAGTGAGAACAAGGATCTGTATTTCAATCAGATTGATGTTATAGAATATCTGTATTGCTTGGATGAAGTGCCAACAAGTTTATTTATTAATGTATTAATACACATATGGATCATACTTATAACTCTAAATTAAAACATTGAGGTATAACATGCACTACTCCAACAATGTTAGAGGTTTAACACGGCAAGATACTGTTTGTCAGGCGCCGTCACAGTCGGCAAAATCATATCCTATAATAAAATGCCGGCCAGCAGCCTCTTATGTTATAGGAGTAAACATGGCCATGTATTATAGATATACACACATTTTTCTTTTTTTGACTATACATAATATCGTGTTTGTATAATTTAAGAGTTTTACTTCTGTCTCATTGAGTTTTCAAAACAAAATCCATTTAAGAACGTGAGATTATTTTATATTCCATCTTTACTTTTATGTTATGGTTCTTTTTGACCTTTATATCTTTGTTTTTGTGTAGAACATTGTACAACACCTTACATTTTCTAGTGGTATCATCACTCTTGAGCTTTTATATATAATTATGTCTATTGTATGAGTGGTGTTTGAACTAAATTTTTATCCATATCATTATGCCATTTCAATGCATTGCTTGATGTGAATGTGCAACTGTGTGCCTTACTATTTAGTCTTTGCTTTTTGTTTAATATTGAAAGTCAAATTTCAGCCGGTTTCAATAAATTTGGATTTCTCATATTGATAAATGCTTTAAGAGAATAAAAAGTTTTCCTATCTTGAATATATGTATCAATTCTTTCCCCTTTTCCTGGTCTCACACGAGGATTCATCCTTGATACTTGTGGGTTAAAATATATTTACTTCAGTTTTCTGCTCACCTTGAACATGTGACTGCAAAATTGAAGGCACACGCAGGCTATATAACTATATGATAGATTTTGGGAGAAAAACCCTGATCGATTGCTGGGATGATGTCTTTCAAGATTACAGATGAGCGAAATCTGACTTAAAAACAATCAATTACTGTAACGAGACCCTTTTCTTATACATCCAGGGATCAAACTTAAAAGTCTTCTCATCAAAATACACAAGATGAGGTGCACTAATAGCCATCAATTTTCCTTTGACATGTCTAGGGATGTTACGAGGGAGAGAGTAGGCAATATCCCTGGAGAATGTGGATACCTAGAGTTGAGACTGGGGATTTCCAAATTTTCACAATTTGGCATTGAAAAATTAAGACAATGCACATATTTAGCAAGGGTGGGGGTTGGGGAAGAATCATTTGTTCTTGCAGGTTAAGAACAGGGATCTGAACTCTTGGGCCGAGGTTCCTGAGTTACTAAATAATCTTATTTTCACCAATTACGGTAATGCCACTCTCATTCCTGCTGTCAAAATCATCCAAAGAAAAACCAGAGGAATTATAATAAGGTATAACACTTGGAATGTCAGAAATTGCGAAAATTTGCAAGATTCATTACTATAAAAATGATATTTTTTATATTCCCCTTAATATTCCGAGATGATTTGTTAGCTTTTTGTTTAAAGTGGTAGATCTACATGTATTTGGAATTTTTAAAACTTTTAGTGTTTATCATTATTACCCCGGTATTTAGTTTTTATCATTATTATCCTGGTAAATTTAATGTTAAAATGAATTTAAGTCAAATGACATGTTTCCATGTCCTGTGTCTATAATCTTTTATTTTTATCCCCGACTTTAACCAAAACGGGGAATAATTAATTTATTACAGTAATATTTACATTTTTAGAAGCTTTAAAATATTATTCTTAATTTTGTGTGATTCTGTAGAGGTACCAACTTTACATCAAATGTGCAGGAACAAAAAACACTCATGAGAAAGATATAATATTTTAGTTATGTTGCTTTTGCAAAAACTTCCACACCTTCAATGGTTTATATGTATGTAATCAAAATATCAAAACAAAAAAGTCTCGGTATCTGATTTCTTGTTTATTTTTCACCTATATGCCATCACCTTTTGGCTTGGTTTTTCTCTATGTGATACTTGAAATATTTCATTGTATATTTTTTGCACTTTGCTTTCTGTATTGGTTTTTTTGTTGTTGTAAATCACTTTTTGCATTTTACTGTCAATTTCCCTGCAACAATTGTTACATTAGGGAATTGCTTTTAAGTAAAATCTTATACTGGTACATATATATCCTGAAATTCTAATCCAAGACAAATTTTTAAAAATCAAAAAATTCATTTAGAATGAATGTGTTAATTGTATCTATTTTAGATCTGTGCAATCCTGAAATGACTCTGAATTCACTTTTGCTGCCTATATTGTGTGTTTAGTTAGCAAATTAAATCCATCAAATTTAAATTCATGGAAAGTCTAATTCGATTATTTTCAGATTTTAAATTCTTTTAAATGGGGATTGATTATGGACACAAAAAGGCAGCATATCCTTAAGTCTGAAAGCTTCCCGCATTTTACTTTTGACAATTAAGTGTACCAAAAGCATTTATTTATCTGATCATTTTTTCATTCAGTGTAAATGTTTTGATAGGGAATAATAATTAATTTGATATTAAACTGCAAACTGTTATGTTTAATATCATTTATGAATTTTGGTTAAATGTATTTTATTGGGACAAATAGTTTGATATTATTGATGTCCATATTGACAACATTCCACTGAATCAATATCTGTGTTTCAGTAGAATTTTTCAATTAGTAGCTAGATTTATGTTTTTGAACTGAACAACTGAACGAAAATTAATAAAAAAGTATTATACTCCGAAATCTTTGTTTTGTTGAATATATCATATAAAGGTGGAACACTTCTGAAGCTGAGAAAGGCAACCCTTAAATTTTTTTAGAGGAGGGCCGAATCCCACGTAGGGCAACTGCCAGGTACTGACCGTAGGTCGGTGGTTTTTCTCTGGGTACTTCAACTTTCCTCCACCTCCAAAACCTGTCACGTCATTAAATGACCCTGGCTGTTAATGGGACTTAGAAAGAAATAAATTAAACCAAATGGCTGTTAATAGGACTTGAATCAAAATGACCTTAACTTATTTCCAAGGTCACAGAGATCAAACGTGTTAAAAATCTTGAGCATCTTCTCAATAACTGAAAGGCCTGGGTTTCTGTATTATGTAAATATTTGGAAAGTAGCATCAGATTAAAGGGCTTGAAAGTTTGTTCAAATAAATGACCTTGACTCATTTTTAAGGTCACAGAGGTCAAATATGTTAATATCATTTAACAACTTAGCAATAACCAAAAAAAAATTCAGATGACATTTAAGGCCAATGTGCCTTCTTGTTTCATTTTCCCGTTCTTATTACATACCTCATTTCACCAACTACATTAAAACCCCACTTACTAGAACTGGTTGGAACCTGATCAATAATTTAAGGAATTCCAGTAATTCAGAGGTTGTTTGAATATGTATGAGCTCGGTCAGGACCAAACAAACTATTTGACCAGTGATGGGTATTGAAGTACTTTTTTGGGAGTCAGGGTTTTTGAGTAAGTGGAGTTTTACTGTGCTGCCGGCTTATCAATAATTACTAATGTGTATTATCTACCAGGGGTGACTGATAAAATCTGCTCCAATCAAACTTTTCTGGGAACAAATACACTTACACACTATCCAGGTTTATCATCTGTGTTCCCTTCATCAAGGGTTCGACGTCTGGCTCTTCTTATGCAAAGTCTTTAGTCATCACGATCGTTGGGATTGACTGTGTCCAGTTGCCACTGCTTACGGTCTTGTCTGATGGTTTCTTTCCATGTCTTCTTAGGGTGCCCAGCTTTCTTTTTCCTGTCTAGTCTTGGGTCTCTGGAAGTGCTGATAGAACCCTTGCTCCTTTCAATGTGCCCAAACAAACAAAGACGGTTTGCCCGTAGTAATACATCAATTATTGGGATGGCCAATTTCTCAAGTAGGGCGTCTGACCTGATGTTCTGGATCTGGTCTGGCTTCACGTTCGTTGCACATCCACCTGATCATAGCCCTGTCATTTCTCTGGAGTTGGGCAAGTGATGACTGGGTGAGGGCCCAACACTCACTGCCATACAGAATCACGCTTCTTACACTGCCATACAGAATCACGCTTCTTACACTGCCATACAGCATCACACTTCTTACACTGCCATACAGCATCAGGCTTCTTACTCTGCCATACAGCATCACACTTCTTACACTGTCATACAGAATCACGCTTCTTACACTGCCATACAGCATCACACTTCGTACACTGTCGTACAGCATCAGGCTTCTTACACTGCCATACAGCATCACACTTTTTACACTGCCATACAGCATCACACTTCTTACACTGTCATACAGCATCAGGCTTCTTACACTGCCATACAGCATCACACTTCTTACACAGCCATACAGTATCACACTTCTTACACTGTCATACAGAATCACACTTCTTACACTGTCATACAGCATCACACTTCTTACACTGCCATACAGCATCACGCTTCTTACACTCCCAAAGCTGTCTTGACTCCGATGTTCTAACTTAGCTCGCATCCACCTCCAGCACTCAGCATATGTCCCAGGTAGAAATAAGGAAAATAATTTAACATAGCAACTACAGTCATTCTAATATTCTAATACAGAGAATTACAATACAATATGCTATTAAATCTCTTTATTTTGCAACATAAAACTTTGCATCAATAATGAATTCAAATATTTTTCAATATATAAACAATTTATTCAACAACACAAATACATGTATATGTGGCTCTAATAATTATTGTGAAATAAAACATGGCAAATTAATTCATATAAAGTAAAAAGGAACATTGAAAAATAACCGGTGTAAATAAAAAGAAAAATATTATGCTGCTAATCTTGTAAATACAATTTTCCTTGAAAATGTTTTCATAGTTCATTTAATATTGGCAAGATAAACTTGTTCCTTTTATCATGAACTTCTATTACTAAAGGACTGTACCAGGTATTAACACGAACACATCTACTTCTATAACTCAAAGTTTTTCATGGAACATTTTGCCGACTTTGAAATAATGAGGTTGATGCAACTATATATGAAACGTACCTAGACATGGCATATATCACAAATATAATTGCCATATCAATTTGTATCCACTGAGAAACAAAGTTGAAAAGCATGGGGAGCATGAGTTGTAGGCTAAAAGGTCTAAACCATTGTTTGTGTTCAAAATGGGTTTATCACAGTTCAAAGGCCGGGAAATTTGCTTTTGAGGGATCCAGAATGTCCAGCAGGAAATAGATGGTCCCTGCCATTCCTGAAAAATACAAAATTTATATTTTTTTCAAACCAATGAACACAAATTGAATATTTTTTATTACGGTATCAATATGGGTTATGGTCTCAATTGTAGTAGGAATGACCTCTCAGTCTTTCCAGACTTTCACCCAGGTTCTAGTCTGGGGTTCCATGTGTAACAGTTAGAGTTAACAACACAGATATTTATAGTGTCAACAGGTTTATTTAACATGTAGAACATTAAACATACAGCTCTGTAGTCCCTTACTGGGCCGTCGCTGGGGATAACACGGACAGGTATATACAAACGGGTTCAGCTACCTGGCTCGGCCCGTGTGACGACACAATATACAAGACAAGAACGAAACATATTTACTAAGACATTTACATAGCCAACCACCTGCAAACACGTACATACAACTACTGCTAACAGGAACCACGAGACGGACTCAGCAATAGCTAACTGCCCGTCTAACGAAAACTCGTGTGCTACCGTTTAATAGTAAATACGGTAGTCAATCCCCGATACCCTATCGATCAACCAATCAACGAGCCGCTCTCATACACGATGAATTATAAACAACATGGATGACACGAGTGACAGACGACAAGTCCCGGCGACGGCAATACACACATATTATAAACACAGAGCTAGATAAAGGTAATATTAATAACAATCATCATCTATACACAGATACATCCCTTCCATTCATGATTACATTTGGTCATTCACACACAGACTCGATCATCGGTAACTCGTACAACTTACACAACATTCCATAGGCCTATGCACACATACACACACATGTAAAATACCCAACTTCCACACAATAACTGTAACAAAATATTAAGTTTTACACATGACCATGTACAGTGTAACTAATAATTATCATATTACTGGGTAATATCCCTGCCGTGAAAGGCTAGGGCACATAATGTTGTTCTTAGTTTCTTTGTTTCCACTCATTTACTCTTTAACAGAGATATTGTAGTTAATGGTAAGATGTAGGTCAGGTTATGATATAGTAAACGTCTAAAATTGTATCTACATTGTCCAGAATTATGGCATTTATCTTTGAAAATTTTAGTAAAATGGTTTGACCAACACTGGATAGCCTTGTCTAACACCAGTGGAGTTTTGTATTAAATGTAACATTTTCTGGTATAAATCCTGGTGGACCTACAAATGCTTATATGCAGGCCTTGCAAGCTTATATATGCTTTGTCACCTGAAAGCAGTATCAGAATACTTTACAAGTCTGGCCCTATTTATAATAAATGAACAACTTTGGTCTGACACTAGGTTCAGCCATTTAAACGAAAATGACATCAGTATCTTCTGGGTTAAAGGAGAAGACTTATTTACAATGTAAGTATACGTAACTGACCTTCGAATAGTGAGTACGGAGTATCAGGTGTCTGACAGCCATGTTTTCCGTAATCCAAGCACCATTCCGCAAACTACAGATAACAAGGAGATGATTCACATGTACTAAATAATGTGGTTTAAAACTGAAAGTTTCAACAATTAAATTACTGTATTCAACCTAATAAACACATCTGAACCTATAAGTGCACCCGGCCTCACCTTTTTTTAGGGGAAAAGGATAGGCATGCTAATTAAACCCTCTGAAACAGTTCCTTACCTCACTGATCTGAAAATACAATCTTCAGTCTTTTATCCAAAGACTGTTTCAGTGAAACAAAAAACCTCCCCAACCAGATTTCAGAACGAAATTTTCCCAGTACACATGGTTTTATTAAACCCATTCCTTTTGTGGTTTTGTAAGCTAGTGCGCTTACCATTACAGAAAACGTGTTAAAAATAAAATCAATCTATATTTAAGTTGATTTTGTCCTAATATGAAAGGCTAGTCTGCAGGCCATGTGTTTCAAGTCCAAAAACCTAAAACACCCCATGTGAACCAATTCCTCCTTCCTGAAATTTGCTTGGTTATTATTGACTAAATTTATATATAATTACTTTGAATAGCTCTGGTTAGCCCCTGTTACAACAAGTTTTTAAGATAGATTAGCGATACAATTAACTTTGTGGCGATTTTTGGAATTGTTTAAAACTTACCTTGAGTGCCCTGTAGAGGTACTCCTGGTTGTTAGTCAGTTTGTACATAGTCAGAAAACCATAGGCATTCCCGGCTGTACCATGACAGATTCCGTACCCCTTCTTCAGTATCCCACGCTCCCATATCACATCGGCACACTTCTTAGCTGCCTCCAGGTATTTGGTGTCAGTAAATGTCTGAAGTAAATGACAAGAAATGTATATATCCATTGTTTACCAATACATATCATACTGTAAAACGGGACATTTTCACCCGCTCTTTATTTCGCCATCTCATGAAAAGATTTGAATTTGCCCTGTGTCTTATGAAGAAATATTACATAATACAGTGCACTCCTCTTTATATCATGTTGAATTTGATACATGATATTAACAGGAATGTGACATTAAGAGAAACATGTTTTTCTCACTAAATCTAGTACTTTTCCAATCTGCATAACTAAAAGTAAGTTATTCAATGTACATTATGAAGATGTTTCAATATATTGATAACATTATTTCAATTAAAAATCATTTTTTGGGTTATTCTTTATTTTCTATGCAACAATTTGTACAAGCTGTATCTGAAATAAATGGAAATGACATCATTTTCTGGATATTTTATGTGATTGGTTAAAAAAACCACATGATATTAATTTAAGAGGAATTCACCTCAAAATACATGATATTAACCAAATAAAATACATAGATTACATAGAGAGAAAAATGGTGCTTGGGAAAAACATGATATAAAGAGGAATGTGATATTAACAGGGGTGATATTAAGTGGAGTCCACTGTATACCAATACATATCATACTGTAAAACGGGACATTTTTGCGCGCTTTTTATTTTGCCATCTCATGAAAAGATTTGAATTTGCCCTGTCTTGAATTTGCCCTCTCAAATGGAGAAATATTACATAATATATGTCACATGCCATATCGACCGTTGTATATATTTGATTCATTTTAGTATTTGAATTGCGCGCCGTTTTTGTCAAGAGAAACTCACTCAGGTAAGTTGAGCATGCGCAGATCAGTGAGAAGCTTTGTGAGCGGCGTACATTACAGGTAAACGAGAAATCGTCTACGTGAAAGCGCAAACAGCTGATTGCGGTAAGTTAAAGTACATAAAAGTGATATTAGTATTTAAATAACACATGTATTAGGTCATATATGTTTGCTGGGCCGTGTAAATGAGCGAGGAAGTGATATTTGACAGGTTAAACCTGTAAGCGTACACGGTACCGGTAATGCACGGGCTGTGTATATATGCGTGTGTATGAGGTCAGATAGAATGTAAACAAAGGCCTGGTTTGTTTCGTTCAGCTTGATATGATATGTAGATATAGTAAAAGGATTCTACTTTGCTTAATCATAAGATATATGATTGAGATATAGTGATAATTCGAGATAATACACATCATTGATTCATATGCAGGATAGTGCGTTGATATATAAGCTTATTTAGAATAATACTGTCATAGATAAGCACTGATTAAAATATCATATGGTAATGTTTATAACAGATATTTGAATAGGTTATACATATATTGTAGCTTTTCCATGGGCTCTCGTCGCTACACCCTGATGAAGGGCCATACACTGCTGGTCATGTAGTTCCAGTACATCCGATGAAAACCTACCGTCGTTGTTATCAGAGGACCTGACGCTGATGGTCCAGACAGTAGTCCGCTAACATCATACTTACCTGAACCTGTGTGGTCTGGTAGAGGGTAATATGTTTTATACCCAACATGTCTTCAGTGTGAAGAGTGAGTCTGTGTGACTTATAGCTATAGCCATGAGCCAAGCCAGAGACTTACCTACCATTGGCTGGTCTGTGTGACCAACTGTAGTGTTTGGTTGGCTGGTCTGTGTGACCAACTGTATTATTTGATTGGCTGGCCTGTGTGACCAATTGGATCTTAGACCCTGGGAGTGGCTGGTCTGTGTGACCATATGTGTTCTCCATATTTCATTGGCCTGTGTGACCAATGGTGATGTTACGGAATGTTTATTGAGTGGTGGATTGACGACAACGGATGGACAGTATCATCGTGATAAAGTGGAAGAGGATTGCCCGGAATGTGTGTCCAAAAGCTACATGAACTGTAGGATTTGGTGTATAAAGCAAATAATCATCATTTGTACATATATCATAGCTCATCAGTGAATGAGAGAGAGGGAGAACCATTTTGAATGTGTGTGAGAAACTACTGTTATATATCTTAAATAGTATGTACTGTAAATAAATTGTATATATTGTATTTAGGATTTGTGTCTTATGTATAGGGGAATCAACATTCAAGTAATCCCGTTCGGTTCTCGTTACATTATTTGGTGGCAGCGGTGGGATTGCTTGAATGATTCCTGATTACATGAGAATAGACTGTTTAGGAGAAATAGGGTAGACAGTTATTTCTAAAATATTAGCAAAGGGCTAGATAGGATACTGGTTGAAGACGTCCCTATCTCTTTGAATGACGACGGACGCCATTGTTTTGAGGTGAGTACCTGTATGGTCATGGTCATTTATTTCAGCAGTCCTTTTGGTGTAAGTATATCTGTACTTATTCTTTCTATTGTAGGAAGTGTTGTTTGATTTTTTTTTATACACGTACTTGGCATAATATAGTGTTTTGGTGGAAGTGTTGTTTTGTTACCATGGATCCACTTAAAGAATTCATTAAGATAGGAGAAGGCTTGGGATATTCTGGCAAAGATCTTCAACAATTTGTAAAGGATGCACAGGATAAGGACAGAGATGACAGACTTTACGAGAGAAGTTTGAGGCAAGCAGAACTCCAGAGGCAAGAAAAGGAAGCCGAAAGACAACATGAGATGGAGATGTTAAAAGAAAAGCGTGCTTTGGAGAAAGATCAAGAAGAGAGAGCTGACAGGGACCATGCTAGACAGATGGAATTGTTAGAGAAACAACAGCAACAAGGTAATGTTAACCGACAGGGTGAGATGAGACAGCCAGTGGCGATAACAAAAGGGCCAAAACTTCCTCCATTTGAAGAAGGAAAAGACAACATCGACTCTTACCTCCAGCGTTTTGAGCGTTATGCAACAACACAGAGATGGGTGAAGGAAAGCCACTGGGCAGCTAACTTGAGCGCTCTTTTAAAAGGTAAAGCGTTAGATGTTTTTACTCGACTACCAGTTGAAGAGAGTCTCAACTACGATGTGTTGAAGGAGGCGTTATTGAAGCGATTCGAGATGACAGAGGAAGGGTTTCGGAAGAAATTCAGGACGGGAAGACCAGATCATGGTGAGACGTTTGCACAATTTGCTGTTAGACTGGAGAGTGAATTGGTAAGATTGTTAGAGATGGCAGCTGTAGAGAAGACCTATGAGGGACTTAAAGATTTGGTGGTAAGGGACCAATTTTTACAAGCATGTGGTAATGATTTGAAATTGTTTTTAAAGGAGAGGTCGCCAAAGTATATCAAGGACATGGCAACTCTTGCTGACCAATTTGCTGAGGCCAGAGGTAATATGGCAAGTTTCTTTATGAGACAGAAACCCAAGTTTGATAACAAGAACTCATCACGAGAGAAGGACAAAGTACGAAGCGAAGAAGGACAACATGGTTTGACCAACAAGTTTAGTGGAGAACATAAAACACAGAAGGACAAACATTCAGCAGGAAACGGGAAATACTGCTACATTTGTAAAAAGGCGGATCATTTGTCTTATAATTGTCCAAAGAATTCTGGAAAAGCTGGTGCAGTGAAAAGTAAAGGGAAAGAGCCTGCCATTGGTAGTGTGTCATCAGAGGAGGAAGATGGTGATGCCGAAATGCCAGTCGCGCAAGGTTATGTTGGCGAGACATTAGTAACTGTGTTACGGGATTCCGGATGTGAAGGAATAGTGGTAAAGAAGAGTTTGGTAACTAAGGACCAGATGACTGACGAAGTGGACTCTTGTAAAGTGGCCAACAGTGTAAGTCTCCAGTGTCCAGTTGCGTATGTATTTCTAGATACTCCATACTACGTGGGAACATACAGATGTTGGATTATGGACTCGCCAGTATATGATGTCTTGATAGGAAATGTGAAGGGAGCTAGGATGCCATACAAACCCAATAAGAATTGGATACGGACGACAAAAGAAGCAGCTATTGCAGTTCAGACAAGGGCTCAGCTAGAAAGGGAGAAAAGACCGTTTAAACCCTTGGATGCCCCACAGTTATCCCACTTTGCAACACCAGATGTATTCAAGGTTGCGCAGAAATCTGATGACAGTCTAGAAAAGTTGTGGAAAGGTGCTAGTGATGGTGAGATCAAGATCCGTCGGGATGGTGGCAAATCAAAGTTCTTGGTGAAGAGAGGCTTGCTTTATAGGGAATTTCAGAGTCCAGGGAATGCCAATGGACGACGTTTTAAGCAGTTAGTGGTACCTGTGAAGTATCGAGAGGACGTACTTCGTTTGGCTCACGATTCCAGGATGGCTGGACATTTAGCTGCAAAGAGAACGTGTGATAGAGTGTTGGGAGAGTTCTACTGGCCAGGAGTATCCGCAGATGTCACTCGATACTGTCGGTCCTGTGATGTGTGCCAGAAGACTATGCCTAAGGGACGAGTTACGAAAGTGCCCCTTGGAACTATGCCACTTATCGATACGCCATTCCAGCGTGTGGCTATCGACCTCATTGGACCATTACAGCCTGCAACAGAATGAGGAAATAGGTTCATACTTACCATTGTAGACTATGCAACCCGGTATCCAGAGGCTGTTGCTCTGAAGACCATAGACACAGAGAGGGTGGCTGAAGCACTTGTGGATGTATATAGTCGTGTGGGTGTGCCGCGAGAGGTCCTCACAGACCAGGGAGGTCAGTTCACTTCCGATTTGATGGCTGAAGTCAGTCGACTACTGTCGATCCGTCAGCTTACGACAACGCCCTATCATCCAATGTGCAACGGGCTCGTGGAACGCTTCAACGGAACTTTGAAGCAGATGCTACGCCGTATGTGCGCCGAACGCCCTCGTGACTGGGATAGGTACATAAACTCATTGTTATTTGCGTATCGCGAGGTACCTCAGGAAAGCTTAGGTTTTTCGCCCTTTGAGTTGCTGTACGGACGTACAGTGAGAGGTCCTATGATGATTCTTCGTGAACTATGGACTAAGGAAGTACCTGATTCAGAGACAAAGACAACATACCAATATGTTGTAGACTTGAAAGAGAAGCTAGAAGAGACCTGCAAGCTTGCTCAAACACAGCTCAAGACGTCACAGATACGACAAAGGCGGTACTACAATAGAAAAGCAAAAGAGAGACCTATGAAAGCTGGGGAGAAGGTCCTAGTGTTATTACCAACAAAGAAAAACAAACTACAGATGCAGTGGCGGGGACCATATACCATAGCTGAGAAGATGGGTACTATGGATTATAAGATTGACATTGACGGAAAAGTTAAGACACTACATGCAAACCTTCTGCGTATATATGTTGAAAGGGAAAGAAACAGTGGACAGAACACAGCATCAGGAGTGTTATCGATGATATGTGCTGCGGTTGTGCATGAGGAGGAAACGGATGAGGAGGATGATGTCATGGTAGATCAGGTGTATACCACTCCACAGTCGGTGAGAACAGAATCTGTTTGTGATGTGTTGGTGTCGGAGATGCTCAGTCATTCGGCGAAAAAAGATGTTGATGACATACTACAGGATTATTCTGATGTATTTACGGATGTTCCTGGAAGAACGACGCTTGGGGAGCATAGCATCAAGACAATTTCATCAGAACCTGTGAGAGTGAAATGTCGTGATGTTCCATTCAACATGAAGTCAACCATATCAGAGGAAGTAGACAAGATGCTAAGCATGGGAGTTATTGAACATTCTGAGTCTCCATATTCGGCCCCTGTGGTAATCGTAAGGAAAAAGGATGGCACGAATCGTTTCTGTATTGACTTCAGACAACTCAACCGAATTACTATATTTGATGCTGAGCCAATGCCAGATGCAGAGGAGATCTTTTCTCGGTTGGCTGGACACCGATATTTTTCAAGACTAGACCTTAGCAAGGGCTACTGGCAAGTGCCGATGTCAGAGGATTCGAAACAGAAAACTGCATTTTCAACGCCAGTAGGATTGTATCAGTTTGTAGTGATGCCTTTTGGATTAGTGAATTCACCAGCAACATTTTGTCGGATGGTAAGGAAACTACTTAATGGAATGTGTAACATTGAAAGTTTCGTTGATGACTTGTTAATCTACACAAAGTCATGGAGAGAACATCTTGAAGTGCTTCGGGATCTATTTGCACGATTGCGAGACGCTGGTCTCACAGCTAGACCGACAAAGTGTGCATTGGGCTTCGACAGTTTGGAATGTCTGGGTCATATCGTGGGACAACAACGACTCCTTCCTAATCCGGACAAAGTGAAGGCAATCATGGATGCAAACAGGCCGGAAACTAAGAAGCAAGTTCGGTCGTTTCTTGGACTAGTAGGATTTTATCGGAAATTCATTCCTAACTTTGCAGTGACTGCCGTTCCATTAACGGATTTGACCAAAAAAGGAATGCCAAACCGAGTAGTATGGGATGAACCGCAGGAACGTTCGTTCGACGCATTGAAGAAGCTGTTAGCCACAAGCCCAATCTTGAAATTGCCTGATTTAGAGGAAGAGTTTATTCTCCAGACAGATGCTTCGGATTATGGAATAGGCGCTATACTGCTACAGTCGGAAGACAACTGCTTGCTCCCAGTTGTGTATGCCAGTAGGAAGTTGAAGGATAGCGAGCGGGCATATGCAGTTGTGGAGAAGGAATGCTTAGCAGTAGTGTGGGCAATCCAGAAGTTCCAGAAGTATCTGTATGGACGGGAATTCATCTTGGAGACTGACCACCAACCTTTGGTGTATTTGAACAAGATGAAGGGAGTTAATTCAAGATTGATGCGATGGGCTCTTCAGCTACAGCCATACCGGTTCAAAATCCGAGCCATACGAGGAAGTGAGAATGTTGGAGCTGATTTTCTCAGTAGGATGTGAACTGTCAAAGATTGATCATGCCATGTGATTAGGTTCGAATAACATTTGTTCCACGATGGTTATTCTTCTGGATGGGGCGTGTTGTCACATGCCATATCGACCGTTGTATATATTTGATTCATTTTAGTATTTGAATTGCGCGCCGTTTTTGTCAAGAGAAACTCACTCAGGTAAGTTGAGCATGCGCAGATCAGTGAGAAGCTTTGTGAGCGGCGGACATTACAGGTAAACGAGAAATCGTCTACGTGAAAGCGCAAACAGCTGATTGCGGTAAGTTAAAGTACATAAAAGTGATATTAGTATTTAAATAACACATGTATTAGGTCATATATGTTTGCTGGGCCGTGTAAATGAGCGAGGAAGTGATATTTGACAGGTTAAACCTGTAAGCGTACATGGTACCGGTAATGCACGGGCTGTGTATATATGCGTGTGTATGAGGTCAGATAGAATGTAAACAAAGGCCTGGTTTGTTTCGTTCAGCTTGATATGATATGTAGATATAGTAAAAGGATTCTACTTTGCTTAATCATAAGATATATGATTGAGATATAGTGATAATTCGAGATAATACACATCATTGATTCATATGCAGGATAGTGCGTTGATATATAAGCTTATTTAGAATAATACTGTCATAGATAAGCACTGATTAAAATATCACATGGTAATGTTTATAACAGATATTTGAATAGGTTATACATATATTGTAGCTTTTCCATGGGCTCTCGTCGCTACACCCTGATGAAGGGCCATACACTGCTGGTCATGTAGTTCCAGTACATCCGATGAAAACCTACCGTCGTTGTTATCAGAGGACCTGACGCTGATGGTCCAGACAGTAGTCCGCTAACATCATACTTACCTGAACCTGTGTGGTCTGGTAGAGGGTAATATGTTTTATACCCAACATGTCTTCAGTGTGAAGAGTGAGTCTGTGTGACTTATAGCTATAGCCATGAGCCAAGCCAGAGACTTACCTACCATTGGCTGGTCTGTGTGACCAACTGTAGTGTTTGGTTGGCTGGTCTGTGTGACCAACTGTATTATTTGATTGGCTGGCCTGTGTGACCAATTGGATCTTAGACCCTGGGAGTGGCTGGTCTGTGTGACCATATGTGTTCTCCATATTTCATTGGCCTGTGTGACCAATGGTGATGTTACGGAATGTTTATTGAGTGGTGGATTGACGACAACGGATGGACAGTATCATCGTGATAAAGTGGAAGAGGATTGCCCGGAATGTGTGTCCAAAAGCTACATGAACTGTAGGATTTGGTGTATAAAGCAAATAATCATCATTTGTACATATATCATAGCTCATCAGTGAATGAGAGAGAGGGAGAACCATTTTGAATGTGTGTGAGAAACTACTGTTATATATCTTAAATAGTATGTACTGTAAATAAATTGTATATATTGTATTTAGGATTTGTGTCTTATGTATAGGGGAATCAACATTCAAGTAATCCCGTTCGGTTCTCGTTACATTATTTGGTGGCAGCGGTGGGATTGCTTGAATGATTCCTGATTACATGAGAATAGACTGTTTAGGAGAAATAGGGTAGACAGTTATTTCTAAAATATTAGCAAAGGGCTAGATAGGATACTGGTTGAAGACGTCCCTATCTCTTTGAATGACGACGGACGCCATTGTTTTGAGGTGAGTACCTGTATGGTCATGGTCATTTATTTCAGCAGTCCTTTTGGTGTAAGTATATCTGTACTTATTCTTTCTATTGTAGGAAGTGTTGTTTGATTTTTTTTTATACACGTACTTGGCATAATATAGTGTTTTGGTGGAAGTGTTGTTTTGTTACCATGGATTCACTTAAAGAATTCATTAAGATAGGAGAAGGCTTGGGATATTCTGGCAAAGATCTTCAACAATTTGTAAAGGATGCACAGGATAAGGACAGAGAAGACAGACTTTACGAGAGAAGTTTGAGGCAAGCAGAACTCCAGAGGCAAGAAAAGGAAGCCGAAAGACAACATGAGATGGAGATGTTAAAAGAAAAGCGTGCTTTGGAGAAAGATCAAGAAGAGAGAGCTGACAGGGACCATGCTAGACAGATGGAATTGTTAGAGAAACAACAGCAACAAGGTAATGTTAACCGACAGGGTGAGATGAGACAGCCAGTGGCGATAACAAAAGGGCCAAAACTTCCTCCATTTGAAGAAGGAAAAGACAACATCGACTCTTACCTCCAGCGTTTTGAGCGTTATGCAACAACACAGAGATGGGTGAAGGAAAGCCACTGGGCAGCTAACTTGAGCGCTCTTTTAAAAGGTAAAGCGTTAGATGTTTTTACTCGACTACCAGTTGAAGAGAGTCTCAACTACGATGTGTTGAAGGAGGCGTTATTGAAGCGATTCGAGATGACAGAGGAAGGGTTTCGGAAGAAATTCAGGACGGGAAGACCAGATCATGGTGAGACGTTTGCACAATTTGCTGTTAGACTGGAGAGTGAATTGGTAAGATGGTTAGAGATGGCAGCTGTAGAGAAGACCTATGAGGGACTTAAAGATTTGGTGGTAAGGGACCAATTTTTACAAGCATGTGGTAATGATTTGAAATTGTTTTTAAAGGAGAGGTCGCCAAAGTATATCAAGGACATGGCAACTCTTGCTGACCAATTTGCTGAGGCCAGAGGTAATATGGCAAGTTTCTTTATGAGACAGAAACCCAAGTTTGATAACAAGAACTCATCACGAGAGAAGGACAAAGTACGAAGCGAAGAAGGACAACATGGTTTGACCAACAAGTTTAGTGGAGAACATAAAACACAGAAGGACAAACATTCAGCAGGAAACGGGAAATACTGCTACATTTGTAAAAAGGCGGATCATTTGTCTTATAATTGTCCAAAGAATTCTGGAAAAGCTGGTGCAGTGAAAAGTAAAGGGAAAGAGCCTGCCATTGGTAGTGTGTCATCAGAGGAGGAAGATGGTGATGCCGAAATGCCAGTCGCGCAAGGTTATGTTGGCGAGACATTAGTAACTGTGTTACGGGATTCCGGATGTGAAGGAATAGTGGTAAAGAAGAGTTTGGTAACTAAGGACCAGATGACTGACGAAGTGGACTCTTGTAAAGTGGCCAACAGTGTAAGTCTCCAGTGTCCAGTTGCGTATGTATTTCTAGATACTCCATACTACGTGGGAACATACAGATGTTGGATTATGGACTCGCCAGTATATGATGTCTTGATAGGAAATGTGAAGGGAGCTAGGATGCCATACAAACCCAATAAGAATTGGATACGGACGACAAAAGAAGCAGCTATTGCAGTTCAGACAAGGGCTCAGCTAGAAAGGGAGAAAAGACCGTTTAAACCCTTGGATGCCCCACAGTTATCCCACTTTGCAACACCAGATGTATTCAAGGTTGCGCAGAAATCTGATGACAGTCTAGAAAAGTTGTGGAAAGGTGCTAGTGATGGTGAGATCAAGATCCGTCGGGATGGTGGCAAATCAAAGTTCTTGGTGAAGAGAGGCTTGCTTTATAGGGAATTTCAGAGTCCAGGGAATGCCAATGGACGACGTTTTAAGCAGTTAGTGGTACCTGTGAAGTATCGAGAGGACGTACTTCGTTTGGCTCACGATTCCAGGATGGCTGGACATTTAGCTGCAAAGAGAACGTGTGATAGAGTGTTGGGAGAGTTCTACTGGCCAGGAGTATCCGCAGATGTCACTCGATACTGTCGGTCCTGTGATGTGTGCCAGAAGACTATGCCTAAGGGACGAGTTACGAAAGTGCCCCTTGGAACTATGCCACTTATCGATACGCCATTCCAGCGTGTGGCTATCGACCTCATTGGACCATTACAGCCTGCAACAGAATGAGGAAATAGGTTCATACTTACCATTGTAGACTATGCAACCCGGTATCCAGAGGCTGTTGCTCTGAAGACCATAGACACAGAGAGGGTGGCTGAAGCACTTGTGGATGTATATAGTCGTGTGGGTGTGCCGCGAGAGGTCCTCACAGACCAGGGAGGTCAGTTCACTTCCGATTTGATGGCTGAAGTCAGTCGACTACTGTCGATCCGTCAGCTTACGACAACGCCCTATCATCCAATGTGCAACGGGCTCGTGGAACGCTTCAACGGAACTTTGAAGCAGATGCTACGCCGTATGTGCGCCGAACGCCCTCGTGACTGGGATAGGTACATAAACTCATTGTTATTTGCGTATCGCGAGGTACCTCAGGAAAGCTTAGGTTTTTCGCCCTTTGAGTTGCTGTACGGACGTACAGTGAGAGGTCCTATGATGATTCTTCGTGAACTATGGACTAAGGAAGTACCTGATTCAGAGACAAAGACAACATACCAATATGTTGTAGACTTGAAAGAGAAGCTAGAAGAGACCTGCAAGCTTGCTCAAACACAGCTCAAGACGTCACAGATACGACAAAGGCGGTACTACAATAGAAAAGCAAAAGAGAGACCTATGAAAGCTGGGGAGAAGGTCCTAGTGTTATTACCAACAAAGAAAAACAAACTACAGATGCAGTGGCGGGGACCATATACCATAGCTGAGAAGATGGGTACTATGGATTATAAGATTGACATTGACGGAAAAGTTAAGACACTACATGCAAACCTTCTGCGTATATATGTTGAAAGGGAAAGAAACAGTGGACAGAACACAGCATCAGGAGTGTTATCGATGATATGTGCTGCGGTTGTGCATGAGGAGGAAACGGATGAGGAGGATGATGTCATGGTAGATCAGGTGTATACCACTCCACAGTCGGTGAGAACAGAATCTGTTTGTGATGTGTTGGTGTCGGAGATGCTCAGTCATTCGGCGAAAAAAGATGTTGATGACATACTACAGGATTATTCTGATGTATTTACGGATGTTCCTGGAAGAACGACGCTTGGGGAGCATAGCATCAAGACAATTTCATCAGAACCTGTGAGAGTGAAATGTCGTGATGTTCCATTCAACATGAAGTCAACCATATCAGAGGAAGTAGACAAGATGCTAAGCATGGGAGTTATTGAACATTCTGAGTCTCCATATTCGGCCCCTGTGGTAATCGTAAGGAAAAAGGATGGCACGAATCGTTTCTGTATTGACTTCAGACAACTCAACCGAATTACTATATTTGATGCTGAGCCAATGCCAGATGCAGAGGAGATCTTTTCTCGGTTGGCTGGACACCGATATTTTTCAAGACTAGACCTTAGCAAGGGCTACTGGCAAGTGCCGATGTCAGAGGATTCGAAACAGAAAACTGCATTTTCAACGCCAGTAGGATTGTATCAGTTTGTAGTGATGCCTTTTGGATTAGTGAATTCACCAGCAACATTTTGTCGGATGGTAAGGAAACTACTTAATGGAATGTGTAACATTGAAAGTTTCGTTGATGACTTGTTAATCTACACAAAGTCATGGAGAGAACATCTTGAAGTGCTTCGGGATCTATTTGCACGATTGCGAGACGCTGGTCTCACAGCTAGACCGACAAAGTGTGCATTGGGCTTCGACAGTTTGGAATGTCTGGGTCATATCGTGGGACAACAACGACTCCTTCCTAATCCGGACAAAGTGAAGGCAATCATGGATGCAAACAGGCCGGAAACTAAGAAGCAAGTTCGGTCGTTTCTTGGACTAGTAGGATTTTATCGGAAATTCATTCCTAACTTTGCAGTGACTGCCGTTCCATTAACGGATTTGACCAAAAAAGGAATGCCAAACCGAGTAGTATGGGATGAACCGCAGGAACGTTCGTTCGACGCATTGAAGAAGCTGTTAGCCACAAGCCCAATCTTGAAATTGCCTGATTTAGAGGAAGAGTTTATTCTCCAGACAGATGCTTCGGATTATGGAATAGGCGCTATACTGCTACAGTCGGAAGACAACTGCTTGCTCCCAGTTGTGTATGCCAGTAGGAAGTTGAAGGATAGCGAGCGGGCATATGCAGTTGTGGAGAAGGAATGCTTAGCAGTAGTGTGGGCAATCCAGAAGTTCCAGAAGTATCTGTATGGACGGGAATTCATCTTGGAGACTGACCACCAACCTTTGGTGTATTTGAACAAGATGAAGGGAGTTAATTCAAGATTGATGCGATGGGCTCTTCAGCTACAGCCATACCGGTTCAAAATCCGAGCCATACGAGGAAGTGAGAATGTTGGAGCTGATTTTCTCAGTAGGATGTGAACTGTCAAAGATTGATCATGCCATGTGATTAGGTTCGAATAACATTTGTTCCACGATGGTTATTCTTCTGGATGGGGCGTGTTGTCACATGCCATATCGACCGTTGTATATATTTGATTCATTTTAGTATTTGAATTGCGCGCCGTTTTTGTCAAGAGAAACTCACTCAGGTAAGTTGAGCATGCGCAGATCAGTGAGAAGCTTTGTGAGCGGCGGACATTACAGGTAAACGAGAAATCGTCTACGTGAAAGCGCAAACAGCTGATTGCGGTAAGTTAAAGTACATAAAAGTGATATTAGTATTTAAATAACACATGTATTAGGTCATATATGTTTGCTGGGCCGTGTAAATGAGCGAGGAAGTGATATTTGACAGGTTAAACCTGTAAGCGTACATGGTACCGGTAATGCACGGGCTGTGTATATATGCGTGTGTATGAGGTCAGATAGAATGTAAACAAAGGCCTGGTTTGTTTCGTTCAGCTTGATATGATATGTAGATATAGTAAAAGGATTCTACTTTGCTTAATCATAAGATATATGATTGAGATATAGTGATAATTCGAGATAATACACATCATTGATTCATATGCAGGATAGTGCGTTGATATATAAGCTTATTTAGAATAATACTGTCATAGATAAGCACTGATTAAAATATCACATGGTAATGTTTATAACAGATATTTGAATAGGTTATACATATATTGTAGCTTTTCCATGGGCTCTCGTCGCTACACCCTGATGAAGGGCCATACACTGCTGGTCATGTAGTTCCAGTACATCCGATGAAAACCTACCGTCGTTGTTATCAGAGGACCTGACGCTGATGGTCCAGACAGTAGTCCGCTAACATCATACTTACCTGAACCTGTGTGGTCTGGTAGAGGGTAATATGTTTTATACCCAACATGTCTTCAGTGTGAAGAGTGAGTCTGTGTGACTTATAGCTATAGCCATGAGCCAAGCCAGAGACTTACCTACCATTGGCTGGTCTGTGTGACCAACTGTAGTGTTTGGTTGGCTGGTCTGTGTGACCAACTGTATTATTTGATTGGCTGGCCTGTGTGACCAATTGGATCTTAGACCCTGGGAGTGGCTGGTCTGTGTGACCATATGTGTTCTCCATATTTCATTGGCCTGTGTGACCAATGGTGATGTTACGGAATGTTTATTGAGTGGTGGATTGACGACAACGGATGGACAGTATCATCGTGATAAAGTGGAAGAGGATTGCCCGGAATGTGTGTCCAAAAGCTACATGAACTGTAGGATTTGGTGTATAAAGCAAATAATCATCATTTGTACATATATCATAGCTCATCAGTGAATGAGAGAGAGGGAGAACCATTTTGAATGTGTGTGAGAAACTACTGTTATATATCTTAAATAGTATGTACTGTAAATAAATTGTATATATTGTATTTAGGATTTGTGTCTTATGTATAGGGGAATCAACATTCAAGTAATCCCGTTCGGTTCTCGTTACAATATACACATGTAAAACACACAAGGCGATGCTTAGAAAAATATTTGCCTTGTCTTAAAATAGCCTTTCCATTGTTGGGCGAAATGGGCAAATCAAACAAGGATGAATTTTTCCTGTTTTACAGTACATATTATATTTTATTAGTTATATAACCTTTAGATGATTTATAAAATTTGGCAAGTTTAAATTCGGTGATGAAGTGACCTCTTCCAAGCTTTGATAAATCATGCTATGATATGCGGACTACCTAATACAGAACAGTATATAGGCTTACTAGAAGGATTAGCTAAGACAATTTTTCTCTCATATTAAAAAAGTTTGGAACTTATAGTAGGGCCACTTTGTATTTTAACTTTAAAACAAAATGTCAAGAGAAGAAATGCACAAGAACTATGGTAGTAGTTGAGACAGAAAGGGTTAGGCAGTATAGCATACCATATAGGCAGTTGCTTTTGTCTTAAAATAGCACTACTATCATGGTAATTAACAAACAGACTCCCTATCCATAGCTATATAACTAATTACGTGGTAATAGACAGGAAGACACTATAGACATGATTTCACCACATACAGGAGATCTATAAATATCATACACATGAAGCTGCTCTATGCAGCGAGGAAGTCTCCAATACACAGGGGAACTCAAAAAGTCTAGAGACCACAATTGTTACCATACACAAGAAAGATGTCATAGAACAGAAAGCCACAAGCTATTTTATATAATTATAAACAGGATATCAATTAACATAAGGTCACTAAATACAGGAAATCACATTAGGCAGAATATCACACAATCTGATTAAAATACAGATCCTTGTTTTCACTTCGTTTTACCAGGATCTGACAACATCCCATAAGAGGTCACGTTCAGATGACCTTTGTCGCCTCTTTACTTAACACTAAAATAATTTTCCAATGGCCTGTCACCTTGCAGCAAGCCATTTCGTCAAATTATACCACATGAACTTTTTGGTGATGAAATGACTAAACGGACAAATGCAATTATGCAAGATTTGTTGCCTCAAAATTTCACTGTCAAAATTCTGAAAGTACTAATTTGGCTAATGTAAAAGGTCATCGGGATGTGACCCCCTATGGGGATTTCTCAGATCTTAACACAGCTGAGAGAAGTTTACGGAACGGCATGGAGATCAAGATATGATTTTAATCAGATTGAATATCATAATGCTCTGAGAGTCATTGTAGACAGAATATCAGTTTAAACAGCAAGTCACAATACAGAGAATGTTAATTGCTATACACAGAAGTTCTTACTTAATTACCTTATAAGCAGAAACAAACATGTGTATCCACCCTGGAGCACCATGACACCAGTGTATCAGTTTGTCTCCATTTTCACTTTCCAGGGACGAGGGTCCATTTCCAGACGGGAACTTTAAACCTAACATGTAGTCCACACTGGGCTTTACAAAGTCGGTCAGCATGGCCTTGTACTTCCCTGTGGGGTCTGGAACCTGTCATGGAAAGTTGTATCTCATTATGTTCGGAAAAAAGAATAATTATCTCACCTGTTTTGAAACTGATATTTTGATTGCATAGAACTTCCAAATAATCTGGTAGGATTATACATGTTTTATATTAATTAAGTAATTAATTGATCAATCAAATGCCCTTGAAGTTTCAGTTTTTCTATTTTTTATTTATATATATAATCAATCAATCAATCAATCAAGGAACCTTTACCATTTTCCTCTCTCCCCTTCACTGTTCCCCTCTCTCCCCTTAACTGTTCTCCTCTCTCCCCTTAACCGTTCTCCTCTCTCCCCTTAACTGTTCTCCTCTCTCCCCTTAACCATTCTCCTCTCTCCCCTTAACTGTTCTCCTCTCTCCCCTTCACAGTTCTCCTCTCTCCCCTTAACCGTTCTCCTCTCTCCCCTTAACTGTTCTCCTCTATCCCCTTCACAGTTCTCCTCTCTCCCCTTAACCGTTCTCCTCTCTCCCCTTAACTGTTCTCCTCTCTCCCCTTTACCGTTCTCCTCTCTCCCCTTAACTGTTCTCCTCTCTCCCCTTAACCGTTCTCCTCTCTCCCCTTAACCGTTCTCCTCTCTCCCCTTAACCTTTCTTCTCTCTCCCCTTAACAGTTCTCCTCTCTCCCCTTTAGTTCTCCTCTCTCCCCTTAACCATTCTCCTCTCTCCCCTTAACAGTTCTCCTCTCTCCCCTTAACTGTTCTCCTCTCTCCCCTTCACAGTTCTCCTCTCTCCCCTTAACCGTTCTCCTCTCTCCCCTTAACTGTTCTCCTCTCTCCCCTTAACCGTTCTCCTCTCTCCCCTTAACCTTTCTTCTCTCTCCCCTTAACAGTTCTCCTCTCTCCCCTTCAGTTCTCCTCTCTCCCCTTAACCATTCTCCTCTCTCCCCTTAACGGTTCTCCTCTCTCCCCTTAACGGTTCTCCTCTCTCCCCTTCACAGTTCTCCTCTCTCCCCTTAACCGTTCTCCTCTCTCCCCTTAACAGTTCTCCTCTCTCCCCTTAACCGTTCACCTCTCTCCCCTTAACAGTTCTCCTCTCTCCCCTTAACCGTTCTCCTCTCTCCCCTTCACAGTTCTCCTCTCTCCCCTTAACAGTTCTCCTCTCTCCCCTTAACTGTTCTCCTCTCTCTCCTTCACAGTTCCCCTCTCTTCCCTTAACCGTTCTCCTCTCTCCCCTTAACCTTTCTTCTCTCTCCCCTTAACAGTTCTCCTCTCTCCCCTTCAGTTCTCCTCTCTCCCCTGAACCATTCTCCTCTCTCCCCTTAACGGTTCTCCTCTCTCCCCTTAACGGTTCTCCTCTCTCCCCTTCACAGTTCTCCTCTCTCCCCTTAACCGTTCTCCTCTCTCCCCTTAACAGTTCTCCTCTCTCCCCTTAACCGTTCACCTCTCTCCCCTTAACAGTTCTCCTCTCTCCCCTTAACCGTTCTCCTCTCTCCCCTTAACCGTTCTCCTCTCTCCCCTTCACAGTTCTCCTCTCTCCCCTTAACAGTTCTCCTCTCTCCCCTTAACGGTTCTCCTCTCTCTCCTTCACAGTTCCCCTCTCTTCCCTTAACCGTTCTCCTCTCTCCCCTTAACCTTTCTTCTCTCTCCCCTTAACAGTTCTCCTCTCTCCCCTTTAGTTCTCCTCTCTCCCCTTAACCATTCTCCTCTCTCCCCTTAACAGTTCTCCTCTCTCCCCTTAACTGTTCTCCTCTCTCCCCTTCACAGTTCTCCTCTCTCCCCTTAACCGTTCTCCTCTCTCCCCTTAACTGTTCTCCTCTCTCCCCTTAACCGTTCTCCTCTCTCCCCTTAACCTTTCTTCTCTCTCCCCTTAACAGTTCTCCTCTCTCCCCTTCAGTTCTCCTCTCTCCCCTTAACCATTCTCCTCTCTCCCCTTAACGGTTCTCCTCTCTCCCCTTAACGGTTCTCCTCTCTCCCCTTCACAGTTCTCCTCTCTCCCCTTAACCGTTCTCCTCTCTCCCCTTAACAGTTCTCCTCTCTCCCCTTAACCGTTCACCTCTCTCCCCTTAACAGTTCTCCTCTCTCCCCTTAACCGTTCTCCTCTCTCCCCTTCACAGTTCTCCTCTCTCCCCTTAACAGTTCTCCTCTCTCCCCTTAACGGTTCTCCTCTCTCTCCTTCACAGTTCCCCTCTCTTCCCTTAACCGTTCTCCTCTCTCCCCTTAACCGTTCTCCTCTCTCCCCTTAACCATTCTCCCCTTAACAGTTCTCCTCTCTCCCCTTCAGTTCTCCTCTCTCCCCTGAACCATTCTCCTCTCTCCCCTTAACGGTTCTCCTCTCTCCCCTTAACGGTTCTCCTCTCTCCCCTTCACAGTTCTCCTCTCTCCCCTTAACCGTTCTCCTCTCTCCCCTTAACAGTTCTCCTCTCTCCCCTTAACCGTTCACCTCTCTCCCCTTAACAGTTCTCCTCTCTCCCCTTAACCGTTCTCCTCTCTCCCCTTAACCGTTCTCCTCTCTCCCCTTCACAGTTCTCCTCTCTCCCCTTAACAGTTCTCCTCTCTCCCCTTAACGGTTCTCCTCTCTCTCCTTCACAGTTCCCCTCTCTTCCCTTAACCGTTCTCCTCTCTCCCCTTAACCTTTCTTCTCTCTCCCCTTAACAGTTCTCCTCTCTCCCCTTTAGTTCTCCTCTCTCCCCTTAACCATTCTCCTCTCTCCCCTTAACAGTTCTCCTCTCTCCCCTTAACTGTTCTCCTCTCTCCCCTTCACAGTTCTCCTCTCTCCCCTTAACCGTTCTCCTCTCTCCCCTTAACTGTTCTCCTCTCTCCCCTTAACCGTTCTCCTCTCTCCCCTTAACCTTTCTTCTCTCTCCCCTTAACAGTTCTCCTCTCTCCCCTTCAGTTCTCCTCTCTCCCCTTAACCATTCTCCTCTCTCCCCTTAACGGTTCTCCTCTCTCCCCTTAACGGTTCTCCTCTCTCCCCTTCACAGTTCTCCTCTCTCCCCTTAACCGTTCTCCTCTCTCCCCTTAACAGTTCTCCTCTCTCCCCTTAACCGTTCACCTCTCTCCCCTTAACAGTTCTCCTCTCTCCCCTTAACCGTTCTCCTCTCTCCCCTTCACAGTTCTCCTCTCTCCCCTTAACAGTTCTCCTCTCTCCCCTTAACGGTTCTCCTCTCTCTCCTTCACAGTTCCCCTCTCTTCCCTTAACCGTTCTCCTCTCTCCCCTTAACCGTTCTCCTCTCTCCCCTTAACCATTCTCCCCTTAACAGTTCTCCTCTCTCCCCTTAACAGTTCTCCTCTCTCCCCTTAACGGTTCTCCTCTCTCTCCTTCACAGTTCCCCTCTCTTCCCTTAACCGTTCTCCTCTCTCCCCTAAACCGTTCTCCTCTCTCCTCTTAACTGTTCTCCTCTCTCCCCTTAACTGTTCTCCTCTCTCCCCTTAACCGTTCTCCTCTCTCCCTTTAACTGTTCTCCTCTCTCCCCTTAAACGTTCTCAAGCACACTCAGTTCTGCCAATCACAGGTGTGATTAACCTTTTGACCTTAGTTCTACTGTCCATAATACTAATAGTTACTACTGTATACACTGTATTAACTATTATTTGGCCCCATTTTAAACCAATTTTGTTACACCAGTGGCTTCTTATATTATTGAAGTACTTTGCAACCCTGACAACCCCAGATGAAAAAAACCAAGACAGGAATTTACCTGCATCAGTGTGGTGAGTATTCCGGCCAGACCGTGAGCTGCGCCCAGATAGTATTTATCATGCCACTGGTACATCAGAGGGTGGCGGAAACCTTTCTCGCTCGCCAGACTTCGGCCTCGGTCTATCACACACTGGAACACCTGTTGAAAACAACATCTCAGAGTTGGTAATTGTTTGGTCTTGGAGATTGATTAATAACTGGGTGGTATTCATCTAAATTAATAAATAAATGAACCGGGAAATTTTAATTTTTAATTGATGATTAGCATTGATTACTGACTTGGTAGTGAATTATTTTTTTTTAGAAATATACTGTAACATAAATTTATAAGTTAATACGTCATAAAAACAGGAATACATTGATTTTTATTTAATTGTCAGTTTCCATCATTTTTGAAAAAGAAAGTGATTGGCGTTGTGCTAATATCTTTTTATGTGTGCCACGTATGAAGCCATAAAGTAATGGTGCTGTGACCATAAAGTAATGGTGCTGTGACCATAAAGTAATGGTGCTGTGACCTTGAAGTAAGTAATGTTTTTGTGAGTGTTTGATGTGACATTGTATTCAGTCAACAGTGCTTTGAACAAGTCGTGTTTCTGAAGTAGCTGGATTTGAATAAGTGATCATTCAAAATGATGATTTTTCAAATGATCTCCACGGTCTTACCTTATATATGATAGAGTTGTCTATCTTATCGGCCCCTAGGTGGCGCTGTACAAATAGAAGAGCACTTAGGTAACCAGTCCGGCCAAAAAGGATCTCATCAGGTAGATTACGATCCGTACACACACCATCGTGCATGGCTTCCAGTCTTCAAAATAGTACAAAAATACATGTATTTATCTGCCAATAAGCCCATGTCTGGTAATAAGCCAACCAATATGTCAAAGACCGCTAATTTGAAAAACCAATACATGCTATTTCATGGTCCTCCTATAAGCCCACCTCCTACTTTGAATCAGAGTTTATGTATTGGCCCCCTGGGCTTATTGCAGGATAAATATGGTATAAACATTGATAAGGTACTGAGTTTTGTAATACATGCAAACAGAGTATCATAAAGCTATTTTCCTCACAAGACCAACAGTAGTGTCCTTCTGTATTCAATTTGTGCACAAATTCAAGTGTGAACAGACATTATGCTATAACTGACTTAATTTTATAATGTTAATACATAGATTTATCAAACCATCAAAACGGAATGTTCATAATCACAGAGGCTGCAGGGTTGATTAATCTTTGTATCAACCTTATTAAAAGTCAATAACTGTTTTATTATATGAAATTGATTTTCCATAGTCTTCTTAACAGGCAAGGCTCCATTATACCACACAAGTAATTATAATATCATTTTATGAAAAAACAAACCACTTGCCAACAACAGAAGAACCCTCCAGCTATTTATAAACCCAGGTAACTGGATTCAGTACAGTTATATATATAATTTCTTCACATGAACTTTGCCATTATAGAATATGTAATTTATGTAATTTAAGTGAAATTTGCGACGAATTTCATTATTTATTTAATTGTGCGCAAGAAACGATCTTCACTAGGAGACAAAAATATATGTCCAGATACTATTTTTTTTACCAAACGCGTTTAAATTTCATACGTTGTTCAATTACGTAACGCAACATGAATTGATAGCATTGGCTAAATTCATTACTGATATTAATATGGAAATCAATTTACAACAATGATGTCCATCCTGTTCATCCATGTATTAGTACATCACGTGACTGAATACTGCCTTCCCATTGGCTACACACATGGGTACTATGAAGCGATAGTGCCCGCTCACCCGGGCACTATCAAAATTTGGCGCGATGTTCAACATGAATCTATTATGACGTCACTATTAAGTTACATCACTATTACGTCCTGCTACTGTTCTGCTAGAAAAAGGCTGACTCTTGAAACGACCAAAAGCTGGCCATGGTCTGGCAAATGAAAACAAGTTTTGGTGTATATGTGTGTATTTAAATGGAAGGGTGATGTACTAAACCCATTATGGCTCTGTTGATAAGGCACTATTGCCTCATAGTATTGTCTGGTAATGAGATAGTGCCTTCGCCTTTCGGCTCAGGCACTATTCCATCCCTTGACAATACTATGAGGCAATAGTGCCCTCTCAACAGGGCCATAAAAGATAATTAATGTCACCCATTTGAATATATGTATTCTCTACACTGAAATAAAACGATTGTCATTGTCATTGCCACTGACTTGGAGTAATATTGTGTTTTTAGAGTACTTTTGACAAATGCCATCGGCCGATAAGAAAACAGCAAAATTGATAGTCATATAATAAAATAGATTGGACACCACACACTAGTCTTTTCTTATGATCATGAAGTGGTATACAGCAGGCCAGCCTTCTGTTTCCGTTCCATAAGCCTGCATATATACAATATAGGTTCTGTAATCCAAACAGCTCATTATGGTCAGCTAAACCTTTAAGTGATATTATTTCTTGGTTGGATTGATCACAACAGTTTATTGGAAGTGGCACATAGAAATGAACTCATTCACCCCTGAAGACACATTTGAACTCATTAAATTCAAAGATTTGAATCCATATACCTTTTGATCAGCTCCTTTGATTTGTCAGCTTTACCCATCTCACTACAAACCACAGCGCCCAGAGCCAGAGGTCCCGCATCACCACATAAGAAGGTCACCCGCCGGCCCTTCAGGTGTCGTAGATGGTGCTTGATGTAGCCGTAGGCTTGATCCAGATATTTTGGATCTTTGAAACCAACTTTGTTGTACATGTGCCAATGAAGATAGGCAATACCTTTAAAAATGGAAAACATATATTTTATCATTTTCCATGACTTAATTGCATTAATTCATTAAAAGCTACATTTTTCCAATGCATATATGTAACAGTATTACGACAGATTAATTAGGACAGTTATTAAAGTTACTGGATATTTGTTTTTGTTAAGTATATCCCCTTAAAGGCCCAATATACGTAACTTCAGGGCTATTTTCATGATTATGAAAAAATCTGAAAAAAATCCAGTTGATAACCATGCAAAAATAATCCGAAAACGAAGTAAACCTCAGCGGAAACTAACAAGAAACTCTGGACAAAAAAATCCAAATAATTGAAAATAATTCAGGTGGGGCCCACTTCAACAACAAACCAAAGGTAGAAGACGGTTCAAAATGGACGCGTGTTTACAAATAGCGTGTTTCAACTGCTGCTGTACCGGTAACCACGAAAGAATTCATCTTGAATATTGCTCAGATATTAGTTAAGCATAGCTAAATCTATAAATATAATAAGTTATAAGGCTTGATTTTTGTGTCAAGTTTTGCCGAAAGTTACGTATATTGGGCCTTTAAAATCATGAATGCATTCACCCTGAAGACACATTTGAACTCTTCCAGTTTAAAGATTGGAAAAGTACCAGTCCATAATGAAATTTCAGGGGTCGATGAGCTAAAGTGAAACTGATTATAACGGCAAGAATTATTATTTAATGATGGGTATTGGTATGAAAGTACCCTGGTAGTCACCGTTATCACAGTTTATGTACAACAAACTAAAAAGGCACATCTGGACTGCTTTATCAATCTATAATCGGGCTGATGGTTCAGATTATTTGCATTCATGAACAGGGTTTGCATTGAAGCCGTCCCTATCTCTTTTTCAAGCATAGAAACTGAAAAGGACCCCACTAATTTTCAGGATTCCTATTTGAACCTATGCAGAAGGACCCCTGTTTATTAAGGAAAGGACTCCATTTATGAAATTCCCATCGCAAACCCTGATGACTGTCATTTTCTTTCCAGTTCAACAATTTCAACAGGTTGAACGATATGCTAAACTGGGCTCTGCACTTATTCATACCTAAAAACCCATTTGAACACTTCCAATTCAAAGGCTGAAGTTGTTCATTATGAAATTTCAGGGGTGAATAATTAAGTTAATGATCAAGTCAAGGCAAGGGAGACAGTTTAATCACTTGTTGTTTCTTTAACAGAGACTTACCTCCCATACCAGTATAGATAGAGTAGTTAGTGTCGGCATCTTCATCTAAACCACTGTACAATTTCTGTAACAGTCCATGTATGTGTGGCCTCATCTCTTCTTGTTGGCTTGGAAATAACTATTAAATTACAAAAACAATATTCAAATTTCTACAGTCTGGGACTTTAACATTTTTAAGCACTACTCCGGACAAGCAAAATGCAGTGTTTATTATATATAACACATATTACATTGAAGTTCAAGGACTTGCCACTAGTCCAAACCAAATTTTACTAGTCATGGGCATAGGACTAGTGGCTAATAACATCGCAGACTGTCTCTAAGAATCATTTGAAGGCCCAATATATGTAACTTTCGGCAAAACTAGAAGAGAAAATCAAGCTTTATAACTTATTATATTTATAGATTTAGTTAAGATTAACTGATATCAGCAATATTCAAGATGAATTCTTTCGCGGTTACCGGTACAGCAGTAGTTGAAACTCGGTATTTGTAAACACATGTCCATTCTGAACTGTCTTCTAACTTTGGCTTGTTGTTGAAGTGGGCCCCACCTGAATTATTTTCAATTCTTTGGATTTTTCTGTCAAAAGTTTCTTGTTAGTTACCAATGAGGTTTACTTCGTTTGAGACTTATTTTTGAATGGTTATCAACTGGATTTTTTTTTATAATTTTTCAAAATCATGAAAAAAATCCTGAAGTTGGCCGGGCCTTTAACATAATGCAAAAGGTGCCTATATTTCGGGTTAACTGATTTTTTTTCTCAAACACCATAATTGGGCTAAAAAGCAAACTTGCACCTTTAAGCATACACTCTAAACTTTTAGGATATTCAGATGCTTCCTTGGAGATTTATCGAACCTAAACCATGGGCAGGGATAACTTTGGGGCGAGATTTGAGATTTTTACCCATATTTTTCCTGAAACTAAAAATTCAAATTATATTACTTAATATAGAAAAATTTCATAGATATATTGCTGATCCCATAAAATCCCTCAAATTCTCCCATAGATTTTAAAAATCAGAATTATCCCTGCATGGGTTGTTGTTGTCTTTGGAGGTGAAAGACTTTGTAATTATAGGGAGAGACTTATAGCTAGATATAAAAATAAGTAATGTAGAAGTTGAGAGCACATGTCATCTTACTAGCCTCGGTTGAGGAAATTTTCCTTTTGTCAAGTAGTACATGTACATGTAGGCCTAAGGCCATTAGACTAGAGTCGAGATCCGAAGGGTTGCAAGTTCGAAACCTGATGTGGGGCAGATTGTTTTTTTATACAGGTATAATTTATTATTTATGCATGGCAAATTTTACTAAAATTTTATAACTGCCACTTTGAATTCTTTAAGCGATCCTCCTAATACCTTACCATAAGAAAATCATGGTTGGTGCTTTGTAGGCCTACTATATAGCTATATCATCTAGATCTACTGTACATGGTCTCAGGTCATACGAGTTGCTTCCCCTGCTGGTCAAAAGAGCATATATATATTTTCATATTCATTTGTAACCAAAACGAGGTGGTAAATCAGCGCAAGTAATTGTTTTTTATTTAAACACTCAATTTTATTTCAAGTTATTACGTCACGATCGAATGCATGTCGATTATTGGCCATGATGGATGATCATGTCCTCTTAGGCTCTTGCAGCAAGTCTGCAGCTCTGCGAGTGTGAAATTATTTTCGTGTCCTGTGATTAGATATGCAGTGGTATTCGCTTATTATCTGAATGAATACTACAAATTGAAAATACTTTTCCATCATCACAGACGAGAGGCTTGCCATCATATGCAGAAAATTTGTTCTCGAATGCTCTCCTATCCATATTATTTTGTTGTTGTTTTCTGTTTTGTTTATACCGGATCCGGAAATAGATTCTTTTAGTTTATACAAATTACGCATTTCAAATATAAATTGACAAAATGTTTCCATTTTATTGTTTGAATGTGTCAGCAAACAATCTAAAAATAACAAGAAGTATAGATAACAATATAATTTAATATTGTCAAGTAATAAAGACGATTTAGTTTAATTTAATGAATGGTACAACAAATATTTTCCTAAGAGTTTGCAATTTGTATAAACCCTATTTACAATATGGTGGTTAGGCTTCGGGGGTGATGTAGGCGTATGTTGACTGGACCGTTCCCATTGACTTCTACAACGTAACGCTTCAACAAGAATGAACAGAATAGGCGAGCATTTCGATGACGATCGTCGCATACTCGTCACAGATACAGACGACTCTGGCGAATATTCAAGCGATTCATTTAAAACACAGGAAAATGGTCATCATCACGTGCCACCGCCTCGTGAGAATGTTATTGCTGAACCGAACGATGAATTGGTACTGAACTCGTCGCGAGTCGGCGATGGTAGGGAGACAGACACAAACACATACACAGAGCTACTACGTGGGAGCGTACCATGCCCTACGTGTAGAGGAAACGGAAGCATACCCAAAGGTAAAATAAGGAAATGTGCAAATTTATATATAAATCTATATATCCCTAAAATGCAAGAAGACCTATAGCTATAGGCTATAAATCAACATGCATGGTAATCATTTCATCTCGGACATCGCACAAAACAACTAGGCCTATGATAAAATATTCCAATATATTAATTCAACTGTCGAACATTGACCTTATTTTATAATTAGTAATAACAAATATCTGTCTGTAATTCTTTTGAGAAGGGGGGGGGGGGGGGGGTGGTTGTCAGACAACTACTAATAAACCTGTGAACCGATTGAAATGAAACTAAATAGGAATGTTAGGAACCATTATGTGTTAATGTGCATGCAGGGTATTTTTCTGCAGAAATTTTGGTTGCCAAGGTAACCAGGTCAAATTCTTGTGGAATGTTTATTCATCAGTACAACTCCATCTACAATGAAAACCTTAGCGCTAATATTAGTACCCGGCCTCCTCTGGCACTGCCCCAGCCGGGTATTAAATCAGTCCCATGCCCATACCAGTTATAATTAACCCTCCCTCATTACAAGGGTGACTCCCTCATTTTGACCAAAAATTACCATTAATCTCCTTCGAAATCTCGAGCTCCCTCATCCAAGTCCAAAACTCACAAAAACTCAAAATCCTCATCCTGTGGTCAAATGATCTCCTAGTTACTACTGTGTATGTGGAATGACCATAACAGATCTGTCTTTTTGAAGTTAATTTTGATACATCAAATGGGAAAGACAAATTGAGCAATGAAGCTTCAGTCGCATTTCGTGAACTTTCTCCCTCATTGGAAATATGGAATGAGGACCGCTTTCTCCCTCATTCGAAATATGGAATGAGGGCCGAGAGATCTCCCTCATTTGAGGTTTCAAAGATGAACATCTATGCATGACGTATACTGGAGCAAGCATCGATCACTGATCCAGTTTTTTTTGCATTACTGATCGGCTGATTGGTTCTCATCGCTAAATATACTTAAATTATAAACCATTTCTGTCGATATCCTATCCAATTTGTAATAAATATCTGTGTAAAATATTGTTAAATATCAAAATATCAAGTTTATGTAACGAAGCATAAACTGAAATGAGTAGTGAGCGACAGCCATAATTATGACTTTAGTATTTCTTGGTTTCTTTTCTGAAGAGCTTCTCTAGATTTGTGAATTGGCACGTGCGTGCAGACCAAATAAGGAAGATGTTGAAAGCTATAGTAATTAGAGATTTGAGATAACATCACACATAGACTGTCATGGGGGTAGTTTCTTGGGTTTATTGTCAAGAAGGACATTTCTGGTTCTGCTGATTTGTGAAAAAAAATTTTTATCATGGTAAACAGTTGATATCTCAGCAATCCTGTATTATTTTGTCAACATTATATACATTATGTATATATTATGTTCACATGAGGTGCTAATGAAATGAAATCTTACAGATTGAACACTGTTAAATGTTGATTTTGCTCCACTAGCAGGCATCAACAGGGACTGCTTTGTAGTTCTAACAACGCAATATAAAACATTATCTTGTCGTGTAAAGCTACGTTATCGCAGCTACAGTGTATATGTAAACCTATGAACCTATTTCAACGGAACCACACACTCAGGAATTTAAGAGACTATGTGTAGATATATGCATGCAAATTTCTTTTTTTCTAACAGAAATTTAGGTTGCCCTAGCAACCAGGCCATGTGTACACAAGTTTTTGTTGGAAACTTTTGACTATACAACTCCTCCTAACCAGTGAACCAAATTCATTGAAGTGTCACATGAATTTTATGAAACATTGGTAGATATATATATGCATGCAGATTACTTTTTGCAGACTTTTGGAATTTCCCTTTAGCTCAGTAGTATATTTATATAATTAGCATTGCATGGACGGTAGCATGATCAAGTCCCAGCTGTGACGGCATTATATCGTTATCACAATTTTACTTCCTCCTATTTTCATTGATTATATACACATGTAGATATATACATTAATATTATGTACATGTGTATAGATCTATTACCCGGAGAGCTCGCCATGGTACCATCTTATTTCGAAAGTTAAAAAAAAATTAATTTAACCAGTAATTAAAAAAAAGCAAAATACTTAGTATTTAAAACTAGTGCAACATGAATTGGTTCATTCAGATGTTGACTTATAAAAGAGGTATACAGTGAATACAGGTGTATGTATAATCTCAATCTTGTCTATATATATAGGGTTTGGAGGTGCATTCAAGTTACCCAGATACAAAATATTTTTGAGCTCAAGTTCTATAGAGATATCTCAATAATGTGTGTAAATGTATGTATATATAGGGTTTAGAGGTCTATTCAAGTTACCCTGAGATACCAAATATTTTTGAGCACAAGTTTCCTCTGGTCCTTATACTTGGAACTGCTAATACATATGTATATGCATGCTCATGACAAGCATGGATTTTGTGTTCAAGTGCACAGTGTTAAATTCCTAGAACCATCATGCAGAGGTTTTTTATCCCCAAAACAGGTACAATTGTACTTGAACCCTTAATTTACAAGGGTATAACCTAAAGAACAATATAATGATTATACAAACTTCTGAGAAAACCCCCCAGTGTAAAAGCCAGTGCTGAAAAATACCCCCAGGTGTAAAAGTCAGCTGTCAAGTCATTCAGCTTTCATTTAAGTCGCTTAAATAGGTCAAAAAGTCAAATGAAAACAACAGTATTTCCAATTTGGCATTAAGTATCTTTTAAATCATTTCAAATACCATGACAAATTTTTTATTTCATTATTAATTCATAGCAGATCAAGAAATAAAACATGCACACAATATTCAGACAAAATCTGAGGTTGGCTGGGAAGTGCACTGGATTTTCACAAATTGGCAGCCGCAGGGATTTGATTCTCTGCAGGTCGGACGTGAAAAGGTATCGGGGTCACCTGAACGTCCATGTGGGTTTTTCCGGGTTCTTCAGTTTCTTCCCACAATAAGACCCCTACACCTGCTAAAAAGGTTCTGTATATATATACCGCCACATTGTAGTTATTGTCCTGAAAACCTAATAGATGAACCGGTTACCACAACACATGTGAACTTGGCAGGATGCTGGTTTATGGAGAATTTCTTCTACTGGAGAATTTTTGTCATTTGATTAAACAACGGCCATGTATTGAGATACATGACAAAAGTTATTTTCTCCTTGCAATTGAAATATGACGTTAAATGTCTATACTATCTTTTGCTTCAGAACAAGAAGGACAGTTGGTGGCATTAATTCCATTGAAAGACAAACGGTTGAAACCGAGGAGAACGTAAGTATAATATCTATCTTTACACAAATTTGTAAACAAACAGTAGAATTATGCTCAAAGTATCATAAATATTGTATTGAGATTATTAACAACATTTTAAAGTGACTTAACCAGCTATGAAACATCACCTGTGCTTAGGATGGTTTTTGCTGATTAATAGGATCAACGTTTACCTTTGGCGTCCAATCAGCCAAAGGGGTTATCAGCAACATTTATCTTTTAAATTGATAGCTTTGTTTCATATTTAACATTCTGTGTACTATGTGATTTAACGTGTTTTTTGTGTCTAATTTGACTGTCGCTATACCTCAACGATGTACATATTTATCAATTCTAGTACCGGGTAATACACATCCAACATTTGGATCCAGTACATACATTGTATAGCGGACCATACCATCAATATTACTTACTAGACTCTATCTTTACACAAATTATAGTTCATCATCAGGTTGACTAGTTCACATATTTGATAATTTATGCTTTAAATTAGAAACATAATATACATATATTATAATTGATGTACTTACTCAGTTACTTTTTCTCAGAATTTTATGAACCAAATCAAACCTCGTCCCAACTCATTCATGCCTTAAACCCTTTTGAACTCTTCCAATTTAATTGTTGGAATAGCTCATTATGAAATATCAAGCGTGAACTAGTTGATAATATTACATGTACAAAAGGCATGCCATGAAAATTCAATTGACTCTCAATAAATTTAGTTAAATAATTTTATGCCCTCCACACACACCCCTTCCCCCATGAAATAGCCAGGGCATATATATATATATGAAGTGTAACACTATATTATGTCATTTTCCATAGTTATAAATTTGGTATTAAGAACATAGAAAAGAAGGAAGTTTATTTTACATGCTCTGCTATTAGTGTTATATACATTATTGGTATTGATGTACACTCTATACTGACAACTTAACAAGGTCACGGAGTCAAAGGTCAAATATCACAATTGAATTAGGCTACTGATATGACTAATTATCTCGGAAATGATAACTAGATTGATATACAACATTTGATGTACATTTGTATAGCCCTCTATCTAGCTAGCACTGCCACTAACCGAGGGGCTTATTGATTTACAATTTATTCTTATACTTTCAATATTGTTTTTATGTATTATAATTAATTATTTTTATGTTTCTTTAATTTGTGTCTTGACAAAGGAGCGGATTGCTCCGAGAATTTGACAGCACCAGTTTGTCTTCACTGTAGGAATTACTTCTTTGCCCTTTAGCCACTCTAGTCTAAATGCTTTACAGTACATACATATACAATTAACACAACACATATACAGTATTAATGTATACAGTTCTAACATAAAAAAATTGTGAGGAGTTAGCAGGAGCTGCCTTATCAGGAGCTCACTGTTAGTCCTATACCACCTGGCTAATATCTACCTATGTTTGTGAATACATGTATCCTAGCAATTGTGTGCTGGAGACATATTGTGTTTTGTTGGTAGTGGGACAGTGCTTCAAACATCATCTTTAATGCTATGTACGTACAGCACAGATACGGCAACACTGTGTCCATCCCAGAATATAATACTAGTACTCCACCCAGGTTTTATGAGTTACACATGTGGGCAGGAGACAAACACTTTTTCTTAAATTTGTTCCATGTGTACCACAACTTCGGGGATTGAACTGGACCCCAGCCGTTTGCATGGAAGGCTGGAGTGTTACCACTCAACCAATCTGGCCTTCATTGCCTACCTCAAAATGATAGACATTTTGCCTACCTCTGAATGATAGACATTTTGCCTACCTCAAAATGATAGACATTTTGCCTACCTCAAAATGATAGACATTGATTTTGCATACACATTCTGGCTGTATTAATACAAAGTTTTAATCATTAATGTCACAGATGCGTTAAATATGTTATTGAATGGCAAATTCTTGTAAAAAGATAATGGATATAGTTGGCTTGCACATTACCTTGGCGTATATACATGTATATATGCATGTAGCATTGTGACTGATGCAAGCTACATTGCGACAATATTTATATATATATATATTAGTAGGCTTGGGGTCAAAAGTGAAAATAGTGATGTCTGTCTTTTCCATCTATACAGACTATAACCTGTATGAGTTATTCCATGGCTGTATTCCGCTGTACTGCGATATTATTGCTTATCCCTAATCATATCTTTTATATACAGTAGGTACCTATATGTGTTGTTCCACTGTACTGCAAAATCATTGCTTATCCTTAATTATTTCATTTATAGGTATCTGTATGTCTGCTTGGCTGTGTTCCTCTGTCTGACAGCCGCTGGCCTGCTACTCTTTTTCATGTTTCCACGGAATGTGACAATTGAAAGCAACAAACCATTTCTGAATCCTCAAAATCTGTCCATTGCAATCCAGAATGTCCATTTTTTCATATCAGTAAGTATACAGGAGCTAGATTGTTGGTGCGTGTAGGAGAGAATAATTTATTCATATAGACAATTTTTTATGAGGTGGATATTTGGTTATACTTACCTGTAAAACTGTTATTGACCAGGAGGAAGTCATGGTTAATATCATTTTAAGGTCCAATTACCTCTTATAACCTCGTTATCTCAAGCTTGTGTAACTCAAAGACCGAATTTAACTCAAATCAACTCGAACTTGAATTCTCAGATAAATCACAGTTTTTTTGTGATCCAGTCGACTACAAGATAATGAGATTTCCTAGCACCTGTACTGTTGATTAAAGTCTGTCAAGCTGGCATTGTATTTGTGAAAAGGAAGACAAAATATTTTCGTTAAATCAAAAGTATATTATTATAAAGATGACTTTTATTTTGCAGATAGTAGCATGAAAATGTTTGTTCTTTCAGAATCCAATAAACATCACTAACCAGAATTATTTTGCTGTGACGGTCGAGAGTATTACGATGGCAGTACTGTTCCGAACCAAAGTCATAACCACGTCTCGTGACAAAAACACGACAACTGTACCAATACGCGACACTGTGTCAACTTCCGTGACTGCCGAACTCAAGTTTAATGAATTGAATGAATTCGGATATATGGCGTAAGTTGATGATCAGCAAAACATATTCAACATAATAGTGTTCCAATTTTTTGTTGATAATTTTTCTATTCAGCTTATAAAATATTTTGAAGTCATTGTTTCAGGTTGTTGAAAAGAAGGCTACCAAAGTCTTTAGGTGTAAAACCTGTTAAATAGTTTACAAATGTTTTCCCACACCAACTTTCTATATGTATACCGTACATGATCTGTAGTTGCTGAGGATAGAGATGAAGACAATCAATGCCCATGAAGTTGTTATTATATTGAATATATTAATTACAATATGTACATGTTTTGCTTTTTTGGGTTTTTTTTTGCTGGTGATTCTGTGAATGCACCGTGTTCAGTAAAATGTCGTCACGTGCAATCTCCAGTTTGAGTAAAGTTATCAAACTGGAGATCTCCAGTTTGCTAGCATTTGACCCTTGACAAGTATGAGTTGCTATTTTCTGGGAAGGGGAAGAGTTAGATGGCCCATGGGATTGCGAAATCAGATTTGTTAAGTATGTTGGTATGAGGCGATATCGATGTTACAACATTTATGATACAAACTATAACAAAGGTTGCTACATTAATGATACAGACTATAGCGAAGTTTACAACATTTATGACACAGACTATTTATAAAAAAGATAATATGATAAAA
Organism: Mimachlamys varia; assembly: GCA_947623455.1. Taxonomy (NCBI): domain Eukaryota; kingdom Metazoa; phylum Mollusca; class Bivalvia; order Pectinida; family Pectinidae; genus Mimachlamys; species Mimachlamys varia. The sequence goes on along the minus strand of OX392538.1, from coordinate 34,274,970 downwards.
TATCACGTCAGACAAGAAAATCTAGTGTTTCTGTATACTGAACAACATGCAACTTAGCAATATTGTAACATAATGTAACTCGTGTCTTTTACAGAATTTTATGCAACGATACAAATACCTGGTTCCATGAATTTGTGATGGTGTTCGAGTAAGTAATTATTACTAACAAGTGGTAATATCTTCATATATGATATGTTGTATTATAAAAATAATCTATGTTTCATTGTTTAATAGTTTGGTATCAATAACATAACAAGAGGCCCAACGGGCCTTAACGGTCATCTGACTACCAATTGTAAAATCACTATGAAAATACGTGTAGTCATTAAATCAAGTTATAATATGCCTGTATAGATTGCCAAGTTCAAGATAGTGGCCTTCTTGGATTTCTGATGGGCTTGAAAAATAACAACACTTTGTTGGGACCATCTCAGGATATCATTTCTGGCAAGTTTCAGCTCAATTCCACTGGTAGAACTTGAGAAGTTTAAAATGTGCATTCAAAATGGCGGCTGTGGTGGCCATCTTGAATTTTGAACAAACCTAAAAATAACAACACTTAATCAGCATCATCTCAGAATCATTTCTGGCAAGTTTCAGCTTATTCCTAGTGAGTAAACTTGACAACAAACCCTTTTGGCCCCTGTGACCTTGAATGAATGTCAGGGTCATTTCTTTAAACAAACTTGACACACCTTTATCCCAGCATGCCACAAGCCCAATATCACATCTCTGTGCCTTTTGGTTATTCAGAAAAAGTTGTTTTAAAGATTTTGACCCTTTTGGCCCCTGTGACCTTGAATGAAGTTCAAGGTCATTTATTTGAACAAACTTGGTAGACCTTTATCCCAGCATGCCACAGGCCCAATATCAGGTCTCTGAGCCTTTTAGTTATTCAGAAGAAGTTGTTTAAAGATTATGACCGTTTTGGCCTCTGTGACCTTGAATGAAGGTCAAGGTCATTTCTTTGAACAAACTTGGTAGCCCTTTATCCCAGCATAACACAGGACCAATATCAGGTCTCTGGGCCTTTTGGTTATTCAGAAGAAGTTGTTTAAAAAGATTTTGACCTTTTTGGCCCCTGTGACCTTGAATGAAGGTCAAGGTCATTTGTTTGAACAAACTTGGTAGCCCTTTATCCCAGCATGCCACAGGCCCAATATCAGGTCTCTGGGCCATTTGGTTATTCAAAAGAAGCCGTTTAAAGATTATGACCGTTTTGGTCCCTGTGACCTTGAATGAAAGTCAAGATCATTTCTTTGAACAAACTTGGTAGCCCTTTATCCCAGCATGCCACAGGCCCAATATCAGGTCTCTGGGCCTTTTGGTTATTCAGAAGAAGTCGTTTAAAGATTATGACCGTTTTGGCCCCTGTGACCTTGAATGAAAGTCAAGGTCATTTCTTTGAACAAAGTTGGTAGCCCTTTATCCCAGCATGCCACAGGCCCAATATTAGGTATCTGGGCCTTTTGGTTATTCAGAAGAAAATGTTTAAAGATTATGACCGTTTTGGCCCCAGTGACCTTGAATGAAAGTCAAGGTCATTTCTTTGAACAAACTTGGTAGCCCTTTATCCCAGCATGCCACAGGCCCAATATTAGATCTCTGGGCCTTTTGGTTATTCAGAAGAAAATGTTTAAAGATTATGACCGTTTTGGCCCCAGTGACCTTGAATGAAAGTCAAGGTCATTTCTTTGAACAAACATGGTAGCCCTTTATCCCAGCATGCCACAGGCCCAATATCAGGTCTCTGGGCCTTTTGGTTATTCAGAAGAAGTTGTTTAAAGATTATGACCGTTTTGGCCCCTGTGACCTTGAATGAAAGTCAAGGTCATTTCTTTGAACAAACTTGGTAGCCCTTTATCCCAGCATGCCACAGGCCCAATATTAGGTCTCTGTGCCTTTTGGTTATTCAGAAGAAGTCGTTTAAAAATTATGACCGTTTTATCCCCTGTGACCTTGAATGAAGGTCAAGGTCATTTCTTTGAACAAACTTGGTAGCCCTTTATCTCAGCATAACACAGGACCAATATCAGGTCTCTGGGCCTTTTGGTTATTCAGAAGAAGTTGTTTAAAAAGATTTTGACCTTTTTGGCCCCTGTGACCTTGAATGAAGGTCAAGGTCATTTGTTTGAACAAACTTGGTACCCCTTTATCCCAGCATAACACAGGCCCAATATCAGGTCTCTTGGCCTTTTGGTTATTCAGAAGAAGTCGTTCAAAGATTTTGACCTTTTTGGCCCCTGTGACCTTGAATGAAGGTCAAGGTCATTTGTTTGAACAAACTTGGTAGCCCTTTATCCCAGCATGCCACAGGCCCAATATCAGGTCTCTGGGCCTTTTGGTTATTCAAAAGAAGTCGTTTAAAGATTATGACCGTTTTGGTCCCTTTGACCTTGAATGAAAGTCAAGATCATTTCTTTGAACAAACTTGGTAGCCCTTTATCCCAGCATGCAACAGGCCCAATATCAGGTCTCTGGGCCTTTTGGTTATTCAGAAGAAGTCGTTTAAAGATTATGACCGTTTTGGCCCCTGTGACCTTGAATGAAAGTCAAGGTCATTTCTTTGAACAAACTTGGTAGCCCTTTATCCCAGCATGCCACAGGCCCAATATTAGGTATCTGGGCCTTTTGGTTATTCAGAAGAAAATGTTTAAAGATTATGACCGTTTTGGCCCCAGTGACCTTGAATGAAAGTCAAGGTCATTTCTTTGAACAAACTTGGTAGCCCTTTATCCCAGCATGCCACAGGCCCAATATTAGATCTCTGGGCCTTTTGGTTATTCAGAAGAAAATGTTTAAAGATTATGACCGTTTTGGCCCCAGTGACCTTGAATGAAAGTCAAGGTCATTTCTTTGAACAAACTTGGTAGCCCTTTATCCCAGCATGCCACAGGCCCAATATTAGGTCTCTGTGCCTTTTGGTTATTCAGAAGAAGTCGTTTAAAAATTATGACCGTTTTATCCCCTGTGACCTTGAATGAAGGTCAAGGTCATTTCTTTGAACAAACTTGGTAGCCCTTTATCTCAGCATAACACAGGACCAATATCAGGTCTCTGGGCCTTTTGGTTATTCAGAAGAAGTTGTTTAAAAAGATTTTGACCTTTTTGGCCCCTGTGACCTTGAATGAAGGTCAAGGTCATTTGTTTGAACAAACTTGGTACCCCTTTATCCCAGCATAACACAGGCCCAATATCAGGTCTCTTGGCCTTTTGGTTATTCAGAAGAAGTCGTTCAAAGATTTTGACCTTTTTGGCCCCTGTGACCTTGAATGAAGGTCAAGGTCATTTGTTTGAACAAACTTGGTAGCCCTTTATCCCAGCATGCCACAGGCCCAATATCAGGTCTCTGGGCCTTTTGGTTATTCAAAAGAAGTCGTTTAAAGATTATGACCGTTTTGGTCCCTTTGACCTTGAATGAAAGTCAAGATCATTTCTTTGAACAAACTTGGTAGCCCTTTATCCCAGCATGCAACAGGCCCAATATCAGGTCTCTGGGCCTTTTGGTTATTCAGAAGAAGTCGTTTAAAGATTATGACCGTTTTGGCCCCTGTGACCTTGAATGAAAGTCAAGGTCATTTCTTTGAACAAACTTGGTAGCCCTTTATCCCAGCATGCCACAGGCCCAATATTAGGTATCTGGGCCTTTTGGTTATTCAGAAGAAAATGTTTAAAGATTATGACCGTTTTGGCCCCAGTGACCTTGAATGAAAGTCAAGGTCATTTCTTTGAACAAACTTGGTAGCCCTTTATCCCAGCATGCCACAGGCCCAATATTAGATCTCTGGGCCTTTTGGTTATTCAGAAGAAAATGTTTAAAGATTATGACCGTTTTGGCCCCAGTGACCTTGAATGAAAGTCAAGGTCATTTCTTTGAACAAACTTGGTAGCCCTTTATCCCAGCATGCCACAGGCCCAATATTAGGTCTCTGTGCCTTTTGGTTATTCAGAAGAAGTCGTTTAAAAATTATGACCGTTTTATCCCCTGTGACCTTGAATGAAGGTCAAGGTCATTTCTTTGAACAAACTTGGTAGCCCTTTATCTCAGCATAACACAGGACCAATATCAGGTCTCTGGGCCTTTTGGTTATTCAGAAGAAGTTGTTTAAAAAGATTTTGACCTTTTTGGCCCCTGTGACCTTGAATGAAGGTCAAGGTCATTTGTTTGAACAAACTTGGTACCCCTTTATCCCAGCATAACACAGGCCCAATATCAGGTCTCTGGGCCTTTTGGTTATTCAGAAGAAGTCGTTCAAAGATTTTGACCTTTTTGGCCCCTGTGACCTTGAATGAAGGTCAAGGTCATTTGTTTGAACAAAGTTGGTAGCCCTTTATCCAAGCATGCCACAGGCCCAATATTAGGTCTCTGGGCCTTTTGGTTATTCAAAAGAAGTCGTTCAAAGATTTTGACCTTTTTGGCCCCTGTGACCTTGAATGAAGGTCAAGGTCATTTGTTTGAACAAACTTGGTAGCCCTTTATCCCAGCATGCCACAGGCCCAATATCAGGTCTCTGGGCCTTTTGGTTATTCAAAAGAAGTCGTTTAAAGATTATGACCGTTTTGGTCCCTTTGACCTTGAATGAAAGTCAAGATCATTTCTTTGAACAAACTTGGTAGCCCTTTATCCCAGCATGCCACAGGCCCAATATCAGGTCTCTGGGCCTTTTGGTTATTCAAAAGAAGTCGTTTAAAGATTATGACCGTTTTGGTCCCTTTGACCTTGAATGAAAGTCAAGATCATTTCTTTGAACAAACTTGGTAGCCCTTTATCCCAGCATGCCACAGGCCCAATATTAGGTATCTGGGCCTTTTGGTTATTCAGAAGAAAATGTTTAAAGATTATGACCGTTTTGGTCCCTTTGACCTTGAATGAAAGTCAAGATCATTTCTTTGAACAAACTTGGTAGCCCTTTATCCCAGCATGCCACAGGCCCAATATCAGGTCTCTGGGCCTTTTGGTTATTCAGAAGAAGTCGTTTAAAGATTATGACCGTTTTGGCCCCTGTGACCTTGAATGAAAGTCAAAGTCATTTCTTTGAACAAACTTGGTAGCCCTTTATCCCAGCATGCCACAGGCCCAATATTAGGTATCTGGGCCTTTTGGTTATTCAGAAGAAAATGTTTAAAGATTATGACCGTTTTGGCCCCAGTGACCTTGAATGAAAGTCAAGGTCATTTCTTTGAACAAACTTGGTAGCCCTTTATCCCAGCATGCCACAGGCCCAATATTAGATCTCTGGGCCTTTTGGTTATTCAGAAGAAAATGTTTAAAGATTATGACCGTTTTGGCCCCAGTGACCTTGAATGAAAGTCAAGGTCATTTCTTTGAACAAACTTGGTAGCCCTTTATCCCAGCATGCCACAGGCCCAATATTAGGTCTCTGTGCCTTTTGGTTATTCAGAAGAAGTCGTTTAAAAATTATGACCGTTTTATCCCCTGTGACCTTGAATGAAGGTCAAGGTCATTTCTTTGAACAAACTTGGTAGCCCTTTATCTCAGCATAACACAGGACCAATATCAGGTCTCTGGGCCTTTTGGTTATTCAGAAGAAGTTGTTTAAAAAGATTTTGACCTTTTTGGCCCCTGTGACCTTGAATGAAGGTCAAGGTCATTTGTTTGAACAAACTTGGTACCCCTTTATCCCAGCATAACACAGGACCAATATCAGGTCTCTGGGCCTTTTGGTTATTCAGAAGAAGTCGTTCAAAGATTTTGACCTTTTTGGCCCCTGTGACCTTGAATGAAGGTCAAGGTCATTTGTTTGAACAAAGTTGGTAGCCCTTTATCCCAGCATGCCACAGGCCCAATATTAGGTCTCTGGGCCTTTTGGTTATTCAAAAGAAGTTGTTCAAAGATTTTGACCTTTTTGGCCCCTACGACCTTGAATGAAGGTCAAGGTCATTTGTTTGAACAAACTTGGTAGCCCTTTATCCCAGCATGCCACAGGCCCAATATTAGGTCTCTGGGCCTTTTGGTTATTCAGAAGAAGTCGTTCAAAGATTTTGACCTTTTTGGCCCCTGTGACCTTGAATGAAGGTCAAGGTCATTTGTTTGAACAAACTTGGTAGCCCTTTATCCCAGCATGCCACAGGCCCAATATTAGGTCTCTGGGCCTTTTGGTTATTCAGAAGAAGTCGTTTAAAAATTATGACCGTTTTGTCCCCTGTGACCTTGAATGAAGGTCAAGGTCATTTCTTTGAACAAACTTGGTAGCCCTTTATCTCAGCATAACACAGGACCAATATCAGGTCTCTGGGCCTTTTGGTTATTCAGAAGAAGTTGTTTAAAAAGATTTTGACCTTTTCGGCCCCTGTGACCTTGAATGAAGGTCAAGGTCATTTGTTTGAACAAACTTGGTAACCCTTTATCCCAGCATGCCACAGGCCCAATATCAGGTCTCTGGGCCTTTTGGTTATTCAAAAGAAGTCGTTCAAAGATTTTGACCTTTTTGGCCCCTGTGACCTTGAATGAAGGTCAAGGTCATTTGTTTGAACAAACTTGGTAGCCCTTTATCCCAGCATGCCACAGGCCCAATATTAGGTCTCTGGGCCTTTTGGTTATTCAGAAGAAGTCGTTCAAAGATTTTGACCTTTTTGGCCCCTGTGACCTTGAATGAAGGTCAAGGTCATTTGTTTGAACAAACTTGGTAGCCCTTTATCCCAGCATGCCACAGGCCCAATATCAGGTCTCTGGGCCTTTTGGTTATTCAGAAGAAGTCGTTCAAAGGTTTTTACATATTTGACCCATGTGACCTTGAAAACAGGTCAAGGTCATTGAAATGAGGAAACTTTGTAGCACTCAATCCCAGGTGCCTACTGGCCAAATATCAGCACCTAGAGCCTTTTGGTTACTAAGAAGAAGATTGTTAAAGGAAAAGTTTACGGACGGCGGACGGCGGACAGCGCACGACGACGGACGAAGCATGATGGCAATAGGTCATCTTGACCCTTCGGGTCAGATGACCTAAAAATGCCTGAATGTACACAAAAATATTTCAAGGTTTTTCGGTGCTAAGCATTAATTGTTGGGAAAGTAGACAGATTTTAAAAATAAGTTTTTTTATACTTTGCATATACATGTATAATATATCTGATGTCCTGTTGTGCACCTTTATCTTTTTTTTCGGATCAAACTTCCAAGATGGCCGCTACAGCCTCTGATTGGCTAAAATCATATCCTGTAATAAACATTCTTCTGCTTAACTGATTATTATGAAACTTGGTGGGAAGGATGGTTAACTGAAGGCACTTATTACAAAGAAGGAAAAATTGCATTATAATTCAAGACGGCCGTCAGATAAAGGCTTCTGATTGGTCAAAATTTAAATATTGTCCAATATGTGAAATTTGGTATGTGTATGTAATCTGGCAATACGAAAGCAATGCCAGTATTCATTTTGTGAAAACTAAAATAGGAGACATTTCATGGCCTCTGATTGGTCAAAAACCAAATATTGTTCAAGTTCCATGACATTTTGCAGGACTGCTTTCATATGGGGGCTGGGGCATTTATGTCTCGCAGACATTTCTAGGTTTTTTGGATCTTTCTGTCTAGGCATTTCTGAAGGATGCCATCTGCGATACTCAAAGTGTTATGTTCTAATTTGCATTCTCTGCATCAAAATAAGTCCTGAAAGAAATTTGAAGGCTCAGTGCATGCTATTTATGCTTCTTTGTGAACAAGATAGGGAGAACAGAACTGGGCTAGGTTGATTGTTGGCGAGTAGATAGATCTATTGGTTGAACATCCATCAAGAGTTGAGAAAGTCTCAGGTTCGAACCCGGTCTATCTGTTTATTCTTCCTCTCCCATGACATTGATACCAGCAAGTGACCAACCCTTGTTTTAAGTACTTGGTGTATGTTTAGCAAGCTTTAAGGGGATACTTGAACTTTGGTTGTATATCAGTTTGTCTTTAGGGACAAACACTTAGAAAAAGAAGAGAGGAATGTAGCAGAAATGGACTTGGGTCAATTGTCTAGTGTTCAGAAGGTCCCATGTTCAATGTGTCATGTACATGTATTTTTCCTATCCAGTTACACAAGCATGCCAGTGTCACCAGAAAGATTAGTACAGTGGACTCCATTTAATATCACTCCTGTTAATATCACATTCCTCTTTATGTCATGTTTTTCCTAAGCACCATTTTTCTCTCTATATCATATATGTAATTTTATTTGGTTAATATCATGTATTTTGAGGTGAATTCCTTTTAATATAATGTTTTTTTAAACCAATCGAATAAAATATCCAGAAAATTATGCCATTTCCATTGATTTCAGATACAATTTAAACAAAATGTTGCATAGAAAATAAAAAATAACCCCAAAAATTTTTTTTAATTGAAATAATGTTATCTTTATATTGAAACATCTTCATAATGTACATTGAATATCTTACTTTAAGTTATGGAGATTGGAAATGCACTAAATGCAGTGGAAAAACATGTTTCTCTTAATATCACATTCCTGTTAATATCATGTTTTTTGTCTGACAAATGCAACATGATATAAAGAGGAGTGCACTGTAGTGTGCTTCCATCGAGATTGTACCTGTATTGTCTAGTTTTCCTGTCTGCATTCCCTCTGGCATCAGTGATTTTTGCCATATTAGCTGGATTCTTTTATGTCAAGTACCTGAATCATGCAGCAGCATCAAGGTAAAAGCGAGCTGTTTTGTAATCTTCAAAAGGACGGGTACATGTATCAGCCTAGCAATTGGTCAGCCATGTGCTATTGATTTTGCTTCAGCATACAATGCATTTCTGGAGTGGGGAGAACATAACCCAGGGGCATTGCAGATGTACATGTATTCATGCATAAATCCTGAAGTTTTGAAGATGCTTTCATGCGTGTATGATGACATGTAAAACAGAACATGCAGTTTTCAAGGAATTAGGTGTTATCTACCTTAAATATTTGTTTTTTTCTTTGCAGTTTTACAGTTAACAACAGTTACATGTTTTCTACCTGAAGTGTTTTTTTGTTTTTTTGCAGTGTTACAGTTAACAACAGTTACATGTTTTCTACCTTAGATATTTGGTTTTTCATTTGCAGTTTTACAGTTAACAACACTTACATGTTTTCTACCTTAAATATTTTGTTTTTTCTTTGCAGTTTTACAGTTAACTACAGTTACCTTGGACACGATGAAATGACGTCGCTGACCACCTACCAGCCGGTCAGCTGTGGCAATGACACTGCACCGGTCATCAGCACACACAAGCCACACCCACTGACCACGACAGAGGTCATCACGACAGAGGTCACCACAAAAAGTGGCACTACATAATACAATTATAGCTTTTCAAAGCTGTGTTGAATTGTAGCCAAAATGGTCTCCACGCATCATGCCAGGATATTGATCCCATTGATTGCTCAAGACCATGTTAACATAATGTAGCCAAAATGGTTCTCATGCATGATAATCCCAACATAGGTTCAATATTTACTGAGACCGTGTTGACTTGAAGACGAAATAGTCCTTATTCAAGATGGTGCAAACACACATGTTCAATATTTACTGAGACCGTGTTGACTTGAAGACGAAATAGTCCTTATTCAAGATGGTGCAAACACACGTTCTTTCAGATGTGATATTTTGTCAAGATTGTGTAGACTTGAAGCTACAGTGGTGATAAAAAGTGCACTCCATCTTAAAGCTGTTTCAGAATCTGTAAGATATTCTTTTGGAGATGGATTGATATCAAATGTAATGTAATGCAGAGGTAGACTCAAAGCTTTCTCAGATCCAAATCATGTTTACTTTGAGACACTGGTTACTATGGCAACCAAACACAGACTTTGACTCCCAAAGTTCTTTCTGTTTGTTTCTTCCAGAACTGTTTACTTTGAACCACTGGTTCCCATGGTAACTTCTAAAAAGAACATGGGTTAAAAATTATGTTGGATTCCAAAAATTCTCAACTTTAGTCACTGGTACCCATTATAAATATGGGTTGAAATATTGTTGGTTTCCAGAACTTTTTATTCTGACCTATTTGTGCTTGTATAACAACTGGAGATGAAGTCTGACACATGATGAAATTATATTTAGTTTCCAAAGATTATGGGTTCCTTTTAGCCTTTTGTTTTCCTGGACACCACTACATATGTGGCTTCCGACAAACTTTTCATTTGATACAATCTTTTCATGTGATACAATGTTTTATTACAGTTCAAAGTTTGATCGAATATTGATTGTCACATAGAGAGGGTTTAGCAGTTGATAAAAGAAATGAATATGTTTTACGGGTTTTACGATTGATCCAGTATTGACAGTCACATATAATTAGTTTGGCTGTTGATAAAAAAGATATGTGATATGAGCTGTACAAAGTCGTAATAAAGAAAGCACACAACCATTTAGAACAAGATCTGTACAAAGTCGTAATAAAGAAAGCACACAACCATTTAGAACAAGATACAGAAGTGGGTCCTTTAAATAGAGGTGTCCTATATGACAGGTTTGATTGTACATTGTATCACAGTTGCTTGAATTTCTGTCAGTATATAAAAAAAAGTTTATATATATGGAGCCGCGGCCCATTACAGAACCATTACATTACTGCAATGGGAGGCTTATTTCACATATATATTTATTATTTACTGACAGAAACTCAAGCAACTGTGATTGTATACATATAAATGCCTTTGTCAATTATATTTTCAGTCAATATTTTAATTTAAACTTGACATTCCGTTTGTCAGAAATGTGAAGCACATGCAAGTTTGCTTTCTTTGGATTCGAGCTAGATTGGAAAATGCTTGGTTTGAATGGTGAGCAATAAAGCTGCTGAAAAACAGGAATATGAGTTATTTATATAAAACTCGTCACATATGAAGTAATTTATTTATATGTAAACTGCTTTACTGTATTCTCCCTTCCGTCTAATAGCACCCCCCCCCCCCCACTTCTTTAGGGTATTGAAATTATATGGGCTCCCCTTCTAATTATGACTAAGTGATTCTATATGACAGTACAGTAAACCAACCTCACTGTGCGCATGTGTTTATAAGAAAAAGAAGACAAATATTGATTATATATTTAAAAATTGTCCGAATTTGAGGACAATAATGTCGCATATCACGAGTACTACATATTCTGGTCACAATATTGACATCTTTCCTCCAGATCTTAGTTTTGTTATCCTATTAAGCCTTGGGACTAAATTTGTAGGTGTCCTGGGCACTTATTATGGCAAATATGATATATATTATAAAGCTTTTTAAAGAAAAAAAGGTTTAAATGTTTTGTCTTTGAGCTTATCATATTTTGTTTATCAAATATCCTGTTTTTAACTGGTACTCCATTCATATATCTTTGAGATTGACTTTGATAGCTGCTCATTTCTGTTTAATTCTGAGGTCAATGATTCTTGATTGTGGTTGTCAGATTTATTTATTTACAAAGATGTAAACCTTAATATAAATTTTATTCATGTATAAGTAAAAGCATATGTTCTGTGGCAATTAAAGCAAATCCCAAATTCTCTTGTGCTGCAACTCCTATCTAAATATTGGCTTTCTAATAATGTTTGGTAATATGACGAGAAAAATATATTGTAAAGTTGTTAAATTGTTATGGTGTAAAATTTTGCAATTTTCTCTCTCGAACTTATTCTTAGGGTTCATCTTAATGGATCACAAAATTATTACAAAATCTAAATTAAATAGCCACCATACAAATACTTCTACGATGTGGTGCTAATTTTGATGCATTAAGGATTTAACAAAGTTAAAACCCTCACAAATATTAGCAACTATACATGTACAGCATATAGTATTTGCTGAGAAGGGGGGGGGGGGGCACACCATGGCCAGGCAGTTAAATGTCAGACATTCTACTACCACTTAGTCCTCCACGAAGGGATCACAGCCTACACTGAGCAGTCGCCAGGTAGTTAAGGTAACTGGCCAAGTGGTTAAAGTGACCGATACGTATTCTGATACCTCTAGCCCTACATCTCTAGGTGGTGTGTTCCAGGTCTACATTGGATATATTTGCCAGGTTTTTGCTCTTAATAAAGAACTTCGACTTTCCTCCACCACTAAAACCACACATGTCCTTAATATAAATGGTCATAGTGGTTAATAGGATAGAAAACACATAAAAAAAAAACTGAGAAAAGCCTAAAATTATATATTGACAACAAAAAACAAGATAAAAAACAGGAAAGAGCATTATATCAAGATATTATTTGATACATGTACAAATGAATTTGCTTAACCATTCCTTACTTCTAAGATCTGATGATTTCATCTGAAAAACAGCACTTTTGTTTTATTCAAGAGGGATGCATACACAAATCTTATTACAATTGTTGACATTGGCATGCAATTTCACCATCATGGAAATTTCCAAAAGTTGGTTAGTCGGTACATGCATACACCATGTATACATATACATGAGTGTTTCTCAATCAGGAAGCTGGGCTGAAGTTTTATGTTCTTAGCTTTGTTATGACATGTAACGCTGAATAAACACTTCACAAATGATTTTATAGGTAGCCACTTTCTTAAAGGCCCAACATACGTAACTTTCAGCAAAACTTGAAGCGAAAATCAAGCCTAATAACTTATTATATTTATAGATTTAATTAAGATCAACTGATATTAACAATGTTCAAGATGAATTATTACGCGGTTACTGGTACGGAAATAGTTGAAACTCGGTATTTGTAAACACGCATCCATTTTGAACTGTTTTCTAACTTCGGCTTGTTGTTAAAGTGGGCCCCACCTGAATTATTTTCAATTCTTTGGATTTTTCTGTCAAGAGTTTCTTCTTGGCTAACGCTCAGGTTTACTTTGTTTTAGGCTTATTTTTGCATGGTTATCAACTTGATTTTTTTTCAGAATTTTCCAGAATCACGAAAAAATTCCTGAAGTTACGTATATTGGGCCTTTAAAATTTGCCTGAATTTGTAAGTATAGAAACACAAAGTCAAGTTTGCAAATTGTCTTTATTTACAGGTACAAAGTATTTTTTACATATAGCCATAGTAAAAAAATCATAATGCTGCAACGAAACAAAATTGTACTGAAATATATAATACACACACATTTGCATGAAATGAAACAATTGCCATTATAACAAAAAAATAAAATGGACGGTTTATGCAAATTTTGGGCTATTAAATTTCTTTATCTGATCACACAATTATTAATATTTTTAAAAAAAAAATACGAAATTTATATTTCTGATCAGATTAATATAAGAATATTTTTTCAGGTTTATGCAGAACTAATGCTGTTAATATATTTAAGTAATTATGTTTTGGTAAAGAGGTTTGGCTATTTCTTTCATTTAGCACAACAACAATTCATATTATATATGATATTGCCGTAACATATAACATATGCTGTTATGTATGGCTAAAAATATGTATCTTTGTGTGCAATTATTTCAACTATAGATATATATCTATACATATTTTTTTCATATTGTTTAAAACTAACATAAGAAAATCATACTTTCCAACATGGAAAAAATATTTACAAATATTTAAAAGTAATACTTCCAAAGTATACAATACCTATCTTTATCCAAACTCCCTAAAAATGGAAATCACGATTGATTTCAGAAAAACTCAAGGTACAAGTGTATGAATGGTAATGGTGACATATTAATTTCACTCTCATAATTGAAAAGTGATCTTTGCTATAATGATAAATTTGAATTATTCTATTGAAAATTGATATATAAACATATCCTAAGACTGTAATATTGTTCCATAAAATCACTGTTTTGTTGTGTCTTTTGTTTGTTGTTTTTGTCCAACACATACATAGCCTTTTTATTCTTTTTAATATTTATGTACGATTCCATATATGCAATTGTGCCTTCGTAATTGCTAGTGTTAGAATAATACAGTTCAAAAGTACAAACATCACATGAACTTCCTTAGCTGTTCCTGCTTTGGACATTTTGCTTTTTTTAATGGATTGAAATGGAGCCACTGAAAAATATTGTTGTCGTGTTGAATGTAAAAGGAATGAATGATAGGAAGTATTTTTGCATCTGATTGGGTTGCATATATCTACAAGACATGGTAGACCCCTCTGCCATATTAGTATGAGAGTCGGTGATTGACATATATATTTGAACAGTTTAAAATGCAATGAAAACAAAAATAATGATAACATAATGAATATTTCAACTAAATTTTTAAAATACAGTAAATGTATCGTGCAGTAGTTAGAGTAAATAAAAGTGGTGCCGAAAGTGGCGTAGCAATAATATGTTGCCATGGTTTTGATAAATCGCAACACATTAAGGTTTTATTACACGCGAGTGCGATGCAATATTTACAATAACAAAAAAGTCAAAACACAAAGTTTGATGAGGAATGGCAGTTTACTGAGAGATGTGATTGCAAAAGAGCAACTTTACTAGTAAACATGTTTTATTGAGTATCGATGATATAAAATGTACACGAGACTTAAAGGCCCAATATACGTAACTTTCTGCAAAACTTGAAGCGAAAATCAAGCCTAATAACTTATGTTTCGCGGTTACCGGTACAGCAGCAGTTGAAACACGCTATTTGTAAACATGCATCCATTTCGAACCGTCTTCTACCTTCGGTTTGTTGTTGAAGTGGGCCCCATCTGAATTATTTTCAATTCTTTGGATTTTTTGGTCCAGAGTTTCTTGTTAATTACCGCTTGGGTTTACTTCATTTTAGGCTTATTTTGCATGGTTATCAACTGCATTTTTTTTCAGAATTTTTCAGAATCCCGAAAATTTTCCTGAAGTTACGTATATTGGGCCTTTAACATTTTGACTTTTCTAGTCAAAGGACCAGAATGTTTCCACATATAGTTTTTAAGTTTATCAGAAATATTTGGTTTAATTCACATTGTATTCTTTCATCATCTATATCCAAAGGTTACTCCCACTTTCGCTTTCTGCACCCTGGATATATGTGATTGCAAGCATGAGCTGCTTCATGTCTGGCGGACAGGAGTTTTGCTTGATCCTTTGATATACATTAAAAGAATCTCGTGGCCGAGTAACGGTAAAAAGTACTTGCTTTAAAGTCTGGCATGGCTACCTGCAGCCAATAAAATAACTTAAGCCTTGTGTCTTCAGTTTTGCTGCGACTTATTCAAGTAGTGTAGAGAGCGAGAGAATGTGTAACCCCAGGATATAGAGGATGGTGTTTTTTGTATTCATGCCTATCATTATTGATATGTTTTATGTCTTTTCCACTTGAATTTTTTGCAATATTTTTGTTCCTTTTTGTTTGCAACTTTCAACCTAGCTATGTAAGCAGTGAAAAGTGAATGACTGTGAAAAAACAAATGTTGTATGCAGTCAATACTAAAATAATATTATGTTCCTATGCTTCTCCACTTTAATGTCTAGTCTCTATGCTGTATAATATGTTATTAACTTTCTGATGTGTGTCATTTAATTGTGTATTTATACAGAGTAAACATGTTCCGAAATTTGTGATAATTTAAAACTTGCAATTTTATAATTGTACAGTTAACAACACTATTATTGATTTCTTGAAATAAATAAGTTTTGGCTTAACTTTTGTTTATTTGTTTTTCTATAATTTAAAGATGCAACCCTATTTGTGGAGAAGAGTTCATAAGTTGTTAGAACTTGTCTCTCATCCATTTGTCTTTGTTTTGACAATAAAATATGTTTATTTGGTGACAATTAATGGCCATTGACCTAGCCTTTGAAGCCTCCACTAAAGTTGAACAAGGTCTTATAACTTAGCCTGAGTTTCTTCTGATCCCAACACCATATTATATCTGGTACATGTATATAAATATATCTGTCAAAATGTCTAAGATGGTGTCTGGGACAGAGGAAACTCGGCAAAGCCTTACTGGATCCGAGTTTTAAAAAAAAAATGTGTTCATAACACCCAAGTTGTAAACTATTTGAATTCCAGTACATTCGATCAGTAAATTAATGCAAACATTTACATTTATGATGTACTGACTATTTACATCAAATATAAATTTTGGTTTTGATCACGATTCTTAGGTTAAGTAATCAAGAGGTATTGCCTTCACAAAGCATAGGTGGAAACGAAAAAAAAAAAAATACTAAGTAATATACAAATACAGTATTTTATAACAATAGAATGCTTAATTTCAAAAGTTTATAATTACAACCCCTTGTAGTAGTCTATAAAAACCTAAAGGCAAATATGAGGTTGTGAATAAAACTTTTGAAATAAACCATTCTATTGTTAGAAAATATTGAATTTGTCTTTTACTTTCTACTAAATACAAAAAAAAAAAAAACAAGAGGGCCAACGAGCCTGAACTGTCATCTGACTATACAATATATAAAATTTTAGTTTATGATATTAACATAACTGACCCCTGCGGCCTATAAAGTAGGCCAAGGTCATTAATTTGAACAAACTTGGTAGCCCTTCATCCCAGCTTTCTTCCTGTATAATATCAGCATCTTGGGCCTTTCGATTATTGAAAAGTTCTTTGAAGATTTTAACAAATTTGACCCCGGTGACCTTGCAAGTAGGTAAAGATGATTCATTTGAACAAACTTGGTAGCCCTCCATCCAAGCATGCTAAACACCAAATATTAGTATACTAGGTCTTTCGGCTATTGAGAAGAAGTTGCTTAAGTATTTTAACATATTTGACCCATGTGACCTTTAAGGTAGGTCGAGGTCATTCATTTGATCATTATAAGTATACATCAATACATTTAGAATTTCAGGGGCTACTTGCTCTACTTATCTTAACAATAACGCAGCAAGACTTTAAAGACACCTAGAGAAGAGGCTTGGCTGTTGAGCTGCAGAGAGGCAAATTGACTAGGTATGTGGAGATGCATTAGAAATAGAATACACTTACTAGATTTCATAAATTTAAGGGGTTTTACGCACCCGACCCTTCTGCTTCTACATTAGTTTAGAAATTTTGGATTCCCACCGTTTAGCCCCTAGCATCACTGAAGAGTCCTAGGAGGACGAAACAGCTGTATGGTGCAGTTTAATTCATTTTTTCGGCATATTGTAACCAGTGGCGGATCCAGGGGGTGTCACTGGGCGCAAGTGACACCCCCCCCCCTGTTCTGGACCAGGATTCCATTTAGTAGGGAAATATAAAACCACATTGATCTTGTGACCCCCCCAAGTTTAAGTTATAGTCTGTTTCAACTAAGAATGTCAACTCATTTGATTTGTAGACATGATACTAAACTCAGTAATAAAATTAATAAAATATTTTCATATAGCTTTAAGCAATAGAAAATGATCATTAGATATTATTTTTTAGATTCAATAAATAAAAATAGTAATTGAAATACATTATTTGAAAAATAAATCTCCTTAATTGAATTATTTCAAGCATATTGATAATAACATAAAGCTTCTATTCATACAGGTTTTATTAATACATATTTAATACAGCACCGAAAAATAATTATTAGACATCAGTATCTAAACTGAAAAAAACATTAAATGAAGACAGATAATACTAAACTGATGTCACACAAATTAAACACAATTAAATCTGTACAAGTTTAACTAATATATTCTGTGATATAAATAAGGCATTTGACAGGGTTCGGCGGGCATGTAAGTATTTTGTATAACATTTACAAAAATGGTATAAAAAGAAAAAAAATTGTGTGGTTTAAAGCTTGATTATCTGACAGAAAACCAAAGGGAAATTATTGATGGATACCAATCAAATACTTGATCCATATCTGCATGAGTTCCTCAAGGATCTGTTCTTTGGCCCTATTTATTTCTATCCTTTATTGATATAACAACTGATGTAAATTCTTATATTAACTTGTTTGCAATTGTTACTTCTCTATATGTTATTAAAGGTAGTGATGATGACCCTGATACACCTGCTGATATACTAAATGATGATCTTTCATCAATCCCTGCTTGGGCTAATCAATGAATGACAAATTATTTTAATCCAACTAAAACAGTAGCATTAACTCTTACTCTACCTTAGCCTTCTAATCCTCATCACCTTTTCTTTAATGACCATACTATAATGCAGGTTTTTTTGAATTGTGTAGTTGGTATATCAGATGAAATAAATTCAACTATACTAATTATACTAGCTCATACATATATATACATTTTATATAAAGCACTAACAGATTCTTGATGTATAAGTAATGCATTCATATTTAAATAACTAAAGGAGTTCTCAAAATGTGATTTCTATAAATCACAATAAAGTTATGAAAGTGATTGAGAAAGGGATCCTTAATTGATAAAACATGATACTGCTAATTTCCTACTCCATCTACATCGAAATAGGATATTAAACTGTCAATGTAAATAAATAAAGGATATTGGTTATCTTTGTTGGAAAAGACTTAAATAGGCTTAGCCTGATTTCTAATCATATTATTGATACATATGTATACTATTTCTTTGTAGTACCGGTACTTGTTTATATGTCTTGTAAACATAATGGAATATTTTGAAATTAATATATGACAACAATTAACACAAATCTGAAAGAAGGTACAGGTTAAATTAATATATGACAATAATTGTGTTTATTTACAAAAATCTGAAAGAATGTTTACGTTTAATCAATATATGACAAAAATTTACACAAATTTGAAACTTGTATACCTATCAATAAATATGATAATTTACACATATCTGAAATCATGGGTAATAAACGATAATTTTCCTAAAACTGCAGCTGTTTATCATTTATTTGCAAATATCATTAGTTATTGAGCATCTGATTAGTTACCAGAAGTTGAGATAACTTACCTGTACAACATTTCTGCTATAGACTATAACTCACTATCATCACAACTGACCACCTAAGTAAACATGTTTTTATAAGCAGAGTTGGTGTTCGGGGAAGTCCCCAATACTGCCACCCAACTCCAAAAGGATTATAAATTCTGTGTTGACTATATAATGACACTAATTGATATCTTCACCCCAGCATCAATTAACATATTGTCAGTGAACCATGACCATGTTTACAAGAATGACCACAGGTACAGAAATGTATACAAGCCTCGTTTCTACCTGTGGAAGGGCATTTGACATTGTTTAATGCTTAGTAATTATCTGATACATATACCGTAAGCTTATTAAAGTATTGCATTAATGTAAAATACATAATTATTATAAAATAAAGTTACAGTGTATGTTCAAACATAAAGAAAATAAAACATGCATTGGTGTCTAGCCACATTTGGCTTGAAAGACACTTTCAAAATATTCCTTGAGTAATTGGATTACATTTGATAAACATTTTTTGTCTTCATTGATACATAAAACACAATGCTTTACAGACTTCTTTCTATAAACTTTCTACTTCCATAAGAAATATCAGTTTATTATTAGTATTTAATAAGTAAAACTTAACAAGTTTGGAATTTTGCTTCCGTTTCATTAAGAACAAAACATATAAGGTCAGAACAAAAATCACATTCTATCACATTTCTTGCCTGTAGAGGCGGTATTTAATGCCTATTTCTATAGATTGAAGAAAGTCAAGTCAGTAAACGGTCATTAGCACATTAAACATCAACCATTTTATCCAATTACATTATATGTGTTCATCACTAGTGCAACTTTATAATTTTTCATTCTATATTTAACTGCATATTATCAGAGACGTTTATAACACTGTGTAATATATGTCACTGATATTGTATTTGAATTTTCGCATTAAAATAAAAACTGAGCTACCCAATTAAAAGATGACAATATCTTGCCCACTGCCAGAAATAAATCATGTCGGTGATAATCACATTTTCATTCAAGAATTAACAAAGATGAAAGATCAAATAAGAGATAATTGAAAAAGTAAGAGACAAATTTATTTGTCAGCATGATGTGGTTAAGACTGAAATTGTGACACCCCCCCCCCCCCCCCCCCGAACAATTTCTGGTATCCCCTGGTATCTATTACTAATTTTAAAAGATGCAGCACGTGTGTATTACGTCATCTTCATTGACTAGTTATGTGGCGATACATTAGAAATAGAATACCCTTACTTGGAGAAGAAGCTTGTCTCTACTGAACTGCAGAGTAGCGATCGAATTGACTATGTATGTGGAGATGCATAACCCGTATACAATGCTCTAACTTAGAGAAGAAGCTTGACTGAACTTCAGAGAAGCGACGTACGAATTGACTCGAAGATGGAAACAGGATAGACCGAACTTGAGCGTACGATGCTGCAGAGAAGCAAATTGACTCTAATCAAATGCACTACATATATAGTAGTCTCGTCTGTCAAATACCTATAATATATTACAAAGGGCAAAGAAGTAATTCTAACAGTGTAGACAAACTGGTGCTGTCACATTTTCGGAGCAATCCGTCCTTAATCAAGACACAAAAAACATAAAATAATAACATAACATAAATAAAAAAAAACAAGCCGAAGACACAATTTAGAATGAACGTATCATTGGCCACCGGGTACACTCTGTGTGCGAACAACGACAAATAGATTGAATTTCCCGGGAAAACTTAGGCGTAATATATTATAGCTGTTTGCCAGAGGAGGCTTGTGCCTGTGCTCTAACTATTCCACGAGATGATGAGTTAAAAAGTAATGTTTAATATTCAAATTAATGAAATATTAGGGTTCCCTTGGAATTAAAAGCCAAAATTGAACGAAAAATGTGATCACAAATATAATGGATTACTGGTGAGTGAAGGTTTCAATATGTTTCAAATATAAGAAAAAAAATATAGAAATATGAAGAAAATTCCAACACTATCACTACTGTATCATGCCAATCTGATTAAAATCATATCTTGATCACTGCGCCGTTCCGTAAACTTCTCTCTACTGCGTTAATCCCGTAGGGGATCATGTCCCGATGACCTTTTGCATTAGCCAATCAAATAACTACTTGCAGAATCTTGACAGTGGATTTTTGAGGCGACAAAGCTTGAATAACTGCATTTGTCCGTTTAGTCATTTCGTCACCAAAAAGTTCATGAGGAATAAAGTGACGAAATGGCTTGCTGCAAGATGACAGGTCATTGGAAAATTATTT
Source organism: Mimachlamys varia (assembly GCA_947623455.1). Taxonomy (NCBI): domain Eukaryota; kingdom Metazoa; phylum Mollusca; class Bivalvia; order Pectinida; family Pectinidae; genus Mimachlamys; species Mimachlamys varia. The sequence continues at coordinate 34,253,951 of OX392538.1, read as the reverse complement.
TAGTGTTAAGTAAACAGGCGACAAAGGTCATCTGAACGTGACCTCTTATGGGATGTTGTCAGATCCTAATAAAACGAAGTGAGAACAAAGATCTGTATTTTAATCAGATTGTGTATCATGTAAACGTACCTAGCAGACTGACTCAAATTCAAGAATTATGTATGTGATGTGTATGCGTTTGTTGAGTGCCTGTGTATTTGGGAGCCATCGGCATGTTTGTGCAAGCCTTCTTACCATAGTCCAGATCTGTTACCGTGCTACCACACTGAAATATACTGCTGCAGGCTCCCAGCAGAACACACAACCTAGTCACATTATACTGACAACGGGCGAGCAAGTTGTTTCGTTTGAGCATCAATCGGGCAGTAGTAACTACCATTGTTAGAGCCTTCCTGTCAGGCGCAGACGCTCAACTTATTACCAAACGTGAGGTAGTGTCTAGGGATACATTAGGAAATACTTCTGGGGCTGGACCCGAGTTGTATCCATTTATAGAGGAAAACCCATTTTTATATGGTAGTGAAGGTTCTAGTTCTAGGCTTTAATAAAATGTGGGTTCTCCCTCGAAATCCCTATAGATTTTTCCAAGCATGCCCCAAAATTAAAGTTTCCCGTTGGGATAGAAACCATACTGGTCATATATCGGCCATTTCTTGATAGATTTTGGCAAACATTTTTTTTAAAGTGGTATTTTCGGCTGGGGAACACGTTTTTATATGCGATTCAAATGTCAATCGAAGGTCCCGTCATTTGTCAGACAAAAACATGATATTAACAGGAATGTGACATTAAGAGAAACATGTTTTTCCACAAAATCTAGTGCATTTCCAATCTCCATAACTAAAAGTATGCTATTCAATGAACATATGAAGATGTTTCAGTATATAGACAACATTATTTCAATTAAAAATTAATTTTGGGGATATTTTTTATTTTCTATGCAACATTTTGTACAAGTTGTATCTAAAACCAATGGAAATTACATAATTTTCTTGATATTTTATGTGATTGGTTAAGAAAAACATGATACTAAGAAAAATTCACCTCAAAATACATATTAACCAAATAAAATTACATAGATTATATAGAGAGAAAAGTGGTGCGTGGGAAAACATGATATAAAGAGGAATGTGATATTAACAGGAGTGATATTAAGTGGAGTCCACTATATAATGAATAACGATATTTAAATGTACTGTATGTTTGGTATATTGATTCATCATAATAAAATGCAGCTTTAGTTTTGATTTTCGTATTATTTTAAGATTTCTCCAATATTTGATAAAGCTTGAATGAACCTTAACTTTGGTAGTTTTGTATTTGTTATGTTTTGTTCTTTTTTCCTACCTGATATATCAAAAACATACTCCACATGTCTAAACTATTTGTTGTGTATCACAACAAAACTCATCATTTATCACTAGACCCAGATTCAGGAGCGGAGGATGGTTGTGCAATATGGCTATCATCTCCACGTACGACAGGCTGCCGGTTAGGAGGAATAAACGCGATCCGTGCATTCTGTGGAGCATGAATACACACAAGCTTCTCCAAGTCTGTGAGCCCCATCTTTCTCAAGCCATCTATAACTCGGGTGATGAACTGGCCTTTAAGACAGTCATAACAAGCTAGGAATGCGTTGTACCAGTAGTCAAATCGGAAGTCTTCTCTCTGTCTCCTAAAAGACGGAAGTTTTGCAACTAATGACAACATTTCTATCATGTGACAATAAAATTGAAACAGTAACGTGTTATAGTTATATTGCTCAAATAACTTTTAAGATCGCAGTGGCATGATTTTATTTGCTTTTCAACAAAAATAGTAAAGTTTGGCAAAATTGACCGAAGGGACTGAACTGCCACTTTACGATTAACATAATGAATATATAGAATTGTGGTGTTATATTATAAGAATACTTTCTATTAGGATCAGAATAACCTATTTACACATTTTCAAACATTTGGTTTATTCCAAAGAGTTCTTGGTGTTCATCATTGTTTGTTCTTTTAAAGTTGTTGTTTTTTTCTGTCCTCTTATTTGCTCTTTGTTATATGAAATTTGAAAATTCCTCTTGAGAAATAGCAATAGTTTTTAACGGTCAAATCATAGATAACCTTCTGTCATCAAATTTAATATTTTCTTACCAATCACAAAATTCAAAGGGCACATCAAAGAACTTACAGAGATAACAAACTTGCATTGATATTTGATTGCCTCCTTTAAGATATTTTGCTTGTCTGAGTAGTCCCAAAATTAAATCAAAGTACTGAAAGTACTGGAAGCTAAGGCGAAAAAACAGTATTAATATGATGTTTTGGATGGAGTACACAGTATACATATGTAATAGAAATTAAATGGTATTCAAGATTAGCAAAAGTTGACTTTTCATCGACCACAATGGAAAAGTAGAGTTGTCAATAAAAGTCAGCATGGTCGGTCAAAACTTTCATTGAAAAGTCAGCACTCCCAAAGAAATTAAAAGAGTTTTATAGTTGCCAGTTTCACGGCATTATAAATCAAACAATCAGAAATTACCAAAAGAGAATATGATAGTTCACATAACAAATTCATTTGTGCAGCTAGTCAATGTAAGGTTTGTATGAATCTTCATGTTGGTGAAACAGCGCTCACCCTGATAATATTGAACCTTAAAAAAAAGAGATCCCAGCAGGATCTTGGTGCCCGTCATCAATGATTTTTTATTCATTTTTAGAAAGATTGATCTAAAATCATATTTGTGATTGTCTCTTTATGCTCAACGATCGTATATATCGAAGAGCTCCCACCGATTGAGTGAAATCACTAAGTAATGTGTCCGTGCCGTTTTTTAGTTTTACATATATATAGTTTTGGGGTGTGAATCTTAGCCGTTTAAAAGTTATGACTTAAGAGTCAAGTCTGCAAGGGTGTTGCAGACCATGGGTTCAAATCTAAAATCATATTCGAGACCTACTCTTTATGCTCAGCAATTGTATATATAACAAGGCATCAAGGGGAACCTACAAATGAAATTAGAGAAAGATTCATCCAGTAGTCAGAAATAACAAACTATTACTCTCGACAAATCAATGACCACCTGGCGTCCATATTGTTCATCAGATTTGTTCGTAAATGAAATATGCAAAACTAAGCATCAATGGGAACCAACAAATGAAATTTGAGAATGATCCATCCAGTACTTCTCAAGAAATAGTGATACAAACTTTTACTCACACATACAAGATGGCCACCTGGCGGCCATATTGTTTATCGTATTTGTCCAAAAATGGAATATGCAAAACAAGGCAGTAAGGGGAACCAACAAATGAAATTTGAGAATGATCCATCCAGTACTTTCCCAAAAATAGCGATAACAAGAATTGTTTAAGGACGGACGACAGACGCAGCATGATTTGATAAGCCCACCATCTGATGATGGTGGGCTAAAAAAAGCCAAGTGTGATTTTAAGTAGCCACTTATTTTTATCAGTAGGTAGTGTTCTTTTCACAGCCACCAGTCAACCCCGACTCGTCATTCCTTCAAATGCTATCAAGTCTGAATTGCAACATTCAACAGCAAATAGTTATATTTTTCCATAATCATTATTTTTAATTAAGACGTATAATGACCAAGTTTTAGAATTAATATTTTCAGATGAATGGCTGTTACTTTCAAGAAACAAACAACATATATCAATACATGATGAACAATACACTTTATTTTCAAATTCAGCAATAAATACCATCAATACAACAATTATACTAACCGTAAAAATTAGAACTTTCTTTCCAGGTAAAAATCTGTCAATTTCTCAAGATCATCTCAAGAATGCTGGTCACTTTCATTATCTGTTAATTTGTTCAAGTATGAATTTGGCACATTATTTAACACTTTCCAGGATTGAAAGTATAGTAGAATTTTATATCATAAAGTTTGTTGAAAGATTTATACACCGTTGTGGATTTTTTAAACTGTCCATTTAGCATTTCTTTATTACATTTTGTTGCAGCTCTCTTTCTTAATGTAGTTCCATGGCTGGTTGTGGATTTTTTAAACTGCCCATTTAGCATTTCTGTAAACATTTTGTTGTCGCTCCTTCTCAATGTAGTTCCATGGCTGTTGTCACCTGTAAATTAAATGATTTTGATTTAATATCATGTAGATTAACTGGTTAGTAATATAAAGATGGTTTACATCATGCGACATAGCTGTCACACAATCTTGGTTGATGTAATTTCCTTATTGACTTTAAAACAAGAAATTAAACATTTCAAAAACTAAAAACTTCTTCAGCATTAGGCTACATGATTTGGTTACAAACTTAATAACTCTCTAGCTCTAGCTTGTGATAGTGCTGACAGATTTCAGTGGACAGACAACGAGGAAATTATAGTCCCCACACGTTTCACAAACAATGTGAGTGAGCAATCATACATAAAAACAGTGGGATTTGTCCTATCCTAAAGTGCAAGAAACATGTAATTTTTAAATTGACATATTTTGTGTATGATAACTTTTTATATTGTGCTTGGTGCCAAAATACACATAAAAAAATAGTATATTTCCATCTTGATGTAATTGAAATGAAAGAGACCGTACTTCTTACAAATATAGTAAAATCAAATTGATGTGAAAGGAAACATCATAAGAAAGAGTCTAATTTACATGGCAATAATTGTTTTTGTGATCAGTACAAAGCTTTTAACACAAACAGGTAAGTATATAATGGGACTTAGCATTTGGTCATGCAAAAATCATTATTTTACAAATTGACAGGGTCACACACCCCTCCCCCTCAGTCTAAGGGGTGGGGACAAAATAATGCTTACAGATTTAGTTCAAATCCCCACCCTTAAACATATACCATTGATAATCAAATTATATACAAATTACACAATTGTCTGGTATCATGTGATGTATCTTTGTTAGAAAGCATTTGAGTATCTTGATATAGGATTCATATTTAATTTAATTGAACTAGTGAGACCACATTTCAACATTCCTTGCAAACCTAAAGACATCAATCTCAATGAGAATGTGCACAGAGCAACATATGTAGCTACAACCTGGCTTTCATGATCTGTCATATATGGAATATGAATATGTACCAATAAGTTGGTGATAATGAAGGCATATTTGGGTCCATTCTCTGGGGAAAATGTCAATAAAGATGTGTTTGCACTCCATTTCGGTGACGAAAGTTATAGCGTGAATTGCGTAATTTTGAAAAATGAATTTAAAATATTTCTGGATAAAATACACCCTCGACCTTTTGCATATACCCCAATGTAATGATGAAGAATGCATATTTAGGTCCATTCTCTTAAAATAATACCCTTTTCAAATTTCAAGCCAATTCTCCTACTTTTCGGTTATTCAATTATTGAAGTCCATTCCGGTAAATACCCCAACCTAGCTGCGATAACGTAGCTCTTCACGACGAGACGATTTTTAAATATTCGCCGGGGCAGAGCCATAGGAGGCCGGGTATTAATATTAGTACTAACCCCAACCGGGCTTAATCCCAATCTTTATTACATTCATTCCCGTACTTGGTGTTAATTGACACCCTCGTTCTTCCAAATCTTAATTGAAATTTCATGCACACGTTCTCGCATCTTCATCATATAAAGGAATACTTAACCAATCAATTATGGCAATTATTTAATTTACTCGATCTGTATATTGACGTTAAGGGCTGTTGATTCAACATCAAAACAAATAATGAAAACCACTGTTTTGTCAAAATGCAAGGCAAAGAATCATAACAATGGACAAACAATGATAGATGAAACATTCTAGAAACGCATACTTACACTTTTTATTGCCGATGGTATTAACTAGACAAGATGATAATGGATTTGTTGGAGGCTTTCGAGGGAACAGCAATCGATCAGTAATGGCGATGAATGTAAACATCCGGTTGCATCATGGGTATTTTTAGAAGTCGGAGATTCACGAAATTCACCGAATGTTTGAATAAAAGTTTTTAACTGCCTATTTCATAAAAAGACATTAAAAAGCTACTTCGCAAATTAACTTTTATAATTCGACAAAAATTACGTAAGGGTCTTTCATTTCTCATTATCCAATACGTGACTTTTATGTCTATTGGCAACTCAACCGGAAGTTGCGCGACTGTTATGCAAGTTAGCATGGATACAACGATTTTTTGGTTTTGTAGATAAACGGTACACATTAAAATAAACTAACATGGAAAGGAAGGTTTATGATAGATAGGTTTAGCTCACACAACGGATTAATGTGTGCACCTAGTTGTTGTCAGGTTTGTATGGATTACGATATTAAAATAGATTTCATGTCAGATTAAAGCCAATAACGTCCGCCAGAGGTCATCGTAGGCGGAAAGGAAAAAAATGTTTCCGGTTTCTGACTGGCGACAATACGCTGTAGGCGTATACGCCTTAGCGTAGAAAGGACAGTTACGGACCGAAAGGAAACCTCATGAAATTTGAGAAATGTCGATCAAAAAGTTTCCAAGAAAAAGCGATTGCAAAAAATGTTGAAGGACCGACAATGAACGGACGGACTGTGGACGCAGGGCAATTTGAAAAGCCCACCATCTGATGACGGATTTCTGAAAATCAACAAACATGTATTACATACAAACAAATTTAAATGTTATACCTGGTTGGTTCAGGGGGAATCTGTTGAAGACATCCCATATGTTTAACCAGTGTAAGACTTTGCTCCTGGTTCAAACGCTCTTTCAGCGTTAGCACCACGTCTGTAATTGGTCCTGGAATAGGATTACTCTGAAAAAAGATAGGAAAATATATATGCAAGAATTAATAAACCTCATGCACACTCACACCAACCCACGTATACATGCGACATCTTGCAAATGGACCCTTTGCCCAAATAGCACCAACATATTTATCCGAAATCCATGTGTTGGTTAAGAATCATGTGTTGGTTAAGAATATGTAAAAACGAATCCGATGGTCTGCTTGGCGCATCCGCCTTTTTCCGTTTTCATAAATACTTAGGGGAATGAAGGTAGTTTTCCGTCATGGCTGTTATCAACTTTAAATAAAACATTTAAAACTGGTAAAGTGTTACCGCTTGTCAGAGAGAAAATTATGAAAAAATCGATAATAATTATCATTGAATGGCATTGCCACTATATTACCCTAACAAATTCAGTTGGCATTCATCAGGCCTTGAATGCCATTAACCGATTGTTGACGTCATCATTATTATGACGTCAAAATTGTTACATTGGATATCATTCACCGGTTGGTTGATTGTTTTTACGTGCTATTAACAGCCATGGTCATTTAAGGACGGCCTCCTGGTGTAAGGGATGCTCATGGTTGAGTGTGTTGAGAGCATGTGTATTTGGGAGGCAGCGGTATGTTTGTGTTCTTCTTGCGATAGTCCGGATCTTTTGACGATTTATAGTGCTACCACACAGAAGTATACTGCGGATGGCCGTTCTTTTCATTGAACAAGCATACACGATAAAACATTATTTGAGCTAAATGGCGAGAAATAAAATGTGTTATTGATTGTTTTATGATATGAACAGATTCTAAAATGGTAAATATAAGTATTGAACTGCTTTCAGTTGGCATTCATAGGCAATATGAATGTCAACTGGACAAAGGCAAGTCCAACATATAGCGCGCTAGCTTTAATATAGATAAACTTACTTGTTCCGAGGCAGCAGCGAGAGCACCAGAAACCTCGAAAGTTGCACAGGCTGGAATATATGTTTTCACTAAACGCAATGTATCCATTGCAGATGCTGGTTTCTCCTTGTGAATAATTTCAACATAAAAGTCACAGTTTCTGTGTGTTTCATCATTTCGTTCAAGGTACCATTTTGTGCTGGGAGAGCATATGATGTGTGTTTCACATTTCCGCATGAGTGCTTCTGGGTCAACCAGCTTTAATTAACAAAAACAAAACAGTATTAAAATGGACATCAGATTCATTACATGTAACAAAATAACATCTGACCTATCGCTAACGTTTATACCTTATAATATACAATATATATATAATTATAATATAATATTAAGAATGTGTAACCGCGGAAATTTATCAACATGGGGGAATCTTATCAACTTACGCAGAGGGGTGTTGGTGTACTACATGTATATTATTACCTTAGACACTCGTTATTTACAATGTGCACATACAAGGCCTACAAATTTGTCTTGAAATATTCCATTTATGCAGAGATCTTAACACTAAAATATGACAAAATCGAATCAATATACGGTATGGGAGAGATGGGAGTAGGGGGTAAGGGTACTATACTTTGCGTTATAATATACTTACTACCAGGTCGTCCTGTAATTGATCATCATTGTTTGCTTTTCGGTGCATCCATATTCTGACAGATTCGCTAAACAAACAGAAGCGAAACTGCAGTTGCCCTCCTTCACTTTGTTCGTGTTTTTCCAGAAGCTTCACTTCTTTGGTCTCCAGGTGATGGAACCTTTCATCCACGGTTACCTTTTAAAACGACAAGATATGATTTTAGTCTTCTGGATAGTTTTGTCTTCTTTTTAAGTGTCAATATCCATAGTTGTTTTCTTCTTTTCTTTATTCACTGAAGCTAAACAAACACGAAATACAGAAAGGAGACCATAGCAAGTGAAATATATTTCAAAAACGTTTGTAATCGATTCCAATCTGTAAACCCATACTATCAATTTACTGTATGCTTATATAAGGATCGACGTCACTTTTACAGTAGTTGAACTAGCTATATATTACACTTATTCACAATGCTCTTCCTCTTTCGTAACTCAAGATATGCATAAATGGGTTAGTAGTCGAAGTTATTGATACTTTGTCCCATATTGGCCTTAACCAATAGGATAAAGACGACTTAACACACACAAATGCTTACAAGATATGATTTTAGTCATCTGGATAGTTGAATCATATATTACACTTATTTACAATGCTCTTCCTCTATATGCATAAACGGGTTAACACACACAAATGCTGCACCTCTTAGATTTAGTAATAGATACAGTATGACGAAAAAATGAATTAAACTGCATCATACAGCTGTTTCGTCCTCCTAGGACTCTTCAGTGATGCTAGGGGCCAAAAGGTAGGAATCCAAAATTTCTAAACTAATGTAGGAGCAGAAGGGTCAGGTGCGTAAAACCCCTTTATTCTATGAACGTTTCAACATTAAACTATTTAAAAGGTAAATACAAACCCTAAAATCAGAGATCGACGTCTTTGCGCTCTTCAGGTACAGTAATACATCTAGTGTGTCGGTTTGACCGTCCAGTACTCCTTGTCGTTCGTAAACGCTAGCATTGAGAGTATATTCAATGTATTTCCAGCATGTTGTACACACAAAACCAGAGAAATGTTTAGTGTAAATTACAACGAATTCAGAATTAGCGACAAAGAACATATCTATGTCATCATCAACATCGGTTTTGTCGTCAAAACGTTTTAGCTCATTTAAGTCCACAGTATCGTTGACAGCATGCTTTGAAAAGCTGTGTACTTGGATGTGCTTATAGTTTTTTGGCATTCGATGAGGAATCTGTATTTGGACAAATTGAGCAAAAGCTGCCTGCATATCATATTCTGGCACTGGGCTTGTTATGACGGTGTCATTTTGCAAGTGTAATGCAGCAGTTAAACTTGGAATGTCATTGTGAACAGTTTTGTAACAATAACTGGAGCCGCCATCCGCCAGGAACCCAGGAGGAAACGTGGTGATAACATCTGAATTTGGAAGCTGTAAAATGCACCCTTGATTGTCGATCGGTTCACACCGCTGCCAATCTGTTGATAAAATCGTCTTTCGTTTCGATGAGTGAACCATCTTCAGAAGTTCGTCACGGATTTTTGGCAATACATTATTTTCATCAGGTGGCCCATGAAAATATTGTGGTAACTTACTCGTTTTACATGGGTCATCTAAGGTTTTCGGCATTGCCCATGTCTTTTCACCCAAGGCATCAAGGGTTTTTGGATAGGAATCATCCAAGAGGTTTTGCGACCCCTTAGACTTTTTAAATGGGACGGCAAGGTGTTTTGTATCTTCTGTTTGTTTAATAAGTGTAGATGAAGCTTCTTTTTTAAGAGAAAATGATGATACATGTAAGGGTGCGGCATGCCCTAATGGAAGGGAAGTTTGCAGATTGTTTGTACTTTCTTCTGTTTTATCGTGTGGTGATTGATCTGCGATGTTATGTACTAATGGTTCCATACACTCCTCGGAATCCATCCTGGAAGCAGTTTGTGCATCATTCCTCTGCCTACTGTAATTACATGTATTGGCGTGTTCTTCGATCTCCAAGATACCTGAATCACATGACACCCGTGGACCATAAAGTATTACTTTAGCTTTTTTAGTTTCATTTTGAGGTTGATATCGGTTACCATTTTTATGTTTGTAAAAACGTTTTATAATTATTTTACGTTTGTAAAAACATTTTATAATTATTAAAAATGAAATTGCAGAAATTATACTTATACTAATAGCTAAAAATAATAGTGTGTACTTTTGAATAAGATCAGAGTCGGTATGTGGCAGATTCATCGGTGTCGTTGTGGTCATGTTATCGAGGTCTCCAATGCGAGACATGCACAGTGTATCCTGTGTCTTATCCCAGTTAAGGATCGCGACTTCGTGTTGTCCACATTTGGTCGAGTGTTTACACATCTCTGTACTTGAGTAAACATCAGAATAAGTCTCCTCTGAACAGTCTTTACAAATCGTGTGTTGGAAGCTTGTAGCTGAAATGGAGAAGATATAGTTACAGTTTTAAGAAAAACATGTATGCGTGACACTAATTTTGTTGAGTTTAAAGAAACGATTTTCCATCAAACTGTGCCCAACTTTTGGCTGACCTGTTTTTTCACGAGGCTGAATTTGTCGAGGAACTTATCAGGACAGGTAACAAAAACCTGTAAACATGACGTTTGCTGACCTAGTAGATCTCTGAACTTGAAAACAAGGGCACTTCATATTCTTCTACATCAGCGCCTTAACCTTATCTTTACTTGAGCTATGACCAACACTGACAGCTTACTTCTACGCTGTACAATAAACGTGACGATTTTTATAATGAATTTTCCCTTTCTTGATAGTAACATACCAGCTTCTCCATTGTTTACATGTTGCTTGTTTTTATTGAGATTTATGCCTCAGTTCTCACTTCCGAGGCCATGACATTTACTTGGATCTGACCTAGATTTATATGGCGAATGTCGTCGATAAAGCAGAAGACGCATACTGTTCTCGCGAACCCCTGGTCTTATTCTCTAGTACGTTTTCAAGGGTTTGTGTAACTCTTTTCTTTGTTCCTTTTTTGCCCCTTCTGTTAGGAAGGGTAAACATTTTTCACCATGCAATTTACTGCATCAAACGCTTTCATTTTGTTCTTATTCTTGCAAAACATTAAGGAACCGTGTTGGTATTCCATTTTTAACAAAAAAGCTAACTTAATAAAAATATATTTTTTTAATCAGTGGGCCAAAATGATCGAAATTCATTGTTATTAATGTATATTCCAACAAATGAAAACATCCTCTATATATTTTCTTCAGTACTGTAGCTATACTTATTCCATACGGTCCAATTAAATATTATGTGAATGACCACTGCGGTAATGTAATTTTAGCATCAAACCATGTGACTGTATATGTATCAAGGAACCCTCTTGATGTCATGCAAGCATATCTATCAGAAAAAAACCTAGATACAGTTATATTACTGAGTTACCCAACCCTTTTGCAAGCACGTAATAAAATAATATGTTTTAAAAGAAGAATGTCATTACCTTGTACAGCGGGCTCCTTCCCAGGTGGGCATTTGCTATCTAGTATGCAAGTATTGTTTTCGCACGTACAGAAATTTTTAGTCGGTTCGCAAACGGCTAGGGGTTGCTCAGAACTATTTCTCCCATCCACATGCAGACAGTTGGTTACACAAGCAACGCACGTACGAGAGTTTGTGTAATTAGGTTGGAAATAGCCAACTGGACATATCTGGCACTGCCCTGTTGTTTGTGGCGAAGTGCAATCTCTAAGAAGGTGCGTTCCTGGCGGGCAGGACAAACACATAATAGTGTTTCCATTTGAAACAGACAAACGATAAAGAAAGTTGCTTCCTATTGATGGAATAGCTAAACACAATGTTTGCCAACAAATCACTAGCAAAAGTTTAAAGTAAAATGTCTCCATTTTAATGCGCAAGCTAGTAACCTTCTCCACCGACTATCAAGGTGATGATTTTCAGATGTACGTCAATGGTGTCCTGAAATATATAAACTGAGGTTATTTAATAGAATACACCAACGTTAAAAAAATGAAACTGTTTTGTCGTTATAATTTCAGAGAATATTGTTAATCATGAGCAATGCACCTATTAATTCCAAGGATCTAAACACATATGCGTCCATGTGCTCCAACAAGAATACTTGTTCAGAACAACGAGGATATTGCGAAATTTCATTTAGGAAACATGTAAGTGTGTTTAATATGTAATCAGGAAATAAAAAAAATTACTTGCATGTGGAAATAATTAACAAGCTTAACAAGCAATAGCCAAAACATGTATTTTTGTCTGTGTATAACAGTGTTTTATTGTAAAGAAAATAAATTACACAACACAAGTAGATATAGTTCACGGCCTACTTCCGTATCCCATTAAACAAGTCATAGATATCAATTCATTTCTTTTAGCCCACTTGGACGGTGTTCCAGCTCCAATAATAATACTTATTCAAGGTTCTTATATACCGCTTTATCGCAATCTAAAGGTCCATTTAGCGGTTCATAAATTATCACTCGTGGTTATAGGGCCTTAACAACCAGCCAATATCGTTGCATGCAACCAGTGCTGCCATTTCTGCGCTTAAAGCTAGCATTCTACAATTTCTAGCACTGCCAAACCACGTACTCATTAACAGCTGAGTAGACTGGAATAAGCAGACTAAAGTATGTTGCGCAAGAATATAACACAAGTGCCGTGGCTGGGACTCGAACTCACAACCCTTCGATCTCGAGCCCGGCGTCTTGACACTTGACAACCTTTCCCCATACTTGCATTATATAAAGAAACACCATTCTGAAAATAAGTATCAAAACCGGAACCACATGTTAAGCTTGTAATCCGTTCTAACAAACAGACAGTTTTTGCCAAATATCAAACTGGCATGTCCTGGTTATTATTCCAACCAAGTTTCAATTATTTACGACTGAAAATGAACTAAAAATATCCAAAAGTGTCATTTTCCTACATAAACTATAGTAACACCCCTCCCCAGGGAGGAACCCGAAATTTGGGAAGGGGGCATGGAATTCATAATTTTGATAATGTAACTGGACACGTTTCCATTTGTGAACAGTATTTGTTTCCAGCATATCTGGGTCTGGAGGAGAAGAATTTTGGAAATTACAACTATTTTAACCCATTTTAAGTTCCTCTCAAACCCCTAGGGGGTTAGGACCATATAATTCGCATATTTTAAATCTTTTGCCAAGGAAGGCTCCGTTTAAATTTCATTCAAATAGGATCAGGAGAGGAAGTTAACAATGTAAATTGTTCACGGCCGCACGATGGAAGACGACGGACAAAAGACGATAAGTAAAGGTCACTTGAGGTGACCAAATAAATGTTAATCGCCCTCGAGAAATAAATCGTGATACAACATGTATATGTTAAAGACAGCAACACTTCTAAATAGGTGAATGGAACTGGCAAAACTCAGCTTCATTATCATGGTTAATAAATGCACAAAATTTGAAAACGATTGGTTGAAAACTGTGGGAGGAGATTTCCGAACAAGATTTAGATCGTGAAATATGAAAAGCACAGTACGTAACTCTTTAAAAAATAGTCAAACCAAATAACATCAAGGTAATACTACTTCAAGTTACGGTGAATGAAAAAAATGACGTAACACACACACATACAATGTATGCTGCACCTTTTAAATTTAGTAATAGATACAGTATGCCGAATAAATGAATTACACTGCATCATACAGCTGTTTCGTCTTCCTAGGACTACTCAGTGATTCTAGAGGTTGGAATCAAAAGTTTCTAAACTAAAGCAGAAGGGTCAGGTCCGAAAGTTAGAAAGTTGTCGTGTGCATGAAAAGTGTTAAAGGATGACAAATAAAAGTTTACGAAGGACGGACGACGGACCCTACACCACGCCTTGAGCTCACTTGCTTTTTCTGAAGTTGAGGTAAATGCTAATTCGAAGTTTCTTCTATATTATAAACCTGTTTCAATAAGATTTATTTTTGTCTCGTTTCCCGGAAGAACCTAGATTTGTCGGACCTATTTTTACCCTGGGCGTTGCCTGTAGTTTGTGTTTGTCGGGATTATATTATATTCACAAAGTTTTACTTCATATTAAGAAATGTTTATTGTTTAATCGCATTGTAATATAAAATAATCATACAAATGTCGTTTATAAAGACTTTTTTGGATACCCATTACAAACAATGAAAATGTAATATAATCTAAAAGCACAATAAACTCAGGGTAATAACAAAGCTTCTAAAACTTAAACATTAAAGTGTAAAACAGACATGTTTTGTGAATATATGAACTTGAACAAGCATTCTGGGATAAATGACACTTTACAAATTGATAAATTTTCTGACGAACTTACCTTTTGAGAGCCGTGTCGTCTATTACGCACCAAATGGGTGATGGCGTGACCTTGACTATTTATAGTCATGGGTATTTCCAATATACCCGAAAAAAGAGTTTGTATATAAAGTATCAGTTATCTGCAGTAAGCGTGTCATTTTTAGATATACAACTTTTTTATTAATTGTTCACATTGCTGGTACTTCGTTTGATTCTATCAGGAGGGATTTCTTCCTTTCTTGTTTCGTTTCTTCCGGGTCAGATTTGAGTTCAGATGAAATCGTTTGTTTGTGTTAACGTTAGATAAAGACTGACATGACGTGTTACTATATATATATTCCCCATAAGCTGTTACCGCTAGGGTGCGCACCAAACCGTGTACTGTTTATGACGATTCCTGAGGTATTCGGTGTCTAAGAATAGGTTATTGTAAACAGACGAATTGATGGTAGTGTATTGGCTAGGGATACCTGCGTTTGAAGTTTAAATTAAACAGAATGTGTTTTTACCTTCTTTTTATTTATTATAAAGCATAACAGTAAGATTCATTTTTCGTCTACAATAAGCCATAACACGATTTCGTAAAAAACCCACATATTTTGTTTTTTCTTCCAGAAATTATAATGTGTAAAATTACATATAATTTATTTACTTGATTGCATAAAAGTATTTCGCATGCACTAGTAACGGTTTTAATATCGTATATCCTGTGTTGACATCTGAATTGAGTCCCACGACAAGTTTATGATTAATGTATTACTATTATATTAAATGCCCACTATACGTAACTTTCGGCAGAACTTTAAGCGAAAATCAAGCTTAATAGCTTATTACATTTATAGATTAAGTTAAGATTAACTGATATCAGCAATATTCAAGATGAATTCTTACGTGGGATTTAGTACAGCAGCAGTTAAAATTTAGTATTTGTAAACATGCATACATTTTTAACTGTCGTTTAACTTCGGCTTGGTGTTTAAGTGATCCACACCTAAATTATTTAAAATTCTTTGGGATTTTCTGTCAAGAATTTCTTGGTAGTTACCGCTCGGTCGTTTTAGGCTTTTTTGCATAATTAACTGGATTTTTTTTTCAGAATCACAAAAAATTCCCTTAAGATTGGTATATTAGGCCTTTAACGACATTGATTTCATTAGTTTTACGTCCTTTAAACAACTAGGGTCATATAAGGAAATGAAAGATTGTTTGAGAAAAATAACAGTAATATATATATTAAAGTTATAAATATCTTTAACTAATGATAAGACCAGCTTCTAAGTACAAGCAGACAACACGGGTGAGGTACAGGTAAGAATCACAGGTAGACGGATGGGACTGCCCATTTACCTGTAGGGGTATTTGACCTATATGGGTATCAGTGTGTAGAGCAATACTACTTTACCTGTAGTCTAAATGTAGTGCACTACTAAGTGCACTAGGTGTAAAGGTTAGCTTACACACAACTGTACATCTAGCCAATACAAAGTAATGAAGCATAACTTCGTGACAATTCTAACAACGGGTGAGGCAGTCGTTCCATTCCCAAATTACTAACCGAGAGTCACGCAGGGAGTAGTTACTACCACTATGTAAAACTGATATGTTTCGGACTGGGGACAGAACTTACCCAAAGTCTTTCTTGCAGAGGTGAACGCTCAGCTTGAACGTGAAACGAAGTCCATGAGGACATAAGAAAGGAGAAAGAAAAGATACCAAATTTAACAATCTGATTAAAATTATATCTTGATCTCCGCGTCGTTCCGTAAACTCTGCTGCATCAAGATCTGTCAATTAACATCCCATAGGGGGTCACGTTCTGGTGACCTTTTGCATTAGCCAATCAAATTACCGCTGTCAGAATCATCTTGAATGTGAAAAATTGTGGGCGAAAATAGCTGCATAAACTATCTATGCGTTAAGTCATTTCGCCACAAAAATCTATAGTCATTTCGGCACAACAAGCTAATGTGTAGTGAAGTGACGAAATATCTGTCAACTAGAAATTTCTCTACATTGTTGAGCGAAGTGGTGACACCAGAAACTGCTGTCAGAATCATCTTGAATGTGAAAGTTTATCGGCGAAATAGCTGCATCAACTATCTATGCGTTAAGTCATTTCGCTACAACAATCTATAGTCACTTGGGCACAACAAGCTAATGTGTAGTATAGTAACGAAATATCTTGCTGCCAGCGTCAACTAGAACTGTAAGCCGATGGCTGACTAATACCCCCCCGCTACCTCTTATTAGAGGTGTCTGACATGTTTTTGAAAAAAACATGATGTAGTACAAGTTGTATATAACATGCATTATATAATGTATTATTTTATATTACTATGTATCACCGCATATCTAAAAAACAAAAACAAAGAAGGCACCTTTGGTCTTACATACATTACAGTGTAGATTTCATATCAACAATGTGGATGCATATGTATGTTTCAACTTGTGAAACTCACTGAATGAATAAAGAAAGGTGATATACATATTAATAAGAAAATTTATGATGCTGATTGTTTCAATACAATGCATCTTACGTTTATATTAATAGTGGTGTAAATTAGCCCATGGGAAAGCCAGTGATATGAGAAAATGGTCCGAGTAGTGCTTTGGAAGAATATCGGCCAGGACACCCCTCATAGGAAAGTTGATGTAGATTTGGTCCAGCAGTCCTCCTCTACGATGTGTTGGTAGACTTATACATGGCTGAAATTTAACCTGTGTATAGTAATCCTCAACATTACTTACTGCGAAGTTTCATTGAAAATGACCCAGTAGTTTAGAAGAAGTTGTCCAGACATCATGTTATTACGGAAACCTGTGTATAGTCACCTCATTACCATGGCAACCAAAATTTTGACAAACGAAACCCTGTATGCAAATATATACATGGTCCCCAACAATACTGCCAAGTTTCACTGAAATTGATCCAGTAGTTTAGGAGGAGTTGTCCGGACAACACATTATAATGGAAACCTGTGTATAGTGACCTGGTTACCATGGCAACCAAAATTTTGACAAACAAAACTCTGCATGCACATCTACACATGGTCCCCAACAATACTGCCAAGTTTTATTGAAATCGATCCAGTAGTTTAGGAGGAGTTGTCCGGACAACATTTTATTATGGAAACCTGTGTATAGTGACCTGGTTACCATGGCAACCAAAATTTTGACAAACGAAACCCTGCATGCACATCTACACATGGTCCCCAACAATACTGCCAAGTTTTATTGAAATCGATCCAGTAGTTTAGGAGGAGTTGTCCGGACAACATTTTTCTACGGACAGACGGACAGACAGACGGACAGACAAGCTGATTCCAGTATACCCCCCCCTAACTTCGTTGCGGGGGGGTATAACTAGAAATTTCTACTAATGTGGAGTAAAGCTGTGACACACCAGAACATGACCTCGTCTGGTATGCTGTCAGATCCTCGTAAAAAGGAGCGAGGACAAGGATCTGCGTTATAATCAGATTGCAAATTAAGTCGTATCTTAGTGTGGAGCAAAGCTGCGACAAAGGTCACCAGAACACGACCTCCTATGGCATGTTGTCATTCGTTATAAAAAGGATGAGAACATGGATCTGCGATTTAATCAGATTGCAAATTAAGTCGTATCTTACGAATACGACCTACCTGGGGAGACTTCGGATAAGGCGTATTAAAAAGTGTATTATGGTAAAGAAAGATACCAGAACTGAAAGCAAATGGCTAACTTATACCCCCCGTTGCTCATCTTTGCAATAAAAACTTTTATAAGGCAATGTTGATGAACACCTTTTTTTGTAGATACATCTGCACATCGTCCCTAACACCCTTTGTAGTTTCATTGAAATTGGTTCACAGGTTTAGGAACATTTTTCCAGTCAGAATTTTCCAACAAAAACCTGTTTATAATGACCTAGTTTCTATGGCAACCTTTAGTCTGCAAGAACGTAATTATGCATGCATATCAACACATGGTCCATAGCATTCATGTAAAACTTCATTTAATTTGGTTCACTGGTTATGAGAAGTTGTGTAGTCAAAAGTTTCCAACAAAGACCTGTTTATATGACCACTATGGTCACCATGGCAATCCAGATTTGTGTTAGAAAAAATGAAAGAAATCAGGCATATCTACACATAAGTATTTGTCTGACAAATGTCCCTCCCCAAAAACCAAAGTATACTGACCGAGTTACCATGGTAACCGAAATTGTTTAATGCGATATAGATTACGCACATCAATAATGTATATGAAATACTGCCACCAAGTTTCATTGAAATTTCCTCAGTATTTTAAGGAGGAGTAGCCGGTACATCGTTGTTTAGATCCAGAGAAGAAGTCGTTAATATGAAAAATGCCAAATGGTTCCCTTTCGGCCCCGCGTATCAGGCCCCTGGGGGCCAGCCTCTTCATTTGTATGAATTTGAATCCCAGCCAACTAAGGATGCCACCACTGAAATATTAATGTTGTACATTGCTTAGTTTCAGAGAAGTTGTTAATATAAATATTGCCAAATCGATCTCTTTTAGCCCCACCCCTGAGGGGTTAGCCCAATCATTTGTAAAAATTTGAATCCCAGTCACCTAGGAATGCTACAACTGAAATATGAATGCTGTACATTGTTTAGATCCAGAGGAGAAGTCGTTAATATGAATATTGCCAAATGCACCCCTTTTGGCCCCGCCACTCTGGCCCCTGGGGGAGCAGCCCCTTCATTTGTATAAATTTGAATCCCAGCCACCCTACCCTTTGATTAAATCCGATCCTTGGTTATGAAGAGGTCGATTGTTGACGGACGGACGGACGGACGGACGCCACGTTATGACATAAGCTCACCTTGGTCCAGGTGAGCTAATAATAAAAACGACGTATTTTTGTATCTTTCAGTGCACTGCAAAAGATGTACCACGGTACAGAAAGTAGTGGAAGCGATGTGGTCTCATATCTTGGGGTACATTGGTAAAACTATACTTCAATACAGAAAGAAGTGAAAGCATGGGCGCTTTCTAGTATCTTTTGGCACATTAGGAAATAGTGTACCACGGTACAGAAAGTGATGGCGATAGATTTTCATATTTTTTGGTCTATTTGGAAATGCCAGGGTACAGAAAGAAGTGGAATTGTTGGTAATGTTACAGAAAATGATAACGGTTTACTTCAATATCTTTAAGTACAATGGAAAAAAGTGTACAACGATACTTAAAGAAATGAAAGCGATTCCAATTGTAGATATCATTTTTGGTGTTACATTGGAAGTAAGTTTCCCCCGTACAGAATTAAATGAAAACGACGGGCTTTCATTTATCCGAGTAAATTGAAAGAAGTGTGTCCCTGTACAGAAAGAAGAGAAAGCAATGTTTTATACGTAGGTACATTGGAAAGTAAGTGATAAACGGTACAGAAAAAGGTGAAAACGTCGAACTTTCAAATCATTCCGCAACATTATTAAACTATACACAATGATATAAACAATCGCATGTTGGTGTGCAACTGAAGATCTTTATTACCATAATACATTGCGCTACGATAAAAGCTCTATTACTCTCACTTTTTTTCTGTAACATAAATCGTAATATGCTTTCAAAATATGAACTTTGCAAGCTTCCTTCGAAAAGATTTGAACAATAGTATAACAGTGAGGAGAAGTTGGTTTGTGTATACCACTCCGACTCCACAAGTAGGAAACTGCTCTGATCTTACAATCGGAGGAAAATAACTCGCGTGTTATCAGTTTCATGTATGGAGTAAGGAATGAGACTGTGACTAGCAAGACCACTCTTCCGAAATTGATATAGAAAACATATTTTTCCGGTGTCATTAAAATTTTCATATGCAAGATAATACACACTAGGGTGTCACCTGTGTGGGGACGGTGCCCTGAGGGCTACTGCTGCCTGGTGACAAAACATAGGTGTGGTCAACAGCTGTCTATAAGTGTTATACCGACACCTTATTAACACTGATATATTACATTAGTGTTTATCTGGTTAAAAGAGAAGCTATAACTGCCAATTACATATTTTAAAACTTATTTCTTTGATGATTATTTCTGTTTTCGTTCATTATAATTTTAACCTAGAAATCCACCACTATTAACCAGAAAATCATGGCAGCCAAAATGGAAAAAAATAAGTCGCCAGTTATAGATATATAAATCGATTTATGAATAACAATAATTAATTTTTCTATTGTTTCATCAATTTAAATCGGCGTCCCATGTTGGTAGCCGACATATATGTCTGTACACTAATTGTATCAGAGACGTTCCAAATGTGAGCACGGAGACAAACTGAAAAAATTCATAATTTATTTATTGTTTTATAATAGTGTTCCATCATATGGCCTACGCATCACATATACACCAGTTTCACAATATGCATCCGGACAAACAATTCTCAAGAACGTCCTACAATACCTAGAAACATCCTCGCTGTTATATTTGTGACACACCACCAATGGTCATCCTACAATATCTATACCTAAAATATTCATTATCCATTAGGGACACTCCACAATACTGTAATAGCCAGTAATTTCGCGCGTGCAATTTTTCGCTTAGACAGCCTCCAAACTGTTCGCGGTGTGGAAATGTTCGCGCTGATCATGAAGTCATGCTGTTTTGCACCGTGTACCTAGCATACTATTATACACCATGGGGTTTGAGTGGTTTAAAATATATTCGCGTGTGGATTTATCCGCGGGGATTTAATACCACCGAAATAAGCGTTATATCCACACCGCGAAAAATTCCACTTTCACAGTAAGGAAAGGTATTTTATAGGTGTAGATAATTATTTCATGACAAGTATTAGGGGGATATGTATTTTATGTGGGTAAATAGGTATTTTATGACTACAGTATAGGTGGGGATTGTTTCTGTTTTAATCACAAAGGTTTTAAACACCTTTTGTGTTTTATTTTATCAATATTGTATTAACACTTACTTTGGGATACAGCCATGACTGGTAGTTCTGCGTCTCCCCTTTAGGGCGAGAAAGCTGGGCATGATGTGGTATGTTTGTGAATTTCTGTTATTGCACTCGTTGCTTAGTGGAAAGTTATAAGAGGATGTCAGCTGGTATAAATCATTTCGGCGCATATATATGTATGCATTAAATGATGTATACCGTTACCAGTTCTTGCCACGTGGAGGCCTCCTCTTTCAAGAACCAAAATGCTTTTTTTGTATGCGTACATATGACCTGCCTGGCATGTGTGGTCAAAGTACGGCGTCGGGTAGCTGGTTACGTCCCTGTTGTAGCGATACGGTTGAAAAAAAGAAAATAATTTCATTAAAAAAACAGTCACACGTTTATTTACAATACAATGTTCGTATTTTTTCATGTTTGAATTACTATTACAACAAAAGATTCGCATTGCGGCCATTATTTTTCACCGATATGTATAACTTTCATGTTACTTTATATATCTATCCATACCTCATTCATCGTCAGCTGTTGGGTGGATCATTGCTGAGCAATAAATCTTCCCGGTGGTCTTAAGAAAAGTCGAGCTCGACATCTCCTGATCAGCATACTAGAAAAACAAGAGGCCCAGAGGGCCTGTATCGCTCACCTGGATACATTTGTATCTAGGTAATAATGATAAAATATTTTCTTTTTGGCTCGCCCCTCAGCCCCCTAGGGGGTCAGTCCCACCATTAGTACAATTTTTGAATCTTGAGCACTTAGGGATGCTTCCTGCCAAATGAGGCTGATTTCCAATCAATGGCTATGGAGAAGAAGTCTATTAAACCAATATAGCTAAATAACCCTTTTTGGCCCGCCCCTCAAGCCCGGGGGATCAGATTCTATGGGGATCAGACCCATCATTTGTATAAATTTGAATCCCAGCCACCTAGGGATGCTACCACTGAAATATAAATACCATACATTACTTAGTTCCAGAGAAGAAGTCATTAATATCAATATTGCCAAATAGACACTTTTGGCCCCGACCCTCAGGCCCCTGGGGGGTCAGACCCATCATTTGTATAAATTTGAATCCCAGCCACCTAGGGATGCTACCACTGAAATATAAATGCCATACATTGCTTAGTTCCAGCAAAGAAGTCATTTATATCAATATTGCCAAATGGACCCCTTTTGGCCCCGCCCCTCAGGTCCCTGAGGGGTCAGACCCAACATTTGTATAAATTTGAATCCCAGCCACACAGGGATGCTTCCTACCAAATTTAGTTAAATTCTGATCAGTGGTTATGAAGAAGAAGTCAATTGTTGTCGGACGGACGGACGACGGACGCCACGGTATGGCATAAGCTCACCTTAATCCTTTGGACCAGGTGAGCTAAAAATGAATACATTAAAAAAACTATTCTATGGTTCATCACCGATTTATAAGTGATTGTACACATTTCCTTTTTTTACATATATAAATATAGTATTTTGCTATCTTAAGTTTGACGTACCTGGTCCCATAGTGTCTGGATTTTCCCTGAATTCGCCGGTAAATGGTCGTCTGCTGGCGACGCAGGGCTCGCTCCGCGACGAGCCTCATCTGCAGGGTGACCAGACGGCCTTCCTGGTGGAGCAGAAGGACGAGCATATAGAACGGCAGGTTCGCTCGACGCGCCTTGGTGTTGATCCTGCGATGCCAACCTAGAAACAAAATGAATGATTTAATCATGTGGTAATAAAACAACTGAACATGAGCCGAAGAAGGAAATATAAAATGATATATGACTTAGTTTAATTTAAAAAAAAAATAAGAACTTGTTTATGACAAAATATCAAATTGATATTACAACTTACCTTCAACGTCGTTGTTGGTGCGGACTGACTGTCGGTGGACGCACCAGTTGGCAGTTGACCAGACACTACTCCTGAACCAGTATCTGAAAAGTACAAAGGAACAATGTATAAGAGTTTCGTAGTATGAACACTGATTTTAAAATAGTAATATAGATGGAGCGACCACTTTGGTTTGTTAAAAAAAACAGGTTTCAAAATATAGGAACATTAGCCTTACCTGTCAAGGTAATCTACAAGCTGGATCAGCTCTGGCGTGTTGGCGAGTCGTCTCAGCTTCACGAAAGCGTCGTGGATCTGTGTCGACGGGAGGAAGGGCAGCGCCATCAGCTTTCGGATGTACTCGGCTACGCCAATCTGATTAAAATCATATCTTGATGTCCGCGCGTTCCGTAAACTTCTCTCTGCTGCGTTAAGATCTGAGATAATCCCATAGAGGGTCATGTCCCGATGACCTTTCGCATTAGCCAATCAAATTACTACTGTCAGAATCTTGACAGTGAAATTTTGAGGCGACAAAGCTTGCATAAACACATTTTTTTCGTTTAGTCATTTCGTCACCAAAAAGTTCGTGCGGAATAATGTGACGAAATGGCTTGCTGCAAGATGACAGGTCGTTGGAAAATTATTTTAGTGTTAAATAAAGAGGCGACAAAGGTCATCTGGACGTGACCTCTTATGGGATGTTTTCAGATCCTTGTAAAACAGAGTGAGAACAAGGATCTGTATTTTAATCAGATTGTCGGCTACGCCTGAAAAAATGGAAATAGATATTTACAATGGTTATTGTATTGATAATTACCTATTACACTAAGATCTCGTATGTGTTGGCAATTCTTATACAATTATATTGAAATAAAAATAATATATATCATATTCGCGAGTTCGTTAAACGTCTGTTGTGTAAATACCTTGACGCTTCCGGAAGGTGGCCCGTAGTCCAAGACAGTCAACCTTGCGGAGGACAGCCTGGGCCCAGTGGAAGCTGCAGCCCTTCAGATCGACATTTGGGAACACAGTCCGGACGGCTCGCCAGCATGCTGCAAAAGTTAATAAGTATTTATGATATGTCATTTTATTAACAATAACTAAGATTGCATTGATATTGAAATCAAACCACATGTGACTTAATTTTTACTATTGCAGCAATTAGTTATTTACCTTGTTTACACTGTGTTTAAGTTGTAGCTTTGATTATATCATATATTGTTCATGTAATATACTTACCAGCCTCGAAGTCCAGCCTGAAGCCCTCTACTTCTGGTGGGGATGCAAAGCAGGTAAGGAGGTGTCGTAGAACCTGTAAAATAAGATACTATGATATAAATGGATTCAAAATTTGACATATTATAATCGCTAACGTTTTCACGCCATGTGATAACTTCATACAACAATTGCTTTATCATTCTTCTGTCAGAAAATTATATTATAAATGTTAACGTATAAATGATAATTTCAGATCTTACAGCTTCGTAGTCAGCAGCTGTCCGACGTGACATCAGTACGAAGCAGAGAGGGACCAATCTGATTAAAATACAGATCCTTGTTCTCACTCTGTTTTACAAGGATCTGACAACATCCCAGAAGAGGTCACGTCCAGATGACCTTTGTCGCCTCTTTACTTAACACTAAAATAATTTTCCAACGACCTGTCATCTTGCAACAAGCCATTTCGTCACATTATTCCGCACGAACTTTTTGCTGACGAAATGACTAAACGAAAACATGTGTTTATGCAAGCTTTGTCGCCTCAAAATTTCACTGTTAAGATTCTGACAGTAGTAATTTGATTGGCTAATGCGAAAGGTCATCGGGACATGACCCTCTATTGGATTATCTCAGATCTTAACGCAGCAGAGAGAAGTTTACGGAACGCGCGGAGATCAAGATATGATTTTAATCAGATTGAGAGAGGGACCTGCTTCGTATATCCGTCCTGCTGCAGAAAGGCGTGGATCGACCACAGCTGCTGGAACGGCTCCCGGCGGATCTTGAACGTCCCGTCGCAGTATCAACGTTGTGCCTGCTGCAGAAGGCGAAGCTGTGTAGGGGTCGCAAACATCAGGTGGCCATGGCTACCAACACGGACGTCACCTATGATGAAGTAGTCGCAGTCGAGGAACTCGCGATTCACCGAATTATTTGAACTAATCAGGTTTGACGGCTCTAAGTGGTCCATGTTGCTTGTGTTTGTAAAAAAGTGTTGCATTTGTTCTTTGAGGTAATAGATGCTGATTTTGTTTTTAACGTTTGACTTACCGTTGTATTCCTTGAAATAAAGTTAGTTCTAAGCAAATGCCCATATCATTTTTGTTATAGATCAAATTGGATCAGCATTTTCGGACATCTTGTACATTCTAGCAGAGACTTTGAAAAACAAGATTTTGATTTCGTGTTGTTTCATGGCTCTTCGACAATTTGAGTCATAGGGGGCCAAACAACGTTGTGAACACTGGACATTTACCAAACCAAATACACACAAAAACTGAAACAGTTGGAAATCTCAAGCATTTAAGATAATTGAAAAGTCTCAACATATATCAATAGTAAATGGACTGTTTATGAAACACATACTATCTCATTTTTAAAGCCTTATTTTGTAAACCCATTCAAAATGCATCTTTTTTACTGACCAATAAGTACTTAAATGCGAAAAATAGATAAACATGATAAGAAGTTTTGTTAAAGAGCTGCTGAAGTCATAATACATTTGAAACAAATACATTTACATAAGTAAACGGCATTTTGCCTGATCATTTAGCCATGCATGCTAGTTCGAGGATCGTTAGATGACAAGATGACACTCTCCGCATGGAAATAGTCACTTTGTAGTGGCTTTGTTGCTTAAGTGCTGAATGGGATAGGTCGTAGAGTTTCCAAAAAGAGTTGTGATGTCAGTCTTCTCATGGAAAGCTAATTGCAACACTGAAACTGCAATGTGTACTCATTTTCCATCAGATTGATATCTTTCTAGGCAGTAATATACCAGGCTGCGTACACAGGTCGCAAACATTCCGACTGGTCTGTTTCATGTTTCGGTAGACATTCTCGTACCAAAGGACAAAGTCGAAGAATCTCTTGAAAGATACACCAGGCTGTTTTGGCATCTTGGTTTGAAACGTCCATTTCTGTACACTTTTCAGAAAATGTTTTCTTGTCTATCTCATTCATAGCTTTGAGAAATTCTTCAATGATTGATTGCTGTCTTTTTGGCTTGATGAAAGATGGTCTTTGTAGCTCGATACGAGATGTTCCTGTGGCGAGATGGGTGTCTGTGGCTCGATGCGAAACGGTCTCTTTGGCTTGATTTGAGATGGTCTTCGTGGCTTGGTCAGTCTCCGTTTTAGTGCTATAAGTTGTTTTTGTCTTGTTTGTTGTCTTGAAGGCGTATATATTGCTCTATGATGTCCTTTCTGTCGATTGTTGTGTGAATGTCTAATTCCACAAGGAGAACAGGTTCCCGGCTATATATCATGTGAAACGGAATTCACTTTGAAGCTTCATGCTTGCAAGTACTGATTGCAAAACAAAATCTGCTGGATACACCTATCCAAGTCATCTTGAGACTCTCTGACATACTTTGCCAATGCATTGTATAGCGTTTAGTTATATCTTTCTGTTAACCCGTTGGTCTCGGGGCGATATGCTGTTGTCTTTCACGGACTGATACCGGGGGACTAGGAAAGCCTGTCATCGAGCGTACTCGCCATTATCGGTGAGAATGGTTACAGGAATCCCGTGTCTGCATACAACATTAATGATGAAGTCACAGATATGTTCTGCTTCTTTGAATGGTATCGCTTTCACCTCGGTCCATTTGGTTAGGTAGTCTGTCAACACTTTCTGCATATTTGTTTCCGTTGCTCGTCATCCGAAGTGGTCTTACAAAGTCCATCCCCAACATGTGAAATTCTCCATTTTTTTTTGTAAGTGATGATGGTGTTTTTGCCACATCGTTTTGACGCTGGCATTCGTCACAGTGCAAGATGAACTCCACGACAACTTCCATAATGGAAGGCCAGTAGTAGCGACTTTTCACTTGCTCCAAGGTTCTGTTGATACCTTGATGTCCTGACAAAGGGTCACTATGATAGGCATGAAGAATCATTTGGACCTCATCAGGTTTGGCGGCTCTAAGTGGTCCATGTTGCTTGTGTTTGTAAAAGAGTGTTCCATTTGTTCTTTGAGGCAAAAGATGCTGACTTTATTTCTTAAGTTTGACTTGCCGTTGTGTTCCTTAGAATAAAGAAAATAAAGTTAGTTCTAAGCAAATGCCCATATTATTTTTGTTAAAGATTAAATTGGATCAGCATTTTCGGACATTTTGTACATTCTAGCAGAGACTTTGAAAAACAAAATTTTGATTTCGTGTTGTTTCATGGCTCTTCGACAATGGGAGTCATAGGGGGCCAAATAAATAAGAGAATACCGAAGCGTCAACATAATCATAATCCAAACTCAAAACCGATTAAACCAGTGGCAAAATTTGAACTAAATGATCAGGCAAAATGCCGTTCACTTATGTAAATGTATTTGTTTCAAATGACTTCAGCAGCTCTTAACAAAACTTCTTATCATGTTTATCTATTTTTGCTGGAAACTGGAGTTTCAGTTCGCACCAATTAATAAGTAGATCAGTAGCAATCTACTCTGGTTGGTAAGTCTCCCTGGGTATCCGTGGGACCCTAAACTTTACGTTTTTTGCGTGTAGTTGTCTTAGCGTTTCTTATCTGTTTTACGTGACCTAGTTTCAGTGACAGGTATCCCCAAGTCGCCATCAGTAGAGGTCACAGTGCCCTTGGGTCTAAGTAATCTCGCTATGTGCTTCAGAAGCTGTTCGTCATTCAACTCCACCCAGACACTATGGGAAACAAAGCAGGAATCTGCATGTTCCGCCAGTTCAAAATTGCCTCTCCCAAGCCGCTGAGCTTCTTCAATTTCTTGAAATCGCTCAACTAACTGGGGTAACTTGCAAGTTTTCCATCCCCCAAGCAACTTGATTTTGTTGTTTATGAACTCACAATTGCTGTTTTTCCGAAATTCTGGAATGAACCAATCTGATTAAAATCATATATAGATCTCCCCGCCGTTCCGTAAACTTCCCTCTGCTCAGTGAAGATCTGAGGACATCCCAAAGGGGGTCACGTTCAGATGACCTTTTGCATCAGCCAATAAAATTAATACTTTCAGAATATGAAATGTGGATTTTTGGGGCGACAAAGCTTGCATAATCGCATTTGTACGTATAGTCATTCACTTGCTGCAAGATGACAGGTCATTGCTAAATTATTCTAGTGTTAAGTAAAGAGGCCACAAGGTCAGAGGAAAGTTTTACGGAACGGCGCGGAGATCAAGATATGATTTAAATCAGATTGGGAATTAAATTCATCTATGATTCCCTGTTGTGTCGCTGGAAAAGAAACCTACCTATTGCAGCTAAAAGGCCCTTTGATCCAAATAGTCTATATAAACCAGTGCATTCCTTTTAGCCTCTGGTACATTCTGTTTTGTCAAATTGCGTATAGCATTTTCTTGTAAATGCCGAATACACAGGATATGGGAAGACTGGGGACATGAGGAAATGGCATTTACTAATGCCACTTCTTCATCCGTTCCAAACACGAATTGGTCTAACGGGCAATTTATCCAAGTTTGCTGGGATACGTGAAAGGAAATCACAGTATGTTGCATACAAAATGTACATGCCGTCCCAATGAAGACATATTGGCCCCAAAGGTATGTGGGATGTGCACTTACCCCTCATTTGTAGATTGAAATTTTGAACCATGCATGTAACATAACATGCGCCGAGGTTAAACGTTCGGTCAATGCCTATAACACAGCCGTTCAACCTACATTGCCTCTTCATCTCCATCTGTATAGCAAATGACATTAGGTGTTTTGTGATCATTGTTTGTCCATCATATGCACCAT
Source organism: Mimachlamys varia (assembly GCA_947623455.1). Taxonomy (NCBI): domain Eukaryota; kingdom Metazoa; phylum Mollusca; class Bivalvia; order Pectinida; family Pectinidae; genus Mimachlamys; species Mimachlamys varia. Next base: position 34,224,651 of record OX392538.1, on the reverse strand, counting down.
TTTGATCCACAGAATGATGTGCCGGCCTACCTTTCCTATTTATGTTGTAAGTTTTGTTCTAAATAACGTTCAAGGAAATAGGATTTTCTCGATCGACTTGATTTACAGCTTTCAGCATTTGTACGTTTAGTCATTTCGTCACCAAAAAGTTGATGTGGAATTATGTGACAGAACTCCACATTTCATATTATGAAATTAGTAATTGCGTTGGCTAATGCAAAAGGTCATCTGAAAGTGACCCCCTTTGGTATGTCCTCATATCTTGACGCAGCGGAGATCAAGATATGATATTAATCAGATAGTAATGCCAAATCTTTTAATTTCGCTTTCAGATATATCGACGATGTGTGTTGTCTATAAACAAGAAGTTTGCTGACAACGTCGATCGTATATACCCTTCTGAACTTAAACTAAAGGACACAATAGACTCTTGTGCTTACCTCGATCTCTACTTAAACTACAACCAACATGCACAGCTTACTACTAAGCTATACGATAAACGTGATAATTTCAATTTTACCCTCAGTAATTACCTCTTTTTGTTCGGCTGTAGTGCGGATATATTGGTTGCGTTATGTGTTTCGCATTACCATGCACACTTTACCCATGGTCAGTACCGCTATCTTTACCAATCACGTGCAATTTTGAATAATACCTTTTTAAAACAAAATTGTTACATGCTTCAGAATGTGGTACTAGGGGCAACATCTGTCTTTTTACTCTGAACATCTGAAGTTTTCCATCCTGCCAAACGTACTAAATTGTTTTAAAGAGTTTTTACCCCTTTGCCAAACACCACAACCATCAATATATGTCCGATTTCTGTTAGTTTCTAGATCCTGTGTTCTCCAAAGAACTTCCACACCCGCAGGAATCGCGGGAGATTCCTCTTCCACTCAAAAACGCCCATCTTCATATCACACAAAGATTTGTTCGATAGCAGTTAACCTCTAACACGAACGTCTCGATATTCAGAGCAAGCCCTAGAATAACTTCAACTGACATGTCAACACAATGGGATATTGCTTTCTAGAAAGGGATAGTTAACGATTGGAAAATTGAAATCGTCACGTTTATCATGCAGCTTAGTAGTAAGTTGTCCGTATTGGTCATAGTTTAAGTAAAGATCGAGGTAAGAAGCCGATGCAGGAGTCTATTGTGTCTTTAATCTCAAGTTCAGGAGGGAATATACGATCGACTAGGTCAGCAAACTTCTTGTTGTTATAGACAACACATAGCAACACACAACACGTAGGTTTTTATTACCCGTCCTGATAAGCCATTCGACAAACTGCCTCGAAACATGTTAACAACTGTATTGAACAGTAATATAAAGAACGTTCCAGCTGGAGGTGATAAGCAAATATTCACACCTACACCGGCCAGCTACACCAACAATCTCACCTGTATTATCCAGACAAGTTAGGGAGCAAACATTCACATCTACACCGGCCAGCTCGACAGACAATTATGCTCGTACATGTCTAGGCATGTACATTTCATATCATCCTAAACCACGGACAGCTAGCGCATTCACACCCTTTGGTGGTGTTGAGCACAAAAGGAAAAAAAAATGAAATAGTATTTTAAAATTGCAAAGGTGATATATTTTTCTGAAATGTTTTTGTGAAATTATATTTTAAAGTTTTGATTGACGACTTTCTCATGTTCCACCTGTGCGATTGAGCTGAAACCTACCTGAAATGATGATACTGAGATGGTCCTGACCAAGTGTTTTTATTTTTCGGGTCGGTCTGAAATCCAAGATGGCCACAACAGCTGTCATCTTAAAAACGATATCAAAAACTTCTCAAGTTACACTTGTGCATTCAAGCTGAAACTTGCTAGAAATGAGACCTAGTGTTATTTTTCGTGTTGGTCCTAAATCTAAGATAGCTGCCATTGTAAAAAACACATTTTAATATTTTCTTCTCAAGCTCCACTGGTGCAGTTGAGTAGAAAATTAGTTAAGAAAGGAAAGTCCATTGAAGAGTTGTTATTCTCTTGGTTTGAATAAAAAATTGACATAGTAACTTATGCGGCCGCTTTGTAACATGATTGTCCACAGCAGTATGATGTACTTTCAATTGGTAGTCAGATGACCGTTAAGGCCCTTGGGCCTCTTGCTGTTTTTGGGATGCGACAGAAAACAAGTACTAATTTAATGGACAGAGATCACTGTATAATGGTATTCCGTACTGTTTAGCTTAAGTTCTAAAATGTGTAAACTTTTCGCAAAACAAGCAGTTCAAGAACAAAAATATTTTTCTCCAATAACTCGGTACGTGTCTAAGAACGTTGTACTGTTAAGGACTAGGTACAGGACAATTCAATATGGCGGAGGTATTTTTACCAAAACTTATTTTATTATAAACTACAAAGTACATTTTGTGATGGAGAATCGATAATTTCAACCATATTTTGGTACGTTTGGTGGTTTTTCTGATATTTTGTGTTATATGTCAAAAAACGCGTGCACGTTTACAGAATACTGCGAAAGATAATAAAAACAATGAATATCATTTTTTGTTACTTTAATATACACAGAATGATAGACGAGCCTTCGATTTTTGAATAAATCTCTCTTTCAATTGAAAACCGCAGAATAAGAGAATGTACTCGTCACATGAATGGCAATTTATGTACATTCTGAACAACGCTCACATCTGGATCAAATTTGTAAATTTCCCATCGCCGATCGACAAATTTATGTGGCACGCCGCATAGCCAAAACAAAAATTTTACCGTTTGCGGTATGACGAGTTATGACATTATGTCAGATCTCTTAAATCAAACATCTTCCCGTTGCATGTAGCGAAATATACTCCCCTGTCCTCCATTTTGCACTATTTACTTTTTTAGATATTCATACGCCTGACTTAGAGGCATGGTAAAACATCGACAAAATTAACAATTAAATTGGATTCAAGCATGCAGTAAATGTAAATGTTACTTGGTATATCGTCACAAAGCAAAAACTGCCCATTCCTATCACTATAAATTGTTTTTAGCGATTGCCAGTTTTACATTTTTGGGCGAATGTATAGCACGTGAAAAAATGTTCTTCGGCACTTCCGGCAGTGTTTTTTTAGTTAATTTAATGATTTTGAAAGAATTGTCAACAAAGTTTAATTTGTGTTGTAAAAATTCTGATGGAATTCGTATATATAATACACTTCCGCGTGGATCGGACAGTATTAACTCACTGATTATACCGATTCGTCTCGGCTTCGCACCTGTCAAACATCGCTAGCGTAAATTGTTGCCATCGTAAACATGTGTGGCAGTTGAGGCACATTGGTATCAAAATACATTTCTCAAACTTAATTAGTAATTAGGTAACCGTATCGTAAATGTAAATTACGTTATGTTGGTGTTATTATTTTTATTTTATACATTTATTTGACACGAAACTTACATTGACATGACAAATGACCTATTTAATATAAAATAATGCCCCTATATTGCCCCCACGAGATACAGGTAACTACTTTTACCTGAACTGAAAACAGCATGCAATGGACGACATTTTTTAGAGGGGGTACCTGTGTATTTCTCCCTGATACTCTGATTTACAGACTAATATCAAAATTTTAACACTGAGTTATCATTCTATGAACATTGCAGTAGCTTTGTATTATTTTTTTGAGAAGTTTCAAATAACTATATGAAAAATATTTGCGCACTCCCATATGGATATTATTTACTGAATATTTTTTTCCTAAGTACAGATTTTTTTTATTTTGGGGGCTGAACTGCATTTTATATCAATATTTAACATAATGGGATAAAGCTTATGCCATGTATTGGAAGGAAACATTAAAATTTCAATATAATCATTTTCATCCAGGTAACAACCAATATGGCTGTACCTAGTCCTTAAGAATGACGGACAATATAATATTTGAGAATTCCTTGTAAGCGTCCACGCCTGCGTGTTTCACAAAACACTTAGAAGACATTTCAAAGTCTATCGATGGTACTTGCTAGAAAAAGGGTTATGTGCCGGTGAGATGCGTTATGACATGTCAGGGAAATGCGACAGGTAAGGAGACAACGCGAGGAGTAACAATTTGTTCTCTATCACAAATGTATAATCACAGCACGTGTACACATTTCGTAGATGCCGACAACATTGTGTACCAAAAACGCCCGTTGACATTTAGTTGAGATCCCTACCATATAAGCAAACTTGTCTACATGTAGGCTAAGACGATTGGTATTCAGGTCTTACCCTACTATCATATTAATGGAGATATTTTGCCATATATTACATTATCCATGTGAGCGATAATGTTCCAGATGGGCCTTTCGCTTAGGCAGGGATATTTTGCCATATAGTACATGCATCCAGGTGCAGTCTACTTGACAGTGGACAAAGAGCAGGACCCTGCTGCATGCCTGCAATTTGAGAAAAAACGAACTAGAACGTAACCTTGTTGCAAACCTGTAATTATATCAAAAGTGGATGAGGAACAGAAGCATGCAATCATTGTTATAACGCAGAATTGATGCGATAGCAGATGTCGAATACAGCAAGCAAAACTTTTCGCCCAGTGAAGGCCGCGTACCACAGTGTATAGTCCTTAGCGACTGCAAATTAACAAATTATGTCCAGCGCGTAGATAGTAGGTATTTAGATAAAAAATATCTCAGTCTTTTGTTAACCTCCATCTCTTCAAAAACGGTCTTACTGATGGGTTTGATGTTTCTGACACGTCGGGAGTTTTATAGCATTTCCAAATATCGAACTAAACATTTCAAGACATGCGGTAAATTGTCCGACTTACCACAGCTCCCTAGCACAAACAGAATATTTCTCCAGAAGCAATGAACCCCTGAATTGTGAAACACACAATGTTGTTTACGATAATGAGTACGCGTTTTCGTTTTTGTTTGATTTGACTCTGTGAAAACTACAGGCCAATTACGACTGTTTTCTACAAAAAATGGCTTCGCATTGTGTAATTTTAAGTGTTGTACAAAATGTTCCAGACCTGTGACACAAACCGATGGCCAACAGTCGACACCTGATCCCGCTTTCCAGTTCTTTTCCCTCGATTAGTCTAGGTTAGGGTTGGGAAAGACCCACAATAACACAAGAGTATAAGTTCCTCGTGTTTATTATTCATATAAATATTATTGAGCAAATATGTGATTCAGTGATCAGCAATAAATTTACGAGGGAATTCTGGTTCGTTTTATGTGTAAAGCTAGTAGAAAATATAACTAAGTGAAATGGATCACAAAAATAGATTGAAGACATCAAATAACCGACAATGACTAGATGAAAAACAAAACTGAGCCCTACTGACCCTATGCACAGGTTCTAAAATTTCTAATCATACAACTGACCGATATGCATACCAGCCTAGCCTAACAACGATACAACTTCCAAGACGGACAAAACGACACTCTCCCACAGAAACCTACATACTAAACATTAGCTATGGGGTCCATATTCTGTTGACAATCTAATCGATACTTGTGTAGTAGGCAGGGTCAGGGGATGGGAGTTTGCCACCGATAATGACCTCGTGTTGTGTATTTGTTAATATTGTAGGAAAGTGCACCTTACCCGCGACAAAAAAACCGTGGCCAACAGTCCATTTCTAAACCTACGAATGAATAATTTAACGAAGGAAACTAGTTGTTTTGGCTGTAAAGCCAGTCCAAAACTGAAAACTAAATTTGTGAGTTATGCATTGTTATTGCTATTTCTCGAGAGTACTAGTTACTTGTTGGATAATTGTCAATTTTGTGCATAGTCCATTTTTGGACATCCCATCAAATATATGGATGACCGGCGGCTATCTTTGATTTGTGAGTAATAGGTTTTCTGCATGGTCCATTTTTGGACATATTCGATAAACAATATAGCCGACAAGTGGCCATCTTGGATTTTGACAGTGATAGTTTGTGATCGCTATTTCTTGAAATACAAGATTGATCCTTTTCAAATTTCTTACGCAGGTTCTGTTCGGTCCCTAGTTGTGCTGGGATTGCTCCAAGGAGGAAATCCAGCCATCTTGTATATTGACTGAAAGTATATTGTGGTTATTTTGTAACAAATAAAAGATGAAATTTGAATTTGGAACTGATCAGAAAAACAATTTTTAAGAGATATTCAGAGCCTAAGTTTAAATACATCAATGAAAGGAAAAAGATCCATCTTTCTAAGAATGAATGAAAAATCATCAATGGTTGGGGCGAAGATCCCTCTGGGATCTCGTTTATTATTCCATCTGCAAAAACAGAAAGCTAAGGACATCTTGAAACCACAGTTCCTGGTTCAGTAAGGTTCGTTCATATTTCTATTAAAATTGATATGGCCTTTATTTCACAGCATTTCCAAGCTCTGAATCTGTTAGCAATCACACAGATTGAGACAGATTGGAAGTAAAGACAATCTTGGTTAACATCATCATCATTTTGAACACTCCTGTAGGAAAGCACATAGTTGATAAAATTTAGAATGGCAAAGTTTATTATATCCAGGTATTTATCATTGATCCGTTGATATTCTGTCATGGGTACTGGTTCTGGTAAGTCAATATAAAGTGCTCTTAATCCTGTATAATCCTCACTACAAGTACTACAACGTACGGACGTATTTCAGAGGATGTATTTGCGTCCCCGACAAGGTTATATAAGTACTTTTTTCCTTTATAATGGTCCGCCGATGTGGGGGTGATCGTGACAGGGGCAACAGTCGTTGGGATGTAGTAGTTGTAGTGGTACAATAAAACCTCAATTTCACGTTCTATCTCTGAATTAATTTGCTCCCAGAACCGGCGTTGAAACTGACTGTTTGATAATGTCTTGAGTAACGATTGGCGTGAAAGTCTCTATGGTAGAATCGGATGACGACGAAGCAGGAGGGCTAATTGGTATGTATTCTGGCACGGGCAATTTTCCTGTCTGCTGGGCGTGGAGACTACAGAAGCCCCGCTGTTCAGAACATCATCTAAAGACCAAATAGCAAATAATGGTTTAAAATTGCAGTACTTTTACATGGCGGATAACGTCGATGAAGCAGTGATATGAAGATGGACGTTTTTGAGTTTGCTTGTTAGTGTATTTACTTGTTCTGATGACAATGATGACTTTGTTCTTATTGATGCTTACTTTGAGGTGACCAAGATTTACATGGCGGGTATCGTCGATGAAGCAGAAGACGCTTAATACTCTCTTGTGCTTTTACGAGAGTCTCCGTGTAAATCGTTCCTTCGTTCCTATTTTGCACCTAGTTTTATCGATTTTGAGTTCGGATTATGGTTTTGTTGACGCTTTTGTTCTCTGATTTTTAGCTCACCTGGTCCGAAGGACCGAGGTGAGCTTATGCCATACCGTGGCGTCCGTCGTCCGTCCGTCAACAATTTCTTTAAATGACTTCTCCATAACCACTGATAGGAAATCAACCTAATTTGGCAGGAAGCATCCTTGCGTGCCCTAGGGGGCTGAGGGGCGGGGCCAAAAGGGTTATTTAGCTATATTGGTATAAGCGACTTCTTCTCCATAACCACTGATTGGAAATCAGCCTTATTTGGCAGAAAGTATCCCTAGGTGCTCTGGATTCAAAATTGTACGCATGGTGGGACTGACCCCCTAGGGGGCTGAGGGGTGGGGGCCATAAAAAAGTATTTAGCTAAATTGATATTAGCGACTTTTTCTTCATAACCACTGATTGGTAATCAACCTTATTTGGCAGGAAGCATGCTTAGGTGCCCATGATTCAAAATTGTACTCATGGTGGGACTGATCCCCTAGGTTGCTGAGGGGCGGGGCCAAAAAGGGTTATTTAGCTATATTGGTTTAAGCGACTTCTTCTCCATAACCATTGATTGGAAATCAGCCTTATTTGGCAGGAAGCATGCTTAGGTGCCCAGGATTCAAAATTGTACTAATGGTGGGACTGACCCCCTAGGGAGCTGAGGGGCGGGGCCAAAAAGGGTTATTTAGCTATATTGGTTTAATCGACTTCTTCTCCATAACCCCTGATTGGTAATCAACCTTATTTGGCAGGAAGCATCCTTAGGTCCCCAGGATTCAAAATTGTACTAATGGTGGGACTGACCCCCTAGGGAACTGAGGGGCGGGGTCAAAAAGGGTTATTTAGCTATATTGGTTTAATCGACTTCTTCTCCATAACTCTTGATTGGAAATCAGCCTTATTTGGCAGGAAGCATCCCTAGCTGCTCAGGATTCAAAATGGTACTCATGGTGGGACTGAGCCCCAAGGGAGCTGAGGGGCGGGTCCAAAAGAATTATTTAGATATAATGATATTAGCGACTTCTCCATAACCACTGATTGGAAATCAGCCTTATTTGGCAGAAAGTATCCCTAGGTGCTCTGGATTCAAAATTGTACGCATGGTGGGACTGACCCCCTAGGGGGCTGAGGGGTGGGGGCCATAAAAAAGTATTTAGCTAAATTGATATTAGCGACTTTTTCTTCATAACCACTGATTGGTAATCAACCTTATTTGGCAGGAAGCATGCTTAGGTGCCCATGATTCAAAATTGTACTCATGGTGGGACTGATCCCCTAGGTTGCTGAGGGGCGGGGCCAAAAAGGGTTATTTAGCTATATTGGTTTAAGCGACTTCTTCTCCATAACCATTGATTGGAAATCAGCCTTATTTGGCAGGAAGCATCCCTAGGTGCTCAACATTCAAAATTGTACTAATGGTGGGACTGACCCCCTAGGGGGCTGAGGAACGAGCCAAAAAAACAACATTTATCATGATTACTTGGATACTAATGTATCCAGGTGAGCGATACAGGCCCTCTGGTTTTCTTTTCCATTAATAGTTTGATTTTCTTTTCTGAAAGTTCTACATTAAGTTTCCACATTTTGCACATGAATATGAACTCCTGATTGAGTGTATGGTCAAAGGTGTAACACTAACTTCAAGACTACGTTTTTGGTTTTAAAATTCCATATTGTTAATTGAACCTGCTTTTCCCTATATTCCTTTTGTTCGCTCAATTGTAAAAATATCTCCCGTGAAACTCATTCTTGCAGCATGCTCTTGCTTTAGAACTAAATAATTCAAAAGGTGCAGCATATGGGTGTGTTGCGTCATCTTCAAAACAACGCCCTTACATGACTACACGTGTTACTCAATCCACTAGTATCCAACCCCTACTGTATGCACATGACCGTTTCGCTCAAAAAACACCAACGGCTGAATGCCATTTTTCATTTGCTTCCAAGATGGCCGGACCTTGGGACTTTTAACAATACGAAATCTTCATCAACACTAACATGCAGGATTTTACCAACAGAACCACTTTTGAAATAGTTAAAACTGTCAAATAACTAAAATTGCTCGTTTCATTAAATAATTGTACATATCCATATATGTTACTGAGTGCCACTCTCGCATGTCATTTTTCCACTCCCTTGCTTTCAAGGACTGAGCGAAAAATGGATTATTTTAAGGTTTAGAAAGCGACATGGTAATTCCATCTTCAAAACTATTGAGAAATTGTAAAGAGTTCCATTCGCTTTTCAAAAGTGTAGTCGATATGATCTTGCGGATGTTTTGACACCGACCTTAACCGCCTCGTTCAAGGATGATAAGTCCCGTAGTTATGTACAGTGTCTGTACAATTTTGAATTATTAAAAGGCTGTTAGTTTTTTCTAAAGAATATGATTCATCACAGCCAATTTTTAAATATTTCTGTTAACATTGGTCTTTTTGCATCACATTCATACGTTTTGGCGCAATTATTGTGTTGAAGGGCCGGAGAGCAAATAACATACTGGCGGCCGACGTCAACGCCAGATATTACCAAAAGTTCGACCTATTGTGGATACAAATGAAAAAATATTGTTGAACGTCCTGTCGACAATCTATCCAAACACCCGTTTAAAAAACAGAAATTTTCTCCATTGATCCGATCATGCGCGTCACGAATTAGATGACGAGGCATTTGCCTATTTCGGATAGAACAAAGTCATTAGACTTGTTCAACTTTTCCTAGAATAACGTGATTTCAGGACACACCCACCCACCCACCCTGTTCAAATTCCACAGGTTTATTCATATGAACGACTGAGCATTAGTGTAAATGACGAATGTATATAGTTTAACAAATTAAGGAGACTATTTCTACTGGTTTTACTAAAATATGAAATATAACAAAATAAACTAAAGATAACGGTAAACAACACCAATGACTGACAATGTCTAGATGAAAGACGTTACTAAGTATCCCTATACAGCCCCTCCAACCATTTGCCAAGGTTTTAATAACTAACATAACTGACCAATACTCGAATCGGCCTAGCCTGTCCATGCGTAGTAGGGCTGATGGCAATGTCACCGCGACTCGCGTTGTGTTACAAGTTGAATAGTTACAAATGACGGCACCCAGTCATGTTCTGCCACTATTACACCCAGGTTCCTTGTCCCAATATATGCCTCTGTAGTAACCAAGTGAGACGGACAGCATAAAAATAGGTACTAAAGACCTTGAATTACATAACTAGTCGATAATAATATCCAATTACCGAGCAGGCTTGTAAATAAATTCCATGCAAAACAGGGATAGCACTAGATATAAAAAATTAGTATAGAAGTAGAGTATTACAAAGTAACACCTGCTGTGTCCTATTTGTATCATAACTGGACTCTACATACAGAATATATGCCACATAGTTCACACAAATATATTTTTACAAACTCAACTCGTAATATCTAAACCCACATAAAGTTGTATCCGTTGCATTGTTTTAGCAAGTTCAATGTGTATGTGTAAATACCATCCGACCCTGAACTAGAACGATCTAGTAATAATAGTTTTCTGAGTGTCCTTATATTGTATAAGTTAAATTATTGTACAAGTCTTGAACGCGTTTCCTGAAAATAAAATTAATGTACATTAATGAGTAATGAAACAAAGTGTTTTAATACCCGCGAACGTGTATCGGTATTAATTTTGTAAAGAGGACATTAAAGGAAATGTCTTGATGAAATTATAACTGACCGAAAATGTACAACTTTACAGAGTGAAGGTGTCTATAGCTTTCGCCTTCTCCACCACATGAAGGTTCCCTAGTCTTGGCGGCAGGACGTCACCAGGCGAACAGTTCGGCACCATGACCACGGTCAACTCAAGTGTGATAATGGGTGCATATAGCGTGCCCCGCAGTGCCGGTTCTGCACTTGTATCCGTCAGCGGCTGCATTCGTACAGCCTGGCAGTTGTCGAGAAGAACCGGTTCTAATGCGTGAGGTAGGCCCTCGGCCTGGTGTACAGCTTGGGACCATACCGTCAGCAGGCCACAGTGGTCTTTCTTGGGTCCTCAACTCTTCCAGCTCTTTGGTATCTGCCACAAGACTTGACAACTACGGGTCCGACATTGCTTTTGACGTTTTACTTGATAGGTGTAGTATGGCTCAGAGACTTTCATAAGAGGGATCGCCACATATTCTCGTTGTGTTATGATGTCAAACAATGTCAGATTAGCGCTACCCAGTTATAGCAGTGCCTACTATGGCAAGGTTTGATAAGTGCCAATGGCAAAGAGTGAAAAACCACAAAAAGTTGTATAAAAAGTTCAAGAATTTAATACATAATAACAATATGATCATATTAGGACTAAAATTATTATATTATGCCCTGCATGACTATCGGACAATATTATCCGAATTTATCCATGATGAGGGTTCAAATAGCCCTTAAAGGAAGTTAGACTAGTCGTAAAGTAATAGTTGCCGACAAATATTATTTATGTATGAATAAGTACAATAAATACTTAAAACCAAAACGTACATCATTCCGCTGACAGAACGAACGTAAAAAACTATACTTTGAGTGCTAGTGGAACTTTGTCAGTAAAATGTGACCGGGTGGGGTGTGCTGCTGGAGGCCTTTGGTACACAGACGAGTACCCGTCACCTAGGTTGGCGCACGAAAGCATCGACTTCGGACACTATTGACAATAGTATGAAACTGGCGTTGTGTGGATGTTTGGTCTAGTTCACAACTATCTCTATACACGTTCTGTATCTTGGCTCTACAGACAAAGATTCGTCGCCGATCAGGTGGGAAGATATGGCATTGGATAGCCAGTGTCCATCTCCAAATGCTCTTGCTGCTCTATCGCATGGTTCTGTAGTTTTTAATTTAAGTATTATCTTACATTATTTTTATTCAACATGGACGTTTTGGTGACGAAAATTATTAAACGGACATATGCAAGCTTTGTCGCCTCGAAAATTCACCTTCAATATTCTGAAAGTAGTAATTTGATTGGCTAATACAAAAGGTCATCGGGACTTGACCCCCTTGGGATATCCTCAGATCTTAACGCAGCAGAGAGGAGTTTACGGAACGGCACGGAGTTCAAGATATGATTTTAATCAGATTGTTTTTTTTAACATTGGATTCAGTTGCTGTTGAACCATCGGCGGATCCTGGAGGCATACTTCTTTCATATCAGTATTCCTGGAGGTGGTTTCTGTCGTTTCAAGATGAACCAGATCTGGCAGATAGTTCGTTGGGTGGAGGATATCCGGGAATTGGGACGAAATGTCTGCCGTACTTCTGATCTTCCTCTGTTTTTCAAAAACGTCTTGTAGATTCCTGGTGACTTGAAGATAACCCCTTGTTAGGATTTCGTCTACCCATACTCGCTTCGTTCCGGAGCGGCGCAGAGTTTCAACCAACGAAACAATCCTGTCCACATTTTCGTCTTGGCCGTGATGTCGTTTCCTCCAATGTTGATGGATACTATGGGCTTGTTAAGGGTCGGGTGGTGCATACGGTCCGTTCGTAGACCTCCTCGGCCGCAGAATCTTGTATGCAAGAGTTAAGTTATATTCACTACATCATATGTTAGTTAAGGTTATATACACTACATCACATGTTATATATGACTGTTAGTTAAGGTTATATACAGTTCATCACCTGTTACATATGTATGTTAGAGTAAGGTTATATACTCTACATCACATGTTGCATATGTATGTTAGTTTGGTTATATACACTACACACATGTTACATATGTATGGTAGAGTAAGGTGATATATACTACATCACATGTTCTATATGTATGGTAGAGTTGGGATACATGCACTACATCACATGTTACATATGTATGTTAGAGTAGGGTTTTATATACAAAATACCTCGCATGTTACATATGTTAAGTTAGGTTATACACCTCATAGACATACTCTTTACACATGGTATCACAAGAGATCCGACTTAATCATGGCGTATGCAAAATATTACATTCGTTCAAAATGTTGCAGGCAGCCGAAGTCTGAATTGACAAACTAAAGAAAGGTTTGCAAAAGGGAACAGATAACACAAGTCAGAACAATCTGATTAAAATCATATCTTGATCTCCGCGCCGTTCCGTAAACTTCTCTCTTCTGCGTTAAGATCTGAGATAATCCCATCAAGGGTCATGTTCCGATGACCTTTCGCATTAGCCAATCAAATTACTACTGGCAGAATATTAAAGGCCCAATATACGTAACTTTCGGCAAAACTTGAAGCGAAAATCAAGCCTAATGACTTATTATATTTATAAATTTAGTTGAGTTTAACTGGTATCAGCAATATTCAAGATGAATGCTTTCGCGGTAACCGGTACAGCAGCAGTTGAAACACGCTTTTTGTAAACACGCGACCATTTCGAACCGTCTTCTACCTTCGGTTTGTTGTTGAAGTGGGCCCCACCTGAATTATTTTCAGTTCTTTGGATTTTTTTGTCAAGAGTTTCTTGTTAGTTACCGCTCCGGTTTACTTCGTTTTAGGCTTATATTTGCATGGTTATCAACTGGATTTTTTTTCAGAATTTTTCAGAATCACGAAAATTTCCATGAAGTTACGTATATTGGGCCTTTAACGGTGAAATTTTGAGGCGACAAAGCTTGCATAAACACATTTTTCCCTTTAGTCATTTCGTCACCAAAAAGTTCGTGCGGAATTATGTGACGAAATGGATTGCTGCAAGATGACAGGTCATTGAAAAATTATTTTAGTGTTAAGTAAAGAGGCGACAAAGGTCATCTGGACGTGACCTCTTATGGGATGTTGTCAGATCCTTGTAAAACAGAGTGAGAACAAGGATCTGTATTTTAATCAGATTGATCGTAATTATTTCTGTAGCAAAAATAAGCATTATTTTATCTCGACCGCAACTCGATCATCATTTGCTTTTTTAGACAATTTTACAATAAATAATCATTCAGAAGCTTCGTTCACGATATCCATGATGTTTTCTGATTATACGTTACGCTGACTTTGGGGGTGGGGTTTATATCAAGGATGTAGTCTTCCGGACCAAAATTTTCCGGCACTACATTTTTTTTTATATATTCATTTTTGAAAATAGAGTTAATGGCGTGGGAGAAAATGCAATGTTTTTGTGCTATGATCGGTCAAAGAAACCAATAATGAAAAATCCTTATTTTTACACCAATCTTTGCAGATTGAACGTGCCAGAACCAAAGTTCTGCAATTAAACTTTTTTTTAAATATTTAGAGTTTGAAAACAAAATGGGTCTCTCTGTCTAAAACCGTCCTAAAAAAGGGCGTTAGTGTGCTTTATTTTTGCCCCGTTACTATTTTTGTTATTTTTCACCATTTCGGGTTCAAAAATAAAAAGTGCTTAGTTACATTAAAAATATAAATCAAATACAAAAAGTATATAATTTTCTACAAAACCGTCCTAAAAAAGGGGGTTAGTGTGCTTCTTTTTTGCCCCGTTACTATTTTTGTTTTCACAATTGCGGGTTAAAAAATAAATGTTTACTTTGCGGGTGCCAAAAAAGTATATAATAATTATCCACTTTGTTACAGAATATTAAGTTGTACAGCAAAAATTAGCTTGCTTTGATTAAAAATGGCGAAACTGATGTTTTTGAAGAGATCAATCCAGCATCAAAAGGTGAAATTTCTGCCTTTCGCGAAGTGCAAAATATAAAAGAACTATGCATTTTCAAAATGGCCGCCGAATCGGTAATTTTTTTTTAAATTCATGTAAAAAAAGTTCTACAAGCAACTGGCACTTTTTTCAGATGCATATACGCTATTAAAATTGATCAAAATTTCTTCAATATAATGTTAAATGTTTTAACGAGAATTGAACCTGACTGAAACCTTAGAAGAATACATCCCTGAGTTAATTACCAAATGCACTTCCCATGTATAGGCATACACAAATCATACATATTAATCAAAACAATACAAATATCTGGTACAATGAAAATCCCATAGGGGGTCATGTCCCAATAACCAACCTTATGCATTAATTAGCCAATCAAATTACTCGTGTCCAAATGACCTGAATTAATTAGCCAATCAAATTACTATTGTCGAAATTTTGAAGCGACAAAGCTTGCATTATCGCACTTGACCCTTTAGTTATTTCGTCACCAAAATGGTCACATGGAATAATGTGACGAAATGACTTGCTACTAGATGACAGGTCATTGAAAAGTTTTTAAGTGAAGAAGCGACAAAGGTCATCTGAACGTTACCTCTTATGGGATGTTGTCAGCTCCTTGTAAAACGGAGTGAGAACAAGGATCAGTATTTTAATCAGATTGGGTGCTGATGGTAAATCCTCGCTAGGGCTTCATTTACGAGTTCCACCAAGTCGTTGTACGCAGCCAGTGTCATACCTCATACCTCGAGGCCTTTATCTATATAAGATATTCCAGATGATGATAGTGGGTGGATCAGACTTGTCCATTATGCAACAGATCAATCGGTCGATTCCCTCCAATAGGTCCTCAATCGTTGACGTCGCGGTAATGTCATTGCCAGCCACCTGGAGAAAGACCCTAGATACATCTTCAGCCATGAAACGATCGAAGATGTCTCTCCGAACCAGAGATGCCGTCGTAGCTCCGCCTTTTCCAAAGAAAAGGACATCATCAAGCAATCCAGTCTGGGCCCTCTCCAAACCGCGTACAAAACTGTGTCCGAGGATAACGGTGTTCGCCATGTCGATACTAATACCACGCTTACCTATAAATATAAACTTTATTTATTTTGCAACAATTATGAAAAAAAGTTATCCAACTTATATCAATCACTCTTGTTGGCCCAGATGTTAGCGCGCGAGGGGTCTTATTGTGGGGAGAAAACCCACGTGGTCGGGCAGGTGACCCCATACCTTTTCACGTTCGGTCGGGGAATCGAACCCCGGCCACCTTGGTGAAAGGCAAGTGCGCTATCCATTCACTGCACCATCCGACCACCTGTTGCTCTCTTTATATGCATGTCATGACATGTATTATATGAAAGAAAATGTTACGTACATTCCTATTGGTAGACCAATATAAATTCATACAAAATCATTTATGCTAATCAGACTTCAACACGACATAGCATTGGGCCGAATGTTATTATGACGTATATAATATATGCCTGTTGATTTGTCCAAATAAGGTAAGGCATTTTTGCAATCTGATTAAAATACAGATCCTTGTTCTCATTCCTTTCTACAAGCATCTGACAACATTCCATAAGAAGTCACGTTCAGATGACCTTTGTTGCCTCTTTACTACACTTGATTGATTTTCCAATGACCTGTCACCTTTCAGCAAGCCATTTCGTCAAATTATTCCAAATGAACATTTTGGTGACGAAATAACTTAATGGACAAATGCGATTATGCAAGCTTTGTCGCCTCTAAATTTCACTGTCGAGATTTTGACAGGAGTGCAAAAGGTCATTGGGACATGACCCCTATGGAATTTTCTCAGATCTTCACGCAGAAGAGAGAAGTTTACGGAACGGCGCGGAGATCATGATATAATTTCAATCTCATTAAAAATATAGATCCTTGTTCTCACTCCGTTTGACAAGAGTCTTTACAACATCCCATAAGAGGTCATGTGACGTTCAGATGACCCTTGTCGCCCCTTTACTTAACACTAAAATTATTTTTCAATGACCTGTCATCTTGCAGCATGCCATTTCGTCACATTATTCCATATTAACGTTTTGAAGACGAAATGACTAACCGGACAAACGACTTTTTTGAATACGGAAAAAGGGCAGGCTGCTGACATTCTAGTAAAACGCAGATTAAAAACTAATATTGAATTTTGGAAGGATATTGGATGTTCGGAGTTTGTGTAAGATGTGATTGATAACGGTTATAAAATTTCATTTTATTCAGAACCAGACAAACGAGAATTAAAAAATAACGTGTCGGCGATGAAAAATGCCGAGTTTGTGGAGAAGGCTATTTTCGATTTAGAAAAGCGAAAATTTATAGAAAGATGCGAGGAATCACCATTTATGAGAAACCCATAGACAGTATCGGTTCAGAGTAGTGGTAAAAAACGCTTGATTCTGGTTTTAAGGGAGTTCAATACAAATTTATGGAACCAATCTGTAAAATATGACGATTTACGTACAGCGTTGTTTTATATAGAGAAACAGGGATGGTTAATTCTTGTAAATTTCTTGGGCTTTCGTGGAATTGTTTGCGGGTCCAAGAAGGCATATTTCAAGTAGCACTTGATATTTTTGCGCTCCTGTTAGAAAGTCAAATATCATAAGAAATGGAATGGGTTCCTAGAGAAGAAAATGTTTGCGCTGATTTTATCAGCAAAATTGTCGATGTTGACGATTGGGGTGTGGCTGAAACTTTTTCAGCTGTTTGATGATATTTGGGTTCCTTTTGACGTGGACTGGTTTGCGGCCTGGTATAACATGAAAGTGCCTTTTATTCTAGGAACTGGAATCCAGGTTCAAAAGGTATAGATGCTTTTTCAGCAAGTGTGTCTGGTGAAAATGGCTGGTTTGTTCCAATAATGGATCTTATATCGAGTTATCAGGTATATGCAAATGTGTAAAGCGTATGGCACGCTTGTCATTCATTTTTGGAAGTCTGGTAGGTTTTGGCCCTGTGTGTGTCCGGACGGACAACATTTCATTGCAAGCATTGAGTACAGATTTTTAAAGACAGAAAAATGTTTTTATACGCCATCTAGATCTGGGAAAGGTATGTTTGGACATGTTGATTTAACATTTCCGATGCTTGCATTACGTATTGACGTTCTGAACCATATTGATATATTTAAATATTGTAAATATTGTTTAGATAGGCGCCAAAAGGCTATACAGATTTTCGGTGAGAATTTTGTGCTACGATAAGCACCGGTTTTCGGTGTGACTTGCAAGTTTGTCAGTTATAATTACTGATTAATACCGGTTTTCGGTGAGTACATTGTTCTGCATGAATTGATGGATTAACATGTACCGATTTTCGGTGAGATTGGAATTTTTACACGAAGTTGTGGATAAGCATGATGAGCAGTACATATTGAACTGGGGCATCGATTTGTTTTCTATCTTTATATAATTAGGAGGTAATAGCTCTTCTTATGGTGAATGAATTATGAATGGAAACGTGTTTTAAAGAAATGTTTGTTCAATATTTATTTTGGAACTTTGTTTTCTATTTTTACATTAAGTGACACATGCTTTGTTTCTAAATTATCTGGGATTTGTGATGATTCCGTGGAATATTTATCCTATTGGATAATAAAGAAGAGAAATACATTTCAACATAGGTTGGGATGTTACCTATACGTGTCATTCAGGCGACACAGGTAATAGCGAACACGCGTACATTTTTGTGTTTTTTTTTCATAATAATTTCTTGTTCAAATGAATCAACTACAAATGTGTATGATTGTTTGCGTAATGGATTTTATTCTGTAATTTCGTATGCTAAATGTACATGTTTAATTTGTATTCTACATCATGATGATTTTTTAAAAAAAACATCAGTCAGTGCCTATGTCGCTGGGAAATACAGGTTTTGTATGTGTTATTTATCCTTTGGGTAATATAGAGGAGAAACTTATTTTCATTAAATATAATGTCATTCAGAACTTAAAAAGAGAAATGGAATCGAAAGAAGGTTTGTCTGAAAAATGAAATTCCGTTACAATGTCCAGTGCTAAAACATGTGAAATATTTCTTTTGGTATACATAGTATGTCATGGAAGCCTCCAGGGCTTAGATCCATACAGTGAATAAAAAATGCTCCGTCTTGCACTGACTTAGTTTTAGGATGGCCTTGAACAACGTTAACCAAGTTATATGAGTGAAGTGTATACATATTTGTGAATGTTGAGTATCTGTGGTTGTAAATAAACCCTTTCCAGTTGGAAATGTACACATGTATATATCTTACGGATGAAACTTTATCATGGGGAGGGAAATATGTATATATTGGCCGTACTGGGAGTTCGAAACTCGGACCGTCAGAACATGGGACAGATGCTCAAGATCAGCTACAGATATGTAAAGACGGTACCTGTGAATAATAGTACAACAGGACAGCGAACCAATGTGGGTATAGTAAAGACAGCGCTGGTGTCAGTAAATAGACATTACCTTTGGAAATGTGCAGTACTATTGGAGATCTATAAAGAGACAGGACTTGGCCTTGAAGTACTATTATATATCTATCAATGGACTAACCTCGTGTACTTTGATTCACAAGTATTGTATAAAAAGTTCTGTGAATATTATCAACTGAACATTAACATAATAATTCTTTCCATCTGGTAGGTTGTATATTTTTTGAATGCATGTATACAAAACATTATTTATAATAAAGTTACTCATATTTAAAACAGTTTTAATGAAATCAACTTTATTTCTCACTCAGTCTTTATATTTGTTGATTTATTCTTCTAGTATCTTGGCAATAGCTCTTATTAACCTAGAATACTTCAAATATAATCTAAGCCTAATATCAACACACAGTTGTATGCAAAATTAAGATAATTTAAATGTATGATGTAAGCACATTAAATACTGTATTCTGTAAGTGGAAGGGGATCATGCGAGCAATTCCAGCTAACGTAAGCAATATTCTTGCTAACGTGAGCATGAACTGCTCACACGAGCATTTCTTTGTTCACGTGAGCGTCATACCTCATTTTCATTTTAAAATGCACCCCAGATCTCACGTGAGCTGCTTATGAGCAAATTGTGAGCAGAATTTGGTAAGTGGTACGGATTATGCGATTTGCTGGTGAAAAGATGTCACAATGGACCTTTGGTCAACTGTCCCAATGACAAGTTTGGATATGTCAGTACCTGTCAGTTTGGTCTTCAGATGATGAGAGAAAAAGGTGCTGCAACCCTCATAGTCATTACTGTCATGTATATACAAAGGTCAAAGAAATAAAGGTGTCTCATTTGTTTTCGGTCATTTGATAGTTTTTTAATTGCTTGAAACACTTCACTTCTGTATAAAATTAAAAATATATAGAATCTATTTGTTAAGCAACGAAAACCATCTGCTTTCCAGAAACTCTGTAAAAGTTTCCTGTAACATGTATATGTAAGCTTTGTGTTACTTGCTTGTGTAACAAGTAGCAAAAGAAAATGACATAAAACGTAGGTAAAATATTCAAAAAGAATAATCTTTTTGGAACTTTTACAAATTTCAGGGTCAAATAATCATATCCTTTTAACAATATATATTTCATATTAAAATTATTACAATATCGTACTTGTACAGTTAACTATTGGCGCCACAGAATACCTCTGATTGATGTCGTTTTGGTCTTTATTACATTACCAATATACACCATGAACTTGGGCACGGACCAGGTATCTTTACCTAAAACCAGAATTAACTTGTACTCGCAGAAAACAGATTTCTGTTATTTCCTTATTAGTGTCAACCCCTTAAGGATACTTATGCATATTAATACCTAACAATGGTGTATGTTTAAACTAGAATTTGGCAACAACTTCTCATGCAAATTGAAATTTCCATTTAGGTTCATGTTTCCATTCACACTACATACGATTAAGCATAGAGACAGGTTTTGGTTCAACTAACGTTTGAAAATAGTTAAAAGTGAATATAAATGATTTTTATATTTTTGTTTTCACATGTTTTTCATACTTCAACCGAAAACTACAGCTGACTTTCTCCCGAGCTAATGAATGGAAAGGTCTGAGCTATACATCCAGTACAGTATCATGGATGTGGAGTGTGATGAGGCATTTCCGACATTGAAGATCCTCTGCAGTCCTGTGGTCTTTGGTGACCTGGATTATACCCTTCCTTCTGTGCTCCATGTCGACGCCTCAGAAAATGAACTTGGGCAGTACTGTATCGAGAGTAAGATGGTTTGCTTCGTCCTATCTATTTTGCCAGTAGAGGAGTCTGTAAACCGGAACGAAACTATCCAGCTTATCAACTGGCATTTCTTGCTCTTAAGAGGGCTATCAAAAAATTCCATGATTACCTTTTTGGAGAACGTTTACATGTTCATACTTATAACAACCCGTTGACATACATCTTGACAATAAACTAAAAAAAAAATCAGAGAATACCAAAGCGTCAACAAAACCATAATCCGAACTCAAAATCGATTAAACTAGGGGCAAAATAGGAACAAAGGAAATATTTACATGGAGACTCTCGTAATAGCACAAGAGAATAAGATCAGGTGTTCCGGTAAGCATCAATCCTTAAAATTGAAGAAAAGAACCGAGCATGCTAAACCAAAGCATAGCTTGATACAACCGGAGAACGGTGGTTGTCGGCTCTGGCAACATTCAACTTTGACATTAGATATAGACCGGTTAAACATAATGCGGATGTAGAGACTATGTCAACTCTTCCCAAACCCATTGACAGTGCCTCCAAGGATGTGAAGACAAACACCGAACATGTTTCTGTGTATGGTGTTCATGCCCTTTGTAATGCTAGGAAAAGTTGTGAGGATAGGTGAAGAGTGTTTGTTTAGAAGACATGCAAGATGTACAGGATATCCAGACCATGATACCACAAGCATGGAGACGCAATATCCATTCATTAGGTAATCTCAACGGTTGTTTTGTCATGCCAAGCAAAAAGACCATTCAGTCGAGTCTTGAGAAAACCACCATCACTAGCGTTAAAACTGAAGCGTGGTGTTACCGTTGTTTGGAACAAGATGGTTTAGTAACACATCAGCTTGTGCTTCCACAGTGTTTCACGTAGAAAGTGTTAACCTACCTTCATGACGACGCGGGTCATTCTGCACGTAAAAGAACTTTGTTAAAGATATATGTTTTTGCCAGGAATGTCTAAAAATGTTAATAATTGGATCAAGAATTGTCCACTTTGTATTCTGCGCAAGAATCAACGAGTGCCTTTAGTGAATATTGTGACAACCCAACCCATGGCAATAGTTTCTATGGTCTACCTCACCCTTGAAACACGAAGATACAAGGAGGATATTCCTACGTGCTCGTAGTGACTGATCATTTCACACGGTATACTCAAGCTTACCCGAATCGTAACATGTCTGCCAAGACAACAGCAGATGCACAACTAGGCTATATACAATATTATGGTACACCTCGCAGATTTTACTCTGATCAAGGAGCAAATTTCTGTGGAGAGGCTTGTGCCAGACGTTTTGTATTGACAAAAGTAGGACTTCAACCGACCAGCCCAGTGGTAATGGTTCCTT
Organism: Mimachlamys varia; assembly: GCA_947623455.1. Classification (NCBI taxonomy): domain Eukaryota; kingdom Metazoa; phylum Mollusca; class Bivalvia; order Pectinida; family Pectinidae; genus Mimachlamys; species Mimachlamys varia. Next base: position 34,202,164 of record OX392538.1, on the reverse strand, counting down.
TGAGCGTTTCAATAGGACTCTCATGACCATGCTCGGAACATTAGATGAAACCCAGAAGAAGGACTTCAAATTTTCCGCCATTTTGTTTCAAGTCTTTGTACAGTTTTGTAGCGATTATTTTGATTGTCCAGTTTGTAGTAACTATTATAAATTCCTGAATTTGTAGCATTGTAACACAAAGTCAACCTCAGCAGTACAGGTTGTCACCATCGGATTAAGGTTGTATTTTCTATCCTGTTTTGCGATTGATATTTCTAACAGGAGTGATTGATTCGTAAGTTTGTAAAGTACACCAGTCGCTGGTAATTTTACATATCTGTTGTACTCACAGATGTGTTATTACAAGTGTTACGCACATGTGTATTGTAGCGATAGACATCAGACATCATTGCGACCGAGATATTCACTATTTTAACTAAGTAATAATTATTTATTACAATCTTGCCAATCTGATTAAAATCATAGCTTGATCTCAACGCCGTTCCGTAAACCCGATGACCTTTTGCATTAGCCAATCAAATTAGTACTTTCAGAATCTTGACAGCGAAAGTTTGAGGCGACAAAAGATTGCTAATCGCATTTGTCCGTTTAGTCATTTCGTCACTAAAAAGTTCATGTGAATTAATGTGACAAAATGGTTTGTGCTGCAAGATGACTGGTCATTGGAAAAGTATTTTAGTGTTAAGTAAAGATGCGACAAAGGTCATCTGAACATGACCTCTTATGGGATGTTGCCAGATCCTTGTAAAACGGAGTGAGAACAAGAATCTGTATTTTAATCAGATTGGGTGCTGATGGTAAATCCTCGCTAGGGCTTCATTTACGAGTTCCACCAAGTCGTTGTACGCAGCCAGTGTCATACCTCGAGGCCTTTATCTATAGAAGATATTCCAGATGATGATAGTGGGTGGATCAGACTTGTCCATTATGCAACAGATCAATCGGTCGATTCCCTCCAATAGGTCCTCAACCGTTGACGTCACGGTAATGTCATTGCCAGCCACCTGGATACATCTTCAGCCATGAAACGGTCGAAGATGTCTCTCCGAACCAGAGATGCCGTCGTAGCTCCGCCTTTTCCAAAGAAAAGGACATTATCCAGCAATCCAGTCTGGGCCCTCTCCAAACCGCGTACAAAACTGTGTCCGAGGATAACGGTGTTCGCCATGTCGATACTAATACCACGCTTACCTATAAATATAAACTTTATTTATTTTGCAACAATTATGAAAAAAAGTTATCCAACTTATATTAATCACTCTTGTTGGCCCGGATGTTAGCGCGCGAGGGGTCTTATTGTGGAGAGAAAACCCACGTGGTCGGGCAGGTGACCCCATACCTTTTCACGTGCGGTCGGGGAATCGAACTCCGGCCACCTTGGTGAAAAGCAAGTGCGATATCGATTCACTGCACCATCCGACCACCTGTTACTCTCTTTATATGCATGTCATGACGTGTATTATATGAAAACAAATAATATAAATTCATACAAAATCAGTTATGCTAATCAGACTTCAACACGACATAGCATTGGGCCGAATGTTATTATGACGTATATAATATATGCCTGTTTATTTGCCCAAATAAGGTAAGGCATTTTGCAATCTGATTAAAATACAGATCCTTGTTCTCATTCCGTTTTACAAGCATCTGACAACATTTCATAAGAGGTCACGTTCAGATGACCTTTGTCGCCTCTTTACCTAACACTTGAATGATTTTCCAATGACCTGTCATCTTTCAGCAAGCCATTTCGTCACATTATTCAACATTAACGTTTTGGTGACGAAATGACTAACCGGACAAACGACCTTTTTGAATACGAAAATGGGCAGGCTAACATTCTAGTACAAAACCCAGATTAAAAACTAATATTGAATTTTGGAAGGATATTGGATGTTCTAAGGTTGTGTTAGATGTGATTGAAAATGGTTATAATTCCATTTTATTCAGAACCAGACAAACGAGAATTTAAAAATAACGTGTTGGCGATGAAAAATGCCGAGTTTGTGGAGAAGGCTATTTTTGATTTAGAAAAGTGAAAATTTATAGAAAGATGCGAGGAATCTTCATATATGAGAAACCCATCGACAGTATCGGTTCAGAGTAGTGGTAAAAAACGCTTGATTCTGGATTTTAAGGGAGGTCAATAAAAAGTTATGGAACAAATCTGTAAAATATGACGATTTACGTACAGCGTTGTTTTAAATAGAGAAACAGGGATGGTTAATAAAATTTGCTATGCATTCGGCGTATCCCCACATAGATATATATATCTGCCCCATACCAAATTTCTTGGGTTTTCGTGGAATTTTGGGTCCAAGAAAGTATATTTCAAGTGTTACCGTTTGGTCTGTCTACAGCTCCGTATATTTTTACTAAAGTCACTAGACAGCCCATTAAAGGGGCATCCCGGGGAAGTCTACAATGAAGTTATTGAATGTACATGCTGTCTGCACTACCAGATACATTTTCCAGTTATTTCAATATTCAAAGTCCACTCAAAATGTGTTTATTTGCCACTTGAAAAATTGCATTCCTCAGGACAGCCCGATAAAAATAGCGCTGATCACGCGTCAATCGGGTGACTATTTTGTCGCAAGTCGACGAGGGGCCCAAAGGGAGGGGACGCGTAATGTATAGGTCCGATGATGAACCAGACACAAAATCCGTGTATACATTTTTTGAATCATATTCACATTAATAATCAGATGTTAATTACACAGGATATTCATATGAAGAAATTTATGTCGACATCTATGCATCATTTATCGACATCAGTACCTGACTGAAGCCGATGCAAATGGGTAGGCCCTACATGATACAACCATGCATTGCCAGACTGCACTCTTACATTGTACGTTTAACAGTGTCATGTGGGTTTCCGACGATGACAACCATAGGGCAAACCTTAATTTCTGTAAAAAGTTATCTTCACGAATCCTCAATTACAACCATTTCACAAAAGGTGTGCATGCATTTTAAAGTACAAAAATAAAATGAAATGATTCCGATTTTTTTATACAACTCGATGTCTTGAAGTTTTTTTTCAGACTATCTATATATTCATCTAAAATCTATCCAACTTTCAGCGTCAACATACTTTAACACTTACAATTATGTATCAGGGAAGTCCGTGCACTCATATGACGCACCACGCACTAAACATGTCAGTAGAACACATGTATAATATATATATCAAATTTGGAACTTGTCGAGAAGATAATTGTCCAATACTTCATCCATTTGTATATGTTATGATAGCTCCGTTTTCATTTTACATTTTTTTTAATGTAAATTTAAAGGTTCGTTAACATTTTCAACACAACTGCAGACATGGGACATATACATGTATATGATTTTATTTTTATAAATTAATGACTTCACTTATATATTGCATATATTTTGATTCATATCAAATTCAATACCGGGGTCCAAATCCGATGCTAGTTGTACAATCCGTATTTTATAGATTAGGTATGACAAGCATTTTTTATCCGCACAGGATGACATAAATTTATTCATTTTGTCCAAATTGAATATGTATGTAATTATACATTAAACTCAATCGCACCTATACCGGCGTTTTACAACGTTAACCCCCCCCCCCCCCCCCCCACGGCTTTTCTTGTATGCGAAAAGGTCTTTCTCTTCAGCAATATAATTCAATTATGGCGTTTTACTGAAATATTATAAAGGGAATATTGCAAAACACGCTTTCAAGTTTTACACACGCATTTCATGTAACAGAGGAATGAAAGAGTTATCCCTTGGGAGGCCCCAAAACCAAATCAAAACTGTGTCACCGGCTATCCAGAAGAAAACTGTAACATGCAAACAATTTGGCTGTTAGTTTCTCCCATGAATACTTCCCATCCCTCATTATGCTTCCGTAATATAATCCTTACGTTGAAGTTTGACCATACGGCCAATTTTCGCTTGGTAGTTACATGTATGTCACGCGGATCGCCATTTTTTGTTAACCGATGTAGCTTGTTATGCGCATGCGTTATCATATGTGACGAAAAAAAATTTACATGTCCAAATCGTTGATCAACGAATAGTGATTCCCTTTTTTAATTATTAATTAAAGTTTTTGGGAACATATTTCAGCGTAAATCGCCCATTAATTTTCCACAAGATTATACGTTTAATTCATATATACAATAATTCTAAATAAGCATGAAAAAATATAGTTTTACCGTGATGCCTCTTTAAAAAGTGGAGGGGTGAGGGTTAACAAATATTAATGTATTTGGATGACGGATTGTGTCATAACACTGACAAATTGAAGTTAGCAGAACAGAGTGCAAAAGTTAAGTGACATTTTAGATTCAGGTTTTGTGCCTAAAGCAGACAAATCTATGTGGGATCCTGTACAATTCATGGTTAACACTTTATTGGGAGTGTTGCGCATTCCGGAGAGACGGGTGGAGAAAGCACACACGTGTGTTGTGGATATGTTTAAAGTTGTTTACAGTGGCAGGTCAGTTCACGTAAAAGCTCTAGCGAGTTTTGTTGGTCAACTTTATGTCCATGAGTATATTGGGCAATATTACTCAGCTCATGACAAAATGTATCGGTATGTGTACTTGACAGGCCCAGTCGTGGAATGATAGAGTTTTTCTGAACGATAATTGTGTAGTGCAAATGGAATTTTGGGTTAATTCTATTAATTTGAGAGAAATTCAGTATTCCCCACAGTGCAATAGAATCGTTTATTCTGATGCTAGTGGGACAGGGTACGGTGGATATTGCATAGAGGCACCGGTTGGCGAGGCACATAGGGTGTGGACTCGGAATGAGGCAGGTCAAAGTTCAACCTTTAGAAAATTGACTGTCGTGTTCACTTGTAAATGTATTAAGAGGGTCCAGGGTGAAATGGTTTTCAGATAACCAGGGCGTGGTGTCGATTGTAGAGAACGGCAGCATGAAATCATGTTTGCAAAGTATAGCACTTGATATTTTTGCGCTCCTGTTAGAAAGTCAAATATCATAAGAAATGGAATGGGTTCCCAGAGAAGAAAATGTTTCCGCTGATTTTATCAGCAAAATTGTCGAAGTTGACGATTGGGGTGTGGCTGAAATTTGTTCAGCTGTTTGATGAAATTTGGGGTCCTTTTGACGTGGACTGATTTGCGGCCTGGTATAATACATGTATGAAATTGCCTACATTTTATTCTAGGTACTGGAATCCAGGTTCAAAAGGTATAGATGCTTTTTCATCAAGTTTGGCTGGTGAAAATGGCTGGTTTGTTCCACCAATGTATCTTATATCGAGAGTTATCAGGTATATACAGATGTGTAAAGCGTATGGCACGCTTGTCATTCCTTTTTGGAAGTCTGGTAGGTTTTGACCCTGTGTGAATCCGGACGGACAACATTTCATTGCAAGCATTGAGTACAGGTTTTTAAAGACAGAAAAATGTTTTTATACGCCATCCAGATCGGGGAAAGGTATATTTGAACATGTTGATTTAACATTCCCGATGCTTGCATTAGGTTTTGACTTTCGGTAGCTATATTGATATATATAAATATTGTTCAGATGGGCGCCAAAAGGCTATACAAATTTTCGGTGAGAATTTTGTGCTACGATAAGCACCGGTTTTCAGTGTGACTTGCAAGTTTGTCAGTTATGATTACTGATTAATACCGGTTTTCGGTGAGTACATCGTTCTGCATGAATTGATGGATTAACATGTACCGATTTTCGGTGAGATTGGAATTTTTACACGAAGTGGTGGATAAGCATGATGAGCAGTGCATATTGAACTGGGGCATTGATTTGTTTTCTATCTTTATATAATTAGGAGATATATACTTCAGTTAGTGTGTATAAATTAGGTTTCGGTAATAGCTCTTCTAATGGTGAATGGAAACGTGTTTTAATGAAATGTTTGTTCAATATATGTTATTGTATATATTTATTTTGGAACTTTGTTTTCTATTTTTACATTAAGTGACACATGCTTTGTTTCTAAATTATCTGGGATTGGTGATGATTCCGTGGAATATTTATCCTATTGGATAATATAGAAGAGAAATACATTTCAACATAGGTTGGGATGTTACCTATACGTGTCATTCAGGCGACACAGGTAATAGCGAACACGCGTACTTTTTTGTGTTTTTTTTTCGTAATAATTTCTTGTTCAAATGAATCAACTACAAATGTGTATGATTGTTTGCGTAATGGATTTTATTCTGTTATTTCGTATGCTAAATGTACATGTTTAATTTGTATTCTACATCATGATGATTTTTTTAAAACATCAGTCAGTGCCTATGTCGCTGGGAAATACAGTTTTTGTATTTGTTATTTATCCTTTGGATAATATAGAGGAGAAACTTATTTTCATTAAATAAAATGTCATTCAGAACTTAAAAAGAGAGAAATGGAATCAAAAGAAAGTTTGTCTGAAAAATGAAAGTCCGTTACAATGTCCAGTGCTAAAACATTCGAAATATTTCTTTTGGTATACATAGGATGTCATGGAAGATCTTGATTCCAGCCTCCAGGGCTTTGATCCATACAGTGAATAAAAAATGCTCCGTCTTGCACTGACTTAGTTTTAGGATGGCATTGAACAACGTTAACCAAGTTATATGAGTGAAGTGTATACATATTTGTGAATGTTGAGTATCTGTGGTTGTAAATAAACCCTTTCCAGTTGGAAATGTACACATGTACATATCTTAGGGATGAAACTTTATCATGGGGAGGGAAATATGTATATATTGGCCGGACTGGGGGTTCGAAACACGGACCGTCAGAACTTGAGACAGATGCTCAAGATCAGCTACAGATATGTAAAGGCGGTACCTGTGAATAATAGTAAAACAGGACAGTGACCCAATGTGGGTATAGTAAAGACAGCGCTTGTGTCGGTAAATAGACATTACCTTTGGAAATGTTCAGTACTATTAGAGATCTATAAAGAAACAGGACTTGGCCTTGAAGTACTATTATATATCTATCAATGGACTAACCTCGTGTACTTTGATTCACGTGTATTGTATAAAAAGTTCGGTGAATATTATCAACTGAACATCAATATAATAATTCTTTCCATCTGGTAGGTTGTATATTTTTTGAATGCATGTATACAAAACAATATTTATAATAAAGTTACTCATATTTAAAACAGATTGAATGAAATCAACTTTATTTCTCACTCAGTCTTTATATTTGTTGATTTATTTTTCTAGTATCTTGGCAATAGCTCTTATTAACCAAGAATACTTCAAATATAATCTAAGCCTAATATCAACACACAGTTGTATGCAAAATTAAGATAATTCATATGTATGATGTAAGCACATTAAATACTGTATTCTGTAAGTGAAAGGGGATCATGCGAGCAATTTTTGCTCGCGTGAGCAATTCCAGCTAACGTAAGCAATTTTCTTGCTAACGTGAGCATGAACTGCTCACATGAGCATTTCTTTGCTCACGTGAGCGTCTTACCTCATTTTCATTTTAAAATGCACCCCAGATCTCACGTGAGCTGCTTACGAGCAAATTGTGAGCAGAGTTTGGTAAGTGGAACGGATTATGCGATTTGCTGGTGAAAAGGTGTCACAATGGACCTTTGGTCAACTGTCCCAATGACAAGTTTGGATATGTCAGTACCTGTCAGTTTGGTCTTCAGATGAGAGAAAAAGGTGCTGCAACCCTCATAGTCATTACTGTCATGTATATACAAAGGTCAAAGAAATAAAAGTGTCTCATTTGTTTCCGGTCCTTTGATAGTTTTTTAATTGCTTGAAACACTTCACTTCTGTATAAAATTAAAAATATATAGAATCTATTTGTTTAGCAACGAAAACCATCTGCTTTCCAAAAACTCTGTAAAAGTTTCCTGTAACATGTATATTTAAGCTTTTTTTTACTCGCTTGTGTAACAAGTAGCAAAAGAAAATGACATAAAACGTAGGTATAATATTAAAAAAAAATCATCTTTTGGAACTTTTACAAATTTCAGGGTCAAATAATCATATTCTTTTAACAATATATATTGCATATTAAAATTATTACAATATTGTACTTGTACAGTTAACTATTGGTGCCACAGAATACCTCTGATTGGTGTTGTGTTCGTCTTTATTACATTATCAATATACACCATGAACTTGGGCACGGACCAGGTATCTTTACCTAAAATCAGAATTAATTCGTACTCGCAGAAAACAGATTTCTGTTATTTCCTTATTAGTGTCACTTCATTAAGGATACTTATGCATATTAATACCTAACATGGGTGTCAGTTTAAACTAGAATAGGGCAACAACTTCTCATGCAAATTGAAATTTCCATTTAGGTTCATGTTTCCATTCACACTACATACGATTAAGCATAGAGACAGGTTTTGGTTCAACTAACGTTAGCAAATAGTTAAAAGTGAATAAAAATGATTTTTATATTTTTGTTTTCACATGTTTTTCATACTTCAACCGAAAACTACAGCTGACTTTCTCCGAGAAAATGAATGGAAGGGGCTGAGCTATATATCCAGTACAGTACCATGGATGTGGAGTGTGATGAGGCATTTCCGAAATTGAAGAAGATCATCTGTGTTCTTGGGTTACCTGCATTATATGTACCCTTCATTTTGTGCTCCATGTCGACGCCTCAGAAAATGGACTTTGGCAGTACTGTATCGAGAGTAAGATGGTTTGCTTCGTCCTATCTATTTCGCCAGTAGAGGAGTCAGTAAACCGGAACGAAACTATCAAGCTTATAAACTTGAATTTCTTGCTCTTGAGAGGGCTATCAAAACGTTCTACGATTACCTTTTTGGAGAACGTTTACATGTTCATACTTATAACAACCCGTTGACATACATCTTAAAAATTAACTAAAAAAAAAAAAATCAGAGAATACCAAAGCGTCAACAAAACCATAATCCGAACTCAAAATCGATTAAACTAGGGGCAAAATATTTACATGGAGACTCGTAAAAGCACAAGAGAATAAGACCAGGTGTTCCGGTAAGCATCAATCCTCAAAATTGAAGAATAGAACCGAGCATGCTAAACCAAAGCATAGCTTGATACAACCGGAGAACGGTGGTTGTCGGCTCTGTCAACATTTAACTTTGACGTTAGGTATAGACCGGTTAAACATAATGCGGATGTAGAGGCTATGTCGGCGCTTCCCAAACCCATTGACAGTAACCCAAAGGATGTGAAGACAAATACCGAACAAGTTTCTGTGGATGGTGTTCATGCCCTTTGTAATGCTAAGATTAGTTGTGATGATAAGTGAAGAGTGTTTGTTTAGAAGACGTGCAAGATGTACGGGGTATCCAGGCCATGACACCACAAGCATGGGGACAGTCTCAGACGCAATATCCATTCATTAGGTCAATTCAACGGTTGTTTTGCCTTGTCAAGCAAAAAGACCATTCAGTCGAGTCTTGAGAAAAACCACCATCACTAGGGTTAAGGATAGCTTAAAACTGAAGCGTGGTGTTACCGTTGTTTGGAACAGGATGGTTTAGTAACGCATCAGCTTGTGCTTCCACAGTGTTTCACGTAGAAAGTGTTAACCTACCTTCATGACGACGCGGGTCATCCTGCACGTAAAAGAACTTTGTCTTTGTTGAAAGATATGTTTTTGCCAGGAATGTCTAAAAATGTTAATAATTGGATCAAGAATTGTCCACATTGTATTCTGCGCAAGAATCAACGAGTGCCTTTAGTGAATATGATGACAACCCAGCCCATGGAAATAGTTTCTATGGTCTACCTCACCCTTGAAACACGAAGATACAAGGAGGATATTCCTACGTGCTCGTAGTGACTGATCATTTCACACGGTATACTCAAGCTTACCCGAATCGTAACATGTCTGCCAAGACAACAGCAGATGCACAACTAGGCTTTATACAATATTATGGTACACCTCGCAGATTTTACTCTGATCAAGGAGCAAATTTCTGTGGAGAGGCTTGTGCCAGACGTTTTGTATTGACAAAAGTAGGACTTCAACCGACCAGCCCAGTGGTTATGGTTCCTTTGAGCGTTTCAATAGGACTCTCATGACCATGCTCGGAACATTAGATGAAACCCAGAAGAAGGACTTCAAATTTTCCGCCATTTTGTTTCAAGTCTTTGTACAGTTTTGTAGCGATTATTTTGATTGTCCAGTTTGTAGTAACTATTATAAATTCCTGAATTTGTAGCATTGTAACACAAAGTCAACCTCAGCAGTACAGGTTGTCACCATCGGATTAAGGTTGTATTTTCTATCCTGTTTTGCGATTGATATTTCTAACAGGAGTGATTGATTCGCAAGTTTGTAAAGTACACCAGTCGCTGGTAATTTGTTTACATATCTGTTGTACTCACAGATGTGTTATTACAAGTGTTACACACATGTGTATTGTAACGATAGACATCAGGCATCCTTGCGACTGAGATATTCACTATTTAAACTAAGTAATAATTACTTATTACAATCTTGCCAATCTGATTAAAATCATAGCTTGATCTCCGTGCCGTTCCGTAAACCCGATGACCTTTTGCATTAGCCAATCAAATTAGTACTTTCAGAATCTTGACAGCGAAAGTTTGAGGCGACAAAAGCTTGCATGATCGCATTTGTCCGTTTAGTCATTTCGTCACTAAAAAGTTCATGTGAATTAATGTGACAAAATGGTTTGTGCTGCAAGATGACTGGTCATTGGAAAAGTATTTTAGTGTTAAGTAAAGATGCGACAAAGGTCATCTGAACATGACCTCTTATGGGATGTTGCCAGATCCTTGTCAAACGGAGTGAGAACAAGAATCTGTATTTTAATCAGATTTTAAATGTTTTAAAGAGTTTCGGCCCTTGGAATTCCACTGCTGTCGGTAAGGGAGGACTCGTATCGCTCTGCGATCCTACACTTGTTTACTTTACGATGAGTTTAATTTTGTGATCCTAGATGTCGGACTAATATTCTTGATTATCCCTTTTCCAACATGTTCCTTCAGGCAGAAGATTCGAGGAATGAAAGCCAGCCAAAAATAACAGTTTCAGCATTTGTGAACGCCAACCAAAAACTAACAGTTCGACAAGCATTTGATAACTTAAACATCAACAGCATAAACAGTATACCTTATGGCGGTTTTGTAAGGGTTAGCCCGAGATTTTGCACTTGCAATCAATCTACTGTATTCCTGTCTAATAATCCTATTTACAATTCTAATATGATATATTTATTTCATATCCTTTTCATTAACAACCATCTACCGTATATTGTCATATTTTAACAATAGACAAAGAGCAGAACACTGCTCCACAATGAAAATTATAACAAACTAGAACGGCACCTTGTTGCATTCCTATAATAATATCAACAAGCTAATTCGTGGAATTTATGTCCCCCGCTTCAGGGCCACTTGGGGGGAAACATCATGTGCGAAATTTGGCAATGGAAATTGGCTGAGCCGTTTATGCATTAAACATTTGACTGTCTTATGAGGAAATTAGAGCAAATAATATCGTGTGTGAAGTCATTTTTGCTGTTAAGGCGATCCATGGTTATTTGCGGGGATTGTAGTCCACACTAGATGGTGATCTGTGTATGGGAGTGGAAAGGAATGTCCTTGAATGGCTGTATTGGGCGTGAGAATAAAATCTAGAGTTCTGCCATGGAAATGCGTTGGTAGGTCGATGATGTTAATGAGACTATGTTGGCGTAGAATTTCCTGGAAAGTTGAAGAATTATGATCGATATTGAAGTCACCAAGAAGAAGGAGATTTGAAGTTTGTTGTTTGAGAACCCGAATAGTCCTGTCAAGGTGGGTGACAAAGTGTGATATAGCACCTACGGGTGGTCTGTACAGAACTGCTACAATGGTTGGAGGGTTTAGCGACTGTATGTTGACAGCTAATACTTGGCAGGTGTCATGCGAAGGTACATTTGTAACACAAACAGAAAAAGAGTCTGCAACATATAATGCCAATCCATGTTTTGTTGATTTTGAATACAGCTTATATCCATCGATGTTGTGGTTATTGTTGGTACGGCAAACATGTGTTTCTGAAACACAGATGATGTGCAGAATACTCAGTGCTTTGTCCTGTCTCATATCTTCTGCATGCTTATTGAGTGATCTGATGTTGATATGTCCGATATGTGTACCTGTAGTTTCAGTTCTTTTCAGTGGATGTGTCCAGGAGAAAGAAGCTTCCATTTTCATGCGTGTGATTTCAGTTGCTGCTTGTTGGTTTATTTTTATGTCTGTGGCAGAGAAATTTACCAGTTGAAGTCCTTCCCTAGATGTTGCTCTGCTGAGCATAGTGTATGCAAGGCCTTGAGGTGTTGGGAACTGCTTAGGCTTAGTGAAGTCTGCCACCATAAATTGGTAAGTGCTTCCCTGGGACTTGTGTGCAGTCAATCCGTATGCCAGAACTGTTGGAAACATGCGCCTTTCTACTGGCACTGAGCAGTTTGACGCTAGAATGAACTTCACTGTAATCGATTCCACTGCGACTGCATTCCTCAAATGAGGTGGTGATTCCTTTTTTTTTGCTTTTCCAATGAGATCGTTGTCAAATTGTAAATATATTTTTCCCTTTAAGGGCGCATTTGTTGGTATGTCATAATGTACTACTGTGCCAATTACACCATTAACTAGATGATCTGCTATGTCATAATTTTTTGTTAACATTAAACGAGCTCCTTTTGCAAAAGTCAGAGTAGAAGGTAAGCCTCCTGTCTTGTAAATATTGGTATCTTTTAGCGATACCTCCTGCATGTTGGTATGCAAGTCTCTCTTGCTGTCTTGTGCATTTATTGTAATGTGTGGCAGGGGGAGATTTGCAAGTTTTGTTTCATTGTATTGGGAAACTTGCTCATTGGTGATGTAAAGATGAACTGTATCCGTGGGAAAATTGGAAGTGTCAGTCTTTTCCAAGTGTTTTAACATATGTATGTCATCTTCTGTTGTAATACCACTGCGCACACGAGATAAAATTTCTGCAAATAACGGATCCCCTTTCTGTCTTACTATGTCTGTAAGCTCATAAATGCGGAAAAGTTGCTGCCACAAAGATCCTCCAAGGACATTGTAATTATTGCAAGTACTGGGCTTGAAGACTGGACGATCACCTACAGGATTAAGTTGCATGAGGTCGCCAACTGCTAGGATAGAAATACCACCAAATGGAGTAGATGATGATGGATCTTGAAATATGTGTTGCAATGTTTGATCTAAATGTTCAAGTGATGTTCCTCCAAACATAGATATTTCATCTGCAATGATGACTTTAAGGTTTACATACTTGCATCTAAAGGCGTTTAGTTTTTCTGATCCAAGTTTCTTATACTGGAATGATTTGGATTTCTCTCTAACCGGTAATGCAAATGCTGAGTGAAGTGTTGTACCATTGATGTTTGAGGCGGCCTTGCCGGTTGATGCTGTCATTAAAACGGTTGGTTTCTCTGGATCCTGCCCTGGCTGTCTAAGTGCTCGAACTAATCCTTCATATATGGTATTGACTGTATGTGTCTTTCCAACACCGCCACCACCTGTGAGGAATATGTAAAAAGGGTCAGGTGGTTTACTGGAATCATTTGCAATTCTTGTTTGTGTTGCCCAGTGAAACAAAAAGTCAAACAAACATCTTTGTTTGTCATTGAGTGAATTGACCATGCTATAAAATGTAGGATCAGAAGCTATGTGGATTTTTGATATGGTATATGAATTGCAGTTTGATCTGGTAGGTGTTTCTGAAACAGCTTCTTGTGGCAGTAAATCTGGATTTAAGTGTGGATTCAAGTATTGTTGGTTTAAAGAGTCTTCACTTGCTTCGTGTATCTCTTGTTCTATTTGGGCTGCCATCTCGTTCCACATTTCTGGTCCTGCTTCATCCGGATTGAATGTGTCCAATATGTTTTCAACTTCTTCATAGAATGGTTCATATGTTGTGATTGTTGGAAGTATGGTGTCTTTGACATGTAAGAATTTTGTTTTAAATGAGTTCAGTTTCAGTTCATTTTCTGATCGCCAGGGAAAGTACAGCAGTAGAAGACGATGATAATACATCTCTTCATCCTTTTCTTTGGAGACGTAGTGGTATCTAATTACACGAGGCCGACTACGCTTTGTGATGGTGCCCATTCCATCCTTGAGGTGTAAAGTTTTCCCGCTGCTTGAACTTTCCTCTTCATTTTCTTCCTCATTAATGTCTTTTGGGTTTTGAGATGAACCTATGTTGTACTGTGCACAAAACTCAGCAAGAGACAAGTTTTCTAAAGAGTCCGGTCGAGAAGAATACTTGTCGTGAACACTTGGCAGGTAGATATCATTGTCATCATCTTCCATTTTTTCCAACAAATGTCTTGGCTTAAGTATTCTAGTTCGATTCTCTTTCAAATCTGTCTGTATGAAGACAACGTCCGTGTTTGATTTTTTCAGAGGTAGTGGAAGGATTCTAGCAATAGCCTCATGTTCTGACACCTCTCTGGACTTTCTGAACACATTTCCAATGTCTTTCAGAGCATCGCGTATGTTCTTATCGCCTGCTTCTTTACATGCTTTTCTCATGAGTTCGCTCATATTTCGTTCAGGCTTACACATGTAAGAAGTAAGGTAGGCAATACATGCCCAAATGTTTGTAATAAACTGGATATCCATATTCGAACGTAGAGCTTTCAGCAAGAAGGGATTGTAATTGTTTATACACATTTCAGTTATTTGTCTTTTCATAATCACAGACGTTCTCCTTTGTGCAGTTTTCAGGGCTGTGATGTATTCCTGCTCAGATAATCCAAGTTTTTTAAGAATGTTTGCAAGTGTAATGTTTCCACCACTTTCCTGAGACAGTGCAGTATAAACCTTACGTTGAATGTCTTGGGCACTGCATTTCAAAGCTGTTGCATCTCCCTCGGGTACCCTGGAAATGACTGTTTCAGGTGCTGGTGCTCGTGGATACCCAAATCGACACTGTGTGTTTTTTTTCTTACAGGTCCGGGTGTGATGGTGCATCTGTCTTGAAATCACTAAACCACGTAGCACATCATCATCCTCTGGAATTTCGCACTTGATATAAGTGTCTATAAAGTCAATACAAACAGCATCTTCCTCTCTGTCGATTTGTGGAGCATCCTTGATGTGCAAAGCAGAATGGAAATGTTCTGTACCTCGTCCCTGCATTTCTTTCCGTCGATCATAGTTTAGTATTTGTCCAATGGGATGTGCTCCACTGAGAATAACTTTGGACCACAACTGTTCAAAGATATAATCAATATGACGTGCAACCGTCACCGGGTTTGTTTGAAGCCATCGTCTTTTGGTACTCCAATCCATGCTAGCAATGTCTTTCTCTGTCAGAATGGTACCATATTGCCTTGCCACCACCTGAATTACCTCTGTCCAATGGAATTCGGCAGCTGATCCTGTTAGGAAGAAGGTATATGGCCCAAACTGTCGAAGTTTAGCAAGCATATCCAGCTGCATTTGTTGCCAGTACTGTGGGGTTGCACGGATGTTTTTGAATGTTGTGTATAACTGATCTTGTTTTAAAAGTCTATGAAACCGTGATGGGTCTTTAAGTTGTCCAGCTGTGATATCATGAAAGTAAGACTTTCTTGTTGTTATAGATATTGTGTTTTCGAGGAATGACTTTTCAAGAAGATCCAGCATTTGAAAGATATATTCAGGGCTTTCTGAAAAACGTGTGTCTTTATTTAGAAGTCGAACATTGGCATACTTTTTCTCGGAAATTTTCACTTTTCTTTGCACGTTGATGGTATTTTTTCCACTTGGAAAGAAGTGGGGAAATGCCAGCGATTCCCAGTGAGGTACTTTGTACGCCGAGGTTGGAATCTGACCTTCAGCTGGGGCTAAATGAAGAACTTCATTGGTACCTACGCTTGGACCATGGATAGGCTGAAAACAAGTCACTGAATTTAAGGCTTCCTTTTCCAGAATTTCCTGTCTGACCTCTGCAGGAGCTTCTGCTTCCACTTCGTCATCACTATCACTTAAAATGTTTGTATGTTCATCCACTGGGTTTATTTGAGAGTTCTGCTGTTGTTCAGTGTTTTGTAAGTGTGTCCTTGTCTGTGTTTCATTGTTAGATGTTCCATGAGTTGGAAGAAAGCTATCATCCGACCAATTGTGATTGACAGCTACGTCAGAATAGTGTGGCGAATTAGATTTCAAATACTGAAGTGCATTATTCATATACTGTGGTCTAATACACTGTTTACGCACTGCATGTTTATCAGAGAGTCTACGTTTCAACGACAGAGTAATGATTTGTGAATCGGATGTTGGTCTTGGTAAATTATTTGTCACTTTTGTAATGTCTGAAGGAACTAACACAACTTGTCCAGAGAGTCCATGCTGTGCTCCTTTGTGTAATGCAACAATCTTCATGAAAGGAAGGATTTTTGATATGAGTTGGATCTCTAAAGGACACAGGTCACTCAACTGTGTAGGAATTGTATCCAATGACAGTGCATTAGCCTGGCACTGAGCAGGCATGGATCCTGTCTTCAAGCATTTATGACACTGTTTACATATCCAGTTATCTTTAGTGCTGTCATCAGAAAAAGAGCAATATTCCTGTAAAGATGTTGCTGAAATCTTGGTATAATGATGCTGCTTGAAATGCACCACTGCTGTTCTATATAACATTCGGCAACAACAAACACATGTGAAGTGTGGTCCATTCTTAATTGCAGTGAAGAAATTACTAATAGCAACTGGTGCTGTTACTTGTTTTCGATTGTTAGCTTTTCTCATTTTTTCTTGCTGGAGAGCGCTTGCTTTTTCTATTGCACTAAGTGTTTCCCTTCGTTTTTTATGTTGTTTTGCATTTGCCTGTCGCAACGTTGCTTTTTCTGTTTCATTAAGTGTTTCCCTTCGTTTTTTATGTTGTTTTGCATTTACCTGTCGCAACGTTGCTTTTTCTGTTTCAGCAAGTTTTTCTCTGCGCTTTTTATGTTGTTTTGCATCTGCCTTTTTTATAGTTGCTTTTTCCGTTTCAGCAAGTGTTTCCCTTCGCTTTTTATGTTGTTTTGCATTTGCCTGTAGCAACGTTGCTTTTTCTGTTTCAGCAAGTGTTTCTCTTCGTTTTTTATGTTGTTTTGCATTTGCCTGTAGCAACGTTGCTTTTTCTGTTT
Source organism: Mimachlamys varia (assembly GCA_947623455.1). Lineage (NCBI taxonomy): Eukaryota > Metazoa > Mollusca > Bivalvia > Pectinida > Pectinidae > Mimachlamys > Mimachlamys varia. The sequence continues at coordinate 34,185,035 of OX392538.1, read as the reverse complement.
CATCAAGTGTTTCTCTGCGCTTTTTATGTTGTTTTGCATCTGCCTTTCTTATAGTTGCTTTTTCTGTTTCAGCAAGTGTTTCTCTGCGCTTCTTATGTTGTTCTGCATCTGCCTTTCTTATAGTTGCTTTTTCCGTTTCAGCAAGTGTTTCCCTTCGTTTTTTATGTTGTTTTGAATCTGCCTGTCGTATTGTAGATTTTTCTGTTTCACTGAGTGCTTCTCTTCGTTTTTGATGTCGTTTTGCATCTGCCTGTCGTATTGTTGATTTTTCTGCATCACTGAGCAATTCCCTTCGTCGCTTCTGGCGACTGGAGCTGTTTTGTCCTGTTCTATGTTTGGATTGGATGTCTTTGGTGTTATGCATTTGATTTGTATTGTGGGTATTTGGTGACTTTTGCGACCTAATTTCAGGAAGTGTCACATCTTTTGATTTCCTCCTCTGTTGGTGTAGTTCCCTACAGAACTGGTCCGCCAAGTAAGATTGCATATAATTATTTGCTGATGTATATACTGTATTACTCTGTACTACTGGAAATGAAGCAACATTTTGATTAATAATACACTGTCGCAAGTGGTCACGGGCAAGTCTTATATCATAATGAATGTCACTACACTGTTCCCCAAGCAAACATGAAAAAGCAAATGCTACTGCCATAACTCCACATATTGGCAACTGACCTTGTTGAGTGACTGTTTTATAATGTAATCGTGAAACCGAGTCATGCCCATAAATGATCTGAAGCTGTGGAATGACTTGACGAAAGTGTACTTGAGACATCAAAGAATCATACACATGAATCTGCTGTAGCTTTGGTAGTTGGCAAGATGTCACCCAGTGTCCCGGTAAAGGGTGAATGTTTATTGCAAACCGATCCGGTGGTATGATTGACTTAGATATAACACTTTGGGATGTACTGGTAATGAATTGTAATTCCACTGGAGTGTAATAGCCGATGAATTCTGATGTACAAGTATCTGAGAATGTCCGCATTAGATTCAGAGCAAACATAATAACATCATCAGGTATCTCAGTATTATCATCCCCAACTAGTGCAGCAACATTGCGTAGATCCAGAGCTAAGGAATCTGGTAGTGAAGATGCCTGTAAGTAAAAAATAAAATTACTGTAGCTAAATTGTCCTTTAAGCAGAAGTGGGATTTATTGTCCAATTATTAACATGTTATTGTTATTCTTTAAATACAGCTTCTCAAAAGGGCTGCGACTACAAATTCCTTGTGACCCATATCATGTATAAGAGCATTCAGAGGAAAATGGAAAACAAATGTTTAACTTCATATACTTAGGGAATATTACCTTTTTTCGTTGTCTATCCTCCTGTCGTTTTTGGTCTGCAGATTTTCTCTTTAACTTTGGCATTTTCTATTTAGCTCTGAAATGAAAAAGCTTTGTGAGTACAGGATGAAGGAGGGCATATAGTAGTACTGTAATGATAATGTGTGGACAATATCACACGGTAAAGTAAGCACATTATTTCTTCTTATCAAAGTACATTAAACATACCGGAACATATCCTGTGTCATGAAACAATGATCGTGATAAATATCGTACATATAATTAGGAACTTTTACCATTGCAGCATTTGTAGAAAACATTCCATTGTTTTCTGTACCATTGTCTACCTTTAGTTAAGTATAATATATTAATATTTGAATTCTTGCAGAGTTAATCAGTGTGATATTATCCACACCTCACTGAACCAAAGCACTATATAAATAAATGAGATGAATTGCTAAAAAAATAATGACATTCCACACAGGATTAGTTACAGGAATCTATGAACATGCATGGGAAGTTGATCATTTAGCCATCATGCAATCACACTACATTATGCTATGCATTGATATTTATACAACAAAAATTAAATATTTCTGGCCAAAACTATTGAAAACATGAAGTTGGTTAAAGTAAGCACACAATATCTACATTCTAATGTGCACTACATTCTAATGCACAGATGAGTTAATAGTTTACATAAGGTGCAAGGCAGAGTTCCATTATGATAATGAGGCATGATAAAAGCAAGTATGAGCAGTGAGCATATATATGTAGATGATTCTATGATGTTACCAGGCACCGCCACGTGGAGGCAGATCAACCATCAGAGGTAGCATTATTCCTTAGGAATTGAAATGTTGAAAGTAATCCAATATCAAAGTCATACTGTTAATTCTCATCAGATAAATCTGTGATATGTGCATACATCAATTTTTGAAGTCATACTGTAAAGGTTGTTAATTTCGCGGGACTGAATTTTTGTGGTTTTGGCAAATTTCAGTAGTTTGTGGATTCTATTTTTCACGTTTCGTTGACACTGTCAATACATTACATATATCATAATTAATTTTCACTGGAATTATATTTCATGGTTTCATGGCAATCCCGAAAATCTCGAAAATTAGAATCCCGTGAAAATAACAACCTTTAAAGTATTGCATAATGCTAACTCTAAATGGTGCCCTATGTTGTTTTTTAATGTTAAAGTACAAATGCAAATGAAAAAATACAATTTACAAATATCTTTTGCAGTCTTACAGAACTGAAAAAGGGGTGAACATTACTAACAGACATTCGGAAAATGCTAATACTGAACTAAGTGATGATCACATTGTAGCTTTAATGCTTTAATTGAGTCTGCTTACTTAGCGCATATTTTTTAAGGTGAATAAAATGTGGCACCATGTGGAAACAATAGAAATAGCTGTCAGCAACAGTCACATTAATAGTGTTTAGGCCGCTTTTCAGGTGTTTCAAATAGATCTTCCTGTGTGGATGGCTGGGTATCGACTGATGTGGATGGCTGGGTATCGACTGATGTGGATGGCTGGGTATCGACTGATGTGGATGACTGGCTATCGACTGATGTAGGTGGTTGCTCTGCTAAAGTTGTAGCTATAGGCTCCCTTGAAAGAGGATCTCCTGGAGACGATGTCTTGGAATCCTGTGTAGAAACTGGTACCATGTCCATGCCAAAGAAGTCATCTAAAAAAGTATCTTGAGATGAACTGAGATCTCCAACTTGCTTCTTTAGAGAAGCATTCTCTTTTTTTGCTTGCGAAAGTGAAGTGGATAGTTTTGCATTATATCTCTGGAGTTCCTTTATCTTCAGCTCTTTTTTCCTATTTTCCTCCATGAGTTGTTTGAATTTCATTTCAATATTGGATGATTCATCACCAATTTGTTTTGATAGGTCAACCACTTTATCTGTAAGTTCAGTCTTTGTGATGACATTCCTCTCATACTTTGCATGTACCCCCACCAAAGCATCGCTCACCAGCTGTATTTTTGTTAATGACTCCATGGGTTACAATCTGCTGAAGAAGAAATACAGGTACATTTGATGCCAAAAAACTTGTGTGTGATCCTTTGGCCATCAAATAAGAGAACACTATGCACTTTCAGGTAAATGAATGAATAAGATGCCCAGCAATCTGCATTGAGTGCTGTATGGAAGAAAATTATGATAATGAGCCCACTTTTTAGATGTTAAGAAAATGATATTAAATGATATTAGGGTTCATGATGACATGCATAATTACAATCATTTGTCAAATGGTTAGAACAAGCTACTATAGATGGTACAATATGATGAAGTGCATAATGAACATGGTTATATGATGTTACCAGCACCACCACGAGGAGGCAGATCACTATATGTCAAAGCTGGCTCTGTGTGAAGAAGAATTATTTAAAATTTTGAGAATGTGACCATGAAATTAAAATGTCACCTTTGAGGCATTCCTTAAAAACACAAACATGATTATATGATTTGAAAGCATAACAACCTCACTTAACTGCTGAACTGAAAGTCACATTTGAAACTACTGTTGCATTCAAGTTTGAATTTTTATATAAAATAATTCCATATTGAACAGGCAAGCTTTCACTGGTGCCGTATAGAAATGGACTACAAGATAGCAAATTGTTTCACATGCAGGCTATATTGAATACATAGTTTTTACATACCTATTACAAAGACACACTCATCCACAGAAAGTTGAAATACCTGCATCAAAACACTTAATATATGTTACATCATTGCTTGATATGATATTGTACCAAATTTAAAGTAGATTAAATAAATAAAAAAAATAAGAGTTCTGGCATTTTGTACATGATGCCTATATTTCATGATAAAAAGGGGGATAACTCCGTAAAATACGCGCGGAATTTCACGAAAATCGAACTCATTCGAGATACTTGAATAATAAGTATCCTCAACAAGTTTGATGAAAATCGAATTATTCCTTCAAACGATAGAGCACGGAAAGCAATTTTTTGTACATAATGCTTTCATTTGGCAATGAAAGGGACAAAACTCTGTCGAACAAGCTACTATAGATGGTACAATATGATGAAGTGCATAATGAACATGGTTATATGATGTTACCAGCACCACCACGAGGAGGCAGATCACTATATGTCAAAGCTGGCTCTGTGTGAAGAAGAATTATTTAAAATTTTGAGAATGTGACCATGAAATTAAAATGTCACCTTTGAGGCATTCCTTAAAAACACAAACATGATTATATGATTTGAAAGCATAACAACCTCACTTAACTGCAGAACTGAAAGTCACATTTGAAACTACTGTTGCATTCAAGTTTGAATTTTTATATAAAATAATTCCATATTGAACAGGCAAGCTTTCACTGGTGCCGTATAGAAATGGACTACAAGATAGCAAATTGTTTCACATGCAGGCTATATTGAATACATAGTTTTTACATACCTATTACAAAGACACACTCATCCACAGAAAGTTGAAATACCTGCATCAAAACACTTAATATATGTTACATCATTGCTTGATATGATATTGTACCAAATTTAAAGTAGATTAAATAAATAAAAAACATAAGAGTTCTGGCATTTTGTACATGATGCCTATATTTCATGATAAAAAGGGGGATAACTCCGTAAAATACGCGCGGAATTTCACGAAAATCGAACTCATTTGAGATACTTGAATAATAAGTATCCTCAACAAGTTTGATGAAAATCGAATTATTCCTTCAAACGATAGAGCACGGAAAGCAATTTTTTGTACATAATGCTTTCATTTGGCAATGAAAGGGACAAAACTCTGTCGGATTCCAAAGAAAGTTGAGATACGACATCCAAACCCGTAATATATGTTAAACATCATTACCTTATATAATATTCTACAGAATTTAAAGTGAATTAAATAAAAAACATAAGAGTTATGGCATTTTGTACATGATGCCTATATTTGGTGATAAAAGGGGGATAACTCCATAAAATATGCGCGGAATTTCACGAAAATCGAACTCATCCGAGGTACTTGGATGATAAGTATCCTGACCAAGTTTAATGAAAATCGGATTATTCCTTCAAAAGATAGAGCACGGAAACCAAGTGTGACAGACAGACGGACAGAGGGACGGACAGACGGACGGACGGACAAACCCAAATCAATATCCCCCGTTCCTCCGGAAGCGGGGGACAAAAATGAGTGATGAAAACTACCATGCGGCACTCGCAACTGCTGTTATAATGCGTGATCGATGCGATGGCAACATGACGAAGACAAGAAGCACAACCTCTCGCTCTATGCGTATAATGGAAACAAATCATCGCCTACAAATAAACGCACATTCGGCACTCCGTACTGTAGAAAGCATGAGGAATACTATTTTACACTGCTGTGCAATTATGGGTGTAAGATGTTATAGATTCGACGTGCCAAACAATGTTATGTAATTAAAATTTCTTGTCGTAGTCATGGACATTGGTATTAATATAACAGTCCTACAAAATACATGTTAAGTTTGAAGACCTGATTGATTCTTCAAAAGGACCATTTGGTGAACGCCATGTCAGGACGACATTGTACCTCCCTTCCTCTGGCGGCATTAGAACTCTTCAAACGATTATAACAAAAACTGATTCGGATGACGTGCTCTGTAAAATATTAATGCTGTGGCAGACATTCGACTTTTTTATTTTAAACCTGCTTGAACGGACATGAAGCGCTACCCACTCGACTTTTCATGAAAGTCGAATTTGCGAACAAGGTGATTGATGCCATTAATAAACGTCAGCAGTATCTTGTACTAAAAGTCTGTTATACCTAACATACCACCGTTCTTCCGATTTCACTTAACTTATCCAAATCGGACAAAATCTTTACCAAACAAGAGAGCAATGACTGTCATTTTGTTTATTTCTACTAAGTTACGGTAGTATTAAAAACAACTCGGAATACCAAAGCGTCAGCAAAACTTTAACCCGAACTCTATTAAACTAAAACAACTCGGAATACCAAAGCGTCAGCAAAACTTTAACCCGAACTCTATTAAACTAGAGGCAAAATAGGAACAAAGGAAAAGACCCTCGTAAACTAACATGAGAATAAGACAAAGTCATGGTTCATCTATATACCAAATATGTGAAACAGCAATCGACAATGATTCAGGCTAACGCAACTGGACTTTAACGAAAATACCACAACTTACTACACACACCGGGAGGCCGTCCTTTCATTACCCTGGCTGTTAATAGAACGTAAAACAATTGAACTAAATCAAATTACTTTTAGGCGGGATCAAAAGCATTTTGTAACTTTACAATCGAGTCATTTTAGCCAAACATCCATCCAAAAACAATCATGTACTCCATTGATCCGTTTATGCGTGTCACGAATTAGATGACGAGGCTTTTGCTTATTTTGGATAGTCATTAACTTGTTCCTTTTCAGGAAATCCTTCTGTAGGATAAGCCTTCATGGGTTGGTGTCATTCGTAATTATAGTCGACGTCTTCTTTCCCCTACAGGATGAGGTTGAGGTGGAACTACTGTTCAACGTTTCCTAGAAAGCAATGACTGTCATTTTGATTATTCTCTACTAAGTTACGGTAGTGTTAAAAATAACTCAGAATACCAAAGCGTCAACAAAACTATAAACCGAACTCAAAATATATTAAACTAGAGGCAAAATAGGAACAAAGGAAAGTCATAGTTCATCTATATACAAAATATGTGAAACCGAGATATCGACAATAATTCGGACTATCGCAACAGGACTTGCACGAACATTCCACAACACTTACTACATACGCTGGGAGGCCGTCCTTACATTACCCTGGCTGTTAATAGAACGTAAAACAATTGAAGCAAATCAAATTACGTGTAAGCGGGATCAGAAGATGAGTTTGCCACGAAAAATGACTTCGCATTTTGTAACTTTAAAGTCGCCTATCGTTTAATGTCTCGTCGACAATCGAGTCATTTTAGCCAAACACCAGTCTCAAAACAAATATGTACATTGATCCCTTCATGCTGTCACGAATTAGATGACGAGGCTTTTGCTTATTTTGGATAGAACAGTAATTAATTTGTTCCTTTTCAGGAAACCCTTCTGTATGATAAGCCTTCATGGGTTGGTGTCATTCGTAATTATAGTCCATGTCTTCCTTCCCCAACAGGATGAGGTTGAGGTGGAACTACTGTTCAACGTTTCTTAGATTTACGTAATTTCTCCACTGAGAAACCTCTTATTGCCTAAGTGAACGTACCTGAGAACACAGACTCCTGAAGCGGTTTCGCAAATGCTGATGTCGACCGCATGCCTTCTTCGAGGTAGGGGAGATCAGATGAACTAACAAGGTTACCTTACCAAGTAACCCGATGTCACTGATGGAACATTTCACTGTCAGGTATACGCTTTCAGTTGGGAACACAAAAGCTTGTTTGTCCGATCCCGTCACAGAGGGGCCGGGGTGTGGCGCTCCCCTCACCCACAGCCAATCGGATTTGTCGTTACCGGATCAGCAACTTGCGCTTCCCGTCACTTAGTGGCAATTGGAGCTCTGACAGTACTCCGTCGTGTAGCACATTCAAAGCGTACTCATCCCTACCTTACCAACTAAATGAGCCTATCACGTGTATCCAGTGTTACATATGAATGTAGTCCCTACCGAAAATTTGTTCCGTCTAAGTACAGTGATTCTGAGTAATTTAAATAAGTAATTGTTGATATATTCTGTATTTCCTGAATCTATTGATGTTTAACTTTACAAAAATGTATACTTTTGGTAGATTTTGATATGTGATGGCAGATTGATATGGGGTCAAAATTCAGAGGGTGTTCCCGTCCCATTTCACTGGTTTGACCGAAGCAGACGCCTGTAGTGAGCTAAAATTTGAAGCCTTGTCGTGTATGTATCTGTGAATCTAAGAAGTTGTCACAAGTGTTGAACTTCAAATATTAAAGTTATTACCTCGAAAGCTTAGTAATAACATATAGTACATTATTTAGTTGTGCGAGTCCTAGAAACTAGCGCATTTACCTAGGTAACTTCAGTCCTTGGAGGGCTATACATTGCTCGATTTCACTCAAATTTGGACAGTAGATGTACTATGGCTTTATAAACACTGCCGTAACTTGAACTTTTAGATTTTATTTTAATAACAGAACAAAAAAAGTATAACACAAATATAATAAATGTAATATACCAAAATGTTTGTGATCACTTGAATTTTCCTAATGCATTCAATAGTCAGCCATGTCCAAACGGCGTCCTATACCTCATATACATATTCCGGCGACACGCAAGTGTCATCAACAGACAATTTGACCAAAAGAAACAGCAATTGCAGGGTGCTTGTCCTCCACTGCAAGTATTTAAGTCGTATCAGCAAGTGGTTTTAATTGGAAAAACGTTTTAGATCGCTACAATTAGTATCCTTCATGTCAAAAGCACTCGGAAAACGTTGATTTCAAATAATTTGTTGCATGATACAAAATATTGAGGAAATATCCGGTTAGATTAAACGTACTTGAACGGTGTTTCAACGCACACGTCATAGATAGGTTTACTCGTCTATCTTGGGTTTGCAATTCTACTTGACGAGGTGTTTCAACAAGACTAATATTCTTGATTGTACCTTTTCCAATTTGGTCCATCAGAAAGAAGATTTAGTAAATTAAAGCCAGCCAAAAATAACAGTTCCAGCATTTGATAAATTAAATACCAACAGTATAACCATTTTAGGATATGGACGGCAATGATATAAGTATATACCGGATCGGAAGGCAATGATATAAGTATAACCGGATCACAAAAAATGGGCACCTTGGGTATTATACCTTGTGACAGTTTTGTAAGGTTAATTCCTGTGTTATTCCAGTATAACATTTATTCCCTTCCTTTACATTAAACCATCTACCGTATATTGTCATATATTAACTGCGGACCAAAAGCAGAACCCTGCTGCACACCGGAAATTATATCAAAAACAAACTAAACGGAACCTTGTTGTATTCCAGTAATAATAGCAGGTGTAAGGATGATGAAAACAACGATGTTGCACTCGCTGTGATCTTAACACAGCAAAGAGAAGTTTACGGAACGGCGCGGAGATTAAGATATGATTTTAATCAGATTGATTAGAGATCTGACCACAGGCACTAGCCTCGTCTGTCAAACACCTATAATATTAACAAGGTTATAACTCCATCGGCCCAGCGACACGACCTAATTATGGGAAACATGTGATTTTGACATAACCGTTCAAGATATCTCAATGGGAGTGATCTTGATCGACAGAGAAATAATTTATCTTTAATTTATTTACCATGTATCATGCCGTAAAATTTTCTGTAGAGGTCACGAAACAGTAGAAACTCAAATTTCAGTTGGTCGGACACCGTGCTGTCCACTGTAAACACGCTAAATTCCTAGTGGGTATCTCCTTACTCGCGGCATGTACAAAGTTTAACCTCAATACAGTGTAACTACAACAAAAAACAAACTTACTTGTGTGTTTAATCATGTCCTTATATTATCATGTCGGACACTGGAGACAAAAGTTCAAGCTAGTCAGACTGGCAGACGGAAAGCAGGCCATTTACTTCCGTTTTGTTAAAATTTTGTGATCTCGGCGCTGATTGGCTTCCTATTTTAAACTGGCCAATCAGCGCCGAGATCACAAATATTCAACAAAACGGAAGTAAATGGCCTGCTTTCTGTCTGCCAGTCTCATTAGCTTGAACTTTTGTCTCCAGTGTCCGACATGATAATATAAGGACATGATTAAACACACAAGTAAGTTTGTTTTTTGTTGTAGTTACACTGTATTTATGTTGAACTTTACATGCCGTGAGTAAGGAGATACCCACTTGGGATTTTGCGTGTTTTCTGTGGACAGCACAGTGTCCGACCAACTGAAATTTGACAGTTTTCTGATGTTTCATGTCATCTACAAAAACATTTACGGCATGATACATAGTAAATTATATACCAAATTAAAGGGAAATTATTTCTCTGTCGATCTAGACCACTCCCGGCAAGATATCTTGGTTGGTTATGTCAAAATCACATGTTTCCCGAAATTAGGTCGTGTCGCCGGGCCGATGTAGTTCATAACCTTGTTAATATTATAGGTGTTTGACAGACGAGGCTAGTGCCTGTGATCTGACAAATTAACTAGGTAACCAGATGCCACTGATGGAAAATTTACATATCGCCGCCTCCCAAATACACACGCCTTCAACACACACATCTCATACATGGGGGGAGGCCGTCCTTAAATTACCCTGGCTGTTATTATGACGTAAAAACAACCAACCAACCAATCAATATGCTTTTCGAGCTGTCTTTGTGTTTCTTGTTGATGCTGACTACATTTTTTTAGTTTCTTGGATCTGGCTTTTGTTTCTGGTTTGGCTTGGTATCGGGGAAGATAATGTGACATCTATCTGTAAAGGGAAGTAAAGGGGTCTCCAGGTTTTCCCCCAGTACATCCTTAAATGACGTGAAAGCAATCTAATAAAACTAGGCCCAGGTTATGTGCTTCTTTAGCTCTTGTTAACTACGATTATCTCCCATTATGCAAAACAATTGTGATTAACTGTCAAGTACTAATAATGAATAGTAAGGTATATTAGTCTTGCTTAAAGCTTCAGCCTATGTATAGCTCCAGTCAGATATATTACGAGACATTAACCGTGAAATGTGCATAACAGGTACGTTATTATCTATATCACGAGCATAGTAACAGCTTGAAAGATTCAAGGCCTTCACCACTGAAGACATATTTTGACTCTTCCAAATCAAAGGCTGGAAAAGTCGATTATGAAAGTCCAGGGATGAACGAGTCAGTTCAGTATGAAACATGTGTCGCTAGGTAAATAGTCATAAATGCAAACTATTGATCCATACTATGACGGTTTATTTTTAAATTCACACATTTTTATAAAACTACCACCATAACGTCAAAAAACATTAATCATCGTGGTGTTTGGTTAGGTAAGTAAAGTTAAGCTTAGATTTACAGTCATGAGAAAGCAACAACAGGAACGCTGATCGGAAACATGAAAATGTCAGAAACTAACTCGACGAAAACGCAGAATAAAACGCTCCATAAGGGTAAGTGATAAAATTCGTACCCTTAAAGACTTCCATTGAAATCAAGAACAAAAACCATGTTAGGCGTGTAATATTATTTATCACATAACTGACCTGTTCAATCATGTCTTACGGTCATGTCATGAATATGGTATTACACATGTAATAACACTATTGTTGCGTTATATAAGGATTGTACCTCATTTTGACTGCGTATATGGTAGTATGCACGCAGTTGGTAACCAACATATTCTATGGTGCGTGTTAGCGCTCCATAGTGAATATGTCCGTTGCCAACTGCGGTCATACTACCGTATTCGCAGTCAAAATGAGGTACAATCCTTATATTTACATCTTTATTAATTTTCAAGTGTTATACGAAGAAAACAACTTTCGAAGCACAGGTCTTTGCACATTCGGCGTCATAAACCTGGTCACCTACACAAGTCCAATAATTAAGAAATAACTCCAAAATATCATCAGCCTGACTGTTTCACAGTTAAATCTGTCTGGGTCGCGAGCAAATTTAACGAGCTGTTCAGATCATTAAATTTGAGTCTAGACCCATTGAGGTTTATACCCCATTAACCTCAACAGAACAGGATTAAATCCTTGAATGAGTTTGGATTATTGTGAAACATGGCGGTTTTCAAACCAGAATGATGCGATATTGAGAGGTGACTGACATATGACAAGGCGTATTCGATGTGAGTGTAAGTATTGAGCGGGCAGATGTTAATATTTTCACTGATCAACATTATATGTAGTAAATATCTGACGTTTTTGAAGCACGTGATTGTGGTTTATTACGATTACATCGGTTGTACCAGCTGAATGATTAAGTGAAGAAACGTCGTTCAACTCATGCTATATATATTCCGTGTTGATGGGCATTGAAGCAAATAATAATATCCTAATGTTCTAGAAATAAAATACTTACGTGACTGAAACGTGGCTTTGTTAAAAACACATTGATACAAAAATTGTTGAAACGATTGAAAATGAATGCAAATATGTCTTGTTTGAATCGCCTGGAAACACTTGTTGGCAGTCGTATTTAGAAAGCATTAGCTGTAAATAGAACAATAAATATATCTAAACCAAAGCAAATAATGTAAATAGAACATTAGAAATATATCTAAACCAAAGCAAATAATGAATTGATGGTTTTTCTGCCCTGCCTCGCTTATTCAACAAGAAAAAAAGAACAAGCATGAGCCTTAGCGGTAATCTGACTATAAAGATGAGTCACCTATATATTGTTTGGTTGATAATTGCGCAGAAATTAACATACTTAGGCCAAGACCACCATTTCGATATATAACCCTTTATCTAACCTCAAACTGCACAACCATAATTCAATATGCTACAATTATAACTGTCAAGATCAGGTTTAATTACAACATTTTGTTTTTTTGAGTTTACTCTCAAGAAGAGTCCGCAGGCCATGAACAGATTACGAGAAAATAACTAAATTGAAAACAGTAATGGTGACAAAAGTTCCCCCAGTTTGAGCATTTTCCATAAACTGGATAACAGACGGCATTTTCCCACGAATACTAAGCCTAGTCAACTTGTGCCATAAGCTTAGTGTGTCGACAAAGATGACGTAACACGCATATGCTGCACCTCTTCAATTTAGTAATAGATACAGTATGAATTAAACTGCATCGTACAGCTGTAAATCAACCTTTACCAAAATCCACAAAACAGCAATATAACCAAATTTAAACGCATGTGACAAATGGAAAGTGCTTATAACCCTGGTTGTGTCGTGATCACTGATTAAGGTCATACCTATATATTTGATTATCGTTCAGTGGCCTTGAATTCTTTGGTGTGTCCTGATCACCAAATGAGGTCATGTATACATGCTTTGGCTTGCTATATACAGTAGGGTTGGATTCAGTGTTTGTTGAGGCCGTGAAGCGTTTGTTTCCGTAGAAGTTCCATTCAAGCTGTGTGTATGCGGCGGAGTTAATTTTAATCGGAGGAATTCGAAGTAAGGACATGGGGTCAATGACAATGGAGAGGACAACGCACGTATAAGGACATTTAGTTTTGGTGTAACTATATCCGTCCAGATTATATGTATACACACTGCTGGTCTCGCTTTCGCAGTTACAGAGCATGACCGAGGTAACATTGCTAGGTTTATAAGCAGCATAGTCTTACTCAAGTTCCTATAAAATATTCAGAATGAGTCTACACAGCCGCTATAAAAGACAGACTGGCTCCTGTCTATTGAATAGTATACAGATATTGAATTATTTAGAAAAAATAGTCTTATAATTTTGATCACTTAATTGTATTGACTCTTTAAAACAAAGGGCAGATAAGCTAGTAGTAAAGAAGAAATTCCCCATAAGAAAACTTGGGGGCTAGTAGCCAGTCTATAAAAAGCACCTTTGGTATAGTACTCAAAATTGAAAGTAAACAATTTCATCAGGACAAGTAAAGGTTTGATTTCTAAAAAAATAGATTGGTAATTATATCGCTCCATGTAATCAAATCTTTTTCAACGTCTTAATATTGTGTAATTTTAAGATAGTAATTTTGATTTAATTCAATCCCTTTTATATATCTGTTCAAACTTGAAAATTGTTTTTTAGTATTTACGTGTAACCATTTTCATATCTGTATTATTATAGGCAGGAAAGAACGAAATGCCGAGTAAATCAGCAGCCATACTGATTACAACTAGATACGTGTCGGTGGAGATACTGAGATACTTATAAGCACGTCTGTCATTGTAACTAGACTTTAGTCTGCTGTCCTAGTCATATATCGAATAAGGTGACACAAATGTACATGCTTATCAGTCGTTTGACCTGGAAACCACATTCTTTTCTCTCTCAAGAGATCGTAGATATACGTGTTTAATAGATACTACAACGGAACTGCATTACTAACACTGGAAAATACGCATTCAAGGTTTGTAAAAAAATAATTAACTCGAAAATACTGTTGGTTAACACATAATGTATAAATTAAATTGCATTAATATTGATTTTTATCACTTGACATCGAAATATCTTATTATAATCTCGATGTTTTACTTGTCAACTAAAACCTAAAAAAACCTGGTGAGTGACAGTACTTATGGTTATAAACATACATGTATACGAGAGAAAATGTTCAAATATATCTGATATTAATTTTGTTTTTGTACCAGGTTGATTGTTTTGTGGCTCCTCTAGGGTATTTACCATCAAGCTAGCATGAAAGACGACCTTGCATATGGTGAACGGAGGGACAAACACGAGTTATTCCCCCTTCACAAAAATGCGGATTCGGAGAATGATACTGTTGAATCAAACGGGAAGAAGATTCAAGAAAAAGAAGTAAATGTGAACAATGACGCCGTGAGCAAAACAACATCATTTTTACAAGAACTCAAACACAGCAAAGATACCAGATTCAAGGTCATCCTAAGCATTTGTGTGTCCATGGCATTTAACATATTGGTTTGTATTTCAACGTCTACTCAATATAAATACTCTGATTAAAATTCCGTTACTTATTCCCACTCCGTAACATAAGATTCTGATAACAAGATGTCATCACCCTTTGGACTTTACACCAAACGGCCAAACGTTAACCAGAACATAACCCCTTATAAGCGGAGAGTAAATAAGTGACAATTCGGATCTGCATTTTAATTAATCTGTATATATATGAACCGACTGTATTCATATGTGTATATTTACATTCTGTGTTGCCTTCGCCTATATATCATTAGTAAACCAAATTGTAGTATATATCGCACTGTATACTACATTTTGCAATGCCGCATCACATGACGTTATTCTGACGCCATGTTGGACTACGTAATATCAGAACTTTGCCTCAGATAACTTGTATAGTGGCTTTGAATCAACCGCTTAGATGACATTTGTTTAAATAAGGTCATTATGACGTCATCTCTGGTGCCATGTTGGACTACGTTACGTCAACGCTTTGCACTCAACCTCGGATAACATGCATTATGGCTTTGAAGCAATAGCTTAGACGACGTTGATTCAAATCAGGCTCTTCCAATTAACAAATACACACAGAAAAAAGGGAGAACGTTTACCGACTTTATCCAAAAGAAATAGACACACCATATCAAAAAGTTGTGCTTAATGTAAATATAAGCATTGAACTGTAACCAGGTGTAGTATACAGTCGATATGAATACAATTTGGGTGACGGATAAATAATATTGTAACCGGCGACATTCTATTTATGTATCGCTCAAATTGTATTCATATCAGATGTATACTACATATGGTAACAGTTTAATGCTTTAGTGTTTGGGAATGTGTGTTAGGTTTATCTTTTAACACATTTCTGAAATACAAATGTCGCCGAAAACGTGCGCTACATTATGTACAAAATATCAAAAGTCATTACTCGTACTCATAATCCCATCTTAACCATGATCGGATCGAAAGAACATCTGGCTGATTTTTATGAGTTTATTTATGTCGCTTCAATGGCTAAGATGAAACACCAAAAAGCCTGTGACGGTTGGTTGACGGATTTTATGTATACAACTTATTTAAAGAACTATTTAATGGATGTTACTAAAAGGTGTTGGAGGGTTATTTTCAAGGCCGACATTAATTAAAACTTTGCAAGCATTATTAGTACCATTCAATCATGCCTACAGTCGTATTCTAACACTCTTAAAATTCAGAAGTGAAAATTAACAGAAAATGGATTTTGAAAATCTCGGAAGTTTATTTGATGTTTCCTATTTCACACGAAGGACACACATACCGCATACTCCCTAATACACATGCACACACATCACGTACACATGGAGGCCGTCCTCAAACGACCCTAGCTGTTGATAGTGCGTACAAAATCAACCTCTAACATACCTCATGTTATACTAAAAAAAAGTATATCATTATACTCCTGGGACGAAGTCTCAAGTGACCTATTTTAATCGCCTTTGTCCGTCGTGCGTCGTCCGTAAACAATTTACATTTTCGGTTCCTCAACCAATTTGAATGAAATTTTGCACTGCCACATATGCAGAATAACTGTGAATTATATGATCGTAACCCCCTAGGAGTCTGAGTGAGGGGTCAAGTTATTTAAAATTTCAAAACTTTTCGCCAGACCCAGAATCAGAAGACCTTTGGCTATCCCCTGGGGAGGGGGTAAGTTTACTATAGTTTATATAGGAAATGATAGTTTTTTTATATATTGTGTTCATTTCCAGTTGGAGATAATTGAAACTTGGTTGGAGTAATAGCCAGGGCAGGACGGTTTGATAGTGGGAAAATATTGACTCTGGCCTACCCCCACGGCTGTGGGGAGGGGTAAAATTGGCAAAATAAAATAATCATCTTGAGGCCCATATGTGCTGGAATCAAATACTCTTTATAAATAGAAATGTCTTCAGGTGCTTTATCAAAATTTTGAATTTTATGCCCCCGTACTTAATAATCCCCCATGGAGAGGGGCTGAAATTTACTATAGTTTATATAAGAAAATGACACTTTGGGATATATATTGGAAAATTCAAACTTAGTTAGAATCATAACCAGGAGACAATCTGATTAAAATACAGATCCTTGTTCTCACTCTGTTTTACAAGGATCTGACAACATGCCATTAGAGGTCACGTCCAGATGACCTTTGTCGCCTCTTTACTTAACACTAAAATAATTTTCCAACGACCTGTCATCTTGCAGCAAGCCATTTCGTCACATTATTCCGCACGAACTTTTTGGTGACGAAATGACTA
The DNA here is from genome assembly GCA_947623455.1 of Mimachlamys varia. NCBI lineage: Eukaryota > Metazoa > Mollusca > Bivalvia > Pectinida > Pectinidae > Mimachlamys > Mimachlamys varia. The sequence continues at coordinate 34,167,898 of OX392538.1, read as the reverse complement.
AACGAAAAAATGTGTTTATGCAAGCTTTGTCGCCTCAAAATTTCACTGTCAAGATTCTGCCAGTAGTAATTTGATTGGCTAATGCGAAAGGTCATCGGGACATGACCCTCTATTGGGTTATCTCAGATTGTCTTCTTCTTCCGACCCAGATATGCTGTAATCAAATAACAACTTCACCCTGCGATAACGTAGGTAAATGCGCATTCATTCCGATATCTTGACCGGGCTCTATTATCTTCACTTCTTGTGTCTGACCTACATTTTGACATTTGCCTACATCAAAGAAAAAGTTTGCCCTGGCCCTTTTTCCTACACTACTTGTCAGCGGAGCTTCATGCATGGGCGATGTCCTCACCTTGGTTAGCCGTTTTGTAATGTACCAAATATAGGTCACAGTGACCTTTGAACTACACTGTACCTACAAAACTGCTTTTGCTGTATCTGTTGCACTAGTCACTTGAAATTCATATTGGGGTTATACTTCTCTAGGTGTCACATTCGATGGGAAACTTTTATTCGCCGAATCGTTTATGTCTAATGATGTTTTAAATCATATAATCATATTTTTCTGTCATGGATGTATTTTTTCTCGTAGGGTTGGACAAAAGGACAACTTGGGCCGGCATTTGTTGACCTTTTGGTTATTTCTGGGTGTGACGTCGAAAAAGGATCCTTCTTCATGACCTCGTACTTCACTGGTCGAGTAATAGGTCCAATACTAGCAGGGATATTGTCTACAAAGATAAACCGATACATGTTGTTGGTATTGTCTTTACTAGCAAATGCTACAACCGTTGCTGCCATTCCTTGGTGTTTCAACTTTTATCTGATGATGGCTGCGCATGTTCTTCATGGGATGTTTGGTGGCATTCTTTTAGTAGGTAAGTGGGTCTTTTGTTTCATAACGTCTACTTGTTTGCTAAGAACGGTTGCAACTAACCAGTTTTCGGCTAACAGTGACAACTGACCAGATTTCAGCTAAATTGTTATGACGACAAGTGTTAGCTGCCTTCTGGTCGAATACTATATTTTATGTTGAATGGTTGTTTGAGATAAAGGCATTACAGTCCCATTTAATTATATAGTAATTTTCTGTCAAATGCTTTTTCTCTGGAAACAATTGCAATGCATATATTCATATATTCGTATGTTCGTTTGTTTCCACAAATATGTCAAAAGTATCATGCACTGACTTGCATTATCATGCATGGCAGTGTATATTATTTTTGATATATGTATTAGTATGAGACAGAGATGGACGTTTTTTAGTATGACTTGTTATTATTGAATATAACACCTCAGTTCTCAGTTTGGATGTGACCTAGATTTACATGGCGGGTGTCGTCAATGAAGCAGAAGCTTTTCATTTTGAAAAACCTCGTCTTATTATCTTGTATTTTTAGGTCATCTGACCCGAAGGGTCAGGATGACCTATAGTCATCGTGCTTCGTCCGTCGTCGTCCGCCGTGCGCCGTCAGTAAACTTTTCATTTCAAAATGCTACTCCTCCTTCATTTCTTAATGGATCACCACCAAATTTGGTGTGAAGCATCATTTGGGGAGGGCGATCAGATTTTATATAAATGAGGCTGATCGAACCCCTGGGGCCAGAGGGGCGGGGCCCGAAAAGGGGAACTTTGCTGAATTTTTGCATTAAATTCCTACTCCTCCTTAATCTCCTCCTTAATACTTTAATGGATTACATCCAAATTTGGTGTGAAGCATCATTTGGGGAGGGCGATCAGATTTTATATATATATGAGGCTGATCCGACTCCTGCGGCCAGAGGGGTAGGGCCCCAAAAGGGGAACTTTGCTGAATTTTTGCTTTAAATTCCTACTCCTCCTTAATGCTTGAATGGATTGCATCCAAATTTGATGTGAAGCATCATTTGGGGAGGGCGATCAGATTTTATATAAATGAGGCTGATCCAACCCTTGGGGCCATAGGGGCGGGGCCTCCAAAAGGGGACTTTGCTGAATTTTTGCTTTAAAATCCTACTCCTCCTTAATGCTTGAATGGATTGCATCCAAATTTGATGTGAAGCATCATTTGGGGAGGGCGATCAGATTTTATATAAATGAGGCTGATCCAACCCCTGGGGCCAGAGGGGCGGGGCCCAAAAGGGGAACTTTGCTGAATTTTTGCTTTAAATTCCTACTCCTCCTTATTACTTGCATGGATTGCATCCAAATTTAGTGTGAAACATCATTTGGGGATGGCGATCAGATTTTATATAAATGAGGCTAATCAGACCCCTGGGACCAAAGGGGTGGGGCCCCAAAAGGGGAACTTTGCTGAGTTTTTGCTTTAAAATCCTCCTCCTCCTTAATGCTTGAATCGATCAGCACCAAATTCAATGTGAAGCATCATTGGGGGAAGGTGATAAGATTTTATATAAATGCGACTGATCTGGTCCCAGAGGCCAGAGGGGCGGGGCCCCAAATCCTTTCTCAGCTTACTTCAAATGTAATTGAAGAACAATCATATTTTACATACAGGAGACTGGTCTTCAGGGCACTGTGAAAGTGGAAAAGTATTAATGTTTAAATCCTAATTCCTGTATGTGGAGAATTTAGCAGAATTTGATATAACACATCAATCCCATTTTGGGAAAGCAATCATCTTAAATAAACACCTATTCCAGCCGAGTGCCGCGGCCAGGAATTAGGGCAGGGACGATACATCGATTGAGTGATCGCGGTTCACTTCCACGCGATACAAGTATCGATTCAAAGCAGCAAATTACGATACTGTATCGATCCGCTATATTTTCAGCAAAAACAAGAAGCATTGTTTCATGTTATCATTTAAAATCCATTAAAGATTAGTAAAATACCTGTTAACATACACTGAAGGATAGAAATTTCTGAAAGTGAAAGTAGTTGTGATACAGTCTTGTATTCCACAATGCTGGTATACATTTACTATAGGTAAGACGCTTTTGATTTTGCAATGCCAATCAAATAGGAGATTACCAAATCATTGCAAAGTGTATAACAAGCATGGCCGATATGTTGTTCATTGCTTTGACAACACCATAAATAAATTTCATAACCGACTCTAGATCTGAACAGATAGTTTATGACAATGATGCTGGTTTGAACACTTTTGAACTAAGGGGTGTGTCCCTGCTATAAGTGTTTGCAATTGTCAGATGACCGTTTAGGCCCATGGGCCTCTTGTGTCAATAGTCTCCGTGAACTTAATTTTTCTATCGCCTAAAGTAAGGTTTTTCTGGCCGCGTGAACTGTTACGTCCACTGTAATTGTTATATCCATACGATCTTACTGAACACGCAATTCCAATTCTGTTTTCACCACAAATTGTTATACAGGTTTTGGTAGCACATGTAGTTATTCGTGTTCGGTTTATAGATTTGTTGACGCATTGCTATTCACTTATTTCCATTTGCCTTTAAGCTTAAAACACGCTTAACTGATATGTGACATCCATGGCAGTGTGTGGTAATATGACAATTTAACATTTATTTTTCAGTGGTGACTAAAGAAGCAGTTTCCATTTGGGGACCAACGACTAGAGGACGCTCTTATCTACAGATAATAAATGCTATTTTCGCTATATCTGCATTTCTAGCACCAATAGCTACAGCACCATTTCTAGTTCAAACGCCCGAGGAACCGACTTTACATCAAAATTTAACTATTAACGTAACAACTACCTACTATGACGTCATTCCTACGTCGTCTTTTATAACCGGGAACCAGTTGAACGTTACTATTCCAACCCCGAAATCAAAACTTTTTATCGCGTATTCGATTTCGGGTGGACTTGCCATTTTAGCAGCATTTCCATTCGTCGCTATGTATACGTTTTCCACAGGAACTTCAACACATCTTGTAAGCGACAAAAAGATGAATTTTCACGGCAGTCTTCCAAAGATTATGAAATATCTTCAATTCCTTAACATTGGTATTTACTCCGGTGTAGTGACAGCTGTTGATTTCATATTCAGCGGCTATTTAACCGTATTTTGCGTTCAATATTTACAATGGTCAAAGACTTCCGGTTCTTTATTGACCTCAACCTACTTTTTTGCAAAATTCAGTGCAAGATGTTGCGGTGTATTCCTAGTTCGTGTGATGCAATCCCAAACGATTTTATTGACGTTTGCGCTCTTGTCTTCTCTAGGGTTTGTAGGAATGTTAGTCAGTGCTTATATGAATTTAGAAGTTGGGTTATGGATTGCTACATTTACAGTTGGTTTCACTGCTGGAGTTGCATGGCCGACATTTATAAGCTGGACAAACGAACACTTCGTTTCAATGAACGCGAAAGTATCGGCTTACATTATGTCTACAGCATTCATAACTCTCTTAATTAGCCCTGTGCTATGTGGTTATCTAATGGATGAAGTCTCCATGATGTGGTTCCTGTGGTTATGTACATGCAAATCTCTTGTAAATGTTATTAATGTAATTTTTATATATTTCTACACCCGTGCCGTGAAAAACTATGCAAACAAATAATAAAAGTATCTTGTTTTTTATCGTGTTATAATGTTTTCATTGTCATTATACACAGGAACATAAATGACAACAATTTGTTCAGCGGTTAACAGTATAATTTGACGGGGCGCGATGCTGTGTATAGTCATTTAGCATGGTTATATTAGCACTACATAAGGTGGCAGTCTATAGAAGGCTTTTGTGGCCATGGGTGATATTTTTGTACAATGAATAACCCATATAATAGCATGCCTATGAAAATCTAAAAAAAATAAGGAGTAAAATTGGCTTAAGCATGATAAAGTGGACTTTGTGGACTTCACATTTGTAAAAAGATAAAAAAAAAAATTTGGTTAGAGATTAAAAATTTGACCCTTCCGAAATTGGTGTCTCTACACATGAAAAGCTAGCTTTACATGAAGTGAAATTTCGACAACAGCACATGAGGGAAAATAGCGAAAAATCTAAACATACGACCTATGCTGGGACGGATATAATTCTGCAACTATGCAGTGTACGGTTAAATCTCTGTGTTGACAATTCTCAGGCATTGGTCTTTGTTTCCATAAATCTCTAGATCTACTGTACACAGCTACCTAAGGAGCCAACAACAAAAAAAATACCCCGTCTCGGGCACACATTCATGTACACTTACGCAAACAGCATAGAAGTACGTCCTTAAAATGACCTAAGCTAAGCTATGTCATGTTAATGGGACGTTAAGCGAAACTAAAAGTTAACGTTAATATAGTCCGCAATTCCTATAATCCTGACAAACACTTTCATATTTTGATAGATCGGTGTCTGCTGTGTCGCCAGAGTTTATCACTGTATAAATATTTGTTATTTTTGACAACGTTTTATGGGGTTGCTATTGTTTCTTTATTTACATCTAGATTTATCCGAAACTGTCATTAATATTAATATTAGCTGCAACATTCTGTAAGTAGGCCTTGGTTTGTCACAAGTTAAAAATTTCCCTCCAAGTCGCACCACATTTTTTGTCAACAATTCGAAACTGAAAACTACCAAATGATGTCTGAGATTTCCCTATTTTCTTTGTAGTGTGCTATGGCCCCATACCAAACATTTTTCTGTCAAAATATATAAATCTGGTGTCGAGGCTGTAGTCAACTGGGGCTTGTGTTAACATAATGAAATTAATATAGCAAACAATTACACATTGACTTACACGCTTTTTATATTATCTTTTTTATATGATCAGTATTTTTTACACTATTTTTATTGCAAAGATGTTATGTTGGAAGTTTTATATAATTCGTTTTCATTGCAAAGTGTACATGATTAATCTTGCTTTCAAAAGTCTTTTTTTTATTGATGTGACTGTGAATACGTGCGTATGGGTATTGAAACATTATCTCTCTGAAAACAAAACACGTGTACAATTGTGACGAGAGACTTGACGACGTCATACTATTGCTGCATCTTGGGAATTACAATCTTAAAGGTATTTTCATAAAATTCCATTGTGTCAGTTGCCTAACAATTTGTAGGCCTCGATTTGTCACACGTTCAAAATTTCCCTCAAAGCCACACACCATTTTTGTCAATTCGAAAAGGAGCGTCGGATAATTCCACGTTTTCTTTGTATGCCCCCATACCAAACATTTTTCCGTCAACATATTCAAATCTGTAGTCATGGCTAGAGTAAAGTGGGGCTCGTGTAAACATAATGAAATTAATATAGCAAACAATTACACGTTGACCTATCCGCTTTTGATATTATCGTTTTTAGCTCACCTGGCCCGAAGGGCCAAGTGAGCTTATGTGATGGTGCAGCGTCCGTCGTCCGTCCGTCCGTCCGTCCGTCAACTTTTTCCTTTAAACGACTTCTTCTAAAATACTGAAAGGCCCAGGGACATGAAATTTGGCTGGTAGATATCTTGGAAGAAGCTGAACAAAGTTTGCGAAAAAAATCACTTTGACCTAATTTCAAGGTCACAGGGGTCAAAAATGTCGAAACCTTCAAACAACTTCTTCTAAAATACCGTCAGGCATAGAGACTTCATATTTGACCAGAAGCTTCCTTGGATGAAGCCAAATAAAGTTTGCGAAAAGAAACGACCTTGACCAATATTCAAGGTCACAGTGAGGTAAAATCTGTTAAAACCTTTAAACGAATTCTTCTGAAATACTAAAAGCCCTAGAAACATGATATTTGGCTGAAAGGTTCCTTGGATGAAGCCCAACAAAGTTTGCGAAAAAAAATGACCTTGACCTATATTCAAGGTCACAGGGGTCAAATCTGTTAAAACCTGTAAACGACTTCTTCTGAAATACCGAAAGCCCTAGAAGCATTTTATTTGGCTGAAAGGTTCCTTGGATGAAGCCCGACAAAGTTTGTGAAAAGAAATGACCTTGACTTATATTCAAGGTCACAGGGGTCAAATCTGTTTAAACATTCAAACGACTTCTTCTGAAGTACCAAAAGCCCTAGAAGCATGACATTTGGCTGAAAGGTTCCTTGGATAAAGCACGACAAAGTTTGCGAAAAGAAATGACCTTGACCTATATTCAAGGTCACAAGGGTCAAATCTGTTAAAACCTTCAAACGACTTCTTCTGAAATACCAAAATGCCTAGAAGCATGATATTTGGCTCAAAGGTTCCTTGGATGAAGCCCGACAAAGTTTGCGAAAAGAAATGACCTTGACCTATATTCAAGGTCACAGGGGTCAAATCTGTTTAAACATTCAAACGACTTCTTCTGAAATACCAAAAGCCCTAGAAACATGGTATTTGGCTGAAAGGTTCCTTGGATGAAGCACGACAAAGTTTGCGAAAAGAAATGACCTTGACCTATATTCAAGGTCACAAGGGTCAAATATGTTAAAACCTTAAAACGACTTCTTCTGAAATACCAAAAGCCCTAGAAGCATGGTATTTGACTGAAAGGTTCCTTGGATGAAGCACGACAAAGTTTGCGAAAAGAAATGACCTTGACCTATATTCAAGGTCACAAGGGTCAAATCTGTTAAAACCTTTAAACGACTTCTTCTGAAATACCAAAAGCCCTAGAAACATTGTATTTGGCTGAAAGGTTCCTTGGATGAAGCACGACAGAGTTTGCGAAAAGAAATGATCTTGACCTATATTCAAGGTCACAGGGGTCAAATCTGTGAAAACCTTTAAACGACTTCTTCTGAAATACCAAAAGCCCTAGAAGCATGATATTTGACTGAAAGGTTCCTGGGATGAAGCACGACAAACTTTGGGAAGGAAAATGATCTTGACCCATATTAAAGGTCACAGTGGTCAAATCAGTGGTTAAAAGCTTTGAGCGACTTCTTCTGATAAACCGAAATGCCTAGAGATATGATATGTGTCTTGTAGCGTCCTGGGATGAAGCCAAACAAAATTTGAAAATGAAAATGATGTTGTCTTATAAGGTCACAGGGGTAAAATATGTTTAAATCTTAAGATGTTCTTCTGAATGTCTTACAGTAAAAGATTTTAAGGGGACTTTAGGGTTACACTATAAAATAAGTCAGAGATTGATACCAGGTGAGCGATGCAGGCCCATTGGGCCTCTTGTTATATGAACAGTATTTTTTCACTATTTTTATTGCAAAGATGTTATATTCGAAGTTTTATATAATTCGTATTCTTAGGATTTTCATTGAAAGTGTACATAATGACTTATGTTAATTATCAATTTTGATTGATAAGACTGTGCATACGTACGTATAGGTATTGAAACATTATCTCTCACAAAGCAAAGCACAGTCTGCCACCTCCTATCATTAAAGATGACGTTACACACACAAATGAACTATTAAATGTTGTAAAGACCAAGATTAATAAACGGCAAAAGACAAATCAACCTGCAGAATGTCTAGAATATTTTATTGTAAAGTTTGATGAATGTGTTATGATTACGTAATCATAATAAGTGCAGGTGGACAGTCACTGCTTTATCGTCGTTGCTGATATAGAAAGCGCGTTCCGAGGTTAGGTACCAGATTACTTGAATTTTGGGTTCATCACTGTTCCTAACGCCGTATTTTTGTCGTCCTGAAATTTGGTCCTGCATATGTACCGATGCATGGAATCTGGCCTTGTAATGTACCGCTGAGTCCCACCTCTGCCACCAAAAGTAACCTTTAGTCATTGTACACGCTATTGGTAAGTACGCACTGGAACGTAATAAAAATATTGTAAAATCAGTCATTTTCGTTAGGTCTTTATTTCCGTAGATAACGTCGCTAATCTAAATCCTCGAACACATCGGTTCAAGAAAAATTACAAGATATCATATATAAAGTAATTCTGCGTTTAAATGGGTACATGTAATCTATTTGTGAATGTACCTGCAAAATCCTCGTATAATATTGATGATTAAACAGTGGTTTAGGTATCAATTGCCTTGTCCGTACTTGTTTTTTGTACGTATCTGGTATAAACAACCATAAATACCACATTGATAACTGTAATAGCAGCCTTTGTAAGGCTTAGATAACAAAACCAAATTGGAGATTTATTCTCCATCATGTACCCAAAGACTTAACAGCGCACCACAAAAAGCAGCTATCAAGAGAAAGGATGTCGTTTTACCACGGACTGGAACTAAATTCTCGTTTATCCAGTTTAGCACAGCAGCCCAAGTTGTACCAACAGGAGCCCCAAGAAAGGATACAGATACCCATATCCCAACATCAGCAAGGAACATCCCACAGACAGATAATCCTATTAAACTTACAGTATACCCAGTAACTGAAAACACGAGCATGTTTAGTGGCGTGAAGAAGTTGGCAAGGCTTGAACCAACAATCCTACCACAAAGGCACGAAAGGAAATATACGGATGTCAGAAGTGCGCCGGAAGGTTTTGTCCATCCTAGATGCTGAACACAAAACGTTGTCAGGTACCCAATAAACGTAAAATCAAGTGATATAAATACAGCCGATAGTATACCAACATTGATTAATTGCAGTATTTTGGCCATCAAAGACAAATTTCCGATAAAATATGATTCCTCGTCATTGGAATTCCTCATAGCATGTTTTGATGATTTGAGGTATATAACAACAAACGGAATCGTTGATAAAAGGCCCAATCCGGCGGAAATAGAATACGCTATATATATATTTGATGTTGGGATTTCTCTATCATTTCTGTTTGAATATGTAGTAAGATTTGCAAGTGATATCCCTCCTTCTACGATAAAAGTTGATTCAAGGTTTTCATGCGTAGTTTCATCTGAAGAGTTCAAAAGTGATTTGTCCGTGACAACGTCCATTGCTGTTGGTAGCAGGAAAGGGGAAGTAACCAATGGTGATATTAGTCCCGATGCAGAAAATGAAGCTACAAAAATGTTTATGTAAACTCGTCCCCTTTTTGTTGGTCCCCATATTGAGAAGGCAACAGCTGTTAGCACTGAAAAATAAGAGAGAGAAAAGTAATAAAAATTAATTAATATAGATAGTAGGGCACGATATTTCTGTTGGCCCTTTGCATCACTAAAAGAGTCCTAGGCGGACGAAACAGCTGTTTGATGCAGTTTAATTCATTTTTGCGGCATGATTAATATATTAAGTACATTTGGTTTTAACTAATAACCGTGATTATGTTCTACTCATTATTTCATTTTTTTCCCGGACGTAAACGCATCTTATATCATATGTTTTATTACCACACTTTGTGATATTTTGGCTTCGCCAAAACTTGGTTGGTTAAATATTTGGTGCGCCAAAAGTAATCGTTAACCATCATCATGCGAGTTATATTATGGCGTTTATATGTAGTTATGTAATTGGTCTGTTTGTTCATAACATTTCGATAGGCTACATATCCATTACCGATTACAGATGATGATTCTTTCGAAAATAAAGCGTCCCAGTAATCGTGATGCAGTTGTAATATAGTAGTTACGAAATCGAACACGGCTTATTAAATAATGGCTATGAAAACATCGTTAATTTATGAGACATTTACATGAAACATTTCTTTATTGGCGCGTTTTTATCGAGAAGCAATACTCCAACACGAGGACAGCTCGCGGAAGTTAGAAATAGGTATGTAGTAAATAAACGGAATGACGGTAGCTTAAATTTTGGTGTGTTTGATTTTAGCTCAATCAACATAGGCGCCAAATAAACCAAAAGTAACCATATCCCAAATATCCAAACGTATGGTACTAATTCGATCAAGTTACTGAAATGTTATTCCGGCGTCCTAATTAAGTTCGAATTTATTCTCAATGCTTAAGAGGAGGTCGTAAGACAATTAACAGGTTTCAGAAATCAATGATTGAATATTTGGACATGTATATCTTCTTTATTCTTACAAAGTTCAAAGGTCATTTTTAGTATTATAGGCATACAGGCCGAGAGTATATATCACAGAGTATAAATGGGGGAAAAGTACTCACCTACTCCCATAATTCCATTGCAAATGCCGTGAATGACATTAACGGTTATCATTAGTTCGAATATAGCACACCAAGGAATTAATGCAAGCGTGAGATTATTTATAGATAAAGTTATTGCTAGTAACAGGTATCGGTTCACTTTTGAGTAAATCGCTCCTCCAAGAATGGATCCTAGTACACGACCTGAGAAGTATGACGTCACAAAGGCGGAACCCTTTTCAAGATCTGTGCCAGATATATTCAGGATATCAAGAAAAGCTGACCCTGCTTGACCTCTCGTCCATCCCTGAGAAAAAGTTGAAAATTACATAAAAAAAGGTTTAATATAAACTTTATATTACAACAATTATGAAACAAGTTATTCAACTAATATTAATCACTCTTGTTGGTTCGGATGTGAGAGTGCTTGGGGTCTTATTATAAGAGGAAACCGGAGTACGCGAAGATTACCTACGTGGCTGGGCAGTTGACCCCGCACCTTTTCACGTCCGATTGGGGAATTGAACGCCGGTCGCCTTTGTGAGAGGCAAGTGCGCAAAAACCTGATTCATGGTGTTATAGTGGATATTAAAAGTAATTACGGCAAGTGCGCTATCCACTTGCGTACCGTACCTTCCACCCAAAACATTTTTATATTGCCGATGAAATTGACCTAACATGATTCATTAAACATTTGGGGTTTTTTTAATGCAAAAATAGCTTTTTTGTACCAGATGATATTTAATGTGACGCCAAAAACATAATACATTGTCTTACAGTGGCTATAAAAATAATTAATTAAACATATACATACCAACGTGGAAAAGGCAAAGGCAACACAGACGCTCAGAATGACATTGAAGCGGGTGATTTTATCATGCCGAACCTCTTCTAAAAATGAACGATTTTCGATCACCTCGTCTTTTGAATTGCATTCGTCATCGGTATCTTCTTTGTCATCGTGTCCAAGTTTGACCAACTCATGATTATAGTGGCCACCATTAAACTCGTTAGTTGTCTTAGCCATTTTTTTCTGAATCACGATTAATGCAATTGTAAATTGAAATGTTGCCACCGGCTGTTTTGCATGTCACCTGTATAGAAGGCAGAGGTCAAACCTCGTAACTCACGAATTGTCTTGTTTTTACGAACAAAGCATCCATAACTCAACTCAAAGGTTAAAGTTCGTGCTTTAACTTTCAAAATGCCGTTTGGAAATGTCTACGCATAGATTACAAATATCATGTACATACACTTTCCGTTAAGGAGTCGAGTGACGTGATTTTAGATCGGTGAATATCGTTATCGCTAGTTACATTCCAGCCGTTTCCAATTAATAAAATATGATGGTCTACTTACTGTTTTTGTCTTGCTAGGCTTTAACTACTAGCTAGGGATTTAAAACACGGTTTCGTTTTGCAATTAACTTGAGCAAATCCTTTTGAGTTGTTTGATAAACGGCCAAATCTAACTTCAGACACGATAGTCAGTGGATAGACCATGTGTGCCGGAAGAGTAAGCGTCTTCTGTTTTATCGACGACATCCACAATGTAAATCTAGATCACATTCATGTAAATGGCATGGCCTCAAAGCGGAAACTGAGACAAAATCCTCAATCACAACAAGCAATCATACCACGTTCATGCCATACACGGATATAGAGTATTTCTGAATTTGAAATAAAGGACACAACAGACTCTTCTACATCGGCTCGATCTCTCTCTACTTTGACTACGATCAACATTGGCAGCTTACTACTTAGCTATACGATAAATGTAATGCAAATTGCGAAATTAAACATCTTGATTAATTACCTACTGAGATATACATATTTAATACCAGATTTGAACTTTTTATATCTGACTTTTTATTTTTCACACTCTTATTTTTGCTTTCCTCTTCTCATACCTTTACCTTCTTTTCTTTCGTTTTCTTTCTTTCCTTCCTTCCTTCTTTCTTTCTGCTTCTCATTCTTTTGTTTTCTACTCCTTTAGATCTGATTTCTCTATCCTTTCTATATAGCATTACAATAGATAAAATGCCACTTACAAAAAGAGTGAATGGAGTATTGTGAAAGTGTGTAAAAGTGGAATATATTGTGTTTAATTGTAATATGTATACTATTGTAATGTAAAAAAAACTTTGAAAATAAACAAATAATAAAAAAAAAAGATAAATGTAATGCTTCCAATTTTCCGATCGTGAAGTTTCCGTTTCTTGATGGTTGCATCACTGCTTCTCCAGCCTTTGGTGTTTGCATGTCACAATTGATTCGATATGAGAGATGCAGGTTAATCAGAACTATGGGCAAATTTTATGTTCGCCATCTTTGTCTCATTTAGAATATTCTGTATCTTTAAGTGATATGAAGATGGACGTTTTTGAATTTGCTTGTTAGTGTGTTTACTTGTTGCGATTGACAATGATACTCGGTTCTCATTTTGAGAACTTGATGTTTACTTGGATGTGACAAAGATTTACATGGCGGGTGTCGTCGATGAAGCCGAAGACGCTTACTCTTCCGGAACACCTGGTCTTATTCTCTTGTACTTTGACAATCAATTATGAGTTCGGATTATGATTTTGTTTACGCTTCGGTATTCGCTGATTTATTTTCTCAATGAGACCAAGATGGCGACCATAAAACTTTCTCATAGTTTTCATTTAACTGCATATCTCGGATCTCTTGTCATTTAAGTATGTTTTTCGGCAACCGACATCTGTCGTGAAAATCTCGATATTCATAACAAGGCCTAGAATAATGAAATAACTGCGACAAATAAACACCATAGGTTGGAAAAGCTGGGATCTTACTATCAAGAAAGGGAAAGTTCACGATCGGAAAATCAAAACTGTCACATTCGTTACTTTTTTTTTTTTTGCAAAGTTTAGTAGCAAGCTGCCTGTGTTGTCGTAGTTTAAATACAAATCGAAGAAAGTTACAATAATGATGTTTGCATTTCTGTTGAGATGAAAAGATTAAGATTTTTAAGAGAAAGCCGCTTTAAGATTGTGTATGGTAAGCTATGTAACACTTTCATCTTGTGTGGTACATGCTATCATTTCAAGTTTGACCTGAAGTTTTCACCTAATATATGTCACAGCGATAACAACGGTTACATGTTACTAAACAAGATAGGTATCCTTCGCTGTATTAACAGGTCACAGAACTAGCGTATTTAGTCACAAGTTCGTGTCCTGGTGTGATACATTCCGAACATTGACCTCGACTCGACTAACACTGTCTGGAACCCTCGGCACTTTCCGTAAACGAGAAAGTGTCGACGGCTACTGTTCGCACTGATATTAACATATTGACATGGTAGCATGTAAAAATGCACTTGAAATAACTTTGATATAACACTTTTTAGCTCACCTGATCCGAAGAGCCGATGAGCTTATGCAACGGCGCGGCGTCCGTCAGTCAACTTTCTTGTAAATCCCTACTAGTCCTGAACCACGCAATGGAATTTTACCAAATTTGGCCAGAAGCATCCTTGGGTGAAGGGGATTTAAATTTGAATAAATGGTTAATGTTAATCGTTTCGTCACCAAAAAGTTTAATGTTAATCGTTTAATAGTTTAAAGTTGCCACGTGCGTTTTAATAAACGATTTAATTTTGTATAAATGTATAATGACCCCCATTAGGCCCGACGGGGCGGGGCTAAAAAAGGAAAATATAGTAAATTCTTTTAAGAACCTTCTTCTTCTTTAAGATATTGTCTAAATTTAGTATGAAGAAACTTTGAGTAAAGGGGATTCAGTTTTGTATAAACGGTAGGTCTGACCCCTTTGGGCCAGAGACGAATAGGGGGGAAACCTTTAAAATCCCTACTAGTTATAAAGTACTGAATGGATTTAAACTAAAGTTGATAAAAAAATCCATTTGGGCAGGGGAACAGATTTTGTATAAATGGTGACTGACCCCTCTTGGGTCGGAGGGGCGGGACCCAATAGGGTAAATAGAGTAAAAACCTTTTAAACCACTGCTTGTTTAACTTGGTTTAAGTGATATTTTTCGCCAGTGAAATATGTAGTTCTCACCAGTGAAAAATATCACTTTCGTTGATGAACACTTTTCGAAATTTTACCGGTAAAAATGTAATACATGTAAGTTCTAGGTGAAATACAAGCAATGCAAATCTCAACAATCCAATAACTAGTACGCTTACCTAGATAATAGAATTAAACAATGAAACGCACGTGGCAACTATAAACACACTGATATACTAGAAATGCATTAATTCGAACGGGGACCAGCAAGCAGATTTAACGGGTATTCCCCGCTTCTCTAACTTGCTTAACTTTGATAGTCAATAATAAACATTTCAAATATTCCGAAATCGACAAGATCACTTTCAAAGCAAGTAACCGATTGGAACAAATGCATATCATCCAGATCGTCGGTCATTTTGTGCCAAGATTGGCCCGACCTGTTGTAATGTGTTTGGCAAATTTTCACACCAAATTGTCATGTGATACTTTATGCGACAAGTCGGTTACATCATAAGCTTCGCAATATGTCGGCTATCGTATCGTACTCGAGGGGCAACGCATGACCTTGACCTTTGATCTGGTTATCTTGAATTTTGCTCAGTTGAATCCTTGTTTCGTTCTGTTTAACTTTGCTTCATAGTGTTACAACAAAAAGTTTAACAGTGCAAAGGTACACAATCTGATTAAAATACATATCCTTGTTCTCACTCCGTTTTACAAGGATCTGACAACATCCAAGAAGAGGTCATGTTCAGATGACCTTAGTCGCCTCTTTACTTAACACTAAAATCATTTTCCAATGACCTGTCATGTTGCAGCAAAATATTTCGTTACATTATTCCACATAAACTTTTTGGTGACGAAACGACTAAACGGACAAATGCCATTACGCAAGCTTTGTCGCCTCAAAATTTCACTGTCAAGATTCTGAAAGTAGTAATTTGATTGGCCAATGCAAAAGGTCATCTGGACATGACCCCTTATGGGATTTTATCAGACGCAGCAGAAAGAAGTTCACGGAACGGCACGGATATCAAGATATGATTTTAATCAGATTGAAAGGTACAAAATCTAACCTTGACCTGGGGATTTGACCTTTGACTCAGTGACCTTGGCAAAGGTCATTTGGTCAGTTGACTTCTTGTTTAACTTTGCTTCAAATATTCATAGCAAAATGGGCATCGGTGAAAAAGTACAAAAGTGCTGATGGACGGACAAGACAGATTGACGGATGGACGGACATGGCGGTTAATATAAGGCATTCGCACTTTCATGTAGGGACCTAGTGATAATTAAAAATTGAGATAACAGAATGAAAAATCTTTTTATTTGCTTTACTATGCAACAGCCGGTGTGAGATTATAAAAATCTGTCGACACAGCAGCAAACGATAAAATGTCCTGAATGTATACATAACAAAACGTTGTATTAAATAGTTGTGTGGCACATATACGTGTAAAGTCGGCAACAAAATGTTTGTTACATATGTACACATTGCACTTCTTAATTTTGGAAATGGACGGTAGTCAATTATGCATAATTTATAGAACAAATTAAAACCTTCTTCTGATATTTGATATTTAAAGCAATATTTATTGAGCTAGCATAGGGGGGCATACGTATACATGTTCACACATCTGTGAACAAATGAACGTATTCACAAGAAAGATAGATGGACTGAATTTAATTGCATAGCAGATTCAATAAAAAAACCAGATGATTGGCAACATGAGATAAATTCACATGTATAACATTGATCCCTACAATATAACACGGAAGCATCGATGAATGATGATGACGTAACACACATATGCTGCACCTTTTAAATTTAGTAATAGATGCAGTATGCCGAAAAAATATTAAACTGCATCATACAGCCCTGAGTATTACAATGCTAAGTTTACGAGCGCGCTCTACTCCACTCTGTTTGTTTTACCCGTAACCGTGCATGCAAAACCCGAATACCTGGTAGTTGTCAATCATGTTCATCCTCGCCTGACATTGGTATTTACACTTCATCCCACCAGGGCAACTGGATATATACGGTAAGACTTTTCACACTTACAGCACGGCAATACTTAACTGGGTCCAGGGAAGGTAATGTATTTTTCTGGATTTCAATTTTTAGAAACAATATGCACTGGAGTTCAGATTTTGTCCATCCACATGTTTATTATTGTGTTCATACAAAGGATAATATATTACAATGTATACATGGATGTAGAGAGCGTAGGTGAGCGTAAGCCCGGGGTATTGACGATGACATACATGCACGAGTAGATATCTAAGCCACCATGGTTGTATTTTAGTATTCTATATATGATCATGTACAAATATATAGCAATACAAAGTTAATAGTTTTTAGCCCACCAGCTTGAGATGATGGGCTATTCAAATCGTCCGTTGTCCGTCCGTCCGTCAGTCCTGAAACAATTCTTGTTTTCGCTATTTCTTGAGAAGTACTGAATGGATCTTTCTCAAATTGCACATGAAGGTTCCCCTTGGGGGCTTTTTGTGCCCTTTTGATTTTGAAACTTATCGGAAAAACATAATGGCTGAAAGGCGGCTATCTTGGATTTTGGTATTGAAAGTTTGTTATCGCTATTTTTTGAGAAGCACTTGATAGGTCCTACTCAAATTTCTTATAAAGGTTCCCATTGGAACCTCGATGTGCCCTTTCGATTTTTGGATTGATCAGAATAACTCCATGGCTGAAAGGCGGCCATCTTGGATTTTGGTATTGAAAGTTTGTTATCGCTATTTTTTGAGAAGCACTTGATGGGTCCTACTCAAATTTCATATAAAGGTTCCCATTGGAGCCTACATGTGCCCTTCCGATTTTGGGATTGATCAGAAAAACTCAATGGCTGAAAGGCGGCCATCTTGGATTTTGGTATTGAACGTTGGTTACTCAAATTTCATGTGTATGTTCACCTTGGTGCCTAATTGTGCCCTGTTGAGTTTGGGACTGGTTAGAAAAACAAAAAGGGCATATTGGCGGCCATCTTGGATTTTGGTATTGAACGTTTGTTACGGCTTTTTCTTGAGAAGAACAAATTATGGATCAAATTTCATATATAGGTTCCCCTTAGTGCTTAGTTGTGCATTTTAACATTTTTTGGGCTATCTGAAATACAATATGGCTGACAGGCAGCCATTTTGGATTTTGCATTAATGGTTTGTGTAGAAGTTTAGGATGGATCCTTCGTAAATTTCATATGCACGTTCCCCGTGGTCCCTAGTTGTGCATTGGCCACGTTTTTTTTAGATGATTCATAAACAATCTGGTTTCAGACGGCCATTTTGGATTTTGATAGTGATGTTTTGTGATCGCTTTATCCTGAGAACTACCGGATGGATTCTTCTAAAATTTCATAAGCAGGTTCTGTTAGGTCCCTAGTAGTGCATGGCCTATTTTTTAGAAATTTCAATGGGAAAAATATTGCTGACGGACGGCCATCTTTTATGTTGACTATGAAAGTATATTACTGGTTATATTTTAAGAAATGCATGATGGATCTTTCTTATTTCGAATTGAGATTTGATCAGAAAACAAATCTGACAAGAAACGTTCTTTTAACTATTATTGATTTTCAAGAGAAATTCATAGTACTACGATTTAATTCATAAATAAAAGGGAAAAATAAGAAGGAAAAGATCCAACTTTTTAACAATGAAAGAAAAGTCATCAGTGGTGGGCGCCAAGATCCCTCTGGGATCTCTTGTAATTTATGAAAACGCTCGACATATGACAGCAACGTGCAACAATCACAAGCTGGTAACAATTTTAGTATGAGGTTTGCTTGTGTTTTAACGTCCGATCAGCAGATGTACGTGCCAGGTTGTGGTAGTTGGCACCAACCAACGGCAAATTAATGATCCACAGTACTGAAATAAGTATAGTATATGTATATGTATTATAACAGAGGTGAGTTATTCTGGTGAGACTAATCCATTAGAAACTACATAATTGAATAGAGCGTTGAGCTTATTGGAAACAATAGGTCTTCCAATTAAAGGCCCAATATACGTAACTTCAGGAAATTGTTCGGGATTCTGAAGAATTCTGAAAAAACAACAGTTGATAACCATGAAAAAATCAGCTTAAAACAAAGTAAACCTGAGCGGTAACTAACAAGAAACTCTTGACAGAAAAATCCAAAGAATTGCAAATGATTCAGGTGGGGCCCACTTCAACAACAAACCGAAGTTAGAAGACAGTTCAAATTGGACGCGTGTTTACAAATACCGAGTTTCAACTGCTGCTGTACCGGTAACCGCGTAAGAATTCGTCTGGAATATTGCTGATATCAGTTAGTTTTAACTAAATCTATAAATATAAAAAGTTATTAGGCTTGATTTTCGCTTCAAGTTTTGTCGAAAGTTAAGTATATTGGGCCTTTAAGTCTATCATCTGATTGAAAAAGTTGGCCATTCTATTTAAAATTTGACTGTCGTCACAATCAAATGTTTGGTTGGGTTTGGTTTATTTTGTTTAACGTCCTACAGTTGTGGGTTAGCCCAACTTTACACAATGTGCGGTGTGCTCACAATGGGCGAACGGTGTGTGAACGATGTGCGAACGATGCGATCATGTGCGATTATTTCTAACGCACATGTGGGCGCACGATAAACTAACATTGTGCGATGACAATCGTGGTTGATGTAAAATGAGAAATGGCTTAACACTAATATACAGTTTTGTGCTAGTTAAAACGTTTTAAGCATATTTATATATTTTAACTACATACATTAGCCGATATTTTTATCTTTCTATTTCTTAAAATTAGGAATCGTTTTTTTGTAGTTATTGAAAGTAACCAAATAGACACATGTACACTTTAAAAACATGTTGACAAGTTCTCATTCAAGTTAATATTTCCAGTTTTTACCACGTTATACCTGTACATAGACAATATATGAAGATGTCTCTTGCCCGGGGCACTTACAGCACTCGCCTAGGTGTGAAAACACAGGTACAGTGATGGAGAGGGGAGGGGACGGGGTGTTCAAATAACTAATTATAAGTGTCCAGTTTGTTTTCATAACTATCGCTCGGTAATGGCTGTTGTAGCGGATCGCCGGACACGGGACAGGGGAGACTCTGACATGTTACTTACATTTTCTGTTACCTTGGAGCTGAACCCGCACTTGTCTGTCTCCTAGTCACTGTAATACTGTTTGATGTATATTGTAGAATTAACATAATCCCAGAAATATGATGCGAAATTATATACTTTTTCGACAAGAGTGTTCATTCCGTAATATTTATCGACCAATTGTACCAAATGGCCTCAGACCACAATAAAACTTCCGGGTCGTTGTACACGAATGTAGTGCATAAGGACATTTCAGGTGGGTTACTAAATAATTTTTCCTGAATGACCTATGACAGATATGCACAGTTTCTTTACATAGAAATGTTCAACAATATCTATTCTAGTGATTAATTTTTGTTTGACACCGATATCAAGTTTGGTTTTGCAGCAGGACACAGTGAGAGATGAGGCTTGCGCATTGATATTTTGGGATTTTTTGTATTTTTCCCTGTAAATGAAGGGTGGTGACATTCAAATAAAAATATCTTTCTAAAATGCCGGTCATGAGGTACTTTCCAGCTCACTGTAGGTTCAGTTTGAATAGATCTACAACATCAAATAAGAACCAGGCCCCGGGCAAAATTTTAGAATATTTTAATTTTTGATTTTCTTTGGTAGTAACATATAGTACAAACAATTGTGGTCTGAGGCCAAATCGTGCGTGTGTGCGATAAGAACCCCACACATAAACGCACGATCTTTACATTGCCCCGTTGTGCCCACCATTGGCCGGAGTACTGGGTGAAAAACCACCGACCAGACTAATGGTTCTGTCCCCAGGCCGAGACATACCAGAGTCTCTAACAATGGTAGTTCTGACTCCCTGCTTGGCGCTCAGTATTATCGAAGTGGAACGACTAGTTCGCCCTTTGTCAGTTTATTGTGACCGGGCGGGGTGTTCTGCTGGAACCCTTCGGCAGTATAGTTCAGTGTGGTAGCACGACGATACAAATACATGGTTGTGAGCTATCTTGGAGTATACTTTGTGAAAAACACAACAAAAGCTAGGTTGAAATATACTGAGGAAGATATAGTACGAATGATTGAATTCCTGGTTGACAATATCTTTGTTGAGTTCGGAGGAAAGATTTTCCAACAGACTGTTGGCATTCCAATGGGCACTAACTGTGCACCACTTTTGGCAGACTTGTTTTTGTTTTCATACGAGGCTGAATTTGTCGAGGGGCTTATCAGGACGGGTAACAAAAAACCTTGACAAATCTTTCAATGTCACTTTCAGGTATATCGACGATGTGTTGTCTATAAACAACAAGAAGTTTGCTGACCTAGTCGATCGTATATACCCTACTGAACTTGAGATTAAAGACACAACAAACTCTCCTACATCAGCTTCTTACTTCGATCTTTACTTAAACTATGACCAACACGGGCAACTTACTACTAAGCTGTATGATAAACGTGACGATTTCGATTTTCCTATCGTGAACTTTCCCTTTCTTGATAGTAACATCCCTGCTTCTCCATCCTATGGTGTTTACATGTCGCAGTTGATTCGTTATTCTAGGGCTTGCTCTGGATATCGCGATTTTCGTGATAAATGTCGACTGCTGAGGAACAAACGTACGGCACAGGGATTCGAGAAATGCAGGTTGATGAAGACTATGGGCAAGTTTTATGGTCGCCATCTTGATATCATCGAGAAATATTCTGTATTTTTGTGTGATATGAAGATGGACGTTTTTGAGTTTGCTTGTTAGTGTGTTTGCTTGTTGACAATGATGACTCGGTTCTCATTTTGAGGATTTATGCTTCCTTGAATGTGACCAAGATTTCCATGGCGGGTGTCGTCGATGAAGCAGAAGACGCTTACTCTTCCGGAACACCTGGTCTTATTCTCTTGTGCTTTTACGAGCTTCTCCATATAAATCTTTCCTTTGTTCCTATTTTGCCCCTAGTTTAATCGATTTTGAGTTCGGATTATGGTTTTGTTGACGCTTTGGTATTCTCTTATTATTTTTAAGATCCGGACTATCGTAAGAAGTCTTACTCGGGCATATCACAGCCTCCCAAATACACATTCACACACACACACATTGTCCTTAAATGACCCTGGCTGTTAAAAGAGGTAAACATAATAATCAACCAACCAACCAATTGCATATTTATGCAATGGAGTGGGCATAAGGATCTGTATTTTAGTCAGATATCTGTATTTTAGTCAGATTGTTGTAAAATGTAATAAATAACTTGTATTGATTGTCATGTATATTGTCAACAACACGTTTGTAGAAATTTCATTACGACCCTGCTCAACGGAGAAATAATGTTTTCGATGTAGAGAAAATTAATTAAAAAAATAAATTAGATGTACACGTGGTACATAAAACATATTTCAGTTTTGAACATGACGGATGACAATTATATAGTAGCAATAAGCACCATAAAATGAATACACACTTGTATTCTTCAGAATCGATACTACACGAGGCTTTTTTTTTGCGGTAGCCAAATTATATATCTTCATATTTTTCCATGACAATAATTCTATTTATGCAGCGACATCTAAAATATTGCCATGTGTTTTGCGATATACCACTGAATTATGGGATTCAGTGGTATATAAAATGAAAATAATTGATTAATTGTTCATCTACAGGAATTAATGGCAATGAAAGACTACAGAAAAGATACAGATGATCCGTGTGTCGAACACGAGGTGATGCGACCTCATCGAGGTCCTGACCAGAACTCAGATGACAGCTGGCATTCTAAAGAGAAGCCCATCAACGAAAAGAAATCATTCCTGAGGGAACTTCGATACAACACGGTTACCCGCTCCAACGTTTTTCTGAGCGCCTATGTCGCGTTCGCTAATGCTACGATGGTTGGTATTTCACATTTTGTTGTGTCCTTGGATCATTATTTCCTCAGAAGTACTGGATGCTTTTTTCCTGATCCGATTACGATAGGTACCTTTGTGTGTGTTAAATATAAGTGAATATAAATTTTATTTATTTTAAACGAATATGATATGATAAAAATGGTCTAACAATACTTTTCATTTATTATAAGATCTATTATCTCAACAGAGGCTCGTTTGAAATTCGTACACTCGTTTAATCGGAAACTAGCATTATATCCGTTATATCTCTTCAGTACTTTTACTTTAGATATGGGAGGCTGTGATATGTCCGAGTAAGACTTCTTACGATAGTCCGGATATTTTACCGATTTAAAGTGCTACCATACTGAAGTACACTGCCTAAGGGCCCCAGCAGAATACCCCGCCCGGTCACAATAAACTGACAACGGGCGAACCAGTCGTTCCACTTCCATAATGCCGAGCGTCAAGCAGGGAGTATGAACTACCATTGTTTGAGACTCTGGTATGTTTCGACCTGGGGACAGAACCAATAGTCTGGTCGGTGGTTTTTCAGTACTTCAGTAATTAAAAAACACAATCAATAGAATGTAAATTTCATCGTTATAATACAATTATTAAACCCCGAGTTACTAGCAGGCCTTTCTATAAATTAATTATTAGTGATTAGTGATGGTATGAAATTATCACTGCCCGTCAACCGAAAAGCAATGTGGCTCCAGCATTAATCCTGTGACCTATTATCATACCAAAGTATATTATCAATGAAAATCGATTCAATTATCTCCAAAAAGTTATCAAGTCAAGATTTGTTCATGTAGTCTGCTCCTGAAATCCACACCGATGTCATTTAAGTAGAATATATACAGTGAAGATAGTGGACGCTACTTGCCTTTTTAACGCCTTATTGTCTTTCCCCTTCCTTTTTACTTATTTGCAATCAGCTTTTTGGGATATTTGGGCATTGAGGACTACTTCCGAAGTGAAATTATTGTTTCGATACTATATTTCACGACCAGTATAATAAACAAGTAAATACAAATATATTTGATTTATTCGTCCAGACATATATTGTATTGCAAATATAACAACAAAACGACTATATGTTCTTCCACCAGGGATGGAGCAGAGCTCAAACAGGTACGGCCTTTCTTGATATCCTCTTCATCTCTCGCACAAATTTAGAAAAGGGCTCCACCTTTATGACGTCATACTACACGGGTCGTGTACTGGGATCTATTCTTGGAGGAGCGATTTACTCTCGGATGAACATATACCTGATACTGGTGGTCGCCTTGACTATAAATAGTGTTACACTTTCCCTCATACCTTGGTGCGCTCTATATGAACTTATGGTCACTGTGCATTGCATTGAGGGCATCTGCAATGGAGTCATCAGTGTGGGTGAGTTTATTATATTAACCCAAGACTTGTGCTTGTTTTGGAACAGTTATGTAGCGAGGGACGTAATTATATGTTGTATGTTTGCTTGCAAAGTTGACAATATATTGATATGTTGTGTCTGTACTTAGTGCCCTAGTGTCACCTGACCTTTGTTTGTTACAGTCTGTACACGTGTTCTGTCTGTATCGCTGGTTCTCGTGTTGGTTTGTTGGTCCGTGTTTCTTGACTCTCTGTTGATGTCCTATGTGTCTGTGGAGTCCTCTGTTTTGATTGGTCCTTGTTCTCATTTCTAGGTATAAGTTTCGGTGTTACTTTCATTTCGGGGCAGACCGTTGGATTGAGTTCCTGAGTGCTGCCAGTTAGTTTTAGGTAGTAATTAGGGGAGATTAGATAGGAACTTGGATGGGGTGGTAATGGGAGGACGGGGAATGTTATCAAATAGAATAGGTATGTGTAGCACATAAGCAAGACTGTAGTCTTGTTTTATGTTTGTGTGAACCTGTTCATTTATATCTGTTGTAAATATTAATGTTTATTTCTGTAATAAATCTATTAAGTTTAATTTCCTCTCGGTTCTCTTTCTTCAACAAACATACAAGTAGGAGTGCCCATTTGAGCCTGGGTTGCTTCGTACAGGGAGAGTCGGGTGTAGTTTGTCAACACAAACTGGGTCCGTCACCCTCCTGTTACAGTTATAATACATTAATATACCATTAAGAATCAAAATGTTAAAGTTATGCTTATTTTCATTATAGAACAGAGTAACACACCACATATATATAACATTTCCAACGCATATTCTCTCTATGAACATAACGTCGTGAAATTAATTTAATAGTGCTAAATTGTATGTACGTTATTTTCTTCCGCGTCATTTTGGAGTTTCTCATGATTAATATTGGAGAACTGTTTAAATCAGCCATTTCGAAGAAGGTTGGTTGTTCAGAACTGTTTGAATCAAACATTTTGGTGACGTTTAGCTGTTCCAGAATCGTAATATTGCGGAGTGAACACATTTCAGACCGTACACCCGCCAAAACTTGTGTGAATTCCCTACAATTCATTTCTAAAACTGATAATCAAAGCTGTTGTATCAAATCATGACAATAACAAAAAAAATTTTGCACAAAAAACTACATTGTGCAGGAAAGTCTCGTTTCCCAAAAAACAACAACAAATCATAACAGTGTGGTATATGACAATAATATATACTAATATTTTTAATTGAAACAATGTTATATCACGACCGGGATACAGGGAATTACCTAATGATACACAACATTAAAATGATCAAGTTGCTGATCCAGTAAAATCTTTTGTTTGCAGTGCTGACGGCCATTGCTGTTTCAATATGGGGAGCTACGTCACGAGGAAGAGTGTATCTATCAATCTCGTCAGCCGCTTATGCCGCCTCGGGTTTACTTTCACCAATGGTCACTTCGCCTTTTCTTCTGCCATTATCCAGTACCATCACCATGGAAACCTCTCAGTGGAACTCTTCAAGTGAAAAGATCGGTTACCATGTCAATAGAAATGCTTCTATCCAATCCTTTTCATCACCCACTCCGCATCATAAATCAAGCGAAATGAATATGAAGCCTCCGGTATCCGACGTCTATGTTGCATATTTTATTTCAGCAGGACTGGTTGTATTGGCAAATTTTCCATTCATTGTGATATATATCAAATCGTCTAAAAATCAAAAAGTGTCTTCAAGTTATCAAGAATCGAATTTCCATGGACGGTTACCTTTATATTTAAAATGGCTCCAGTTTGTAAATGTCGGAATTTTCACGGTCGCTTTTTTGGCCTTCGATTTTACATTTACTGGATATTTGACAGTGTTTTGTGTCAAACATTTAAAATGGAAAAAAGCCTCCGGAGCATTGTTGACTTCGGCATTTTTCTTCTGTGCCCTCTTTGGAAGATTATTTGGTTCAGTTGTGTCCCATTTTCTCAAACCATTGAAAATACTTGCTATTTCATCTTTTTCATGCATCATGGGATTAATCGGGCTATGCATCAGTGCAATTACCCTTGCTGAAGTGGGGATATGGATATCAGTGTGTGTTATTGGGGTACCTTACAGCCTCACATGGGCAAGTCTGTTGAGCTGGACCGACGCGAGTCTAAT
Organism: Mimachlamys varia; assembly: GCA_947623455.1. NCBI lineage: Eukaryota > Metazoa > Mollusca > Bivalvia > Pectinida > Pectinidae > Mimachlamys > Mimachlamys varia. Next base: position 34,141,584 of record OX392538.1, on the reverse strand, counting down.
TCCAGTTCGTGGTAAAGTGACTGCATACCTGATGATATCTGGATTTGTGGGAGCCTTACTTTGCCCTTTGCTGTTTGGATACCTGATGGAAGAAGTCTCTCCGATATGGTTTTGTTATTTAAGTTTAGGAATAGCTTGTGTAAATATTATCAATGTTATTCTGATGTTTATATACTCTCGGAAATTAGATCTACAGCAAAATGACAAATCCAACGATAATAGCGAGAGAAATTATTGTTAATAATTTGTTTATACACATATGTAACCAAGAACTTCCGGCCGTAACACAATCGGGAACCGTCGGTCGTAAACGGTAAAATACTCTCCCATTTACCGAAAGTGCCGACGGTTCCTGAATGCGAGTACCACTACTACGAAAGACACTATACAGTCAAAATCAATTTGCACATGCAATTATTTGAAAGTTAAGAATCATAATTCGGAAGACACTCAATTTTTAATTATACAACAGTTCGGCCTCAAAAGAATCAAACAGAATTACAAAAGCCAAATGAAAAAAGAACGAGTTAATTGCACAATGAAAGATTACAAAAATCGAAACACTTGCCTATGCAGCTTTTAAATACATATGTATTTCTGTAACAGTATAACTATCATAAAAAAATGACACACACATATGCTGCACCTTTTGAATTTAGTAATAGATACAGTATTCCGAAAAATTAATTAAACTGCACCATACAGCTGTTTCGTCTTCATAATTTAGACGGATGTGCTGGTTGGTTGGTTGGTTGGTTGGGATATACGGCCAATTTATTAACAGCTGTGGTCATATACTGTATACTTGGATCAATGTTGCGGCGATATTTATCAATTTTTATCGTAGTTAATAATGATTATATGGATTTGAAGTGTGGTAACAACTGAGGCCAAATTACTGACGAGTTTATCTAAAATCAGGAACTTTTATATTACATATCATTAGGATATTTTTATAAATATGACTAAGGCACTGTCAGTAAATGGTGGTACGAAATATCGGGATATGATTTTGAGAACATTAGGTTTATATATATAAACATGGTGTTCCATATCCTTGATATCGGCAACTCCGAGACCAAGGAGTAGCCAAATAGAAAGAAGGGAAACAAAAGGATATGTAATACTGTGATATATATGATCAGATACTTCATAAGTGTATAGCGGTAGAAGAAATGTAGGTATGAATAAACCTAAAATAATATAAATTGTGAGACACGAATCGCTTCTTCAGTTTTTTTAATATAATATTATTTTTTTCATGTATATTCATTGTTTTGTCTTATGACATTTTTTGTCTGTGAAATATAGAAAATAATCAAACTGAGAAAAAACTTGCAGTGATGAGCAGTAAAAAATATAAGATTTTGCAGTGAAGACATAAGATATTGAAGTAAAAATATAAGATGGTACAGTGAAAACATAAAGTTTTGCCAGTTTAACGTGACAAAATGACCCGGCATCAAAATTCTAACCGGGCTACTATTCTACGTGGCAAAAGTTACCCGGGGTTGTTATTTCATAGTAGAAATCTTACCCGGCCATCTGTTGGAAAATGACTCCACTTGATTTTTCTGTAATGAATCCCGTAAAAAAGTGACCCGCGGCAGTAAAAATACCCCAAACATTTTGAAGTATAACGAGCTCTCAATATAGGTTTCTTGAAAAAGCTTTTGGTGATATTTGGATATGTTTTATTATGTTTATTTATGTATATTCATCTTTAGAAATATCTTAAATAAACATAGAAATCTGGATAACATAGATAAATATCCAACAATTAAATCAGTTTTCCGGGTAAGATTTCAACGTAGAATAATGGCCGGGGTTGTTTTCCACCCGGGTCATTTTTTCATGTTACACCGGAACTGTTTTATGCGTTGTTACCCTTGATCGAACTCCCCCATTGTCACTGCCATTGTTGTCGTCTGCTAGAACCTGGGGAAAGATGATGCTCATCACTCAATCAGTCAATGTACCTCCAATTGGAGTGAGGAAATATACCCCCTCCCCAAGTTGTTTTGTCCCTTTCATTAACTGAATATTTTCAGTCTGTCTATTGGTGACATTCAACATCAAAACTTTAACTAGAAATCTGATGTATGTGATTCCTGAGTAAGACATTAACACAATATATATTTCACATTTTGCTTTTAAACCAGTAAAAGTAATAAAATATTGTTGGTCACGTGTCATTTTGATTTGCATTTCTTTTGAAAATGAAGTTGACTTTTTTGAATGATTATGTTTGCAAATTTGCTTGTTGCAGCTTAATAAACAGAACAATTGTGGAGAATTTTATCACTTGGTCTTCATTTTTGATATGGAATGTTAAACAAATCTAATGGTTAAAACCAAGAGATTAAACTGATATCATATCCGAAAGGGATTTCATTTGATTGAATTTTATTTCATGGAGTGATTAACAATATAATAATGAGATTTATTCTAAGAAGTTCAATTACATGTAAATTGTCTGACAAGGAACAAAATAGCAATGCAAAATAATTTATTCTGAATAACCTGTCTTACACCAATGTAGAAATATGTTTTCAGAGGAACAAACAAAATCGGAGAATACCAACGCGTAAACAAAACCATAATTCGCACTCAAAATCGATTAAACCAGAGTCAAAATATGAAGAAAAGAAAGATTTACATGGAGACTTTCGTAAAGGCACAAGATAATAAGACCAGGTGTTCCTGAAGAGTAAGCGTCTTCTGCTTCATCGACGACACCAGCCATGTAAATCGTTGTGACATCCAAGTAAACATCAAGTTCTCAAAACGAGAACCGAGTATAATTGTCAATCACAACAATTAAACACACTAATGAGCATATTAAAAAACGTCCATAATCATATAACTTAAAGATACAGAAAATTTCTCATTGAGACAAAGATGGCGACCATAAAACTTGCCCATAGTTGCATCTCTCGAATCATTGTGTTGTTAGTTTGTCAGCAGTCGACATCGATCACGAAAATCCCGATATTTATAGCAAGCCCTATAACATCGAATCAACTGCGACAAGTAAACACGGTAGGTTGGAGAAGCAGGGATGTTACTATCAAGAAATGGAAAGTTCACGACCGGAAAACTGAAATCATCACGTTTATCGTATAGCTTAGTAGTACGCTGTCCATGTTGGTCGTAGTTTAAGTAGAGATTGAGGTAAGCAGCTGATATAGATCGAAGAGTCTGTTGTGTCCTTTATTTCAAGTTCAGAAGGGTATATACGATCGACGTGGTCAGCAAACTTCTTATTGTTTAAAGACAACACATCGTCGATATATCTGAAAGTGAAATTAAAAGATTCGGCAATATTTTTGTTACCTGTCCTGAATAGCTCTTCCACCAATTCAGCCTCGCAGGAAAACAAAAACAAGTCAGCTAAGAGCGGGGCACAGTTTGTTCCCATGGGAATAAATGCCAACTGTCGGCTGGAAAATTTTTCCTCCGAACTCAGCAAAAATATTGTCGACCAGTAATTCAATCATCCTTACTATATCGTCTTCATTTTATTTCCTCCTAGCTTTTGTCGTGTTTTTCACAAAGTATGCTCCAAAATAGCTCACTAACATATAATTGTATCATCGTCCGCCTTTCTTGGTAAAGAAAGCTCTCATAACAAGAGATCGAAGCTGTTCCTTCAATTTTGTATGAGGTATTGTAATGTACAGGGTGGAAAAATCAAATGTAATATAAAACAAATATGCCATACTCGTGAAATATATTTCACGGAACACCTGGTCTTATTCTCTTGTACTTTTACAAGGGTCTCCATGTAAATCTTTCCTTTGTTCATATTTTGTCCCTGGTATGATCTATTTTGACTCCGGATTATGATTGTGTTAACGCTTTGGTATTCTCTAATAAATTTACACTCAACGGGAAACCATTGGATACCATCTAGGCCTATTTACTGTTTATATCGTTATACACAAATCTCTACTTCAGCGATAAAGTATCAATATATACATATTGAAATACTAATTTCTTGTTTAGCTTACATATGACAAATGATACAAGAATGCTAATTCGGTGGTATAGATTTATAAACTAGCTATAAAAAGTGATACAAAAATATTATAGTATTAAGTGTTGAACATTTCATATAGTGGTACAGTGTATATGAATTTGATTGATATAGTTCGAGAATTTACACATGAATATGATTTAAGAATCTATATCAGTGATGTAGACATACATTTTATTAAGTGATTTAGGAATCCATGTCTGAGTTTTAGTTAGACATACCGTAATGATAAATATATGTTATTAGAGGGGAAAAAAAGGTTTTCTTCGAAACAGAGGAGAGGTTAGTGCTAACATGCGTCCGATCGATTCATATAACACAAGTAAATTCGTTTTTAGCTCACCTGGTCCGAAGGTTTAAGCGACTTCTTCTCCAAAACAACTGATTGGAAATCAACCCTATTTGGCAGGAAGCATCCTTGGGTACTCAGGATTCAAAATTTTACTCATGGTAGGACTGACCCCCGAGGGGGCTGAGGGGCTAAATAAAAAGGGGTTATTTAGCAATAATTTTTAAGCAACTTCTTCTCCATATAACCACTGATTGGAAAACAACATAATTTGGCATAAAGCATCCTTAGGTGCCGAGGATTCAAAATTGTACTAATGGTGGGACTGACCCCTAGGGAGCTGAGGCGGGGCCAAAAAGGGTTATTTAGCTATATTGGTTTAAGCTACTTTTTCTCCAAAACCACTGATTGGAAATCAACCTTATTTGGCAGGAAGTATCCCTAAGTATTGAGGATTCAAAATTGCACTTATGGTGGGACAAACCCCCAAGGGGGCTGAGGGGCGGGGCCCAAAGAATTATTTAGCTATATTGTATTAGCGACTTCTTCACCATAACCACTTATTGGAAATCAACCCTATTTGTTAGGAAGCATCCTTAGGTGCTCAGGATTCAAAATTGTACTAATGGTGGGCATGACTACCCAGAGGGCTGAGGGGCGGGGCCAAAAAGAAAATATTTTACCATAATTACCTGGATACCAATGTATCCAGGTGAGCGATACATGCCCTCTGGGCGTCATGTTTTTCAAAAGTATGGGACAGGGATACGAGGGATACGAGGTGCAGGTTGGGGAAGACTACGAGACAGTTTGATGGTTGCCATCTTTGTCTCATTCAGAGATATTCTTAGTGATATTCTTTTATGATATGCATGTGGACGTTTTTGAAATGCCTTCTTGCTGTGTGAAGGTCAAGTTTTTACTTTAAGGGAGGACGTGAAATTTTCTTTGATGTGACCTAGATTACCATGGCTGGTGTCGTCGATGAAGCAGAAGACAATTTTTCTTGTGGTCTTATTCTCTTGTTTTTCAAGAGTATCCTTGAAAAGTTTTCCTTTGTTCAAATGTTACACTTCGTTAAATCGATTTGTTGACAATGTTTTGTTGGCGGTTCGGTATACCGTTTTTTAACCAATACTAAAAACAATTTCAGATACAAGCATCTTCAGAATATTGTCAATTGAAGCCATTGTCATGTATAATGTACAGGTTGCGGGCGATGTATTTTACATAATGAAGCACACATCTATTTAACCGGTAATGACGTTTAACTGTATAGGACGAATGGATTACAGTCATTTAGCAATATTTGAAACGCTGAACACTTGACGAACATTGTGCACATGGACGTCTTTGGTATTTAGCTTTCTTGAGGTCCAAACACTTCCTCCCCTCCACAATCCGGTTGGTCTCTGTAACCTTGGTGAAAAGCACAGGAAGTATCTAGGCAGTTGACGCTTCAGAGCTTAAAATGTGTTTAGAGGATAAAAGTACAACCCATAACAGAACAGAAAGCAAGACATCGACACAAGTCGAACCATGCATGGCCTCAACCTTCTTGTTAAGTGCATATAAAAGAAAAATCCAATTAAAGCCAGAATACAATTTATTTATTTAGTCAATAAGTAAAATCTACTGAAATTGGAGTTAAATTCGTATAGAATGTGATTCAAATTCTTACCCGATTTGACAGAAGATAGGTTCCGCTATGACAAAAGTATATTGAAATATAAAGCGTATGTCTTTTGTTGAATCAGTATAAAATATATACATATGTATAGTATGCACAGAAAATGTAATTTACCATTAAGTAGTATTAAGCAAAATATCAATATCTTGCGAATGCCATTTTTTTAAATTATAGACAATACAATGATTTTCAGCATCAACAGGACTTTCAGACTTTTACATTTACATTTCATTTATATAATTGTCAATGACATGGTAATATTTTACAGATGTATGAATATAACATCAAGTCTGGTATACAAGTTAAAGTAACACATTATTGAATCAAATAACCCATTCTCTATTTCTAGGGATAACGATCACGTTCGCTCTCTACACCCCTGGAATATAACATGGCAAAACGGAAGCTCCGTTTGCGCCATCTTGTTGATGAGGCAAGAGGACTGGTTCGTACATCAAAAGAATCTCTTGGTCACATAACGGTAAAAATTGACAGGCTTTGAAGTCGGTCGTGGCTCCTTGGTAATTTCAAAGGAAATGCAGGTTAGAGATTGGCCAGGATTGCTTTTACCTGAGGGTGCCTTCAGGTTTGCCATGACATATTCCAGGGGTTTATAGAGCGTAGGTGATAGAAACCAGTGGATATCGAGGATGTTCTAGGGTTGTAGAGAGCGTAGGTGATAGAAACTCGTGGATATATAGGATGTTCTAGGGTTGTAGAGAGCGTAGGTGATAGAAACTCGTGGATATCGAGGATGTTCTGGGGTTGTAGAGAGCGTAGGTGATAAAAACTCTTGGATATATAGGATGTTCTAGGGTTGTAGAGAGCGTAGGTGATAGAAACTCGTGGATATATATGATGTTCTAGGGTTGTAGAGAGCGTAGGTGATAGTAACCAGTGGATATCGAGGATGTTCTAGGGTTGTAGAGAGCGTAGGTGATAGAAACTCGTGGATATATAGGATGTTCTAGGGTTGTAGAGAGCGTAGGTGATAGAAACTCTTGGATATAGAGGATGTTCTAGGGTTGTAGAGAGCGTAGGTGATAGAAACTCTTGGATATATAGGATGTTCTAGGGTTGTAGAGAGCGTAGGTGATAGTAACCCGTGGCTATCGAGGATGCAAATAACCATACCCATACATGCATAAGATTTTCGTTGATGTGAGACAAGGGGAAGGTATGAGTCTGCGTATTACTGAAACGCTGAATAGATAATATGAAAAGTATGCGTGTGAATAAATTAGGTTTACATGACCTATGTCGAAGATTGTGACCTCTATCAACAAAGTATTGGTAGCTTTTATACAATTACCATCAGCTTCAAGCTTGTTCCGTTTCCTACAATCCTAATTGTGATCATAAAATTAGATTTATCTGCATCTGGCAAAAGATATTGTTTTGTGAAAAGTAGGTGTATATGCGTATAGATTGTACACAACAATACTTGTCACCGACTGAAAGATAACCCTGACATTTCAGGTTAAAGGTGAAATAACTTATAAAAGCTTTACTTACCTTGTCTTCTTATACATCAATATATTCAGTAAAAGGAAGATAGGTTGTCTCAACAACTATAAGTAGGAAAATATCAACGACTGTAGGCAAGTATATCTCAAGGATTATAAAGGTAAGTAATCTGAACGACTATAGGGAATTAAATCGCAACAATGGTAGGGAAGTCCAAACCGACTAATATGTTCCGGATTACTGGATGAAAAAGAAAACAGTGATGTCATCTCTAAATTTACAAACATTCTGTCGTATCCACTAATTAAATTCATAGTAGACAGGTATTCAGCACCATGTAATGAATCAAAACATTTTTCAACTCGTGGCAAAAGTACCCTACCTTTGTAGGTCTTAATTAGTATCAAGCCTTCGATAATCAACACATAGCCTGAAGCTAGAGTCTTTGTTCCAAACCAGGCCTATTGGACTAGCGTAATTGGTGGTACTTTCCCTGATTGCCATCTTGTCCAATAACTTCCGTGGAGACTTTGATCCGAACCAGGAATATTGGACTGGCGTAACTTGTGGTACTTTCCCTGATCGCCATCTTGTCCAATAACTTCCGTAGAGTCTTTGTTCCGAACCAGGAACATTGGACTGGCGTAACTTGTGGTACTTTCCCTGATCGCCATCTTGTCCAATAACTTCCCTAGAGACTTTGTTCCCAACCAGGAATATTGGACTGGCGAAACTGTTGGTACTTTCCCTGATCGCCATCTTGTCCAATAACTTCCGTAGAGTCTTTGTTCCGAAACCAGGAATATTGGACTGGCGTAACTGGTGGTACTTTCCCTGATTGCCATCTTGTCCAATAACTTCCGTGGAGACTTTGTTCCGAACCAGGAATATTGGACTGGCGTAACTTGTGGTACTTTCCCTGATCGCCATCTTGTCCAATAACTTCCGTAGAGACTTTGTTCCGAAACCAGGAATATTGGACTGGCGTAACTTGTTATACTTTCCCTGATCGCCATCTTGTCCAATAACTTCCGTAGAGACTTTGTTCCGAACCAGGAATATTGGACTGGCGTAACTTGTGGTACTTTCCCTGATCGCCATCTTGTCCAATAACTTCCCTAGAGACTTTGTTCCGAAACCAGGAATATTGGACTGGCGTAACTTGTGGTACTTTCCCTGATCGCCATCTTGTCCAATAACTTCCGTGGAGACTTTGTTCCGAACCAGGAATATTGGACTGGCGTAACTTGTGGTACTTTCCCTGATCGCCATCTTGTCCAATAACTTCCGTAGAGTCTTTGTTCCGAACCAGGAATATTGGACTGGCGTAACTTGTGGTACTTTCCCTGATCGCCATCTTGTCCAATAACTTCCCTAGAGACTTTGTTCCCAACCAGGAATATTGGACTGGCGAAACTGTTGGTACTTTCCCTGATCGCCATCTTGTCCAATAACTTCCGTAGAGTCTTTGTTCCGAAACCAGGAATATTGGACTGGCGAAACTGGTGGTACTTTCCCTGATCGCCATCTTGTCCAATAACTTCCATAGAGACTTTGTTCCGAACCAGGAATATTGGACTGGCGTAACTGGTGGTACTTTCCCTGATTGCCATCTTGTCCAATAACTTCCGTGGAGACTTTGTTCCGAACCAGGAATATTGGACTGGCGTAACTTGTGGTACTTTCCCTGATCGCCATCTTGTCCAATAACTTCCGTAGAGTCTTTGTTCCGAACCAGGAATATTGGACTGGCGTAACTTGTGGTACTTTCCCTGATCGCCATCTTGTCCAATAACTTCCCTAGAGACTTTGTTCCCAACCAGGAATATTGGACTGGCGAAACTGTTGGTACTTTCCCTGATCGCCATCTTGTCCAATAACTTCCGTAGAGTCTTTGTTCCGAAACCAGGAATATTGGACTGGCGAAACTGGTGGTACTTTCCCTGATCGCCATCTTGTCCAATAACTTCCGTAGAGACTTTGTTCCGAACCAGGAATATTGGACTGGCGTAACTGGTGGTACTTTCCCTGATTGCCATCTTGTCCAATAACTTCCGTAGAGACTTTGTTCCGAACCAGGAATATTGGACGGGCGAAACTGGTGATCTTTTCCCTGATCGCCATCTTGTCAAATAACTTCCGTAGAGTCTTTGTTCCGAACCAGGAATATTGGACTAGCGTAACTTGTGGTACTTTCCCTGATTGCCAGGTTGTCCAATAACTTCCGTATGTGATGTTTCACCTCCTCGTACTGTGTCGGAGGTATGCGACGATACGGCTGACAAACTGTTACATTGTCAGTAGTATGAATCTCCGTAGATAGCCCAATACCATTGTCCTTGGAAAATGCAGTATGATACTTCCGAAATAGCCCTGTCATAAGGCTAAAAACAAGGTTCCCATAATCAAATGTATTATTACTCAAATGTTCGAGTTGTTTTTCCTCACAGAGAAATATGTAAATTAAAGCCACTCTCAATATTCAGAAATTTTATCATTTTCACTTTCAAGTTTGTTTAAAATAATGTATTTGCGATTGTTTTTGTCGACGATTTGTTGGCCGTGACTACTTCTCATGTGTTAAATGACTAAAAAGCATAATAAAAACTAGAAATGTCTGTGAGACATAAATGCCTCCGCCCCCAGCTGGTTACATTACCACGGGACGCGACGGGACGGACATGGGTAACACTATATGCCCCCCCCCCCATTTAATGGCGGGGACATAATATTATTTATTATATAAAATGTTAATAAGGGGCGCGTTGATTTGTTGTCGTTGTCAGAGCGCTGTCGAATGCATGTTATGTATCTTTTACACTCGGAAATGTTCATATTATTGCTTTGACATAAGATATTAATGTTACCTTCAAACATGACGAATTCAAGCTGATGTAGATACAGAGTCATGATTACAACACATATATTGTAATGATAACAACACATGTGACAATATATATTGATAAAATGTGGAAATTTATTCACAGTAACAACAGACGAAAAAAATGACTGACACCAAAATAAAAACTTCGGATGAAAATTGCTCGGAGCTCGAGATAAACCCAATTCGGGATATCGATGTGGAAGACAGAGCTAAGGAAAACCTTACTAAAGCAACCGAAATGAACGACAAGCAGCAGTCATATTTAAGTGAACTTCGACATAACAAAGACACCCAATTTAAGGTTATACTGAGTATTTGTGTTGCCTTCGCCAACTCCATGCTAGTAAGTTTAGTATGAATTCATTTATAAAATAATCGAGAATTTCTTAAAAGTCTTTATTGTCGGTGTATTATGAAATTTCAGTGCTGCTCATCATTTCTAATTGTTTCTTATAAATTACATATGCAAATTAATTGAAATTTAATCACAAAAATAAGAATCAATATATATATTTCAGAGATCAATCTACGTACGATTCCCGAGTCCTGTACTCATAAGATTATAACGGGACCCATAGAAATTCTGAAAATACTTCAATTTAACATTGTGGAACCCATAGTTTTCGGCAATATTTACAAAAAGCACCCACGAAATAAATTGTAAATTGATCGCTGATATTTTTTTCATCAGGGATGGATCAAAGGTCAGATCGGACCAGCTTTTCTCGACGTTCTGTTCATTGCCAACACAGACCTGGAAAGGGGGTCTGCTTTTATGACGTCATACTACACCGGTCGAGCGGTCGGGTCGATCTTAGGGGGGACACTTTACGCCAGAATGAACAGATACCTGATCTTGGTGGTGTCCATGAGCATAAACAGTGTGACGCTTGCACTTCTTCCTTGGTGTGCTCAGTATGGACTCATGGTAACTGCGCATGTCACCCAAGGGCTTTGCAATGGAGTAATGAATGTAGGTAAGTATGATAAAAAAATGAAAGAATACAGAAGCGTCAACAAAAACATAATCGGAACTCAAAATCTATCAAACTAGGGGTTATATAAATATAAAAAAATGAACGATTTACATGGAGACCCTTATAAAAGTCCAAGGTGTTCCGGAAGAGTTCTTCTTCTTCATCGACGACAACCGCCGTGTAAAGCTAGGTCACATCTAAGAAAATATCAAGTCCTCGAAGTGAGAACCGAGTCACTATTCTTACTCAAAACTCATGAGCATACTCAAAAACGCCCATCTTCCTATAAACTCAAATGAACAAATGAACGATTTACATGGAGATCCTTATAAAAGTCCAAGGTGTTCCGGAAGAGATCTTCTCCTTCATTAACGACAACCGCTTTGTAAATCTATTGTCACATCCAACAAAATATCATGTCCTCAAAGTGAGAACCGAGTCACCATTCTTACTCGAAACTCATGAGCATACTCCAAAACGCCCATCTTCCTGTAAACTCATGATCGAAATGTTCAGGTTTTTGAAGAATGATAAAGAATGAACCGAATATCATAGATGTACGTTAGGCTCACAAGTGTGATTGCCCCTGTATAATTTACTAATCGTGACCAACATGAATAACATTGCACCATGCACCTGTTCCGTCCTCCTATACTAGAAGGGGGTACATAAACGCCTTATTTGTTTTAGAATTTCGTCGTATCACGCAGCTGTTATGCCCCCTAGCACTCGTCGATGATGCCAGCAGACAAAATGGTTGAACGATAATTGGTTAAAACTACTGTTGAAATTGCAGTTTCATATTAATAGTGGGTCAAGTGCATATATCATTAACTGTGCCAATATTCGATATAGGTAACTGTGGCCATCGAGGCTATGGTAAAACAGACTCAATCCGGCAATGCCAAAACGACAGAATTAATTTAGAATGTAACGATCAATCGCTTACTCAGAATCAGTAATCGAATAGTCGGCCATTTATTTATACCATGGCATAGGAATTTTAGCTTGTACACAGTGATTAGCTAACGTTGAGACCGAAATTGAATTTTGCTTGCGATGAAAACTTAACTTGTACGGATGTTTTGTATTTGATACTGTGAAGATGCTAATATTCGTGAGGGTTTTATTTTCGCTAAAATCGCGAATGCATCAAAATACTCAATAATTGAACACCTCGTGAACAATTATATATAGCTAGTGGCCTTTTAATATAGGTTTTAACAACTGTACAACAGTTAAGATTGTCACCACGCCATTAAAATCAGAAACAGATTTTTTTTCTTTTACAATTGATTCAACAAAGTTGTTCCTTTCCAGTTCTGACGGCTGTTGCAGTTTCAATATGGGGAGCTTCGGCACGAGGTAGAGTGTATCTCAATATGTATATGGCCGCTATTTGTCCGACGGGTCTTCTGGCACCTATGGCTACATTTCCATTCCTGCTACCGAATTCGAATGACATCACTGTACCCATTGACACACGGAACTCCTCGGATAGCAACGTAAACACAACGTTCACACTGCTACCGAGTTTGAATGGCGTTACGTTACCCATTGACACATGGAACTCATCGGATAGCAACGTAAACACAACGTTCCCTAACATCAGAGAGGACAATGCTTCAAAGCTTACTACATTTCTACAGTCAAACTTTACGCAAACTGAAGTGCTGTCTTCCAATGTTTACATCGCGTTTTCAATATCCGCCGGGTTGGCTTTACTCTCAACATTACCGTTTGTTGTGATATATTTTAAAACTTCAAAGCAAGACAACAAGGGACATTCTAATGCAGAGTCGCGTTTCATTGGCAATTTATCTCGATGCATCAAATGCCTTCAACTGGCAAACATTGCAGTATTCGCCATGCTCTACATGTCGTTGAATTTCACTTTCAGTGGCTATCTGTCTGCCTTCTGTGTTCAACACCTACAATGGACCAAGAGGACGGGAGCTTTGCTAACGTCAGTATTTTTTCTCGCTGTGCTTTTCGGAAGAATAATCGGTGCGTATTTATCTCATTTCTTCAAACCCATGAAGATGCTTATCCTGTCATCCCTATCACAGGCTTTGGCTTTAATCGGACTTTCTGTCAGTGGTGTTTTACTCTCCAATGCAGGGATATGGATCTGTGTGTGTGTCGTTGGTACTGTTTTGAGTCCCATGTGGCCGAATCTGTTGAGCTGGACAAACGAGAATTTGATTTCGGTCCGGGGAAAGATGTCTGCATTTCTCCTGCTGATGGGGTTCGCTGGAGCTTTGTCAAGTCCAATGCTGTTCGGGTACATGATGGAAGAGGTCTCTCCGATTTGGTTTTGTTTCTTAAACTTTGGGAAAGCTGGTGTTTTGATTATCAATGTCATCCTGATGTTTGTATATGAAAGATTGCGGAAATCAAGAAAAAACAACGGAACAATTGACACGTAGATAAAAAAAGCTATTTTAACGAATACGTTAATTGCACAGGGAAAAAGACCGTGGGACTTTCCATTGAGTAATTATTTGTACGTTGTAATTGTGTAAATTGATATGTATCCCCTGAATGATATCAAAAATTATTTCAAATCTTCAAAAATCGATTCCTGGAGGCGTGAATATCTTTCAAGACTATAAACGATGTAGGTCGCCATGAATTCATCTTTCTTGTGATAAACTGGAATTTCATTTAAGCATTGTTAAAGGCGACATGATTATTTATCTTTCACCCAAATTGCATTCATATCGACTGTATACTGCATCTGGTTACAGTTCAATACTTAAATTTATATTAAGGATATTTTTTTAATATGCCTGTATCTATTTTTTTTATAAAGTAGGTAAACGTTCTCCCTTTTTTCATGTGTATTTGTTTCCTGGAAGAGCCTGATTTGAATCAACGTCATCTAAGCCATTGCTTCAAAGCCTTTATACGTGTAATCTGAGGCGGAGTGCAAAGCGATGACGTAACGTAGTCCAACATGGCGCCAGAAATGACGTCATAATAGCCTGATTTAAATCAATATCATGTAAGCGATTGATTCAAAGCCATTATACATATTATCTGAGGCGGAGTGCAAAGCTTTGATATTACGTAGTCCAATATGGTGTCAGAATACCGTCATGTGATGCGACATCGCAAATTGTGGTATATATTCTTATATGCTACAATTTGGTTTACTAAATGATATTGTAACGAAGTGACAGATGGGGTGAAAATATTACAGTCCAATAGTGGATTCTCATGTCCCTGTGCTCCGTAATGTTCGGCAGTAACGTTGTAAACAAACGCGCCTTTCATGGCTTAGTATTCATGAACTATCACACGGAAAATCAAAGCAATAGTTTTTATGAGTTACTATGATTATTTTCTACTATTGTGAAGCGTACGAAACACCTCTAGGTGTGTCAGTCTTTTTATATGAATTAAAGTTGAACGCTAGTTCAACGAGCACTCTGGTGCAGCCGCCATCTTTGTTGACATAGAAATCTACCAGCATCAGCACTCGTAATATACGGTACGATAATCGGTAACTATAACACTTTACATGGTAATTCAATGAAACAATAGAAAGACTGGATGTTTTTGAGTTTAAGCATAATCATATTTTGAGTACTCACGATGTATTTAATCTACAATACGCGATTGAGCAGAGTCAAGTCGGACAGGCCCTCGTCTCAACTTTCGTTCCATGCATTGTGATGAGCTGCCGTCTGCTATTGGCGATATTAGTTATAATGTTAATCTATGATTGAGGAGATCATTTTACGAATATTTATAGCAACGAGATATTGTATTTACTTGTATCAGTGTGTGAAATCCTATAAGAAGGGTAAAATATTGTATTTTGCAATGTGCACTATATTACAAAATCATATGTAGTGCCGCGCACGAATGAGTGAAGCGGTTGGAGATAGTCTCTAAATAAAGTAACATAGTCTCTAAACCAAAGTTAGTATTTCCTTATATGGAAATTGGAGGCATTTGGAGGAAAGTTTGGAGGCGCGCAGTCTATAAAAGGCCGCGAGCCACCTCATTTCGTCAGCTTGAACCGCTGGTATCGGCCGGAATTATTACGCCGTAGCTCTTATATAGGTCCTCAAGGCATTTTAGGCATATAAATAAGGAAATTTATATTGAGGAAAATAATTGGATATTATTTTCCATAAGTTTTGTAACTATTTTTTTTATAAAGTATAGAGATATTCAATACGGATGCCTAGCTTAGCTAATACTTTGAGACTAGTGTTCTCATAGTATTAGAGGGATTGATTACTCAAATCATCCCTGTAAATCTCTATTATTTAATCATTAGCTAAAGTGATAGCTAGCTTAGCTAATACTTTGAGACTAGTGTTCTCATAGTATTAGAGGGATTGATTACTCAAATCATCCCTGTAAGTCTCTATTATTTAATCATTAGCTATAGTGATAGCTAGCTTAGCTAATACTTTGAGACTAGTGTTCTCATAGTATTAGAGGGATTGATTACTCAAATCATCCCTGTAAATCTCTATTATTTAATCATAAGCTATAGCGATAGCTAGCTTAGCTAATACTTTGAGACTAGTTTTCTCATAGTATTAGAGGGATTGATCACTCGAATCATTCCTTATTAATTATCTCGGTCATTATTGTCATTTTATTAGTCATTACGGTCATTTAGTCATTACTGTCATTCAGTCATTATTGTTAGTCATAATTGTCATAACTCATCGATAAAGCTGGATTAGCTTTTATCTTAGTATTCTAGGTATCGTCTGGTTAATTTATTTACTGTTAATAGTTGTTATTAACTTAAAGTTACAACAAAAACTTGTTATTGAATATATTGGTTCCTTTATTTCAACTTATTGTCAAACAACAAAGTTATAACTATTACATGTATTAATAGAATTATTGTATGGAAACTTGAATGATTCTGAGAAAGGGAGATGGAAATTATTTGTAAAATACTACTTATTTAATTACCAGAATTATATGTATTGAAAGTTATTACTGCCTTGAGTTATTTCTTAAAATTGGTGAGAATACCAGAGAAAGAACAAGACCTATTGACCTATGACTGTCTGGAGCAGCTACCAAAGAAGATCATCGGTTGTTAGAGAGTAGTCTGTGACTACACTTACATAGACGAATCGGAGGAACAGCTAGTAGGGCAGAGCGTTTGTCACAATATATAGGCTAAGGTAACACAGAATGTAAATATGGTGGCAATGACATTTTTACATCATGGAATCGAACCCTGGACGCCTTGGTGGAAGGCAAACGCGCATTACACCGCCATGCGACCATTTGACATTATAGGGTCATGGTCTGGGAATCTGGTCCCAAACATTGGTAATGACTAGAACGACTAATATATCCATACCATCAAGATGGTCTAGGAACCTGGTCCCCAAAAATCCAAAATCCAAAATGGCTGCTTTTCAGCCGTTTTGTTTTTCTGATCAGTCCCAAAACCAAAGGGCAGAAATAAGCACCTAGAAGATAACTGTATTATGGAGAATGCTGTAACTCTCAAGAAATAATGATAACAAACTTTTATTGTTAAAATCCAATATGGCCGTCTGTTAGCCATTTTTGTCTCGATCAGTCCCAAAAAAAAGGCTCAAAGGGAAAACTGCTTATGTTTGAGAAAGATTCATTCAGTACTTCTCAAGTAATTGTGATAACAAGAATTGATTTAGGACAGATGATATGGACAATGGACATGTGGGGATTTGAACAGTTTAATTTGGGTTATTTTGTTTTAACAACTAGCCAGAGTCATTTAAGTACGTGCCAGTATTTGGAGGTGGAGGAAAGCCGTAGTACCTGAAGAAAAACCACCGACCTACAGTGGGATTCAAAATCGCAACCCAGAGGTGGAGGGTGGAGGGCTAGTGGCAGAATGTCGGAAGACCTTAACCACTTGACCACTGCGACCCAATTTGAACAGCCCACCATCTGATGATGGTTGGCAAAAAAAATTAAAGTTGACAATATTTCTTTGACACTCCAAGATTCTCTCTCTGCATCCCTTGAATATATCATGACCAGTTCCAAGATTGCGCCACCTAGTGGAAGTCAAAATGACTAGTTTGTTTTAGTTTTTTATGATTCTCAGTCATGTAATAATTTTGACTAGATTTTAAGTTGGGCTTGCTTGCCTACATGTACATTGTATGTACAAGCTTAGCTGCAATAGGCCTATCTCAAAAGTGTAATTATTTGCCTTGTTTGCCACATCATGGCTACACTGGGAAGTGTTTATGAAACAATTCGCGCCATGTCATTATGATGTCATAATGGAAATGACGTCATCCGATTGTCACATGGTGCCAATTCATCACAAAAACACTTCCCGGAAGTCCATCTTGTATCCACCATTTTGGCTAATCAATGGAAGTAACAACACTTTTGGGAAAGGCCTATAGGTCAGTTTTTTTAACCTCAAGACAGCAAATACCTCAAAGCCTGTCTTTTAATTTGCCATGAAGTATTGCTGGTGCGCAGGGAGCAAAAGAGTGTAACTGTAATATTGAGAATGTACAAATGATTGCAGCGTAGCGATAGTTTTACTAAAGGTCCAATATAAGTACCTTTCGGCAAAACTTTAAGTGAAAATCAAGCCTAATAACTTATTAGATTTAGATAAGATTAACTGATATCAGCAATATTCAAGATGAATTTTTATGTAGGTATCGGTACAGCAGCAGTTGAAACCCGGTATTTGTAAACATGCTGTCTTCTAACTTTGGGTTTGTTGTTTTAGTCAATCTGATTAAAATCATATCTTGATCTCCGCGCCGTTCCGTAAACTTCTCTCAGCTGCGTTAAGATCTGAGATAATCCCATAGAGGGTCATGTCCCGATGACCTTTCGCATAAGCCAATCAAATTACTACTGGCAGAATCTTGACAGTGAAATTTTGAGGCGACAAAGCTCGCATTACAACGTTTTTCCGTTTAGTCATTTCGTCACCAAAAAGTTCGTGCGGAATAATGTGACGAAATGGCTTGCTGCAAGATGACAGGTCGGTGGAAAATTATTTTAGTGTTAAATAAAGAGGCGACAAAGGTCATCTGGACGTGACCCCTAATGGGATGTTGTCAGATCCTTGTAAAACGGAATTTTAATCAGATTGTTGTTTTAGTGGTCCACACAAGTTATTTTGAATGCTCTGGAAATCTGTAAAGAGTTTCTTGGTAGTTACCGCTCAGGTTGACTTCGTTTTAGCCTTAGTTTTGCATGGTTATTCATTGGATTTTATTTTCAGAATATTTCAGAACCACAAAAAATTGTATATTGGACCTTTAAGTTTTCAACTGATAAATAAGTAAAACATGAAAGCAAGTGTTGTAATATACTGTACACTAACCAGAAAACAAAATAAAATCAACTTTGAAACATTCAAGGTTTGTATTTTATTAACAATACGAGGAATGATATAATTTTATATAAAACAAGATAAAATGAACAGGTGATTTAAAATTAGTTTAACTTGAAATCATAACAAAACAATATTTATATATTCTTGACATGATTAACATCATTATATACTATGATACGAATAATAATTAGACATTTAGTACCAATTTTAATTACTGGCAATAAGCAATAAAAATCTTTTGGAACGCATGCACTTTTAACTCATTCACCCCTAGAATTTCATCATGGACTATACTAACCTTTAAATTGGAAGAGTTCAAATGTAATTTCAGGGGTGAATGAGTTAAATTAATAAGCTAAATGCATGATCACATCTTGTAAACTTGATGATTGTAAATTAGATTTCCAAAATGTTTAACAAGGGAAAGTATATTGAAACATGTATTTATTTTTAATATCTTAACCTATATACCCCTACATATTTAAAGTCAACTTCACAAGCCAAGGGTGTACAATACGCTACTCTCCTTTTCCGTGAACAGGAGAGTAGCTTATTAGAGTGGCCTGCGAAGTTGATTTAAAGTAGACTTACCAAGACTATGATTTGGTAAGTTTGGAATGAGACTTTAGGGGTGAATGCTTATATTCGGTAGGAACAAAAAATAATTTCTAAACAATTGCCGTATTTTGATTTCCATTGACATACATACACAACATTCAGTTTGGTGTTTATATAACTTAGCACAATATCTATACATTTATATAAATTTTACAATAAAATTTTAATGCACCAAATGAATAAAAAACAACTTAAAATAGAAACAAATAAGAATAAAAGCAATGTGAAAAATTCTAACAGAAAATACTGTCTTCATAGAGAATAAATAGAAAATAAATATAAGTTTGTGAACTTGATTGAAATAGACGCGACACACTATAATTTTTATAATTCTTAGGTCTTAAAATTAACACTTACAACTTACTAACACTTCTGGCCCAGTTTTGTTCTGTTTTGGCAATTTTTTGTTCATTTCATACATTTTCCTAGACTCTGTAACAGTATCTATATCTGACTGAACCTTTTACTTCCATTTTAGCAAATCTTTGTTCACATCAACTACCTACTGGTAACCTTACTCAGAATAACTGAATGAAACAATAAAATAATTTTATCTAATAGACCTGATTACTTTCAACACTTTCACCCCTGAAGACATATCTAAACCCTTCCAATTCGATGGTTGAAAAGGTTCATAATACAACTTCAGGGGTGATTGAGATGTAAAAATAGAAATCATGCTTTCAATTAAGCAGGTATAAAAACAAATCAAACGTATGACATTAATCTCCCTGCTAATAAACAAAGAAAAGTACTTTTTTGTGGAAACATTTAAAAATTTTCACTGGTGTTAGACAAGGCTATCTAATGTTGGTCCTAGCATTTTACTAAAATTTCAAAGTTAATTGGCTGTAATTTAATCTTGTTTGAAACAAGCATTTTCTTTGGCTTAAAAAATTATGTTATCAGCCCATAAGGTAAAAAAGGACATCATCGTTTATAACATCGCTTTTGATTGGCTCATGCAGCAGCATAATGATTTGTAAGAGAAAAGAGTTGATCAATAAAGTAAATTTTCGCAGGGTATACATTAAATTATAAGGATTAACTTACTTTAAGAAATTTTCGTGGATCTTCACCAAATCAGTATTTGAACCGTGTCTTATCATCATACAACAATATACTGAATTATAGTTCAATATCTCTATCTGCTAAAGAAAAATTATTAAGCAGAAATAAAATTATGACGGAATGACTGTCATGGGCAATATTATGGGCATATGAAAATAACGCCAGCTGAATTTTATTTTACAGAAAATGAAACTAACAGAATAACTTGAACAATCACTTGTTTCAAACTGTTAATCAAATATGTAATAGGTAAAAAACATGTGTATACATTTGTCTGCAGACTGGCAAAGTTTTTATTTTCTGGCAAGCTTAAAGTTTATAAATTTTAACAACAATTTTACCTCCTAACCCCCCTTACATAATATACGAGTCAAGCAGCCTTAATTAATACATTAGTAAATGAAAAGGTGCCAGATCTTATATTTTGCTTGTATAAAGTAGCTTTATGGACAAAAATTTCATTCAGCCACTTAAGAAAGCAAAAAGGTGAAAAAAAATAATACATGATCGTAAGCAAAAATGTACAAGATCAACTTGCTGTATTGCACATAAACATAGAGAAACCTCCCTTTAATTTCCCTTTCAATGTAGCTTTGATTGTTAAGAAGTGGGCTAAATATGTCCAATTTCAATGTTTTCAGGCTAAAAAATATAACACAGTGACTGTAAACTTAAATACACCCAGGAGCTGCACTCTTATTATCAAAATTATTTAGTATTGTTAACACAAAGAAATACAACTATAAATTGAGACAATAAAAATGCTTTTACATAAAAATAGATGTTTGTTTTTCAACAATCTTAAGATGAAGTCTCTACATTTCAATGTTTTCTCTATGATCCGACATAGATATTTAAATATATATAATGCACAATGAATTCTTAAACTAAAGTTCTTCTTTATCCTGTGCTCATTATTATGCAACACTGCTGCAAAATTTATACATAAATGGATAAATTTTGCTTTAAATAGGAATACAGTACAGCAATAAATAAATATTTACCAGCAAGGCACATTTTGACTAAGAAATCTACATGTGGCAAGTTTTTTGAAAGACAATCTGCCTTGGTCCCATTTCATCCTCGATATCCAGGAGCTAACCTATACTCTCAATAACCCTGGAATATGTCATGGCAAAACTGAAGGCTCTGTGTGTGCCACCTTGTTGATGAGGCAAGAATCTCGTGGTTACATAATGGTAAAAATTGAAAAGCATTGAAGACGGTTGCAGATCCTTTGCTATCTTCAAAGGACAGGCATCAGCCTAGCGATTGGCCAGGGATTTTAACTCATTTTCTCTTGAAATTTCTAATGTGCCAAAAAATGACAATGCGCTAAACTTTAGTTGCACCAAATTAAGTATATTTAAAATATTCATAGGAGAGCTAAAAATAATGTGTGATAAATGAATATTTTTGCGTATTTTTTCTAACATGACTAGAATTATGTATATATGCAACATCTACTTCAAAATGACCCTAGTACCTTTTAAAAATATTTTTTTCTTTTCTTTTCACTGCTGAAACAAAGAAGGCATCATTGATGTTAAATATCCTTGTGCACAAATTTATCTGTTAGATACCGGTAACATAGAATATCTTACAGTTTAGCAAGAGCAATAAAAGTCACTATATATTAGTTATGCCAAGTATTCACTGTACAGTGAAACCTTGCTTAAAGACAACCACAGAATTAAGATCACCTCACTATTAAGACCACTTCATTTCAGTCTCGTAAAAATCTTCTTTATCTTTGTATTTTAAGCTTCACTATTAAGACCACCTTGCTATTAGTCCACCTCACTACTCAGACCACCGATCAAACACAAAATCACCTGGTGTGTATTCCATTGTGTACACCTGTCAAGTGTCAGATCTGTATTTTGGTGTAAATTTGGCTAATCAGTTACAATTACTGTGGGTTTAACATTATAAAGCCTATATATTTGATAATGGACCATGAAAAAATGTCAAAAGGTGGATTTCAGAGAAATCTGTCTGTATGGTCACCCTGTTATTAAGACTACCCCACTTTGGTGTGGTCCCTAAGGTGGTCTTAATAGAGAGGTTTCACTGTATATTGGAATATTTTCGCAAAGTCAAGCTTTTGCTCTTTGCCCATGAAAACAATTTTCACCCAATGTTAATCTCACCTTTTACACCGAATACTATATGTCATATATTTACTGTAGAAAAAAAAAGATAAGAAAGTTCTACTGTGTGGTTTAACAAAAAATGCATTCTTTTTTTGAAGACCTACATGTAATTGCTGAAATCGAAATTTTGACTGTTGTCAACTATCATCTATGACTAAAGAAGAATGCATTTTATGAAACCAATCTGCACTCTGGAGTTGCTTCCCTTCTTTTTTTCTTAATATATTTTATCATATTAAATATTGTCCAACTTTCCTCATTTCTCATTGACTAAAAACAGGGTCATGTGGAGTCCATATTTATGTTTTTACTTTTAGAAACACAGAGTCAGTATTGTGTTTATGACATCATAATTTTTGTGACATCACAGTGCCCCACTGTAAATTTCATGATTTATCAAGAAAGGTGTAATGCAATTTCAATCTTTTGTAAACAAGTTTCATATCTCATATAAGAAAATAAGGACCTTTGATTCGGTCAATAAGGTGATATACCGCCCTCGGTCAATATTTGATTCTACCAGGTCCGTATAACACCATATTGACCGAACCATACATGTAGTTCCATAATTGATAAAAACCATAAAGAGGGCTTTGTTGACCTTAAGTTATCCACCTGTAACCAGACAGATGAACTGCAACATACTCATTAACTTATTGGCCATTTGGTCTTTGGGCACTTGTCCTACCCTGCTTTATATCTTAACGTAATGAAAAAGTTTTCCTCAAAGAAATTGAGGCAAAAAAGGCAAAGTTATATTGTTAAAACAAAGAAATTCTCGATATTTTCCAGTTTGTTTTGTTGGTTGACTAGTTAAA
The DNA here is from genome assembly GCA_947623455.1 of Mimachlamys varia. Lineage (NCBI taxonomy): Eukaryota > Metazoa > Mollusca > Bivalvia > Pectinida > Pectinidae > Mimachlamys > Mimachlamys varia. The sequence goes on along the minus strand of OX392538.1, from coordinate 34,118,221 downwards.
GTAGTTTATCGCTTTCATTTCACTGACAAAAGTCATGTGTTCAGTCGACGTGAGGGGGTAGATTCCTACCAGCTGGCCCTCAGAGATTCAAAAAGACTTTCCCCATCCACGTTAGTCAGCTACCTGGATGTGGAAAGGGTGTGGCTGTGTTGTCAATGAACTGGTAAGGTTTTCTTAGGTGACCAGCATCCATCCTATACCAGTAGCAGTATTCTAAATACAGTTATAAAGGAAACCTTATCAGCGACACACTGAAACTGGAACTTGTTCAATATGTTCTCATATTTTAGCATAATGTGCTTGATAAACCTTTGTTCAGTAATAAAACCTCTAGAGAGATAGCAGATATTATCTATAAATAGTAATGATGACCTCTGACTGTGACCTTAACCTCTAGAAACAGAAACACAAGCTCTTTTCATTACTTAAACAACATATGAAGTTGAAATTAAAATCTAGATCTGTCAATATGAAGTTGAAATTAAAATCTAGATCTGTCAAAGAAGTCATTAATAGAGCAAACATACATGGTATGTACAATTTACGTATGTACAGACACATACGTACAGACTTAACACTAGGGTGGCTTTCATTTATGCGGAACAGACTGTTTGTCCACTGTTAAATTAATGCATTATTTTCAGGTATAAATCCTCTCAGACCTGCAAATGCTTACGGGTATGAAGGCCTTAAAAGCCTTTCTCAAAGGCCTGCCTGAAAGCAGCATCAGATAATTTTAAGGTTCAACCTTATATAATAAACAAACAACTTTGGTCTGACAGGTTCAACCGCTTAAACGAAAACTACCAAGAAGTATCCCCACACAGTGACCGTAGTGTGAGGAAATAATTAGCCCTGTATCTATCCCATAAATGTTTTGATAGTTGTTAACATGGCTTTAGACGTATATGCAACGACCCCACCCTCATTACACCACTGCTCTGCACCACATGACCCGGGTTTGTCAGACTTATGGTATCGTATCTGCATGTCTCTGACAAGAGTATCAGATCCCTGTAAATCATTGTCCTGTAGACTCTTGAAGCTGACCAAGCCGCCACCTAGTGACAAAAGTATTGCATGAGGTCCACAGGCATCCCACTTGTACGTACTGCTCTTGGATAGGATGTAAGAGTCTGCAAGACCTTGAATTGCACAGAGAAGCTTGTATCCTGCACCTGAGGCATAATGGAGTGAGCAATTGTCCATAAAGGTTTTTTGGATATCTTGACTTTCACTGGTACTCATAAGAATGATAGGTTTATCTCTTGGAGTGTCCACTGGAGTTTTAGTAAGGGAGTTAACTCTTGTGTCACCAACACAAACACCCCATATGGTCTCGCCGATCCATCTAAAAAGAAAATGAACTTATATTTTGATCTCATAATCTGCTATTCTACATAGATATTAGATGTACAGACAAATTAAATTGGGAGAAGATGCTCCTATGTTGCAATGCAAGATTCCCGATTACGGGCCCTAAAATCGAGCATTTTTAGCCAGTGAATTTGTTAAACTATTCCTACTTTTTAGGATCTGATGATATCATCTGAAAGAACAGCTCAGATACTTTATTTATGCTTTTAATTCTGAGCATGTGCAATCTCCCCCATCGAAATTTCAAAAAGTTGGCAAGTATTAATTAAGTTGTTCTAACTTGTACCTAATCCCCAATGTTACTGAACAATAAATATGTTTAAATCAATTTTAATCAAAGTTAAATGGATTTTTTTCTGTGCTTGAACTAGTCATTCTTCAAAATATAGCCGAAATCTACTTGATAAATATTTTTGTATATAACCCGGTTAAAGAGATTATGAGATCCCTTCCCAATTACAAGCAAAATACTAGAGAATTTCACTATCAGTTAACATACAAAGAGAAAGTATGAATACATATGGATTGATATCAAACATTAAATCCCCTCAGTATCTCAGAGAGATACAAATACAAACTTGCCTAAAGAAAGAATTTTTTCTTATTAAGAGGGGAGACAACCAATGTTTGACCCTTAAATTTAGCCATTTCAATCCTAGAAAAAACAGAATTATTATCAAAACATTTTATATTATAAAATGAATTTGCTATTTAATGCATGTATATTCCTAGATTTAAAGATTGAATAGTTTCAACCAAAAAAATCAAAATATCAGGCATAAAATGCTTGTTTTATTTATAAGGAGTGTATACACACACATCTAATTTTGGATGCAAATTTAAGCATGCAGAAACTCTCCAAAGGAAATTCAAAAAGCTGGCGAGTAAGCAAAATAAATTATTTGAAGACAGTGAATATATCTATAGGATGTAAGATTAGTCAGGTAAAAATAATACCTTTTAGACTGAGCATCATAGGTAGAGAAGGGCTGGTTGGTGACCCCTACCAAGGGTAGCCCTGTATGTTTGTCGTAAACCCCAACAATAACCACCACACACTGCAGACCCTCAGACACCATGTCACTGCCATCTTTGATCCCATGTATACCTCCAATATACTGTGCCGTGGAGTCTACAACATAAAGGAATCTGGCAGTGAGAGAAAAAATTGGATTTAAGTTATTAAAGCTACATAAATGATCTACCGGGTATATTTTGGATTGTTAAAAAATCATCAATAAAGCTTCAAATCAATCGGCAGACAGTGCATAAATATGATACCCGTATTACATTTTTAAATACTTTTATATGCGATCATGTATTCATGTGACTACTTATTGTATATGTCAATATTATAAGAGAAGTCATTTGAATAGGAACTGAACAGGATTTTTCAATATAGATATGAATGCAAATCGGTCACATTTATACTGTCTGAAGTCTGGTAAGATAACTGGTCCCATATAACTCAAACTCTTTTAACTTCTATCTTCTATCTTTCATCAATATTTTTGCTCCTTTCTTTCAATATTATTTACTTTTCTTGCTAGCCTAAAACTTGTTCTACTTGTAAATATATTATACAATTATGGTCAGCCAGAAATTATAAATGTTTGTTAATTCTTACTTGAAGGAGATGGCCTAAAATAAGACTATATGTCTTGTCGTCAGATCCTTCTAACTATGTATTTGTATTTATTAATGTATATATATTTCTGAAAATAAAAATACTGTTTAAATCAACATGGGGTCAGTTTTATGAACTTCACCTAACTCTGGTTCTCAAATGAAATCATTGTTTAAGTATATGGAAACTCCTAATTGCAAGTAAGGCTTTCCAATATATAAAGTTTGAAGTTTGACCATGATGATGAATTTCTTTAAAACAATGTTCTAGCCCAATGTCTCCCTTCTTTCAAAGGGATGAAATAATACTGTTGACAAACAAAATTACATGCCAGAACCCCAAAATGAATTTTTGTTGTTGATTATTTACATTTTTGAACTGAAATATTTTGTATGATATCAAGGCCCACTTTCATTTACCGTGATCCAAACTATTGATCAGTTTGACTGGTGTTCAGTTTGTGAAATAATGTCGGACATACTGTATAACACGAATAGTTCGTTAGTATTTTCCTACCTGGTTTGAAGCCTTTAGTATCATTTCATTGCACAAACTTTTTTAGATCCACTTATAACTAACAAACAGTAAACATGTATGTCATTCAAAGATTTGGTTTACAAAATTGTACTTCTTTCCGAGGTTCAATAGCTAAAAGAGGTGTTTATACACAACAAATATTTTGTCAATCTGATTAAAATGCAGATCCTTATTCCGTTACATTAGGATCTGACAACATCCCATATGAGGTCACATTCTGGTGACCTTTTGCATTAGCCAATCAAATTATCTCTTACATAATCTTGAACATCAATGTTTGTTGGCGAAAAAGCTTGCAAAACCTTTTTTGTGCCTCCTGTCATTTTCGTCACGAAAAGCTGATGTACATACTATGACAAAGCGACTGTCATCAATTAGAAAATTCTACCAGTGTGAAGTAAAGAGGCGACAAAGGTCACAAGAACATGACCTCTTAAGGGATGTCATCGTTGGAAACCCACAGTACACTTCTCTGACGTTTGCATCCCGTGGGCTAAAATGGAAAGAAACTCTTTGTTTTCGTACTAAAATAGTTGCCAATCATATCAATAGTTTCATCCGTGATTACATACAGCTGGGACATCAAGCCGGGGTATCCCGTTTCATTTGTAGCACTGCCTGTCAACAAAACCTGTTGTTTGTGTTATAATTGTGTTGATTGTTATTAAAAAATAAGGTCCTACTATACAGAGATTGACATCACCGTCATGCCTACAGAAACATACTGGTCGTGGTCACATTAAAATTATCTGACAGAGTGTCACGAGAAACGACCATTCTGATAGGTCGAAATCTCCGAAAAAACTTCTATGCGGGGAAACGAAGGTTTACACTGATTTTAGCCCACGGGATGCAAACGTCAGAGAAGTGTACCGTGGCTTTCCGACGATGATGGGATGTTGTCTTGTCCTTACTTAATGGAATGAGAGTAAGGAGCTGCATTTTAATCAGATTGATCTTTGTATTATACAGTAGTAATCTGGTGTCTATGTTTTATTGTAAGGCCTCTTTTAAACATTTGCAGCAGGTTGCTAGGGTTTAATACTCCATAAGGCCATACCAATTTGATTTATTGTGCGTCGGATTTACCGCTCCTGTTTTGGAAAAATAAAATAAAAGTAAAAGTAAAATATTACCGCTCCAATTTCAGCGTCAATGACAAATGACTAATCTGGATATATTTTACAATGGTTCAAAATTTAGAAAACGCCATTTTGGATCATTTGAATGTTTGAAATGAAGGTAAAAACGGTATTTTAAACGTTTTTTTTTGGCAGCAACACGAGGGAAATACGAAACGAGGCTTTTTCACTTTTGAAGAAAACTGAGAATGTGTCAAAATGGCTTTCTTATCGTGTTGGTCACTACATAATCCGGTCGCCATAATGTATTGCAAAATACCGCAATAGATAATTCATCGTTCCAAGATCTCTTGATCAAATAAACAAAATACGGAACTCAAGTGGTCTCACTTAAAAGTGACTTCAAGCAAATATCTTTTAAAATCCTGAATTAAGTAAGCAACATCAGAAGATATGTTGTTAATACAAATGTACGACTATAATAACACCTCTATATTGAATTTCAAATCGATATTCTTCTCAAGTAATCGACCCTATTTGGCGGACATCAATGTCATTTCATCAGTCTTATTTTTGTAGAATAGGCCTAATGTTGATAGTAAAAACGATTTTGTTATTCATATTTTGAAACATTTATGTATGTATTATCATGCGAACTCTCTTCCAGATGCCGTAGTTACTTAGTTATCAGTAGTCTGAACATTTAAATCCCAAATGGATGAACACTAGGTTCATGATGCTTATTCAACGTCGAGATAAACAATAATGAACTTATTCATATATGGGACGTCAGCTTATAACTGATATTACTCTTTCTGATTTTGATATATAGTACACAAATAATGCTTGTGTCCATTAATATTATTATCAATATTATTGCAACTCAAAGGTTACATATGTATGTCAGCAAAACATCTAGTGCCATACATCTAGCCCTCAGGGTTTGTTTTTTATAGCGGTACATCATACCACAGACTTAGATTAGACTATCTTAGTCCGTGATCATACATATATTTTGTCATCATTAATTTATGTCAATTCGATAAAATATGCATTCTGCAATGAAAGGAAGCATCTTAATAACTACAAGAAACAAGAGATCCCAGAGGAATCTTGGCGCCCACCATCAAATGATCTAAGTTTGTTTTTTGAAAGATGGTTCTTTTCTCTTCTTTCGATTGTCTCTTAGGTGTTGATTAAGTGTGAGCAGAGACTCTGGTGGGACACAGATGCATTTTTTTGTTTTTTTTTTGTGAATTACATTGTCGTTTCCTTATTCTTAGCATAGCTAGGCACCAGGAGGAACCTACATATGAAATTTGTGAAAGTTCCCTTCAGTATATTCTCAGAAATAGGGATAACAAACTTCAATTGTCAAAATCCAAGATGGCTGCCTGTCGGCCATGTTGTTTTCCGATCTGTCCAAAAATGGAATATGCACAACTAGGGACCAAGGTGAACCAACAAATGAAATTTGAGAAAGATACCTTCAGTACTTTCTTAGAAATAGCGATAACAAACTTCAATTGTCAAAATCCAAGATGGCTGCCTGTCGGCCATATTGTTTTCTGATCTGTCCCAAAATGGAATATTCACAACTAGGGACCAAGGTGAACCAACACATGAAATTTGAGAAAGATACCTTCAGTAATTTCTGAGAAATAGCCATAACGAACTTCAATTGTCAAAATCCGAGATGGCTGCCTGTCGGCCATGTTGTTTTTGGATTGGTCCCAAAATGCAATATGCATAACTACACACCAAGGGGAACCTACACATGAAATTTGAGAAAGATCCATTCAGTACATTCTCAGATATAGCGATAACAAAGTTCAACTGTCAAAATCCAAGATGGCTGCCTGCCGACCATGTTGTTTTCGGATTGGTCCCAAAATGCAATATGCATAACTAAGCACCAAGGGGAACCTACACATGAAATTTGAGAAAGATCCATTCAGTACATTCTCAGAAATAGGGATAACAAAGTTCAAATGTCAAAATCCAAGATGGCTGCCTGTCGGCCATCTTGAATTCAGATCGGTCCCAAAATGGAATATGCACAACTAGGGACCAAGGTGAACCAACACATGAAATTTGAGAAAGATTCCTTCGGTACTTTATGAGAAATAGCGATAACAAGAATTGTTTACGGACGGACTAACGGACGGACGGACCACGGAAGCAGGGCGATTTGAATAGCCCACAATCTGATGATGGTGGGCTAAAAAATGTGGTTGCTAAAAGGTGTTTCCTGCGGCTTTGGTTCCATCACTAAACTTGAATGAATGACCTTGGGTTTTCTATTATGGGTATTTCAAGGAATCTTTTCTCTCAAATGGTGTTTTATTGCACAGCATTAAGAAAGTAGTTTGTACCATGGAAATTATTTTTAAAAAACCGTTACCACAGTTTAAATATGTGTACTATTTGGTGATACATTATATTAATAGTCAAACAAGTATTCTGACATTTAGTTTTTTTGAAAATTACCGCTCGCTCGAAATTTTAAGGAATTAAAAATATTTGTAAAAACAAAAAAATTGCGCCCGCTCGCTCCAATTTTGAAATCTCATTTTCCGAAGAACAATAAATCAAATTGGTATGGCCTAATGTTACTTTTATAAACAGACAGCTCTATATTTGTACCTATTGGATCGATCCACACTCCTATATCATCCACATCCACTTCTAGCCCGGCAAGCTTCTCCAGTCCACCTCCGATGTCCACCACAACCGACTCATGGGCCTCTTTCGCCAGTAAGTCTGCTGCATGCTCGTTTCCATCCAACACCTGACCTATAACAAAAGTCTGGGTTAATGTTTCGCTTATAAAATCAAACCTTTCTTCCAAGGGGGATATATGGTATATAAAAGAAGATATGCCTTTTTCTTTTACAGATTTCATTTGTGAATATGCATAAACTTCAATTTCCTGCAGCTAAGAATTCTTTCTTGAAATTTTGTCTGCAAAAATGCCTATAGCTGTATTGGTTAAAAATCTTTCAGTTTAGGCTAGTTTGTTGAACAAGATTGGTTAACAATCAACATTTATAACAAGAATGCCGCAGGGTGGAAAAATACAGGCATATCTCATGCAAGGGTGAAAGAAGATTTGAATCAGAATGCAAAACTAATGAAAATATGATTATTTTTTTTCATCATGACATGAAGAAACCAATAACATAGGTGTTAACCTTTGAAACCTCCAATGAGGGAGATCTCCCTCATTCCATATTTCCAATGAGGGAGAAAGTGCATGAAATGCGACTGAAACTGCATTGCTCAATTTGTCTTTCCCATTTTATGTATCAAAATAACTTCAAAAACTATTCATTTGATCCAGACGCACCTGTTATGGTCATTACACACACCCTGCAGTATCTAGGGGATCATTTGACCACAGGATGTAGATTTTGAGTCTGTGTGTGTTTGGACTTGGATGAAGTTAAATTCTGGTCAAAATGAGGGATCCCGGAGTTTCCCTCGTAATGAGGGAGGGTTTACGGGTATGCAATAAAATTTGAAAGAGATTGGTTGAAAGCCATGGGGAGAAGATATCCCGGCAGAAGTTTGTATGTAAGGGGCAATAACTCTTGTTATTCAGGTTTTCAGGAAAACACGACTGTACAAGTTTTGAAAGATATCAATTGAAAACTGTAGGAGGAGGTCTCTGGACAACTAAAAGTTAACCAGAACAGATGGACAAATCCGACATGATATGTCCCTTCATTTGACAGAACATGAGCACTAGGGATTATAAAAAGTTTGATATCCTCGCCCCACTCTTAATCATTAATAGAAAACCAGCACATCAATATAATTTCTGGTGGATTAATATATGTACTGGTGGATTAATATATGTGCTGTTACATTACCAGAAAATTTTGACATTAAGACATGCACAGTAAAATCAATAGAAATGTCTGTAATATCAATAGAAATTGTCACATGACTGGAAACCCAGCAGAGCCTCTGTACCTGTGGGCACTGAGCCAAGTTATAGCTCCCAGGTACCTTTGGGCACTGGCTACCTTATCGCTGGGGGACAAGTAATTAGAGGCTCCATGCTGTGATGACCAGGGGAATGCTTCATGCATGACTGGTTAAATTTACCTGTGTTTGACCAGAAGCCCAAAACAATGAATGGTTTTTTATAATTAGGCATTGCCCCCTCCCTATGCAATGTTTTGTCTGTATCAGATCTGATCACAAAAGATGTGTGAAGATTTGGACAGGCTTACACTTGGCCATCTATATTAGATAATGTCCCCCTCAGGCCTCGACCCTTCCTGGTCAAATTTTACCTGTATCAGGTCTGATATAAGGTGTGAAGATCCCATCAACCTGCGATTCTTACCAGTACTTCACTTCACCTGTGTTGTCTGCTAGTACTTAGAAGCTGGCTTTATCATTAGTTAATATTTATAATTTTAATATATAAATATATATATATGAATCTTATGTAGTTTTTTCTCAAACAACCTTCTTTCTTTCATTTCAAAACTAGAAATTATGAAATCATGATAATTACTGTTAGAGTTGTTCCCAAAACTTTCTAGCATATACAGGACATAAATAAAATAAAAAATTATTATTTACCTAACAGTTCTGATGTCTTATATTTCATTTAATATACACTATTCACGTTTTTTTGGTATTCATATACCAATTTACATTCAAGTATATTGAAAAATTTAAGGAATATCTATTGATAATTATTTGTTGATATTTTTAAATATTGTAAGAACTACTTGTGAAACTAACAAATAAATATTCCTTGATTACTTAATGAAACTAAATACATATTTTGATTAAATACATTCATCCCTCAGATCTATATTTATGAACGCGCTATAGAGTTTTGATAATCTTTATTTTTAAATTTTCTATATTAAGATCTGTATGTTTATATATATAACTACATACAACAGTGTTGATATAAATATAAGAATTTGAAGTTGAAAAAAAAGGAATACAACAATAAATTAAAATTTAGTCTGATTGTTCAGTATGGGACAGATGTTTTGATTAACCCTCAGGCCTCAAGCAATTATCTGACATGGTCTAAAACTTGTCTAGGAACACCTTCTTACAGAAACCTGTCAGTGGCATATAATTGAGGTGTGAATTTCTCATCTGACTACACTGGTCATATTTGAAACCTATTTGATTAATAAAAGGCTCAGCTGGGGATGACCATGATCATATGATAATACATATTTTAACTTTTACTCAGGTCTATCATGTTTATATGAAATTAAAAATCATTGAGAATACAGATATTTAAATATTTCCCTCTAAATAGTGAATATTCGGAGGACTTTAATCTATTTTTTGTTTCATTCAAAACATTTAATTATACAATAAAATATTATTAGTACATAAAATAACATTGAAATAAACAATAATTAATTTACCAGTTTCTGGTTTTCTTAAATATTAACTAAAAATAACAAGTATCTTATGACACTTGATTGAATAAAATCCAATGACGCATTTTGATTTCTAAATATTTACATATATATACTTGTTAAATGAATTAATGATGAACAATTGTCTAGTTTATATTGGATGTTATATATATATGTCTCTGGCTTAGTTGCTTCAGTTTGATACTAAAATTCATTATACCAGGGACGTCTCACATATATGTTCCGGCCAGCTCTTTACCTCAAAGAGGTCAAGAAAGGGGACACCCCTACGCTGGCTGTGTAGTAATTAGCCAGGTGTGAATTTCTCACCTCCCACTCCCCAATGACCAGGCCTGAGGGCCCTGTTAATTGATTTATGATGGTATAATGATGTGAAGAAGGAAATGGATTTAAATGTTTTGGTTAAAATAATCTTTTCTTCATTAGTACTTGATGTTTATAATAACCTTTGTATGCATTGTACATGAGTGTATATGTAATGAAACCAATTATCAACGCCGGCCCTTGTAGGTTTTATTCCACAGCTAGCTTCTTAATGTCAAAGTAATTTGTGATTGAAACTGCTATTATAATACTGAGTACAAAATCTGTTCTTCTAATATCTGATTGTTTATATTACAATCTGTTGTTTTTATTTTCTGTATATACTTTTATTAGGATTAACTTAATAATTTCAACGTAATACATGCATTATATCATTTTTTTTATTTTAGCACATACCTTTCAATTTAATTGTTGATTGAAAATATTTAAATGAAAAAGAATAATTGTTACTTCTTTAAAAAGAATTACAAGTTAGTATATTTTAATCATAATTACATTTAAAATTTTGACATGCAGTGAATTCATTTAAGTTAAGTTTTTATGATGAATATCATCTGGCATGAACTCAGAATTTTTCACTCAACTGTATTCCTCATTGTTATCATTATTTTATTACATGTGTCATTTTAATTGGTTTGTTCAATTAATCACATTTATTAACAATCAGATCTCTTCACAAGCTGACCAAGAACGTGTTGAATAAAACTTAGTTACGTTGATGCACGGATGAATTTTTACTGAAACGGGAACAAGGACTTTGGGTCCACATGCTCATACTTGATAATACTAACATATCTGACATTGATCATCAATATCAAGCATACAACTATACCACAATAGTGATCAACATACTCGTATATAAACCGGCAGACAGTTGACAAGTTTTATACACATAAATATGCAAGTGACCAGGTATTTAACAGACGTTTTTTGGGTGTTGACATGTGTATAATAGTTGATAAAAAAAACAAGAAAAATTTTCACTCAAGTGAATCAACTATTTTACATTTACTTCATTACGGTAATTCAAATTTATAGAGTGTGTTTAAGTTGTGATGTTATCACAATACACGCGACCTACAGTAAAATCAATCCTATATTTTTATTGCTCACCAATAGCGGTCAACATACAAGTATATTGACACGTTTTACACACAGAAATAACGTATTCAACGACCATTTTTTTTAAAAACGATCTTTTTGCTGATCATCAATATCAAACATACAAGGAAACCACAATAGAGATCAAAATACACGTATATAAACCGGCAGTACAAGTTTTATACATGGAAATACGCAAGCCATAACGTATGCTATTATAATCTTTATCCTAAATATGACAGTGTTACGTTGGACTAGATAAGATTTTATACATATATCAATACTATTTTATGATTGAAATAATTATTAATTTGTTATAGTGTCTTGTAAGTCTGTTTATAACCTTAGACATTTTAATGTAATTTTATTATGTATTTTATATGCTTGAAATAGATGGCACTTTAATAAAATATAAATATAAGATGACCTGTTCCCAACTAAACAATCAGGGGCCCCAGGGTTATTATCTCCAGATCTTCACACCTTATATCAGACCTGATACAGGTAAAATTTGACCAGGAAGGGTCGAGGCCTGAGGGGGTCATTATCTAATTAGATGGCCAAGTGTAAGCCTGTCCAAATCTTCACACATCTTTTGTGATCAGATCTGATACAGACAAAACATTGCATATATAGGGGCAATGACTAATTATAAACAGCCATTCATTGTTTTGGGTTTTTGGTCAAACACTGGTAAGTTTAACCAGTCATGCATGAAGCATTCCGGTGGTCATCACAGCATGGAGCCTCTAATTACTTGCCCTCCAGCGATATGGTAGCCAGTGCCCAAAGGTAGCTGCCAGCTATAACTTGGCTCAATTCAATTCAATAAATGTGACTTAATATAACTGCATATTATTTACTTGTTGTATACTTAGAATATAGAATTAATTGAAATGATTCCATTAACTGACCTTGCTTTTTTTTTTTTTAAATTATTACATATATGCATAAACCTTCAAGTCATATTTAAATAAACGTGCAATTGCCTTCAATATTTAGGCCTAAATATGGGAAATGCATCATTTTATAATACTATTATACTGATTATTATATAATTAGGAACATATATGTGTGACGTCTTTGGTATAATGAATTTAAGTATTATCAAACTGAAGCAACTAAGCCAGAGACATATATATATAACATCCAATATAAACTAGACAATTTTTCATCATTAATTCATGTAACAAGTATATGAATGTAAATATTTAAAAATCAAAATGCGTCATTGGATTTTATTCAATCAAGTGTCATAAGATACTTGTTATTTTAAGTTAATATTTAAGAAAACCAGAATCTGGTATATTGATTATTGCTTATTTCAATGTTATTTTGTGTACTAATAATATATTATTGTATAATTAAATGTTTTGAATGAAACAAAAAATAAATTAAAGTCCTCAGAATATTCACTAATTAAAGGGAAATATTTAAATATCTATATATATTCTCGATGATTTTTAATTTCATATAAACATGATAAACCTGAGTAAAAGTTAAAATATGTATTATTGGGAGCCATATTATCATATGATCTTGTTCATCCCCAGCTGAGCCTTTTATTAATCAAATAGGTTTCAAATATGACCAGTGATAGTCAGGTGAGAAATTCACACCTCAATTATATGTCACTGACAGGCTGCTGTAAGAAAGTGTTCCTAGACAAGGTTTAGACAGGTCAGGTAATTGCCTGAGGCCTGAAGGTTAAATAAAAAATCTGTCCCATACTGAACAATCAGACTAAATTCTAATTCATTGTTGTATTACTTTTTTTTCAACTTCAAATTCTTATATTTATATCAACACTGTTGTATGTGGTTATATATATATATATATATATACACATACAGATCTTAATATAGAAAATTTAAAAATAAAGATTATCAAAACTCTATAGCGCGTTCATAAATATATAGATCTGAGGGATGAATGTATTTAATCAAAATATGTATTTAGTTTCATTAAGTAATGAAAGAATATTTATGTGTTAGTTTCACAATTAGTTCTTACAATATTTAAAAATATCAACAAATAATTACCAATAGATATTCCTTAAATTTTTCAATATACTTGAATGTAAATTGGTATATGAATACCAAAAAAACGTGAATAGTGTATATTAAATGAAATATAAGACATCAGAACTGTTAGGTAATTAATAATTTTTTATTTTATTTATGTCCTGTACATGCTAGAAAGTTTTGGGAACAACTCTAACAGTAATTATCATGATTTCATAATTTCTAGTTTTGAAATGAAAGAAAGAAGGTTGTTTGAGAATTTAACTACATAAGATTCATATATATATATTAATATATTAAAATTATAACTATGAACTAATGATAAAGCCAGCTTCTAAGTACTAACAGACAACACAGGTGAAGTGAAGTACTGGTAAGAATTGCAGGTAGATGGGATCTTCACACCTTATATCAGACCTGATACAGGTAAACTTTGACCTGGAAGGGTTGAGGCCTGAGGGGGACATTATCTAATTAGATGGCCAAGTGTAAGCCTGTCCAAATCTTCACACATCTTTTGTGATCAGATCTGATACAGACAAAACATTGCATAGAGAGGGGGCAATGCCTAATTATAAAAAAACCATTCATTGTTTTGGGCTTCTGGTCAAACACAGGTAAATTTAACCAGTCATGCATGAAGCATTCCCCTGGTCATCACAGCATGGAGCCTCTAGTTACTTGTCCTCCAGCGATATGGTAGCCAGTGCCCAATGGTACCTGCCAGCTTTAGCTTGGCTCAGTGCCCACAGGTACAGAGGCTCTGCTGGGTTTCCAGTCATGTGACAATTTCTATTGATATTACAGACATTTCTATTGATTTTACTGTGCATGTCTTAATGTCAAAATTTTCTGGTAATGTAACAGCACATATATTAATCCACCAGTACATATATTAATCCACCAGTACATATATTAATCCACCAGAAATTATATTGATGTGCTGGTTTTCTATTAATGATTAAGAGTGGGGCGAGGATATCAAACTTTTTATAATCCCTAGTGGAGACGTATACAAATTCTTAGCACAATGCATATAATGAGAAGTTGTAGTAGCACATGAGGTGTCAGAATTCAGACTTGACGACTTGACATTTGAGATGAATTTCCATTTCCGGTATGTCATTGTGTTGTTTTTCTATGCGTTCAAACCTAGCAATATCATTTTGATGTAAAGCTTACTTTTACTGATGCGATCGACATGATTTTCATCACATTATATATGATTTGATCAGTTATGTATCACACAGACTGAATGAGAGTTTTTAAATGGGTATGTGTATATGTGTATATATATATTGCATGAGTTTTGTAACTGTATTGTTTCTTTGTACTTTAATTCTTCTTCAAATATTCATTTTATATGTAAATATAATACTGGATTCCAGAAAAGATTTATATACAGGCTATGCCTGTTGTCTGATCCTTCAGTATGTATACCCTAAAATTTATTGAAATGAGATGAAAAGACCTGACATTCTTTTTCTTATGAAGAAAATCAAAAAAGGCAGAAACCTTACTGAGGAGACCTATAGTTTGTTGTCGAGTGGCTTGGATCTCCACAGTGATAGATTCTCCCACAGCATTCGTGAATGTGTTGCTTTCCTCGCCATAGATGTTACTTTTAATGTCAGGAATCTGTGAAAACAAAAAAAAAAGGTTTAATTTAACTCATTCACTCCTGAAGACACATTGACCTCTTCCAATTTAAGGGTTGCAAAAGTTTATTATGAAATTTCTGTGGTGATGGAGCTAAAAGTTTTTTCTGGCATGCAGTTACCTCCCTTGACAATCTGTTAAACTTTCATTTAGGTAAAGAGTAGAATTTTGTGGTTTGGATATCTTTTTGACTGTTTCTTTAGTTCTTTAATTTAAACTCAAATTATGAATAAAAAACCCCAACTAATTAAGATGTTCCTACATTTTAAATTAAACTTAACTAAATTTAAGGCAAGTACTTCATTGAAAAAATATAAATTCAGTACAGTTACCCAAAAATAATGGGGTACATATTTGTAAGAGTATAGATGGATGAATTTTCTTATTTCAATAAATTCTTTAAAGATTTACATGGTGGGTGCTTATACTCTTCCAGAACACCTGGTCTTAATCTCTTGTACTTTTAAATTTTCTTTTGTTCATATTTTTCCCTACATTAATTGATTTTGAGTTCGGATAATGATTTTGTTAACACTTCAGTATTTTCTTTTTTATTATCAAACAAAACCACAGGATGTAATGAAAAAAATCACCTGTTCTGTCAGGTCATGTCTAACGATCTCTTGAACCAATACATCAGCAAGAGTCTTGAAGTCTTGGACAAATCGCTGGTTTTTGGAATCTCCTGTTTTTTCTTCCACCAAAAGATTCAGTAAATCAGAATCAGACCGGATTATCCTGGCTACATTAGCTCCTTTCTCTGCTGTGTTCACCAGTAGCTTCAACAAATCAGCCACGCCTATTTTCATCTTTCTGTAAAAGTTTTAAAATGTTCATGAGATTAAACAGTACTTTAATTATTGATTTTAAACTGATAATATTTGGTGTCACAGGTAACTGATATTTGATGTCACAGGTAACTGATATTTGATGTCACAGGTAACTGATATTTGATATCACATGTAACTGATCATGATATTTTGTGTTACAGGTAACTATTAATTGATGTCACAGGTAACTGATATTTGGTGTCACAGGTAACTGATATTTAGTGTCACAGGTAACTGATATTTGATGTCACACTGGTAACTGATATTTTGTGTCACAGGTAACTGATATTTAGTGTCACAGGTAACTGATATTTGGTGTCACAGGTAACTGATACTTGGTGTCACAGGTAACTGATATTTAGTGTCACAGGTAACTGATATTGGGTGTCACAGGTAACTGATATTTGATGTCACACTGGTAACTGATATTTAGTGTCACAGGTAACTGATATTGGGTGTCACAGGTAACTGATATTTGGTGCCACAGGTAACTGATATTTGGTGTCACAGGTAACTGATATTTGGTGTCACAGGTAACTGATATTTGGTGTCACAGGTAACTGATATTTAATGTCACACTGGTAACTGATATTTTGTGTCACAGGTAACTGATATTTAGTGTCACAGGTAACTGATATTTGGTGTCACAGGTAACTGATATTTAGTGTCACAGGTAACTGATATTTTGTGTCACAGGTAACTGATATTTGGTGTCACAGGTAACTGATACTTGGTGTCACAGGTAACTGATATTTAGTGTCACAGGTAACTGATACTGGGTGTCACAGGTAACTGATATTTGATGTCACACTGGTAACTGATATTTAGTGTCACAGGTAACTGATATTTGGTGTCAGAGGTAACTGATATTTGGTGTCACAGGTAACTGATATTTAGTGTCACAGGTAACTGATATTTGGTGTCACAGGTAACTGATATTTGATGTCACACTGGTAACTGATATTTAGTGTCACAGGTAACTGATATTGGGTGTCACAGGTAACTGATATTTGGTGTCACAGGTAACTGATATTTAGTGTCATAGGTAACTGATATTTGGTGTCACAGGTAACTGATATTTAGTGTCACAGGTAACTGATATTTGGTGTCACAGGTAACTGATATTTAGTGTCACAGGTAACTGATATTTTGTGTCACAGGTAACTGATATTTGGTGTCACAGGTAACTGATACTTGGTGTCACAGGTAACTGATATTTAGTGTCACAGGTAAC
Organism: Mimachlamys varia; assembly: GCA_947623455.1. Lineage (NCBI taxonomy): Eukaryota > Metazoa > Mollusca > Bivalvia > Pectinida > Pectinidae > Mimachlamys > Mimachlamys varia. The sequence continues at coordinate 34,100,994 of OX392538.1, read as the reverse complement.
TGATACTGGGTGTCACAGGTAACTGATATTTGATGTCACACTGGTAACTGATATTTAGTGTCACAGGTAACTGATATTTGGTGTCAGAGGTAACTGATATTTGGTGTCACAGGTAACTGATATTTAGTGTCACAGGTAACTGATATTTGGTGTCACAGGTAACTGATATTTGATGTCACACTGGTAACTGATATTTAGTGTCACAGGTAACTGATATTGGGTGTCACAGGTAACTGATATTTGGTGTCACAGGTAACTGATATTTAGTGTCACAGGTAACTGATATTTGATGTCACAGGTAACTGATATTTGGTGTCACAGGTAACTGATATTTAGTGTCACAGGTAACTGATATTGGGTGTCACAGGTAACTGATATTTGGTGTCACAGGTAACTGATATTTGGTGTCACAGGTAACTGATATTTGATGTCACAGGTAACTGATATTTGGTGTCACAGGTAACTGATATTTGATGTCACAGGTAACTGATATTTTGTGTCACAGGTAACTGATATTTGGTGCCACAGGTAACTGATATTTGGTGTTAAGGGTAATTGATATTTTCAGCAAATCATGCAACCACATGTACTTTCATCTTTCTGTGAAGTTTCAAAATGTTATCAAAATAAACAGTGCTTTAATTCAAATATTGGAGTTAGATAACTGATATTTGGTGTTAAGGGTAATTGATATTTTCAGCAAATCATGCAACCACATGTACTTTCATCTTTCTGTGAAGTATCAAAATGTTATCAAAATAAACAGTGCTTTAATTCAAATATTGGAGTTAGATAACTGATATTTTGTGTTAAGGGTAATTGATATTTTCAGCAAATCATCAGCCATGTCTATTTTAATCTTTCTGTCAAGTTTTAAATGTTCATTAAAATAAACGTCAGTGCTTTAATTTGATTATTGGAGTTAGATAACTGATATTTGGTGTTATGGGTACTTGATATTTTCAGCAAAGCCGCCATGTCTATTTTCATTTTTCTGTGAAGTTTTAAAATGTTACATCAAAACAGTGCTTTTATTACTGGAGTTACAGATAACTGATCATGATCATATTTGGTGTTATACATGTACAATGTAGCTACATATACAATATATAGGTAACTGAGAGAATTTGAGAAAAATTGTACCAGCCTGTATACAATGTTAGTTACCATCAGCTTATTTATTGCCTGTAGTAGACTATATGGGTGTCTACCAGGTGTATAGACATCCTGAGCTTCATAAGTATTATATATATAGCTCAATCATTTAATAGCATATGACATGTAAAAATGTTAATAATATTCTTATACTGTATTACAAGTCATATTAATAAGCAGAAATTGTTTTTCAAAAAATGATATTAATAGTACCCCAACAATGTTAAAGGTTTTATCATGTCAAGAAACTTTTGATTGATGCCATACCTGCGAATAACAGATTTGTCAATGCAATAAGACAGAACAATTTACACCTCTTAAATATATGTATAACTACAAAAAGCAGTAAAATATAATAGCAACATTTTTATTTATTGTATTAGTATATATGTATGGAATTGAGTAAGGTAACTGATATTTATAGAGAATTTGAGAAAAATTACACCAGCCTGTATACAAAGTTTAAGTTACTATCAGCTTATTTATAACTGCGAATAACAGATTTGTCAACGCAGTAAGACAGAATAATTTACACCTCTCAATATAAGTATAACTATAAAAAGCAGTAAAATATGATACCAACATATTTACTTATTGTATTAGTATATATGTATGTATGTATGGAATTGAGTTATTGTTTTCATAACCAACTATATTCCAACAATATTAGAGGTTTAAAACGGTGAGATACTTTTTGACAGGCCCAGCAAAATCATATAAAATCCAGCGGCCTCTTATGTTAAAGGAGCAATAACCAACATAATATAGTGTTCATCGTATGCACACAGTAAAATGTTTATTAAAAACACGCTTACAACAAATTCACGGCTATAACGTAGTATTTTTCATTCCCCATCAGGCGCCCTATCATTTGTAATGTAAAAATTAAAATGTAAAACAAATTTCATCATGAATTAATGCTTATTACGTAGCAGATTCTAGGTCTGCTCATGAAATTATCAACACTAAATACTAATCATACATAACGTAGTGGGTCCGCTGGCAGTGGTCACTCCTTTTATTTACCAATATCCTAGCTCATATTACCGATTTATGCCCACTTAAGAAACGGCCACAATTCCATACTCAAATCGATAGAAAACTACTGAAGTTATGGATGACTGGCATACATTTGTACACAATCTACTAATTGAAATAAATACATTCCAAAAATATTGAATAAATGCTTTTTCAGAAATTTTACCCCCGTCAGACTGAAGTACATGTAGCTTCATAGGAAAAAAAAAAGATTACTCGAATCATCTTAATTCTCGTCGCCTGCACGAAAAATTGATTCTCTTGATACAACAATGTTCTTAAATCATTAAACTAATTATCACTAGTATTTTTTGAAACTTGATGAATGTGTTCTGGAGGTGATAATGATATTACAGCTGAATACATTTTCAACGAATGGTCAGGTATTGGAACTCCTTGATGTTTTGAGAAAATGGCCGCCTATCAACACATGACACAGTCTGATATCAAACTTGCCAATTATCTTATTATTATGGCTACATTCTCTAGTTCTGAGAGTGATTTTGTGGAGAACAATAGGGTTAGTTAGGGTCGGGAAAATTTTATTAGAGTAGATAAATCTGTTGAAGTGAAGACAGATAATAACAGGGCATGTGCATGTGATAACATTGTAAGGATCGAGCTGTGATATATTTTTATTAACAGTTAACATACATAATTATCTTTATTATCAGTATGATAACTAGAGCACCTAAAATGACAATATTTATAACATTCAGAAATAAGACATATCTAATTGAAGTTGTATAGTATTGATAATTCCTGTAACATATATGCATGACTTTCCCCGTAATTTGTTATACAAGTATAGTGAACTACAGGGATCACTTTGGGGCGAGATTTTGGGATTTTTCCCCAGATTTTCCTCATTAAAAATTCAAAATTAAATTACTTTATAAAGAAAACTCTCATAGATATTTTGCTGATCCCATGAAATCCCTCAAATTCTCCCATAGGTGTTAAGAGTCAGAATTATCCCTGGAACTATATGCTAATGAACTGATTTTCTAAGTCACCAGAGATTCGTTATAAACGTGTTTACTGTACATTACAAAAGAGGAATATAATATAAGATATATATATGGGTTAGAAAGGTAATTATAATTAATCCTTTTGGGGAAACCCTTTTATATTTGAATTTCTTTTTCCCAATATTCCCATTTTTTCAGTAGATTTAATAGTAAACACAAAGCTACAATAAAAATTGTATACAAGTATAAGTATGTCATTATAGTATAATCTTGTGCGTGTATTACATTTGTGTAGGCCTATACTACATCCCTTAAATAATTATTATCTGCCTATAGCTACATGTGTATAAAGACAATTATATATATACATGTATATATATATAGTTAGATAGATTAAATTGACTAGTAAATAAGAGGTCTATATGATTTTGCCGATTCAAGTACGTATCTCGCTGTGTAAGTTGTAAACCTCTAAATAACATAAACATTCATGATCGGGATTCAGGCTCATCGATCGATATCCAAGAACAACAACTCAGGAAACAGTTACAGATAGTTAATACGAACACCTATATATTCAACAAACACATGATCTTCCTATATCAAGCAAATTCATAAATAAAGTAAAACAATTAAGATTTTTTAAGTGTTGGTGGCATGCAATGAGGAAGGTTGTTTACCTGCAGCACCGGTGTGTGTACTACGTCACCGATTCTGTTTGAGTCCACAATGCATTTCGGCATATTTTCTGTAATACACGGTAGCAAAATAATACCATCAAAATCCACTATTTTTAACGGGTTTTAGAAAACATCAAGCCAAAAAACAGTCACGATCGAATAATTAAATGATCAAAATTTGTGAATCTCATAAAATTTCTTACCAGAACGATATTCTCTACGTAATATCGAATAGTTTTCCTTAACCAGCTGACTTGTTACCAAGTGGTACAATACACAGGTCGTATATAACAGCGTTTGGAGATCAGCTGACGATGATTCCGTCCAAAGAAGAGGCGATTTGACACAGGAACAAGACATAATCACAAATCATCACAATAATGGACTAAAAGTGAGTTATTTTAATGTGAAATAGCCGAAATGTGTTGTGTAAAGTGACATCTAGTGGATATTCCATTGCTACGTGGATAGAAATGAGGAGATAACTCTAACTTGCAAGTGAACACCATGTGTGCGTAACCGGTACCGGTTTCAACAGAATGCCGAGGAAACCTTCGAATCAGTCACAGTCGTTTTTTGATGAATTCGATGCAAGATCATATCGACATTTAGTGCATAGAGACCAGGATATTCCGGGACACCATGCTCCGTCTCAACCTTCACAAATGCAACAAACTTCAAGTTCAAGTTCCGGCAAGAAGCGGAAGAAACAAAAGCAGAAATCCCATAAAAAATCGAAAGAAAAGAGTGAAAGATATGCACAGGAAAATGTACGTATACCTTCGGAATCGAAAAATAAATCTATTGTAGCCTACGATGATATAAGTTCAGACTCTGATATTTCCAATAATGGACCAGCTTCACCTGTAAATCGTGTTCATAGTAATAATAATAGGGAATCATCAAAGAGGTCCATGTCACCCGGGTCTCATTTGAGAGGATACCCACCGGACAGGAGCCTGAGCATCTCTCCAAATAACATACGTGAACCACCTAGTCCACAACATCCGCCCGTGAGAAATGTTAGCAGAAAACACCAAAAGAAGCGACCATTGTCGCCACCAGAACTCCCAGTGCCAAAGGATCACCAAAAAAACTATTCTGGTGGCAACAGTGTTCCTCCACCAAAGGCATATAATATGCCCCCAAAAGCTTACAATCCACCAAAGGCCTATGCTGATCCACCGCGGGCTTACAGTGGATCATTTAATAGAGACCATAGTCCTACGGAGAGTCCAAGGAAACGTTATAGATCTCGCTCACCAAGCCCGTCATATTTGGCCCGGAAAAAGAACAGGTAATGTATAATGATCATGTATAATAATCATTTCTCTCATTTCTAGGTGTGTAATACTGGCCTGTCTAGGGCAATACACATATGATCGCTATGGTTGTATTACATGCCTACCTATGCAATATACAGCCACCGCGTGACGTCACAATGGCGCAACAATGTCGTGACGTCACGAGTTCGGTAAAATCTGATGCCGAAAAAAGAAAAATGGCGACGTGATGAAATTAAAACCTTTCACGATGTTTTAACCGTGTACATTAGAAAGCCGAGATCATTTTTTCTGCGCAAACTATGTTTGCAAATATGGGGTATGCTCGATCTCGCTGTATCATTTGTTTTCGTCAAAAAAATTCAAGGAAAAATTTGGTATTTTCAAAATGGTGGCCAGTCGGAAGTATTTTCATGGTTTTTGAGCTTATTCAGGTAGTTGAAATGAGAGAAAAATACTCTTTCATGACCAAAGGTGTAAGATAGGGAAATTCCACCCTCGGGATTTTCAAATTTGGCAAAACCCTCTGCAAAGCCTCGGGTTTTACCAAAAATGAAAACCCCTCGTGTGGAATTTCCCTATCTTACACCTCTGGTCATGAAAGAGTCTTATAGTATTGCACATGTTGCAGGGATCAATCTACAATTATTTTTTCATGAGTCCTTTTCATTTTTATTGCCAAAATGATGCCAATGGGTCCCACAACAGGGTTAGAAACGTAACTTTTTCAATATATTAGTCCAAAGGACTAGTAAAATTTTTAAGGTACTAGTCCTGTGGTATTGTGACTGGTCCTGAGCAGGTCGGGGAAAGCCGCAAATCGGCGTATAATACGCAAATCGGCGTATAATACGCCAATCAGCCTAGTATAATACGCCAATTCAGAATTGGGGTATGGATTTGTTACTAAAAATAGTCAAAGTCACTTTAAACTTCACTTTTTCAGTGTTTCTTTACAAGTCACATTTTTTAGGGATGAAACATTATGGAAATACAAAAACTATATTTATTTGCGTGCGGGAAAGTACCGAAAACAGATGCAACACTTCCGGTCTATATGGCCTACATTGTATGTTACGATTGTAGAGTTACTACGGCGGCGATTGTTACATCAAGTTTCAAAGTCGCAAAGGATTCCATTAAACATCTCTCAGCAAAATATTATGTATAAGCCTCCTCTATCTACTGAATTAAACAAAGTCTACACAAATACTTCATTTGGCCGACTAGCCTGCCGTGTCGCGTACAGTAGCCGGGTTTTATTATGATTATGCATTTTAGAAGCAAATTTACAAATGTAACACATGTGTGTATACGCACAAAACCAACTACCTCACTTCCGCACTTTTCAAGATTCAAGGCTATAATTATTGCAAAACCTAAAATTAAAGATCTAGTCCTGGGCTAAAAACCAGAGATAAAAACATCCTTCTTTTTCAACTTTGAAGTATGCATATGAAAATACTCTGGAAAACCTTGAACTGATCTGCGATGGACAAAGTACTGACACAATAACAGTATCCCTAATCCCTACAAGATGTACATCGTAAGCTCCGTTATATATGGTTACCTGAACAAAATTAAATTTGTATAAAGATATATCTCAGTGCATTGCAAACTTAAAAACTTTGGTGTTTACTGTACCGCTGGACAGCTAGATAATGATATTTCACCCTACCACGGTGCCCGACTCAATCTGAGTCACGTGACATATTTCACGTACGGAGCGAGTAGCACGAGCCGTTTATACAACATTTTCCCGGCTTATACTACCGAAACGCGGGAAAATTTAAGTATAAGCCTCCTCTATCTACTGAATTAAACAAAGTCTACACAAATACTTCATTTGGCCGACTAGCCTGCCGTGTCGCGTAGAACCGCAACAATTGGGGGTTCCGTACGAAACTGGAGCCAAATAGCGAAGCCTACAGCTTTAAGGACCTGGACACGCCTAACCTTTTATCCACCGTGTCCACCACATAACCGTCCTTACTACCCTCGCTCTTCCAGCGTCCGTGCCTCTTCCAACACCTCTCGTTCACACTCGAATTAGCGGCCGCGCTAGCACCGCCTGATCTCAGAGAATGCAAACCAAGATTAAGATTTGTTCCGACTAGACGTAATCTGCTGAGAATCGTTTCTCTGGCTCTCGTGTAATTCAAACGTTTGTTTTTGTAAACTAACTTGCAAATATCCTTTGACCTAAAAATTGGACGAAAAATATAAAACTCGCTATCAAGTACAATGCCGGATAGCTCCATGTATTTCTGAAACATCTGGTAAGGACAGGCTAACGTATGGCCTTTGCTAATGAGAACTTCATTACCGTTTCTATATTGATCGGTTTTGCTTTTAGCAATGTACAATAATAAATGATCATCGCGAACTTTAATATCGACACCGCGCAATGCACTGACTTCGTCGTATCTCAAAAAACCTGCAAAACTCAACAGTATCATACACAAATCTCTGATAACAAGTAAATCGCTTGAATCTTTGAACATATCGCACAAACTAACAAGCATTTCCACACTCACTGGATCTTTTTTACAAACTGCTGGCCTAGCAATTCTGCGGGCCGACTCCTGAAGATTTGATACAAAAGCATTTTTTGTGGGATCAATAAAATTATTAAGATCATGAGCCCATTTGATCCCGTAAATGGCAGAATTAACAGAGTGATAAGAACAGTTATTGTCCAGTAAATGCGTTATATATAACGCCACGTGTATGGGCTGTGCCGGTAAGGAACTGAAACCATGTCCCTTGATGAAAGATTCCCACCTCCTGAAACTGTAGTAATATGCCTTGGTCGTATTGTCACTTTTTGATTGTAGTAGGAAATGTGCCATCCTTCCAGATAAATTGCCCAACATGCTGTCACCCGCGACTCCACTTCCGGTTACGGCCGCTGTCACATTCGTACGTAGATCTAGGCCTGAATGATGAAAACAAAGCCTAATTAGATACAAAGTAGAGCTATGAATCTAAATTTCTGTGAATTCCTACCGAATATACCGTTATTGCCTCTCCCTTTGTGGGTGAAACCTTCTCCTTTGAAGTATACTTTGTGTTTGAAAACTCCGTTACTAATACACTGTTCTACTTTAGGCCAATTATGCTGCAGATTTCCATTCTGGAATTATTAATACCCCCTTTGCCTTTTCAGATTCTATCTTCTGAATAGTATTGGCTATCAAACTTGGTGGGGGAACCAACCAGCTGAACTCTGAACTCCATCTAAAAGCAAATGCGTTTATTCCCGAGGTCCCGGGACACCAAAACCTAGAATAGAATTTTTCGCACTTTCTGTTGTAATCACATGCAAACCAATCGACGGTGAATTCACCAAATAGAAATGACAACTTTCTATATACCCATGTTTGTACACCCCAATCATCACAATCACTCTGCCGACTCAAATCGTCGGCGATACAGTTTTCCTCTCTAGGAATCCATTTCGGGCATATGTGTATGTCCGCCAAATGGCATGTACTTACGATATCGCTGGCGATTTCGTGCAAGTGTTCTTTACGACTCCCTATTGAGAGAATAGTCTGCACATTTTTGTTATCCGTGTTTAATTCTACCGACTTACCTGTCAATAGCGGCAAGCTGTGTTTAACAACTCTATTAACTGCTTCCATTTCTCTCCAAGTTGAACTAGCATACTTTTCTATATCATTCCATGTCCCAAACATGCCCTGCTTACCGCTATAAAAACCATCGCCGTTAGCTAAATAGCCACCGTAACCCTCAAATGAGGCATCAGTGAACAACGTCACGTCAAACGTTGTGTCTGTCAAATGACTAATCTTTGAACCCTCTTCGTTCATTATCAGAATGTTTTCCCGCCAAAAATCGATTTCGCTTTCAGCTTGCTTAGTTACAACAATCGCTGAATTCCACGACAATCTTTCCATAACACAACTATTCATACTGCGTGTATGGAAACGAGCCCTATCCCCCAAAACCGCATGGGTTGAAATTAACTGTCCAACGATGGACGCCAGAAAACGAACGCTGACTATGCGTTTCCCTGCGCTCAACTGAGCCTTGATGTGCCCCAAACACTGAGTGACCTTTTGCATACGCTCAGGTGATACATGTAACCTGTTAGTCTTTGTGTCCCATATGAAACCTAACCACTGTAGTCTCTGTACGGGTATCCATGTACACTTTTCTTCGGCTATTAGAAAACCGAGGCTTATCAGTTCAGAGCGCACCTGCTCACTGATTTCTCGTACCGACTCGACAGACTTACCTCCCCCTAGCCCGTCGTCCAAATACATCAGTATGTTTAAACCATTCGTTCGCCAGTATTTAACCACTTCTTTTGTTACTTTTGTGAAGATATGCCCGGCTGTACTTATACCAAAAGGCAGCACATTGAATACATATAACTTACCTTGCCAACTGAACCCTAGAAATGTGCAATGTGGCGGATAAATCATGATATGATGATAAGCAGATTTGAGGTCGAAGCTAAATAAAAAATCGCCCTCGCCAAAAATACCTCATGCTACTTCAGCGTCCTTGTACTTAAAACGAAATTGAAACAAATGTGGATTGATATGTCTGCAGTCAAGTACTAACCTTAGCTTGCCCTTTTTGTTACAAGCCACTGTCAAAGGGTTTACTACCTCAGGTTGTTCTGTAACCAGGGAAACGCATCCTTTTTTAACCAAATTTTGTATTTCTTGTGTAACAAACTCGGCATTATCCTTAGCCGATTTATTATTGTCTAAAACAGTACTTACCGGGGTGGTTTTCAACGGTATTTTATAGCCCTCTTTTATTACCGAGAGAATATGATCATTTTGTGAGATTTTCTCCCATTGTTTTACATGGGCCAACAGCCTACCTACTGGCGTCGTCACTGCGTCGCCCTCGACGGCTTTTCTTACAGTATTCAAATGAATGAAAGAAACATTACTTATCTTATCGTTTGTAGGCCTTGCTCCCTTGGGATACTCCCCTTTCCAATGCCCCTGGTCTCCACAATTGAAACATCTTCCCGGTTTCCTCAGTGGTGCGGCCCTCGTGCTGTTGTCTGTATCCCCGTTCCCGGACCTCTGTTGGTTTTGTGGTCGAAACGCCGAGTTGTATGGTCGCCTTTCGTTCTGACGCTTTTGTCGTTCCGCCTTAATTTTTCTGTCTGCTCGTGATTGAGCCTTGATAATCTTTCTTTCGTCGTCGCTGTCGTCAGCCAAGGGACGAATCCGCTAATTTAATCAGCTTTTGTCGGTGAGACACTAATTGGATACCTTGCTCGACCTTTTTCATCAGGCTTGGTGCGTTTACGTCGTTCATAGAGGAAACAATAGTCCCAACTTCCTTGAATTTGTTCAAAACACCCACGTTGTGTTTGTGTTGTTCCTCGTTTCCTCGCTTTTTGAATTTGTGTTCCCCGCTAAATGTGTCCACCAGCCGCGCATTTTGTGATGACATGGACTGAAATAAGTTCTTCATTTCACCCATAATTAAAATCTGTGATTCAGAAATCGCTGCTGTGATTTGGGCTTGAACGCCCGAGTTTGAATCCATGTTTACTGTACCGCTGGACAGCTAGATAATGATATTTCACCCTACCACGGTGCCCGACTCAATCTGAGTCGCGTGACATATTTCACGTACGGAGCGAGTAGCACGAGCCGTTTATACAACATTTTCCCGGCTTATACTACCGAAACGCGGGAAAATTTAATTATACTGTCATATAAATTAATGCGACTTGGACAGAAAAATTGAAAAAGATGAGTTTAAAGTGATTTGAGCTATTTTTAGTAACAACTACATACCCAAATTGGTGTATAATAGGCCGATCTGCGTATTATACGCCGATTTGCAGTGAGTGCCAAACTTTCAAATCCTTCACAGGACAATCGGTCTGGTGAAATCGAAATTTTTACCAGACCGGACAAGATTAGACCAGACCAAAAGCCTGTCTGTAGATAAAAGTCAAAGTCCACTTTAATAAGGTTTCAAATTTAAATCATGTTTAAACAATTACCAACAAAAAATTATATACATTGTAGATTGTCAAATGACCATTAACTCTTTGCCTGCGGCTGGCGGTAAACACTGCCCAGACATTTCCTACCGTCCGCCACTGCCGGCGGGAGCTCCCGCCCGGTTGATATTCACAGAAGTACTTTCGTTTTCTAAATATAAGCGTTACATCACTACCCACAATTCCTCAGCCTCGTTTCCGGTAATAACAAAGATGGATTCCATGCCTTCTACAGCATGATTTTCCCTGTTTTACAATCAAAATTTTACCTATTTATATGGGATTTTTGGCAGGGAATGTCAGCGGGGCTCATTTTCATCATTTTAACCAAGGGTATGTTATAAATTTAAATAATATAGACCTCTGAGAGAATTTTTATCTGACAAAATCATCTGAGATGACATTGATAATGCATCGATCATAAGTTGATATAATGAAAATACATCGTAAATTTAAAATAAAAGTAGATTTTTTTGCCAAAAATTGCTCAGTGCCTGGGTCTAGGGGGATAACTCCATTACTTAGCAGGCAAAGAGTTAAGGCCCATGGGCCTCTTGTTAGTTTATCTTGCCCAAAGGGCCAAGTGAGCTTATTATGAAAGTAATTCACGAAGTTCATTTCAATTTGCTTAGACCCAACAAAATTTCCCTTGATTGAATTTTTTCATCAGTGTCAACGAACCACTGAAAGCAGAGTGATCTCCCCTCCTTCAACCGATGTTTGATATGACTTATTCAAACAGTTTTGATACTTTTTAGCTCACCTGGCCCAAAGGGCCAAGTGAGCTTGTGTGATGGTGCGGCGTCCATCCTGCGTCCGACAACATTTTCCTTTTAACAACTTCTTCTAAAATACCGAAAGGCCTAGTGACATGAAATTTGGCTGGTAGATTTCTTGAATGGAGCTGAACAAAATTTGTGAAAAAAAATCTCTTTGACCTTCTTTCAATGTCATAGGGGTCAAAAATGTCAAAACCTTCAAACAACTTTTTCTGAAATACCTTCAGGCATATAGACCTCATATTTGACTGGTAGCTTCCTTGGATGAAGCTGAATAAAGTTTGCGAAAAGAAACGACCTTGACCCATATTCAAGGTCACAGGGGTCAAATCTATTATGACCTTTTAACGACTTCTTCTGAAATACCAAATGCCATAAAGGCATGAAATTTGACTGAAAAGTTCCTTGGATGAAGCCCGACAAAGTTTGCGAGAAGAAATTACCTTGACCTACTGTACATTCAAGGTCACAGGGGTCAAATCTGTTAAAACCTTCAAACGACTTCTTCTGAAATACCAAAAGCCCTAGAAACATGATATTTAGATGAAAGGTTCCTTGGATGAAGCCCAACAAATTTTGCTAGAAGAAATGACCTTGAACAATATTCAATGTCACAAGGGTCTAATCTGTTAAAACCTTCAAATGACTTCTTCTGAACTTCAAAAGCCCTAAAAGCTTGATATTTTGCTGAGAGGTTCCTTGGATGAAGCTTGACGAAGTTTGCGAAAAGAAATGACCTTGATATTCAAGGTCACAGAAGTCAAATCTGTTAAAACATTTGAGTGACTTCTTCTGATAAACCCAAAGGCCAAGACATTTGAGTGACTTCTTCTGATAAACCCAAAGGCCTAGAGACATGATATATGGCTGGTAACTTCCTTGAATGAAGTCAAACAAAATTTGCAGATGAAAATGACATTGTCTTACAAGGTCACATGGGTAAAATATGTTTAAATCTTAACATGAATTTCTGAATGCCTTGCAATAAAAGATTTTTGGGTTAAATTGTTTAGACATCAGGTATACCGTACTAGCATTTTGCATAGACCGACAGGTTTTCCTGTGGCCTCGGTCTATACTTTCGCACACTGGATGCATGAAGCCTAACAAAAGTTTTGCGAAAAAAATGACCTTGGCCCATATTCAAGGTCACTAGGTCAAATCTGTCAAAACCAAAAGTCAACGACTTCTTCTAATAAATCAAAAGGCCTAGAACCTAGATATTTGGCTGTAGGTTCCTTGGATGAAATCCGACAAATTTTGCAAACAATGTAACCTTGACCCATATTCAAGGTCACAAGGGTCAAAAAATCTGTTCAAAACATTAAAGAAACTTCTTCTGATAAACCAAAAGACTTTAAAGGATGATATTTGGCTGGAAGTGTCCATGGAAGGAGCCCAGTGATTTTTTTGGCTTTTTTCAAAGCAGCCTGTACCTTTTAAATTGGGAAAATTTCGCGACATTTTCAGGAAATTGGGAAAATATGGAAATTGTTAAATGGAGCTTAATTTAACTTGTCCTTTTTCTTTTTTAATTTAATTGCAAGACAATTAATAAAAAAACAATGCCATAATTTCATTTCAAAGTTTAAAACACAGAAGAAATGTATTAAAGCAGTGTAAGAAATTACATTTTATTCCATTGTTAATTTCCATGTAGTTTTACTAGAAGAACCATGTGTAAATGGTCAATTTTATCATAGCCCGACAACATTTATCATAGCCTGGATCTATCAGTCTAATGTTAATTTCGCACACTGATTAAAGTTGAATCATTACTGCTATTTTTTCTTATTTGTTAAATTATTACACCTTTCTAAAGGAGTGGATTTATTTAGCACTTTTTATTGATGAAAAGTGGCAAAAAGAGAAAAAAGTTAATGATTTACACTTGTCAGATTGGGAAAATACCACTTCAATTTTGGGAAAAAAACTACATTTTTTGCCTAGGGGAAACAGTCGAAATACGGCGGTAAGATAGGGCAAAAAAAAGTCACTGGAGCAGGGTTCACTTTTGGGCGCGATTTCGCGAGATTCTCGCTGTATTTTCATATAAATCACGTTGAAGTCCGTTCTAAAGCGAGATAAAATCGCACATGCCAAAATTCAGGTATAGTGGATACCTACATCGATCAATAATACTGATCGTAGTTCTAGAAGTATTCCTTTCTGCAAATCCTAATGAAAGTGTGTACCAGTCATAGTCTCAACGACGCTTGTTTCTCAATCACTTGCAATTCAAACGTTTAGATGACAAAGCCACCACGCAAACATAATGGTGCAGGTGTCTGTAAATTTGTGACAGGTTGCCATTGGGGGGAAATGTAAGTAGTTAATGCCTCCAGAAACAGTATTAAAAGTTGATCAAACAGCCAGGGATGTCTTAGTTCATTAAATTAACGTTAACCAATGATGAATCCATGGAAAACAAGTAGATGGTTGAGAGAGGAAATGACTCCACCGGTGCTGGGGCCAATAGGCCAACGGTACTGACTGTATCCGTGACGATGTCAATGCTATTGATGTTTAGTAGCAAGTTTAATGTTATATTAGGAAGTATTAATTTTGGAGGAATTTTAACTTTAATTAGGCCTGTATATGACAGAGTTAAAATCACAAACAAGGACGATTTTCTCCAGGAAATAAAATAAACAAAAGATCAGGAAACCCAATTACTGTACCTTGCGTTATTTATTTATTGACTTGTTAATAAATCTAATTGTTATGAACTTATAGCATTCCTATCAATTCATACTAAATTACGTGTCATAATACCAAAAATCCCATCCATCCATATATGAAAAATCTCACTGAAATTAGGTAAGGGAGATTTTTTCTCTGATTGTGCCCAAGGTCTAGGGTGAACCCTGCTGGAGCCATACAAATTTTGCAAATGAAATTCCCTTGTCTTACTTTCAAGGTCACAGGGGTCAAATATGTTTAAATTTTAACATGTTCTTTTGAACGTCTTACAGTTAAATAAGAGTTTAGGCAGATTTAGGGTAGGCTACAAGTGAGACATATTGATACTAGATGAGCGATGCAGGCCCGTTGGGCCTCTTGATCCAGGGCTTTATCACCCCTCTTTTAAGGTCTGTTAAAAGGACCTATTCCCAATGTCAATGAAAATAAAGTTTGATTTTCCCTAAATTTCCTCTTTAAAATTCCCAATTCAGACACTTGAAAGACAAATGTGGTTTTACATGCTTGAGGAGCTTCTTGTGACATTAAGTTTAATAAGAAACAAGAAAGATGGGCTGTAAATATCAATGAGTACTGACAGTACTCTAAATAGTAAATTTAGAAAAGAAAAATGTATTTTGTTGTTATAATAGTGTTTGTCAAAATTTCCCAAATAGCTGTTATGTCGATCATTTTTTCCCAATTTGATCTCTGGGTCCAATCCCAAAGCCCCTGATAAAGCCCTGTGTTCCAAATGAGAGTAGCCTGAGCATTTTAATTACTAGTATGAAGTTGTTTGAAATATTTTGAACACATTTGACTAGGTTGTCCTTGAAATTGAATGTGGGTCAAGGTTATTTATTTGAACAAACTTGGTAACTTTCCATACAAGATTTCTTCATGATTTTGAGACATTGGAACCTTGGGATCTTGAATATCAGTCGGATGAAAAACGATGGCTATAGGTCTTCCTAACTTTTTGAGTGGGATGACCAGTGATTTTTTTATATTTTCATTTAAAGTGCCCATGCCCTTTTTCATTGGGAATTTTGTTGCGTGAAAAGTTCAAATTGGGAATTTTACGACGATGAACCTACCATAATATGCTAAGTTACTAGAGTATACCATCAGACAGTTATTTTATTTGTGTGCTAATATAATACATAAACAAACAAATTCATGATAAAGATTTTTATTGAACAGTATACTGTCTGTCACAGTAACTGCACTCATATTTCAAACGAACCTGTGTCCGTTTATCACTGGCTTCTAGCTATAGGTGCACTTTCATTGACTGTGACTCGTCATGACGATATTCGGCAAGTTCGGGTTCCTCAGGCACTGGCTTTATGTAATTGTTGGACGTTTCAAATTTATCTTCAATGTTTTGCAAGTAGTCAAAGTATCACAGGAACCACTCACGCCGATCGCAACAGACTCGTGATCATTCTCTAACAAAACATCAGTCTCACTCTCACTAGTAACTGTAACGTTATGACTAGGTTCACATACCCTGCTGGACAGTTTCTGCCGATTAAAGTGCTGGTCAATTAGCAAAAGGCATTGTAAGTCACTTTTTTTTTATTTTCTCCGTGTAATATTTGGAGTTGTGAGAGATTTTGTCTCGGTGACCTTGACTCGTTGCGGTGGTCTTGGTCTTAGAGAAGCTTAGTATTTACGTAGTAGTATTATTTGAAGCGTTTTGGTGACCGAGATGTATGAAAGCGTGTATTCGTGTGGAAGCAACAGATTATAAACAAACACGCTATGAATAAATCTGAAATATTTTATTGCTTCCGATGACGTTAAAACACGGACATTTAAGGAATTTTTTTTAATCTTTCATTGAACTATTTTACAAGCCAATTGGGGAAAAAAGGGTCAGATTGGGAAAAAATCCATGAGGGAAAAGTACCGAAAGTCGGCACTTTAACAGGGGTAAAAAAATCACTGATGACCTACAGCCATAGTGCTTTGTCGTCTGCTGTGTGCCGTGCACCATCTGGTAAACTTTTCCTAATAACGACTTCTAAATAATGGAATGGCCCAGGGTGCTGATATTTGACTAGTTAGTACCTGGGATGGAGTTACAAGTTTCCTCATATCAATGATCTTGACCTACTTTCAATGTCAAGGAGTCAATGTATGTTAAGGTTATCTGACCCAAAAGGTCAAGATGACCTATAGCCATCGTGCTTAAATGTACGTCGTTGTCCATCGCATGTCTTGGGTAAACTTTTCCTTCAATCAATCAATAACTGAAAGGCCCAGGGTGCTGATATTATGCATCTCAAAAACCTCTGAACCAATTTGAATGAAATTTGGCAAGAACCTTCCTAGCCAAAAATGCACCAAAATTGTGAATTATTTGGTCGTAATACTCTAGGGGCCTGAGGGAGGGGGTGGCACCACTTTTGGATATATTTTGTTCATTTTCTGTTGGAGGTAATTGAAACTCCGTTGGAATAATAGTCAGGACATGACAGTTTGATTTTGGGCAAATTTTGATTCTGGACTACCCTCGGGGCAGTAGCAGTGGGGAGGGTTAAAAAGGGGTGAAATAGGCTAAAATTTTAACAATCTTCTTCTCCAGACCCAGATATGCTGGAATCAAATACTATTCACCAAATTTCAATGGAATGGTCTTGTGGTGTTTTTATCAAAACTGTGTATTTCAAGGCCCTCAGACTTAAGGTTCCCCTTGGGGAGGGGGTGAAGTTAAATATAGGTTATATCATACATTGTATAGGAAAATGACACTTTTGGATATATTTTGTTCATTTTCAGTTGGAGATAATTGAAACTTGGAATAATAACCAGGAGAAGACGGTTGACTTTGAAAGAATTTTGACTCTGGCCCTCCCCCGGGGCATTGGGAAAGGGCTCAATAGGGCCAAGTTGGCTATAGGAAAATATACACTGTATATTGGAGAATGACAATTTTAGATATTTTGTTCATTTCAAGTTTGAAATAATTCAACCTTAATTGGAATTACAACCATAAGATGACTGATGACAGTGTGATATTATAAGATTAAGAGATTTGACTCTGGCCTACCCCGGGCCCAGGGCTGTGGGGAGGGGCTCAAAAGGGTCAAATTGGCTAAAATTTCAACAATTTTCTTCTTTAGACCCAGATGTGTCCATGCACATGGTCCTCTTGCAGGGCTTTATCACCGGGGGGTACCCCTCTTTTTAGGTCCAGTAAATGGACCCATTCCCAATGAAAAAAAGGTTTGATTTTTCCAAATTTCCTCTTCAAATTCCCAATTCAAACACTTTAAAAAGAATTTGTGGTTTTACATGCTTGAGGAGCTTCTTGTGACATTAAGTTTAATAAGAAGCAAGAAAGATGGGCTGTAAATGTCATACTGACAGTGCTTAAAATAGTAATTTAGAAAAGAGATAATGTATTTAATTGTTAAAATGTGTTGTCAAAATTTCTCAAATAGCTGTTATGTTGATCAATTTTTCCCAATTTGATCCCCGGGTCTGATTCCCAAAACCCCCTGATAAAGGCCTGTGTTGTACTGATGAACATTTTGTGATGATATTGTGAAGAAAGTTGATCAGAATTAAAACAAGGAGTCAACTGACCAAAAGTCAAGTTCAAAGGTCAAGGAAACCGTTAGTTCAACTGACTTCTCAAAACACCAGTCACTGAGTTTGATCGTTAGGATCAAAGCTCAAGGATCAATGAATTTGGGAGATCATATAAGCATATAAGCAGTGCCCTTTTTAAGCTCAAACTTGGTTTAAGTTAATGATAATTTCAGTATAAAGACGGGGCTTTTTCTGGGGTATCTCGGGGGCTGATATATGGCCCTATTCCCAATGAGATTTGGGCTTCAATTTTCCCAATTACGTAAGGGTTTTTTTCCCCAATCGGTTATATTAACTATAGGCTAATTTCCTCAAAGTTTTTAAAAACAAAAAAATTCAGAAGCTGAACAGTCTAGGTTTGTGCTGTAGTTTGTTTGGTCTTGTCATGCTGATAAATGTCCGGTACATGTTACAAATGAGGTAGATATTACACTTCAAATATGGTTATACGTGTGGTTTCCTTAATTTTTCTGATCCTTTAGAAGGCCCCAAAACCACACTAATTCCCCCATTGGGACTTTTGGAAAATTTTCTGTTTGATACTCATCAACCAAAAACTGAAAGAATAAATTCTGTTGCAATTTGTTCTACGTTAAATCATAAATTGACTGGACTATTGAGCAACAGCCAAGGATCAAGGCAAACTTGCTCAGGTTATGAAAAGTCTAACAATGTTGAAGTATTACATGATGATCTTGGCTGCTACAATGTACATTAAAAGTAACAAAACTAGTAAATGGTTTTACATTGTACTTCAAGAGTACATGTGTACACTTTCAAGTACTAAAGTTATAGGCATTGAGAATTGTGTAGATACCAAGATTTGAACAGGGGAGAGGAAGGGGTTGGGGAGCTTTTGCCATTCAAGACACTGACAACAGACATTGGATATTTACAATGCTAACATACTTGCCAACCCTCCCTATTTAGGAGTGAGACTCTCGATTTTGGACCCTAAAATAATGCATTTTCAACTTTGGAATCTGCTGAACTGTTCCTATTTTTGAAGATCTGATGCTTTTCTTCTGAAAGAACAGCTAAAAAAAAAAGCCATTTAAAAGTGTTCTTTTTCCTCTGAATGTACATGTATACATATTGGTGTTTTCAATTCTGAGCACTAATTTTAAAAGTTACTTGGGTCAAATTGTGAAGAGCTTAACAATCTTCTCAATAACTGAAAGGTCCAGATTAATGATATGTGGCCAATAGGTACCATAGGTACATAGGGTTGAGTGCTACAAAGTCTCAGTACCCTTATAATTAGCCTTTAGTTATTAGTGTTACGTGGAGACGCGACCTTGCATAACAATATCAGGAAATTACAAGCCAGGTCAACTGGTATCTTCTTTACAACTTCTCAATAACCTGCATGAATGCCCATGGCCAAGGTGCTGATATATATGCATGACCGTGTGCCGTCCTCCAGCGTTAACTTTCCTTTCAAACAATTTCTTCTCAATGTCTTGGGTGCTGATATTATGTATGTAGTAAGCTGGGATAAAGGGCTACCAAGTTTATTCAAATGAATGACCTCAACCTACTTCCAAGGTCACAAGTTGTCAAATATGTTAAAATATTCCAGCAACCTCTCAATAACGAAAGGCCCAGGGAACTTATATTTGGTCTGTAGCATGCTGGGATGAAGGGATACATAGTGTGTTCAAATGAATGAACATGACATACTTTCAAGGTCACAGGGGTCTAATTCTTGAAATTCTTTAATGTTCAGTCATGATCGATTGTGACTTTGACTTCTGATTCTCAACACTACATTTAACCCTACCCCTTGAACATGGGTTAAGATCATTCATTTGAAGAAACTAGAAGTTTGCCCTTCATTCCACATGCTACAGAACAAATATCAGTACCCAAGGCCTTTCAGTTATTGAGAAGAAATTTCTTGA
Organism: Mimachlamys varia; assembly: GCA_947623455.1. Taxonomy (NCBI): domain Eukaryota; kingdom Metazoa; phylum Mollusca; class Bivalvia; order Pectinida; family Pectinidae; genus Mimachlamys; species Mimachlamys varia. The sequence goes on along the minus strand of OX392538.1, from coordinate 34,080,886 downwards.
TGGTTCTAAGACTGTGACCTTATCCGTAGGTCCTAGAATATCCTTTGAAAAAGGTTACAATGAATGATATTTAAAAGACTTGCTCTGAAATACTAGTCAAAAGTGTCAAATGTCTGGGAATCTGCAAGTAACTACCTCGCAATGACCAAAAGGCCATAGTACAAGTTAAATCTATAAATAATGGAGGGTAAACATGGATCTTTTCCAGAAAAGAAAAATATTTGGGTGAAAGTTTGTCGGTAAACAATGATAAAATCAATATCATGGCCAAAGTTGTATCCTGTAGAACTTCTTTATATTTGGCTGTTTCTGTCTGTAAAAAGGTTTATTTAAGTAATGAATATTTCAGCAGATGTTGTTCTAGTCCTATAACACACAATCATTGCTATTGATGACAAATTTAATAAAGCAACCAGGCTTTATGTAAGTTTGCTAGCAATAACAACTTAGCATTGTGTCAATTGGGAAAATATGATCTTGACATGAAATAATAATAATATTAATATTTGTGTCGACTAATGATTTAACTATTCTCTTGTTTACTTTCAGTGCTCATTACAAAGACAAATACTCAAGACATGACAAATACAAAAACAGGTCCAAATCGAGATCACCTAGTCCACGTAGTCGATCTCGGAGGGGTTCGTCTCGGTCACGGAATCGACACCCCCGTTCAAGACATTCTCGCTCACCTCCAGAGCATAGTCCTCCAAGAGGGCATGCCTATTCCTCTAGCAATAAAATAAGTCATTCCACAGTTAAATATGCCACAAGCCTTGCCGCGGAGCTCAGCAAGCATCGGCGGGCTCGTGAAGCAAAGGAAGCAGCTGCACTGGCAGCAAAGGGCAGGGAACCACGGGAATCAAAAGAAAGGATGACGTATCGTGACTCACCATTGGATGGGAAGGACAATATAATAATTACCAAAGTGGAAAGTGGCCAGCGTAGTGTAAAACAAGACTTTAGGCAGCAGGAGTATATAAAGAAACAGCATGCAATAAAAGCATCTCCCACTCCACCCCCTCCCCCACCTGGTTTGCCTCCTCAACGTAAAAATAGACTAGCTATGGAGGACAAGATTGTTGTGAAAGTTGATAATGCCAAAAGGGAAATTATTGACCTTGAAAGTGTTAATGATCATTTAGACCATGATCATAATCATGATCATGGATTCAATCGTGACGATCGCCGTGGGCGTGGGCCTGAACGGGACCATCGAAATGAGATGCTAGATCGCCGTGGTGATATACCTGATCGTCGAGGCGATGTATCTGATCGCCGTGGTGATGTACCAGATCGTCGTGGTGAAGTACCTGATCGCCGTAGTGAAGTACCTGATCGTCGAAGTGAAGTGCCTGAACGCCGAGGGGAAGGGCGTGAGAGTCGAGACTCTAGTTTTGATAGACAGATTATCAATCAGTATAGTGGCCGAGGAGATAGACGTAGTGCAATAGACTTTCCCACGTTACCTCGCCTTCCTCTACCTCAGGTATCCCCAGAAGAGGAGTTTGACAGTGATAGCCCATACAGGTAAGTTCGCTGTGATCAAGGTTTTACTAGTACAATGTATCTCACTACAACAAGCATCTGCTAAGAATTAATATTGGATGCCACGGGAAGATTTATTGTTGTATTAAGGAAATGGGATAAAAATTTCAGAGATCATAAAACTACATATATCTGAAACACCAACCCCCCCCCCCAATACTGTAAGGTAGTTCTCATATTCCTGCAGTTTCTCTTTTGAACTGACATAAGGTGGAAAAATTTGATTTTAATATTTTGACGATATTGAAGAATACTTAAAAATTCAGATACTTCAAATCTAACTTCAAGTAAGGGAAAATTATATGAATCAGTTGTGTATGCTTTCTTCATCAGATAAGACATTCTTAAGTAAGATCATATTCTAATTTGTTGATAGTTTTTGTGGAGATTACTTGATTTGGTCAGTAGGGCTGCATTATTTCGCATAGGACTGGTACTAGTCAGAACTTTGAATGTTTTGTTCCCTCTTTAGTGATAGTGCACCAGCCAACTTGCCAAAGGAAGAGGTCTACCCCAGACAGAGGAGAATTACAGACCTCCCGATGCCTCCCATGCTGGATGAGCCGGAGATGGAGTATGAAGCAGATCATGAACCAGAGCCTGAGGTAAAACGTGAAACCCTGAGCTCTGGCAAGTTCAAACGACCAAAGTAAGTGGATTTGATATCACAAAGTAATTACATATCTCTCTATTGAAGGTTACATTTATAATGTTAAGGGCCCCCTTTTGCTTGTTGATTTAATTTTTAAGTGTAATATTTTCTTGAAATGGATCCTGGTGGACCTGCAATGTAAAGATTTACAGGGGTTTTTCTGAGGGTGTTATATGGGGCCATTAATGGTCCCCATTCCCAATTGAAATTATTTCATATTTAAACTGAATTGCCAAAACTACTGCAAAAATCTTTCCCAATTCACCAATTTTCTTCTCAAAATAAGACAAAAAGGCCCCATCCGAAACCAGTGAGAAAAAGACCTGCTTTATCAAGGCTTATTTGAAAGCGGTATCATATTACTAGGTCTGACCTTATTTCACAAACAGATAACTCTGGCCCTACTGGTTCAACCGTTTGAATTGCAATAAAATAAAGCGGTCTAAATGACAAAAGCATAGCAACAATAGCACAAGTGGTGCAAAATATAAAACCAAAGATGGAGAGTGAAGATTTTGTCATAGAACTTTGCTTGTGACTGTGAGACGTAATACATGGAAAGAGTGTTTGCTTCATGTGAATTTGACTTGAAGCAATATATAGATCTGTCATGTTTTACTTCAAGCATGTTTTTTGAGTAGAATTTGGCAAAATAGGTTTTAATAGCAGATTTATAAAGATCATTCAATGCTTAAAGTAAAGAATGATTAACTGAACCAAAAGTTTTCAAATACAGTTTTTACTTTTCTTTTCTCAGAATTTGTCTCCAAAGAAGAAATGATGAAAGATCAAAGGGTGACTGGGGAGAGCGCTGTGTGGACCTATTTAAAACAATAGAGATCATTGGGGAGGGCACGTATGGTCTTGTGTACAAGGCCAAGGATACTTTCACTGGTACGTATATATTTAAAGTCCTCTAGGATCTGTCTAGGACTTAATTCTTCCTGAAATTTAGAGTTAGAAGGAAAAGGAAGGGGTTATAGATAAATGGCTGGAAGCTTTCTGAAAGTCCTAAAATTCTTATGGAAAATTGCTCATATCTGAAATATAATTATCTGTAGATGTGCATTTAACAGGTTTGTATTCGTTTAAACTGCAAAATAGTGTATATGAGCTTCTTTTAGGGATGGTAGAAGGTTTATACTGAAATTGGGTCCTGTACACCACTATCATATTTATCTGCCAATCGGCTCATGTCTGATTAAGCCCACCCATGTCAAAAACAGCTCATTCAAAATACCAATGCATGCTATTTCATGGTCCGCAATAAGCCCACCAGCTCATGTCTGATTAAGCCCACTCATGTCAAAAACAGCTCATTCAAAATACCAATGCATGCTATTTCATGGTCCGCAATAAGCCCACCTCCTACTTTCAATCAAAGTTTATGTATTGGCCCCCTGGGCTTATTGTAGGATATATACAGTATTTGCCAAATAATCATCCACCAATTTATACCGATATTTATTTCAGTACAGTTAATTTCAAAATTGTCTTGATAATGGCCTTAATTATTTGATATGCATATGGCTGTAAGTCCTAAATGCATGTAAATTTGATTGAATATCATTGTCTCCTGTGATTAAAATTCATAGAATTTGATGAATTTGGAGTGAACATAATGGCATTGTGTTTCAGATGAACTTGTGGCTCTAAAGAAGGTACGTCTAGAGAATGAAAAAGAAGGGTTCCCCATTACCGCTGTCCGGGAGATTAAGATCCTGCGACAGCTGAACCACCCGAACATCGTCAACCTGAAGGAAATTGTCACAGACAAACAGGATGCTCTAGACTTCAAAAAGGATAAAGGTAAGTATTGATTGATCCTCACAGCAGTGTCAGCACCAGTCCTTAAACATTCCTTAAAATCAGAATCTAAAAAAGGTAATTTTGGAATAAATCTCATTTGAAAAAGATAGGGTACAAGTTTCTTTCGGAAGCTGTTTACTTTCACAAATTTTGCGATCCGAACAAATTCTCAAAAGTTAGTTGCTGCAAACTAGGATGGAGATAACTCACTTTATAAGATATATATATATAAGCTAGTTGTGATGTCGGAATCACAAAAGCTAGTAGCCATAAAAACCATATCAAATTTGAATGGAAAAAAAAGAGATAAGTGTTGTTCTATTTAGACAGGTCTGACTTTATCCTAGGTCTTACAGAATAGTCATGCTGACCCCGCTTTATGCCCTAGTAATATTATGGGATGTATTGAATGGTCAGCTAAAGCAATTGGTCCCTATTTCACACCACTGTTTCTCTGAGAATGAAACAACTGGTTCGGATAGAGGACACATGAGATGAGATAGTGTATCCCTTGGCCACGGTAGTTACAATAAGGGTGTGTCTGTTTAGAGACTAAGGGACAGTTAAATAGGGAAATTCAGGTGTGTTCTTTGACAGACTAGTAACCAGGTATGGATGAAGAGATTTTCAAATTGGTTGGCCTAAAGCATTCCTAAACCAAAGGTCTAATAAAAGGTCTACCAAGTAATTAGCTAACAAGATTAAGATCAATGCACTCTATAAACACTGTGTAATGTAGACCGAGATTTCTGTCAGTCTATTATACAGAGGTAATTGATTATTTTCCTACCATAAAATAAGCTGTAAACTTGAACCCTTTTTGTTGCACCAACATCAATGTCAGTTGCAATGTGTGATGAAATTGATGACGTTACTTTGGTTATGATGCATAAAGTGATAATTATATTTGATCTGCATTTTCCCATTGACACAATGCTGAGAGGCAGTTGCCACCATACGCCTATAACACTCAGTGCCTTTGACTATAACAACATTAGCTATTGTGATGTCATCAAACTCTATTGTGATGTCATCATTATCAATATTGTCTACACTTGATTTACTTTCCAAAATCGGTTTGAAAAAACTAAATAAATTACAATAATTCTATCAAAATGTAATTAAAAATAAGTAATGAACTTTTAGCAAATATTGTTACAGTCCTATAATGCACATTGCTATTGCTGACATACTTACGTAAAGCCCTACCAGGCTTTATTAAGTTTGTCATCAATAGCAATGATTGTGTGTTATAGGACTGTAACAACATTTGCTAAAAATTCATTGTTTAAATGAAGGAATCCATAGTGACGTAGAATAATAGTGTATATATATGTGAGCTGCCTTCATCTAGGAAGATCAAGTTTATCTTTTCCTTACTAAAATAGAAATGTACCAGTGAAGTGTGGGAGAAAAACATGATCATCATGCAATCATAACGAGTTTGTGAACCTTTCTCCTCCAATGATCAGATGTAACATTTTATATATGGAAAACCAAGAATTTCTGTAAGGAATACATTATTCCTGTTTTCAGTCTATAACAATTGTCATGAACGTAACTGTTACGTCACAAATCATTTGTTCCGTTTAGACAGATCTGACTGTGTCCTACTCCTAGGTCTAAGAAAATAACCATGCTGACCCCGCTTTATGCCCTAGTAATATTATGGGATGTATTGAATGGTCAGCTAAAGCAACAAGTCCCTATTTCACACCACTGTTTCTCTGAGAATGAAACAACTGGTTCGGATAGAGGACACATAATGTGACAGATTGTGATACCGTCAGCCATAAAAGTTACAATAATGATGTGGTCTGTTTGGAGAAGACAAAGGGACAGTTCAATAGGGTAAAATTAAACAGAAAGGTATGGATGAAGGTACTTGCAGCTGAATTGACCTGTGAAATAACATCTAGGGTGATTATGACTTTCTTACATGATATCTTTACATAGCTATTCTCCTGTACTTGCAGGTGCTTTCTATCTTGTGTTCGAGTATATGGACCATGACCTCATGGGACTGCTGGAGTCGGGCATGTGTAACTTCAAGGAAGAACATATCGCGTCGTTTATGAAGCAGTTGTTGGACGGTTTGAAATATTGTCATAACAAGAACTTTTTACATCGAGATATTAAGTGTTCAAACATTCTACTCAACAACAGGTAAGTTGTCAAATGTTGTATTGCTCCTTATTTGGAAGGGAAAAAAAGGTTTGTGATGAACAAATTGACGCATTGAACGGACGTGAAAAAAATGTCCAAACTGGTTAAAACATACTGTCAGAACAATTTAATTGATTTTGTGTTCAGATAAAAATAAGTGAAAATATATTTGCTGGTAATTTTTGTGTTAAAACGTAACCAAAACATGTTTTGAACAGCACATGAAGCCCAAAAAGGGAATATAAATAATCATTGGTGCTATGTGAATGTTTTGTTAAAGCGATGTGTGATTTTACAGAGGCCAGATCAAGCTGGCTGACTGGGGATTAGCCAGGTTGTACCAGGCAGATGACAAGGACAGGCTGTACACAAACAAAGTGATCACACTTTGGTACAGGCCTCCAGAACTCCTCCTCGGAGAGGAAAGATATGGGCCCGCCATAGATGTGTGGAGTATAGGGTAGGTACAGGAAATATAAAATATTGATTTTCAACGTAACAAAGATTCATCTGGGGTAAAACCCTGCTTCAAATTTCCCATTTCAGGGCCCCTAAAATCTTAGCACCTGTGTCCAAACAGTCCCCTGAAAACAGCTTGAAAAATGTTAAATGGTGTACCATGTGTAGAAATGACTACTGAAAGTTGTCGTGTATGAGGACCCTGAATGTTTATTTAGGACCTTTAATTTTCATTCGATCGGCTTCCAAAGATTCTCAAAGTCAATACGTATGAAATATAAAACCCTGAAGACGGGTTGAAAAAAAAAATCTGGCTTTATTTGTAAACCTTCTTGCTTTTGATTGATAAACCTTCTTGTTTTTGATTGATAACTGTCTTGCTGGCCCCGTGGATTGATAACTGTTGTGCTGGCCCTGTGGATTGATAACCTCGTGCTGGCCCCGCGTTATGCCCAAGTATACGTGTGTTGGGTGTGTTGAAAGGTCAGCTAGAGTGAGGCTCCTCTTTTTCACACCACTGTTTCTCTGGTTCGGAAAGAGGACACATATCTCTTAAACAACAATGTAGTTAATAGCTAAGGCTAGAATTAATAAATTATGTGTTTGCCTAAACCGAACCCAGGTTTTCATGTCTAGGGAAAATATTTTATTTTACACATGTCATGTTTCAATGTGTGTGTTTCTTAATATTTTAGGCAAACAAACAATATTTTATTTTAGGCCTAACTGCATCGCCAAATATATCAAACAAAGAAGTTTGCTTGTTATGTATTATTGCTGCATATTGAAAATGATAACACTGAAATGGGAAATTGCTGAAATGCAAATGTAACCCTGGTAAGCACTAGCTGCAATATAGAGCTTGGCTAGAGAGAGATCTTCTCTTTAGCTTGATTGGTTTAGTGCAAGACTAGTAGCCAGAGGTTTAGCATTGGACCCTTAGCGGAGACATTGAGAATAGATAATGACCTCTTTTACACAGATAAGAACTTTGGTTAAAATAGAAAGTGTCTCAATACTGTGGGGAATGGATTTTTTCCACCTCTCACTTTTTGCCCTCTGAAGAGATCAAAGTTGTGTTGCTATCAAGTTCAAAATATAGAAATATCAGACCATGAGATGTCGGGACAAAATAATGATTTCTGACAATGATGTCATCTCTCTTACACTGGTCTCTACTAACCATGTTTGAAAATGTTCTATTCCAGGTGTATCCTAGGGGAACTTTTCATAAGAAAACCCATATTCCAGGCTCAGACGGAGCAGAACCAACTGGAACTAATCAGCAAGACCTGTGGCTCGCCGTGTCCAGCTGTGTGGCCTGAGGTCATCAAATTGCCACTCTTCCACACATTCAAGCCCAAAAAGCAATATCGACGGCGCCTCAGGGAGGAATTTTCATTGTAAGTTTGCAGCAGCTGATTTACAGAGCATTGGAAAACACAAAAAAGTGTTGTCATTTCATTGGCTGTTATTGTTTGATTATTTGGCACTCAGAAAGAATTAGTTGACCTCACTTTTACTTAAAAAACAGTTTGGTGAGGTGTTAGAAACTTATGGATATGCTTTTACTTCGGGAAATAATTACGATGAGCCTGAATGAGGAATAACATTATAGAAAGCTTTAATTTGTCTTGAAGTAATTCCCCCATTTGCATTAATCAAGATACTATTCCACACTCTCTGTAAGACTGCCTCTGAGGTCTTTTCCAGTAAAACATCTACCTGACCCCAGGACTCCAGAATGAATTGCTTCTGTCCATGGTTTGGTTTCCTACCTCTTAACTTCTATTACAAATAAAGGAAATAATCCAAAGAAATTCTATGGTAGGTACTCGTAAACAAAACCTGGAATCCTGGGGTGGGGTAGATACTTCACTGGAAGAGCCCTGATTTATGATTTAGCTTGTTGTAAAGAAGTAACCTTACAGAAACTATTATGCAAGGAATTTTCACTTGCACTGTGAATTTGTGTTATGGTCTGCCGAGTTTGACTTGCACTCTAAACTTTGGTTTCAGTCTGCCTAAACATGCTCTGGACCTGATGGACCAAATGCTAGAGCTGGACCCTAGCAGGAGAGTGACAGCTGAGCAGGCATTGGTGTGTCCTTGGCTGAGAGATGTGGAGTGTAACAAAATCACCCCTCCAGAGTAAGTCATTAAGTGTAGCAAACAATAGTGAATAATAGTGTTTAAGGTACACAGTACAAAACAGCATGACTGCAGAGTGAAATTTTCCACAACGCGAACAGTTTGGAGTCTGCCTATGCGAAAAAATTTCATGCATGAAAATATTGGCTTTCACAGTATTAAGTGTAGCGAAATCACCCCTCCAGAGTAACTTATTAAATTATTAAGAATTTACCTGACAATTTCCTGTCAGAAGATGTAATTTCTTCAACAGTTTTATTCAGCACATGACTTTTCCCCCCGACGTCTGTTGCAAATTTAACATTTTGGTAATTTGTCATTTCAGCTTACCTAAGGACCAAGATTGTCATGAAATGTGGTGCAAAAACAGAAAGAAAAGCATAAAAGAAGCGAAATTAAAGGAATTAGAGACCGGGTCAAAAAACATTACTCCACAAAAGCCTAGTGTGACTCAGAGTGCCTACAAGCCTGGGTCATCTTCAGGGAAGGGACACACGGATACGTCCAAGTCATCAGCAGCAGAGAGTACATCAATAAAAGCTGTAACCAAGAGTTCCAACAGTTCAAATTCTTCTCATTCTGTTCCATCACATTTGGCTGGACATTCTTCGTCATCATTGTCGTCATCTTCAACTTCCTCCAGGAAGAATATTGTTCCAATTCCCGGAATGGACGCGCTTGCAGACAAGAATAGTAAGGATGGTGATAGTAATTCTGATAGTCACGGGAGTCATCACAAAGTATACACTCGCGACAGTGATGACATTGAGGGTAGGGGAGGTAACTCCGTTGCATCAGCTGACCAACAGAACCAGCTCACCAAGATGGTCTCCATGCTGCAGCAGGGCCTGTCTGTTGACACTGTGGCCAAAAACATGAATATGAAGCTAGATGACCAGACCATGCAGCTCATGGACAACCTTGGCAAACAGCTCATGTTAGCAGCAAGCATGGCTAAGCATGTAACCAAGGAAACTTCGGAAGAGGTGTCTGAAGAGATTAAAGTTCCTGAGCCCTTACCAGGGCTTGGCCAGAGTGGAGGTGATCAAGCACCTTCAACGTATTCCGGTGCAGGAATGGATGGGAGTTACCCCGACTACCACCAAGCGGGGGATAGCCAGGCCGTGGACCAGTACGGGTATCCCATAGAGAGTGTCCAGGAACCTTACCCTGCGGCACCTTATGGAGCCCCGGCCCAGCCACCATTAGCCGCTGTCGGAGACCAGGACGGAAACAGTAGTAATGCTGGAGTGAAGGCAGCCCTGGCACAGCTTCTGTCCCAACAGGGCCTCAGGGTGGCCGTTGGAGGCAACGAACTGGGTAATAGAGGTTCCGACCCCTACACATCTCAGTCAGATGGATATTACCATTCTGATTCAAGTGATCAGAATTACGGAGTCCGAAATTTCCCAATCAGCAGCACTGCTACAGGTGTGACTTCTCAACATCAGCCTGATCAGGGCCTTGTAGACTCATACAGGCCACAGGGATCGAAGGCGAGGACACCTACTACTCCCAACTTTCCACCTACCACATCGACTGGAATACAGAAACAGTACAGTGGTTATGGATCCGATGATTCTCGCGGAAGTACTGACACTTACAGTCAGGGAGGATACCCAATACACGGCATGGTATCTTCATCAGGGGGAACATCGGCTAGTGCTGCGTTTGGAACACTCGCCGGTCAAAGTCAGAGCCAGGCCAACACAGGAGTGACCCAATCTTCCGGTCCCAAGCCTCTGATGTCACTTGGTGTTTCTGGCTATGGTGATGGGAGACCACAAGGGGGAATACCTAGAAGTATACTGAAGAATAAGCCGGCACCAACCCCATCCCTTCTTGGACAAGGGCCTGGCAACCTGGGAGGTCCCAACTCCGGGGGACACCGAATGAACCCTGGGGGCCAGAGAGGCACATTCCCGCCTGGTAGAGGAAACTGGTAAACTGTCAAAATATGATGTAGATTTATGTTTAGTAATGTAGGATTATGTTCAGTTCATTTTTCATGGTAGTTTTATTTGTTGGTACTTCTAGTGAAGTGATTATAACTTCAAAAGAATATTTTTTCGGATATTGAGTTTGAACAAATATTTTTGCAGGTGACTTTCACAGTAATTATGCTTGCAGAATTATTATTCAAGAATATTGGCAAGTGTTCACATTTCTGTTATTAGAAAATTCTTCCAATATATCACAAATGAATGATACTTTTTTTATAGATTAGTTATCAGATAGTAAGTGCTTTGATTGTAGGAAACTTTTAGATATTTTAATTTAAGTTCTCTGCTTTATAAAAGAAACATTATTTTAGGCATCAAATGTCATACTTCTGAAATTTTTATTCAATAGTTAGGTAATAGGAATCGGACTCTATATATTTAAGTAGATACATGTAGCCTTTTCTCTTTCTTTGTACAAGTATGATATATATTATATATTAGTTAAATGTATAATTCAGTTACTGATTTCTTTAATTTACCATTGTCAAAAGGAACTGCCATAAAGACTTTTTTTGACAAACTTCTAGCAGTCAGATCCCGATGCTAGTAATACTATAATTCCTGACGAAAATCATAACTTTAACAATTATGCAACTTAATATTGGATTCTCAGAAATCTGTTTTCTTCGTGGAAGCTGTCAGTATCATTTTGAAACTTGTATGGTTATGATAATGATAAGTATTTTATTGTTTTGTATGTGTCTTCTATGTAGAATTGTGTATAAATATGCTGTATATATAATTAATTCTTTTCTTCCTTGGACCTCTGATTTGATGGATTTTTGGGAGATTATTTGGAGAGGCAGACCAGGAGTCTGCTGATCTATCCATGTATGACGGACAATTCCGTATTTGTATTCGCGTACAAATCAGTGATTATGTTGAATCTGTTCGAGAAAGAATTGCTTTGGTGATAACCGATGTTGGAGTTACATTTGCATCAGCTTCTATGTAAATATTGACACTTGCCACACTTCTGAAAGCTTGTCATCGCAGATAAGTTATAAAGGGAGATAATTTGGTGGCTGCAGTGACGACGTGTCTACAGAAGCATTATAATCGCCAATCGTCACCGAAAGTTTTAATTTTCTGGAAATCTGGACTTGTTAATATAAAGGGAAAGTGTAGCTTAATATTGTGTACAGCGATAAACTATATATAGTACATGATCTTGTTCCGCTAAAAATTGTTAAAAAATATAAACAGGATTGTATCGTGTGTCCGACTTGCTCGGAATGTTATATTTGTGGTATCATATTGTCTGAAACAAAATAATATGTTCTCCTGTAATAAGATTATGTTATATATTAAATACAGCACTTGATCATATTTTTCAAAAAGCACGGATACGTATATCAATCTTTTGCGAAAAGTGTTGATTAAATGGAACACATGGAGGATTTATGCTAAATGTATTGTTGATGTACGCGAGAAGAGTAATTTTAGTTCATACATGTTTCAAATTTCAGCATTTGACTTCATGTATCATTCACATGTCACTTGATCATGCAAGTTGTTACAAATTTTAAGTTTTAGGCTAACGATTCACATAACAACATACTAGGAAATAACCTGGCATTTGAGAATGACAAGAGTATATAGAGTATATCAATATGCCGTAATGTAATATTAAGGTAATTTTAAGATTTTGATTTTGGTTCTTCAGTTTATTCTTTTCCAATTTTTTTTTTCTCTAAAATTTAAAAAAACCCCTCTATTTGCTGGTAAGATTTTCTGAAAATTTCAAAAAATTTGATTCTTATCGGTATATTGAACAAAGAACTTGACAATTGTATGTTTCAGGTGCAACATGTAGTTCATTGGTCTTACGAATCATTGTTTGTGGATATGGTAAATAAATGCTTTTCCCTTGAATTCCTGCTTTGTTGTCTTTGTTATCATGTCATATTCAACTTAATAAGTTACACGGGCCCCAAACCTAGTTAAAAGCCAACAAGTTATTTTTTCGACTATAATTCACCATATTTCAAAAGAACGTTATTTATAGATTATCTCTCATCAGAAAAAAAGTCATTTTAATTGTATTAATTTTGCATGTTGTTTCTAAATGAAAACAAATGGTGATTTCTAAATGAAAACAGATTTAAATTTAAGTTGAATATGGCAGGGGTTGTTGACATCAGAAAGTTTTCCAAAACAGTTTACATAACCTACAATGCATACAAACTATGACTGTAATGCACATAATACCATGATACATTCGTGTACTTCATTGTTAAATTTTTGTAAGCTTAAATTACATTGTAACACAAATGTCCTTGATCTATGTTATTATGTTATTGATTATGTACTAAGTCCTGTTGTTCAATTCATTTTTATGCAAATATACATAAAGTGTACTAAACTTATTTTTTTTCTAAGCAAACCTGTCCTGTTGCATAGTGTTATATCTAGATCAAAGAGTCTTGAAAATTAGTTTTGAAACCAAAATGTAATCATTGTTGCCAAATTTATTTATAAAGTTTGTATTCTTTAAGAGATTTTGTTTTTGTAAAAACTTTTAAGGGTACATAATGTGGTATGTGTATGTATACTTTGAAAAAAATGAATGAAATATGTAATTAACTGTAAAAGGCTTTAAACTTGTATATCTGTATTTATACGTTCTTTATACTGAACTTTATTCTTGAATTGGCAATGATGAACTATTTATCCTTTGTCTGTTACTTACCTTAATTGATCACTCTTTTTGTAAAAGGCCAAGTTGTTCATGAAGGAAATTGTCAAGAATTTTTTTAAAAACTAGAACCTGGAAACACTATTCCTCGCACATACACTGTACATCAAGAGTTGAAAAAGAAACCTGAAGTTGTATATTATATATGTAATCAAATTACAGTGGTATAATTTTAACTTGCATCCAGAGTTGAAAAATAATGTTCAGTCATATTCATGTGAAACCAATTACATTTGTATAATCTGGACAACTCTTTCAGAACAACTTTGCTGACATTAAATTGCTCCTAAGGATGCATACTACCTTATTCTGACAAACATTAACTCATTTTGCAAAAAATGTGTCCATACATTATCAACAAAGCTGTATAATATTTCTGAATAATAAGTTTGAAAATTATTGGAAATTCTGAATTTATTCAAACATTTTAAGGGGAGGTAATAATATAAAATTTTAATGTCTCCGGTAGAAGAAAGATAAGGTATGGTGTATCCTTAAATTGATACACAATTCAGGAATACAATAATGAAATTATTACAAATATTTAATTGGTTAACAGATGGGGTTTTTTTAGTGACATTGGCTAGGTTTTCATAACTGGTTTGTAATCTTGGGTAGAAAACTCCAGCCCTCTTTGTTGTATTTCAATATTTTTTTTATTTGTTTGCATTACTTACCAGTTTAAAAGTATAAAAAATATTTCATGTATCAATTTCTCTTCAGGCAAACATCTTTACCAGGGGTTTTTGATCTACAAACGCCTTGTTTTATAAAGAAGTAGAGAGCTTCTAATGCACGTTAACAGTAAAAATAAACAGCACTTCAACTGGACAATTATTTCAGAAAAATATTTTAAATTTATTTTTTAAAAGGCAAACAACATAAAATTGTATAAATTTAATTTGTAAATATTTTTCAAAATTTATATTTAGAAAATATGTGGGATTTGCTACCTTAAAAACTGGTATTTTTTCAACCTTTCTCAGAATAAATGAAGCCAGATGAGATACCGGGTAAATAATTTATTTCTTATTTTGTAGATTCATTCTACTATATTTAAGGTCTTTGCATTGATTGAATCTGATAGAGAGTGAAATTTTACAGAAAAAAATCAGTTTTATGCAGCTCAAGTTTGAAAGAATTCTTTTTCCAAAAAACGAAAACACGAAAAAATTATTATACTTTTTGAAATTTGAATGAGGGCAAAGTTTTCGTCATGATATGCAATATTCCAAAGGGTGAAGAAAAAAAAAAAGAAAAAAAAAATTCATTTGTAAGTGATTGAAATTCTATACTCTCAATAATGTATATACTTTTAATAATATAAAAGATGAAAGCAGATTGATCAAAACAAGCATAAAACTAATTTTCTATAAATTGTTAAATGAGAGATTGTACAAAAAATTATTTCAGTATGGGAAAGATTGTGTATGATAACAGATTATACCTGTTTATGTTCGAGTTTTTAGAAATTTTCAAGGTTCAATTTGAAAAATGTTCTCGCATAATTATGCAAAAAAAAAATTTAAGAAGTTTAATTTGATGGAAAAAATATTGTTTGCCAAAATCTTTGTAATGGGAAAAAGTCAGCAATATGTTTTGATTATTCAATTTAGTTTACAAAATGTGTGGGATGGAGTTGTTTTTGATGTATTGGTTTTTCGTAAACTTTCAGTGTAACACTATTTTCTGAAACATAATTTGACATGTATAATCTGTTCATCAAAATATGTAATGTTGTATCTATGTTGTAATGTTCCATTGTTTGTTGAAAAAATACAATGCAAATATTCAATAAAATATTCTCAAAGAAGTTCGAAGAAAGAAGATCTACGCTTGAAAAGAACAGGGATGAAAAAAGAAGATGGAGCAGAAGAAGTTGAAGCCGATAATGTGTTGGACAAAGATGTTGGTTTGAACAATTTGTCAAGAACTCTGGATTAAGGATTGAGTTATAATTCTGTGTCTCTGAAATATTCTCAGGGAATAACAACTGGGTTAAAATGTGGTAAAGAGTGCTGGGAATCTTGAAGAAATCTGTATATAGTGAATGTTTGTTAATGCACTGCTAGCATTGGACGATCTACCAGTCAGGATTAAGTAGCTTGTCGGATATTGAACTCAAGTGGACACAAAGTGGATTTACAATGTGTTTGATTGAAAATATGTTACATTCTACAAATGGACACACTACTTCCAGTAAGAAACTGATTTTGGACACTTTATTTACCCTTTTTATCCTTTCCTCGGAATGAAAGTCCTTCTTCGCACACTTACGGAACCAAGATGGCGCCAACAAGGAAATCTGGATCAAAGCTTCTCAGAAAACATGATGAAAAGCAATGGTGTGTATATAGGTTTGTTGCTCAAGTATGGGCATCAGGATTTTTTTAATAACAAGCACACAGAAACACATGACAAGCATACACTAGTCTGACAACGTAATCATAGGAAAAATAGTCTGGCATCACTAACCCTACAGCTACAATTTGACTTTCAAGAAAAAAAACAAACACAAATTCAGGTTACGAAAAGTTTCTTGCTGATTGAATGATTTGCCTTATGTTATGGTATAATCTGTTTACTTTAAGAAAAAATACTCAGTATGTCAGCTAAATTTAACAAATTACAGACCTACATAGTGTAGATATTCGGTCATATGGTTGATAAATTTTTATCAATCTCAGCTTGCTCCAAATTATCTATTGCAGTGAAAATGTAGAAAAGGTTGTAAATACTTAATAATATTTCTCTATTTTACTGATGACAGTAATAGGTTAACATGTGTACATATGAGCCGTTGAGGTTCTAGCTTTTATAGAGTAACATTCCTTTAAAACACTTCTAATTTCGCTGAAATGAATTTATAACCGGTTTCTGCTCCAAACAGATAAATCTTATAAAATATCTTGAAACTCATTAGTTGCTTATTCGCAGAATCACAAAAAGTGGATAAAAACATGAGAGATCAAGCATTCATTTCACTTACATTTTTTGTAATTGTTGACGATTTCTTGCTAAGATTTAAATTTAGTTAGGTTATGTGAAGATATCACAGCACAGTTTAACTGGTAAAGGTCATCCCAGTTAGGAGGTTAAGTGGGTAAAGGTCATCACAGTTAGGAGGTTAAGTGGGTAAAGCTCATCACAGTAAGGAGGTTAAGTGGGTAAAGGTCATCACAGTTAGGAGGTTAAGTGGGTAAAGGTCATCACAGTTAGGAGGTTAATATGGGTAAAGGTCATCACAATTCGGAGGTTAAGTGGGTAAAGGTCATCACAGTTAAGTGGGTGAAGGTCATCACAGTTAGGAGGTTAATTGGGTAAAACTCATCCCAGTTAGGAGGTTAAGTGGGTAAAGGTCATCACAGTTAGGAGGTTAAGTGGGTAAAGGTCATCACAGTTAGGAGGTTAATTGGGTAAAGGTCATCACAGTTAGGAGGTTAAGTGGGTAAAGGTCATCACAGTTAAGTGGGTAAAGGTCATCACAGTTAGGAGGTTAATTGGGTAAAAGTCATCCCAGTTAGGAGGTTAAGTGGGTAAAGGTCATCACAGTTAGGAGGTCAAGTGGGTAAAGGTCATCACAGTTAGGAGGTTAATTGGGTAAAGGTCATCACAGTTAGGAGGTTAAGTGGGTAAAGGTCATCACAGTTAGGAGGTTAAGTGGGTAAAGGTCATCACAGTTAGGAGGTTAAGTGGGTAAAGGTCATCACAGTTAGGAGGTTAATTGGGTAAAGGTTATCACAGGTTAAGTGGGTGAAGGTCATCATAGTTAGGAGGTTAATTGGGTAAAGGTTATCACAGTTAAGTGGGTAAGGGTCATCATAGTTAGTAGGTTAAGCTAGTAAAAGCCATAACAACTTCGCTGTGAAGCAGGTAAAAGTTATTAAAGATATTTTAGGTCAAGAACATCACAGTTTTGATGGTACAGGGAAAAGGGTCATCAAATGGATTTTACCTGGTAAAGGTCATCAGGAGGTCAAGATGTTGAAATCCAGTCATAACAGTTTGGAGGTGAAGCTGATGAAAGTTATCAAAGGTAGTTTAGGTCAAGGTCAACACAGCTTGAAGGACAAACTGGTGAAGGTTATAGATATTACTTTCCAAGTATCACAGTTAAGATGAAACTTTGTTAATTATTGTTTATGTAATGAAAAACTCTTCATGAACAGGAAGACTTTTGTACTGAAATTCTAATATTTGAGAATAACATTCTTGTGATATACAGATGTTTCTTAAATCAAAATTACATTTAACAATATGCCAGGAGACATTATGCAAATCATTCCGTCAGATATATTAAATTTCAAAGGAACAATTTAATTCCATTGAAGAACAGCATGATTATCATCAATTGCAACTGCAAATTGGTTCTAAAACCAAGAATGCTCAAATATTAAATTACACAATAACAAAAAAAGGCTGAAATGCAAAATGATTTGAAAAACAGTTCCTACGTTTTCTTTTAAATTTTAAGAGACCAAATTCAGTTGATATCTTAATTTTGTACATTTGAGCATTCAGTGGTGTATTGAAATGCAACACATTCAAATTCTTGACCAGTTATGCAGATCAACAGATTTTCATCTTTCCTGCAAAATCATCTTCTAAAAGATGTCGCACAAAGAATTTTAACATTGTAAGAATTAGTGACAAAAATCTTTCAAATTGCAAAGTGAGATGAGAAATTTGTTTCCAAGTTGAAAGAAAATTGAGAGGAAGCAAAAAATTATTTCAGTAGTTAGAAAATAGGAAAAAGATAAAATAAAAGTAATTTGATCTGCATGAAGTGATGGTTCTCTAAGAGTTTGAATGAATATGCATGTTAAACTGAGGAAAGTCGCCTGATGAAGATACAGAAGATTAATCCTGTCCATGAAGTTGCCATGGCAATAGGGAGGTAAGTCTTTCAGGACATTTCATAAGTCCTTTATTTTCTTTTTTATTGATCTAATATGAGATACAATGCAATACATTCAGGTTTCGGAAACACCATTTTGGGATGTTTGGTTTCACAGCTATAGTAGCTATAGATTAGCCTTGTTAAGATTCGCTAAACATAGGCAGTAACACATAAACATAAATATTGTTGGGCATTAGGTTTAGACGTTTATTTGTCAGCTGGGGAGAGAAGGTTAGATGATCTTAACAGGTGCTATACACATAGTTTTGTTCAGATATTTTTGCTAATTATTGTACAGGAACTTGTGTTTCACTCACAGTACAGTTTGTAGTCAGTGAGTTTATCATTGGAGTTTCTCATCACTTTGTTCGACAGAGAGTGTTTTTTCTCGAATTTAAAAATTGCAAGTTTCGATTTAAATAGGTATTATAGGGGCTCAAAGTAAAGTGAAACTTGGGTGAAGGTGGTGTATATTGCAGTGCAGGTCAGCTTACATTTCATTAAAAACCTTACTGATTTTATGAAGGCCTCAACTGGACCTGTTAATGGTCTATCTAGTTTATGCAGGTGTTCATGGATACAAGGTCTCCTAAATGTAACAACAGGAACGTTGCATGGCCAGACAAGGGTTCGAACTCGTTCCCTTCAAAATGAGTAGGTTAAAACCAGAGAAATCGTAGATTTTCACGATTAATTAGTTAACATCTCGCATCTGTTTTTATGTGAGACAAGGTTTATAGGGGATCTACTAACGTATTCTGTCAGGCCTGCCGATGATTTTGACCCAATATCCGACCTCAATATGTTGAGTTTCCTTGGATGATGTAGCAATCTACAATGGGGCCTGATGACGAAGGGTTAGAATATTATGACTTTTGTTTGTTGAGCTTCAGTGTAGGACTTGTGGGGCCTCCTGATAATGGAAGTTTTGATTAAGACTGTTGAGCTTCCTTAAGCTTCCATGCAGTTTTGATTAAGGCTATTTTGAGCTTCCTTCCATGCCGTTTTGATTAAGGCTGTTGGGCTTCCTTCTATGCAGTTTTGATTAAGACTGTTGAGCTTCCTTCCATGCTGTTTTGATTAAGACTGTTGAGCTTCCTTCCATTCAGTTTTGATTAAGACTGTTGACCTTCCTTAAATTCTATGTAGTTTTGATTAAGACTGTTGAGCTTCCTTCCATTCAGTTTCGATTAAGACTGTTGAGCTTCCTTCCATGCAGTTTCGATTAAGACTGTTGAGCTTCCTTCTATGCAGTTTTGATTAAGACTTGAGCTTCCTTCCATTCAGTTTTCATTAAGACTGTTGAGCTTCCTTCCATGCTGTTTTGATTAAGACTGTTGAACTTCCTTCTATGTAGTTTCGATTAAGACTGTTGAGCTTCCTTCCATTCAGTTTTGATTAAGACTGCTGAGCTTCCTTCTATGTAGTTTCGATTAAGACTGTTGAGCTTCCTTCTATGTAGTTTCGATTAAGACTGTTGAGCTTCCTTCCATTCAGTTTCGATTAAGACTGTTGAGCTTCCTTCTATGTAGTTTCGAACAAGACTGTTGAGCTTCCTTCCATTCAGTTTTGATTAAGACTGCTGAGCTTCCTTCTATGTAGTTTCGATTAAGACTGTTGAGCTTCCTTCTATGTAGTTTTGATTAAGACTGTTGAGCTTCCTTCCATGCAGTTTTGATTAAGACTGTTGAGCTTCCTTCCATTCAGTTTTGATTAAGACTTGGGCTTCCTTCTATGCAGTTTTGATTAATACTGTTGACCTTCCTTCTATGCAGTTTTGATTAAGACTGTTGAGCTTCCTTCTATGTAGTTTTGATTAAGACTGTTGAGCTTCCTTCTATGCAGTTTTGATTAAGACTGTTGAGCTTCCTTCTATGCAGTTTTGATTAAGACTGTTGAGCTCCGTTTCATTCAGTTTTGATTAAGACTGTTGACCTTTCTTCTATGCAGTTTTGATTAAGACTGTTGAGCTTCCTTCTATGTAGTTTTGATTAAGGCTGTGTTGAGCTTCAGTTCAGCAATTTACAGTGGGAGGGGCTTAGTGATGAAGGTATAATTTATATGAAGACTTTGGTATATGTTGACCTTCATTGCAGCAATTTTCAGCAGGGCTTGATGATGGTTTAGACTCGTACAATGTATAGTGCTGAAGTTGGACATTATGTTAAAGGTCTGGTTTATGCCGGTGTCCAGTTTATATATACTGATCAGTGTGGTTTAGTCTGCATGATGTGATCAGACTCTGTGACACTCTACAGATGAACTTGTTGAAGGTTTGGGTTATAAAGATGTACAGCTTATGCAGGGTCCTGGTTAGACGTTGACTTGGGTTGAAGTTAACTTATAATGCGTTTCTATGGTATATACATGCAGGGTAATTGGTTAAGAAACGGTGTGTAGGATTCGGGTTAGTGATAATTTATAGTGGGGCACCAAACAACATTTAATAACAGATTCATTTGTCATGTTTAGGGGCTTTTTTGGTTTGATGTTCTAAAGAGGACTGCTTTGCAACTGGTAACTCGACTGGTGTTTCATATAGCTCATTGGTGTATTGAGGTGTTGGAAGAGAGTTTCAAGTCATTAGGAACTCCTTCAGTATATTTCAAATGCTGGAAACTCTTTCAGTGCAAGAGGGGATCATAGTTAAGGAGCCTTTATTGGTACATAATCATATACTTTGTAATAGATCTAGACTAGAGGGGCTTTTTAAGTTTTTCTTTGCAAGAGGAGCTACTTACTTGCTCAGTAATTAAGAATTCTATAAAAAGTTGCCTTTATAAGGAGCTCATTTGGGTGCTAGAAGCTAGGAGTTCTTTCAAATAGTGGCACATTAGGTTTGTTCGAGAAGTTTTATTAGTAAGGTCTCAATGTGATATTAAAGAGGGGTGGGGCTCAATTTGGTGTTTTAGAGGGCTTAATTAGTTTTATAGAAAAGCAAATTTGGTATGCTATAGGGTCTCGTGTAACATATTGTTGGTTATATAATGTTGCAATTAAGTGATGCTTATATGATATGTTAGGCCTATTTGGTATATAAAAGCAGTTCATTTGGTGCCACAGTCCATAGTCTTAGTTGATATGCTGAAGAGGCCCTAATATATACAGTATGTAATACAGTAAGCCATGGTTAATTTTAGTTAGGGGCTCAGTATGTTAGGCCCATACAATATATATGTGGCAGTGATTTATATATAGTGTAATATTGAGGGGGCGCGGTGTATGTAAGAGACGCCCATACAGAATGTTAGAGGGGTTCATTTGTAATGTAATATCCGGAGGCTCGGTATGTAAAGAGGCCGGCCCATACAGGCTGTTGGAGGGGTTCTGTATGTAAGAGAAGCTCATACAGTGATACAGGGGTTCATTTATAGTGAATATTTAGGGGCTCAGGAGGTTAGAGGCAAATACAAGGTGTTGGGGGGGGGGGGGGGGGGGGTCATTTGTAGTGTAATATTGAGGAGCTCCCTATGTTACAGAGGCCCATACAGGGTCTTAGAGGGGTTAATTTATATTGAGGGGTCAGTATGTTAGAGAGGCTCATAAAGGGTGTTATATTGAGGGGTTCATTTATAGTGTAATATTGAGGGGCTCTGTATGTTAGAGAGACTCTTGGAGGGATTCATTTATAGTGTAATATGTTTGAGGAGCTCAATGTGTTGAAAGAGGCACATAAAGTCTGTTGGAGGGGCTATGTAAGAGAAGCTCATACAGGGTGTTAGAGGGGTTCATTTATAGTGAATATTTAGGGGCTCGGTATGTTAGAGGCAAATACAGGGTGTTGTGGAGGGGGGTTCATTTAAAGAATATTATTGAGGGGCTTCGTATGTTACAGAAACTCATAGAGGGGGTTGGAGGGGTTCATTTATAGTGTAATATGTTTGAGGAGCTCAATGTGTTGAAAGAGGCCCATACAGACTGTTGGAGGGGTTCGTTATGTTAGACAGGCCCATACAGACTGTTGGAGGGGTTCGGTATGTAAGAGAGGCTCATACAGACTGTTGGAGGGGTTCATTATGTTAGACAGGCCCATACAGACTGTTGGAGGGGTTCGTTATGTTCGACAGGCCCATACAGACTGTTGAAAGGGGTTCGTTATGTTAGACAGGCCCATACAGACTGTTGGAGGGGTTCGTTATGTTAGACAGGCCCATACAGACTGTTGAAAGGGGTTCGTTATGTTAGACAGGCCCATACAGACTGTTGGAGGGGTTCGTTATGTTAGACAGGCCCATACAGACTGTTTGAGGGGTTCGTTATGTTAGACAGGCCCATACAGACTGTTGGAGGGGTTCGGTATGTTAGACAGGCCCATACAGACTGTTGGAGGGGTTCGGTATGTTAGACAGGCCCATACAGACTGTTGGAGGGATTCGGTATGTAAGACAGGCCCATACAGACTGTTGGAAGGGTTCGTTATGTTAGACAGGCCCATAGACTGTTGGAGGGGTTCGTTATGTTCGACAGGCCCATACAGACTGTTGGAGGGGTTCGTTATGTTCGACAGGCCCATACAGACTGTTGAAAGGGGTTCGTTATGTTAGACAGGCCCATACAGACTGTTGGAGGGGTTCGTTATGTTAGACAGGCCCATACAGACTGTTGAAAGGGGTTCGTTATGTTAGACAGGCCCATACAGACTGTTGGAGGGGTTCGTTATGTTAGACAGGCCCATACAGACTGTTTGAGGGGTTCGTTATGTTAGACAGGCCCATACAGACTGTTGGAGGGGTTCGGTATGTTAGACAGGCCCATACAGACTGTTGGAGGGGTTCGGTATGTTAGACAGGCCCATACAGACTGTTGGAGGGATTCGGTATGTAAGACAGGCCCATACAGACTGTTGGAGGGGTTCGTTATGTTAGACAGGCCCATAGACTGTTGGAGGGGTTCGTTATGTTCGACAGGCCCATACAGACTGTTGGAGGGGTTCGTTATGTTAGACAGGCCCATACAGACTGTTGGAGGGGTTCGGTATGTAAGAGAGGCCCATACAGACTGTTGGAGAGGTTCGGTATGTAAGAGAGGCCCATACAGACTGTTGGAGGGGTTCGGTATGTAAGAGAGGCCCATACAGACTGTTGGAGAGGTTCGTTATGTGAGAGAGGCCCATACAGACTGTTGGAGGGGTTCGTTATGTTAGACAGGCCCATACAGACTGTTGGAGGGGTTCGGTATGTAAGAGAGGCCCACACAGACTGTTGGAGGGGTTCGGTATGTACGAGAGGCCCATACAGACTGTTGGAGGGGTTCGTTATGTAAGAGAGGCCCACACAGACTGTTGGAGGGGTTCGGTATGTAAGAGAGGCCCATACAGACTGTTGGAGGGGTTCGTTATGTAAGAGAGGCCCATACAGACTGTTGGAGAGGTTCGTTATGTAAGAAAGGCCCACACAGACTGTTGGAGGGGTTCGTTATGTTAGACAGGCCGGCCCATACAGACTCTTGGAAGGGTTCGTTATGTTAGACAGGCCCATACAGACTTGGAGGGGTTCGGTAAGTTAGAGAGACCAATACAGACTGATGGAGGGGTTCCATATGTTAGACAGGCCCATACAGGGTGTTAGAGGGGTTCATTTATAGCATGATATTCAGGGGCTCCCCATGTTAGAGAGGCCCATACAGGGTGTGAGAGGGGTTCATTTATAGCATGATATTCAGGGGCTACCCATGTTACAGAGGCCAATACAGGCTGTTAGACGGGTTCATTTATATTGAATATTTAGGCGCTCGGTATGTAAGAGGCAAATACAGGGTTAGGAATAAGATTCATCAGTTTGGTATGAATGATATATACTAAGTTTGTTTTGTACACAAACAGGAATTGAAAACTTAATTTGCGAGCTTGACAAAGGAAACAGACGTTTTCGAAAGCTCGCAAATTAAGTTTTCAATTCCTGTTTGTGTACAAAACAAACGCAGTATATAGCAAATACAGGTTGTTGTTGAGGGGGTTCATTTATAGTGTAATATTGAGGGGCTCCCTATGTTACAGAGGCCCATACAGGGTGTTAGAGGGGTTCATTCATAGTGTAATATTGAGGGGTGCAGTATGTAAGAGAGGCCCATACAGGGTGTTGGAGGGGATAATTTATAGTGTAATAATATTCAGGGGCTCGGTATATAACAGGGTGTAAGAGGGGTTCATTTAGTATAGTTTAATATTCAGGGTCTCTGTCTGTTAGAGAGGCACATATAGGGTGTTAAAGGGGTTTATTCATTATGCCATGAAGGGCTCGTTCAAGAGGCTTATATATGATTTTTGGGGACTTGTAAGAATGGGTTCTTTTAGTCTGCAGTCAAGGGGTAATATGGATCAATATTTCAATCGGGCTTATAAGTATATTGGATGGGTTCATTTGATATATAATTAGTACTGGCTCACTTTATATAAGTTCATGAAGGAATGCTGGGAGTTGGTCTGATTTCATTAATAATTTTCTGGTTAGAAGTTAAGGTAACTGGTTTTCCAGATGTTGATTTTTCTCAAAGAAAGGAAATGTATGATTTGGTTAGGTTTTTGTCTAAACTTGCTATAGGAACAATTTTGTAAAAGATCCTGCATGACATGTACAGGGCTTGTGAACAGGTTGCAAAGTAGCAATTAAATCATGCATATATGAACCCTTCCTTAAAAAGCTTTATCATATATTTTTTTCGAAAATGCAAAGTCATATGGTGTGTTTCTAGATGAGTTTGAATAATTTGATACCTAAGATAAATTCCTGTTGTTTCTGGATAGTCTAGCTACTGTAGGTACATTTTTAGTTCTTAAATTTAAAAAAATGGATATAACAATCATTATAAAGTTTAAAGGTTATTTTGGACTTCTTGTATGGGTATTTCTACAGGTACTCCTGTTTTCTTCTGCCAAAAGCTGGCACATCCATACACAATCAGGTTCTACTGATTTCCTAATGGTCTGAATTATCAGGTTCAACAGGTTCTACTGATTTCTGTAGGGTGTGAATTAACAGGTTCTACTGCTTTCCGTAGGGTGTAAATTAACAAGTTCTACTGATTTCTGTAGGGTGTGAATTAACAGGTTCTACTGATTTCTGTAGGGTATGAATTAACAGTTTCTATTGATTTCCTTATGGTCTGAATTAACACTGGTTCTACTGATTTCTGTAGGAGGTGAATTAACAGGTGCTACTGATTTCCGTATGGTCTGAATTAACAGGTCCTACTGATTTCCGTATGGTCTGAATTAACAAGTTCTATTGATTTCTGTAGGGTGTGAATTAACAGGTTCTACTGATTTCCGTATGGTCTGAATTAACAGGTTTAACTGACTTTTGTAGGGTGTGAATAAACAGGTTCTACTGATTTCCGTATGGTCTGAATTAACAGGTTTAACTGACTTTTGTAGGGTGTGAATAAACAGGTTCTCTAAATTTCTGTAGGTTGTGTATTAACAGGTTCTACTGATTTATGTAGGGTGTGAATTAACAGATTCTACTGATTTCTGTAGGGTGTAAATTAAATCAACAGGTTTAACTGATTTTTGTAGGGTGTGAATAAACAGGTTCTACTGATTTCTGAAGGGTGTAAATCAACAGGTTTAACTGATTTTTGTAGGGTGTGAATAAACAGGTTCTACTGATTTCTGTAGGGTGTTAATTTACAGGTTCTACTGATTTAATGTAAGGTGTGAATTACCGGGTAACATGTTCTTCTAGTTTCTGTAGGGTGTGAATTAGCAGGTTCTAACAATTTCCATAGGGTGTTTATTAACAGGTTCTACTGATTTCTGAAGGGTGTGAATTAACAGTTTCTACTGATTTATGTAAGGTGTGAATTACAGGGTAACATGTTCTTCTAGTTTCTGTAGGGTGTGAATTAGCAGGTTCTAACAATTTCTGTAGGGTGTTAATTAACAGGTTCAACTAGTTTTTTGTAGGGAGTGAATTGACAGGTGTTAATGATTCTGTAGGGTGTGAATTAACAGGTTTTACAGATTTCTGTAGGGTGTGAATTAACAGGTTCTGCTGATTTCCTTATGGTCTGAAGTAATGAGATCTCTAATTTTCTGTAGGGTGTGAATTATTGGATAGTGAATTAACAGGTTTTACAGATTTTTGTAGGGTGTGAATTAACAGGTTTTACTGATTTTTCTAAAGGGTGTGAATTAACAGGTTCTATCGGGTTTCCTGTATGGTCTGATCAGACAAATTCAATTGATAACTTGTAGACTGAATGGTCAGGTCTAATTGATTGATTCCTTGTACATGTTTGAGCTGAATTGACAATTCTATCACTAAAGGGCTTATTAATGAATACACCCGAGGCAGTTTTTAATATCACACTTGTGTCGTAAGTTATGATCTCAAAAAACATTTTTATGAGAATAGCATTGTCAGAATTACAATTAAAGCACAGCTGATTTTTTGTGATGCTTCAATTGCAGGAGATAATAGTTCAGACATCATCATAAGGTCATCACAAGTAGTTTAGATATTGAGGTTTCCAAAAGTTCAGATATTGAGGTCATCACAAGTAGTTTAGATATTGAGGTTTCCAAAAGTTCAGATATTGAGGTCATCACAAGTAGTTTAGATATTGAGGTCATCACCAGTAGTTTAGATATTGAGGTCATCACAAGTAGTTTAGATATTGAGGTCATCACAAGTAGTTTAGATATTGAGGTCATCACAAGTAGTTTAGATATTGAAGTCATCACAAGTAGTTTAGATATTGAGGTCATCACAAGTAGTTTAGATATTGAGGTCATCACAAGTAGTTTAGATATTGATGTCTTTACAAGTAGTTTACATATTGAGGTCAACAATAGTTCAGAAATTGAGGTCAACAATAGTTTAGATATTGAGGTCAACTATAGTTCAGATATTGAGGTCAACGATAATTCAAATATTGATGCCGGCAAGTAGTTCAGATATTGAGGTCAACAATAGTTCAGATATTGAGGTTAACAAGTAGTTCAGGTATTGAGGTCAACAATAGTTGAGATATTGAGGTCAACAATAGTTAAGATATTGAAGTCATCACAAGTAGTTCAGATATTGAGGTCAACAATAGTTCAGATATTGAGGTTAACAAGTAGTTCAGGTATTGAGGTCAACAATAGTTGAGATATTGAAGTCAACAATAGTTAAGATATTGAAGTCATCACAAGTAGTTCAGATATTGAGGTTAACAAGTTGTTCAGATATTGAGGTTAACAAGTAATTCAGATATTGAGGTCAAAAATAGTTCAAATATTGAGGCCTGCAAGTAGTTCAGATATTGAGGTCAACAGTAGTTCAGATATTGAGGTCAACAATAGTTCAGATATTGAGGTCATCAATAGTTCAGATATTGAGGTCATCACAAGTAGTTCAGATATTGAGGTCATCACAAGTAGTTCAGATATTGAGGTCAACAATAGTTCAGATATTGAGGTCATCACAAGTAGTTCAGATATTGATCATGAGGTCAACAATAGTTCAGATATTGAGGTCATCACAAGTAGTTCAGATATTGATCATGAGGTCAACAATAGTTCAGATATATATGGAGGTCATCACAAGTAGTTCAGATATTGAGGTCAGCAAATTGTTCAGTTATGGAGGTCAACATGTATAGATTGTTCAAATATTGAGCCATCAAAAGTAGTTCCAATATGGAGGTAACCACAAGTTGTTCAGACCTTGAGGTCAATTTCAAGTAGTTTTTGTGTAGACAAATTCAGATATTGAGGCCATCAAAAGTAGTACAGATGTCAAGGTAACTGCAAGTAGTTCAAATATTGAGGTTATCACAAGAAGTTTGGATATTGAGGTAACCACATGCATACAAGTCGTTTGTACGTTGATCATGCATTAGGTCATCCCAAGTTGTTGATTTTTTGAGGTCCTCATACAATCAATCAGGGATCAATCTACGTGCGAGTCCCGATTCCTATACTCATAAAATTGTGTTAGGACTCGTAGACATTCTGAAAATACTCTTAATTTAACATTGTGGGACCCATTGTTTTTAGAAATATGTACTCAAAGGATCCATGAAAATACATTGTAAATTTATCACTGATAATCACCAATTACAAGGTAGTTCAAATATCAAAGTTATCATTAGCAGTATGGAGTAGGACTTGGCTAACAGTTGGCTGCAGTACAGCTCACTGACTTTAAACTGTAAAGTACATTGTACATGTATATCAAACTGATGACAGTATTATAATGATGACCATTGTAATTAAAATTATGATTACTTTGAATGGGTATGGTTTAACTTTCTTTAGAATTCAAAATACTGTTTAACTTCTAAAATCTGTATGTACAGTACACATTTTACACAATTTAGGGTACTGTGATAACAATACACTACTTTTTTGGTTTAAAAAGCAAACATTAAAGTTGATTAAAAATATTTCTTTGAAAGTGTCACTGTAATTGTCCCAACTTCTATAAAACCTTTACTATGTTTACGATTTTTATATTAAAAGAACCAGCAGGGAGCCATAAAAATGTTTAACAAAATTAAATCAATGAACAGGTGAAAATAAATTGATATCAGTCACAAATATATTATTATAAGTTCTATTTATAGTTATCACCATTCAGATGCAGCGGGAAAAAACTTTCATTGCCAATTAGTTCAGTGTAATTTATATAATTAGGTAACAGTTACATATTATTTTTGAAACACTAATTATATCTATCAGATTCGAAACTCTGATTTAAGTATTTATATATCAGACACTGAAACTGATAATACTCTAATTTATAATCATATGCATAAATAGTTCACTACTTACCAGGAACTGCCAGTTTGAGAAATGAGAATTAATGGTCTATACAAATTGTCTGCAATTTTTATCTAGGGGTTTGTGATAATATGAAAGTCACCAAGATCAATATTTATAAAACAAAAATTAAAGAAAATAAGTTATATGTTGTGATGATCAAGTCTCGCTATTATGCTACACTCTCTAATGAAACATTTACCTGTGAAAATTCAAATTTTCCAATGTTTTCTAGTAAGTTATTTACAGGATTTAAATCAAACTGTTAATTAATATACATATATATATATAATGACAAAGTCAAGGAGGCAATATTTATAGCAGTATTTAACGTTTAAATTAATTCAGTTGATATAACGACACCAGAAGCTAAATAACAGATGTAGTGTGGGTCATTATTTGTAATTTTCAAGTAGAAAAACATTTAATGTTACTTGGAGCATCATAAAAGGATAAATGTTAATACGAATCATGTTTGGTAAATGTATTATTTACAAAACAGATATTTTGCCACCTGCATGCATGTGTCTGATTAATGAGTTATTTCCCCTGATCTATAATAAAACTATGTAATAAATCTTTCCAATGTTAGTTAAAATGTGAAACTTTAAGATTGAATTTGAGATTCCAAATATGTAAGATGTAAGAATGGTGTTTAATTGAATAAAAAAGTTTTTTCTGGTATTTTTTAAGATATTTTTCCTAGGTTAAAACCTTTCAAACTTTGGTGAATTGTCTTTTGATTTCAGATTCATTGTTTAGTCAAAAATAAATTCAATGAGCATTGAAATAAACAAAACTGTTGAAATATTTTTATTGGGGATGATTAGTTCAGGTAATGTTTTACTTCTTTACAACATTTTTCAGAATTAACTTGGTGTGCTGGTATATGTAGTATCTACACAATGGTTCATATTAAAGGGTTGATCTGTACAAAGCATTACTGGTACACTGAATCTATGGAGTCAGAGGTGGTTCAATTCCACCAAATGCACAAGGTCAGCCTCTAATAAATCATTTTCATATCAATCAAGATTTTTCAAAATAGTTTGGGTAAGATATTTTCAAAATAGCAGGAGTCTTGAACTGATATTTCAGGTAAAACTCTGCTTTGATTAGGGCTCTTCTATTCTCAAATTAGATATTTATCCAATCATAGATGAAAATGTTCATATCAACAAAAATATCAAAACTGATTAAATCTTATTAGAGTAACCTAGAGAAAAAAAATTTACATAAAGGGCTATAACTCTCTTTAAAAAAATATATAAAAAAAAATAAAGAATTAATGTACCTGAATGTACCCTTCAAATTAAATTAAAATCATGAATTTGAGTCTAAATTATCACTTTCTTGGAGACCAATCTTAATTCAGTATTTTAACAAAAAAAAAAAAAATACCGAAGCATCATCAAAACCATAATCTGAACTCAATATTGATTAAACTAGGTGCAAAATATGAAAAGAGGAAAGATTTACAAGGAGACTATTGAAAAAGTACAAGAGAAAAAGATCAGGTGTTCTAGAAGAGTACTTAATTGGCATCTTCTGCTTCATCAACAACACCCACCATGCATGTAAATCTTGGTTAAATCTTGAGTAAATATCAAGTTCTCAAAATGAGAGTCGAATTATCATTGTTAATCACAACTAGTAAATACTGTTTTGTTTTACTAATGGGCATACTCAAAAACATCCATCTTTATAATACACAAAGTTACAGAATATTTTTCAATGAGACAAATTAAAGATGGCTACCACAAAACATGCCCATACTCAGATTTTTCTACAATTGACTTTTTGTTATGTTTTATGGTCAATTAACTAATATATATGCATTATAATGTTAAACACACATAACACAGTAATTGTGACTGATTAATCAATTTGACACCAAAATACAGCTTACTGACACTGATCTGACACTTGACAGGTGTACACAGTGGAATACACACACCAGGTGACTTTGTGTTTGGTCAGTGGTCTGAGTATAGCGAGGTGCAAAAGTGGTATTTGGGACTTTTCAAAACAGGTCTTAATAGCGCAGATGTGGTCTAATAGAGAGGTGGTCTCATAGTGAAGATTAAAATACAAATTTAAGATATATAGATTCTTTTTTTCAGGACTGAAATGAAGTGGTCTTAATAGCGAGGTGGGATAAGGGAGGTTTCGCTCACTGTATTTGATTTAGAACTCTTGTTTAGCCAGGATGAGAAACTCAGTACTCTTTAATCTATATTTCAACACACAGAAACAATTCATACTGTTAACACAATAGAGTTAACTACTGATACATATGTATGCAGTCCTAGCTGTTCAATTAACACTTGTACATACATGTACAGTTGTGTATAGGTGTTGTTTTTAGGGAGGACATGTAAGGTATACCGCATGTCTTCATTTTCCCCCTGCACTGCAATCTCTAATGCATACAGTATATTAATTTGAATAGCATGGGCACTATATATAGCACTCAACCTGACCATCATAATTATTATTCAGTTATGGTTCTTTATCTAAATGATGTATACCTTCTGCTAGGGAATAGTTATAGATGAGTTTTAGTTTCCACCTGGTATAATGGTTCCCTGAAAACCCATTGGACTCCACCTCAATTTGAAGTGTCCTTGATTATCAATTTTTCACAGAACGTATAATCATAAAGCAGTGTAGAACCACAAGATCATTCAAGGTTTTATATATATACTGGTCAAACAAGTTTAAAAACTAACTATTTTTTCCTACAAAACTATAAGTGTCCTGCCTCCTGGAGTCATTTTTTTCTTTCTACTGACATATATGCTTCCAAGCGTAAGATAGTGATCTGAAATGGACATGTCGTCAAAATGCCATTTAAATTTTCTGTACCTTTATAATATACAATCCATTTTTCCAGGTCGTTCAATCCATCCAGCTTTAAAATATCTCAGATGTTTGCAAGGCACAGCCTATGGATATATCTACAATTGCATGGCGAATTGGCAATTCAGTACAGTGAAACCCCTCTATTAAGACCACGTTAGGGACTGCACCAAAGTGGTCTTATTAACAGGGTGGTCTGAATACTGAAGGTGACCAAGCAGAAAAATTTCTCTGAAATCAACTTATTGACATGTTTTCATGATCCATTAAGTTTTTAATTATAGCCTTTATAATGTTAACACAATAATTGTAGCTGGTTAGCCAATTTGACACCAAAATACAGCTTACTGATATGACACATGACAGGTGTACACAGTGGAATACACACCAGGTGACTTTGTGTTTGGTCTAAGTAGTGAGAAACTTATAGTGCAATAGTGGTATTTGGGACTTTTCAAAATTGGTCTTAATAACGAGGTGGTCTTAATACTGATGAAGTGGTCTTTAAATTAATAGTGAAGCTTATATTAAAATACAAAGAAACATAGAAGATTTTTTTTCAGGACTGAAATGAAGTGGTCTTAACAGTGAAATGGTCTTATAGCGACGTTTCACTGTACGTTATATTTCTGTATTGCACATATAAAATATATTAGCATTTCCACTAGGTTAAATTTACATATTTACAAATTTGGGAGTATTTTCAGAAGATTAGCTACCCTCATAAAATGTTTTATAGGCCTATCCTTGTAAATTGAGCGTACAAGTACCTGTTTTAGGGGTAATCTCTAGATCTGTACAGAGGGTTTCTGAGTACGCTGAGCCTCACAAGACAATATTAAAATCAAGTCTCAAAATTTGTTCTAAAAGCTACCCATCAATTTAATCCTCAAAAGGATTAATAACTCATGTTATCTATGACTTTTGTCACTGACTTTGTCCTCTGTCAATATCATTCTATCTGGTCCATAACAACAGTTACATTATTATCTACCTCAACTGAAGTCTGTGATTTATAATTTCAGACAAAACCATGGATAGTTATATATGGACTATATTTACTGATCGTAAGTCAAGATGATGAATGATCGTTGCTAACTAATAAATAAAATCATTATTAGATCAGGAATGAAATGAGACAAATGCAATATAATATAAAACATACACTTCAATTTTAGTAAACATTTAAAAAAGTTTATTTCATTAATTTATACTGTTTCACTTTGTTTCAAATCTATACATGACAGAGATAGCTACAATTATGATGGTTTTACAAAAGCGACATCAAAATAAAAGAATATCTTAATTAAAAAATTGACTTTGTCAATAGAAAATAATGTTTATAATGTTCATTTTAAACTCAAAATTCTGATGTAAACAAAGAAATTGAACATTTTGAACTTAGTAATTTACCCGATAAGTATCAATGACAATTTAATGTACAGAAGTCAGAAATAAATATCAAATTTACAAAATTAAACTGATCACATTAAAATGTTTGGGTTTTTTTTCACATTCACACCATTAACATACAAATTACAATCTATTCAATCCCTGCAAAGTCTGTCAATCAGAAATAAAATCTCTATGATGCTAAAAAACATTGTTCATTAAAACGCTGCTTGTCTAATTGGCGACAATTGAGTGGCAAAGGTCTTGAAGTACAAATGTATATATAAAACACAAATTTCACATCAATTCTTTTTTCTATTTCTGTTGAATTTGTGAAGCTGCCAATTCATCCCTGGAGAAATTTCATTTTTTCGGAATAATATTTTTTTACTTATCATTCTCGAATTCCTCGTCTATCTAACACCACACTCGTCTGAAATATCCCTGAATTTCAGACCTTCACAATTGATGTCAAGAACATTTGTCTTTACAATCCAGAAGTATATACGATATACCAAATATATAAATACGAGAATGTATATATATAGATACAAATTGCGCATCTGTACATATAATACACATGTATATATCACAGCACTGTATATATGTTGATGTAGATACTCAATGCATGTTTTTTTATACAATGCCAATGATATTCAAGTCATGTTTGTTAACACGGTCCTTCATACAAAGTATACTTGATACTGCCTCTATAAACTGCCTACCATAGTGAATACCTTCTAGCCATGGTTGCATATGGGACGGCCACATTCATAAGGTAGGAAATTTGCTGCCTTGGGTCGTATACATTTTGCATGCTACAGACTGTGAATGAGCACATATTTTATACCTGAATGAACTGTAGGTAAAGGGGCAAAGTATTTGGATCTTTTAAAGGTTACCAGATACTCTTCCCAAAAATTTTCCTGAACCGAACAATCGTTTTAGGGTGTTTTTCATCATGTTGTCAGCGATGGTGTGTGCGTAACCGGAACGGGACTACAAAATTTCCACGGATCATGTAACATACTCGGATGGAAGTAATCTTCAATATTGGCACTGCCTCCCGGATTACTATTACGGTCTTGTCTCGGATTCTGGAAAGCAAGTTAATTTACTTTGCAATTTTAAGAGGTTTTAGTCTTACATATTTTAAAAAGGCTTAAGAGAATATCTAGAGAACAATGATATGTACATAAATCTTTCATCATCAGTCAACTATATATCATCCATGGCAGAGAAAAAAAGGAAGACAGAATATATATATTGATCGGATAAAAATATAGCTAAGCTAGTATTGGAAATTCTTCTATGTAAAGCCCTACCTGCAGGATATCATAATTTTATAAAGATAATATAGTCTGTGCTATGAATAATCCTATCAGTGTATTTATAATGAACTGTTCTAAAAATACATGTATACATAACATTCAGGGATAATGACATTAGTATGCATATTATATATTTATCATTTGAAGTACAAAATCTTTCAACTTTAATATTACAAATAACTTTGAATGAAATTCAAATTTATGAATTATCATAATGATTATGGTTTACAACTAAAAATTTCAAATGATCAGAAAAAAAATTTAAATGATTATATTTTATGATTACAGAGCATATTTAAAAAACAAACTATGTACCTGATTAAAGTTTCTGTGGAAATTCTGACTATGCTTTCTGCCACTGTAACTGCCTCGACCTCTTGAACCCGGGGGAGAGAACATATTTGGAGAGTGAGGTGTTTTGAACCTCGGATCACTGGGGGACGAATACCTATCGTACGGGTGGGAATACCCTGAAGAGTTCATATATGGAGGAGAATTATAACTTGAAGAACTGAAATTCAAATGCCTGGGACTGTGATGTTTCGCAGAACCTGGCGATTGAAATTGTCTGTCGGCTCGCGGACTGGGGTTTGGAGAATAACCCCTCGCAGGTGTACCCCACCCCTGTAAAATACTCTGTGGGCTGGACTGTTTTGAACTGCTACTATTCTGTCCATATCCGGCTTGCTGTGGAAACGGAGATCTTGGTTGGAAACTCATTTTCAAAACACAACTTTTCAAGCACCTACAACGCGAATGGAGTATTTTAGTGTATCATGTAAACGCTTGATACTGACTTGGATTAGCACTAATTTCTTAAACGTCTCGATGATCCTGAAGCGGAAGCGGAAACTATATTTATGCACCAATTCTGATGACGTACTTCACAAACAGGGTTAAAGATGAAGTATTTTCTTCTTGTAAATAAATTCGCGACGAAGTCCTTGATCATTGCATGTCATTAACTCACCCTCTCTGTTATCAAATATCAACCCTGCGTAACATAGAATACGAAAGACCTAATGGTAAGAAAACTTGATGAGCCATTTAAGTAATTAAATTGCAATATAATCAAATGTCACATGTCAACACAACATGACACGGTCTAGGTAATTTACAGTCGCATAAAGAAAACAGTCTAGTCCGTTATATGAAAACAACTTATTAAGACCTGAGTACCTGTCAAAACACTATCATTGTAGGTGCCTGTCATGTAGAAACTCACAGCATGATTGATTGATTGCAAATTGGTTGATTAAGCTAAGGTTCATGACCAGACTTCAAGTAATTATTATTTTCTATTGAAATATTTGTACATTACAAACACCAGGGTGTTTGTGAGATTAGCTATGGTTTTACCTGTGTTTCTTTTGAAAATGGAACACTGTTGTATTCACAAATGCTTACCAACTCTTCCTAATAAACCAAATTGTTGGTTTGTTTACAGCAAAAACAAGTAGAAAATAAAAAAAAAATATCCCAAAACAAGTTACAGGTACAAAATTATATTTTCTATGGATAACCATATAACATTTACAAAGGTACTCCTATGCTTGAATTCTGAAAATACATTTTAAATTTTGACTTTCAGTGTTGCAAACTCACTTACCCTATATATATGTAACAACAGACCATTTGAGAGGGGGTAGGTACATGTGTGAATGATTTTTTGGTATTTATAATCAATACTCGGGTAAAATACTGATAGCAGTACCTTTCAGACAAATGGATAAACAACTTGTTTTATTTTCATTCTGTTGCTATAGTTCCAGAAATGGCTCTGGATTTTTTTGAAAGGAAATACATTTTGCCATTGGATTTGCTAATATTGGGCAATGTATAAGTGAAATACACAGATAGTATGTCCTTGGATTGTAAAAGTGCAAGGTAACCTGGGGTCTATTGGGGGTACAGTATACATTTTCAATGGAATCTTACATAACAACATGTTTTAGTTTGTTTAAATATTATATACCCAATGTAATACCTCACCAGCAAAACCTGTTTGGATGCCAGTATGGTGTCTGTGGTCAGGCATGACAATAGGATTCACTGAGAGCGTTGTCTCAATAGCCCTGGGCATAAACGGTCAGGTGTGTTTACCGTAGTCGCTTCGTAAGAAGCCCTGGGTTGATTGCAAATTGGTTGATTAATTGATTTAATTAAACTGTTAAATATATGTTTCAGAACCAGTGGATCGACTCAAAATCTATACAGCATGAGCAATTCTGTTTTCAATTCATAATGCTTAAAGCCATTAACCTTAACTTCTTAGTTGATATATTCTTTAAAACTTAAAAAAAAAAATCAGAAAACTATATAAAAAAAAAAAAATTCTAGATGATATTGATTATAAAATGTTAATTTAATTTGTTTTCGTCCTTACAAGAATCATTTGTCGGATGATTTAAAACAAATGTGATATTGTTGTTAATGCTCTAGATACCCGATATAATAATGCAACAATTTTAGTAATTATGTAAACCAAACTATATTAAACCTACACACATGTGCATTGATCACCATCACAGAATTGTTTGATTTATATTTTTATTTGCTTTGGTACACTACCAGATGGTATATTTTTGTTTAAATTTATTTTTTATTCATTTTAAATAATATTACAAGGCATACATAAATACATACACAAAAACATACATACAGGTTGTTACAACATATCATTAATACATTCAGATGAAATTTGATTGCATTTTTTTTAATGAGGTCATGAATCATGGTGGTAAATTATATATAAATTTGAAATTAACATACACTTAAATGACTAGATGGTATATTTATTAATTCAAATGTTATAGTACTTTTTAAAATGTATTGTCTTATATATTGTCTTATTTTATAAGACAATATATGTTTTGTATTGCAGCCGTCATAATGACACCAAGAACAGCTGAAGATATGTATAGGTGATCGAACTGTATAGTCCATGGACGACACAACACTATTTCTGTAGTCAGGGATAAAATAATCCAGAAGAAAAATCAATCATGAGTATGATGCATAATGTGTCCCGAGCGGTCCATGATCGAGGTTTGTATTAATTTTTTTTCTTTTCTAATGTTTTGTTTCCGATTCAACATATATTTCTTTATTTTCCAAAATTGGTTCTTCTATTGAAAAAGTCCCGATTGATATGCTTGGTCACCATTCTTTCAACAGATCTATCAAAGAATAGCAACAGAAAAGTTCAATCTAATGTGTTAATGAAACTTATAATTGTGTTTAGAATATCATAATTTATACTTTTTTTTATGGAATAGTGCATCAATCACATTTAGGTGTCTGTGCATACTGATAATGCTATCCAATGTTATTGCAGTCTATGTATGTTAAATATCATCTTTAGTTCCTATACATGTACCGGGTATATATGTTTATATAGTCAACCCAGCTGTAGTGAAGACAATGTACTGCAATTGTGAGGGACCTGTCAATGCTTTGGCTATCAATCGAGACTCGTCTCTTGCTGTGGTTGCAGGCCGCAATGGTAAGTTAATAGTGATAAATCACAAAGATGATTTCAGATTTTAGCCATTCAACAGTAAAATCCATTTTTGCCCCAGTATGAAATTTTCCCATCACATTTAAATAAGTTTTATATAGTTTGCTATCTTCAAATCTGAATGTAATGTTATTCAGGGATGAAATTCATTTAACAAAAGGAAGAATTCCTCCATTTTGATGATTTTGCTGTAATGTTAATTCTTTAATTTCCCATTAAAAACCCTTAAAATGTGGGTTTCCTCGTTTTTCCAGTATGCCATAATTGATGATGCCTGCATAGCTCTGTGAAAGCTTTATGTAAATTAAGGCATTTTGAAGCAATTTTTGAGGCAGCGCCTCTTTGCCATCACCCTGCTTTTATGCCGATACCGGCACAGAAAATATAACTGTTGCGACCGCCATCACCCTGCTCAGGAGTGTGTTATCTCCCTTTTTTGGTTGGTTATATAATACAGACTTAATTACTGCTAAATTTATCGAATAAAAAAACACACTTGCCTGTTTATTTTGCTACACAAGCAGAGGACATATAACACACATTCCAAGCAGTTATGACTTGCAGATAATGACTATAGACTGGATATCACATCAGACAGAGCAGGCAACATTTAACACAGTACTTAATTCTCATATACATGTGGACTACTTTGTATTTTAGACAATAAAAACTTTGTGAGAAGTGCTGTGCCTCATAGACCTTTGATTTTTATTATTGAAGTCATGAGTTGCATTTAGCATTGGTGTGTATTCAAGACAATTTGGTTGAATACATGAAAAGACAATTTGGTTGAATACATGAAAAGACAATTTGGTTGAATACATGAAAAGACAATTTGGTTGAATACATGAAAAGACAATTTGGTTGAATACATGAAAAGACAATTTGGTTGAATACATGAAAAGACAATTTGGTTGAATACATGAAAAGACAATTTGGTTGAATACATGAACAGGATTGTCAACCTCAGATGAGCTCAGATGAGATTTCCCTCCACTGGGTTTTCCAAAGTAATATAGTGAATGAGCGTATGTGGAGTACATGTATGGGTATTAAGAATGAGACATACTGTATTCTCCATAATTAACACCCCCCCCCCCCTATAAGCGCCCCTCCCCCATTAGCTTCTGCAGAGGTATTGAAATTATATAAGCTCCACAACTAGTTGTGACACTACTAAATGGTTCTGTTTTACGGTTTTGTAAACCTCCATGTGCGCTTGTATACAAGGAAATAAAACACTTACCGGTACAAAAGAAATGTTTGTCGGTAATATGTGTACAAGATGTCAGAAATTGATGACAAAAATCCTTATTGACATTATAAAAAAAAAAAAAAAATGTTTGGCCAGCCCTTAATTAGTTTTGTTATTCTAGTACCGGTAATTGTCACATTTGGAAGCAGTTTTTAGGCACCCTGGTCGCTAATTTAGGCAAATATGGTATGTTGTCTTAACAAATATATTAAATTTTCTGTTTTATTTTCAATTGCAATTCCTAGTCATTGCAAAAAAAAAAGAGAAATAATGTAATACTTGATAGTGTATATTCCTTTTACTTTTTTTGTCCTTGTCAGTGTATGATTTTTCTCTTCTGTAATTTTTTCAAGTCTTCAAAATATTTGGCATCGAAGATGAGAGGTTCGAGGAGAAAATGAATCTTCGCGTGGGACGCAACCTCAACCTCAATTTCAGTACATCTGCTGTCACATGGAATCAAAATGAAGGTAAGTATTCTATCTTCATGCTCACATTGTCGAGATTTAATCCTGCATAAATTCATTTATTGAACAATAAGCTGAAATGTCTAGTATGTCTTATATAAATATGAAAACAATAATGCTTGACATAAAGAGTGAATACAATGATGCTAGCAGGATTGGCCCTTGGGTCCAACTTCACTCTTAGGACCTTGTCCCTAGGTGTTGATATAAAAATTTAAGTATGGAAAGACAGGATTAATATTTGGAACTCATCTTTTTTTTTGGGATAATGATCAGTGAAATGATAGGATTTCTAACTTTTTATCCATGTGACTGTTGGCAGAACATGAAGAACTAATCAAGACAATGCTACTATGATTAGTACCAGGAACTTTCCCTGCCCTAAGGGACTTACTCATGGGAATAATTGAAATCCCCACCCTACAGCCATATGCACATATTTTCAATCAAATGTACTGTAAAACACCCTTTCCTACTTTTGACATGGGAATGAAGGAAGATTCTGGTTATGTTCAGCAAACATTAGAAATAGTTGAATGATACAGACCCTATGGGCCTTTTGTTCAGCAATCTTATTTAGATTGAAATTTGATAACAGTAGATATTGTTAAATGATGCACACAATAATAATTGAAGTATTCTCTTTGTCTGTTTCAGATAACATTTTAGCTTCAGCAGCCACCAATGGTTCAGTGGTGGTATGGGACATCAACAGAACAAGTAAATCTAAACAGGGTAGGTCATAAATACCCCCTCCCCCCTTTTTCTTTGTTTCGTTTTACCCTAAAGATACATATAAACTCTTCCAATTCAAAGGTTGGAACAGTTCACCATGAAATTTCAGGGGTGATTGATTTAAATTTGGATTTAATTCCTAATACAATTGACTTGTTTATTTTCTTGCTAAACATTTATTATTTTTTTCTTCTCACATTTTGTCAAAAATTCAAAAAAATTGTTGAAAATTTGAGCGGCTTTATGTGATATATTTTTTAAATGAGATTCAAAATGTATACAATCGTCTATTTTCAGATTACGTGTTCATGGACCATAATCGTACCGTGAACCGTGTACGTTTCCATGAGAACGAAGTGAACTTACTGTTAAGTGGTTCACAGGATGGGTCAATGAAATTGTTCGTAAGTACTGCTGATGCAAAGTTTAAATTTATACTTCAGTATCTTGATAACGATAATTGATCAAGAACAGTTTGGATCCAAATTTACTTGGTATCTACTGCATATAGTGAACAAGGTCATGCACTACAAAACACATTTTAGTGAACCCCAGTGCACTTTTATGCTAACTCCAGTGCACTATGAAGTTTACTCTAGTGCACTATGAAGTTTACTCCAGTGCACTATGAAGTTTACTTCAGTGCACTATGAAGTTTACTCCAGTGCACTATGAAGTTTACTCCAGTGCACTATGATGTTTACTTCAGTGCACTATGAAGTTTACTCCAGTGCACTATGAAGTTTACTCCAGTGCACTATGAAGTTTACTTTAGTGCACTATGAAGTTTACTCTAGTGCACTATGAAGTTTACTCCAGTGAACAATGATGTTGACTCTAGTGTAGTATGATGTTGACTCTAGTGCACTATGAAGTTCTTAAGTGCACTATGAAGTTTACTTCAGTGCACTATGAAGTTTACTTCAGTGCACTATGAAGTTTACTCCAGTGCACTATGAAGTTTACTTCAGTGCACTATGAAGTTTACTCCAGTGCACTATGAAGTTTACTCTAGTGCACTATGAAGTTTACTCTAGTGCACTATGAAGTTTACTTCAGTGCACTATGAAGTTTACTTCAGTGCACTATGATGTTGACTCTAGTGTAGTATGATGTTACAATGTTGAATATAGACTAGTACAAGATTAATGTTAATTCTAGTTCATTACTATGTTTACTCAATCTTATTAAAAGACTCGAGTATAATGTATCTCAGTAATTTCTTATAATGACATGGATTCCTTGATGGTATGAAAAGTAAATGATATGGAAATATCATTTAACTGAATCTGTATTATTTAAACAGAAAACAATTTAATAGTGCAGTCAATCTGATTAAAATCCAGATCCTTATTTTTGCTCCGTTATACATTATATAATAAGGATCCAACAACATCCCGTAACAGCACAGTTGGTCATAGTTAGCTTCACATATCACCATTATACCTGTACGAAAATGTCAGGGTGGATTCCTAGTAAATTCCAGGTAGACCTTAGGTGGATTCCATCATAATATTTCTGCATAACCTGTACGAAAATGTCAGGGTGGATTCCTAGTAAATTCCAGGTAGACTTTAGGTGGATTCCATCATAATATTTCTGCATAACCTGTACGAAAATGTCAGGGTAGATTCCTAGTAAATTCCAGGTAGACTTTAGGTGGATTCCATCATAATATTTCTGCATAACCTGTACGAAAATGTCAGGGTGGATTCCTAGTAAATTCCAGGTAGACTTTTTAGCAGGATTTTAGGTGGATTCCATCATAATATTTCTGCATAAATTATCACTTCTGTACTATTAAAGCATCATCGATCATGTTAGAGATTGCTTGGAATTTATCAAGAACTTTCTTTATAACAATTGAAATTACATGTCACAGAAACTATAAAGTGTATCTTCAATGAGTTGTCTTTGATGAGATTTCTGTTGTTTCTCTTCGGCTTATTGCATATTACATAATTTGTAAACAGGTCGATCTTCTGTGGAAAAATAAACAGTACAAATTCAGAAGAATTGATATTAATTAATTGACTTGACTGTGTACAGGATGTGAGAAAGCGGACGGTCACTACGACGTTTGTGTCCGGGAGCAGTGTCCGAGATGTCCAGTTCTGTCCCAGTGTATTCAGCTACTTCCACTTTGCTGCTGCTGATGAAAACGGAAATATTCAGGTATAGTTTTAGAATTTTCGAACTTCATATTACACAATGTAGACAATAGGTCTTTGAAATACAGGACAAGACAATAATGGTAGCCTGGTTATCTGAGACTAGTGAGATTTCCAGCTTTATTACATTTTTACCAGTGAAATATCTGAAAATATCAGCTTGATAAAACTTATATCATCACTAGTGAGGATATAAGTTTCGGTCCGATATCATTGCGCACAATTTTGTGTACTTTTTTTCATTATTCTATAACTAAATCATGTAAAATAAGGAAATAGAAACTTTTTAAGTATTTTTGAAGTTAATAGATATCTTATGTATTTTATTAATATGTTTTTGTATTTTTACCAAGTTTTGACCAAAAAAATTATCTTCATCCTGTGGCATATTAATATTCTATTAGATTTAGGCACTCCATCCCAATCAGTTGTAACCGCTTTTGGGAAGTTCGAAAATGAAATAAAAAGAAAATTCAATGGTTTCTCAATAAATATCAAATATATTTCACTCGTATGGCAGATTTTAAATACATTTTCACTCGTGCTACTCACTTTCGAAAATATAAAAAAATCGGCCATACTCGTGACATATATTTGATATTTAACAGGAAACCATTGAAAAGCCTCTATGGACTAGGTAGTATATCAAATCACTACTAGATATAGCCTGATTTTTCCTCTTCCTATTCCAACTGTAATAAAATATGAGTCCAACTGACTATTAGGTCTTATAATTGATTTCTAAATTTTATTGAACCTCAATTGTCATGTTTCAGATCTGGGACATGAGACAGCCGGATCGTGTACAGAAACAGATTACCGCACACAGTGGCCCAGTGTTTAGTATCGACTGGCATCCGGAAGACAGAAACTGGATCGGCACTGCAGGCCGGGACAAATCCATCAAGGTCTGTCTGTCAATAAAGCTCTGATCAGTCTGTAGATTTTTTCTCTTTAAAGATTGGTTTCTACAAAATATTTTATGGTCCAGTAATATACTGGAAGGGGCACATTGAGGTCTGTCAATTACCTAAGTAGACTCCAATCTGTTCTTAAATATTAGCTGCAATTTTTTTTCGGCCCAGCAGCATATTGAAGGGGGCATTAATTGTTTGTCTTTTCCATCAGACTGTACACCCTCCCATCTGTGCAATGTCTTAGCTAGATTTATCACATAACTGACCATGTCATAAATATGGTATTACACACGTGTAATAACACTATTGTGACGTCAAAAACACATGACGTCTTTATGACGCCATATGATTGTCTCGGTAGTGAAAATCGTACCGTCAATGTAGAAATTTGCCTTTCTAATAGAGAATGAATTGGAGAGTTTTGATGTATTTTCCCTTAAATATAAGTTATGTGATAAATAGAATCTTATACTTGTGTCAATGTAATATTGAATTTATTAAACTCGTTAAATAATTTAATATGACACTCGCCTAAAGGCTCCTGACATATGAAATTATTGAACTTGTTTAATAAATTCGATATTACATCAACACTCATGTAAGATTCTCTATTTTTTTGTACAATGATGAAGTCCAACATTTTTAGCTCACCTGGCCCAAAGGGCCAAGTGAGCTTATGTGATGGTGCAGCGTTCGTCGTCCGTCCGTCAGTCCGTCCGTCAGTCCGTCCTGCGTCCGTCAATTTTTTTCTTTAAACGACTTCTTCTAAAATACCGAAAGGCCTAGTAACATGAAATTTGGCTGGTAGCTTACTTTGAAGGATCTGAACAAAGTTTGCGAAAAAAAATCACTTTGACCTACTTTCAGGGTCACAGGGGTCAAAAATGTTGAAACCTTCAAACAACTTCTTCTAAAATACCGTCAGGCATAGAGACCTCATATTTGACCGGTAGCTTTCTCGGATGAAGCCGAATAAAGTTTGCGAAAAGAAACAACCTTGATCCATATTCAAGGTCACAGTGAGGTTAAATCTATTTCAACTTTTAAACGACTTCTTCTAAAAAACCAAAATCCCTAAAAGTATGATATTTAGCTAAAATGTTCTTTGGATGAAGCCCAACAAAGTTTTCGAAAAGAAATGACATTGACCTATAGTCAAGGTCACAAGGGTCAAATCGGTTAAAACCTTTAAACGACTTCTTCT
Source organism: Mimachlamys varia (assembly GCA_947623455.1). Classification (NCBI taxonomy): domain Eukaryota; kingdom Metazoa; phylum Mollusca; class Bivalvia; order Pectinida; family Pectinidae; genus Mimachlamys; species Mimachlamys varia. The sequence continues at coordinate 34,035,899 of OX392538.1, read as the reverse complement.
GAAAAACCAAAAGACCTAGAAACATGGTACTTGGCCGGAAGGTTCATTGGATGAAGCCCGACAAAGTTTGCGAAAAGAAATGACCTTGACTTATATTCAAGGTCACTAGGGTCAAATCTGTTAAAACATTCAAACAACTTCTTCTGAAATACCAAAAGCCCTAAAAGCATGACATTTGGCTGAAAGGTTCCTTGGTTGAAGCCCGACAAAGTTTGCGAAAAGAAATGACCTTGACTTATATTCAAGGTCACAGGGGTCAAATCTGTTAAAACCTTTAAACGACTTCTTCTGAAATACCAAAAGCCCTAGAAGCATGATATTTGGCTGAAAGGTTCCTTGGATGAAGCCCGAAAGAGTTTGTGAAAAGAAATGACCTTGACCTATATTCAAGGTCACAGGGGTCAAATCTGTTAAAACCTTCAAACGACTTCTTCTGAAATACCAAAAGCCCTAAAAGCATGATATTTGGCTGAAAGGTTCCTTGGATGAAGCCCGACAAAGTTTGCGAAAAGAAATTACCTTGACCTATATTCAAGGTCACAGGGGTCAAATCTGTTAAAACCTTTAAACGACTTCTTCTGAAATACCAAAAGCCCTAGAAGCATGATATTTGGCTGAAAGGTTCCTTGGATGAAGCCTGAAAGAGTTTGCGAAAAGAAATGACCTTGACCTATATTCAAGGTCACAAGGGTCAAATCTGTTAAAACCTTTAAACGACTTCTTCTGAAATACCAAAAGCCCTAGAAGCATGATATTTGGCTGAAAGGTTCCTTGGATGAAGCCCGAAAGAGTTTGTGAAAAGAAATGACCTTGACTTATATTCAAGGTCACAGTGGTCAAATCTGTTAAAACCTTCAAACGACTTTTTCTGAAATATCAAAAGCCCTAGAAGCATGGTATTTGGCTGACAGGTTCCTTGGATGAAGCCCGACAAAGTTTGTGAAAAGAAATGACCTTGACCTATATTCAAGGTCACAGGGGTCAAATCTGTTAAAACATTTAAACGACTTCTTCTGAAATACCAATAGCCCTAGAAGCATGATATTTGGCTGAAAGGTTCCTTGTATGAAGCTTGACAAACTTTGGGAAGGAAAATGAGCTTGACCCATATTAAAGGTCACAGTGGTCAAATCGGTTAAAAGCTTTGAGCGACTTCTTCTGATAAACCCAAATGCCTAGAGACATGATATTTGGCTGGTAGCATCCTGGGATGAAGCCAAACAAAATTTGAAAATGAAAATGATGTTGTCTTATAAGGTCACAGGGGTAATATATGTTTAAATCTAAAGATGTTCTTCTAAATGTCTTACAGTAAAAGATTTTAGGGGACTTTAGGGTTACACTATGATATAAGTCAGAGATTGATACCAGGTGAGCGATGCAGGCCCATTGGGCCTCTTGTTAAACCTTCATATTTGGATACACCTTAGTACTACAGAAATACTGTATAAGTGGAATTGTTCTTAGGGTGGAAATTGTCTTCGCTGGATCTGATATATACCAAATTCCAGCACACAGAAATATTATCCCCTGATTTTAGATAAAAGAATCAACAATTAGAAGATTGACCTTGATACTTGGATCATGTTACTGATTGAACTTTGACCTTGATACTTTGATCTTTTTTTGACTGATTGATTGAACATTGTCCTTTGATACTCAGATTATTTTACTTATTGAACTTTGACAGGTGTGGGACCTCCAGAAGGACAAGCTGCTGCATACAATTCACACGGTTGCCTCGGTGATGCGGATACGGTGGCGGCCTCAGAGGCGTTACCATATAGCCAGCTCCTCCCTTCTAGTGGACTTCAGCATCAATATCTGGAACATCCAGCGACCTTACATACCCTTCGCATCCTTTGAGGAACACAAAGATGTCACTACAGGTATATTTACTCATTATTAAGGATTTATTTTAACAAGCTACAAAATATTAGAAAAGAAATGACTTTGACCTATGTTTGAAGTCACAGGAGTGAAATTTATTGAGACTAAACAGCTTCTTGTAAAAAGTTAGCATGCATTTGTACTCATGTACGATGCTATATATACAACTGTTATAAAAAAAAAAATCTAATTCAACAGGAATTTTTTAGAAATATGAAAACATGGTTGCATATTAATATAATGAAAAATATGTATTAAAGTAAAAAAAAAAAAGTTTTTCTCTCAAAATAATTTTTTTGTACAGTAGCAGATATATTTACATGAATATGACCATATTTTCCAGGCCATACATTAATCCATAACCTTTATTCCACCTCCCCCTTTTGTTACTGTAGACATTGTATGGAAGAAGGAGGACCCCCATATGTTCTATAGCTGTAGTAAGGATTGTACGCTATACCAACACGTGTTCAAAGACGCCAAGCGTCCAGCCGACCACGTCACTCCATCTGGAATCGACATGAACCTTGACAACACTGTATCCCACGCTCACGGAGAACGTACGCTATCCACAGGTACCTTATGCATTCATGAACCCTTCGGAGTTTTACAGAAGTCTCCCAAATTTTTGTAGGTGTCTTACAGATTTTTCTGCCATACCAAGTTATTTCTTTGCTCGTGCTCAGAAGACCATATGTTGAACTATTTTAGACCACACTCAATCAGAGAGACGTGGTGGTCACTTGATTGGTGAAGGTGTCTAACTGTCTTAGACCATAAGCCCTCCACCAATGGTTCACAAATTTAAGGCTTAATACAGTGGATTCCACTTAATATCACTCCTGTTAATATCACATTTATTCCTCTTTATATCATTAAGTTAAGTTTATTTTCCAATACAGGATCAATCAAGATCCTCTTCATCTGTCTTAAAAGTATGACATTTAAATATTTGAAATATAGATAATTATGACATTACTTGTATTATCAATGTATCTCAGATCTATAATTGTACAGGAGTTCCTGGTTCTCCCAGCGCTTATCCAGTCTATTTTAAAATGTGTTTACATTTGGTGCTAATACTACATAAAAAAGTTCTTGCCAATATCTATTCTAGAATGTTGTGGAAACAATTTCAATGTGTGACCTCTTATTCCCTGTGTTCGTTTAAAAATTGAAAAGATCACCTTATGACTGCAAACATAGAGTTTGCTTTCTTTACTTTACTTGATTCTGCCGTTTCCTTTAGAAAATCTTATCATGTTTTTCCCAATCACCATTTTTCTCTCTATGTAATCTATGAAATTTTATTTGGTTAATATCATGTATTTTGAGGTCAATTCTTCCTAATTGTAATATCATGTTTTTTTTAACCAATGACATGAAAAATCCAGAAAATGATGTCATTTCTATTGATTTCAAATACAACTTGTAAAAAATGTTGAATAGAAAATAAAAAATAACCCCAAAAATTATTTTCATTTTTATTTTTATAATGTTTTCTTATTATTTTCAGACAAGCACAGCTCTGGGAAGTTATCAATATTTCAGAAGAAGCCGTCCCGCAGTGATCACTTTACACAGGCGTATAGCACACTGCATGTCCACAACTGTAACAAACATGAGGTAACATGAGATTTGTAACCTGCTCGGTGATTTCATTTTACGCTACCGGTACTGCAGCAGTTGAAACTCGGTATTTGTTAACACACGTCCATTTTAAAATGTCGTCAAACTTCAGCTTGTTGTTGAAGTGGGCCACACCTGAATTATTTTCAATTCTTTAGATTTTTCTGTCAAGAGTTTCTTGTTAGTTACCGCTCAGGTTTACTTCATATTAGACTTATTTTTGCATGGTTATCAACTGGATTTTTTTTCCTAATTATTCAGAATCCCCAAAAATTTCCTGAAGTTCCTTTTGGGGATTCTAAAAAATAATGAAAAAAAATCCAGTTGATAACCATGCAAAAATAAGTCTAAAATGAAGTAAACCTGAGCGGTAACTAACAAGAAACTCATGACAGAAAAACCCAAAGAATTAGGCCTTTAAAACATTGATGTAGGACCTGATATGATAGGTATACAGTAAAACCCCACTTACTCGAAATTGTGGGGACCTGAGAAATAGTTTGAGGTATACATGGTATTAAGTAATCCAAGGTTGGTTAAGGATGTACGAACTTGATCAGGACCAGAGGAACTGTTCGAGGAATGAGGGGTATTTGAGTTAACCGGGTTCGAGTAAGTGGGGTTTAATTGTATATTTAACATTCAACACTTGCCTATTTTTATGCCCTCGCAATGAAATGGAGGGGGGGGGGGGGCATATAGTGTTTTCCATGTCCGTCTCATCCCGTCCTGTCCCATCCCGTCCCGTCGTATCCCGTCCCATGGTAATGTAACCAGCTTATTTAAATATCTACTGATCTGATTGTCATCAAACTTCGCATACGTATTAAGCATTAAGAACTTATTTCATGGGGAAAGGGGCATTTATGTCTCACAGAGATTTCTAGTCTTGATATTGAATTGAAAAATCAGCAGTATGCTTGGTAGATTTTATCTTCTATTAACATCACAATGTTACCTTTACAACAAAATGAAGGGTTTGCTATAGCATTTTTCATTTCAAAATATAGTAAGAGTATTTGAGATGTTAAATACCAGCAAAGTCATCATTTATTTACATCTTCCTCATTGTCAACAAACTACAAAATGAACATTACACCAGTTTGGTGTGAAGCGTCTTCTAACCATGTTTGAAATTCTTTAAAACAAAAAAGATTTCCTGTTAAACACAAAAATTGTTTCGTATGCAACAAAAATGAATCATAATATCAAAAAATGTGTGCAAAGTTTGTCAAACATATTTAAAAAAAATCTTAATACAATGTAGTTTTGTAAGGAATAGTGTTTTTGACCCAATGAGATTTTAATCATTTCTTATTGCTAAACAGAAATTTAAAATAATTGCTAACATTAAACCATGCTGGTTTGAATGATCCTATCTGTAGTACACATCTGATTTAGTTTGTTGACGTGTAACAGACAGATTTAATTATAAAATTTCAGACCTCGCTGTCCATGGACTGGTTTCGGGACTCGGCCCAACGCTACCAACTGAAGGGATTTTCCCTGGACAAGCTTTGTGAACACAATGCTCAAGTGGCAGAGAGCCAAGGTCGTTACCAGGTGAGATATTTATTACCTGTAAGTTGCAGTGATTCAGATTGGTCTGTCTTACTAAAGGACAGATGTCCTAAATGCTGAAATTTTCTTAGGCCATTTTGTCCGGAACTACAAAAAAGTTTAGGCCATTGTGCTGAAATTTTCTTGGTGCCGTCGACATAGGATACATATATTAAGTAACAAAAATAATGTTTGTGTTAATCAGGGACGTATATGTGTAAATAAATGAATAAAAAAAATATTTTAATATCAAAAATACATAGTCTTAATATAACATAGAAAAGGGTATCAAATAGAAAATTTTTGTTGTGCTTTTTAGGTATATATATATTTTTAGTATTAAATATAATGCTTGAGTGAATAAATGAACAAAATAAATATCAATATAAAAACATATAGTCTTTAATACGCCATAGGATTGCCAATAGTATATCAAGAGAGATTGAGGTTACATCTGTATGGCGTATAATTAGAGTTACGCCCCTTGATTCGGACTTTCATGTCACGGTTATTTTACCGATTTTCATACAAAATACACATTTTTTAACACTAAAACTTAACCATAACTTTCAAATGACATATATAACTGTAATAAATTAGTTATTTGTTGCATAAAATATTGATATTTAACGCTTGCTTGACTAGATTCCTATGGCGTATTTTAGTGTCTGAGAGCCTCCGATATAAGATCGTTTTTTGGTACAAAGTACACATTTTTTTTTTCAATGAAACTTCACCAGATGGTGTAATATGCACCAATTAAGGAATTAAAGGATGTATTTTGAAGATATATATTACGTACATTTATCTATGGCGCCGAAAATATCCTATGGCGTACCTATGGTGTATTTTAGTGTGACCGTTTTCTGACCCTCTTGCAGCAATTTTCATTTTTTAGGTCCCATGTTTTTTTCTGTATCTTCTGAACGCTTACAAAAGATCGTTACTATTGCAGCGAAGTACAAGCGCCCAAGTGATAGCAGTTATTTTTTTACATCGTCCAAACGTTTGTAAAAGCTTATATGACATAGAATGGTAACAAGCGCCCGAGTGATAACAGTTTTGTTATGTTTGATCGCTGTGAAGTTCAGGAAATAGACAAATGATCGTATTTCGACAGATATTTTGACTTTAGATAAAAAATACTTTCAGTTGTCTTTTGCAACTGATAATTCATCGGCCATTTAGTCTGATAAAATAAAAAACTACCGGCCCTTATGTCCCATGAGAGATATTTTTCTCGGCGATTTGCATTTTCAATCGGCCATTTGCCGATGGCCGAGCCCAATCTGAATCACTGAAGTTGTGACATAGCTATAATATAGGAAACCATTCTGTTGTTGTTGCTGTATAGTCACTCTGCAGTCACTCTTGGTAAATTTCTACACATAGCTATAGGAATTATCAGGTTTACTTTGGTTTTTACCATATTTACAAATCAACAGGGCCACCGGCCATTTTGGGTAATATACAGTCAAATTATTCTTTATTGCACGTTTTCTTGATACACTGCTTTCAGCAATGTGTTTATCTTTTCATGTTTAATAATAATAAAACAGGTAAGTTGACATGGTATTTGTATGATCATTTCTGGTTTTAATGAAACTGTAAGTTTTATTTAAGGATCCTGGCTTTAGCTAAAACAGTAAGTTTTATTTAAGGATCCTGGCTTTAGCTAAAACAGTAAGTTTTATTTAAGGATCCTGGCTTTAGCTAAAACAGTAAGTTTTATTTAAGGATCCTGGCTTTAGCTAAAACAGTAAGTTTTATTTAAGGATCCTGGCTTTAGCTAAAACAGTAAGTTTTATTTAAGGATCCTGGCTTTAGCTAAAACAGTAAGTTTTATTTAAAGATCCTGACTTTAGCTAAAACAGTAAGTTTTATTTAAGGATCCTGGCTTCAGCTAAAACAGTAAGTTTTATTTAAGATCCTGGCTTTAGCTAAAAGAAAAGTTTTATTTAAAGATCCTGGCTTTAGCTAAAAGAAAAGTTTTATTTAAAGATCCTGGCTTTAGCTAAAAGAAAAGTTTTATTTAAGGATCCTGGCTTTAGCTAAAAGAAATGTTTTATTTAAGGATCCTGGCTTTAGTTAAAACAGTAAGTTTTATTTAAGGATCCTGGCTTCAGCTAAAACAGTAATTTTTATTTAAGATCCTGGCTTTAGCTAAAAGAAAAGTTTTATTTAAAGATCCTGGCTTTAGCTAAAAGAAAAGTTTTATTTAAAGATCCTGGCTTTAGCTAAAAGAAAAGTTTTATTTAAGGATCCTGGCTTTAGCTAAAAGAAATGTTTTATTTAAGGATCCTGGCTTTAGCTAAAACAGTAAGTTTTATTTAAGGATCCTGGCTTCAGCTAAAACAGTAATTTTTATTTAAGATCCTGGCTTTAGCTAAAAGAAAAGTTTTATTTAAAGATCCTGGCTTTAGCTAAAAGAAAAGTTTTATTTAAAGATCCTGGCTTTAGCTAAAAGAAAAGTTTTATTTAAAGATCCTGGCTTTAGCTAAAAGAAAAGTTTTATTTAAGGATCCTGGCTTTAGCTAAAAGAAATGTTTTATTTAAGGATCCTGGCTTTAGCTAAAACAGCTAGTTTTATCTAAGGATCATGGCTTTAGCTAAAAGAATAAGTTTGATTTAAGGATCCAGGCTTTAGCTAAAAGAATAAGTTTTATTTAAGGATCCTGGCTTTAGCTAAAACAGCTAGTTTTATCTAAGGATCATGGCTTTAGCTAAAACAGTAAGTTTGATTTAAGGATCCTGGCTTTAGCTAAAAGAATAAGTTTTATTTAAGGATCCTGGCTTTAGCTAAAACAGTAAGTTTTATCTAAGAATCCTGGCTTTAGCTAAAACAGTAAGTTTTATTTAAGGATCCTGGCTTTAGCTAAAACAGCTAGTTTTATCTAAGGATCCTGGCTTTAGCTAAAACAGTAAGTTTTATCTAAGAATCCTGGCTTTAGCTAAAACAGTAAGTTTTAGTTAAGGATCCTGGGTTTAGCTACTCATGAAAAATCATTAAAAAACTCATGAATTTTTTAACTACTCATGAACACTTTGAACTACATTATTGTACTTCTAATTACTGGAAACAGAGATCTGCCATGCATGCAGCTAGCCAGCTATCTGGAAGGGGGTCTATTTGTGTGGACTATGCCCCTGAACCTGCATGTTGAATAAAAAGAACCAATCTGACTGACTAACACATTCAAATAGGATTTAGAAACAAGTTTTTACTTATGTGAAATCCCTCCCCTAAACCCCTAAAGTGTGGGGAAGGTGGGAGGCACCTGTTCTAATATATCACAGATGGTGGGGTTAAAACCAGATCTGCCTACAATTCCTTATATTAAATCAATATCTTTTAGTATTTCATGGGTGGTGGGGTCTCTGAGAAAATGCCTCCCCCCCCCCCCCCACATGGTTAATTCTGGAACAGCCCAAATGTCATTACTTGGAAAAAAATTATGTCATTTTTTTTTTCAAGAAGGGGGAATGGGGGAAATAAGTTGTTTGTACAAATAATTCTAGAACAGCCCAAATGTCATTACTTGGAAAAATTATATCAATTTATTTTTGTTTTGTATTTTTTTTCAAGGAGGTGGAAGGGGGGATATAAATTGTTTTAACTAAATGTACTTTTTGATATATAAAGGTGGCCCAGAGTTGGAGGATGCTAATGGTGATGTATTCCCAGAGTCTATACAACACTCCACAGTGCCGAACCCTGTCCATGGTCTCCAATGGCAGTGAGAAAGCAGATGCAGAAAAAGGTCCGGGTCAAATCCTTGTTCTGTCACATGATTTTATCATTGAGTCATGTGACTAAACCTAGTTCCAAATTAAATTGAATGATATAAAGTTTTTTAAATTAAATAATTCATTTATATACCCTAAATAGTGTATATGATAAAGATTGGTTTACGCTTGAAAATCTATGTATTTTGTATAATTATAGGCAAGAAGGATACTCAGAAATCGGACCATCAAGATTCGGGCAACAATGAGGTGACGTCAGGTAAGTACAGATTCTGTAACACACAGTGAGTGCCTGTGAAGGCGTGCTGTTCATAGAGAATTAGTGATTGTAACAATCAATGGCGCGACACTAGTTAGATAATTTGCCCGCAGTAAATTCACCAAAATAATGCAGCTACGAAGTCACATTTTAACAGCATTAAGGCTGATGACATGTAATGGTAATTTTATGGTATATGCAAAAAAAAGCAACAAAATTTCTTTCTGATTGCCTAAACAAACCTGCAGAGTTACAGATTTGTTTTGCTTAGTATTCTAGACAACAATAATTCTGCTGGCTTGGACAGGTTGGCAGAGGCCCAAAAGTAGGGGGTGGGCTTATTACCAAACATCCCCCCAATGCATAGGGGGTGGTCAAAAGGTGGGCTTATTACCAGACATTCCCCCCTAGTGCATAGGGGGGGTTAAAAGTAGGAGGTGGGCTTAATACCAGACACCCCCCCCCCCCCCCCCCCCCAGTACATAGTGGTGGTCAAAAGGGGGTGGGCTGAATACCAGACATCCCCCCAGTGCATAGGGGGTGGTCAAAAGTAGGGGTGGGCTTATTACCAGACACCCCCCCCCCCCCCGTGCAAAGGGGCATAGGGGTGGTTTAAAGAATGGGGCTGGCTTATTACAGAGCATGGGTTTATTGCCAGAGAAATATGGTATATATACACTTGTCAGGGTAATTTTTTCATAAAATTTCAATAAATTCATCAGAAATAAATTTTTCATACCAGATAAGGTTTTTTTGTGTTCTGTGATATCAGTAATGGCTGGTGTGAACTGTGGACATTGATGAAGCACACACTCATATAACATATTGTTGTCAACCCTCCCTCATTTTGATCAAAGTTCCAAACTTACCCAGATCCTAAATGTTGATGTACATCCTGTGGCCAAAATATTTCTTAAGTTCAGCGGGGTGATTGTACAATGAATATAACAGGTGTAAATAATAAGGGAGAGATTACTGTAAACATTTAGCGGTAATCTTATTATAGTGATTTTTGCGCTGAACGCATTTTGCTAATTTATGGCAGTGCTCATTACAGTTTCTGTATACATAATTGCTTTCCACAGCAAAAAAGTATAATGAGTGTGTCACTTCATCAATGCTCTTACCTGTTTAGATTCAGTTATGTGCTAAAGCAAAGGTTTACATTCATTTAATTAAGCAAAGCAGTTTCAGTCACATTTCACTCTTGCTCCCTCACATGAGGTATCACTGTGTGTGATGAGAGAAATCTCCCTCATTAGAGGTTTCAAAGGTTACATGCTATTATTATATAAGCAGTGTTTTGTTTTGTCGAGAAAAATAAAAAAAACTAATTTGGAAATCATCAAGATTGATAGATAAAATATTTTTTGTTTTTGTAAGGAGGAAGTGATGATGATTCTGACAAAGAAATCATTAAAGAGAACCTGTCTAGTATAGCCCGGGGTCAACCGTCCACAGAGTGGGACATTCAGTTTGACCAGGATCAACTCACGTACGACTCACTAGGGGATTTCGACAAGGGACTACAGGTAAGTTAGAGTTACTGCTCTATTGAATTTGATGTTTTATTTTTTTTATCTGTTTTCTTAAAAAAAATTATTTGACTCAAACATAATTTCCATTGTGCACAAACTTTCTAAATATTTTGACTTGTCCTTTTGATCTTGGTAGAAAAAAATATGAGATTGTAACATAGGGTTTCTGCCTAAACCCAGGCGCCAAGGTAAAGTAAAACACATTTTAAATCCGATCAAGGTTACTGTTACAGTACTATAAATAAAACCGATGTCAGAACCAAGGTTTTTGTGTGATAACTTGAATGAGTTTCTTTGGGTTTATTGATCAAACTTAAACTTCATACAGTGCTTCTTTAATGAATGTTCTTTCTTGAGAATTGCTCTTCAGGTCTGAAGGTCACAGATCAAGGTCACTATTTCTATTAATGGAACTGATGTCAGAACCAAGGCACATGTCCAATAACTTGAGTTCCCTTGGGTCAATCGATCATACTCAAACTTCATACAGTTTGTCCTTACTAAGAGTCAATGCTTGGGGTTGGTCTTCAAGTCTGAAGGTCAAATATGAAGGTCACTCTTACAATTAATAGAACAGACATCTGAATTATAGTTTCCATGGAGAAACATGAATTCCTGAGTACCCTTGGACCTATGTTGTTTTCTTTGTGAATGCTCTTCAGGTCTGAAGGTCACAGATAGGAGATGAAGAATTACTGCAAAACCCTGATATTTTATTTTTAAAAAAGCAATTTATGGAAAACTAGAAATGTCTGTGAGACATAAATGCCCCATTCCCGCATATAAAATAAGTTCTTCATGCTTATTACATATGCAAAGTTTGATGACAATCAGATCAGTAGTTATTTAAATAAGCTGGTTACATTACCATGGGACGGGACGGACATGGGTAACATTATATGCCCCCCATTTCATGGAAGGGGCATTAAAATCAATTGATTTTTCACGTGCGTTAATTATGTACAGGAGCTGACTTTACCTAATGAAGCCTTCGTGCCTCGCCATGAGATCAGAGAACATCCGAATCCACTCGATTCCATGCCGAACGGTCATGATTCTCCGACCAGTGCCAATGAAAGTGAGGGTAACATGCAGTCGAATCTACAACACAGCTCAAGGTCAACGGTCGACGAAGAGGTCCTTGTGACATTCTCCAACGATATGAACGTCCCTAACTTCGGATTCTCTAATCACGTTGTTGACATGATGTACTTCTATGCCGAACAGGTTTGGATTATTTTAATATTAACTTTTAGAGGTCATCAAAGGTCAAGGGCATAATTAGTGCAACACATTTCACTTAGGTAGCATTTGTTTATCACAATCTGAAAGGTTTAACTGGTCGGACCCCATTTGTTTGTTTATGAAATAAATTTAGTCAGACCTAGAGTAATCTGATGCAGCTTTCAGGCAAGTCTAGACAAATTTTTGCATTGCCTGCATCAATATTTGAAGGTCCACCTGCATATTACATTAACTTTACAGTCTAACCTACCAGTTATCTCGAAGTTGTGGTAAAGTGCAAAAACTTTTTCTAGTTATCGTAGTATTCAAGTTAGTTCGAATGTTTAGCATAGTTGTCAACCTCTGAAACGTCCAATGAGGGAGATCTCCCTCATTCCACATTTCCAATGAAGGAGAAAGTGTGTTAAATACGTCTGAAACTGCATTACTCAATTTGTTTTCCCCTTTTTATGTATCAAAACAACTTCAAAAAGTGCTCATTTGATCCAGACACACCTGTTATGGTCATTACACACATCCTACATTAACTAGGATATAATTTGACTACAGGATGTAGATTTTGAGTTTGTGTGAAACTGGACTTAAAATGAGGGAGATTTCGAGGGAGATTAGTAAATTATGGTCAAAATGAGGGAGGGTTGACAGGTATTATTTAGTGTGGAGTTTGGTGGCTGTGACGACGAAATATTTTGAATTAAGCAGTTCAAGATAATGAGCTTTGACTGTACATGAATTAATCGACAGACTGGTTGGACCAGATACACATGTTAAAATGGCCTTTATATGTTACACCACTAAACGTCAATATCATGCAAAATGTTTCAAAATATGTTACAAAACTGGCAATTATCAGGAATTTAAATCTGGTTTATGTGAAATATAATAAGCACTGTTCCATAATTAATCGTGTGGGGAGAGGTGGGAGGCATTTTATTAATATGGTATTAATATAATATCATGGGTTGTTGGGTTTAATTAAATCAGATATGCATACTATTCCTTATATTAAATACAGTGCACTCCTCTTTATATCATGTTGCATTTGTCAGACAAAAACATGATATTAACAGGAATGTGACATTAAGAGAAACATATGAAGATGTTTCAATATATAGATAACATTATTTCAATTGAAAAAATTTTGGGGTTATTTTGTATTTTCTATGCAACATTTTGTACAAGTTGTATCTGAAATCAAAAGAAATGACATCATTTTCTGTATATTATTTGTGATTGGTTAAAAAAAAAGACATTAACAGGAATTCACCTCAAAATACATGATATTAACCAAATAAAATTACATAGATTATATAGAGAGAAAAATAGTGCTTGGTAAAAACATGATATAAAGAGTAATGTGATATTAACAGGAGTGATATTAAGTAGAGACTACTGTATTTGATGGCTGGAAAAGTGCCTCCCACCCCTATCACATGGTTAATTGTAGAACAGCCCTAGTTTTATTAAGTAAAAGATTAATAAATTGTTCATTTCTAAAAAAATGTATTGCTTCCTTTAAATGTAATTTGTTGGTATTATTTATACAAATATACATTTGTTTATTACAACAGGGAGATGTACAGACTCCAGTGTGTATGCTGTTAGTATTGGGACAGAAAAACCGTCCAGAAATCGACATCGCGACTCAGGAAAACTGGTTCATGTCGTATATAGGTAAATAGTTACATTTGTATGGCAAAGCCACTATATCTAAACTTAACAGGGAGATGTGTGATTTAATAGAAAATAAACGACAACCACAACGTGACGATTATTGTTCTAGTTGATGCTAATGGCATTCTTCTGATTGAGACAAAAGTATTATCCTAATGAATGTTGTAGTCATTAAGAGTAAGTTATAAACAGGCTACATTGAATCATTCGATTCTCTTCCTTCAGACTTACTGGGCCGGTTCAAGCTGTGGACGATTTCCAATGACGTCATCAAGATGAGTTATCTCCCTCAGATTTCCATGATGAACCAACAGTCAACACGAATCCCTTTACACTGCTCTATGTGTAATAAAGTATTGTCGCGCGTCGGATGGCTTTGTGATAGATGTAAGATTGTCATCAACACCTGCGCCTTATGGTGAGTGATATATAGTTTTTGGCTACGAAACAAAATTTTGGTTAAAAAATATACATTTGTGTAAAAAAATAATTTCATTTCAAGTAATCGAATTAGTTGGACCAAAGTTTGTTTGTTTATTGGATAAAAACTTTTGCTGTTTTTTAGGTGTGCCTTGACAAAGCTTTTCAAGGCCTGTGTCACGGCATTTGCAGGTCAACAATAATTTCTATCTGAAAAATAGAATCTATCACTCCTGTGTGATGTATGTTGGTTGAGAAATCTCAAATAAAGAGTAAAATTTATTAATTCTATCATGAGGCTTTAAAGCCAAGTGCTTAACTTCATAAATCTTGTCTCGAGAGTTTAGATTTCGCTGTCTTCATTACGCAGGGGTATGTGATTATTTTTCTCCAACACTTCTCTTACCATTAAATATACAGCTGTAATGGTTAACACAGTGCAGTTGCGCCATCTGCATCAATGCAATGTGTGACGACAAAATTGATAACTTTTCTCTGCATAAAGTGATGATGCAATAGTCACATTTGAGAATATTAGCATGCATGAGCTGTCTCTTAGATGAAAACAGGTTTAATCTTTTCTTTTCCTGAGCCAAAATGGGAATGCACTTATGAAGTGTTGGAGAGTTATACAGTGCACTTCTCTTTATCTCATGTTGCATTTGTCAGACAAAAGCATGATATTAACAGGAATGTGACATTAAGAGAAACATGTTTTTCCACTAAATCTAGTGCATTTCCAATCTCAATAACTAAAAGTAAGCTATTCAAAGTACATATGATGATGTTTCAATATATTGATAACATTATTTCAATTAAAAATCATATTTGGGGTTATTTCGTGATCGAAGGGTGGTGAGGTGGAGTCCCGGTCACGGCACTTGTGTTGTATCCTTGAGCAAGATATTTTACTCGGCTTGTTCCAGTCTACTCAGCTGTAAATGAGTATGAGGTTGGGCAGTGCTAGAAATTGAAGAATGCTAGCTGTGAGTGCCGAGATGGCAGCACTGGTTGTATGCTCCCCAGGGAGTTGAGAACGATATTGGCTGGTTACTAAGGCCCTATAACCACGGATAATAATTTGTGAACCACTTTGAGGCGACCTTTTAGTTGTGATAAAGCGATACATTGTATATTAGAACCTCGAATTATTATTATTATAATAATTATTACAAGCTTTACCGAACATAATCTTACAGTGTACGAGAATGAAGAACGTATACGTATCAGCTGTACGTTTTTCTTTTCCGAAAGCACTGTCAACTCTGTTTTCGTCAGCTAATATTTGTTTACCGCTGCTACCTGACATTTGCGATTCAGGTTCTGTTTTTATACGAACAATCACATGATTTTTTTTCGAATCATGTGACCACTATCCTGCCCCCGGTTCCGTGCCGATTCGCAAGAAAACATCAGAAATGTTTTTTTTAACATAGAAACCGATAATAAAAATATAACTATGGTACAGATGTGCTAAATAATAAATCTTGATATTCAATAAATATAGTATTGTTTGATAATCTAAACTGTTTAGGTTAAAAACATTTTAGAAAATGTTTCATGTCGTACCATGTTGAGATTCCTATAATTAGTCGAATGGCGGCGGTGAAATTGAGCAGATGAGTACCAAATTTAGCGAAAAATGCTGTTTTAGGGTACTTTCCGGTTAATTGACACAACTGAAACCTTGATTTTCCTTCTAAGAATAACATTTGACTTCAGAAAACGTATTTCATTTAGAAATTGGTTCAAACAGGAGCTAATTATTATTATTATGTAAGATTATGTTTTAATTATTATACAGTAATTATTTATTTTCTGTTTTGCAGCCATCACCCAGTGAAAGGCCAGTATCTATGGTGTCAGGGCTGTTCCCATGGCGGCCACCTACAACACATGTCCGATTGGTTCTCCTCTCGTAAATTCTGTCCCGCGGGCTGTGGACATATGTGTGAATTTACGTGACCCTCGTGTGAAGTAAGACTTTTTTGTGATATGATGCGACTGTTGCAAGAATTTGTTAGTGAATTTGATTCACATAAAATACACATGTGAATATTTATGAGAACTTCATGCAAAAGCTGGAATGATAAGAATTATGTGGATCTTCGTGTGATAACAAAGATTTTGTGTGAACAGTCAATCCAGCAGTATCACAGTTAACATATTTACCCCTGAAGTTTCATAATGAACTATTCCAACCTTGAATTGGGAGAGTCAATTGTGTCTTCATGGTTGAATGAGGTAATATTCTAATAAAATTGGATAGGGCGTGGTACAAAAGGAACCAGCGCCCTTTAAGGACTCACACAACTAAATCAGCCTATCACGAAGTGTTTAATACCTTTGTATTCACTACCGAAAATTTGTTCAGCTACGTACAGTGATTCTGAATAATCTATATAGGTAGTTGTTGACATATTCTGCATTAAATGAAATCTATAGATATTTAACTTTACAAAAATGTATAATTTTGGTAGATTTTGATATGTGATGGCAGATTGATATGGGGTCAAACGTCAGAGGGTGTTCCCGTCCCATTTCACTGGTTTGACATGTAAATTTCCTGTTGTCCGAAGCAGACTCCCGTAGCGAACTAAAATTCCATGAAACTCCTGATAAAATGCCATTTAAAGTCTTTGTCATGAAAGTATTTGTGAATCCAGGCAATTGCCACTAGTGTTGAACTTCAAATATTAAAATCATTAGCTCTAAAGCTTAGTAATAACATATAGTAAATTATTTAGTTGTGTGAGTCCTTAAGTTGATGAGTACAATGTTTTATCTTCCCTGTCCCAGAAGGATACCACAAAGTAAACAGAGTATACCTATATAAAGGTAAAAAGAAGGTAAACAAATTCTGCAGCCTGGTTTGATGATGTCACAATTACAGTCACATGATCTCTATTGTTTGGTTCGGTTTATTTTGTTTAACGTCCTAGTAACAGGCCAGTTCATTTAAGGACATTCCAGGTTTTCGAGGTGGAGGAAAACCACTGACCTGTGGTCAGTTCCTGACAACTGCCCCACGTGGGTTTCAAACTCGCAACCCAGAAGTGGTTGGCTAGTGGTAGAATGTGGGGACACCTTAACCACTCGGCCACCATTTTCAACAATGGATGGTAAGGGGTAGGGTAGTTCTAGTTTTCTCAACTCCAGCTATATTAGCTGGCTGAACATGTTGGCAGAAGAAAACACTTTAAGAAACCAGGCTGTGGGAGAGACTTCTTTTCTTTTTATCTTTTACTCAAGCTCTGATAAAGTTTTAGACGAACTTGTGTGAAACAGTGAAATTAGATTTGATTGATATGACGAGAGGACTTTTTCTTCCTGCATGATTTGGATTATGGAATTCTTCTGGACTACTTAATACATACATATTTAGGTTGTTAATCATATTTAGGGATTTTCTTGATGAAAAGGTTCTGCTAAATCAGGATTAAGCTAAATAACACTTTCTGTATAATGCTTTCTACAGCAAATATTGTAAGTGCCCGCTTCATAATAAATACGCCATTTCCGGGATACAACTCTCAGTCGCTTTAGTCATGTGACTTTCATCACCACGTGACTTTATTTAGGGCACTTTTGAAAACAAAATGGCGGCTAAATAGAATATTTCAATGACGGTAAGCGGGGTAAAGTGTTTTGATCGAAAGAGGGATCACACCTTCAAATAAAACAAAAGGGGTGTTAGTAAAATTAGCTGAGATCACTGATTAACTGAATTTATCTTGTATTGAGAAATATGAATGCAATCCACAGTGCTCGTAATCGGGGTTTCTCTTTGCTGTTGGAAACGATCTGAACGTTACATTTTACAGATTGTTGCTTTTACGACCGACAGTTACACATCTAGGTACAACACACCATGACTTAGTTTAAGAGCCTGTATCTTTGTTTCGTCCCTTTTTAACCTAAAGCAACTAAAAAATCGAATCGAATCCAGCTGCCATTCGGTCGTCATTGCCGCCATTGTAAAGTGCCCTAAATTTTTCGCGGTCACATGATCAAATCACCGATTTCTAACTCCACTTCAAAAGAGTTCTTGTATCTCGGAAACGGCGTATTGCATTTATCCATTTAAATTTGATTTTGCTCAAAAATTTGAGTACACCAAAATAAGTAATTTAGTCAGAGAGTGCTCAGTCTTCACTCTAGGGACATTGAGCAGTGACCTTCCTATTCATGCACTAATTCTTATTGTCTATGTCTATGAAAGTGCCAAATGTTGTGAATGAATGGTGACAGAATGGTTGTTTAAAAACGAGAATGTGTTCAAATAATGTTATCTTGTTTTTGTGCAGAAGTTGTTTGCTTAAAGCAATAAAATTGAAAGTATGAAATATTACTTCTGTTCTTTGGTTTTATTGTTACAATTAATTTTTTGGATCTTTTTTTTGGCAAGCGGCTCACCTGGATAATTCAGCAAAATATGCTTAACAAGAGAACCACAAGTGGGGACAGGATACACCTGTCCGATCCTATCAGAAGTATGTTGAGATTTAGAAGTAGACAATGTCAAATTTCAGTGCAAAACAGGTGAAATAAAATTCTAAACTGCAGGTTGTCAGCTGGATGTGCACAAACACATTCAAAAGAAAACATTTTCTACATAGTGACCCGAAGGGCCATAACTCTAGTAAATGTATTTTATGGCACGATGATTAAGCCTACCAAGTAAGACATCGATTGAAAACTGTCGGAAATCTTAGGACAAAGTTAATTACATCAACAAATTTTCTACTTAAACTATCGCAGCATTCTGCTGGTCAAATAGCATCACTCAGAGCCTATGGCAGCATTCTACTGGTCAAATAGCATCACTCGGAGACTCTATCGCAGCATTCTACTGATCAAATAGCATCACTCGGAGTTTCTATCGCAATATTCTACTGGTCAAATAGCATCACTCGAAGACTCTCCCTGCATTCTACTGGTCAAATAGCATCACTCGGAGACTCTCCCTGCATTCTACTGGTCAAATAGCATCACTCTGAGACTCTATCCCAGCATTCTACTGGTCAAATAGCATCACTCGGAGCCTTAACCCAGCATTTTACTGGTCAAATAGCATCACTTGGAGACTACCACAGTATTCTACTAGTCAAATAGGATCACTCGGAGACTATCGCAGCATTCTACTGGTCAAATAGCATCACTTAAGAGACTCCCTGTATTGCAGAAAAAGTTATTAAAGATATTTGCGTATTTGACTACTTATAATCTGAAACCTGCAAGGTCATTGATCTGAAGAAACTTTATATACAGCTCGACTAGAGAGATCTTAACTTAAGCTCGATCAGTTGAGCGTAAGACTAGTAGCCAGAGGTTCCGGGTTCGAATCCAAAGTGCTGACAGATGGAAGGACACTGTGATTCCCACCGGGCAACGTATGGGGCCCTAATTAATTAGACATAGATTTTCCAGGTCAAATGAAATATAAATCACAGACTTAATGAAATAAGTAATACACAAAAAACATTTTCAAGAGAACAGTTAATTTTTATTTTCCATTACCTTACATACATGTACACCATATAACACATTCAGCACTTTCTCAAACTGCAACAAGAGTCAAAATTGACCAATCAGAATGCAACAAAACTTTTTTTTCTGACCAATAGAATATTGATGTCAATTTGCTCAACCAATAAGGTTGAAAATATCTTAGAACAAACTTTCAGTTTTACATTCAGAGCAAAACAAAATTGCCTGCCACTAACCGAACATATGAAATGAAATAAAATAGCACTGACACAGCTTAAGTTTACTAGACTTTAAAGGTAGGTGTTTAAATGATCAACAGGAGCATTTTTTTTCTGGATAGTTCATGAATATGAGAAATGCATGATGACATACACAAATTATTATGAACATTACAATTTTCTTTTTGTGACTGATATCGGAAATATTTTTTTCTTTCGTTACTTTAAAAAATTGTTCTCGTTAAATCTTAAACCAAAAATATTTAAACATAAAGAGTAACAATGCTATGCACATTGATCATGAAACATTATATTGCTGTAAGTCACATTTTCAATGATAATTTCTATACCTTTGTTAAATTTCAATTTGGGCAAAATTTATCAATTATGAACCTTTAGTGAGGTCAATATACAGTAGTGTTATACTGACCTGGTAGAATTAAGCTATATAAGATATGAAACTTGTTTGCAAAAGACTGAAATTGCATTATATTCATCTTGCTAAAGCATGAAACACACAGTGGGGCACTGTGACGTCACAATATTGACCTAAGTATTTCTAAAATTAGAATTATCAGGTTAACGTCACAAAATATGGACCTCCACATGACCATATTTGAGACAATGAGAATTGATGTTAAGTCAGACTATATCTAATATCATGATATATTTGTGAAAATTCAGTTTTTGATTTCTATGGAGCAATGGAACTATTGAAATTACATTATTATTTAATAACACCTATCACCATAACTGCAACATATTGACACAAAAGTGTTCTTTGAAATCATATTATAAGTTCAAATACAATACAAAGAAAACAAAGTTGAACCCTTTTACTTTCTTTCCAAATGAAAAAGAAAAAAAAAATGTTTTCAATTCACAAAAATTTACCAAATTTTTCATTGGTCATACATACTGTTCATTCACATTATACTTTTTTTTCAAACTTTTGTACATTCATTCATGATATTTTTTTCTGAATTTTGTAATTTAAAATTAGATATTCTCATTCTTTAGCATACCAAACATTCAAATAATGAAAGTGTGCAGAGTAATATTTTAAAAAATTCAACGAGTTATTTCCCTTGTTACTCTGAAGAACAGCAAGAAAAACATCTTGAAGCAAAGTTGAGTGAGCGTTGTAGTACATACTCATTACACAATCAGTTGTAATAAATAAAACAAGTTTTTGTTTTCTTGCTATGTTGACCTTGCCCACTTTCTTTAGATGAAATATTTAAACATAAAAAAGATAGCTTTGGGCTAAAAGTTTGCCGATCTCAATTTTTAAATTGGATAAATGTGTGTACAATAAAACTAAAATTATTTTGTCTGGTGTAGAAAAATTTTGAATACAGTAGGTTTGAGAAGGCAGTAAGTCATTTTATTCTGAAGTTTTATGTCACAACAGGTCTATTCTGGGAATATCATAATACGGAAGCACCATTTTCCCTTAGATAGAGCCAAGGCAAAGTATTGCAAGCCATCAATACTCCTCAACTTCTTGAAAAGGTCATAATCTTTTCAACATATGTAAACTTAAACACCCTGGCTCTTTTACCCATACAATTTCACAATGCACTATTCCAATCTTTGATTTGGAAGAGTTCAAACATGTCTTTAGGGATGAATGAATTAAAATGTATAAGTAACATTTAACCCATTTTAATGGCTTGTGATAGTTTATGGATTGATACCAGGTATTATTCTGAAATATTCTTTGTAAGATTGATGTCAGTTTATTATAAAGTATAAATGAAAAAAAAACCAGTATTGGTGGTCAGAATAGTGAAAAGTTCCCTGGAGGTTTTAAATTATAATTTTAATGCATGACAGAGGTTGACAAAAAACTACTTCAATATCACATCAACCCTGAATTAATTCTATTCAATAAAACACAGCATAGTAACTATATTTAGTGACTTAGATACATTCGTCCCTAAACATCTTAATGCTGTCAACAGCAACAAAATCACAACTGATTGCGTATATAAAATTAGAGTCACAGAAAGATACTGGATTCAACACAATAAGCACTTCATTTCATTGAAACTGAAGGACAAAACAATGTAGCAAAAACAGATTAAACACATATTAAATTCCCAATATTTAGTTCTTTAACTTATTTTATTTCCATTCATATGCCTTAAATTTGTTTTAATAATATTTCGTAAATATGTTTTTCTTTATATAAAAGGACATTTTCATCTGTATGAAAAATGTTTCAAAATTAAGTAAAGCTTTATTTCAAAACTTAGGGTTTTTGCTCAAAAATAGATATTGTTTTTACTTTTCATATATTATTTAGACATCGAGACATGCAAATTATGTCAGATATTTTTTGCTTTTTCCTCAAAAAGGGTAGTGTTCTTATTTTCTTTTAGGACATATCATAAACACTTGTAGAGTCAAACCAGGTATTCACATGTAGAATTCTAACCATCAGAGGATAACTGTCAAATTAATATTTCGATACATGTACAAGAAACTATTCTTATTGTGTTCTTGTATTTCATATTTTCTCAATACCATAGAAGGTTTAGAATATATTCTATTTTTTGCACAATTTTAGAAAATAAATTCATAATGTTTAAATATCTAAAAACTGCCTGTATAGTGTGTTTGTTCATGGCAGTAATTTCAATCTCAAATAATTTGAATTTATGACTTCGATACCATATTCAATCTGATCAAGTTCATAGTTTGATCTATGTATCATTCTATAAACTCCTCTCTGTTACGTCAAACAGAGAGAAGTTAATGAAAAGGAGATCAAGATATGATACTAGCTAGATTGATGCCATATTTTCATTTACAGATCTACGATTCATAATACATGTACCGCATTCTCTCCACAGATTTAAATCTAAAGAATTGCTTTCATGTACCCATCCTTCATGCAACTAGATGGAAGTTTTGCTTCCAAAATGGAAATTTATTTTAATGATCACAACGACATCTGAAGATGAAATACCGTTCTGAATTCACACAACATTGGTACGTCGGAATGGCCTGTGTGTTGGTATCCTATCCCGATCTGGGATGCCATGTCCAGCACTAGAATGGTCGAAATTTCCTGATCTTTGAAGTCAATTTAGTACAAGCTCTGGGCGTTTGCGTTTCTGGGCTTCTTGATTTTGTCCATATTTTTCAACACAAGATCATGTAGACTAGCCTAAAAAAGAGATATTCATTAAGTTTGAATGCAAAATTCATCTGGATGCCTTCAATAATTTAAAATTTAAGGCCTGGACAAGATATTCCTACAAATCTTACACACATGTTTACCTTTGCCCTTGGTGTCAAGGTCATGAATGACCTAATGACAGTGCACTGCACAACAACGATAAATAATAAGTTACACTGCATGCTTCAAGATGTCTTAAATGGTTTGAAAGTTAGTACCGATCAAGATCGTAATTATTAGGGCTGTTTCAGAATTAACCACATTGGTAGGGGCGGCAGGCACTTTTTTAGAGACTCAACCACCCAACAAATGTAAGTGATTTAAAATAAGGAATGATAGGCAGATCTGTTTTTTATGCATATGCCCCTCGCCTCCCTCACAAATATATCAATATACGCTGCTTACATACCAGCAGATAGTAATTATCATGGATGCGTGGATTTATCATTGCGCTAATATTCCAAAAACTGACAATGCACTAAAATTTGATTGCGCAAAAATAAATATGTTTACAGTGTGTCTCCCATCATTTGAAGATTAGACAACATTGAATGTGATGTTTACTTATTTAATGTGAAAATGATATACAGCAACATGAATGTATCAAATAGCTACATGCCATCATCATGCTACCTCTCTTCAATCTTATACTCACGTAATGATTCCTCAGTTCACAACAGATGAGTCGGAGACTGATGAAGCCCTTCTCGTCCAGTTCCTTCACCGCCTGTCTGTAGTCACTCTGCAGGGAAAGGTTAAAGGTAAGCAAATGTGGTAGATTTTTAATTGTACTTAACATTGAGGAGCCTTCTATCTTAAAACTAAAGGATGTTTCCCTTTAATTCAGTTGTAGAATGTCTGATTCGGAACCTTGAGATCAAACATTTGATCCCCGGTGAAAGCACACTATTCTTTTTCCTGTTACAAAGGGTGTCTGTGACCGTCCCTGTGGTGACGGTGGAGTTAGAACCTGGGGTGTGATGTCCGACAGTGAACACATTTTAAAAGAGGGGAAGTAGTGTGGCAGATTTTAATGCTACATAGGATTAAGGTCACCTTTTTGCTTTGAGCCAGAGGGAATATCCCTTTAGCTTAGTGGTGGAGTGTTCGTCTAGAAACCTGGAGGTGAAGGGTTCGACACCTAGTGGAAGCCCACTATTCTCTTTGCTGTTACACATTTTTCAGGTATATGACAATTCATACTTTCTTGTAACAATGTTTAATTCACATTTTACATCATATGCATGTCTTCCATTATGTATGAATATCATTTTTTGTGAATTTGAATTAAACTTGAACACAATTTAGATTGAATATTCAGTATTCCAGCTGACTTACGATATGTGGGTATTTGGCGACTTTCGACACAAGTTTGGCCCGTGTGATGAAGTAACGTGAGACTTGTTCTAGATATGATGCAGCTTCACTCTCCACCTGTCTCGCTTCGCCCATTGTGTCTTCCTGTTGTCATAGAAACAGAGATTAAGGAAAATGTTGGTTTATGAGTAAATATTTACGGAAATGATCTTCCATACAACCATTAAGTACACATGCTTCACATAAACGTTATTAAAGTGAAGATTGGCAAAGACTGATGAAACGTTTCAAATTAAACTAAATCTTTGTGTTATATGAGTATGAGATAACAAGATTTGATTATATATGTGTATATTTATCAATGCATGGTATTTCTTATATATAACATTGCTGAATTCAGTTGGCATTCGTAGTCCCATAAGTGTCATTGACTGAGGGCTGACATCATCATTATTATGACATCATTGTTGTCACGTTGGGTACTATTGACCGTCCCTGTGGGACGACTTTTCTATTCATTGAACAAGCAATCACAAAAGATACATTATTTGAGCTAAATGCTGAGAAATAAATAGTGTACTTGAAATTTTTATGAGATGAACAGATTCTAAAAATGGTCAATATAAGTATTTAACTGCTATTAGTTGGCATTCAAAGGTAATATGAATGTCAACTGAAGGCAGTTCAATGCTTAAATTATCAAAGTAAATCACACATGCTAAGACAGACAGATGTACAAACTGATTTCAACATACTGAACCTTTATTGCAGAAGGATAATCAGTGTTGCAACCTTACCTCAATTGTGTTTTAATAGCTTACCTGGATAGAAACTCCAAAGTTGTTGCCATCTTCAATTTTCGGTATCAAGAATGCTATCCACATCTTTAACTGCAATATAGGTAGAAAATTATTCAAAATTGTTGATCAACACTTTTGACTCTGAAGATAAAGTGATTTCAACAAAGGAAAGAATCAAGGATTAATTAATATCTTTTTTCAAAAATTATTTATTTGCGGGAATAATCAATTGTTCATCTATCATTCTCATAACCATATGTTCTCCACAGCTTTTGTGTACTATGGTGAAGTTGTAATTAAAACACACAAATCTGTGTCCACAAAATATGACCTCATGAAAAGTATTTGGCAATTTGAAAAGCCAAATTCAAGAAAATATAAATATTCAAAGTAGATGATCTCCCTGAGATCAATAATCACTAAAAAATAAATAACTTAGTATATAGTCAAACTCTCATTACACAAATTTAAAATCATACTTTGCTGGGTGGTCAGGGGGTGGATTGACACTGTATGATACATTTCACTAATATTACCAAGGGTTTGATTTCCAGATTAGACTAGGACAGCTACATGTTTTAAATGCTCACTAGAGTTTCTTCTCTCATTAAAACCCACTGTGTGCAAGTATCAAATTCAACAAAGTGACAAATACAAGTTAATACGTTCTTCTCCTGAATTGTTGTGAAATTACAGGGTACACTAACCTGAATTAATCTTTTGAATACTTACAAGATTTGCGTGGTCTATGAGTTCCCATATAAGAGGCTTCATCCTTTCTGACAGCACCACCAGTTTCTTGTTACACGGGACTGCACCATTAGGTAGCACCATCACAGGTGTGCCTGCAAAAGGGGAGATAACCAGGACATCATCTCCACCAGTTCCAGCATTGAATACATTTTACTTTACTTTTCACAGTCCTTCCTTCAATTATTTAGAGTTCCCACTTTCAATATTTGACCCGATTCTTCTTACTAGACCAATCAACATACACGCAAAAGAATCCCATTTCTGTACCTCCCACTAACTCTCACCTGCCAACTTTTGATAAGCAAAATTCAAAGATGGTTAGGGGCTGGGCATTTTACCAATATTTTACACTTTAAACTTACCTGAAACATTGTTTTCATTGTTTTTATGATCATGGTCGGCTTTGCGTTTCTTTGACTGTGGCTGAAAAGGAAAGATGATGTTCTTAAACAGAATTTAAAAGGACCATTGTGTATATAGCTCTATAAATGTAACTTTTGGAGGAAATGTTTAAGAAAAGATTTTGTACTTTACATATTGGAAATAGTAATGCTAGTTACTGGTATGTTAATCAAAAAATATTTTTGAAGGTATATACAACAGTACTCTTTGTAAACCCTCTTTGCAAGTTTTATTTTCAGGAACAATAATAGCTGAATCAGACTTAGAGAGGTTTTGGTTTTGTCAGAAACACTAAAATATATACACATATGTAGTAAACAAAATTCTGGCTGACGAGAAAGAACGCTTTACACATTAAGACTGGAATTTTTCAAAATATGGATCATCCATGAACAATCTTAATTGTTTAAACATTTTACCTATTTATTAGCAAATGAGTTACTTTCTTTTAATATCAAATCAAACTTATCAATATTTAAACTTGAAAATAACATGTTATTTTATTGATACATGTATTTTTTAATTACCACCTTTGACATAGTCTTACCTCTCCTGCATCATTGTCATTGTTAAACAATATTGGGTCTGGTACAGGAATGTTTAGGTCGCAATGCATGTCTGTAACTTTGGACAAACACATGGTCTGAAAAAAAATTGTGTAACACATTTTAAAATAATTTTTTATCATTCTGTATACATGTATAAATGTATTTCAGAATAATGATGAAACTCTTGATAGGAATATCATATCAAAAGAACTGAAGTTTAAGACGCAACTTAATGGAAGACGACAATGTATTTATGAAAGTGTATCTGTGTATTAAGTTTGACAATCACAGGACCTCAGTGTTGAGTTTGTGATAGTTTGGAATTAAAGGAGGGAGATTTCGAAGGAGATTGGTAATTTTTTGTCAAAATGGGGGAGTTTCCAATGGGTATAGTAAGGGATAGTTTTTCATCAAACACAAACCTGAAACAATTCCTCAAGTTCTAGGATTTTGTTGGGGAAGACATCTTGCACCAGGTGGTCTCCCTGCAAATGAGAACAGACACATTTAATATAATCACAAAAAGAAAAATGTCCTTTTTTAACTTTAAAATGAATGATTTTCTGGTCAACAGAGTGATAAATTCTTCATTAAATAATAAAAACTATAACTGCCATTTCAGTGTACAATAAACCCTCCCACCTCTTCCCAAACACACACAGATGTTCTTAATCTATTCATTACCAGTATTTAGTGACCTTGACCTTGGGGCCAGCAACAAAAATCATTTGATTATATTTTGTTTTATAACTTAGCTTATAATTAGCTTATTTGAGGACATTCTGAGATATTTTGGCGCATTAATTTTATATAAAGGGCCTTAACTCCCTTAAAAGTTAGAAATCTGAAATAAAAATATCAGTGCACGAATACATGATATACTATTGATCAATTGATCATTCAAATTTTGTTTCAATGAAATCTGCATGTTAGTTAAGAGGAGGTATCCAGACAATCTTACATGGTGCCGATATACTTACATCTGTTTTGAATTTTTCTTTGAAGTCTGAAACCTATGGACACAATAAAAAACAAATTGTTAGAAAATACATCAAAAGGGCAAAAAACAAAGGACCATACACTAGAGTTCATGAAGTATTAATAAGTATACAGGATTTATTCATGAGATATAACACCAAACTATCAATTGTATTTCTTGATAAAAACATCTATTTCTACTTTCATGGTATGATTTTCACTGTAACAATCATATAGCATCACTTTTTTGGAGAGAACTTTAAAAACTTTCGACAAAGTGCTTAAAAATAGAGAGTATGAGAACAGATAGCCAATTAAGAATTGTTTGTGTGAAAACAATAACTTCTCACGAAACGATAGCAGCAATTCCCAATAAAAAAGACTGAAAGTGTTGTTAATTTATATTTGAAATTGGCGCCCTCGAAATTCCAGATTCGGAGCTTCGTCCCTTGTGTTAAGTTTATATCGACCCTCCATATATTTTATCCATACATTACCATTGTAACGTGTCCCTGTGGCTAGATCTACCGTTATGTGCTTCTCTGTACATGTAGACTGGTTCATTTTAATACGTCGGGGCGAGATATACATATACAAATATACCATTGTGTTTCATGTCATATCATTTTTGTTTTACAGACATTTTTTCGGCCGTATTTGTTTGAAACGAATGTATTACCTTCTCCAAAAGTCGTGTTCTTTCGATCTGCAGTGCATCTTTAGTGTCTTTCGGCATTTTCTCGCTTGTAAAACTATTTTTCACTTTCTTTTGTCAAAATATATTCGTTTAAAGTACGATTTGTTCTTTTCCTTCCAAAAAAATGTTGAACGAAGAGTCAGGTTTTAAATCGCGAGTTCTTCCTTTCCTATACTAGGCCTAACAGATGCGCCAAAATCTTTTTAACAACGGGAAGTCAGCATGTTTGCCGGCCTTCACCTTTCAGTGGAGAGCTCCGTTAGGGGAGCTCACTCTGGGTGCCAGTCATTCGCCCCCGACGTTTTTTTCCGTACATGCTCGGCTCGAAATTTATTGTTTCATCTGAAACTTCCTGTCCACCACCACGGGATGGTTTGGATTTCGCCTGCACAAGCGTATAATGCAACAGAACTGATATAATACACCAACCAATCAGGTAACATACTCTAGATGATAAGCCGCCGTGCTTCTATGCCAATACATCTGTACCTTATCGTTGTAGATCATTGTTTTTTCCCCACGACGGTAGCAAACTAGCAACTAGCACAGGGACATGTAATAATAAGGTGACAGTAGGCCTACCCAATTTCAGGAATTTGGTCACCAAACCATCATTCCTTGAAAATTCTGAGTATGAATTAAGTCTATATCCAATTATGCTAAATATAGAGTGATCTAGATCTCCCTTCCATCAACCGATGTTTGAATAAAAATTGATTTCCAAAAAAAACAATGACAAATTCAGCCAAACAAATCAGGAAATGAACAACATGCAAGAGAAATGAAATTGATATTACTTATATTTCAAACAGTTTTGATACTTTTTAACATACGTATACATGAGCAAATAAATTGCTTAGACATCCGGTCTACCGTACTAGCATTTTGCACATATACAATTGTATATATAGACCAGCAGGTTTTCCTGACTGGCCTTGGTCTATCGTTACTTTCGCACACTGAAGCACTCAGGATTCACGTTGGAAATTTATAGAATGCTCTGACATTGATCACCAATCAGTGGCCCCAGATTTTGCCAATTTTAGTACCCAAATCTAGTGAAGACTTGAATTTTGCAGGATCTTGCACTTCGAATTCATATTTTTGTTGTTGCATAATATAATAATATTCTTTAGAATTTATACGAAAACAAGTATTTCTATTCCAAGGGCGAATTTACTTTTATAGTCCAAAACGAATGTATAGTAGTCGCACATGCCACTTTTAGGCAATATGACCCAAAGAGTCATAATGACCTATTGCCAATGTGCTTCGTCTGTCGTCGTCTGCTGTCAGCCGTCCGGCGTTCGTAAACTTTTCCTTTAACAATCTTCATCTCAATAACCAAAAGGCCCAGGATGCTGATATTTGGCCAGTAGGTACCTGGGATAGAGTACTATAGTACTCCTACAAAGTTTCCTCATATCAATGACCTTGACCTACTTTCAAGGTCACAGGGATCAAATGTAGTAAAATTCTTTCAAACAACTTCTCCTCAGTAACTAAAAGGTCTAGGGTAATGATATTATGCATGTAGCATGCTGAGATGAAGGGCTACCAAGTTTGATAAATTGAATGATCATGACTTTGACCTACTTTCAAGGTCACATTAGTCAAATGTGTTAAAAATATTTAAGAAACTTCTCAATCTGATTAAAATATAGATCCTCACTATTACTATCATGTGTAGGCTATGACATCGACCAGTAGAAGGTCATGTGTACATGATGATCAGCCACTGATGACTTTGTAATCGTCCATTTCTTTTCTTTTCAGAATATTGAACAATGAATTGAATTCTTGGTTTGCAAGGATTTACTCGACATTGCTATGGCAACCATTAGTGACACCACAGATCTAGGGGATGTTTCAGAAGGCACTAACGGTAGTTATGGTAGTATAGCAGATGTCTCAGAAGTGAATGATGCAAGCCCCAAACAGAGACAGTCATTTAGTGCACCGGTCGTTAAAGGAAGTGACCAACATGATGCTACAGCTTCCTATTTCAATAAGAAAATATTGGTACCCAAATCAACGGGCGTGAGTATAATTGTATGACGTATAAACTGACTGTTTGGTTTGATGCATACTAATTTATCCATTTCTCATCAATGTTGTTTCAGTGTTGTTATTAATAATTTTACGACTGTGTAAGTATTATCAAGTTTGAGAAATAGGATAGGATTGCTCAGCAATTTGACTCAGAGATTTTAAAAAATACAGTTCAGGAGCTAAAAATTATGAAAAAAAATGAAATAATAGTCAAATCAGGAGATGTAAACCAGAACATTTTCCTTTGAATCTGTGAAAATGTAAGCTGAAAATTTTCCATAAATCCTTACTTAATGTACCTAACCAGTGTGTAAAGAAATTTCAAACCAAGGTACAAATTACATGTTTAACAGGAAAACAAATGAAGAATAATAATGCCCATTATATTACTGGCTCCATTTCAAGTAGAAACCATTACTGTTTTTTCCTGAATTCTCTTTGAAATAGATAAATCTGTTTTGATAATTTTGCACCTTGTATTGTCATGGTGGTGTAATATCTTTTGAATTTTCATTTTTGAAAGAAAGAAAGAAAGAAGACAGTCTGTATAATTAATATTTTCTATTTTTGGTAATATAGATACAGAATTTTCCTTATTCAAAATCTGCCATAGACTACATCCCAAATAAATTTTGAAAATAAATGTTAATGCATATTTTGATAGACATTCCATTCAATACTTGGAATAAATTGTTCAATTTAAATAAGTTCATATGTAACAATAACCTGAATGACAATTTATATTTTTTCCGACAGGAGTTGTTCAGTTTCCGGAAGTTATGGGCATTTACTGGACCCGGCTTCCTCATGAGCATTGCCTACCTTGATCCTGGAAATATTGAGTCCGATCTACAGGCAGGGTCAGTCGCTGGATTTAGGGTGAGTTATAGAAATATTGAGTCTGACCTACAGGCGGGGTCAGTTGCTGGATTTAGGGTGAGTTATAGAAATATTGAGTCCTATCTACAGACGGGGTCAGTCACTGGATTTAGGGTGAGTTATAGAAATATTGAGTCTGACCTACAGACGGGGTCAGTCACTGGATTTAGGGTGAGTTATAGAAATATTGAGTCTGATCTACAGACGGGGTCAGTCACTGGATTTAGGGTGAGTTATAGAAATATTGAGTCCAATCTACAGGCGTGGTCAGTCGCTGGATTTAGGGTGAGTTATAGAAATATTGAGTCTGACCTACAGGCAGGGTCAGTTGCTGGATTTAGGGTGAGTTATAGAAATATTGAGTCTGATCTACAGACGGGGTCAGTCACTGGATTTAGGGTGAGTTATAGAAATATTGAGTCTGATCTACAGACGGGGTCAGTTGCTGGATTTAGGGTGAGTTATAGAAATATTGAGTCTGATCTACAGGCAGGATCAGTCGCTGGATTTAGGGTGAGTTATAGACATATTGTGTCCACTCTACAGGTGGGGTTAGTCGCTGGTTTAGGGTGAGTTATAGAAATATTGAGTCCAATCTACAGGCGTGGTCAGTCGCTGGATTTAGGGTGAGTTATAGAAATATTGAGTCTGATCTACTGGCGGGGTCAGTCGCGCGATTTATGGTAAGTTATATAGAAATATGGAGTCTGATCTACAGCGGGGGGGGGGTCAGTCACTGGATTTAGGGTGAGTTATAGAAACATTGTGTCCAATCTACAGGCGGGGTCAGTCTCTGGATTTAGGGTGAGTTATAGAAATATTGAGTCCGATCTACAGGCGGGGTCAGTCGCTGGATTTAGGGTGAGTTATAGAAATATTGAGTCCAATCTATAGGCGGAGTCAGTTGCTTGATTTAGGGTGAGTAGTCGGTATTTATAATGGATCTTTAGTTTGTTAATCAAATGGTGTGAATTTTCTGAAGATATTATGGAAAAAGATATATAGTTGTGAAAATTTCTTTTTAAAATTCGAAATACTTAAGTCTCTGGCATCAATTTTGTAGATAAGGCAAATGAAATGATCATAAAGTTGAAGGAAAAGATTATGGTAATTTTTAAACGTCGTTTTGGGCTGAGGTGGCAAAGTAGTTGAGGTGTCTTGACTTTCTGCTACCACAAACCCTCCACCTGTGGGTCACCGGTTCGAGGCATATTTGCGGCAGTGCAGTTGCCAGGTACTAACCTTAGGTCGGAGGTTTTTCTTCAGGAACTCCCATAGGTGTTAACCTTTGAAAACTCCAATGAGGGAGATCTCCGTCATTACACATTTCCATTGAGGGAGAAAGTGTGTGAAATGTGACTGAAACTGCATTGCTCTATTTGTCTTTCCCATTTTATGTATCAAAATAACTTCAAAAAGTATTCATTTGATCCAGAGACACCTGTAATGGTGATTACACAAACCCTGCAGTAGCTAGGAGATCATTTGAGCACAGAATGTAGATTTAGAGTTTGTGTGAGTTTGGACTTGGATGAGGGAGATTGGTAAATTTTGATCAAAATGAAGGAGTCTCCCTCCTTATGAGGGAGGGTTAACTGTTATGAACTCCGGCTTAATTTTCTTCACCACCAATAGCTGTAAATAGGATGTAAAACACAAACAAACCAATCCAAATTGTTTCTGTCTGCTTAAATATAATGATAAAGGAAAGACTTATTTATTCATCAGTTAAATTTCTACATTATTTGACCCTATTTACAGTTGCTATGGGTTCTCATGTCCGCCACTATCCTGGGTCTGCTTATGCAGCGTCTGTCCGCCAGACTTGGTGTTGTCACCGGAATGCACCTGGCTGAAGTGTGCTACACGCAGTATCCCAGGGTTCCACGTCTCGTCCTCTGGATCATGGTGGAGATAGCTATCATAGGTAGGCAATTCTGGGATGATCCTCGTGACTCTTTCCGTATTGCAACTCTGGTCCGGAATCCATACTGGATGTTCTAACTAGACTCGCCCCCGCACAAACATGTACCAATATTTACATTTCCGGTGTGTATTCTCTATAAGGTACTTCCAACGATTTTGACGTTTACACTTCGGTAAACGTTAGTCCAGCGCGTAGGAATACAACCCAGACCACTATCTCGCTTGTGCTATTACTGTGAGTGCACATTGTTAATTTATTACCTTTCATTAAAACTTTGGATGAACTTGATTTTTTAAAACTTAAATAAGCATATGAAAGCAATATAATAATGAAAAATAGAATATCTTCAATTCCTGACGGTAACAAACAATGTTATTGTGGACTATATTCTGTTTACTTCTTGAAGTTGACAACCTTTAATTTCTTGCCAAATTGGAATCAGCTGTTTTGGTATTCCATCAGTTGTCGGCTGTTCCGTCAGTGCATATAACGTTCAATAAATGACGATTGTTACTTTTGTAAGTTGCGTAAATCAATTTTAAAGTGTCAAAATGTAAATATAAGAAATAATTTGTCTTTTTTGATGTTTACTGGTGTGTAAGCTGATTTTTTATACAGATATTTCAACATAAAGCGCTGACGTGCGTCATTTAAAATATCTGTATAAAAAATCAGTTTACACACCAGTAAACAACCATTAAGACAAATTATTTCTAAATAAAATGGCGGTATATACAATTGTGTATCTGCTACAAGAAAAAACAGGTAACTGTGAACTAATGCTGTTATTCTTTCATATCGTTGTTCAAAGGCACACAACTTCGCAGCATTATGATAAACTGGCATATGATTATGACTGAGAAATTGACATTTATCTAGCAACGAATGATACAATTTACTGTGTGCAAAATTGTGTAGTAAAGCAGGTCCCAAATTGGGGTGGATTTTGGTTACAATTTTGTTAACTTTTGCTAAATACAATGTGATTTGTACACAACATATGCACCAAAAGGGTCAAGTGGTAGAATGTTAATGTAGCTCTCTATTGGTAACTGGTGCTCCTGTTACACTCACATTCCAAAACAATGTTATATCAACAGATTCTATAGTGAACGTATCAGCCCTTATTAGCTCAACTTTGTTATAACTAGGATAAAGTACAATACGTGTAAGTGGAAAGAAGAGAAAAGGAAGGAAAAGATCCAACTTTTTTAGAACAAATAAAAATTGTCAATGGTGGGTGCCAAGATGCCTTTAGGATGTCTTAAGTGTGTTCTGGATTTTTGCTTTTGTCAGTATCTGCATCATGAGCCTCCTGAGATTTTCCCCACATTAACAAAAGTTATAATTCATTTTATGAAGTTTTATATATATTCATATGTTATGCCTTTTTTGGCAGGTTTTGAACAATAAGAAATTATTAGCAGTGTTTTGTGACTTTCAGGATCTGATATGCAGGAGGTAATTGGAACAGCCATAGCATTCTATCTTCTGTCTGATGGAAAGTAAGTATTTGCGTACCTGGGGATCTGAAACTATGCATTAAGATGATGAACAATATTTCTTCTCCCATGATGTATCTACTAGTTGTCAAGCTCTTTTTATACTTCTATCTAAAATCTAGGAACAAATTGTTCGAGTAAAAGGAAAGTATATGGATTAAATCTGTTGAATTTTCTCAGTGGAAAAATGGAGAAAAAATTCATTTTGAAAATCTTCAATTTTCCTGAAAACAAAGATGTTGAATAAATTATTAAAGGGAAAATCTGTTGATTTTCTGTGAAAAAAAGAAACAATGATCAAACTGTTCCGATGGAAAAAGTTGTAGTTGGATGTGAGTGTGGGTCAATATTGACAGAAATGTATGTATGACATTGGGTTTAATATATTTACATATATCAGTTTGGTTGTACATCAGTGATTATTTACAGAATACCACTGTACGCAGGAGTAATCATCACCATTGCAGACACCTTCACATTTCTATTGCTGGACAAGTATGGGCTACGGAAGCTGGAAGCCTTCTTTGGCTTCCTCATCACATCCATGGCAATCACCTTTGGTTACCAGGTAAAGCTACACTATATTAACATTGGTACAGTAACTACTTCGTAAAGTCTTCTTCTTCAGTTATCAAAGTCTTACTGTAAACCAACTTCCTTTTGCTTGCGATTTACTTACGGGAATTCCACGATCAAAACAAATTTGCGAAAGTTAATCTCCGCAAATTATGATAGGAATGACTTACTAGGTAATACAGTAACTATTACTTGGTATACTTGCAGCGGTATTATAACACGTTACAGTTATCTCCTTTGGTTATCAGGTAAAGCCACACTATATTAACATTGGTACAGTAACTACTTCGTAAAGTCGTCTTCTTCAGATATCAAAGTCTTACTGTAAACCAACTTTCTTTCGCATGCGATTTACTGTCGTGAATTTTTAATCGCTGCAAATTATTACTTACTAGGTAATACAGTAACTATAACTTGGTATACTTGCAGCGGTATCATAACACGTTACAGTTATCTCCTGTCCGGTATTTATCACCAAGAGAAATCTTAGAAATATTACAAAATTAATTACTCAAATTATCACAAAATAAAATTTATTAGTTAAAAATATTTCGCAAGTTGTAAAATAAGTGAACGAATTTGGATATAATTATCCTGATTTATTGGTCAGGTATTTCACACTGTCATTATCAATATGGTGTGAAAAGTTGTTCTTGTCTATATTTACATTTGCGCTGCAACCCAC
The DNA here is from genome assembly GCA_947623455.1 of Mimachlamys varia. NCBI lineage: Eukaryota > Metazoa > Mollusca > Bivalvia > Pectinida > Pectinidae > Mimachlamys > Mimachlamys varia. The sequence continues at coordinate 33,999,923 of OX392538.1, read as the reverse complement.
TGTATGAAGATTACCAGCAAAAATGCCTTTCATAAAAGTATGAAAGCAATGGTTCTCGAGACGTAGCACATGGTTTAATTATGACGTCATAGATCAAGCATGTTCATTTAGAGTCTTGTCGCGCCGCTTCGAATAACATGGAGAATGCCCTTGCGTCAAACACTCAAATGACTAATTATTATCATTGGCGCCAATTTTATTCAAGCTTGGCTGTTCCACCAAAGTTGTTTAAATGACGACACATATACAAACGCAGGTAATAAACTATTAATTGGAAAAAAATAAAAATGAAGTTAAGTAATTGTTCAATAGTAAAAATGTAAATATAAGGATGTAACGACTGACCTTTCATAGCACTATGAAAATTTAAAAAATGACTTTCAATCCCTATATGAATTGGTCAGTATTGTCCTGTGTCTCTAAACAGCCCTACGGCAATTAAGCTCACCTGTAGTGGCTAAATTTTGGACTGAGAATGGGGCTCCCGACAGGGTTTCCCATAACATTTAGAATTGTCAATGATTGATTCCGTGAAAGTGAATAGCTGCGAACCTGTTGTGTTGCTGAAATCACGAAAGTTAGTACCCGCGAAAGAATGTTGGTTTACAGTAATCCATGGGGCATATCCACTGTTGATATTGAACTTAACTGATATTTCTATCCAGAAATTATGAATACACAAATCAAAAGGAGAGAACGAAAAGTAATTTGATAAGAGAAATAACTCCTTTTTATTACTTATTAACTGTGAAAATTGATATTTTTGTGTGTAAAAATTTTCGCTTAGTCCTCCTATAAACTGTTTGCGGTGTGGAAATTTTCAATGTCAGTCAAGCTGTCTTGTATGGTGTGCCTATAATACTATCAGACACTGTAGAGTTTGAGTAGTGTTAATATTTGCGGAGATTTAAATCAAGCGAAATAAGCGAACATTTTCACCCTACAAATAATTCCATATTTACAGTATTCTTTATACAAAGTAATAAGTTGATGTATCCAATCAGTAAAAAACATATATTTGACTTTCATGTACACTGTATATTTATAACTGATGAAATGTTACCTTAACACTGTTGATTTTGTTTTACAGTATGTGGTTGTGAGACCTGATCAAGGGGAGGTAATGAAAGGACTTTTTATTCCCTACTGTGACGGTTGTGGACCCAAACAGATCCTTCAAGCCGTTGGTATTATAGGGGCCATTATCATGCCACACAATATTTATCTACACTCAGCTCTTGTCAAGGTTAGTGGAAATAGCGTTCAAATCGCAGGGGACTCGTGCAGTGAATATTCAATTATATTCAATAAACAAGTTTCAGTATCACAATCTGCTGTTCAGGACCCCAAATCTACTTACATAACTTTGTGTACAACACATGTGGACAAAGTTTTTCTTTCACTTTGCATTGTTGCCGTGAATAATTCTTAGCTTCAACCCAACCTGATCCAACAGTTAATCTCAACTCCATTGGTGCATCTCTCTTCCTCTCTTTAAATTGCCTGTGCAAGTCATGTTTATGTTCTAATGCAAAAAATACCAATATCCCCTTTGGAAGTTTAACACTCAAGCAAAAATAACACTTTATACATTATTATCAGTGTTTTTGCTACATTATGTACCTTGATTTTACAGTAACCTGTGCCTTATTGAATTAGAAGAATTGAGTAGGATTTTCAGATAAGTTGGGAAAATAATCTTGAATTTTGCTTCATTTTGTGAAAAAAACACAAATTTTGACTACGGGAAACAGACTTATATCGGCTGTAAAAATGGGCAAAAAAATCACTGATTATAAACTTTTACATAATTTCAGTCACGAGAAGTGGACCGAACTGAGAAGCAGGAAGTGAAGGAGGCAAATAAATATTTTTTCATCGAGGCGGCCATTGCACTCTTCGTCTCATTCATCATCAACTTATTTGTAACAGCCGTATTTGCTGAGGGATTTAATCTCAAGAACGAAACTGAGGTCGTAAGTAAAACAATTTTTACAGTATTCAACATGATCATGTGATAATGGCAGACTATGCTAACAAATGTTATCAATAAAAAAGATGATGATAAAACAAATCAAGGAAGGTTGCTTGTGTAACATGAGACGTAGTAGCCTGTCCGAGGGTCGAACCCTGAAACTTTTGAACTCTAGACAAATTTTCTCAAACCATTTGAGCTACCTGTTCATTGACAATCAATCCAGTCCAGTTCTGCTACATTCCTCCCTCCATTTTAAGCTTTTTTTTTCACATAGATAACTGTATCATTTTCAACAAATGCAAAACAGTGCACCAATATGCTTTAAAAAATATGAATAATGTAATAGTATATTGACTTTTGACTTTTAAAAGGTTTATGCCTGCCAATGGAATTTTTCTGGTAGTACACATGTTATAAATGATTAAAACGATCAAAATATGAAATGAAGAACTGAAAATTTTGCAGGAAATATGTGTTTATGTAATCATTTGATACAAAGGTAGTACAAAATGATTGTTTTGCTTCCATAGTATTCCAACTGCTTGAAGAATGATAATCCGCATGCTGATATTTTCAATGTAAGTATATATAACCTCACCTGATTTATTTCAGCTACCTATATTATCAGATCTAATAATTTGCTGTACAATTTGTATTTCACATTGTTTCATAACACTGGTTATGATCATTACACCCACCTGCAGTAACTAGGAGATCATTTGATCCAGACACACCTGTTATGATCATTACACCCACCTGTTGAACTAGGAGATCATTTGATCCAGACACACCTGTTATGAGCATTACACCCACCTGCAGTAACTAGGAGATCATTTGATCCAGACACACCTGTTATGGTCATTACACTCACCCTGCAGTAACTAGGACTTCATTTGATTCAGACACACCTGTTATGGTCACTACACACACCCTGCAGTAACTAAGAGATATTTTGATCCAGACACACCTGTTATGGTCATTACACACACCCTGCAGTAACTAGGACTTCATTTGATTCAGACACACCTGTTATGGTCATTACACACACCCTGCAGTAACTAGGAGATCATTTGACCACAGGATGTAGTTTTGAACTTGTGGTATTTTCCACTTGAATGATAGAGTTTTTTAGGGAGATTGGTAAATGTCATTGAAAATAATGAAGCCCCTTAACCTTCTTATGTAGGTTGGTTGACATCTATGTAAAAAATGTGCATCGATTAGGTTGCCTTACAATCGTGAGCTGTAGGGGATTCCCCTTTAGCTCAGTTGGTAGAGCATCGGGCTGGAGAGCCAAGGGTCGCGAGTTCGAGCCCCAGCGACCGCATTATCTTTATCATTTTTCCTCATGCTATTACATCTATGCAATTTCATTAAGACAGGTTACGTTGTAGCTACAAATTGAAAAGAAATTACTGCTTGTATTATTTCTGATGAAATCAATATACAGTCAAACCTTGATTTATCAAACTTTGATGATTCAAATTGTTTGATGTGTCGAACTTTTGACTAAGTCCGAATTTTTTCATTATATAACACTATTGATTTACTTTTCATGAATCAAACTTCTATGAATCGGATTTTTCGCTGTTTCAAAGTTTTAATCTGACCCGTTCGTTATGAAAACATTGAAAAGTACAACTATGAAATCAAAGTGAAAATTTTACCTGTTTTGAAAATTAAGTTGACAAACAAAAAAATCTTACAAGATTATCATGTTACAAAATTACAGCAGTGTATATTTTAATATACTATTCTTTATAAATGTGAATCTACAACTTCTTAGCCTGTGTTACGTTACACTAGCACCGCATCGGTTCCTCTTATGTATAGTACATGCAGTTATTTGAAATGCACTTTGTATATACATATACATTTACATATAAATGTTGATGTTCGATGTTCAAAATTCATGAGTCGAAGTCCCGATTTTTCGAAGTTTTCACGTCGGTCCCGCAAAGTTCGAAGCATCGAAGTTTGACTGTACATGATAAAGCTTGATATGAAAACAAATAGTCCACATTTATCCTGTTCCACGCAATGAGAGTTTTCCTCATTAATGTTTCAGAGCTCAACACTGGAGGTGGACATCTTTAGAGGGGTAAGTAATAAAAGTGCCATTGTCGCCATCTTGATGTCATTGAGATATATCCTTCTATCATCCTTCTATCGCGGGTGTCGTTGATGAAGCAGAAGAGGCTTTCTCTTCTGGATCACCTGGTCCTATTCTCTTGTACTTTTTCAAATGTCTCTTATGTCTATTCATATTTTGCCCCTTGTTTTATAATCAATTTTGATTTTGGGTTATGGTTTTGTTGAAGCTCCAGTATCTTATTATTTGTGTACATCTTATGTCTATTCATATTTTGCCCCAAGTTTTATAATCAATTTTGATTTTGGGTTATGTGTTTTTTGAAGCTCCAGTATCTTATTATTCTATTGCTGAATTCTTCTATAAGAATATTTGTCGCCATCCACCCATGAAGTAATGAAAGTAAAACTAAGTTTTCCCAGCAACATTGGCAAAGACAACATCTATACAGTAAAACCTTGATTAATCAAACTTCGATGATTCAAATTTCTCGATGTGTCAAACTTTTTATAAAGTCCGATTTTTTTCATCATATAACACTATTGATTTACTTTTCATTAATCGAACTTCTATGAATCAAATTTTTCGCTGTATTTAAGTTTTAATCTGACCCGTTGATTATGAAAACATTGAAAAGAACAACTAATAAATCGAAGTGAAAATTTTTACCTGCTTTGAAAATTAAGTTTACAAACAAAAAAAATGTACAAGATTATCATGTTACTTCAACTTACAGTGTGTATTTTGATATACTATTCTTTAGAAATGTGAATCTACAATTTCTTAGCCTGTGTTACGTTACACTAGCACCGTATCGGTTCTTCTTATGTACAGTGCATATATACATATACAAATGTACATGTGGATGTTCGATGTTCAAAATCATGAGTGGAAGTCCTGATGTTTCGAAGTACATTTCAACCCATGTGTCAAATGCTGAATATTACCTATCTTTCATGGTCCATTGACCTCGTCAGCATCTCCAACAACAGGAATAATTCTGGCTCTTAAAACCTATGGGGAAATTTGAGGGATTTTATGAGATTAGTAAATTTTCTATGAGATTTTTATATATAAAGTGATAACATTTTGAAATCTTAATGAGATTTTCAGGAAAAATATGGGAAAAAACTCCAAATCTCGCCCCAAAGTGATCCCTGCAACAACATTAAATTTCTGCATTTACCTAAGTTAGAATTTCTCTTAAACCATCAGTGTTAGACAGTGCAATAACGAAACATTGACATGTCCATTGATGGTCCTCCTCAATATCCAGGGATTACCAGCTCACCTCTGCTCTCTACACCCCTGGAATTTGTCATGGGGGAAAAACCGAAGGCACTCAGGAAAAAAAATCTGACCAATCTATTGGCTGATGCCAATCTTTTGAAGATTACAAAGAATCTGCAACTGACTTCAAAGCCTGTCAATTTTTACTGTTATGTGACCGCAAGATTTGTTGCACATCAAAGTGTCCGAACTAGTTTTCTTGCATCATCAACAAGAGGGTGCACACAGAGCCTTCACTTTTGCCATGACATATCCCAGGGGTGTAGAGAGCGTAGGTGAGCGAAAAACCCATACATATTGTGGATGATAGATGTTCAAAGCGGGGCACAGGAAGAAGCATGAATCTGAATGGCTTGTTTATAAGTCTTAGTTACTTTAAATGTGACTCTCTTAAAGGCCCAATATACGTAACTTTCGGCAAAACTTCAAGCGAAATTCAAGCCTAGTAACTTATTATATTTAAAGATTTAGTTAAGATTAACTGGTATCAGCAATATTCAAGATGAATTCTTTTGCGGTTACTGGTACAGCAGCAGTTGAAACACGCTATTTGTAAACACTCGTCCATTTCGAACTGTCTTCTACCTTCGGCTTGTTGTTGAAGTGGGCCCTACCTGAATTATTTTCAATTATTTGGATTTTTTTGTCATGAGTTTCTTGTTAGTTACCGCTCAGGTTTACTTCGTTTTAGGCTTATTTTTGCATCGTTATCAACTGGATTTTTTTTCAGAATTTTTCAGAATCACAAAAATTTCCCTGAAGTTACTTATATTGGGCCTTTAATGGTAATCTTATTTTAGCAATATTCATGCTGAAAGCATCCTTCTGAAATAAAATATTACAGCAGTTATTTTGAGGAAGCCGATTTATCATTGTGCATGTGTTTAAATTTGGCTTTTCGCTAAAATTTCTGTGTATTAAATTAAATAAATAAACAGTATCATGATGTAGATTTATGAAATTCTAAATGAAACTTTAAAAAGTTAATCAACCTTCACGGATAAATCCATATTTATTATGCTTTTACAGGGAGTGTTCTTGGGTTGTCAGTTTGGACTGGCTGCCATGTATATATGGGCTGTAGGAATTCTAGCCGCCGGTCAAAGTTCTACGATGACCGGCACATACACCGGTCAGTTTGTGATGGAAGTAAGTGAGATCAGTTGATATAAAAATATTTAGTATGTTTATGTCACAAATATAATTGTTAGAAATGTTTTCTCTAAATAAGAAAGAAACTAGAGAGAAACAGAATTAATATTGTACATAATTTAGTATAATATTGCACATAATTTAGTGTGGTATAAAATTGCATGATTTAATACAATATGCATATTATTTAGTTTGATATAGTCAAATTCCACAATGTTTTGTCCATTACGTTTTTGCTGGGGTTGAATTTTGTGAATTTCTTATTCTGTTTATTTCGGAAAACCTCACAAAAAGTTTGTATGGAGGGTATGTTGGACATTTATAATACATGTTAAGGTGAAAAGTTGCATGCGAAGCATGTATGCTATGGCACATGTAATGATCTCAAAATCTTCACGAAAGTTCAAAATACTCGCAAATCAATTAGCAACTACCAGGGTATATATATACAGTATTCTCTCATTCATTTGTGTTATTCAGTAGTCGGTACTTTTTTAGAATCAATATTGGAGATTTATAGTTATTTTGCAATTTTTTTTTTTAAAAGATATTGTCATAGGTATCAACATCTTAAGCCTTTATATTTCCTTTATATTTGCTCTTTGTAAAACTTAATTATTTCATTTGAAGAAATCTTGTATTTAAAATTGAATCTCATTTTATTTTAGGGATTTTTGAATTTAAAATGGAAGCGCTGGCAGAGGGTTTTACTGACACGAAGCATTGCGATTTTCCCCACAATTCTCGTGGCTGTATTCTCCGGAATCAACGACATGACGCGGATGAACGACTTGCTGAATGTTTTAATGAGTTTACAGCTTCCCTTCGCCCTCATTCCTATCCTGTCCTTTACCAGCGCCACCTATCTCATGGGAGAATTTGTCAACGGAATGTAAGCAAAAACATCGGAACGTGAAGTCAGTCTATTTTGAATAACATGTAAAAATTAATTTGCTCTTCAAACAAAGTAAAACCCCATGCACTGACTAGAACCTGGTTTACTCCAATACCCCTCATTCGGCGAACAGTTTGTTTGGTCCCAACTGAGTTTATACATATCCAACCAACCTCAGATTACTCGAATAACATGTCTTGCTCGAACTATTGGTCCCCACGAGTTTGAGTAGGAGACACTTCTGCACATTTACTAAAAGATGTTCAGCATTTTTCTGCCAGTCTGGTAGGGCTGTATTAGCAATGTGGTTCAGGTCTCTCACATATCTTAGGGTAACATTTGTGTAAAGAAAAAAACAATCGGTAAAAATATCCAGAAATCACTATAGAAGCATCCTCTTTATCGAGGTGTTACGATCACCTATGCTCTCTACACCCCTGGTACCATCCTCGATATCTAGGGGTTATGCTCACCTATGCTCTCTATACCCTTGGTACCATCCTCAATATCCAGGGGTTACGCTCACTTATGCTCTCTACACCCCTGGTACCATCCTCGATATCTAGGGGTTATGCTCACCTATGCTCTCTATACCCTTGGTACCATCCTCAATATCCAGGGGTTACGCTCACCTATGCTCTCTACACCCCTGGAATATGTCATGGCAAAACTGCAGGCAGCAGACTCAGGTAAAAAAATCTGACCAATCGCAGGTAAAAAAATCTGACCAATCTCTAGGTTGATGCCTGTCTTTAGAAGATTACAAAGGAGCCACAGCCGACTTCAAAGCTTGTCAATATTTACTGTTATGTGACAATGAGATTCATTTGATGTACATCAATGGGTCAAACCTGAGTCTTCTTGCCTCATCAACAAGGTGGCACACACACAGCCTTCAGTTTTGCCATGACATATTCCAGGGGTGGAGAGTGGAGGTGAGCGTAACCCCTGGATATCACGGATGATGCTGAAGTTTTTTATTCAGAAACAACATTCTCAGTTTGAGCGATTAGAAATAGAAAATTTAAAACCTCACTTAGAATATCTTTTTTTGAAAATTTGGTTTGGAAGAAGAGTTGGTCTTTTCAAGACAAGTCTACTTATAATTAGGCATAACGTCTGATAAAACCTTGATGTGGTTGTGTAGTTTATTGTGTTTAACATGTTTTTGACAACCAAGGCCACTTAAGGACTTCACCCCAGTGTATGTGTTGAGTGTATGTATTTGAGAGGTGTTCGTTGTCAATTGGTGTAAACCTCCTCCATGTGATAGTGTAAATTAAATCTTGATGTGAATAAAGACAACTATACAGAAAAACCAAAAGAATATTGGAAACTGTTTTGAGAATATAATTATAAGCAATGTGGACTGTTTGATCTTTTCAGAGTCATGAGAATCATCGCCAGCCTGCTGACGCTGGTTGTCATAGCCATCAACATTTACTTTGTTGTGGTGTATGTTCAGGAGCTGCCCCATCATTGGTTGATCATCCTCGCCACAACAGTCATTGTGTTTCTTTACCTACTGTTTGTCCTGTATCTAGTAAGTTTGAGAACAAAATTATTGATTTTATTTTTAAGCCCCCTCCCCTATATAGGAGGCATATAGTGTCACCCATGTTCGTCCTGTCCCGTCCCGTTTTGTCCCATGGTAATGTTACCAGCTTATTTAATTTTAAATAACTACTGATTCGATTGTCATCAAACTTCGCATACGTAATAAACTTGAAGAACTAATTTCATATAGGGGAAGGGGGCTTTTATGTCTCATAGACATTTCTAGTTTTGTAGTGGATTGTACCAATCAAATTGAGATTTTATAGGAAAATGATATTATTCATATTATGTGATATTTCATTGAAATCTTTGTTCATTTAGAAATTCAATATATTACAAATGTTCACATTTTAACAGTAATCTTATTTTCCTGCTTTTCACAGTGAAAACTTTCTGCTTAATAACGATTGCACCAATTGATATTTCTTTTCATTACTTTCAATGGCAAGTATTAGTGAATGTACCAATTCATCATTGCGCTTATCTGTTTAATTTCATTTATGCACAAAAATAACTACATTTAGAGTACTTTGAGAACACAATCACCCCGTAAACCACATTTGAACACTTCCAATTCAAAAGTTGAAACAGTTAATTATGAATTTTCAGGGGTGAATGAGTAAAAGAAACTGTACCTATTAGGTGTTTTTGCAAAATTTCCTAACCTGCATATACAGAACACCTGTCCAATACGACTGTTTTCAGCATTTCCAATTAGTGGTCTTTATAGACAGGTTTGGCAGTACAATGTATTGTAGTCATAGATACCAACAAAAAATTATTATCAGAATTCAATTTACCATGCTAACCTTGTAGTTGTGTACAACCTACCTCAGAATATTTTGGTCATATTTGGTTCAAAATTCACACAACAGCAAAACTTTTAAAAAAATATTTTGTTGGTCAAGGTTAAAGTTTGAGGTCAAAGGTCACTGTTGACCACTTCGAAAGAAAAAAGCTTGTGTACAAGACATATTTCATGAACCCTGAACATATCTAAATCCACACCATAATGTCACTTGGTCAAGTTTTACACCTGATAAGATTTTGTTGGTCATCGATCAAAGTTAAAGATCAAAGGTCACAGTTGACCACTTTGAGAATAAAAACTTGTGTACAAGATACCTCATGAACCTTTTGTGACAGATTAAAGGCCCAATATACCTAACTTTCGGCAAAACTTGAAGCGAAAATCTAGCGTAATTTCTTATTATATTTATAGATTTAGTTAAGATTAACTGATATCAGCAATATTCAAGATGAAATCTTATGCGGTTACCGGTACAGCAGTAGTTGAAACTCGGTATTTTTAAACACGTGTCCATTTTGAACCGTCTTCTACCTTCGGTTTGTTGATGAAGTGGGCCACACCTTAATTATTTTCAGTTCTTTGGATTTTTCTGTCAAGAGTTTCTTGTTAGTTACCGCTCAGGTTTACTTTGTTTTAGGCTAATTTTTGAATGGTTATTAACTGGATTTTTAGTCAGAATTTTTCAGAATCACGAAAAAATTCCTGAAGTTACGTATATTTGGCCTTTAAGGCCATATCATCACACTATCAAGTTCTACACCCGATAAGGGTTTGGTGATTATTGGGTCAAAGGTCACACTTGGCCACTCCTCAAGTGGTGGAGTAATGTTTGTGAGCCCCCTCTCACTTTTGTTTTTATTTTTACAGGCTTGGTTTTGTTTGGTTATAATGGGATGTGACTTTTTATTGAAGATTCCGGTAAGTGACCCTTTTTTATATATTCATTTTATTTCATTATTTTCATGTTTTCTACTATTGGTTTTTTTTTTTTTTTTTTTAAATAGTGTGTCACAACTAATCCATGTGGAGCATAACAGTAGGATTTTTTTTCCACAGTGTATATAAGTTTCACTGCTATATATTATTATATTAACACAAAAATATATCTGCTAGCTCTTATATTAGTCAATAATAATTGCTTGTTTACAATGAAAATATATCATAATTATATATAATAATGTGTTTCAAGGCTTTTAAATATTTTGTGAGGCAGTTTTACCGTAATTTCACGCGTATAATGCGCACTCGCGTATAGTGCGCAGGTACTTTTTGGGGTCCAAAAATTAAAAAAAAAGTATTTTGGAAAAACTATTTTTTTTTGTGAAAAAAAACGTCAAGTCGGAATGATGGCACCAACCAGGTAAGTCGGCATTAAAGGGTAAATAAACAAACACCTTTGAATAGGAAACTTTGAAAACACAACACAATGCCTCGTTAATTAGACTTGACATTGATTGACACCTCGCGCGAGTTACGGTGAAGATCTGTTGACACCAGCGAAGGCACAGGCCCAATACAGATAATTGAAATAAACGATGTTTTCACGGCAATATCATTCATAAATTATTCAATTAAATCTTACATAAGACTTAATCTTCCAGGTTTTCTATTAAAATAAACAATTATGGAGTCTCTAGATGATCTGTGCGTCTATAGCTAGACATCGATAGAGTCGGCAGTGTACTGGGTTGACGGGTGTACTAAAAGCAGTCACTCAATCAGGTACGACGAGGACCGCATACAGCCAAATTTGTTCGATATAAAAAAACACAAACCCTTTGTGATTTCAGCATTTTTTCTTTGAAAAGAAAATATGGATATTTATTGGACTGTTTTGAGTCCCTAAATGTTTATTTTCCAAACTCTAACTGTTATTGTTACCAGTTCAACTCGCTTGTTTGCGACTCTGTTTGTTACTGTCGGGTATTAATACTACGCGACCTTCACTCTTTGCAATACACAAACCGACGAACTTCCCAGTCGTTCTTGACACATTTCTACCGTAAGGATTGAATTGTACAGTATGACTTTACACAAGAACAGCATTTTTAACATTAGAGTGCTAACAACCATCTAATTCTTCGGTATATTACACTATATGCCTTGTGATAATGTAGCGTCGATCCGATCTCGACCTGAAAGTTCAGGCTACTTTCCTCAAGTTTATTTATGAGATCCTATCGTATTTTATGGCTTTTATAATTGAAACTTTTCGTGGTTGTAAAAAGATAGTGCAAATCAGGAATTATTCAACAAAATATCAACTGTTAACTAACGCGAGGATATTTCAGGTTATTCTGAAAATCTCCGAAAAATTAACGATACATGATCGCGACCAAGTCGAAGGTTTTTGCTTGTTCTTGCGTATAGTGCGCACCCCCTTCTTGACACTTTCGATTTTCCCTAAAAAAGTGCGCACTATACGCGAGAAATTACGGTATTTATCTTAACAATAAATGTCCTTCTTTCCCTCATTGATTTCATATCTTTCTCAATTAACCAACCCCGCAAAATATTTTTTCTGCCATAAGCATAAAGGAAAAGGGATTAGGTGGTGGTTTTTTATCATTAGTAAATGCATGCTTAAAACCCGGGACCCTCCAAACTCTAGACAGACACCTTACCAACTAAGTCCCCTGATCATCAATAAAGTGAAGTGGTGTCATTTGATATTGCTTCATTAACTTAAACTTTTGTTATGGGATTACAGGTTCCCAATCTGTCTGTCTACAGCCAGTGTCAAGGACATCAGATTAAAGGTCAAGGTCAAATTAAACTTCTCTAAGAACTGCTAAATTCTTAGGGAGTACAGGTTCCCAATCTGTCTGTCCTCAGTCAGTGTCACTTAAGCAAATGTCAAGGACATCGGAAGAAAGGTCAAGGTCAAATTTAACTTATCTTAGAACTGCTAAATAATTTTTTTGGGGATTACAAGTTCCCAATTTGTTGGTCAACAGTCAGTGTCACTTAAGCAAATGTCAAGGACATCGGATGAAAGGTCAAGGTCAAATTTGACTTCTCTTAGAGAGCTCTGCTAAATATTTTGTGATGACGTTATAAAGGGAAGTTAGTCGATATCAAACAAGATGTCAAATTTTATATAATATTATCTTCTAAATGTTTCGGCAGATAAAATGGTTGGGCCTTTTCTGTCGTGTCAGTATTCTAATTTTACTTAAACTTTGTAAACAATATTATGTCATTGAAAACTCTATCCAGGCATAATTTCGGACTATCGGCTGAGATCTGTTTTGAAGGACTTATGCGATGGTCCCCGTTACAATTAGAACTTGTTCATGTTTTCCAGTAAACCTTTTTCGAAGACGCAACTCTTAAAACTGTTAAAGGGGAGACATATGTTAAAACAAATCTCTTATTAAAACCTTCTTGCAAAATATCCATTGATTCTACATCAAAGTTACTATATGGTTCTTTGACCATATTTGTTATTTAATTTGAGGTGGATTCCATTATTTCTTGTATGAAACACCCTATACTTTTGGTTTCCTTTGAATTTTTTTTCTTTTGAAAGTATAAATTCCCCCTGATATAGTGATGACTTTCTTGTTCTCTGTAGCTGCCACGCCCACTGGTTGAATGGTCTGTGTGTAACCCATACATCCTTTCTGGCGACGCCCACTCGACCGGCCGACTGTAGCCTTAGATTTAATTAAGGACTGGCATTGTTTATACCTCTGATAAATACTTCTGGTTTTGCATGTTTTTGTTATCATATATGATGAGACTGCAACAATTTATACCTCTAAATATGATACACATTACGTTACGATGTTTACATTAATTTTCATACTTATCAAGATACACTTATAGTCTTATCTGCTCAAAAAGTGTTGACTTCGGGATGATTAAGTGCTAGATTTTACATAGATTGTCATGGATTTAAATAGTAAATACTGTAGAAATATATTTTTGTATGAGTTTTAGTACTGATCCCAATGCAGGCAAACAAAACCACCTGAAACAATACACAAGAAAGTACAATATGTAAATAGGTATCGTTACATCTTAAGTTCATATTCTGTAAGTGGTTGTATTTTTTTCTTCATGGGTTGGAATACTACCACACATCAAGGGATCATCGAGAGTTATGTTTTACTTATTTCAGAACAAATATTTTCTTATTTATTTTATGTCCAGGTAGTGCCATGGTTTTCTGTCAATAATTTTGGAAAAACTAGATTAGAGTATTATTTATGATTTATCCAGGTTTTGCAATCTTAACACACTTATACATGAATTTTTTTTATAAATTTTCACTAACATGAATGTTAGACTACATGTATGTAACACTGATATACACATAGCGTACTGTAGAGTAGCCCTAGCTATTTAATCCAAAGTAGATTAATTTTGTAGAAACAAATTTTTTTAACAAAAATCATTGTAGACATTGGAGGTAGGGGTTTACCAGGTTATATCTTTATTAATAACAGCTTATTAATTCATATATGAAGATGGAAGATTGATCTGACCACCAGGGTATTAACATTTACTCATGTCAACCCTATATTTTCAAAATGGACATGCCCATGCTTAGATATGGTAATGTCCAATCCTGAGTTAGGGGTGAATGTGTTATGTTATTTTTAAAATTTGTTAATTGAATCAGGTGATGGATTTGTTATTATAAAGTTGAGGGGTGAAAGCATAACTGTATTTATCCAGCAATACGCCCATGTCTGGTAATAAACCCATGTCTGGCAATCAACCCATGTCTGGTAATAAGCCCATGTCTGGTAATAAACCCATGTCTGGTAATAAACTCATGTCTGGCAATAAACTCAATTCTGGTAATAAGCCCATGTCTGGCAATAAATCCATGTCTGGAAATAAACCCATGTATGGAAATAAACCCATGTCTGGCAATGAGCCCATGTCTGGCAATAAACCCATGTCTGGCAATAAGCCCATGTCTGGTAATAAGCTCATGTATGGAAATAAACCCATGTCTGGTAATAAGCCCATGTCTGGCAATAAACCCATGTCTGGCAATAAGCCCATGTCTGGTAATAAACGCATGTCTGGTAATAAGCCCATGTCTGGTAATAAACGCATGTCTGGTAATAAGCCCATGTCTGGTAATAAGCCCATGTCTGGTAATGAGCCCATGTCTGGCAATAAACCCATGTATGGAAATAAACCCATGTCTGGTAATAAGCCCATGTCTGGCAATAAACACATGTCTGGTAATAAGCCCATGTCTGGCAATAAGCCCATGTCTGGCGATAAACGCATGTCTGGTAATAAGCCCATGTCTGGCAATAAACACATGTCTGGTAATAAGCCCATGTCTGGCAACAAACGCATGTCTGGTAATAAGTCCACATCAAATATAATTAATTTCAACAAAACTGCAAAACAAAGTATTCATTGTCCAGTAACTATATTCCAACTTTACTTTGAGAGAGGGGTAACTTCAGGTCCCCAGGGTCCAACTTTAGTTTGAGTGAGGGGTTATGCCAGGTCCCCTGGGTCCAACTTTACTTTTGAGTGAGGGGTTATGCCAGGTCCCCAGGGTCCAACTTTACTTTGAGTGAGGGGTTATGATAAGTCCCCTTGGTCCAACTTTACTTTGAGTGAGGGGTTATGCCAGGTCGTCAGTGTCCAACTTTACTTTGAGTGAGGGGTTATGCCAGGTTCCCTGGGTCCAACCTTAACTTTGAGTGAGGGGTTATGGCAGGCCCCCCTGGGTCCAGACTTTAATTTGAGTAAGAGGTTATGCTTATATATATATATTCTTTATTTTGTCTAAATCATTACAATATTTATTTGTTATTTGTGAATATTTTGTGTTCCATAAGGTGATGGTTTATATAACTGTATAATAAAGAATGTTGCTTGTATATTCTTATGCCAGGTCCCCAGGGTCAAACTTTACTTTGAGTGAGGGGGTATGCCAGGGCCCACTGGGTCCAGACTTTACTTTGAGTGAGAGGTTATGCATAGCCTCCCTGGGTTCAACCTTTACTGTGAGTGAGGGGGTATGCCTTGGCCCAAGGGTCTGTTGCTCGATAAATATGGTTATGCATGTATTCTTTATTTTGTCCAAATCATTACAATATTTATTTGTTATTTGTGAATACTTTGTGTTCCATAAGGTGATGGTTTATATAACTGTATAATAAGAATGTAGCTTGTATATTCATATATATATATAATCCTGAATTTTATATTTACTAAATATCATCTTAAGATGTTTCTTTGCTAATTTAGTAGGACCTTCGGCGTCCAATCAACCGAAAGGATTATATGCAACATTTAGCATTTAAATCTAAAATTGTTTCATGTTTTATGTATATTCTGTTTATGTGATGTAAAATGTATTTTATGTATCTTGATAAAGGGGCGGATAGCCTTGAAAATTTGACAATTTATTTGTCCCTACTGTTGCTATTACTTCCAAGATTATATATCCATTTCTAGTGATACGCATCCAACGAACATTTGTTTGTTAGGATCCAGTACAATATAGTGGATCATACTGTCGATATTACTTAATAGATCATGTATATAATCCTGTGATATAGAGAGTTGAATTTTGCTATGAAATTTATGTATGTTACTTATAATTCAAAGGATTTTTTTATGAAGAATACAGAAACTTATTTGTTGTTTTGCACTTACCAACTTATTGGTAGTTACATGATATTTGGTGCACACTTCACACAGTAGAGGTGTTTCGATCTGGCAATTGTTAATTATCAAATGATATTTATACCACTATGCACAGCGAGTACGGGTATAGCAGTACAGTACAGTGGACTCCGTTTTATATCACCCCTGTTAATATCACATTCCTCTTTATATCATGTTTTTCCCAAGCACCATTTTTCTCTCAATATAATATATGTGATTTTATTTGGTTAATATTATGTATTTTGAGGTGAAATCCTCTTAATATCATGTTTTTTACCTAATCACATAAAATGCCAGAAAATGGTGTCATTTCAATTTATTTCAGATATAACTTGCACAAAATGTTGCATAGAAAATAAAAATTAACCCCAAAAGGATTTTTAATTGAAGTAATGTTATCTACAATATTGAAACATCTTCATATGTACATTGAATAGCTTACTTTTAGTTATGGAGATTGGAAATGCACTAGATTAAGTGGAAAAAACATGTTTCTCTTAATATCACATTCCTGTTACTATCATGTTTTTGTCTGACAAATGCAACATGATTTAAAGAGGAGTGTATACTGTATAATACATATTACTACAGAATTGTATTAATTTTCGAAAACTCCCTGTCTTGTGTCTGCAAAATACTATTATTTTCTTGAATACTCTTTGTTTGTTCTTTTCCATGATATTGGTGTACATATTGTACATGTTATGGGTATTGTTTAACAGCATTCATCTTTGGATTATATCTTGCACAAACATTTGCAATCATTGTATGAAAATCAGACATGTCAGACTTATAGCCAGTGAAACCTTGAAACAAAAAAACAAATCAATCTAAACACTGATGTTGATTTGTGAAAAGTTACATTTGTTTTTGCATGTTACACACTTCTGCAGTCTTAGTCTGTCTCCCGTTTCCTCTAGCCCAGCAGACACCATATCTGTTGTGGGGCCAGATTAAACTGCTATATGAAAACGATGCCATGATCTTATGATACCAAACAGTATCAGGGTGTAACTTATTAACAAAAAAAGATGCGTTTCGGAATCTTTTGTATAAGAATATTATATTTCATTGTTTTTGTCTGGTTCAGTATAGTTTGTTGCCTAGTCACCATGTGGCCTAGCTACTTACTGGCCCATTCAGGTGGTTAATTACGAACAATGGAAAACCATTGACTCTACTGACAGAATTTGGGAGATTTTGGTGATAATCGAACGGGTCTGGATCAATAAATAATCAATTTATCGATATATATGTTTGGTATGTGTTGTGTCATAGTCAAGATTTGTTGGCTGCACCTCCAAACTCTACCAAACGGTGTAGGGTACATAATTCCATGTTTTCATATAGCAGTGTGCTCTGGCCTCACACCAGACATATATATGTCAAAATGTCTAAATCTGGTGTTAGGGCCTGAGGAAACTCAGGCAACCTCAATCTATAAAACATTTGTGAGAGTTACCTCCCTTTGACACCATTACTCAGCCATTGCAAGCAAAATCGGCACCTAGCCAGAGTATATTACTGTATTTGCCGTAATAAGTGCCCAAGATTCCTAAAAAATTGGTTTCAAAGGTGGCATTTAATAGGTCTGTATAATAATAACAAAACTAGGATCTGAATGAAAAATGTCATTTTTGGGATCAGAATGGGTAGTACTCATATTGTACAACCATAATTGTTATCAATTTTGGACAATTTTTAAACATATTACCAAAAATTGTTGGCCTTTTTTTCTTGTATAGATGCACACAGTGAGATTCATTTTTCTACTGTTATATAGCATTATAAGTTGTGTCTCAAGTTAAGTAGGGATGCTTATATCATTGCAATACCCCAAAAAAGGGGGAGGGCTCCTGTTTACGGCAAATATGGTTATGTTCTATACGGTAACAGCTTGCTTCTATTAACAGTCATTGTTTGCAACTCTGTGCTCTAAGTTTGATGTTATAATATGTTTATTGTTTCACTCTGTGATCCTGTGTGTTTATCATGTGATTTTAAGTTGTGTTGTGTAATCCTGTGTTTATCGTTTATATAATTTCAGTGTGTGACCTACCTGTCTCCTCTATATATCCTGTGTTTATCGTTTATATAATTTCAGTGTGTGACCTACCTGTCTCCTCTATATATCCTGTGTTTATCGTTTATATAATTTCAGTGTGTGACCTGCCTGTCTCCTCTATACATCCTGTGTTTATCGTTTATATAATTTCAGTGTGTGACCTGCCTGTCTCCCCTTTATACTTTAACACATTCCAACACTACAGACTTTACGGAGAGTACGGAACTGAATCACGACACCTCAGCACAACCCGGACCTCCAAGTTAATGATCTGTGTTAACTTATTTCTTCTTTAAAGAATTCATTGACAAAAAAAAATCAATGTCTTCCTGCAATTTTTTTCTCCTTGTATGAAATGAAATTACACATTGTTGTAAAATTTTGTAAAATCTGAGTTTATTTTTAGAGATTAATATATATGTAAAATAATGTTATTCCAGGTAAGTGTATAGAGATATATGTACAATAGTATTACTATAGTTGTCAATAACAGATAATAATCAATAAGATTTAAAGATTTTTTTTTTATGTTGGATCTGAAAATAATTTAGGTATTGTGTATACTTATTGAAACGAAAGTCAAGCACAACTTGCTAGAGCCCCCCCCCCCCCCCCCCCCCCCCCCCCACTCCCAACCCCAAACCTGTTTCTGTAACTGCAGATATTTATTTTGCCAATGGACTACTATAAAAACAAAAACCACCTGCACACCAGCATGTACGATATGTGTCTAAATATGGAAATAAGATAATAGAGAGCCAGGGGTCGCAGGTTCAAACCCGAGCGACAGCACTATCTTTATCGCTATTCCTCGCCCCTTCTACAATATACGAGTCACTGCTTCCAGAAGAATATAACCAGATAAAAATTTTCCTATTTCATGGTGTAAGGGGAATCATGTGTTCTTGTATAATTTTAATAAGTTTGCATATAGATAGTAAATTATGAGTTGTGAATTGTACCAGAAAGAAGGATTTTATCTTGCAGTTTGTTTGGCTTTAATTAAAAATTACCACATATAAAATAAATGTATAAATGTGAATTGTTTTAACACCAGACAAATGGAAGAAAAGATCTAATTAAAATATGTTTGATGGTCTGTTGAACAATAATTTTGATAGCTTACAGTTTTAGAACTAACCTTCAGGTTGGTAAATTTATAAACTTATCTACCCCCCCCCGATGATGTTTGACTACTCTACCCCAAACCCACCCACATGACCGTTTGTGATGTAAATGAATGACAATATTTCAACTAAATACCTATGTTAAATTAGTGCATTATGATATCAAAATATTTAAACATTTTTCTCAAAAAAATTGATTTACAACATATATATTTGTAAAATATTTATATAATAAATACTATTACTTATCCCCCCCCCCATCATGTTTGACTTTGACTACTCAACCCCCAACCCACCCACATCCCCGGGGGTTTGTGATGTAAATGAATGACAACATTTCAACTAAATACCTATGTTCATTAGTGCATTATGATATCAAAATATTTAAACATTTTTCTCAAAAAAATGATTTACAACATATATATTTATATGAAGAAATACTATTACTGTACTCAAGATATAACTGATTTGTGGAGATGTTTTAATCTCTCAGAATCTACCATGTAAGTTTGTCTTTACTGTTTATGATATATTTTTTTCAATATTTTTATTTTTTAGCTTAAATTGTTTTTAAGAAAGAGAGGATAATGGGAAACTCATTGTAAATGCATATTAACTCATTCACCCCTAGAAGACACATTTGAACTCTTCCAATTCAAAAGTTGGAATAGTTCATTATGAAGTTTAAGGGGTGAATGGGTTAAAAAAGATTCCTGTGATATAGATCTGATTTTTTTTTTTTAATTTTTGATTAAAAGTTTTGCATTAATTAACGGTTGCATGTTTCAAAATTGGCATTACACGATATTATAATGTGTTCAGATTCACAACTAAGATCATATTTTACATATTATGTCTGTTCAATTCATATCATTCTGAAAAAAAAAGAAATGTAATTAAAATAAGTCATATATTTACCAAAGTATATTTTGTCATGTTAGTGATATTTAATTTCTGAAGACTTTTTCACAACATGTTCCTAGAAAATTCAGTGAAGTTTGTTTTATTTGTGACAAATTTATTTGTAATATCGCATTCACCCCCGAAATTCCGTAATGAACTATTTCAATCTTTGATTTGGAAGAATTTAAAAAATGTGTCACCAGGGTTGAATGACTAAAATGCTCTAAGATATATTATTTGTTTAAGCAAATACTTATTGATATACCTGTGTGTCAAACCTCCATTAGAATATACCTTTTTCTACCACAATACCCGGTATTATTCCACTCTCAGGCCATTGTATAAACGTGCTGTCTGTTGGAAAATATATGTTATATACCACTAGTGGAACATGACCTTCCAGACTTTTGATTGGTTGAGAAGTTGAACTTTAACCAGAAATCACGTTGTTCAATGCAACATGCTGATTATTGACGTTGTCACAATTTGGCAGGAATATATACGAGATGATGTGTTTTCGCGCAAATATCATCCGCGGTTCACAGAAAACAACACTGCTGCTGCGACTTAATAGTATTGTGGTAGAAACAGGTCACACGACTCCTTGTTATTGGATATGGAATTTATTTCACTCTCGTTAAAAGACACCAGCTTTAAATTCCATATCCAACAACCACTCGTTGTGTAACCTCTATATATCAAATTATACAAGGGCTGGAATTTTACCTGAGCTTAGAATTTTTTTTTTATAGATACTCATAACTATAACCCAGTTAAATTCAATGTTTGAAGCGTATTTATTTTTTTGCCCACTCGAATGTTAGCTAGGTCGTGTATGATTTAAACAGATTTGTTCTTTGGTGAATTGGCACACATAAATACTTGATGTAGAAATCTGTATTGCATAGTTGGTAAATCAAGGAAAGTATTAGAATTCACAAAATTGAACACCTCATGAACATTTAAGATCATGACCATAAAATGAAGGTCTCACAATTATTTTGTGATCTGCGAATTGAAACCCTTCAGGATTAGTTTGCAGAACTTTCAAAAATTTCTTAAATATTTGATATTTTTTCAAGTATGAGAATTAAAGCAAAAGAATGAAAATGGATATATATATTATTTAAAGTGAAAGAACAAAATCAAAAAGAGATTATCACAGTAAATTGATGAAATTGCTTGTGATCAAATATATCATTATTTTATTTTGAATTGTATTTTAAAAGGTGAAGGGTATAAATGTGTTTTAATACATTTGTTTTGTTATTTATTGTAATTTGTATGTATTGTTGAAAGATGACGAAGCACACAAATTTTTATCACTTTTTGTATACATATTAAATAAGTTCCAAACATTCAAAGCCCAATATACGTAACTTCAGGAAATTTTTCGTGATTCTGAAAAATTCTTTAAAAAAAAAAAGTTCATAATCGTACAAAAATAAGCCTAAAACAAAGTAAACCTAAGCGGTAACTAACAAGAAACTCTTGACAGAAAAATCCAAAGAATTGAAAATAATTCAGGTGGGGCCCACCTCCACAACAAACTGAAGGTAGAAGATGGTTCCAAATGGATGCGTGTTTACAAATACAGAGTTTCAACTACTGCTGTACGGTAACGGCTTCCCAATTCATCTTGAATATTGCTGATATCAGTTAATCTTAAATAAATCTGTATTTATAAAAAGTTATTAAGCTTGATTTACGCTTCGAGTTTTGCCAAAAGTTACATATACTGGGCCTTTAACTCATTCGCCCCTGAAGAAACATGTGAACTCTTAAGAGTCTTCCAATCCAAAGGTTGGAATAGTGCATTATGAAATTTCAGGGGTTGATGAGTTAAATCCAAATAAAAGCCATGCTCTAAATAGTCTCTGTTTAGAAAAAAAAATTAGACTGACAAATTGACAATGAAAATAAGATTTCTTGTGTGTGTGTTGTTTTCTATGCAAGATTATTTTTTCCATGTTTGTCTAAAAGTTTGAAAATTCAAAAGATTAATGTGATAGATATACTAAGGGAAAAAATGCTCAAATTACTTTCTGTTTGAAAATATTTTTTGGAAGTAATGGAGTATATTGAGAAATGGAGCTTTGGAATGCATGCTGTCCTATTCAGAGTAAATTAATATTTTATTCATTATTTCATAAATCAGGCAATACCAAACTTATTTCTTGTGATATATGTACAGTGTACCCTCGACCCATCGCCACCCAATTCTACCGCCACCCTCGCATACCGCCACCTAAACATCTAGAATGGATTTCCCTTCTATATCATTCCCTCGTTAAGTTCGCCACCCTTGCATATCGCCATTCGCCACACCCTTTAAAATACAAACGTCCCAAATCGCTATACAGTTCCCTCGACGATAACGCCATATTGTTCTGTTTTTGGAGATCGAGGAAATCTTTAGTGTTTCTTTTGAAATGGCATGCGGCAAAAGTAGATCCATAACTATTTTCATATATAAATTTGTGCCAATGTTGATCTATATGACGATATAATACTTTAATGAAATGTTGGAAATGCTATATATTATGCAATTTAATTCATGGTAATAATTTTCATAATTCATTACTATCGCCACCCTTGTTATACTGCCATAATTGCTGTGGATGAAAGGTGGCGGTATAATGAGGGTACACTGTATTTCAAAAGTAAGATACATGTTAAATTTATATTTGTCTACAACAAATGTCTTCTTGAAAGTGCATGCTTGTAAATACATATTAACTCTTTCACCCCTGAAAATGCATTTGGATTCCTCCAATTCAAAATATGGAATAGTTCATCATGAAAGTTCAGGGGTGAATGAGTTGAAATCGTGATTGTAAATATAACTTATATATGTAAAACCAGTCATAGTTTAATGAAGGGACCAGTTTGTAATCATTGCAACATATTTGAAACATACATTATTTGTGTGTAAGATAAAACTTTGGTATTACATATTTTTGTTTATGACCTCTAAGCCAACGTGCACTGTCTGTAAGTTTGTATCTATACATTTTAAATAATGTATAACAGCAACAAACTGTCATAGAAACTTATTATTATACTGTCGTTTATACATTGAGGGGGCACGGTGGTCCAGTGGTAGGACGCCGGACTCGTGATCGCAAGATACTTTACTCTGCTTGTTCCAGTCTACTCAGCTGTAAATGAGTATGTGGTTGGGTAGTGCTAGAAATTGTAGAATGCTAGCTGTGAGCGCCAAAATGGCAGCACCAGTTGTATGCTCCCTAGGGAGTTGAGAACGATATTGGCTGGTTGCTTAGGCCCTATAACCACGGATAATAATTTGTGAACTGCTTTAAGACGCCCTTTAAGGTTGTGATAATGAAGTATATAAGAACCTCAGATTATTATTATTATTTCATTGTACATCTTTTTTGTATATGTAGGCTTATTGGTTCAGTGTGTTTACAATGATATAAAGTTATCTAACAGTGGTCCAGATATTTATTCCTTTTAGACAAAACAACTACCGGGTTATGTTAATTCTAATATCTATCTTTTATCTACTGTAAACAGTAAACATACTTAGTGTATACAAATATAAATAAACATGTATAATTATAATCGGAATGTGAACCCCAGGTAGATTTCATATCTTTTAGGACTCGGAATGGACCAGGAGTCCAAACAGAGTGCACTCCAAGTTTACCTGGAGTCCAAATGGAGTATGCTCCAAGTTTACCCAAAGTCTAAACAGAGTGTACTCCAAGTTCAAACAGAATGCACTTGGGTGTAACCTGTAGTCTACACTCAATTGTACATATATTAAGTTATTATTAATGTTTCAATATATATACATGTATTTCATTACTTGCTGCCTATATTATAATGACGCAATATGCAGTGATGTCATGACTTTATGACAAAAATAAATGAAAATATGGTGCAAATATGAAAGTTATCGATTGAAACTTATTTTAAACAAATTTGAAAATATCTTCCAATATTTTAAGATTGTATATACACATGTATATATGTATATAATTTTTGTTTTGTTTTAACATATTCAAGAATTTTATTTTTAGATAAGAAATAATATAAGCTTCCATAGATCCAAAGTATGCTTGTTCTGTACTGTGGCATCTGTCTGTCTGTCTGTTCATCCACAGTTGTGGATTCAACATAGTGTAAACTAAAAAGTAAAGAACAAATCCTCTTCAGGACTCACACAACTAAATAATTTACTATATGTTATTACTAAGCTTTCGAGCTAATAACTTTAATATTTGAAGTTCAACACTTGTGACAACTGTCTAGATTCTCAGATAAATACATGACAAAGGCTTCAAAGGGCATTTGATGAGGGAGTTTACTGGCATTTTAGTTCGCTACAGGCGTCTGCTTCGGACAACTGGAAATATACATGTCAAACCAGTAAAGCGGGACAGGAACACCCTCTGACTTTTGACCCCATATCAATCCGCCATCACATCAAAATCTACCAAAAGAATATATTTTTGAAAAGTAAAATGTCCATAAATTTATTCAATGCAGAATAGGTCAACAATTACCTATTTAAATTATTCAAAATCACTGTACTTATCCAGAACAAATTTTCAAAACAGACTGCAAACGTATGAAACACTTCGTGATAGGCTGATTTAGTTGTGTGAGACCTTTAGGATGTTAAAAAGGGATAATTCTTCTTTATTACATTTTCTCAGGATATATTGGACAGATACCAACCAAATTTGAATAGAAAAAAAAAATACTCAGATATTGATATTAAGCTTGTACAAATGGGCAGATGATATCTTTGGGAATTCATAGACAAACACAATTTAGATACTGGACTTAACACCATGGTTTTACTCCGGAACACCTGGTCTTATTCTCTTGTGATTTCATGAGAGTCTCCATGTAAATCTTTCCTTTGTTTCTATTTTGCCCGTAGTTTAATTGATTTTTAGTTCGGATTATGGTTTTGTTGACGCTTTTGTATTCTCTAATTTGTTTCTCACCCATGAAGACACAACTGCAATATTACTCAAAGAGAATGTTTTACATAATTATCCAGGTGAGCGATGCAGACCCTTTGAACCTTTTGTTTCCTTTACTTATATATACAGATTATATATCATATACTGCGTTACAGGAGAATTTTCTCATCTAGTCTGAAAGAACTTTTATTTCTCAACATTTGGTACATTGTTGTTCATACATTGATGATATTTTGAGAAATAAAGAACTTTTTACTGTTCCACGAATATGCTGTCATTTGTATAGACACTTCATTCATTGTACATTTCTGTATTCATCCCAAAAATGAGCTCATGTCTGGTAATAAGCCCATGTCTGAATATAAATTCATACACGATGATAAACCCATGTCTGATAATGAACCCATGTCTGATAATAAACTTATGTTTGATAATAAGTCCATTTTTGATGATAAGTTCATGTCTGATAATAAGCCCATGTCTGGTAATTAGTCCAGGTTTTATAATAAACCTATGTTTGATAATAAGCCCATGCCTGCTAATTAACCCATGTCTGATAATAAGTCCATTAAAATATTATGCCATTCATCGGAAGTACAAAGAAGCTACAAGACCGCCAGCCGTCCCTCCTTTTATCGGATCAGAGAGTCTGAACCCTTTGGACTATGTATGTTTGAGTAAACCAACATTTTGGCCCCTGTACAACTGGTTCACTCGTTGTCAGTATAATGTGACCTGGTGGGGTGTTCTGCTGGGGGTCTTCGGCAGTGTGATTCAGTGTGGTAGCGCTTTAAATCAGCTTAAGATTCGGACAATCGCAAGAAGGCCTACACGACCAAACTACAGCTTCCCAAATACACACGCATGTAACACACGTACCCACATCGCATACACCGGGAGGCCGTCCTTAAATGACCCTTGCTGTAAATAGGACGTTAAACAACCTAACCAAACCAAAGCCTTCCTCACAGGGGCGAATGCTCAATCAAAGGTCAATATTGAGGAAGTGTCGAGGGAGACATTAGGAAGACGATAGTTGTTTAGAAAGAAGCGAAAAGACAGATCCCAGATTTAGTGGCCTCTTACGATCATGCAATGGGGGCAGCAGATACAATTAATGTTCTTCCGTCCTGCTTGCAGGAAGGCAATCTGATTAAAATACAGATCCTTGTTCTCATTCCGTTTTACAAGGATCTGACAACATCCCATAAGAGGTCACGTCCAGATGACCTTTGTCGCCTCTTTACTTAACACTAAAATAATTTTCCAACGACCTGTCGTCTTGCAGCAAGCCATTTCGTCACATTATTCCACATGAACATTTTGGTGACGAAATGACTAAACGGAAAAATGTGTTTATGTAAGCTTTGTCGCCTCAAAATTTCACTGTCAAGATTCTGCCAGTAGTAATTTGATTGGCTAATGCGAAAGGTCATCTGGACATGACCCTCTATGGTATTATCTCAGATCTTAACGCAGCAGAGCGAAGTTTACGTAACAGCGCGGAGATCAAGGTATGATTTTAATCAGATTGAGTCGGATTTGATAATGCTGACGGCAGTAATATTCAAAGTACACTATTATGGGCATATATACAGTTACGTGCCATAAGTCTTTCAATTTTTTTTATTTTGCTATATATTCTTTGTATTTCCAACTTTTTTCAATGAATTTTCCTGACCTTGTTCATGGATGGATTTTGACAATTTTTTGTCATTTGGTCCACAAATATACAAGGTTTCCTCTCACAATATTTATTAAATTTTCCGTTATGTATTTATGGAACTATACAGAATTATCTGCACTGCTAATTTCCGTGTGACGCCATTTCTCTATATAACGTTACCAAAATGACGTCAAAATGGCGTCCCGAAAATTGGATGTTGTAAATAAATTATGATTTCTCTGATTATACATAACGGAAAACAGTGAAAATATTATGAGACGAAACAGGAAACAATTCTCTATAAGTACACAAAATTTCACTAAAAATGATCCCGAAACGAAGTCAGGAAAATTCATTGAAAAAAGTTGGAAATACAAAGAATATATAGCAAAATAAAAAAAAATTGAAAGACTTATGGCACGTAACTGATATAACATGCACTATTCCTAAAATTATACAAGGGCTGGAATTTTACCTGAGCTTAGAATTTTTTTTTTTTATAGATACTCATAACTATAACCCAGTTAAATTCAATGTTTGAAGCGTATTTATTTTTTTGCCCACTCGAATGTTAGCTAGGTCGTGTATGATTTAAACAGATTTGTTCTTTGGTGAATTGGCACACATAAATACTTGATGTAGAAATCTGTATTGCATAGTTGGTAAATCAAGGAAAGTATTAGAATTCACAAAATTGAACACCTCATGAACATTTAAGATCATGACCATAAAATGAATTTTCCGTTATGTATTTATGGAGCTATACAGAATTATCTGCACTGCTAATTTCCGTGTGACGCCATTTCTCTATATAACGTTACCAAAATGAAAAAAAAGTTGGAAATACAAAGAATATATAGCAAAATAAAAAAAAATTGAAAGACTTATGGCACGTAACTGTATATAACATGCACTATTCCTAAAATGATTACGTCAAATACGACAAATTATACCACTTACCGGGATATTTCCGCTGGGATGAAGTTTTCCCGAGTTCACAAGTGAATATTATGATCGCGAAAATATGATCCGGAAAATACTGCCCAAAATTAACTCTGTAACTTTACATCGTCATAAAAGCGCGCATAGCACGCGGTTTTATTGGTTCATTTTTATCAAAAATAACAGACCCCTACAAGATATTCGAAAATAAAGCACATCACTCGTCATAGTTTTGTTGACGATTCGATTAATTAACCACACATGCTATCAAAGTCCGTGGTTCATTTTTTTATTGATACTTCAAGTGCTAAAATACCGCAAAAATTTGATTCATTAACATGTCTTGATAGCGTGTAAAAGTTTGGTCAAAATCGCGAAAATCTAACCCGCATAAATAACCAATGATGCAGTAGGTCGTAAGGATTTGCACCATATAACCGTTATGAACCTTGATATCGGTATGTACTCAATGTACCCAGGTTGTTTGTATTCAAGTTATGATATCAGTCTCACGAAGCTTCAATATTTGTCAGCTTAATGAGTCGTAAAAACATCTTCTCAAAACAAGTTTCCTGATCTATGACGATATTGTCTAGATGTAGAATGATATTTATAAATGTTCAAGTAAAATTTATTAATTTTATTTTATGAACTTGAATGAAATTATATTAAACAAATGTGTGAAATTAGCTTCATTAATGTTCCCTACCAAGTTAACAAGAATTAAAACATTCTTCATCCCGTGTCAACTGCATGCTGGACAGGTGATATGTACCGCACACACTTGTGAAAGACAATAGAATACTGTCGTGGTTGGAATAATTTGTTTTGGAACATCTAATGATTTCGTAGAGAGGTACGTATAAAGCATTCATAAAATATAGCAGGTGATTATAATGATTATATTAAGATATATTTATAAAAGGAAATATCACATCTCAATAATTGACTGGCTATAATTAATCTATAAACAACACCTACCATGAATATTCATAAATATCAGTATGTATAGTGTGTAAATAACAGAGCAACAGACCAGAAAATCTCATAATAAACTAAAAAGTGTTAAACTGATTATGATCTGTTTCAAATTTGATAAATTACCCATTGTATATGGTTGTATAAAGTTCTCGATTTATAGGCATGGTTTGTGTCGGGTTTTGATAAATTCTCCGTTGTATAGGGTTGTTTTTGTCGGGTTTTGATAAATTCTCCGTTGTATATGGTTGATATCTGTCGGGTTTTGATAAATTCTCCGTTGTATATGTTGATATACGTCGGTTTTTAATAAATTCTCCGTTGTATATGGTTGATATCTGTCGGGTTTTGATAAATTCTCCGTTGTATAGGGTTGATATCTGTCGGGTTTTGATAAATTCTCCGTTGTATAGGGTTGATATCTGTCGGGTTTTGATAAATTCTCCGTTGTATATGGTTGATATCTGTTGGGTTTTGATAAATTCTCCGTTGTATATGGTTGATATATGACGGGGTTTGATTAATTCTCCGTTGTATAGGGCTGTTTTTTGTCGGGTTTTGATAAATTCTCTATTGTATATGGTTGATATCTGTCGGGTTTTGATAAATTCTCCGTTGTATATGGTTGATATCTGTTGGGTTTTGATAAATTCTCCGTTGTATATGGTTGATATCTGTCGGGTTTTGATAAATTCTCCGTTGTATATGTTGATATCTGTCGGGTTTTGATAAATTCTCCGTTGTATATGTTGATATCTGTGGGGTTTTGATAAATTCTCCGTTGTATAAGGTTGCTTCTGTCGGGACTTTTATATGATTATAAGAGATATATATGTAACATCAATTATATGAAATATTACATCTTAATATTTAACACCCACCAAGAATAATCATAAATTTTATATATACATAGTGTGTAAATAACAGAGAACCAGACCAAAAAACTCACATTTACTGAAAATTGTTGATCTGTTAATGATTGGTTTCAGTTTTTTTTTATAAATTACCCGTTGTAGTATAGCTATAGGGTTGTATAATGTTTGCCGTTGTATAGGGTTGTTTTTTGTCGGTTTTGATAAATTCGCCGATCCAAAGGTTTGGTTTCTATCCTGTTAAGATAAATTCGACGTTATATAGGGGTGATTTCTGTCGGGTTTTGATCAATTAGTCGTTCTGTAGAAAAATAAATACCGAAGCGGTAACACAACCATAATTCGAACTCAAAATCGATTAAACTAGGGGAAAAGTAGGAACAAAGGAAAGATTTACATGAAGACTCTCGAAAAAGCACAAGAGAATAAGACCAGGTGTTCTGGAAGATTAAGCGTCTTCTGCTGCATCTACGACACCCGCCATGTAAATCTTGGTCACATCCAAGTAAGCATCAATCCCGAAAATGAACCGAGTCATCATTGTCATCACAACAAGTAAGCACACTAATAAGCAAACTAAAAAAAACCGTTCATCTTCATATCACACAAAGATACAGAATATATCTCGATGAAATCAAGTTGAGTTAGTTTCTATCGGGTTTTGATAAGTTTGCCATTGTAGAGGGTTGAATTCTGTCTCGTTTGATGAATTTGCCATTGTATTCTGTCTAGTTTGTGATAAATTCTCCATTGTTTTCTGTCGGGGCTCACTATCATTAAGATCCGTTACGAGAGTTCTGACAACATCCTAAAAGAGGTCGTTTTCTGGTCACCTTTGCATACCCTCATCCTCGATATCCAGGGCTTATGCTCTCCAAACTTCTGGACTATGTCATGATATAATTGAAGGCACAAAGATAAAATGTAGTTTGATTTGTTCTCAGATAAAACAAAAAAGGAAAACAACCTGATCAATCGCTTAGCTAATACGTGTCTTTCATAGAAGCGACACCCAATTTCAAAGCTATACGTTTTTACCGTTATGTTATGGCCCAAACAGAACCTTCAATTTTACTCGTAGAAAGGTACAAATGTAGATCAGCAAATCACTTGGATATCGAGGATGGCATCCACTGTACATCACACTCTTGTCCATCCTCGATATCCAAGGGTTACGTTCACCTATGTTCTCTCCATCTCTGGAATATGTCATGGTAAAACTAAAGGCACGCTCCGGTAAAAAAAACCTGACCAATCACTAGGCTGTAACCTTGCTTTGAATAATTACATAGGAGCCGCAACCGACTTAAAAGCTTTACCGTTATGTGACCACGAGATTCGTTTGATGTACTTCAAAAGGATCGAACCAGTCGCGTTGGCTCATCACCAACGTGACGCACACGGAGCTTTCAGTTTTGCCATGACATATTCCAGGGGTATTGACAGCATAGGTGATCGCAACTCCACGATATCGAGAATGACTCTTGTCAAATTGTCATCTGCAACAAGTCATTTCGTCACATGACTTGTTTTTGCGTGTTGTTACGAAATGACTTAAATCACAAATAGGATTGTGCAAGCGTTTTCGCCCACCAACAATCACTTCCAAAACCTGGAATCAAGTGACTGTTTTAAACTAAACAAACTTCTCGTGTGAAAGGGCAAATCATACTTATTTATCTTGCAGTCTCCTCTATCACACACACACACTCTCTCTCTCTGTCCTGGATGTTTATAGAAATAGTGATTACTGGTCAGTAAAACACGTTTTATTATGTAAATGTATCTGCATGGTACACCGATGTGATACATTAAAGGTACAGGAGTGACCAGAGAAAGGATTTTAAGGAACGTGCATTAAATGGACAATTGAATAGACGACATGAATTGAATGTGTCGCTAGTGCATACCATGCAGTCTATGTATACTATATTTATATTTATTTATATTTTGAATGAACTATTGTATCAGTCGAAGGACATTCTATCTATCCTGCATCATCCCTTTTTTCTTTTCTTCTTATCTTCTATTTATTTTCTTGCTCTGTGTTCTCCTTCCTTTATACTTATAAATTGTATTACACTAAAATTATAATGAGTAAATTACATGTCGCTATTGCTAAAATTTGTTTCATAATTGTTGAGGAAGGGCTTTTATAAGTTGTTTTAAGTTGTGCCCGATCCTGTTGATTAAAGCAATAAAAGATGCAGAATTTCACTAGCACAAGACCCCCTGAGAAAGCTTTCAGATCCCATGTAATTCTGTATGTGTAGAGTCACTCATGTTTTACATCCTATTAACAGCCAGGGTCAGGTGACATTGTGGCATGATACTACTACTTCAGTTTATTTAGTGACGTCACAGGGTGATGATCTGTTACGTCCTCGCGTTATTTACACATATTCTTGCAGTGTTATCAATGACAATGATTTTATTCTCATAAGCGTTCACCGTGTAGAGAATTACATACAGGACATACAGTACATACGAGTACATGTACAGGACATACAGTGTATACATGTACAAACATTTTAATACAATGATACTAATTAACAGAGTTAATACGTTCATATATGATCTTAATAAATCTAACAAGTGCTACTAATTCTGCGTTGACTACATAATTAAATAAAGTATGGAATCTAAAGGTACTTGGTCTTTCAAAATGATATCTGGATATAAACATTTCCGTCAGTCTACTAATATTTGTTGGTTACTTTCGGGGAGTTGAAAACATCATTTTCCCAACTATATATATAAACCTATTTTTAATTTTAAAGAAGATTAAACTTTTCAACCATTGTATACTTATGAATTCTTGGTTTTCAGAAATAAATGTACTATATAACATTCCATAAAAAAATAATTTTAATACAATTAGACCACTGCTTAGAATAATTCTTAGATATTAGTATTTTGAAAAAGTCATTTATATTTTGCAGTCAAAAGTTGTAACGTCACAATTCACCTCCCTGCGTTGAATTACCTCTGCATTATATTATGCTTGACTCATATGAACATATTTTCACATCCATTTCCAATTTTTGACCCAAGCACCACCGATGAATTCAAAATATACGAAATAGACATACAAAATGTACGATGCAGCGATTAAGTCTATATTAGTGGTTTCAATAAGTATATCAGAAATCGAATATCAAGATATTTTGATTACTTTGGGATTCTTTTGGACAAATCGCGGCCATTTGAATCAAATGTGGTAAGAGGAGTGTTGTTTGATTGAATAGTTTGTTTGTTTTTCTTAAAATCAAATTGGTTATCAAATACGTATGGTTGATAGCGTGTAAAAAGCTACGTTGATTATGTTATTTTAACTTTGTAGGACTGAAGAAATCGGAACGGTCGATCGTCATCTTGACCAGTAATGGAAAGTAAGCAGTTTTTTTTCTAATAGTATGTAACTTTTCTTTCCTAACTTGAGATGAGTTTTTGTCGCGTTAGATATCATATTGATGTTTTTGTCGCGTTAGATATCATATTGATGTTTTTGTCGCGTTAGATATCATATTGATGTTTTTGTCGCGTTAGATATCATATTGATGTTTTTGTCGCGTTAGATATTATATTGATGTTTTTGTCGCGTTAGATATCATATTGATGTTTTTGTCGCGTTAGATATCATATTGATGTTTTTGTCGCGTTAGATATCATATTGATGTTTTTGTCGCGTTAGATATCATATTGATGTTTTTGTCGCGTTAGATATTATATTGATGTTTTTGTCGCGTTAGATATCTAGGATTGACTTGTTTGTTGTGTTGTGCAGGTAACAGAGTTTGTCAGATACAGATTAACATGTGTTATAGCTAGTTTTGGATTTTAACTAACACTACTTTATATAAACCCGAAAATTTGTTATAGCTAGTTTTGGATTTTAACTAACACTACTTTATATAAACCCGAAAATTTGTTACAGCTAGTTTTGGATTTTAACCAACACTACTTTATATACACATGATAATTTGTTACAGCTAGTTTTGGATTTTAACTAACACTACTTTATATAAACCCGAAAATTTGTTATAGCTAGTTTTGGATTTTAACTAACACTACTTTATATAAACCCGAAAATTTGTTACAGCTAGTTTTGGATTTTAACTAACACTACTTTATATAAACCCGAAAATTTGTTATAGCTAGTTTTGGATTTTAACTAACACTACTTTATATAAACCCGAAAATTTGTTATAGCTAGTTTTGGATTTTAACTAACACTACTTTATATACACATGATAATTTGTTACAGCTAGTTTTGGATTTTAACTAACACTACTTTATATAAACCCGAAAATTTGTTATAGCTAGTTTTGGATTTTAACTAACACTACTTTATATAAACCCGAAAATTTGTTATAGCTAGTTTTGGATTTTAACTAACACTACTTTATATACACATGATAATTTGTTACAGCTAGTTTTGGATTTTAACTAACACTACTTTATATATACATGATAATTTGTTACAGCTAGTTTTGAAATTGAAATAAAAGTAATAAAAGGCCGACATCTTCTGAGCTTGGATATCTGTAACAAAAACCAAAAAAAAAACCGCTGGATATCATTAGTTGTTATGGTCATGTTAAGCAATCATAGTTGAAGTGTATCATATATGAAATTGTTTTTGGACCATCCCATACCACGTTATAGACAGTGGTCTAGATCCGCTACATTCCCACCTCCTTCAACAAAGTCACCGACCCCGAAGACACAAATGAGACCTTAAGTTCTTTATTGACTTTAAGTTCTACGACTTATCAGTGTAAACCTTAAACCAACTTTCGTGGGCATATTTCATTGAGCGAAAATGTACCAGGAGAGGAAAAATGAACGGTCAGACCGGGGCTCGAATCCGGGACCTTCTGAACTATGAACGGACGCTCGACCAATTGATCTATTTCATTTGGTCGCCGACGATCGTATACGTATCCGTCTAGAGGTGTAGATCCGCTACACATGTGTACCTCTGCTATTTCGTTCTTGACCATATCAGTTGTACCTATGTCGAAATACAATGTGCGGAGTTGATGTTACTTATGTATATATAAAGTATTGTTTGTAGCTTTAATATATACTGTCTGTAAGATGAAACAAAGTTGAAAATAATTTATCTGAAAATGCAAATACTGTGAAACAATAAATGACCATTTAATTAACATTTGTTTATCATATAAGCTCTCAAAAGTACAGAAAATGCTTTAAATAACTTGTGAGAAATCATGCATGTTCTTTTCTTTAAAAGCAGTAAAATATAAAACAACAATTTACTCCTCTTCATTTGCAAGAATTGAAAACAGCATGTTTGTATTGTTTATCTTATAGCAGAAAGTTAAAGATGAAAAGGGATACCTATGATATGTATGATAATAATACATATACATGTAATATATATGGATCAACGTTTAAAGGTTCTGAATTCTTACTTACACTTAACAAACTTATTTTCGCGTGCGATTAATTTTTATGTGTTTTTTGAGTCATTAAGATTTGCGAAAATTAATCGCCACGAAAAAGTTTTAATCAGAGGTATGTCAAATATAGGAGTATTGCATTGTACTGTAAATAACCGCGAAACCGTACCTAACTGTTTCTTCCTTCCGCGCACATGATCTCCGTTTCCTTAAAACACCAATTAAATGTGTAAAATAAAAATCCGCAGCCGTCAAGCTACTTTTGTAATATTATAACGAGGTTAGCGTCATCCTCGTACCGAAACATGCAAGAATGATTGGTTGGTGATTTAAAGGCCCAATATACGTAACTTCAGGAATTTTTCGTGATTCTGAAAAATTCTGACAAAAAATCCAGTTAATAACAATGCAAAAATAAGCCTAAAACGAAGTAAACTTGAGCGGTAACTAACAAGAGACTCTTGACAGAAAAATCCAAAGAACTGAAAATAAATCAGGTGTGGCCCACTTCAACAACATATCGAAGAAAGAAGACGGTTCAAAATTGACGCGTGTTTACTTATACCGAGTTTCAATTGCTGCTGTACCGATACCCGCGTAAGAATTCGTCTTGAATATTGCTAATATCAGCTAGTCTTTACTAAATCTATAAATATAATAAGTTATTAGGCTTGAATTTCGCTTCAAGTTTTGCCGAAAGTTACGTATATTGGGCCTTTAAAGGAATTTCATATGAAAACGCGAAATTAAGTCACAGCGAAAATAAGTTTGTTGACAGTACTTTTGAAATAACAAATTCACTTAATAGGATACTTTTGGGTAGTGTACTTTATATTTATAAGATGTTCAGTGAAGCAGCAAGCCGCTACAAAAACAGGGACTTTAATTATTGATTCACAGAGTAAACGTATGTGTATACACGTATGTGGTAAGTCACACTCACTGTCCATGTGTGTGTAGCAGTAGTCATTT
Source organism: Mimachlamys varia (assembly GCA_947623455.1). NCBI lineage: Eukaryota > Metazoa > Mollusca > Bivalvia > Pectinida > Pectinidae > Mimachlamys > Mimachlamys varia. Next base: position 33,963,573 of record OX392538.1, on the reverse strand, counting down.
TCACGTGACTTCAGTTTGTAGTGACATCACTCTCCCGTATTTACATAGGGAGATACTATTTCTTACTTTCATATCATCGATTACATGTACTAAATATAAGATGATACCGGGTGGTGTTTAGTATTCCGAACAGGTAAGATCTTTGTTTAATATTATCTAAATACCAGTGAAGTACGTACACACATATGCTATCAGTGATGTTCTATTTGTGTATAAGGGTTCACTGTTGTTGTTTTTAGATATCCATGTACAGGACCTCTGCTGTGTATGTTAAGGATTTTTGCAAACGACATATCCTTTGTTAAGTTGTGATACCCACATCATCTTTATATAAGTTTATGGGGAAGCACAGGTGCTTGACACACCATAATTAACACAAACCGTTATATAATGATGATATATGTAGTTTATACACATACATGTGTGTATTAATTCTGCGTGTTATACCTGTATGAACTCCTTATCAATCCTTCCTTAAATAACCCTGACTGTTAATTAATAGGGCGAAAAAAACCAATCAAATCTAAACTCATTCACCCACCAAATCCCATAATAAACTCTTCTAACCTTTCAATTGGAAGAGTTCAATAGTGTCTTCAGGGGTGAATGAATTAAGTCGGTTATCTTTGTCATGGTTCCATATATCTATGTTTATCTACAATGATGCCCTCTCTATACGTACCTGTATCATATCACCTGTATAATCACTATATACAAATAAACAAACCATGAAACAGTATCGCTGCGACTGTGTGACTAATTAGGTGTTTATAGATCCTAATATGCAGGGGTTACGCTCTCTACACCCCTGCTGCATATTTCATGGGGTGTGGAGAGCGTAGGTGAGCGTAACCCATACATATCAAGGATGTGTTTGTGTGGAAAGTAACTCGATATAAGTGTTATATACAGTTATCAGACCTACGGTACATTTGAATTATAAATATACTTTTCCTCAACAGACTTGAGCTAGCTCAAGCGCAGGATCAGATCACAGGGACATGTATAGACTTATATGATAAAATAACCGATAAATACTTATATATATATATATATTGTCAATATGGTCAACTAGGTGATATCGACGGTATGATCCGCTATATATGTACTGGATCCCAACAAACAAATGTTCGTTGGATGCGTATTACTAGAAATAGATATTTGATCGTGGAAGTAATAGCGACAGTACGGACAAATCAATTGTCAATTAACTTGTCGATACTGTCGCTATGACTTCCACGGTCATATATATATTGTCAATATATATAAGTATTTATCGGTCTGTACATGTCCCTGTGATCTGATCATGAGCTTGAGCTAGCTCAAGTCTGTTGAGGAAAAAAATATATTTATAATTCAAATGTACCGTAAGACTGATAACTTAAAATAACACTTATATCGAGCTACTTTCCAGACAAGCACAGCCTTGATGTGTATGGGTTACGCTCACCTACGCTCTCTACACCCCATGAAATATATAGCAAAACCAAAAGCGTTAGGTGCGCCACCATATTGATGAGGCAAGAAGACTATCGATCCTTTGATGTACGTCAAAAGAATTTCTGGATCACTTAACGGTACAAATTGACAAGGTTTGAGGTCGGAATCGTCGGAAATCCACAGTACACTTCTCCATCTTTTGTGAACCTTACACAAACGATAGAGAAGTGTACCGTGGGTTTCCGACGATGTGAAGTCGGTTGCGGCTCCTTTGTAATCTCAAAAGACAAAGTATCAGCTAAGTGATTGGTCAGAGGTTCTTCACCTGAAACTAATTAAACCGCTATCATCGTGTCTTAGTTTTGCTGTATTCCAGGGGTGTAGAGTAGGTGAGCGTACGCCCTGGATATCGAGGATGTCCATTAATGAAATCGCCAGGAAATTGAATTGTTCAACGATGTAATAGTCTAAAAATTCTCAAATCTAGAACATTACACATCATACGAAACATTACAAAGTGTATACATATTAAGGTTGTCATAAACTTGTGTGGTTTTGACTTTATTTTTTTCTCTATCTCCATCTGCTTTATGGCTTTGTAGCCTAAAGAACCTATAACTGGATGATTTTTTCATTGAACCGATCTCGTCAAAGTTTCATACCCATGACTGATCTCGCTTGCCCATATTACTCACCACACTTATGAGTTCATTATCATCGGTTGAATCAGTCATTGCGGTCACACACATTTTTTTTTCATTTCGGTGCAAGGCATATGTGTAGTAGGGTTGTCAATATAGTGAGGATGAATGTACCTGTAGAAAGAAAATCAATTAACTTATCAAGAGGAGTCAATTTAATATTATAACATGAAGATATGATTAAGGTGCTTTTACTACTAAGATGTAACTTGATTCAAAGTTTCCAAAGCATAGCTGTCAGCAACTGATCTATTTTGAAATTTTAAATAATAACGATAAATGACTTGACAGGTTTCACCATATGACATTCATTAAAAAACATACTGATTGCATTTTCATTAAAAAAAAAAACTTGTTATATTGAAGACATATGATTTAGAAAATCACAGAATAACGGTTATACGAGTATGCAGGAGTGAGCATTGTTATTTCAATGGCAGGTTTTATTCCAAATAAGTTTTGTTTTGAAGTTGGTATCATCAGTATTGTATTTCCTTACACGACTGCAGTACTAGCAAGATAATTTAATAATATACATTTTTAGTTTGATTGTTTTTTACGTCCTGTTAACAGTCAGTGTCATTTAAGGACGGCCTCTCGGTGTCTGCAATGTTTGTGTGTGTGTTGAATGGTAGCGTATTTGGGAGGCTGCGATATGTTCGTGTAATCCTTCTTGCGATAGTCCGGATCTTTTGTCGATTTAAAGTGCTACCACACTGAAGTATACTGCCTAAAGCCCCATCAGAACACCCCACCTGGTCACATTATACTGACAACAGGTGAACCAGTCGTTCCAAACATTAAACGATTGATAACGATAAACAACAAAACATATCTGTCCATATGTTGTATTTATTTACTTAGATAACTTATCTAAGTCAAGGTTGCTGATACTATCAGTATCACATTCTATTGTTACATAGTTTTGCTATTAAACCAATTTATCTAATCAAATGATGTTAAGGTCTAGAAAACCACTCATAACTATCGCTCTGACAAATACATCATCCATATATGGGGCTTTGCCGTCATCTTCGCTTTCGACTTAGGCTAAACGTTTCTGACTCTCCGATCCGCTAAATAGTTGGCTTGGTGATGGAACAGAGTGTTAGAACCCTTCGGACTACCTTCGACTATGTCATAGTGAAATTGAATGCACTCTTCGGGAACATCTGGTCTTATTCTCTTGTACTTTTACAAGGGTCTCCGTGTAAATATTTCCTTTGTTCATATTTTACCCCTGGTTTAATTGATTTTGAGTTCGGATAATGATTTTGTTAACACTTCGGTACTCTTCATTTTATTGCATTTTAATTTGTCACAAGTAAAGAAAAACTTCTCAATCGCTAGCTGATTCTAGCCCGAAGGATTCTGGCTCTCTTATTCGCAAAATATTCGGACAATTGTCAAGTCACAGAAGGTCGTTAACTATACCTGTCGACCCTCGTTTCTAAAACATAACCAGATTCTAGACTTCTGTTTGGAAATGGCCGCCGTCTAACGTCACGTGATCTTAAATGTATAGTTCAGACAAAAATCATATATGGGTAGGTTTTATCGTCACCATCATGATTGTGATATGAGGGTGGAAATTTGTTATACTCATTAGTGTGCTCTGACGTTCACTTGGATATGACGTAGATTTACACGACGGGTGTCATCTCTGAAACAGGTGACGCTTACCTTTCCTTGATTATCCTTACTTATTAAAAGGGTCTCCATATTTCATCCCTAGTTTAATCGAATTTGAGTTCGAATTATGGTTTTGTTGATGCTTCGTTATTATTTGTTTGTTTTTCTCAAGATGCGAGATTGTCGATTCTAAAAGAAGATTTTTTAGCGATAAGTTTAACATTACCTGAGTGGCTACATTTATTTCGTTTGAGTAATGCCACGTTTTTTATGATACGTGTTCAATTTGAAATCAGATAGTTCAGATATGTGTATATTCTTAAGATGTTTATTGGTTTATTTATTTTCCCAAATTGAGATTGAGTGTTGGGTTGACTAATCGTGCCAGGTGAAAAAACGTGACACTTAAGTCCATATGTTTGCACGATTTCTCTTTCATATCGGGTTGGGAAATCGTGCCGTAAAAATAGTCAGGTACCCGATATTTACTATAACGTCATATAAAAAACCAACACCGGGCGGGTGTCGTCGATGAAGCAGAATACGCTTACTCTTCCGGAACACCTGTTCTTATTCTCTTGTACTTTTACAAGGGTCTTCATGTAAATATTTCCTTTGTTCACATTTTGCCCCTGGTGTAATCGATTTTGAGTTAGGATTATGATTTTGTTAACGCTTCAGTATTCTTTAATTTATTTTGGATGCAATATCAATACCATTGAAAACACTAGCTAAACATCATTGCCGACCAAATAGTCAGTTTTGAGGACTTCTGTAATGTTACGTTTAAAATTAGCTTAGAATAAATAGTTCAAATAAGATATTTTGACGAATATTCTATAATCTGTTTAAAGTTTTCAGGAATTCGTTGTCCGGGCTGTAACTTATAAATCGTTAAATAAAGGGGTAAACATGTGTTTTGTTAAAAAAAGCATCTCTTGGTTTTATTCAAACTATTTTGCAAGACTTGGCAGGTGAACATAGAGTTCCTCATAACTGTACGGTTATTTAGTTACAGATTTGTGTAACCGGTCCGCGGTCTTCTGACCGAGTAACGGTTAACCAGGTTAAAGTTGTCACTGTGATGGTATGTTTTATCAGCAGAGATTGTTATGTACATGTACACATGATTAGAATAACGGGTACACTGTCCACACGCTATCATGTATTTACAAGTCATGTTATGGAAGTTACTTTACTAAATATATACATTCTGAACTAAACTTGAATATCCAGTGTTTCCGATTCCACAGGAATTACAAATGAATTGTCAGACATGACGACATCCGTGAACACAGACAAAAAGAGCGTGAACGACACCAGAGCGTCAACATATTTCGATGAACGGGTAGCGGTTCCACAACCAGATGGAGTAAGTTGTATTCGCACATAACTGACCAATTTTATCATGTCATACCATGTCTTATATTTTCACAAGGCTGACCCATTTTATCATGTCATACTATGTCTTATATCCTGACAAAATGGACCTATTTTATCATGTCATACCATGTCTTATATTGTCACAAAACTGACCTACTTTATCATGTTCTACCATGTCTTATATTCTCACAAAACTGACCTATTTCATCATACCATGTCTTATATCCTAACAAAATGGACCTATTTTATCATGTCATACCATGTCTTATATTCTCACAAAATTGACCTATTTTATCATGTCATACCATGTCTTAAATGTGGTATTACACATGTGTAACAGTGAGAAACTGTTGTTGGTAAAGTCGTTGATTATTGAAGATTCCTCAGGTGTTAAGGTGTGGTCAATGTCCATTGCTTCCCGTGATCTGCATCGCTCTTCTAATCTCAAATTCCATACCCATTTGTATGCCTCCCAAAATCTAAAGGGTCATGTGCAAAGTGCGGTCCCTCCCGAGTTTGCCTTACATGTAAATCGATCTGAAGACGAATGCAATTAAATTTCTACTCTTCCGACACTCTGATTGACATATGGAAGCTGTTCGATATATCTTAATCTACTGTTAGATCATTGCCCCGTAGACCACCTATAACCCTGCGCGAACTAATTACCGCTAACTAATTACAATCGGTACGGTTATACTAATTGCAAGCACCTTGTGTCCAAGGTTTTATTTTAAGCCCGATTGTGTACACCTCAGCAGTAAATCTAAGTCCCTCTTTTTTACATGTGTAATAACACTTTTTTGGCGTCATATAAACATTGAATGTCTGTTAGATTGTATTAGTTGTCAGTATGAATGAATTCTGTGTAACAGATAAATCATAATTTATTTTCTGACACCAATACTGCATTCATATTGAGAATAAATACAACCAGACAGACTTTGCTATGGTTATATAACATTTCGGATATTATGCTATACATCATCATTGTAATTTTTCATTTTTATCCTCGTATGTTTACATACTGGAAGAGCATTTTTAAGAACCACAATCAGCTAAATGATTACTGTAGGCTATGATATGTATTGTCTAAATCGACATGACGTCGACATAACGTTGGTCAACATAACGCTGAAATGACGTCTTGTAATTGCTCAGTGATGTAGACAACATATTTTTAATCCCTCAAATACAATCCAAATTAACAATACAATAATTGAAGGCTATAGGGAGAATTGTAAATACAAATAAAAGACGTCATGAGGATGCCACACACATCTCTGTAGTGAAAATCGTACCGTTCGAGGACATGTTCTCTTTCTGATAGGGAAATCAATTTGAGAGTTTTGATGTATTTTCTAATGAATGTCAGATTTACTATGAATAGTATGTTTTCTATCATTAAAAATAATACGAGATTCTTTTATCCTGAAGACCCGCTTCAGCTTCCGTAAGTTATGGGCATTTACTGGCCCTGGGTTCCTTATGAGTATTGCCTATTTGGACCCCGGAAATGTCGAGTCAGACTTGAGAGCGGGAGCCAGCGCCCAGTTTAAGGTAAGTTTCACTCAGTAAATATAACACAGTATAGTTTTCAATTTGTTAGCCCGAGTTTTCTCTTGCCCTAATACCAGACTTGACAGATAGATATATATATCTTGTACTCAAACCGGATATGGTGTCGGGCCAGAAGAAACTATCAATATGTATGCCGTAGCCCAGTGGTTAACATTTATATAGAAGACAATGCCTATCACGTTACTGAAATTATCATGACTGTTTACATGACGTAATACACAAAAACAAACAATCCAAAAACTCAGCACACAATGTCTTTGCTAAATACATGCCGCGTCAGTTCTCGGCGAGTTGTGAAATGACGTCATCCAAAGTTAATTCTGTCACTTCAAGTGTTTATATGATTGCACTCATATAAAGGTCACCTGGACCGCTCCTTGTCACGTGAAAGTGCTTAAATTTCAACTAACCGCATGCGTTTAATTGAATACAAACGTATCCCAATTTGAAATACCGGATATGATAAATGAAACACCCACTCTCTCCAACGTTGAAGTAAGCAAATTTCAATAATTGGCCAATCTGATTAAAATCATATCTTGATCTCCGTGCCGTTCCGTAAACTTCTCTCTGCTGCGTTGTAAAACGGGATGAGAACAATGATCTTATTTTAATCAAATTGAGTAATTGTCATTATCAAGAAACTTCTGTTGTTAGATCATCTAACTGTTTTGTTATTTCGTCATCTTTTTGCCTCATCTATGAAATGACTTGGCCATACAGTGTTGCCCTTTGTCACCATGTTGTCATTGTACTTTTTAATTGGTAATTCAGCATGATATTATGTACATGTAGACGTATGAATCATAGGCGGATCCAGGATTTCGGGTAAGTGGGGGGCGTACATTTTTTTGTATAGGTGTTCGGCCTCTAATCCACAACAACATTATAAATTGCAGCTTTGTTGTTCACAATATCTACTACGAGGAGTGTTCGAAAACATTTGCAAACACACTGTATACTCGAGTATCACATGGTTTGCGAACTGGCTCACCGCTCATCGCTGTATTGTGTGTATAAATTTCATTGAAATTCACTAACCGTTTCCATTGTAATTTAGATTGCTTTCAGGTGTTGTCATATACACTGTGTTGAAAATGGAAAGAAAACGAATAGAAAATCGCTTACATCTGGGGCTATATAAAAGCCCACTGTATGTTGGGATTGAGCATCAAAAATATACTTGATAAGATATATGCTGTTGATGGGGATAAACGAATATCATTTTCCACAGTTTGTAGATGGTTTAATAAATTTCATTATGGTCACGAAACATTCAAAGATGCCCTTTACTCAGGAAGATCTAGGTCAGCGGCTACCAAATTGAACGTCAATAAAATCAAGTAAACCATTGCGAAAGATGCGCGTTATACGGTCAGACAGCTATCACGAATGTAAAACTTGGGTTTAGCATTTGTTCCCTTCATTCTGAAGACAAATCTTAAGATAAGGAAAATAATGTAAGTGCGGATCCCATATTTACTCATTGACGAGCAGAAACGTATACGGGTTTAAATGGCTAAGGAACTGCTGAAAAAGTACCCAAAATATCAGAAAAGGACATTTAATAGTCTCATAATGGGTGATGAGACGTGTGCATTTTTATTAGCCAAAGGGGAAAGTTGACAATAGGATATGGGCTTTGAAACATGTCAAAAGGCCCAGTACTGCTAAACAAACGCTGAGAGCAAATTAAAGAAGATACAAATTGCTTTTCCAAAGATAGGGGTGTGTCGGGAAGCTTCTATAAGATGTAGTTGTGAAAATTTTGGCGAACTTGCACAAATGAGAAAAGTTCGTCATAAAACAGGTCTTTAGCATGTCCAATTGTTAAATGGCAATACCCCAACCCACAAATCAGCAGCTGTAGTCCAGTTTTAAGTCGGAAAAGGTAAATGCACCTTTGCCCAGTGCGATTTTTTCCTCTTTCCGAAATTAACACAAAAGTATTATAAACTGTTTAAGTCTGACTTAGGGCGTAGCCTCGTTTTTTTTTAAATATAAATATAGCTACCCAATATATGCTTTGAAATGCTATTTCATGATGAAATCATTAGTTTTCATTCTTGCAAAAAATGGTCACTTGGCAAATTTAGAGGGGGCGCGTGCCAGCTCAGCCCCTCTCTGAATCCGCCTATAATGATTTTTTGGTTACGATCAACTGATTTCATTTATCTATTTTTTTTTATCTAGAGAAACCTTCAACTTTGAAAATAAAGTTAGAGAAGCATTGTAATACATCAATGGATACAGAAATACCCCTTTTTCGGTTATCAGCGTGGTAATGGTGTTTTACTGACACAAAGAGTTTGTTTTCATTATCACTGATTTTCGGGTCTATTTCAGTTTGAATGAAAATAAATCGTTTTCACTGTCTTTGTACATGATATGTATCAAATCCTTTATATAATGTTGAGTACGTGTGCTTTTGGGAGGCTTAAGTATGTTCGTGTAAGCCTTCTTGCGATAGTCCGGAGCCCGTTTTCATGAACTTATTCTCATGCTCGAGCATGGATTCGGTGTTCAAGCCAGCTTTCTTGAAACGCATCTGAATCTCGTCGAAGAGTCATAAAATCATTGTAAATGTTGAACAGCTTTCAACTTCATTCCTCTTCAACGTTTTAGGAAAACATTGCCAAAATTATTTTTTTTAAATAATTTATAGCCATAACAAGAAATAAGGCTTGAACACAGCATCAATGCTTGAGCTTGAGAACGGTTTCATGAACACGGGCCCGGATATTTGCCGATTTAAAGTGCTACCATGCTGAAGTAGATTGCTGAAGCGTCCCAGCAGAACATTTATCTCACTTCTTTATGAGTTGAAACAATGACATATTTGATGTATATTGAGTTTAGTATATCGTTTTTATGTATTGTTATGTTTATGTTTTATATTTATATTTCAGTTGCTATGGATACTTATGATATCTACAGTGCTGGGTCTCTTAATGCAGAGGCTTGCGGCGAGACTAGGCGTGGTCACAGGGCTCCACCTGGCAGAGATTTGCTTTAAACGCTATCCTAAAGTACCACGTGTTATATTGTGGGTAATGGTGGAAATAGCTATTATAGGTAATCACTTTCAATCATGAAAACTGCCCGTATACATTGAACACCTGGTTTTATTCTTTTGTGCTTTTACGAGAGTCTCCATGTAAATATTTCCTTTGTTCCTATTTTGCCCCTAGTTTAATCGATTTTGAGTTCAGATTATGGTTTTGTTGACGCTTTGGTATTCTCTGATTTTTTTGTACTGCACAGACAACAGAAAGTTGCTTAGGACACTATGTTAAATATACATACTGTTGCAGCATTGAGATGCATCACTATCAAAAGAGGAATGCAATATTTGTATTGACATGCTTGTCTTCTTTAAACAACTAGATATTATCAACATCAAACAAGATGGCTTGGAGATGACAGACCCCGCTGTTGCAAAATAGAATCATATTGTACAGAATATGTTCGAGTACCAACATAATAATTGAGTATAAATAAGACCAAACAGCCAAGTTCAAGAGAATAATTGGTAGACATGAAGCCCAGCATCTTAAGTCAATGTTTTCGCGCGTGGGATTTTTCGCTTAGTTAGCCTCCAAACTATTCGCGATGTTGAAATTTTCGCGCTGCCGTCATGATATTTTGCATTGTGTACCTATAATACTGTTATTCACTATAGAGTTTGAGTATTGTTGAATATGTTCGCGTGTGGATATATTCGTGGAGATCTACTGCAAGCGAAATAAGCAAATATTTCCATAACGCGAAAAATTTCACTTTTGCAGTAATTCGCTACAAATTGGTTGCGTACAAAGTTTTAAGCAAGGCTTTAACACTGACACGTTATCAATAATTATTGTTGTAAATTAAATAAAGTTTATATTCTATATATACCAATAATTCCAATGTGTGTGTTACGTCATCCCCAATATGTTATATGACCTAAGTAGGATAACAATTACGAGATGTAAAATTCCACTTGACCTGTGATCCCATCTTTGGTCAGTTGACGCCTTGTTTGATGACTACCGGATATGATTAATAATCCCATTATCATGTTTAACAGTTAGGAGACGTAAACGTTGACCTTGACCATTGATGCAATGACCTTGAGGTAAAGATTTGAGAGAAAAGTTTAACCTATGCTCTTATGACCTTGAGGTTTGCTCAGTCATTGTTACATGCAACACAACGAGGCCCTTTTTATCACCATGGCGTTCACTTTTGACTGTTTGAAATTATCACACAATTTTTACCTTTTACCTTCGGATGAAGATCACAGTGACCTCATTACAATGCATTTCACATCAGATATTGGTAATGTAGGTATCATTCGGTTATCACGCGAGAATCATTTAGGAAAATTCGCACCTATACGACATTTGACTTTTAGGTCAAGGTCACATTGACTACCTAACGGCAATGCACTGTACATCGCTTTCAGATGATACAATTATACTGCAAATCGCCAAGATGGCTGCTGTCATTTAGAAGTCACGAAACAGACAAGAAATTATAAGACGAACCGATCAGTTGCATTATTCAGCTGAATACACTGTCTTTTATTTCCAATATGTCATTCTCTAGGAAATATTTTTTTTTAATTTTTACTTTACAATTTTTGTTTTACTTATAGGCTCTGATATACAAGAGGTGATCGGGACAGCTATAGCCATTAGCATTCTGTCAAATGGAAAGTACGTATAACAATGTACTAGTATTTGATGTTAAATAATCTGTATTCCCAATTAATAAACATTATTTAAATATTCTATATGAAATTGAAAAGTTTTGTTATTACACTCTCAATGCATTTTATTAAAAGATGACGTCATGTTTAATGAGCACATACTTGTTTCATTGTTTCTTTAAAAAAACACAATAAAAAGTATAATGATGAAATCGGTTCAGTCAAAATACAATTCAATACAAACATTTATTGATACAATTGTAATTACATAAGTCATTTGATGGCAATATATTTACATTTGCGCTGCAACCCACAGTATGAACATTACCAGCAAAAAATGTTTTCATAAAAGTATGAAAGCAATGGTTCTCGAAACGTAGCACGTGGTTTAATTATGACGTCGTGGACCAAGCTTGTTCAATGAAAGTCTTTTCACGCCGCTTCGAATAATATGGAGAACGCCCCTACGTCAAACAATATAGTGCCTAAATATTATCGTTGGCGCCAATATCATTTAAACTGGGCTGTTCCGCCAATGTCGTTTAAATGACGACCCAAATATAAACGCAGGTTATAAACTATCAAAATAAAATAAAGATGAAAATAAAACGAAATTAAGCAATTGTTCTATAGTGAAAACGTAAATATATGGATTGAAAGTGATTTTTGTAACTTTCATAGTGTAACCAATAGTGGTTACATCCATATTAAGCATGAATCCCCTAGCTGGCTTCATAAAAATATTGATGTAACCGCTGACCTTATGTAAACACAGTACTAACATATATAACTCAAAACTGAACAACAAAAAGAAAAGAAAATAAGAATATCAGATTGTGCTTGATTTTCGTGCTAAAATTTTGCACTAGTTTCTTAGATTTAGAGTTCGGATAAAGTTAGTTCACATTTAGGTGCATATTTTGTTTTGCACGTTGTCCCGGTATGTTAAAATAATATTGTTTTACATTATCTTCCATTTTACCACAGAATACCACTTTATGGTGGGGTCCTTATAACCATCGTTGATACCTTTACCTTCCTACTGCTGGACCGATACGGGCTGAGGAAACTGGAAGCGTTCTTTTGCGTCCTCATCACTATCATGTCCATCAGTTTCGGCTACGAGGTAAGAGGTATACCAGAAAGATTAATATCAGTGCAAATGGCAAAATATTTTGTCATTGACTTGGCGTGACAAAGCATAGCATTGGTACTACAGAGAAAGTGTGGCCCACCTCTTAAGTTTTTAGCATTAATTATGAGTTATTTTGTCTGTGACGTACCGGGGTTTCTACTAACTGTTCAGCTATATTAATGTAAACTTTTGTTCGTCGGTGATTTGCCTTTTTTAGTTTCCAGTAATATTTATTCAGCTTTTGTTCGTCATTTACCTACAAATGAAGTTTTCGGAATATTATGCGAATTTTCGTACTGTTCGTTTATGGCCTAGCAACTCCTAAAGTTTTCAGTAATATTTATGTGAACTTTTATTCGTCTTTAACCTACCTCCTATGTTTTCAGTATATAAATGCAAACTTTTGTATGTTTGTGGCCTACCTCTTAATATTTCAGCATAATCATGCGAACTTGTGTACGTTTGTGGACTAGCTTTTACCTAGTTTTAAGTAAAATGTATTTGAACTTTTGTTGGGCAGTATGTCGTTGTACAACCTAACCAACCAATGGTCCTTAAAGGGATGTTCTTCCCTTACTGTGAGAATTGTGGATCTGACGAGCTTCTCCAGGGTATCGGGATAGTCGGAGCTATCATAATGCCACATAACATATACCTCCACTCCGCCCTGGTCAAAGTAAGTCATATATCACATTCGAAATGTTTTATTTTGTAAAGAAAAGCAAATCCTTTTAAATATATATATATTCTTTTTTATCCTATAATGCATACATAATTATGATTGTGCGATATTGAATTTAACACTATTACATTGACCAAGCCCCAGTTTCTCAAACGTTCTTTAACTGTAAATGATATTTCGGAATATTTCATATTGCGGAAATATCAATTTTATTCTTGATTTTTTTTTTAAATAAGTAAAAGACGTTAGTGAAGTTTTTTGCCGAGATGATTAAGAATTTTATACTTAGTAATTGATAAGGTAAACTTTACAGACTTTTGTCAAAAAATGCTCATTTTTCCACTATTCTATGTTATCTTATTCCTAGTCTTATTTATTGATTTTATCGAAGAGAGTAATGAAAACGCGTATATTAATCAAAGAAAACCGAATTGCCGCTGGTAAGCTGTTTTGAATAATAGCATATAACACATACTAAAATATGCAACGGAAACATTATTAGCTATACTTTAATTGAATGAAATAAATTGATTAACTATAAAAAGTAAATAATGTATATTTTACCTTTAGAAATTCTTCCTTCTGTTAATAATGACTTATGTCCACAGTCCCGAGACGTGAATCGGAAGCAGAAGGCAGCTGTGAGCGAGGCCAACATGTATTTCTTCATTGAGGCAGCCATTGCGTTATTTGTGTCCTTCCTAATTAATGTCTTCGTCACCGCCGTATTTGCCGAGGGGTTCTACGGGAGATCGTCACAAGATATCGTCAGTATAATTTGATATTACCAATATAATTTGATATCGTTTGTATAATCGATATCGTCAGTATAATTTGATATCGTCAGTATAATTTGATATCGTCAGTATAATTTGATATCGTTTGTATAATTTGATATCGTCAGTATAATTTGATATTACCAATATAATTTGATATCGTTAGTATAATTTGTATCGTAAGTGTAATTTGATATCGTCAGTATAATTGGATATCGTTACTATAATTTGATATCGTCAGCATAATGTGATATCGTCAGTATAATCTTGATGATATCGTCAGTATAATTTGATATCGTTTGTATAATGTGTACCGTCATTATAATTTTATATCGTCAGTATATTTTGATATCGTCAGTATAATGTGTACCGTCATTATAATTTTATATCGTCAGTATAATTTTATATCGTCAGTATAATGTCTACCGTCAGTATAATTTGTTATCGTGAGTATAATTTTGACAACTTTTGTTATAATCTGTTTGTTTATAAATTGTATGTGTTTCTTTTCACAGTATCACATATGCACCAACGCTAGCAGTCCATACGCAGACTTGTTTAATGTAAGTGGTATCACTGGAGATTAAGTCTTTAAAACAATTGCCAATTACAAAGTTAAGTTTTTACTCTCGTATGGCTTTTCCCTTCATTATGCATTCTGTAAAACTCTCATTTCGATGGCTTGTACGATAAACCAAATAACAGAAAGTGGATCAAAGGTGATACGAAATGGCAAGACAGTATAGCGTCATTATTGTCAAGAATAAAAAAAATTCTCTGTCCTAACAGACTGGGCATGAAACAGTCTCATATAACTTCAAATATCAAAATAATAGAACTCTTTATAATTGGTAATTGTCTCTTTCTTATCTCGACAATGAAATACTATCACAAATCATTGAAAATATGAAGCATTTTCGTGTCTTGAAATTCTGTCACAAATCATTAACTGTTTTTTAAAGCACTTTTGTATCTTTTGAAAGTAATTTTCTTGATATTTCTATGTTTGCAATGACTTCAGTCACTGTACCTAAGAGATTAAAACAATGACTTAATCCAATATTAATGTGCTTTGGTTAAGTGTAATGTCTTACTAAGGTCATTTAAGGGCGAGTCTTCATGCATGTAGTGTATGTGTGATGTGTGTTGAAGACACATGGTATGTTGGTGTACTTGACTTTGTGTGAGAGCGCGGAACTGACGCCGACTTCATAGTACTTCCTCCCTGAAACACCATGCAAAAATGACGTAACACACACATACTGCACCTTTTAAATTTAGTAATAGATACAGTATGCCGAAAAATGAATTAAACTGCACCATACAGCTGTTGCGTCCTCCTAGGACTCTTCAGTGATGCTAGGGACCAAAAGGTAGGACAAATATATGCCGAAAAATGAATTAAACTGCACCATACAGCTGTTTCGTCCTCCTAGGACTCTTCAGTGATGCCATGCAGTATTCCTCCCGGCCTCATTATACAGAGAGCGGGTAATCCAGTTGTTATTGTTACAGTTCAGGACGTAAAGGAGAGCAAACCACAGCTTCCAATTCCCTAATCCTCAGTTTGTCTCCGCCAGGGGACAGAACACATATTTTTTCTCACATGAGCGAATGCTCCTCAAGGTCATAATTGAGGCAGTATCAAGGGAAGCAGAAAGAAATATAGCCACTGTTATCTCATTTGATTAATGGCATGGTTCACGATGTACGTATGCCCTACATACAAGTGGCAATGTGCTTTGTCCATTGCCGTACATAATGAGAGCTCTAATATGTTGAAACAAGACACATTGAAATTGTGTCAAATTTGTTTGTTTGTTTTTTTTTAAAAATTGCTAACAGTTGAAAATAACGTGTTTATTTATCCCACAGAATACTGACGTGGTTGCCAATGTTGACATATATAGAGGGGTAAGTATAAGTGCAATTTCTTCGTGGAGCTTTAAATCCTTATATTCGTGTAGACATCATCTTTATGAGTTTAGAAATTAATTGATGTTGACAGTTCTGACTTTTGCCATGTGACGATGATGCTACAATTGCAATTATGTATATGTGCATGTGTCTTATTATTTGCAAATAATTAACTGTTAAATGGTTTTTATTTATCTTTAATGATTTGTCTAAGCTGAAAAGAAATAATACTTACACATTTATATTAGAATTTTCTGAATACTTGTAAAGAATTAAAGTCTTTGAGTCGACATTTTTGTAAAAAGGTATTCATGCACTCATTCATTCAAACATTTATCCAAAGGGAAGAGGCACGTGTTCTCACTTTGATATAACGTGATGATAACATTTAAACATATAACCTAAATATACTTAAAGGCCCATATACGTAACTTTCGACAAAATTGAAGCGAAAATCAAGCCTAATAACTTATTATGTTTATAGATTTAGTTAAGATTAACTGATATCAGCAATATTCAAGATGAATTATTTCGCTGTTACCGGTACAGCAGCATTTGAAACACGCTATTTGTAAACACTCGTCCATTTCGAACCGTCTTCTCACTTCGGTTTGTTGTTGAAGTGGGCCCCACCTGAATGATTATCAATTCTTTGGATTTTTTTGTCAAGAGTTTCTTGTTATTTACCGTTAAGGTTTAGTTCGTTTTAGGCTTATTTTTGCATGGTTATCAACTGGATTTTTGTCAGAATTTTTTCAGAATCACGAAAATTTCCCTGAAGTTACGTATATTGGGCCTTTAACATCAGCAATATTTATCATTATATTGATAACTTTGTTTCATATTTTACGTATAATTAAAGGGACAGATGACATTGAAAATTTAAAATTTATTTTTCCGTACTGTCGCTAGTACTTCAACGATCATATATCTAAGTATACTAAACATATTTACCAAAAAGTTCGGATATAGAATAAAATACAGTGGGAAGTGAAAAAGTACAATGGCGGAAGGAAAACAAACTCTTTGGAAATTGATTATCAAAAGTCAACATCCAAACTCTCTGTACAAAACAGCAGTCGAAATAAATCAGTTAAATAATTTATGGACATTGTAGAAGGTGTTTTATACGGTTTATTTTTACCAAATTAAATATCCACAGGGAATATATCTTGGTTGTAAGTATGGCATAGCTGCCATGTATATCTGGGCGGTTGGTATTCTGGCAGCCGGTCAGAGTTCAACAATGACGGGGACATATTCAGGACAGTTTGCGATGGAGGTAAGTATTTACTGAATTTAGTTTCTCAATAGTCACAACAGTCACCTAAATCAATGATTGTTCAAAGTACCTACAGTTTTATTTTCGAAATGTTGCTGAAAATGTAAATTTGAATTATTAATATACATTTAAATTTCATTGAAGAATTGAACGGAAGATTTAATTGAATCCAGCAAAATATTTAATTTTTTATTGATTATGTTCTTTATGCAAATTATTAACTTGCTGTATTATGTATATCATATTTTATAATATATCAGATATATATATATACTGGGTATCAAAAAATAATACTTCATGTTATTTATTGCATTTTAAATTATGATGATACAAATGTACATTATTATCAGTGTACGAACAAAATGACATATCTATTTACATTTACATTTCCACTGCACAGAGACTAGATGAAGCTACTTTGCCCAATGTATGTTATTTTCCAATAACATACATCGGGACATTGTGACGTCATCATACTTATGCCATCATAATTGTAATGTTTGAGACTGCACTATTCCACTGTCAACCGGTGGATGTTCTCTGTCTGGATTAACCCTGACGTTGAAACATGCTTTGAAGATGACGTAACACACACATGTGCTGCACCATACTAGAATAATACTATGTGTATATAGCTGCATCAACTGTGCGTTGGAAAAAAGCTGTAAATATAAGTATAGGTTGTCATATTTTTAACATTCATTGGCGTGTAACATACATTGGCGCACCTATATATTCAAGGTGCGCTAATGTTTGTTACACACCAGTGAATGTCAAAACTATGACAACCAATCCTAATTATACATTTTCTTATTCATGGTGCGCCAATGTTTGTTACACACCAATGAATGTCACAACTATGTCAACCAAACCTTAATTATACATTTTCTTATTCAAGGTGCGCTAATGTTTGTTACACACCAATGAATATCACAACTATGACAACCAAACCTTAATTATATATTTTCTTATTCAAGGTGCGCCAATGTTTGTTACACACCAATGAATGTCAAAACTATGACAACCAATCCTAATTATAATGTTCTTATTCAAAGTGCGCCAATGTTTGTTACACACCAATGAATGTCACAACTATGACAACCAAACCTTAATTATAAATTTTCTTTAATCATCAGGGATTCTTGAACTTACAATGGAAGAGATGGCAGAGAGTCCTCTTCACGCGGTCCATTGCCATCCTCCCGACAGTGTTTATCGCCATATATAAAGGAATAGGGGACCTGACAGACATGAATGATCTTCTTAATGTTCTTATGAGCCTACAACTGCCGTTTGCCCTAATCCCGATTCTCACTTTCACCAACTCTGAGAAACTCATGGGAGACTTTAAAAATGGAATGTAAGACATTTTGTTCAATACATAATATATGTAATTCCATTTTGCAATAGTTTGCCTAGAGTAAATTATTACGTATATAAATAAAATGAAATCATTATCAAAGGTAATAAAGAATCATTTGACCATGAGCTGTACAATAAAGTAAAATACTATTGACGCGAATTGGTTTTAAGCATGAATGTACTCATGACTGTGTGAAGTAAGGAAAACTTAAAAACAAGATGGAAAGAGTAGACGGTTTAACATTCTAAGATAATTTTATTTAATGACCAAGACAATAGATTTCACTTGCAGGTCTCCTCAACTAATTCTTAAAAAATGGAATGGTGATTATGTGCAAGTGATATCAAATCAAAATAAAAGTTCTTATTAATAAATAAATAATCAATCTTGATAAAAATATAATGAAAGACACTTTCTATTGGTATACATTTGCTGATTAAGACTCAGACAATTATTGACAGGGGACCAGTGCTACACTGAGATAGTACGCACCCTGTAATCAATTACATGATTTGTAATATGTTATTTTTTAATTGTTCCGTTTTAGATTTACAAAGATTTTGACGACTATATTATCCATCGTTGTGATAGTTATCAACTTATACTTCGTGGCTGTATACATTCCGGTCCTGCCGCACCATTGGGCTATGTACCTCCTTGTAGCGATCATCCTTACATTTTATGTACTTTTTACAGCCTATCTGGTAAGTCGGCACCCTTCAATATTTATTGTCTGCTCTTATGTCCTCTCAGCGCGGTCCCTATCCACTTCAATTACTATTTTCGTGATAAATGTCAACTGCTGAAGAACAAACTTACGGCACAAGAATTCGAGAGATACAGGCTGATGAAGACTATGGGCAAGTTTTATGGTCGCCATCGTGATCTTATCGAGAAATATTCTGTATCTTTTTGTGATATGAAGATGGACGTTTTGGGGTTTGCTTATTAGGGTGTTTACTTGTTGTGATTGACAATTATACTCGGTTCTCATTTTGAGGACTAATGCTTGCATGGATGTGACCAAGATTTACATGGCGGGTGTCGTCGATGAAGCAGAAGACGCTTACTCTTCCGGAACACCTGGTCTTATTCTCTTGTGCTTTTACGAGAGTCTCCGTGTAAATCTTTCCTTTGTTCCTATTTTGCCCCTAGTTTAACCGATTTTGAGTTCGGATTATGGTTTTGTTGACGCTTTGGTATTCTCTGATTTTTTTTATCTACAGCCTACTGTGTAAATTCGCATCCTTCAATCTCATAATTCCGATCCATCTTCGCTAGCCAAGGGTTACTATATTTATCCCCACTTGCCTTCACCCGTTGCAGATACAGACCACATTTCGTAAATCCCGCGGTGCGCGCCAACCGAATTTACGATATGTAGTCTATATATATGCCAATGATGAAGAAGAGTGTGCGAATCAAAACCCTTGGCTAGTGAAGATGCATTGCGATCATCATCTCATTTTAATTTACATATGACAGTCATCTTCTGCATCAGTATGTGCAGTTTGTAGACTATCTACATGTAGTAATCGTCCAATCTGAAAAATAATAAATATGC
This sequence comes from Mimachlamys varia, assembly GCA_947623455.1. Taxonomy (NCBI): domain Eukaryota; kingdom Metazoa; phylum Mollusca; class Bivalvia; order Pectinida; family Pectinidae; genus Mimachlamys; species Mimachlamys varia. The sequence goes on along the minus strand of OX392538.1, from coordinate 33,943,424 downwards.
TATCTATCTCAATGTTGTAGTCATCCTTTCCTGTCATACGGAGTACCCTTACCCCATGCATCTCACATTTCGCTCAGAAGACGCTTACTCTTGCGAAACACCTGGTCTTATCCCCTTGCACTATTACAGGGTATCCATGTGGATATTTCCTTTTTTCGTATTTTGCTCCTAGACTAATCAATTTTGAGTTCGGATCATGGTTTTGATGATGCTTCGGTATTCTCTATTTATGAACATATCCAATTTTTCAACACAGGAAATTGTCTAATCATTTTTCTCTTTTAACGATAAAATAATTTCAAAGAATAGTTTGTTCATAGTCCACTATCCTTTCCTGGATATTCGGGTTCTCTTCCGGTTTTTGTCAGGGAAAATATGTTACTTTTTTTTTTTTTATATCTTCTCGATTCCTCTTGTCTTTCTAGTCTTTTCATTGCGCATTTGATATTTATTATGTTCATGTAATGGGAGAAGTAAACAACAACTTTATTTGTAAATAAATAAGCTAATTTACCGCGTAAAAGTCAATATATGTAACTGTTTGTTTTACCTTTATTTGAATTGTTCTTTCAGACGTGGTATTGTTTAATTGGAATGGGATGGCAATGGCTACTTAAAGTACCGGTAAGGCTTATTAATTATCATTTATATCTCTTCTTGGTTATGGTTTGCTCGTTAGTCCTGAGTAAATTTTATAATCTCTGATATTATTTATAGTATTAAAGGCCCAATATACGTAACTTTCGGCAAAACTTGAAGCAAAAATCAAGCCTAATAAACTTATTATATTTATAGATTTAGTTAATATTAACTGATATCAGCAATATTCAAGGTGAATTCTTTCGCGGTTACTGGTATAGCAGCAGTGGAAACACGCTATTTGTAAAAACGCGTCCATTTCGAACCGTCTTCTTCCTTCGGTTTGTTGTTGAAGTGGGCCCCACCTAAATTATTTTCAATTCTTTGGATTTTTCTGTCAAAAGTTTGTTGTTAGTTACCGCTCAGGTTTACTTCGTTTTAAGCTTATTTTTGCATGATTATCAACTGGATTTTTTTTTCAGAATTTTTTTAAATCACGAAAATTTCCCTGAAGTTACGTATATTGGGCCTTTAATAATATAGATAAATATATAATGTGTTTTCGTGACTGCTGTCAATGGATGAATCGCTTATACGTGATTTTTGTTAAAAATTGACTGAAAAACAAGTTAAAAACAAAAAATCGGTTAATAATTGCGCCTCTAAAAATAGATTCAAGAACAACCCTAGCATCTGGGATTCCTTCTGTACATGTAGAGACGCACGACAAGTTGAGTTTGAAATTCACGTTTGTCATCTTTAATCTTTACTTAGCATCACTGAAGAGTCCTGGGAGGACGAAACAGCTGTATGATGCAGTTTAATTATTTTTTTCGGCATACTGTACGTCTATTACTAAATTTAAATGGCGCGGCATATCTCTTTTACGTCATCTTATATAATAAAGCAGTTATGGACTGTTTACTATGCTGTGATATTGACCAGTCGATTTGTTTTCTTCTGGTCAATATCACAGCATATTAACCAAGTCTATAATTGTATAATAAATATTAAAAGTTTGTGAACAAATGAACCTTTCACCCCTTCAAATTATTGCGCGGCATATTCTTCTTAGTTTGCATAGAGGTGAAAGGGTCAAGTGAAAATTCGAATTCTAGAAAAAAGTGGAATTCTTACCCTATAACCATCTAGGCCAAGAAGGCATCCTACCAATACCGCCAATTTAATTTAAAATTCAAATTCTGGAAAAAAGTGGAATTCTTACACTATAACCATCTGGGCCAAGATGGCATCCTACCAATACCGCCAATTTAATGAATAATCTATTTTGTTTTGCATTTCTAGTGTCCAAAGTTTCTTCAATACTCGGACGATTTTAGCATAGAGGTTCTTGAAGAAGAGGAATCGGAAATACGAGTGGACTAAAAAAAAACATTTCCTCTTTCAACGTGCAGCAATGGAAAAGTTTTCATGTGATCTCTACGTAAATTTTGTTCAAGGTTATACTCAACTCAGTGGAAGTATTTCCTGAAGAAAACTAACTCGCCATTAACACTCAAATCAAAAGCAGACTGTGATAATAACAAAACCACCTTGATTTAAGTAGCATACTATTGAACTTTTTACAGTTCGTTTGATTTCCAGTGCTCTTACCTACAATATACTCTTGCTTGATAGTATGATATTGCCTACATACTATATTCTTGTTATTAGTCTTATAGTATGCTGTTATCTAAAAGTATGCAGCTCATCGTGTCTTCAAAGAAGAAGGCGAATTGTGATTTCTTAGCTGTGAATTGACGAATATTTGCATGATCTTCTTTATTTTAGTAGTTAGTGAGAAAAAGATATAACAAATTTGCCTTAGCTAGCTAGTGTCATTTTATCTATCATAAGAAGAAAAAATGTTGTACGAACATACATCAACAGCATATTCTCGTGAGTCTAAAAACTAATCCAAGATAAATGTATAAAAAAAAATAATTCTTTTTCATGAAAACCGAAAGTACACATTATGTAAATCGTATTACAAAATGAAAATACATCACTAAATTGCGAGGAAAAAATCGACTGTTCGGCATCTCTTCCTCCTCATTCTTTAATCATCTATATTTACACTTCATCGGAACGAAAAATAAAGTTGGGTTGCTTTCGACAGCAGCTACGCAAAATCTATGAATTGTGAAGCTATAAAATATCTTTTTTTTACTTCAAAATAATTTGAACCTTGTCTCGAAATATCATCATCTATTAAGTCAGTTATATTTGTATTATATAAACATATATGATCAATATTCGATCATTTGTGACATGATATTATTTCCAAGAGACTACCTGTAATAAATTTGGTTTGCTTTAATTATAAAGTGTATTCTTACGTCCTATACAGCCAGGATCATTAAAGGACAGTCTCTCGGTGTTTGCGATATGGGTGCGTGTTTTGAATGCCTAAACATGTCTTATGGTGACCAAATAATGTTAAAGTGGAATTGTTCGCGGGATAGAATTTCGCTTTTTTATAAAATTTCGACGAATCAAACACGCGTATGTATTCAACATAACCCAAACTCTACAATGTCTAATAGTATCATAGATACAGAGTACTGTACTCACCGCGATCAGTTTGGAGGCTCACCAAGCGAAAAATTCCGTGTGTATATATATACGTAGAGTATGTGTAAAAAGATTAATAAATCCACCAGCAATGAGTGTTCTATGTGATATTGTCATGAACTAAGTTAAGTATAGAGTTTTTGATTCCAAAATCCTGTGAAAGACATGAGACAATGTATTAGAAACATGACATATTGATAATCAAGAATTACACACGTTTGTTGCATAAAGTTTGTGTCTATCGCCTTTGTATTTATACCATACGATAATGAATTATACATGACAAGCACTTGCATAAAATGCATTCATTTACAAGGTAAACATTGTTCAGTTTTGTTTTTTATGCCACTAATAACTGTTTTACGTAAAAACAATATATGAATATCAATATGAAGATTAAACTTTGAAGCAATTCGATAGAACGATCAACTTGAATTGTTCCTATTTTCACGTAAAATTATTAAGTGAACTTACATAACATTATTTTGTCGTACTATGATTAAAAATTTGGATTGATAAAACCAACAAAGTCTTGGAGTGTGTTTATGGTAAACACTGTTAAAATCTGACGTTGAATCAACGACAATTACGCAAGTTTTAGATTAAATTGTTTTCTGGAATTCTGGGTTTCCAATACAGATACAGTATTTTACTGGTTTACATCGATATACACAACACAAGATGCATGTACACAATTGATATCTTACGTCACATGATCCATGTATTTTCTTCTGATTTAAAAGATGTAGCCCTTACGATTGAGCATGTTTTCGCCTGAACGTGAACTTTGGAAAACAAACAAGATTTTTTTTATAAAGTTACAAAGATTTTGCACTGGTCTTGCCTGTGATACTTGTAATTACTAGTCATAAACCACTATTATAATGTTGCCACAAAGGGAACGATAATTCTCTGGCTCAAAGTCAACATTATTAATATACAATTGCGGTATAAAGTACATTTAAGATCTTTATTAAACTTCACATGAAAGGGCTGAACTTGTGCATGTTGAATATTGGGGACGATTATATTTAAGGATGTGTCAGGTTTCAGTGGTGGAGAAAAGTCGAGAGAACACACTGACCAACAGCCAATACCTGAAATTTGTTTTGACACATAAAACAAGAGATCCCAGAGGGATCTTGGCGCCCACCATCGATGATTTCCATTCGTTCTTAGAAAGATGGATCTTTTCCCTGCTTAGTTTAACTTTCATTTATGTATTTAATCTGAACTCTAACTTTTACTTTCATTTATGTATTTTATCCTAGTGCTATGAACTTTGAAATTTCTAGTGAAATTTACTAACAGTTGAAATAAGCTGCCTAATCAGGAGTTTTGTTTTTCTGATAGGTTCCAAAATCCAAAACTTTAAGAGCAATCCATCTTGTATATATTAACAAGGGCAACCTGCTAATGGAATTCGGGAAAGATCCATCCAATACTTCCCAAGATATAATGATAACAAATTTTCATTTTCAAAATCCAAGATGGCTGTCTCTTAGCCGTTTTGTTTTTCCAATCAGTCTCAAAGTCAATACAGTACAACTAATGACCAAGGGGAACCTGCATATGAAATTTGGGAAAGTTCAATTCAATACTTCTCAAGATATAATGATTTTCATTGTCAAAATCCGAGATAACTCTCTGTCAGCCATTTTATTATTCCGATCAGTCCAAAAATGATAACAGCAAAACTACGGACAAAGGGGAATCTGCAAATGAAATTTGGAAAAGATCCATCCAATACTTCACAAGATATAACGATAACAAGTTCTCATCGTTAAAATCCAAGATGGCTGTTTGTCAGTTTTTTTTCCCGATTAGTCCCAAAATCAATACAGCATAACAATGGACCAAGTGGAACACTCATATGAAATTTGAGAATGATCTATCCAGAATACTCACAAATCCAAGTTGGCCATCCTGTTATTGGATTTGTCCGAAACTAGAATATGCAAAACTTGGCATCAAGGGGAACCTACATATGAAATTTGAGAATGATCCATAAAGTACTTCTCAAGAAATTGTGAAAACAAACAATTACTCACAAATCAAAGATGGCCATCTATCAGCCATATTGTTTTATCGATAAGTCCCAAAATCAATACAGCACAATGTACAATTATGGACCAAGGGCAATACACATATGAAATTTGAGAATGATCCATCCTGTATTTCTCAAGAAAAAGGGATAGCAAACTATTACTCACAAATCCAAGTTGGCCGCCTGTCGGTCATATTGTTTATCCTATTTGTCCGAAAATGGACTATGCAAAAATAGGGACCGGGAGAAGTTACCTACAACTGAAATTTGAGAATGATCCATCCAGTACTTCTCCAGAAATAGCGATAACAAGAATTATTTAAAGACGGACGGACCATTGACCACAGACGCATGGCGATTTGATAATAAAAATTACAATGGTCACATAAATGACATGTATATTGTATAGACAAATGCCGAGATAAACAGATACTTTAAGCCTGGTGAGAAAAAAATAACACAAGACACAGAATTTGAGAAATATATTTTTCTGTATTTATTAATGTAGATGATATTTTCCTAGCACCTCTTGTCCCAACTTGTCAAGTTCATGGACATGAAACATTGTAATACTTTTAAATAAATGTATGATAAAATGATACATAACCAAGAATGTCACAAAATAATTACAACAACAAAAAAAAAAAACAGCTGAGCATTATAATGACCACTTGAGTAGTTTTTGGTTCTGTGGTTCCTAAGTGCAAAGAAAAATACAAACAAAATGTACAAGGACAGAGTAAACACAAATAAAACAAAATTCTGCACCGAACAATAAATTATTTTCCGCATATCAATTCATTCATTATCTTAACATTTAATAAACAATATCTTAGCATATGTGTGTGTTACGTCACACTTAAGATCCAAAATGAATATCCACCAAATCACTTGTAGGTGACGTGAATTGCTGACAGAACAGGCTTCATAAATTGCAAGAACTTGTGCAAAATGCGTTTTACCTATTTTTACGATCAGTATGATTGGTCAAAAGCAAAGACGACTTCATCGGAATTTTTGATAGTTTAAACAAACCTACTTTAGGTGTTAGCATCACCTTAGAATGTGACTTAATTGATTTAACACAAAACCAGATATCGGACATATACTGTTTCGTCAGAATTTTCATCCGAATCAATTATTAACTGTCATATTGTGATGAATAATTCTAATAGTTTACCAAATTAAATTCTTAACTCTGAAATGAACATCTAACTCACTTTCAGCATTTCACTTGAAAACGTTTAATTTCCTCTAGTAACAGTTCCTATTTGATAGATCAATTCGAATATTATCTAAATCATTTAAGCATTGATGACAATTGCTTCATTGGGGTATGAAAATTTTTTTGTTTGCAAACTGATTCTTACAAAAGTTTGCAAGCAAATTTTTTTTCATAACCCTATGAAACTAAAAAATAAAAGACATCAACTCTTAAAATTAATTTTTGAAACTGATTTTAAAATTTGAAACATGATTATGTACAATTTGACTGATCTAACAGCGGATTATTTTTTCCAAATCAATATGCATCGTCAATTGCCGGATTGTGACGTCACATTTTTCGCGCCATTTTCGGATATTTTTTTTCATAGAGGTATGAAAGAAAATCTCAACCAATCAAAAAAGCTGCATTCTGCATACAATCAATGGAAAATTAATCATACAATCATACACGAACCAATAAAATAGCATTAATGATGTAGACTCCATACCGGAATAACAATTTGAAACGTTAACAACTTCACCCCTTAAATTTCATAATGAACTAGTCCAACCTTTGAAATGGAAGAGTTCAGATGCTTATTTGGGGGTGAATGAGTTAATAAACAATTTTGGTTAACTTCAAAATGTGTTTAAAACAAATTAAAAAAAGGAAAATGTACATTTGCCTATTATATATGTCAATATGACATACTGTACTGCATTTGCTGTGATTACAAGACTGTCCTTGCTATGGAAGGGTGACAAGGACTGCAGGAAAAATGTTTTCATAGAAAACACAATAATCAGAAATTCAATACTGTAAAATGAAATATTTTCATGGGGCAAACTTCCGTAGTTTTCTAAAAACAAAACCCTCTATTTCACAATAATATGAATTCATGGATAAACATATTATTTTTAAAATATTTGCTCTTAGTTTGTGTATTCAGCCTTTTAATTCATTTGGAACCTTTTATTAATTCATGGTCTTTTGATTATATATATTAAGAAAAAAGATTAGAGAAGACCAAAGCGTCAACAAAACCATAATAGGAACTCAAAATCTATTAAACAAGAGGCAAAATAGGAACAAAGGAAAAATTTACATGGAGATCCTTGTAAAAGTACAAGAGAATAAGATCTGGGCCCGTATTCATGAAACCGTTCTCATGCTCAAGCACAGATTTTGTGCTCAAACCTTATTTCTTACTTTGGCTATAACTTACTTAAAATTTATCATTTTGTCAAGGTTTTAGTAAAAATGTGAATATGCATGAAGCCGGATACTGTTTATAATATTTACAATTGGGGGGTGAAAAATTAAAGATTACAGACTGAAACAAAACTGATTGTCAAGACGAAAGGGACTAATGACAATTCACATCCTTAATATAAACAGGAAGGTCATACAAAGACGGAGACATGCTCAACAGTTATCAGGAAGGTCATACAAAGACGGAGACATGCTCAACAGTTATCAGTGGTAACGAAAAAAAAAAAACATCAACCAGACAAAAACCAATAGGCGTAAGGGCCTTAACGGTCATCTGACTACCAATTGAAAGTGCATCCTACTACTGTGTAAAACAGTGATTGAACAATAATGTTACAAAATGTCCGCATAGGTTGCCATGTCAAAGTTTTTTCTTACCATGAAAATAACAACACTTGAATGGATTTCTCTTCCTTAACGCCCCAACAATTTTCTACTCAACTGCACCAGTGGAGCTTGAGAAGAAATTTAAAATGTGTTTTTTGAGATGGCTCCTTTGGCGGCCTTGGGACTAATCCGAAAAATAAACAACACTTGGTTGGAACCATCTCAGGATCATTTTAGGCAAGCTTCAGCTCAATCCCATTGGTGGAACATGAGAAGAAGTTTAAAATGTTTTTTTTCAAAATGGCGGTTGTGGCAGACATCTTGGATTTCGGAACAACCCCAAAAATAACAACACTTGGTTGAGACCATCCCGGGATTATTTCAGGCAAGTTTCAGCTTAATCACACTGGTGGAACTCGAGAAAAAGTTTGAAATGTGAAAAGTTTACGGACGGCGCACGACGACGGAAGAAGCACAATGACAAAAGGTCATCTTGGCCCTTAGGGTTAGATGACCTAAAAAGCAGAAATCCGACTATAGTAGCAAAAAAATAAGATTTGAAATAATCATTTCAAATTCAAAACAAGTTTATCATTGAAACACAAAAAGTATGAAATGTATTTCCGTGTCCATTCTTTGAAGGAGAAAAGTGAGATCGTCCACAAGGTTGTTCCCTTTAGTTAAAAAAGTCTACTCTTCACTTTTCCAAATGCATAATGGACTATTCCAACCATTGAATAAGAAGAGTTCAAATGCGTTTTTTGGGTTGAACGAGTCAACAAATTGCAACTAGAACTTATGACCCCGCCACCAACCTTTGCAATAAAAACTTAACATAATAAACCAATGTTGATGATGAACACATTTTAATCTGCAGATACATCTACACTGCATCCCTGTGCAGTTTTGTTAAAATTGGTGCACAGGTTTAGAAACATTTTTCCAACCAAAATTTTCCAACAAAAACCTGTTTATAGTGACCTGGTTAGCATGGCAACTGTAAGTCCGCATAAAATAATATGCATACATATCTACGCATGATTCATAACATTCATGTGAAACTTCATTGAATTTCGTTTACTGATTAGGAGTTTTCTAGTCAACAGTTTCCAGCAAAAACCTGTTAATATGACCTGGTTACCAAGGCAACCTAAATTGCTGTAAGAAAAAATAACTGCATGCATATTTACGGTCTCTTACATTCCTGTGTAGTTCCATTGAAATCAGTTCATAGGTTTAGATGAGGTTGTGGTGCTGACAAATTCGTGTTAGACAAGAATTTGGGTATTTTGAACTGGTTACCATGGCAACCAACATTTTTGAATGTGATATAGATTACGCACATCTACAATGTGTATGGACTATTGCCACCAATTTTCGTTGAAATTACCTCAGTAGTTAAGGAGGAGTAGCCAGTATATTGCTGTGTTTACAGACGGATGGACAGACGGACGGACGGACGGACGAACAACCTGATTCCAGTATAACCCCTTACTTCGTTGCGGGGTATAAATAAATTGTGTTAAAAAAACAAATGCAAAAATTAAGGCTATTGTATCAACAAATAAGGTGTCTCTGTTAACAGAAACACAACATGCATATTCATACAAATATGTAATTAATAAGCTTTAATTAATTAAAATATGATTGCCAGTAATATGCAACAGTATGGCACAATATGAACAGATGATGCAAAAACATATGTACAACAATCTTAAAGATATTTTTCAACTTATCTTTTCAAAAAATATTATATGCACCAATTGGGTATTTAATTGTAAATTTACAAAATGTGTTAGGCGTTGCCATGCATGCTATTCGTAAGGAACACTGACGTCGGATTTCTTCCATTATATCGTCTTTAAGTGTCAATGAAGTTTTACCAAGTAATTCAGCTTTAAGCAAACTCAAGTCGATATCCACTTAAGACTTTCCCTAAGTTTCATCATTGTGCAGTGTTTATAAGCTGTTAAAGTTACATGGAGTTTAAATCAAACTTAAGTCTATCATTACTTATATCCAGATCTATAAGTTCTTTTTACATACGTTCATACAACTTATTTCAAAATTATTGTACTAAAAAGTACTGTGTTTAGTCAAGTAAACTGAAAAAATAAAACTTTGTGTAATTGGACTATATAAGCAAATTAATTTGACAAACTATTTTGTGACAGAAAAAATATCTCGTATTGCTTGACAAAGCACTTTCTGACAGGACAATTCATCTGAAAATTTTCTAAAAGGCTTAAACTATATTTTATAACTGCCCCCCGGAGCTTTAATAATAATTAAAGGTTACCTTTTTCCAAAAAGTAACTTTTAAAATCATATTTTTTTTTATTTGTCTAACATGTAGCTAGTAGAGTCAGGTATATAACGGATAAAGTTCTGACAGATTGTTTTTTACACTGTACAATTTCATCTTTTCAAGATCGACCGGGTTTCACTTTTGAATTACAAAGCATGTGATACAATGATCCTATTTTCAAGTATACAACATCAGATATCAGCTGTATTTAACTTATGAACATACATATTACACAAACCCGTAAATAAATACATGACAAAATACACATGAGGGAACAGATTCTGATTTGTGAACAGTGTTTAGGTCTGTTGCGGACTTGGTCAGGCTAACATGAATGTGTTTTATGCATCAATGACACAGCTATTTCTTTTCCTTATTAGGAAAATTATGTTGGAATTTTATATTAAAAAAAAAAATTAGGGTAGGATTTATTTTCTCTTGAAATTTGAATTACACCCCTTGAATTACTCTTTTTGAATTACCATTGGGTAGCAATGAAAATGAATTCAATTTGCTCAATGTGAGGACTCTTCAATATCAAACATTGATTGCCAGGAAGTTCAAATAAATTTTAATGTTTCATTTAGTAATTTTCAAGTGGTACTCTTACTTCGGAACTCTTTTTAAAAGGTGCATAAAAATGGAAAGGTAGCTGTAGTGTAGTAACATCATCTAGTCAAAGGGAGATAACTCCACAACCTATGTACATCTGTGCTATATTCAGTTGATCTAGAGTTATCTCACCGCTAGGGATTATGGGTAGTTATCAAGATGGCGTAAACGTATTAAATGCTAGTAAAGTTCAATCTGGATTCGATTCGTCTGTTCAAGTATCCTACAACTGGCGACGAGGATGACAAACCGCAAAAACCTGTAAGAACTGTCTTAAATGAGTTTACGAAGTAAGTCAAGTGAGAAAAGTGATCATGTCAAAGATAATTCAACTAAATGGCTTGAGTTCGTTCGAACCACGTGGTGACCCAAATAAACTACGGCAAACGTGGGAAAGATGGATGCGCAGTTTTGAACTGTTCGCTGTAGGAAAAGGTGTGAAAGATCACGATCAGAAGAAAGCCTTATTGTTACACTGTGCAGGACCTGAAGTTCAGGATATATTCTTTACTCTCCCGGAGGGAACTGGCGATGACGTCTATGCTAGAGCAGTCAATGTTTTGGACACTCACTTCAAAGGTCAGGTGAATATACCATATGAACGATACTGTTTCCGTAAATTATGTCAAGATGATGAGAACATTGAACAGTTTATCGTAAGATTGAAACAACAGGCCCAACTATGTAAATTTGACAAAGTTTACGAAGAGATTAGAGACCAAATCATCGAAAAATGTAAATCTCACAAACTCAGGACTCGATTACTTGAAAAGGGGGAAGATCTTACGTTGGATCAGGTGCGTACAATTGCCCAAGCGTTAGAAACTTCTGAAAGTCAGGCCAGGAGAATAGAAAATCCACAGGGTGCTAGCAATGCTACGAGTAGTGCATCGGTTCACAGCGTACACAGTAAACCAGGAGGCAGTAATCATGGTCAAAGTAAAGGAACCTGTTATAGATGTGGTTTAGTCGGACATTTCGGTAGAGATCCACAGTGTCCAGCAAAGGGAAAGAAATGCAAGAAATGTGGTCAGATTGGACATTTCTATAAGTGCTGTAAAACCAAAGAAAAGGGAGACAACCCAAGGAGTTATAGCAGTACAAGCAGTAATTATAAGAAGTCACACAAGTATGGGAAAAAGGGGAAAGTCCATGCAGTAGCACCAGGAACAGGAAGTGACACAGGAAGTGAGGATGAATATGCATTCAAGGTCACACAAGGGTCAAGGTCATCAGAATGTTTTAAAGTTGTGTTAGATGAACAGGAAGTTGAGTTTGTAATAGACAGTGGTGCAACTGTTAACATCATTGACAGTGAGATGTGGGAAAATTTGAAAAGGAACCACATTCGGTGCACATCACAGAGAACGGATAAGAAATTATTCGCGTACGGTGCAAAAGAACCACTGAAGCTTATTGGAAAGTTTTCAACCAAGATAAGTGTCCCGGATACTTCGAAACAGATAGAAAGTGACATTTATGTGATGGACGGACATGGACCGGCATTATTAGGAAAACATACTGCTGTCAAACTGGGGATTCTCAGAGTTGGAACCGTTGTCAATGCTGTGTCAGAAACAGATATTTTTGAAGGAATAGGGAAGTTGAAAGACTATCAATTAACCTTACACATTGACAAAACCGTGCAGCCAGTAGCACAGCGCATGTATAGAGTGCCTTACAGCCTACGTCAAAAGGTCAGTGATAAGATAGCGGAGTTGGAAGCAAAGGACATAATCGAGAAGGTCAACAAACCCTCATCATGGGTCAGTCCAGTAATCGTCGTACCAAAGCCTGATGGAGACATTCGTTTATGCGTCGATATGAGACAAGCCAACAAATCTATCCTACGAGAGAGACATCCAATTCCGACTGTAGATGAAATCATGTATAACATGAACGGTAGTGAGCTGTTTAGTAAATTGGACCTAAAGTACGGATATCACCAAATAGAGTTAGATGAAGAGTCGAGGGACGTCACAACATTCGTCACTCACACTGGTCTATACAGGTACAAACGCTTGATGTTTGGATAAACTCAGCTCCAGAGAAATAACAGCAGGTTATTTCACAAGTTCTCCATGCTTGTGAAGGTGTTCAGAACATATCGGACGATATTGTCATACACGGAAGGACAAAAGAAGAACATGACATGAGGCTTATGAAAGCACTGGATAGGATAAAGGAGAGAGGTCTTACGCTCAACAAGGGGAAATGTCAGATAGGACTAGATAAGATAACGTTCATGGGGCACATGCTTTCAAGGAACGGTATAGGACCTACATCAGAACGGGTCAAGGCTATTGTTGAAGCGAAAGCACCTTCATCAGCAACAGAAATTAGGAGCTTCTTAGGGCTTGTAAACTTTAGTGGCCGATACATTCCCCACTTGGCAACAATATCGGAACCTTTGAGGAAACTGACAAAGACTGGAGTTACGTTCACATGGGAAAAGGAACAACAGGACAGCTTCGAGAAGTTGAAGGAAAGTTTAGCTCAGGCAGACACACTGGGACATTTTAGACTCGATGCTAAAACACAGGTGGTGACTGATGCTAGTAATGTGGGACTCGGGGCCGTACTTGTCCAGTACGAGGGAAATAACCCAAAGGTTATAAGTTATGCCAGCAAAGCATTGTCAGACGTGGAACGGAAGTACTCCACTACGGAGAAAGAGGCACTTGCAGTAGTCTGGGCCCTGGAAAAGTTCCGACTGTACCTGTATGGAATAAAATTTGAACTGGTAACAGACCATAAGCCACTCCAGGCGTTGTATGGACCTAGGTCAAAACCTAGTGCTCGGATTGAGCGATGGATAATGCGCTTGATGCCGTATAACTTCACAATCACATATATACCTGGCAAGAAAAATGTTGCTGACGCGTTGTCGAGACTAGTAACTACACATGCGGAAAGCAGATCTGTACAAAGCAGAGTTGAGTCTGATACAGTAGACTATGTGCATTTCGTGGCAAGGGAGGCAACTCCAGCTGCCTTGTCTACAAGAGAGGTCGAGGAAGTTTCAAAACTTGACGAGGAGCTTAGTGCTGTCAGAGACTGTTTGCGTGCTTGTCGATGGGATAAGTCGTGTACTCATTATTATCCAGTCCGTGATGAGATTTGTCAACTAGGGTACTTGGTCTTGAGAGGAACGAGGCTTGTGATACCACAGAACTTACGGTTGAAATGCATTCAGTTAGCCCATCAAGGACATTTAGGAGTAGTAGGTACCAAACAGCAGCTCCGAACGAAAGTTTGGTGGCCTCACATGGACAGTGATGTTGAAAAGTACGTGAAATCATGTCGTGGATGTCAGATTGTAGATGGTAAAATGCACCCAGAAGAAATCACACCTACACCATTACCAACTGGACCATGGCAGGATGTTGCGATCGACTTCATGGGACCACTCCCGTCAGGACATTACATTCTCGTTGTTGTCGATTATTATAGTCGGTACTTTGAAATAGAGGTAACAAAGGACACATCAACGGAGAAAGTGACAGATATTCTCGAGAACATGTTTTGTCGGCATGGTTTGCCATGTTCAGTGACGTCAGATAACGGTCCTCAGTTCAGGTCAGGAAAGTTCAAGGAGTATTTGAGTGGGAATGGCATAGAACACAGACGTGTCACACCATTACACCCAGCGGCAAATGGCGAAGTGGAGCGACAGAATAGGTCACTGCTGAAACGGATAAAGATTGCTCATTCTGAATCAAAAGATTGGAGACGAGAGATCCGTACATACTTACTTGCCTACAGGAGTACTCCACACAAAGTTACCGGTGTCTCGCCTGCAGAACTGATGTTTGGACGAAAGCTACGGACTAAATTGCCGCAAATAGAGGAAATGGGAAGGAAAACATTGGAGGAAGGTGTGCGCGATCGAGACACTGAGATGAAATACAAGAACAAACTCTATGTGGACGCGAAACGCGGTGCTAGAAGGTCTGATCTAGTGGTTGGTGATACGGTACTGTTGAAACGCGATTCGAAGCAAAGCAAGGTTGACACTCAGTATCAGAATGTGCCGTACACACTTATCGATAAACGCGGTAACAGCTGTGTCGTTGAGTCAGATGCAGGAGTGCAGTACAAACGAAACAGTACGTTTGTAAAACGTTACAATACACCAATGGAAATGGCTCAGGAACAGAGTGATTCTGAGAATTTGTCTCGTGCTTGTGACAAAGATGGTTCGATTGAGGAGACTAAAGTGGATGATTCCAATCCGGTAGTTGAGGCTGAAGCAGAAACTGTAAATAAAGCGGTACAGAGGCCTGTGAGAGAAAAGCACTTACCAAAGAAATTTGGTGACTTTATCATGAGTTAATAAGTACTTTCTCTTGTTCAAGTGTTCGCGATTAGTGTTGAGTTAAGCATCGTTCGCGCAAAGAGAACTTTAACTGTTCAAAATTGAGTTGAAATTCAATAATGTTTTCTATTGCTGTGTTAATTAGCAAGTGTTAAAAGACTTACTATTTTGAACTTTTATTACCAGTTTATCATAATGTCTAAGTATATACGTTAAATGAAAGTTAATAGTGTCCTTTCAAAATGATATTATGTAACTTCTAGGAAAAGAGGAGATGTAGTGTAGTAACATCATCTAGTCAAAGGGAGATAACTCCACAACCTATGTACATCTGTGCTATATTCAGTTGATCTAGAGTTATCTCACCGCTAGGGATTATGGGTAGTTATCAAGATGGCGTAAACGTATTAAATGCTAGTAAAGTTCAATCTGGATTCGATTCGTCTGTTCAAGTATCCTACAGTAGCATACACCCTTAAGGAATTATTACACTACGTTAAAATAATTGATAAGGCAAGGACAAAAAAGTCATATCTCTACTTGAATGTAAAAGGTCCAAAGGGCATGTATTACATTAGACCTACACCCTATAGCTTGATACCCTAAATATTGCACTTATATCCTAGCACCGTTAAATCATTAGCAGGGAGATTTGTTATCAAATGTCACTGCAAGGCAAGACATTTAGTAGATATATAATAACTCATTATGAGACTACTTCTTTGTAAAAGGAAAATTTAGTTGCAATGAAACCAAAAATATTAGTACATCAATAAACTAGTTACATTGTAAACGTATTTTGTACTACCTTCTTGAATATGGCTGGAATGAAGGCAGCAATATTTCTTTTAAATCGTTTCCCAATATGTAGTAATTAAAGTACAAATAGTCATCTCGCCCAAACCAATAACTCAAATTATTGAATTCCGTTAAATTTCAATATTAAAATAATTTAAAATGCATGTAATGAGGTTTGACTGTATATGTGAAAGTAGAATTCTTTCAGAGAAGTGATAACATTTGAACTATGGTATTGCTATCATTGAATAAGAAACTAGTATACAGTTCATTAAGGTGATATTGTTTAAAATGTTGCTCTTCTTTAACTACTGAACTTAGTTTGGTCCTATCTTTGGTATACAAGAAAGCATTAATTCCTGAATTGGAAAGAACAAAAACCCCATTAAATAGTCACTGGAACATATGAACAGTTGAGGTTAAAACGTTTGTTTTTGGAAATGTTAATTGCATTCGCACACTTTAATCAAACAGCGATGTAGAAACTTCACTTTGGTAAAAGTTATGAAAACTATGTATTCTACTTTCTCTGCATGAATATTCACATGCAGATAGTTTTTGCGTTACGGTAGACATACATACATGATATTTAGCGGCTAATCAAAGTTCAATGTTGAAATTCAATAGTGCATGAACATATGAGGATGATTAAACAAATACATTTTCACTATTTCTCAAAGCGAATGAAAACGAGCATTCCCACGCTATGAATATTTCAACTTTTAATACATGTATAATTATGTAACCACATGTTCCAATTTTATGGCTCCTATCTCATAACGGTCTTCATTCTTATAATATTTACAGTCTACACTGACATTCACTTGATAACCATTGTACTGCAAACTAGAGTTATTTTACAATAACTATACTTGAGGAAATGCCAAAATTCTATGACATCGACAACAAATACATGTGTGCATAGCTATGCAAATTATCCAGTTCGAGTCACTTTTGTACGACGTCATCAACAATGGACATGGGCGGAGCTAACTACGGCTTATGCAAACTTTATGCTGTTACATTTATTGAACTGTTTTCAAGTTTGTAAGTTTTGAAATGAAATATATGTCCGCAGATGGGGCTATTTTTGAGCAGAAAACTTATGAAACATTTACAGAAAAATACTGTAAATATATGAATTAACCTTTTTAGTTTATGATATCAAAAATCCAATGGAGCAGTCGGTAAATTTAACTAAACACAATTTACCTTTTGCTCCATTGAATTTATGATTTCATAAACAAAATAAAAGTTAATCCTGAACTGAAGGTTCTTAATTCATGATTTGAGGGCTTTTGCTACTGTACTATATTCAGTCGTTGAGAATCCGGGAAATGCTCAATTTGAAGGCATTGTTGTGACTCAGGTTAAATTGATTAAGATACTAAAAATAGGTCAATTTAAAACAACAAGGTCATGTAAACAACAAGTTATCACAGTAAAAGACACGAGACCAACTCAGTTCTGCACCAGGTATCATTACTATAGCAACCAAATATAAACACTTTCTGCACCAAGTAACATCACCATAGCAACCAGGTTCATGATAAGATAAAATGGAACAACATAATAAAATAGTGTAATTCTGCACATGTTGATTTTAGAAAATATAGATATTTTAGAGTACTTAATCTGCAATATGTCTTCATATCACAATAACATTTTCTTTGAAAACAAAATTGAAATATTTCATGATTTATTATTCTTAAAGGCCCAGTATACGTAACTTTCGGCAAAACTTGAAGTGAAAATCAGGCCTAATAACTTATTATATCTATAGATTTAGTGAAGATTAACTGATATCAGCAATATCCAAGATGAATTCTCACGCGGTTACCGGTACAGCAGCAGCTGAAAGTTGGTATTTGTAAACACGCATCCATTTGAACTGTTTTCTAACTTCGGATTGTTGTGAAGTAGGCCTCAACTGAATTATTTTCAATTCTTTGGATTTTTCTGTCAAGAGTTTCTTACTAGTTAGCGCCCAGGTTTACTGCGTTTTACGCTTATTTTTGCATGGTTATCAACTGGGTTTTTTATCAGAATTTTTCAGAATCACGAAAAATTTCCTGAAGTTACGTATATTGGGCCTTTAAACAAATTGGGTTAATTTCTAATATTTTTTGATAAGATCATGACCATGAATCAATATGAAACGAAAACATGTCGGATTTTTAACATTACAACCAATTACCTTGATCATAAATTAAACCACAGAGATAATATGAGGCATAAACTTTAATCCTGTATTGGACCAAAGGTGTAAAATCTGTTCACGCGATCGGCTAAGTTTGAATTTGATGATTAAGCGTACAAGCTTGAATTTCACACCAATGGCAAGAGCATGCAAGCACATAATGAAAGTTTTCATGTATAAATAAGTAATTCCCATTTCAATGCATTTCAAAATAAAGCAAATAAAATTTCAGATGTGGCAAGTATACACATATATATGTAAATTTGCGTACTGTGCATCCATGGAAGGGAGACAACTCCGATGTTTTACCTGTTGACCTGGCACCTATAGGTGATGAGCTTGAAGAAGGCATTTGTTGATTCACCCCTGAAATTTCATAATGGACTGTTCCAACCTTTGAATTTAAAGGGTCAAAACTTGTCTTCAGGGGTGATTGAGTAAATTTGTCCAAAATAGCTAGGATCACAAAATACTGGTTGAAGACTGTTTCGGTTTGGAAGGATACTTGATAAAAAGTCCTAGTTGTATAAAACATAAAACTGCCCCAAGGAAATTGGAACACTGAAAAGAAAGAAAAGTGAAACCGTTACTGCAGTGAGTAATGTGTTGAGATTCAGATATGTGTATTATTATAATAATATAAGGTCGAATTTCCCCCCTTTTGAAAGTTTACAAAATTAAGAAACTGAATAATCTTTACTGTTATCGTCTTGTGAAATCAATTTCTATTACAGTATTACAAAAATACTTGTCATTATAACGCATAGTTCAAACCCAGTTGGCTTTTTACAAATATAAACTTAAGATTTTTTTCTACACTGGAGACCCCTTGATAACCCCCAAAAACAGACAGCACAACCCATTAAAGAGCCAAGTTTTGGGTCAAGATAATTTGTCACAAACTGTTTAAAGATTTTCAGGAATATTTTGAAAGGATAATTTGCACATGTACCAATATTCTGAGAATAAATTGCACAATTATTATTTTTTTATTATTATTTTTTTGCGAATTCCAGAATGCATCATTTCTACTATCAAAACACATGGTACATGGTACTAATTTACAGTTGTATTACTGACGCTACATACCTGTACATTTATATCCTTGATGGTGATCCCATACACGAACCATTCTATCGCCACGACGAAGTTAGCGAACACTAAAGGAAATGACATACATTCTGTACTTTTTGATCTCACCACATCTTTCTGAAAACAGGAAACAATAAAACTAATAAGCATGGTGTGAAACTCGCTTCAATACATTAAACCAAGGTCATATAATTATTACAACAATAAAATGACATATTTACCCCCTATCTATCAACATATTCTGTAAAATTCTCTTTCAAAAACTTATTTTCAGAATAATAAAAATTAAAATAAATTACTTTCAAAGTTGTAAACTCAAAATTTGATGTTTTTGCTTTGTTAAAAAGTTTTGTGATTGGTAAATAGTAGCTTTGGTTTGTTTTGTTTTATTTTACTTTACGTCCTACATGTATTTACAGCCATGCAGGGTCATTTAAGGACGTGCCAGGTTTTGGAGGAAAGCCTGAGTACCCCGAAAAAACCCACCAACCTACCTAATAGTAGCACATGTGACCTAAAACAAGTTCTGTGATTGGTAAATAATAGCACATGTGACCTAAAACAAGATTTGTGATAGGTTAGTAGTAGCAAATGTGACCTAAAACAAGTTCTGTGATTGGTAAATAGTAGCACATGTGACATAAAACAAGTTTTGTGATTGGTTAATAGTAACACATGTGACCTAAAACATAACTGTCAATTTATCCACCCTTGAAGTTTCATAATGAACTACTCCAATGTATGAATTGGGAAGAGTTCAAATGTGTCTTTAAGGATGAATGAGTTAATATTTAAATAGACAAACGGCTGTTTTTAATTCTTGCTTCATATTTGAATTTTGCTTTGTAAAAATTTCTGTGATTTTGATGTGACCTAAACATAGCTGTCAATATTTAGACCAATGGCTGTTTTTTTCATGGGACTACTGTTCGGAATTTTCAAGTCCCCCTTTTGTTTTTATTACAACCATAGTCTTTTGAGTTGTCTCCCCTTGTACAAACCAAACTCATTGTCAACAAACTATAAGTTGCTAGATTTATTATTTATCATTATTGTTTTATCATCATTACCACTGTCTTACTGTTTATTGTTATCAAGTTTTAAAATCTACAATTTGGTTGCTCATGTGAAGTGATTATGAAATTTTATAGGTGCATGAACATTTGAAAAACATCTGTTGTTTTATATGGATCAATAACAAAAACCCTGGGGTGAGGAAATATAGTGAGAGGACATAACTGGATGCAATTGCTTTAATTGTGGCACACTAAAACTGAATGGTATTTCCACACACTACGCCATAATGCAAAATACCATGCACAAAAAATGGGGGCCAGTGCATTATTTAAGTCAAAAGCGTGGGGTGGGCTTATTACCAGACATCCCTCCAATGTTTATAGGGGGAAGTCAAAGAGTGGGGTGGGCTTATTTCCGAGCATGGGCTTATTGCTGGAGAAATACGGTACATGATAACATTGCATAACAAATACTACAGATACATGTTTCCATTCAATGTGTTGATGACTATAATGTCTTAGAGCTTACCAATTTTTTTCTTTACATTTTCTTCAAGTTGGAAAGAACGAATACATCATATTTGAATGTTCTTATTACACAACAAATTAATGTTTCTATGTGATGTTTTGATGATTAAATTACATGTATCATCGTATATATCCAGAAAATGATGTCATTTCCATTAATTTCAGATACAAACTTGTACAACATATTGCATAGGAAATAAAAAATCACAAAAGGAAAAAGACTTTTAATAAAATAATGTTATCTATAGATTGAAAACATCTTCATAATTATGTACATTGAATAGCTTACTCTTAGTTATGGAGATTGGAAATGCACTATAGATTTGGTGGAAACACATGTTTCTCCTAATTTCACAACCCTGTTAATATCATGTTTTTGTCTGATAAATGCAACATGATATAAAGAGGAATGTATGTATTTTGTCACTATCAGTAAATCAATGGAGAATAGTCAATGAAATTTCACATCAAATCATTAACTTGTTGTGTCACAAGAAACTTTCTATAATTGATCAATTTTACTTCATGTTTTCTGGATGGAGTTTAATTTTAATAATATTATGACCATCTTACCAGTGATGCTAGGGGCGCCCCGTATGATATGATCGACATGAGGACGCAGAACGACCCGAAGTGAGCGGTGGCCAGCGCCTCGTCCTTCTGGTAATACTTGACGTAAATGAGCGGTAGGAATAGGAGCACGCTACTCACAAAAAACAACTTCACAAACTGGGACTGAAAAACAGACAGGTCAAAGTTCAACAAATGGTCATGAATTACTAAGCAACCACAAACTGGACTGCAAAAAAGACAGTTTAAAGTTCATCAAATGGTTGTGAGAAACCACAAATTGAACTGCAAATCAGACAGGTCAAAGTTCATCAAATGGTTGTGAATAGCAACCACAAACTGGACTGCAAAAAAGACAGGTCAAAGTTCATCAAATGGTTGTGAAAAAACACAAATTGAACTGCAAATCAGACGGGTCAAAGTTCATAAAATGGTTGTGAATAGCAACCACAAACTCGATTGCAAAAAAGATGGGTCAAAGTTCATCAAATGGTTGTGAACTAAAATGAAAGCTCACAGAAACAATATAATTTTCACAAAGTGGAACTCAAAACGGGAAAAACTTCACAATCTAGGATAGCACAACAGTCATTTTTCATAAAATGATGGTTTAATAAGGAAAACAACAAACTCTAAATTTCAGGAATGTCAATTCAACAAACTCTGAATTTCAGGAATGTCAAACAGCAATATCTTACCTTTCTTACGGTAAACGTGTAGAATATAACGAGATAAAAGAACTGGAGAAGTGACGCAAATGAGTTGACGACGAGAACTTGTGTAATGTTTTGAATGATGCCATACTTGGCCCACAGGCAGGCTCTGTAACACAAAACACAAAGGGGAATAACTCATCTATCAACCAAAGTATATAAAATTAAAAATAACGACTTCATGTCAATACATCTTAGTTTTATAAAATCTTCCAGCACACTCGAAGGCATATCCACACCTAGATGACGAATCTGATGCAACACCACAAAGATCCAAGGAGTTGGTTTCTTTCCTCCTATACAATGTATATTCCAAGATAATAATATTGTGACACTTGTTATGAAGTTATAAAATGCTGAAAACAAACATGGTTTAAACCCAATTAACATGTTTTCCCCTTTCAATTCTCTTGTACTTGAGAAAGAAATAAAACATTTTCATTCTCGTTGACTTTCACCCAGGGCAGATGATGATTTTTTTTTAATTTGCTTGTGGGGTCTTTAATATCTGTCATCCCTTTTTCTTTCTGGTACAAATGGCAGAAATTCCCTTGATTGAACTTCAAAATTTCAAATATTGTAAATAAACTGTAAGCCACTGCACCATTGTCTAATTGTATCTTTTTTCCATCAAAAGTGCAAAGTCATTTGCAATTTGATAACAGCACTCATGGTCATGGAATCACACTATTTTTATTTGCATTGAAAAATTATCAGTGTATTTTGACAATCACTTATAATTAATGGACAATTTCTCGCTTCTGCACTAGACCTAATGTTATGAAAACAAGCAATAAACATTTGTACCATACATGTATTAAGTGTCGCTTCACTTAAACGGCACAGCAGTATCGTATTAATATGCCAATAAGCCCATGTCTGGTAATAAGCCCACTCATGTCAAAAACAGCTATTTCATGATCCTGCAATAAGCCCACCTCCTACTTTGAATAGGGGTTTATGCATTGGCCCCTGGGCTTATTGCAGAATAGACATGTTAGTATTTTCAAAATTCAGGATAACTTAATATATCTTATAGTTTCTTGGATGTTATATAGTTTATAAAATTCCCACCAAACTGCACCAAAAATATTAATGAATGAAGACAAAGTTATTCTAGGTTATTTTTTACATACATTTTGTAAGTACACTGTATATAAACAGAAGTCACTGGGACCAAAACTTTTCACAGTTTACACAGGACTGTCTGATTTGTAGAGGTATAAGTAAAGAGGGAAATGCTGGGTTTGGTTTGGTTTGGTTTATTTTTGTTTTACGTCCTATCAACAGCCAGGATCATTTAAGGACCTATGGTCAGTACCTGGCAACTGCCTCGCGTGTGATTCGAACTCGCAACCTAGAGGTCAGGAGGGCTAGTGGTAGAATGTCGGAACACCTTAACCACTCGGCCACCGCGGCCCGAAATGCTGGTACCAATAAAGTCGAAATAGACAGGGTTTCAGATTAGACAAGGGCCAGTTTAGACAAGTTATATGTACTTTTTATTGAAGAGAAATTTATTATTGAAAATCAGTTAGACAGAACTCTATGCATGTCAACGTAGACTGAGATCGAAAAAAAATATAATACAGAGTTCGAGAGAAAAAATCTCAAAACTAATGAGACTTACCAAAATTAATGGGACTTACCAAAATCAATGGGACTTACCAAAGTTAATGAGACTTACCAAAGTAAATGGGACTTACCAAATCTAATGGGACTGACAAAAGTTAATGGGACTTACCAAAGTTAATGGGACTTACCAAATCAAATGGGACATACCAAAGTTAATGGGACTTACCAAATCTAATGGGACTAACCAAAGTTAATGGGACTTACCAAATCTAATGGGACTGACAAAAGTTAATGGGACTTACCAAAGTTAATGGGACTTACCAAATCTAATGGGACATACCAAAGTTAATGGGACTTACCAAAGTAAATGGGACTTACCAAATCTAATCCGACTTACCAAAGTTAATGGGACTTACGAAAGTTAATGGGACTTACCAAATCTAATGGGACTTACGAAAGTTAATGGGACTTACCAAAGTTAATGAGACTTACCAAAGTTAATGAGACTTACCAAAGTTAAAGGGACTTACCAAATCTAATCCGACTTACCAAAGTTAAAGGGACTTACCAAATCTAATCGGACTTACCAAAATTAATGGGACTTTATGTACAGTTATGTCTTTTAACTGTACCTATCACGCTTATTATTTCAAATATGGTACTCTTGAAGTTATTTACTCAGTGTAGAAACCAAACGAATAGGAGATTGTGTATCAGAGATCTAAACAAAACATAATTATGAAGTATCATGATTTTGGGGAAGGTTTTAAATATTCCTTACTGGTAATAAGTGTGCATATATTATTGTGTATTTTTAAACAGCAAGAACATATTGTTCTTTTATCCATATCTAAATAAAATTTTAACACACCATTAACTTTGGTAATTGAAAAATGTACTAAAACATCAAGCAGTTCTTTCAACAATGGACAAATTTGATTTTAAAAGTTCAAATTAAAACATTAAAGTCTCAAAACTACCCATGTGTTACAAATAATGGTTTCCTTCAAATTCCTGTCCTTATTGATCAACAGCATCATTGTAAATTGAAACTCATCAAAAACATCTTTCCCTCCAAACACATTGCTTCCATTTAAAGGCCCAATATACGTAACTTTTGGTAAAACTTGAAGCGAAAGTCAAGCCTAATAACTTGTTATATTTATAGATTTAGTTAAGATTACATAATATCAGCAATATTCAAGATAAATTTTTGCGCGGTTACCGGTACAGAAGCAGTTGAAACTCGGTATTTGTAAACACACGTCCATTTCGAACCGTCTTCTAACTTCGGTTTGTAATGTTGAAGTGGGCCCCACCTGAATCACTTTGAATTTTTTGGATTTTTCTGTTAAGAGTTTCTTGTAAGTTACCGCTCAGGTTTACTTCGTTTAAGTCTTATTATTGCATAGTTATCAACTGGATATCTTGTCATAATATTCCAGAATCATGAAAAATTTCCTGAAGTTACGTATATTGGGCCTTTAAGGTATTAATTGTTATTGATTCTTAAAGAAATTAACTTACCTTCGATTCTCAGACTTTTTGTATTCAAAATATATATACCACATTACCTTTGAAATTTTTATTTTCATATTTAAAGTACCTCACAAGCATTAAATAAATATTATTCAAAACGATCATTATCATATTGACAAATTTTCTCATTGACTTCCGGCTTCTTAAATAACTTGAGTCTGAATAGCTACAACACTTTACTCAGTTATCCCTTGGAAACTCATTTGAACTCTTCCAATTCAAATGATGGAATAGTTCATTTTGAAATTCAAGGGGTGAATAAGATACATACATATACCTTATAAAAATTACATAGTTACCTTTAAGTCCTTTTAAAAATGACATTGATCATGTTCTTATCAAAAATCTTGCCTTTTCGATGCATTTAAAAAGGAAATCTTTTCACAAAATAAAATCTTTTCATACCGTACCCTTTTAATACCACAACAGACCTTCACACATGTTACATTGTACATGTACCTCAAGTCCATCAAAAACTTCCTTAAAGTTTGAAGTATAAATCCAAACCTGATTAAAAAGTCTCTACATTGATACAGTTAAATCTATTTATCTTGAACTCATATAACTTAAAGACCCTAAATGCTTGCATTGACACTTAGACATTTAAAAACTCATGTCAATTAAATACTCAAATAGCTCAAATTTTTCCTATGCTCCCGTCAACTTCGAGATTACGAGGTTCGAATGTAGTTTTAAAGAACTTATTAATAAATTGTTCAGTTTCCTTTAAAAATATGATGAAAAAAAAACCCCAACAAAACTAATGCACCTCTGAAAACAAATTTAAACACAAATTTCAAGGGTGAATGAATCAAATGAAATCTACATGTATAATTTAATCCTGTGTTGATTTTGTTGTGTTTTGCCAAATATAAAGCTGTGTAACAAACTTAACGAACATTTATCAAGAACTATAATGAATCAATGTATTAAATATTTCTTTTTGTAAGTATCATTTATGCTACATAACCAAAACAACAACTGGGTCAGAAATCGTCACAACATTTTAACCCAACCATATGGAAATTCATGTTTTTGGTAATTTAGTACTCAGTAAATATTTCATTTGTGTACTTAATCACTTACCAGGCGTTAATAAATTTGGTTGACACGATAATTACAGATGCAAAATGGTGTTTCGCTTGGTCTTTTTCTTACAAACCTAAATTTCTTTTACATCTATTAAGATACTTTCAAACTTCTTTGCAGAAAGTCCACGAGGAAAGAATTCTTCTAAATTCCCCTGACTATCAATGTTTGAAATACCCTACCACCTATAATTTCATCAGCAGACTCTCTATTTTCTTTCAAATCAGTAATCTCCTTTCACATTTATTAATTCTGTTCGCTTCATTTCTTGCCACAACCTACCAAACATGACCATAACCTGGTAATTATCTGGTAGAGATCATCGTTGGAAACCCCCACATTACACTTCTCTGACGTTTGCATACCGTGGGTTAGAATAGATATGAATCTCCATTTAAATTCCCCGAATAGCAATCTGTGACATTAACATTTTCAAGCACTAGTCCAAACAAGCAAAATGCAGTGTTTATTATAACAAATATATTGAAATTCAAATTAATTTCCAGGAATTTCCACTGGTCCAAACCAAATTTACTAGTTGTGGGCATAGTGGCTAACGTTGCAGATTGGAATAGAAGTTTATTTGGAGAGTTTGACCAATCAGAATGGTTGTTTCTCGTGACACTCTGGTAGATCATTTTACCTTGACCATGACTATATTTATGTAGGCATGACACCAATGTCGACACAATTATAACACAATCGACAGGTTTTGTTGACAGGTGGTGCTACAAATTAAACAGGATACTCCGGCTGGATGAAAGAATCGATATGATTGGCTACTATTTAAGAACGAAAACCAGTGTTTCCATCTATTTTAGCCCACGGTAGAAGTGTACCAGCCTACGGTAGAAGTGTACTGTGTGTTTCCGACGATGGGTAGAGGTGGAAGTATAAGATACACCTGGGCCACACTGTACACAAATAATAGATGAAAACAGTGCTAGAATTAAGGAAATTCGGTAGCTTTTGTTACAGAAATATATTTTGATATTAAAACAAATAGATTATTTAAACCATGATACAATCCGGAGCAGGAAAAAACTACTTATTTGCAAAAAATACTGGAAACAAAAAGTTGTTTACTATAAACATGGACATTTTCTACCCAGAGCTTATATTTATAATTACTTTTACATACATGTTGGTAAATTAATTAATTAATTATTAAAGTGAATATTAGCAAACGACATCATAGGCAAATTAATGTAATGTGAATGACAAAAAAAAAACTGTTACAAATACAGCGATCAATGTACAATTTATTTTCATGGGTCCTTTTTGTAAATATTGCCAAAAACTATGGGTCCCACAATGTTAAATTAAAGTATTTGCAGAATTTCTATGAGTCCTTTCATAATTTTATGAGTACTGGACTCGGGACTCGCACGTAGATTGATCACTGCAATCATGCAAATAGTGTCTGTGGCCCTCCCTGTGGTAACAGTGGAGTTAGATTTAAATTTTACATAGACTTAAGGTCGCCTTCTAGCTGCAAGCTAGATGGAATTTCCCTTTAGCTCAGTGGTGGAGTGTCCTTCTAGGAACCTGGAGGTAAAGGGTTCACCCCCAGTGGAAGCACACCATACTCTTAATTTCTTTTTCACTGGACTACCAGGGTATATATACTGTCCTCAAAACTCTATGGGGTTTTATCACTTTTTCTCTATGTCTCTGATATGATCAGGACAAAATTAAAAGCCCAGTTGGCAACATCATGATCATATCGGATCAGGGTTGGCCAAACAAGACTGGTATGATCTTTTGATGTCCAGTTGGATCTCGTTATCTTGAAATCTGCGGGACCGTGGAAAAACATCAGTTAACACAGTACATTTGTATATTGGTAATAAGCCAGTTTGAGTGTATGTATTGAAGTTTGGCAAGAACTGACGAAATACTTTGAATTAAACCTGGTGTTTGAATAAGCCGAGTTCAAGAAAACAAGGTTTGACATTAAACATCAAAACAATCATTTAGCAGCATAATGGCAAAATTGACCGACTTGTGGAGTGCATGGTGCTCCACTGTGTTCTTCAAATGAAAGGTGTTAGCCAGTGAGTAACCAATGTACCATCAACATTAGACATAAAAGAGGGTAAACAGAGTATTTAAGATTTGTTATGACTCGGCAAGCCGCCTGTTTAGCAGCTTAATTAAGAATCTTACCCCTTGGGTTGAGATCCCTCATGGGTGTTAACCTCTGAAACCTCCATTGAGGGAGATCCCTCTCATTCCATATTTCCAACGAGGGAGAAAGTGCATGAAATGCGACTGAAACTGCATTGGTTATGTTGTCTTTTCCTTTTTATGTATCAAAATAACTTCAAAAAGTATTCATTTGATCCAGACACACTTGTTATGGTCATTACACATATCCTGCATTAACTCTAAGGAGATCATTTGACCAAAGGATGTGGATTTTGAGTTTGTGTGAGTTTGGACTTGGATGAGGGAAACTCTCTTGTAATGAGGGAGAGTTAACGGGTATAACGAATCCCTCTGTCCCAGTCATAAGGGGGTGAACGATTTTTGTAGTCTCCTTCATTCATTTAACCGTATATATACATCTAAACTGACCTATCCTGGTCAATCGGGTCATAGATTTTGAAAGGTTCAAATATATATTAAATGATACATAGGGGAAGAATGGGTTAAAACATCATATGTTTTGTATCATACCTACCGGGTAATTTACATAATGGTAATATTAAAACAAATTCCAAATCCACTTCAAACCGTTAGAGAAAATCATTTGTAAAGGAAAACTGTTATCCATCATGTTACAGAAATTCTTCCTGCGGAAATGTAATAGTTGATAGAAGTACCTTAAACCAAGTTTCTTTCGCGAGATATTATATAATTTCAAAAACTTTGCAATCAAAACTTTGTGAAAGTTTAAAAATCGCTAAAAATTACAACTTACTTTATAAGACAGTGTACTGGCTCAATTCATAAACAGTAAAACTACACTTATTCGAAACCCGTTGGGACCTGATCAATAGTTCGAGGATTCCATGCATATGGTATTGGAATAATTCGAGGATAGTTGAATATACAAAATCAGACAGTACCAAACGAACTGTTCGACAAATGAGGGGTATTCGAGTAAGCTGGGTTCGAGTAAGTGGGGTTTTACTGAATAACATGTTTTGCGAAGTTAATCGCACCAAACTTTTTGTGATGTGGAAATTGTGAAAGAAACTTGATTTACAGAACTTGTAAAAATGACGAATGTACATCAGCACACATGTATATATATACTTACTGATAACCAATCTAAAATACGAAAGTGTACAAACATTTAATACTAGGACATATCATCATAAACAATGACTCCATCTGATAAACAAAATGATGACCCCTATCTGATAAACTGATAACGCGACAAATTCTTAAAAACAAAATGATGACCCCATTTGATAACAAATCAACATGACAAAACTTTGATAAACCAGAGATTAGGAATTCACAATGAAATTCTGTGTTCTAAATTTTGTAGATTTAAACTTATATGGTTTAAAAGTCATATAATACAACAAGTAAACATGACAAAACTCTGGTATAACCAGAGAAGGACTTTATGAATAATTTCTTTATATAACTTAAAAGTCAGAATTTTTTCCTAACCCTTATGTATATAATCTAATGGTTTAAAGGTTGGAAACCTAAATATCCCTGTCTCACTATCAGATGGCAATTAAATAATTACCTCCCTTTAATTTTGTGGTGGCAATTAATAAATGCATGTAGACCAATTAATCAGTCCCAGTCGGTTACATAAACGTTCCTAATAACTTAAGGAAATTCCTTAACTTAAAAATGTCCAAACATTACAAAAGTTGAATGGGACAATCATTACATTTCATAAAACTATAATATATTGAAGCCCTGATGTAATAATAATAATATACAATATCTGATATAGCGCCCTATTTAGCTAACATCAGCCACTCTAAAGCACTTTACAGTACTTAGATATACAATTCTTATACAATCAATACAATTAACACATACAGTTCTATCATATACAATTCTGAGGAGTTTGCAGGATGCTTTTATTGAGGGAGAGACAAATTTAGGGGGGGGGGGGGGCTTATTTACAGGCACCCTGGTAACCCTGTTCCAAGAACATTTGCCAAAGTGAGGTCAGGGGGGGCTTATTTGTGAGTGGGGGCTTTTCCCCGGTAAGAAACAGTAGGTGTAAATAAAACCTCTGTATGATATAGCTTCAGGGTTAACACATTGAAAAAAACCTCCAGTGGAATTTCCCATCCTTCACCCTTTTATATGAAAGAATATTAAAATCTTTCACCCCCGTGTGATGTGGATTGAAAAATCTCAACCCGAGGGTAAGATTTATGAATTTAAGCAGGAGGCTCTATCGAGTGCTAAAATTCATAAATCTTATCTCGATCGAGGGTTAAGGTTTCTCTGTCTACATCATACAGGGACGATCAATTATTTTTCTCCCACATTTTCCTACGTAAAATAAGCAAAAGAGTGAACTCAGTACATCGCGCCATTAACAATGGTGGATGCAATGTGTGACAAAATTGGTGACGAACGTTACCCTGGTTACACTGCATAAAATGATGATGTCACAATGATCATGACATCACAATTAGCATGTGTAAGCTGTCTTTCCCCTATATACCCCGGTAAAAGACAGGTTTATCTTTCCCTAGCAAAAATGGGAATGAACCTGTGAAGTGTGAGAGAAAATTACATCCTACATGGCTAGCTATAGCTATCATCAATATTTAATTGGTTGAAGTTGGAACAACATATGTTTCGCTTCAGCTATTAGCCAACCTGTAACAATGTCAAACAATGTCACAGCTGTGGATGTCTATAGGGATCGCATCAATTCCATATATCAATAATTTAACTCATTTCTGTGTTAAATATTGATCAGTTTCATATACTAAAACGACAGATGGCAAGTATTGTTAGATAGTACACAATGAATTTACCTGTAGTTTAATTGTTCAATAATGTAATGACGTGATGCTGAAATATCAGTGATGATAAAATTTCAAAAGTATGAACCATACATCAGTTTTACATTGCTTATATAAAATTGATAGAGCCTAAAAATCAATATATTTAAAAATATCTCATTACCCTCGGGTATATTATGGGATGTTTGGTATCTACTCCAATTTTTCGTTGGTTTAGTATTATGGAAATCGGACATTAATTTTGTCCCATAATCATCACTTATCAACAGGGCAGCCAACCTGGCAACATTGGTCATTTGTTTAACTCGTTCATCACTGAAGACAACTCCTCCGATTCCAAAGTTGAAAGAGTTCATCATGAAATATCAGGGGTGAACGAGTTGAAGTTAATGTCCCATTGATTAGCTATAGGGGTATAATTGGAAACTATGACAGATTATTTCCAATTTTAACATACATGCCAACTTTTTTAAATTTCCATGGGTGAAATTACATGTGCTCAGAATTGAAAACATAAATACATGTAATATGTATACATATACATTTAGAGGGAAAATAACACTTTTAAATGGCCTTTTGAGCTCTTCTTTCAGATGAAATCATCACATCTTAAAAAATAGGAACCGTTAAGCAGATTCCCAAGTTGAAAATGTAACATTTTAGGGTCCAAAATCGGAAGTCTCCCTCCTAAATAGGGAGGGTTGGCAAGTATGTTTTAACTTGCCCATGTACATATTCCAACCAGATCACATTTTGACAAGTCAATCAGGTAATTAAGCCATTCCAAGAACAACTTCTCCAACTTAACAATTCACTAGTCACACAAAATCAGCTAATGTTTTGCTCTGGCATGCCTGGAATGGTTAAACAGGAGGTTTGATAAGTCAATGATAAGTCTGCATCAGTCTTATTAAATAATACTCTTAGAATCGGTGCTTGGTTCGAATGATCATTAGAAATTAGTTATCAAGTTCAGCAAAATACTTACTGACCCCAATCCCCGTCAATATAATACAATCCCAGTCAATAGAATACAATCCCAGTCAATATTATAAGACTCTTTCATGACCAGAGGTGCAAGATAGGGAAATTCCACCCGAGGGGTTTTCAAATTTGGTAAAACCTGAGGCTTTGCAGAGGGTTTTGCCAAATTTGAAAATCCTGAGGGTGGAATTTCCCTATCTTACACCTTTGGTCATGAAAGAGTATTTTTCTCTCATTTCAACTACCTGAATAAGCTCAAAAACCATGAAAAGACTTTTGACTGGCCACAATTTTGAAAATATCAAATTTTTCTATGAATTTTTTTTGACGAAAACAAATGATACAGCCAGATCGAGCATACCCCATATTTGCAAACGTAGTTTGCGCAGAAAAAATAATCTCAGCTTTCTAATGTACACGGTTAAAATATCGTGAAAGGTTTTAATTTCATCATGTCGCCATTTTTCTTTTTTCGGCATCAGATTTTACCGAACTCGTGACGTCACGACATTGTTGCGCCATTGTGACGTCACGCGGTGGCTGTATTGCATGGGTAGGGGTGTAATACAACCACAGCGATTATATGTGTATTGCCCTAGACAGGCCAGTATTACACACCTAGACATGAGAGAAAATACAATCCCAGTCAAAATACTTACTAACCTCAATTTAATCAACAATAAACATGTATGTACGGAAATAAGTGATACACACATGAACATATAAAATCGTTCAGCAAGGTACTCACACAATGAAGTAAGTGAGGAAAGGTATTGGTGATATGTCTCCTGTAGATCCCTTCTTTATAATTCTCATACACACCTCACTGCAATAAAAACATCATTATTTATCATAAAAGGAGACGTACCATTCCAAACTCATGTATCAGATTTGGCCTGTCTAAACTTATGCAGTGTTTTTGCTACCTTAATTTTACAGCAGACTGTGCCTTTTTGAAATGGGAAAATTTCAGATAAATTGGGAAAATATTATTGAATTTTGCTTCATTTTGGGAAAATAACACAAATTTTGACTGGGGGACACAGCCTTTTATCGGCTGTAAAAATTGGGCAAACCAAAACACTATTACGATAGTCAAAAGTAGAAGCCTGTAGTGTTCTTAAGTATACAGTCAATTAAACCTCGTTATCTCGTAGTCATCTAGTTGACAGGACCATGGGAAACTTCGATAGTTTGAACGTCTAATCAAAGTAAATTTGGCTGGGAAAACAAAATACCTTGAATCAAACGGTGTCTTCGAGTTAAACAAGTCCGAAATGACAAGGTAAAAACTCACCAAAAATGATCTTTACTTCTTTTGTCATGTACATTTAACAATCTAGACAATATTGTCTCAAGTGTTGAACATCAAATATTAAATAAATGTGATTATAGCTTGAAATATTAATAATAACTTATAAACAAAAATGATTTGGTTGTTGAAACTCCTGAAATATTGTAGTAAGGTATACATACATTCCCACTAACTGGACAATAACAGAGGTGGTAAAGGCCATCCAGCCAACCACTTCTGTGAACTCCATTGAACATCAGATCACTGAAAAATAAAAATAAAATGAATAATTTTTTTTTTAGAAAATGTAAAGCCATAACAGAATACCGTAGTTCATTCCAACAAAATAACACCTCGATGAAAAGTTTTTATCCTTCTTCTACGAAAAAGTAAGTCTTGATCAGTTAACTTATAACTCATCCATGAAGAAACATTTAAACTCTTCCAGTTAAAAGGATGGAATAGTCCATTATGAAATTTCAGGGAGAGTTCTGTCACAAAGATTTTGATCTTTTTTTAACTGTAAACTTGACCAGGATGTTTGCATGAATGTTTGAATGCTTTCATGTTAAAATAAATTGAGGATCTTACAAAAATGTCCATGTAATATGGAGTTTATTAAACGAGTTTAATAATTTAATATACCACGAGCATTTAGGCTTTTGATAAATAAATTCCATATTACATTGACTCAATTGTGAGATTCTATTTATCACATAACTTATATTTATGAGAAAATACACCAAAACTCTCAAATTCATTCTCTATTTATATAAGAAAGGCAAAAATCTTCTTTGATGGTAGGATTATCACTACAGAGACAATCATATGACATCATTTGTTTAGGACATCACAATATATATAGTGTTACTTACACGTGTGTAATACCATATTTATGAATGACTGTATGACATGACAGAACGGGTCAGTTATGTGATAAATGGAGTTTCATAGTCTATCTATTGTTGTATGTATATTTTATTACTGTCATGTCTGGGGATGAGCAGAGATAAAATGCAGAACACTTTATCTAAACCAAGGATGACCTCAGGAAAATTTAATACCAAGGCATACTGTATGTACATTTGTATGTAGATTGAGGTATCTAGATGCACTTACCCAAAATTAAAGGCTGGTCATTACTTTGTTTTAATTTTTTTTATAAAAAAGGAAGTGTGCAAGGAATAGTCATGATCAGACCCCTTCGGACTGCATGTGCATGTACAATGTACAGTTGCAATTGCCCTTGTATCATTTTTAGAACCCCCCCCCCCCCTTTTTCTTTGCTTCAATTCTTCAAAAGAATTTTGTGTATTTTTAGTTTACTTATGCGACATTTCAGTGACAGAATTATTATTCAAATGGGTAAAAATGATAATCAAATACAGGACTATTACTTATACCAGGATATGCGCCGTTATGCCCACCTGCTGGTAATTACAAAGGTCGATTTTTATTTATAAATGGGAGACAATTGCCAGCAATTCAACGATTAAAATATGGTAAGCTTGATAATCAAATGAACAAGATCGTTATAACTTCATTTAACGTTCGTCAAGATATTCAAGAGAAAAGACAATATGGACAAGCATGCATTGAAGTTTGAGGACATAATAAGGAAGGGCCTACCAGAGGGAACACCTGTCAAATATGTTTCAAGTGTTAAATCACTGATTCAATGGAGATTCATGCCGTTGTTTCAACAATATATGAATTTCATGAATATTGATGGAAAACCAGTCATTACAAATGTGATACTTACATAATTTCGGAGTAAATTTGTCAGGAAAAGTTCAGAACGACAAACAGAAACTAAACTGCCGCGTCGACAACGTCCATATTAACGATTTATATATTTTGCGAATCAAACATATTTTTTATCTGTAAACGAATGAAGTTATTTACACCTTATAAATAAAGCCTTTTGAAATTATTGTATTAAAAAAATTTGATTTAAATAGATTATTAATATGATTATTGAATGTTATCCAAACAACGCATGAAATGACAAATTAAATAAAATCTGTTTTCCACATAAATTCGTAAAAATTATTATACTTTCGGGTGCTCTCGGGTGTTATTAAAGTTTTTAGATACGAACCGCATACTTCCGGGAAAACAACCACGTGCATGCTACTTTTATAAACATTACATGTTTGGAGAAGAGTTGTGTAAGTTATAGAAATGTTCAAAGACTAAAATTTCACCAATGTCCATTTAACTTAATCCACACCTGCATGTCATAATCGCAAAGCAATCTTTTTAAGTAAATGCCGCTTGGATTTTGAAGTCATGTCGGGCCATTCAGTTCATTCGAGCTAGCAGAATATTGTACACCACTGATTTTAAAGAAATTTTGGGGAGGTTTTACACATGATAATTGGTCTAGACATAGATGTCAACGTTACAAAATAAATATATAAACAATATTTTAATCAAAGACAAAAAATACATTGATTGAAAAAAATAAAAATCAAGATGGCGCCTTTGTTTACCCATGCAGGCTAGAATATTTCAAAACATTTTGAATTTTTAATCCTAATTTGTTGAAGCAAATACCCCAGCTACTACATCCGCTTCTATTATTTTATGTATCCATTGTAAAGAATTGACCATATTGTTTTATACGCCCCTCTAAAATGACGTGACGGTTGGCGTTTTTTGGTACGTACATTGTATACTCTGTCATAAACTTTTAATTGTCCAGAGATCTGATTCTACAGTTTTGAACCGATCTCGTTCAAACTTGGTGAATTTACGTAATCACCATGACATTAAGTTGTGTTTTCCTGAACAGCAGTCTGATTCAACAATATTTACCAAAGTTACAGCCATTTGGACTTCATATCTGATGCAATTTGGGTTTTATGTAGAAAATGTCAGAACTTTTTAGTGTTTTCTTCAATTCTTCTAAAATTTGGTATGATACTTCAAACAGCTATAATATTTAACATATATTACAGGTTTTGTTGAGTTGTTTCAACTTTTCGAGTAAAAGCATTGCAAAGTTGCAATTGCAAAATATACAATTTACTGTAGACATTATGTAGAAAATGCATTTCTGTTGTAAAATGTAGTTTGTCCAGAGATCTTCTCCTTCAGTTTTCAACCAATATGTTGCAAACTTGTTAGGCTTAACCATTATGACATGAAGTTGTGTTTTCCTGATTGACAGTTTGATTCGACAATATTTACTAGAGGTATATGGCCCTTTGGAATTCGTATTGGATGCAATTATCGGATATTATGTAGAAATTAAGTGTCTGAACTTTTTGTTTGTTTCCATATACTATTATATTTTCGATGGGGTACAGCTAGCGTATCATGCCTCCGCTTGTGGTGCTCTTGTACATGTATGTACTTTCTTTAATGCCTCTCAAATTTGGTATAATACTTAAAAAAGCAATAATGTTTAACATATATAATGTGTTTTGTCGAATTCGTTTAACTTTTTGAGTAACAGCATTTTGCAATGCTGGCATTTTGTAGAAAATGCATTTCTGTCACAAACTCTCGTTTGTCATGAGATCTCCTCCTGTGGTTTATAACCGATCTCTTTCGAACTTTGGGAGCTTAATCACCTTGACATGAAGTTGTGTTTTCCTGACGTTTAAAGTCATTATTGCAGCATCCTATCACTAGACCAATGTGTTTGATTGAAATTATTAGCTTTGAATCATTTGATATACATACAATATTGTATTTCAACAATAGTCAAATTTTTTTATTCTTCAAGAAATCCAATTGCGATGGGGAAAGCAAAGAACAAGAAGAAGGATTTTCAGAAAGTGAAACTTAAGGTCGGCAAACAGTTAAAGAAGGCTGACAATGTCACGACAGGTAGTTTCCAGACCCGATCTATTCAGGTGATCCAACGACTCAAGTCCAACGATTCTCAGCCTAGCACGAAACGGAACCTAAACATAAAGGTAAAGCCTTGTCAGGCTCAGTTAGGGCTAAAATGTGTTTTCAGTTACCAGACTGAATCCTAGACATTTGGGTATCCAGTAGATATGGTATCTAAAAAGAGTTGTTTTTGTGCAGAAAAGTGTTGAAAAGCAAATCCAGCAAAACACACGATACAAAACCCAGATAATGTTCCAAGCTTGAGTGTTGGTGCAAGTGCCAAAAATCTTTTTGAGATGTCATTTCAGCTTACAAGGGTAAAGGTAGTCACCGGAATCCTCATATATAACTATTATCAAAAGTCTTGGTACCGAAACCACTGAAAATGAAACAGTCTTCACTTAACTCATTCATCCCTAAAGACACATTTGAACTCTTCCAATTCAAGGGTTGGAATAGTTCATTATGAAATTTCAGGGGTGGATGAGTTAACAGAGCAACTATAGTAATTGATTAGCTCCAATTGAAATTTTGCACAATTTTCAGGATCTTTCTGAATCAAAGAACTGTATTAAGGCCATTGAACTGCATGATTATAAAATTATTCGGCTGAAAAGTCGATTACAGTATTATCGCACATCATGAGTACTCCCCATTCTGGTCACAAAAATTGTACTAATTATCTTAGAATTGACTAAAATGGTTAAAATGACTTTTTTCGACCAGATCTTAGTTTTGTTATCCTATTAAGCCCCCTGCCCCTTTTAGAACCAATTTTTTAGCCACTTATGAGCAGAAATTATGGTGAATCCTTTGGGTATGTAACAAAGGAATATATATTTCTGTTTGTTAGTTTAAAAAATAGACAAAAAATCCATTTCTTGTGGTAAAATGTAGATATTTACACCAAGCCCTATAAACCTAGCCCTGACCCTATAGTATTGTACTAAGAGAAATAAAAGATCAGGTAGACAAATTAAGCTACTTTGTATTTTAGAACTATTTTATATTGAATTTATGAAATGTCTTATTGATCAACACATTAACAAAAATGATGTTTTGATTGTCATCATGTTTGGATCACTTTACAGGAGCTGTTAACACAGTGCCAGCACTACAGTATATCAGTCCGCCACGACGCACTGACAGGAATTCGCGAACTCTTGATGACATATCCAGACCTTACCAGGTCCCATTTGGCTGTGGTTTTAGAGCGGGCCGCATCAATGTTCTCCGACAAAGACGCTGCAGTGCGACAGGCTGACATCAAACTTCTAAAATCAATCCTACCACATATATCTGAGCGGCAGATTTCCTCTTTTTTCCCGATAATTAGTGCTCACTTGTGTTGTTCGATGACCCATATCTATGACGACATACAAGCAGACTCGTTGAAGATACTTGACCTTTTTCTAGATAACTTCCCTCAGCTGGTCATAGGGAGTTCCAATCAGCTACTTCCTA
Organism: Mimachlamys varia; assembly: GCA_947623455.1. NCBI lineage: Eukaryota > Metazoa > Mollusca > Bivalvia > Pectinida > Pectinidae > Mimachlamys > Mimachlamys varia. Next base: position 33,904,508 of record OX392538.1, on the reverse strand, counting down.
ATTTCATTGAACAGATTTCGTCTTCTAAAACTACCGGTGATAAAAAGAGGACTCTAAATGTAAATCCAAACAGAAAAACAACATCGCAGAAATGGAGGAGCACGGTTTTAGAAAGACTGCACAAACTTTTGTCAGCTGTTATGAAGTACCAGTTGACTGGTCAAGTAACTACTGGTCAAAGTGGTGATGAATTGGAAAAAGGGACGTCCATCGCCACGCCCTGCTGTAAGACATTCAGGTGGACGGGGGATAGTGATGCTGGTCATCTACCGATACCTCGGACATTTTTATCTAGGCTCGACTCAAGTGGCATGCTTATCAGGTAAGGACGTGGTATATCCATTCATATCTAAATACTATCATGGCAAAAAAAAAAATAGCTCAAAAAGACACCACATATGTATACATAATGTGCCTCAGTAAGCATGATCGCTAAATGCACAGTCATGGTATAAATATTTGCAATCAAGCGTGAGATTTTGCTTAAAATTTCTGTTCGTTAACCGGTGATGTGGAAATATGAGAATGATGATGTCAGATAGAGTTAGTTGTAATCCTTCAAATAGCGTAGTGGATTTCTCCTGTGGGTTTTCTTCCATCATGCATCATCATAGGAAAAGCACTACAGATCTTGTGATTGTTGTTGACAACTGTACACAACATTAAACTGAAATTCTTAGATTCTGGGATTTGGAGGGGACTATAGTTGTGCATTGTGTCCATCCTTCCTTCTGTCTGTCCATCTGATATCTTGTCCAGGTAATATTTCGTACATTAAAAACATGATATAAAGAGGAATGTGATATTAACAGGAGTGATATTACGTGGAGTTCACTGTATTACATATTTCATTGCTTCAAAATCTTTGGTTGCTTTAATTCCCATACCTGGTAATAAAATTGAAACATGTTTAGATGGTGCAGACCAGGCACACCAAGGGAAACAACCCAACAAACCCTGAATTGTTGTTTAGTATGCTGATCCTGTTTACAGATCTAACCAGATTTCCAAAAAGCGATCAACTGAGGAGGGGTATGTGCTGACAGGGGGTGGAGGCATGGAGAAGTTTGTACAGGTCCTGGTCCCCCTGCTGTTGGAATGCTGGGTAGAGGCGGAGAGCTCTCATCATATTTCTAGTAAAAAAGGTGAGAATATTATACAACTGTATTATAGCCGTAGAGAAAGTAGTGTGTGTCCACCTTAGACTGATCCAGTCTGCTAGTCTACACTATTTGCCCCTGTATTTAAAGGGGCATCCCGGGGAAGTCTACAATGAAGTTCTTGAATGTACATGCTGTCTGCACTACCAGATACATTTTCCTGTTATTTCAATATTCAAAGTCCACTCAAAATGTGTTTATTAGCCACTTGCAAAATTGCAGTCATCGGGAAAGCCCGATAAAAATAGCGCTGATCACGCGACAAGTGATAGCGTTCTCGGTCAATTTGACGAAGGGGCCCAAGAGGGGACGCGTAATGTATCTACACATGTACGTCCGATGATGAACTAGACACAAAGTCCGTGTATAAATTTATTGAATCACATTCACATTAATAATCAGACGTTAATTACACATGATATTCATATGAAGAAATTTATGTCGACATCTCTGCATCATTTACCGACATCAGTAGCTGACTGAAACCGCAATGCAAATCGCCAGAAACCCACACGACACTGCACTCTTACATTGTACGTTCAACAGTGTCATGTGGGTTTCCGACGATGACAACCATAGTGCAAACCTTAATTTCTGTAAAAAGTTATTTTCACGAAACCTCATTTAGAACCATTTCACTAAAGGTGTGCATGCATTGAAAAGTACAAAAATAAAATGAAAATATTCCGATTTTTTTTTATGCAACTCGATGTCTTGAAGATTTTTTTTCAGACTATCTACAGTGACGTGCCATAAGTCTTTCAATTTTTTTTATTTTGCTATATATTCTTTGTATTTCCAACTTTTTTCAATGAATTTTCCTGACTTCGTTTCGGGGTCATTTTTAATGAAATTTTGTGTACTTATAGAGAATTGTTTCCTTTTTCATCTCATAATATTTTCCCTGTTTTCCGTTATGTATAATTAGAGAAATCATAATTTATTTACAACATCCAATTTTCGGGACGCCATTTTGACCTCATTTTGGTAACGTTATATAGAGAAATGGCGTCACACGGAAATTAGCAGTGTATATAATTCTGTATAGCTCCATAAATACACAACGGAAAATTAAATAAATATTATCAGAGAAAACCTTGTATATTTAATTACTAAATGACAAAAATTTGTCAAAATCCATCCATAAACGAAGTCAGGAAAATTCATTTAAAAAAGTTGGAAATACAAAGAATATATAGCAAAATAAAAAAAATTGAAAGACTTTTGGCACGTAACTGTATATATTCATCTAAAATCTATCCAACTTTCAGTGTCAACATACTTTAACACTTACAATTATATATGTATCACGGAATTTTGTGCACTCATATGACGCACTGCGCACTAAACATGTAGAATACATGTAGAATATATATATCAAATTTGGAACTTGTCGAGAAGATAATTGTCCAATACTTAATCCATTTATATATGTTATGATTCATTTTACTTTTTTATGTAAATTTAAAGGTTCGTTAACATTTTCAACACAACTGCAGACATGGGATATACATGTATATGTATTTTTTTTTATGAATTAATGACTTCACTTATAAAAATGCATATATTTTGATTCATATCAAATTTATTACCGGGGTCCAAACCCGATCATCTTTGTACAATCCGTATTTTATAGATTAGGTATGACAAGATTTTTTTATCCGCTCATAATGACATAAATTTATTCATTTTGTCCAAATTGAATCTGTATACATTAAACTCAATCGCCCTATACCGGCGTTTTACAACGTAACCCCCCCCCCCCCCCATACGGTTTTTCTTGTATGTGAAAAGGTCTTTCTCTTCAGATATATATTTCAATAAGCTGTTTTACTGGAATATTATAAAGGGAATATTACAATACACGCTTTCAAGTTTTACACACGCATTTCATGTAACAGAGGAATGAAAGAGTTATCCCTTGGGAGGCCCCAAAACCAAATAAAAACTGTGTCACTGGCAATCCAGAAGAAAACTGTAACATGCAAACAATTGGGCTGTTTGTCTCTCCCTTGAATACTTCCCATCCCTCATTATGCTTCCGTAATATAATCCTTACGTTAAAGTTTGACCATTCGGCCACTTTTCGCTTGGTAGTTACATGTAGGTCACGCGGATCGCCATTTTTTGTTTACCGATATAGCTTGTTATGCGCATGCGTTATCATATGTGATGCAAAAAAATTTACATGTCCAAATCGTTGATCAACGAATAGTGATTCCCTTTTTTAATTATTAATTAAAATTTATGAGAACATATTTCAGCGTAAATCGCACATTGATTTTCCACAAGAGTATACATTTAATTCATATATACAATAATTCTAAATAAGCATAAAAAAATATAGTCTTACCGTGATGCCTCTTTAAACAATAAATGTTTTAGCAAATGCTGTTATAGTCCTATAACACAGATTGGTATATTGATGACAAACTTGATAGAGCCTGGTAGCTGGGCTTTAAATTATGAACGTTTGTCAGCATTAGTAATGTGTGTTATAGGACCGTAATAATATTTGCTTAAACATTAATTACTTATATTTACATTCTGATAGAATTTTTGTGCTTTATTTAGTTATTTCAAACAGTTTTTGAACTGGAAATCAAGTGTGGACAACAATGAAATTGACGACGTCACAATAGAGATTCATGATGTCACAATAGCAAATGTTGTTACAGTCTTATAACAACATTTGCCTTCACAATGCATTACAATGGGAGGATGAAGAGCAAATGTAGATATAATTAAGTTTTTAAATGTGTTTGCCCTCAAACACTACAACAAGGACCAAAGTTCAATTTCTCTGTCACTGGTATATTTATCTGTTGGGTTGTTAGGATGGGGATATTGTTATTGTCTGCTATGGGGGGGATAAGATACTTTCTATGCTTTTAAAAAATAAATTTGTAATAGGAAAAAAAAAGATTACTTGAAACTTTCATAGATTTGCCATTAAAATTATAATTGATGATCAATTAAAAGATTTTACCGATTGCTCGACTTTTTAATTATTTTAAAAGACTTGAACTGGAGGGGATGGAAATTATTCTAGATAAGAAACCAAGGGCATGTTGGTTCTTCTGTTGAAAATAATATGCTTATTGGTTCCTATGGCTTTATCAAGAAAAATTGCTCCTTTGTCTGAAGTGCCTATAACAAGTTTATATACTCTACTCTGTTTTACAGGTCAAAGCAACCTTATTTCTCAGGAGTCCCTTGGTATCCGTGGCAGCGTCCTACAGGTGATACAGTTGCTATGGCAATGTGTCGATAAAAACAATCCATCTTTGGTAAGTAATCATAGTATGGCTTTTAAAAATGTATTTGAAGATTCAGAAAACTCTGAAGTAATTTCAGAGAGTGTTCCAAACTTTACATGGGTTTAACAATGCAATATTAAAGATTAACTTCTGAATGATACAGTTTGCTCCTCTTGGCCTGAAATATTGGTCAAATAAAGAACTGTATAGAATTGATTGTCTTCATGCCATCTTGCCCCTTACAGGTTTAACAAAATGTTACTCTACCCCCTTAACCCCACCCCAGCCATCATCAATCTCACCAGACTTCAACTAATCAAAACTAGGCTACAAATCATCTTGTTACAACTCTGGCTAATCAAAAATATTTTTGGGTTGATAACAAATCTGAGATAATGGTTTGGATTCTGATACGCTGAGAACCTAGAATATGAAAGTTATTTAGTTAAAGCAATTTTTATGCATCATTAAATGTTGAGAGACTTGGGTCCTTTAGTCCACTTAAAAATCAATCTCAGAACCTTGATGGGAAAATCAAAAAGTGAAACAATACGAGATATCATGAAATGTTTGTGATATATTCTTTGTCATTCCTATGAATGGGTGGTCGGATGGTGCAGTTGATATCCCAGGGTTCAATTCCCCAACTGGTCATGAATAGGTATGGGGTCACCTGCCTGACCACGTGGGTGTTCTCCAGGTACTCCAATTTCCTCCCACAATAAGACGCCTTCCACGTTAACATCCAACAAGAGTGATTTAAATAAGTTGGATAACTTTTTTCATAATCGCTGTAAAATAAATAAAGTTTATAAATATTATTATAAATTGTAAAACAGTTTTATTGTCAGTAAAGATAATTCAAATAATTTCTTGACAACTGTTCAGGGATTTAAAAAAAAAATTTGAACTGGAGATATTTGTTATTGTGTGGCTACAAAACAAAGGTTTAAGAGTTGCTTCCCCCTGCTATCATTTGAAGAGGAGGTAGAGTAGGCAGTCGTTTTATAAATTCAGTGGTGTCCAGTAATCTGACCTGGTCAGGTATTTTGACTGTAGATGCCCACACTACAAAAGAGATACCTGTCAGACTTTAGGAGCCAGTTCCTGCAGCATTTCCCCTACGCTGTTCACCAGCCAGCTGAGAGGACGGACAAGGGGAAGAAATCAAAGCCAAGTTCAGACACACAGGTAAACAATTCCACATGTTTCCTGATCAAAATTAAAAGTAGTTATATTGTGAAAACATTGTATTGTTTGAGTAAATGTATCGTAAATTAATTTCAGTCAGTCTATACAAAAATAAAAAAAATATTTTGTCAAATAAATTTTAGAAAAAATTATTTCTCTAAATTGACTGATGACAGTAAATTTAGAGAAATTATTTTTTTTCTAAAATTTATTTGATTACACTACATTCTCATAATAACATTCCAACTGTAAGATGAAAATATTTCCCTCTTTCCATATTTAATATTTTTAATATTTAATTTTTATAATTTCAATATTTTAAATTTTAATATTTTAAATTTTAATATTTAAAAATATTAGGAAATATATGGATTTTCCATATTTTGATATATATCTTTGATGTGCCTGTTACTGTATTTGTCATGTCTTTCAGCTAAATCAGTATTATTTATAATTATACATGGATAAGATATTGATTGGTTCTATATGTATGTAACAGGAGAGGTAAAAAGGCACAGCCAGACTGGGGTTCGACCCCGGGACCTTCCAAACTCTAGACGGATGAACCAATTGAGCTATCTGGTCGCTCATGATCGACCATTTGGTCGCTGATGATCGACCCGGTCTAGATCTGCTACATCTTTATTATTTCAGTTCCAATTCCTTGTTATTCTTCTCTGTTTAAATTTGGTTATGTGCTAAAATTTGAGTGCACCAAAATAAATATGTATGTAAATCTGTTGTTGCAGCCATCAGCTACAGGTCTAAATCTGGCTCTGTGTGACATCATGTCTCACTTCATGTCACGACCAGTCAGCCAATCACAGGACAGTACCATGTCGTCATGGGAGTCAAACATCTTTGGTTACCTTGGTGAAGTCATCCAAGAGGAGGGGCTTGGTGTGCAGGATCTACATACAGTGGTGGACATTATCTATCGACTCATGTCTCGTTATAAAAATCAGGGTATGTAAATTAATATTTTTAGTATTTTTGAAAATTATAAAGATTATTTTAAGTTATTGGTTAAAATTCTTACGATGCGGGGACAACATGGCATAGTTGTAAAAGGACAAGGGAAATGATAAAGAAAGTATGTGCCTTCGTTGGGGCTCGAACCCGTGACCCTTGGCTCTCCAGCCTGATGCTCTACTGCTGAGCTAAAAGCTGTGCGCCGTTTGTAAAGTTTTCCTTTAACAATCTACTTCTCAAATCAATGACCTTGACCTACTTTCAAGGTCACAGGGGTCAAATATGTAAAAATATTTAAGAAACTTCTTAAATATAACCGAAAGGCCCAGGGTACTGATATTTGGTTTGTAGCATGCTTGGATGAAGGGCTACCAAATTTGTTCATATGATTGACCTTTACTTACTTTCAAGGTCACAGGGGTCAAATGTAGTAAAATTCTTTCAAACAACTTCTCCTCAGTAACTAAAAGGCCCAGGGTGATGATATTATGCCAGTAGCATGGTAGGATGAAGTGCTACCAAGTATGTTAAAATGAATGACCTTGACCTACTTTCAAGGCCTCATGGGTCAAATGTGTTAAAAACCTTCAAGAAACTTCTTCTCAATAACCATAAAAGCCTATGGTACCAATATCTGACCTGAAGTATGCTGGGATGAAGGGCTACCAAGTTTGTTCAAATGAATGACCTTGATCTGCTTTCAAGATCATAGGGGTCAAATGTCTTAAAATGTTTCAAACACTTCTTCTCAGTAACTAAAAGTCCCAGGATAAGTCTATTCTTCAAGTAGCATCACTATGCTTCGATGAAGGAATAACAAGTTTTGTTCATTGACGCTCTTAGGTAACGGGTCAGATATGGTCATATCTTAAACAATAACCAACAAAAAATTACATAGATTGTCAGATGACCGTTCAGGCCCATTGGCCTCTTGTTGTTTATACCACACATGGAATTCACATCAATTTATTAGAAATTTTGATATCTTTCCTGAGAGTTAGGTACCTTAAAGTGAACTGATGAGAGTTTTGATGTTATAATATGGTATATTGTTTTGCTTTAATATGAGTTAAAGGATAAAAGCAGCACTCACATTTGGTTAGGGTTTGAGATTTAAGGTTGTTCATCATTTAAGTGTTAACAGTTCCCTGATGATTTGATCGATGTTTGTTTCAACAGGTTGCCTTGACAACTTACTACAACAGATGCTAAACAAGTACACAGCCTGTCACCCTCTAGCCAACCAAAGAAAGGGACTTTTAAATTTCTTTGCTGATATCTTTATGGATCACAGCTATGAGGACATTATCAAATCGGACATGGCTGAAACTTTTCTGAAAACATTGCCAGAGGTGTTTTTCCAGTCCAGTTCTAACCACCAGATGGCAGCACAAGTGTTAACGGTGATGAAAAAGGCCGTTGGCCAATCCAAGATGGCAACTGTTGCAAAGGAAATTGTACAACACTTTGTGGATCAAGTTTTAGGTACTGTCACTGTTAAACACTTTATGATAGACGGCTATGATTTTCAGATGATTGGTGGCTAGTTTTCGTGTTTCCTGAAAAGACAACATATAGGTATCACTTTGTCCGTGTGTGCGGCGTCGGTGTAGGCATTGTCATCCGCACAAGGTTTCCATGTGATAACATTTCCATGTGATAACATAAGTTTCCTTGGGCCAATCAAACTCAAACTTCATACAGTGCTTCCTTACAACAAGTGCTTGCTTTGGGATTGACTTTCAGGTTCAAAGGTCAAGGTCACTAACTCTAAATAGAGAATTGGTTTTCATGCGATAACTTGAGTTTGTTTCAGCTGATCAAGCTTAAGCTTCATACAATGCTTCCTTACCAAAAGTGATTGCTTGAGATTGCTTTTCATGTTCAAAGGTCAAAGGTCAAGGTTTCTGTTTCTATAAATTGAAAATCGGTTTTTGTGTGATAACTCGTGTTTGTTTCAGCTGATAAAGCTCTAACTGCATACAATGCTTTCTTATCAAAAGTGCTTGTTTGAATTTTTTTTTTAGGTTAAGAGGTCAAAGGTCAAGGTTACTTTTACTAAAAATAGAAATCTGTTTCCATTGGATAACTCGAGTTTGCTTTTGCTGTTCTAACTCAAGCTTGGTGCAATATTACTGCTTTTTATAGAAAGTGTAACAGGAGAGGAAAAATGCACAGCCAGACTGGGGTTCGAACCCAGGACCTTCCAAACTCTTAAGACAGACGCTCATCAAAGTCAAATTGAGCTACAATGTATCTAGTCACCGACGATCCACCCTGTTTACATCCATTATAAAACCGCTTTCTTGTAATGTCATATGTTGATAATGTGGATGGCTGGTATAGAATAAAGACTGAAACTGATTTAAACTTCTGTGTATTAATCTGAAGGGAGATTATGAATTTGGCTGTTTTATGAAACCTAACTGGGGTATCGGTATTTGTCAAAAATATAATGGTTCAGTTTTAAGATATGTTTTAGTCAAAAAACCTGTTGAAAATAATTTTTATGTGATTAAGTAACTAAAAGATGACTCATAAAAGTAACAAGGAAAATATGTTTAACATGTAAAATTCCTACCATGTTGATTTTTTTGGAGTCAATTATTTGCCAGAGTTTGTTAATACAGTTTTATTTTATATATTATTTGTTTCTGATGACATATTAAACACACTTAACTGATTCGAAACCACCTTTTTAGGAGAAAAAAATTAAAATCCGGCTTTTGAAAGTCAGAAGATGCCGAACCATGACAAAACAACTTCTTGTGATATTGGATTTATAATTGTTTCATAGTAAGTGTTTGTCTTATAAGAATTTCATAACAGGCACATTATAATTATTTCAGATGTTGTTTTTAATTAAAATTTCTTGATTTTAGATCAGTCGTCAACAGTATTTAACCATCTCGACAGAAGCTCACAGAAAAGGTTTATGGAACTGATATATTATGTACCTCCACTACAGGAGAGCTCTCTGTCCTCCATAGTGAGGCTGTGCAGAAATCCTCAATTTCCCGTGGATATATGTTTGTATGTTATACAAATACTGCAACATAGGTACGTAAGAATGAATTTGGTTTTAAAATTCGTTAATCCCTGATCAGGACGACACATTCCAATTCAAAGACTGCAGTACACTCAAACATTCAGGGTTGATTTGTTAAAAATTGTGCATGATTAACTCAAACATATTCAAATACCACTAGATCTACAAAAAATTAATTTATTGGAATTGGTTTTCAAAAGAGTTTTATAGGTCTGATCTCTGAAAATTATATAAATACACTTTTGGGAACAAATTAGTCTTTTTTGCAAAAAAAGGTTTTTAAAAACGGTAGTTCTATATATCCATAAAATGAAGTTAAGCCAACAAAAAGGATAGGATACATATAAGCAGTTGGTAGAGCTAACCCGTCAAATGATGTTTTAGTTAGTTAATGTTGGATTGAATCTTGGTTTCTTATACCTGCTAATCTGGGTTTTTATGTTTTAAGCAGTGTGAATATCAAAGATGGGTTTACTAAAGTGACTATTAAGGCCCACTGGGCCTCTTGTTTACCTGATGCTACATAAGAACACAATAAATTGATGCATAAATGTTATCTTCATCACAGGTATATGAAGCAGATTCCGACTGCAGAAGGAAGTATACACCATATTAGTACCCTGCTCAGCATCCTCATTTCTTCAGGTAGGTCAAGGTCATCAATTGTAGAAAGAAGAATACACCACATTGGTACACTACTCAGCATTCTCATCTCTTCAGGTAGGTCAAGGTTATAAAACTGTAGAGGGAAGTATACACCACATTGGTACACTAGTCAGCATCCTCATCTCTTCAGGTAGGTCAAGGTTATAAAACTGTAGAGGGAAGTATACACCACATTGGTACACTAGTCAGCATCCTCATCTCTTCAGGTAGGTCAAGGTCATCAAACTGTAGAGGGAAGTATACACCACATTGGTACACTAGTCAGCATCCTCATCTCTTCAAATAGGTCAAGGTCATCAATTGTAGAAGGAAGTATACACCACATTGGTACACTAGTCAGCATCCTCATCTCTTCAAAGAGGTCAAGGTCATCAGACTGTAGAGGGAAGTATACACCACATTCGTACACTACTCAGCATTCTCATCTCTTCAGGTAGGTCAAGGTCATCAAACTGTAGAGGGAAGTATACAACATAATGGTACACTACTCAGCATCCTCATCTCTTCAGGTAGGTCAAGGACATCAGACTATCAAAAGACGTATACACCAATATTAGTACTTTTCTCAGTATCCTCAACTTGTACTATGAGACTGTGGTAGTAAATAAACCACATCAGTACACTTTTCAGCATTATCATCCTCTGATAGGTCAAAGGTCATCAGACTGTCGAACATTGTAGCTTGGTCGTAAGTGACAATCCAGTATTTCATTAATTTATAGGGTTTGTTAGGATTATATTACTTTTAAGATTCTATCAGTTTGAAAAAAAATGTATTAAAACAAATTGAGATGAACCATGCAGCCTTTTGAAACAACAGGTTAAATTTACTTCATTCAGTTTGGTTTTGGTGCCTGAGACGACTCCTAAGACCTCATTATACATCACTAATTTACTCTTGGTAACGACTCATATATTCATAATCCTTAATCATTAATCATTTTTACCAAAAGATTCAGTTCCCTCAAAACTCCGTTATTCATGTGCTAAATTGTTCACACTCAAAATCTAGTAGTCAGATGATTTTCTAGTTTCTACATGATGTGTGAAGTGATAATAAAAGGTATGTCTGGATCTATTCGAAGTTATTTTGATACATTAAAAGGAAAACGAAAAACTGAGCAAAGAGCTTTTAGTCACATTTCATACACGTTCTCCCTCAATGGAACTATGGATCCTCCTCAATAGGAGATCTTTGATGTTGGATATTGACAACTTGGGCTTGTCTTTTTGAAATCTTCACAAGAAATGCTGCAATACGCTGTTTCCGAGATACAAGAACTCTTTTGAAGTGGAGTTAGAAATCGTTGATTTGATCATATGACCGCGAAAAATTTAGGGCACTTCCCAATGGCGGCATTGACGATCGAATGGCAACTAGATTCGATTCGATTTTTTTAGTTGCTTTAGGTTAAAAAGGGACGAAACAAAGATACAGACTCTAAAACTAAGTCGTGGTGTGTTGTACCTATATGTGTAACTGTCAGTCGTAAAAGCAGCAATCTGGCAAAATGTAACGTTCAGATCGTGTCCAACAGCAAAGAGCAACCCCGATTACGAGCACTGTGGATTGCATTCATATTTCTCTATGCAAGATAAATTCAGTTCATCAGTGATCTCGTATTATATTGATAACTGTACCTACAAAACATATTTATTTATGACAATATGTAAGTTTAGAGTATTTGTGTGAACATTTGTACAAGGTTAAAAAGTAATGGTACATAATCTTTGATGTTTAAAACAAAACACCTTTTCATTGAACAGATGATGATAATGAAGAGGAAATGAGAGACAAGGGAACTGAAACCACCCTTGTTCATTGCCATGACAACCGACAACTTCACTGCCATTTTGACGTGGAGATTTGGGAACGAGCTTTAACTGTGATAAAGGTAAGAAGATTTGAATGACCTTGACCTACATTCAAGTTCACATGGGTCAAATCTGTTGTAAATATTCTGTTCTCCTCTGTTATGCAAATTTGTCCAACAGATACCACAAATACAATTTAGCTATGACATATTCTAAAAATGCCAGAGTGAAAATGTTAGCTCAACCAAATGAGTATCAAGGATGTTTAAATCAAACATGACATGGAGTTCTATGAAAGTTCCATGTAAGATGACAAAACGTTTTGTTAACACAACTGATAATATCTATCCACTTTACAGAAGACTGCTGATGCAGTACTTCTGATTCTTTATTTTATGGAAAATGTTTTTCTGTATAATGAATAATGTTCTCATGTTAGAGATATTGGTTGAAAATAGAAGTCTGCAATAAGCTTTAGAGGCCAAAGTCTGCAATAAGCTTTACAGATCAAAGTCTGCAATAAGCTTTAAAGATCAAAGTCTGCAATAAGCTTTAAGAGATCAAAGCCAGAAAAAAAGCTTAGGAGGTTCAAGTCAGAAATAAACTTTAGACAAAGTCGGCAGTGAGCTTAGAGTTCAAAATCTACCATGAGCTTTAAAGGTCAAAGTCTACAGTGAGCTTTTGAGATCAAATCCTTTAATGAACTTAATACATCAAAGATTGCAGTGAGCTTTAGAGATCAAAGTTTGCAGTGAGCTTTAGAGATTAAAGTTTGCAGTGAGCTTTTGGAGATCAAAGTTTGCAGTGAGCTTTAGAGTTTAAAGTCTGCAGTGAGCTTAAGAGATCAAAGTCTGCATGGAGCTTTATAGATCCAAAGCTTGTTTGAGACACTGAACATACTCAGCTGTCTCCTGCAGCATACAAAACACTTGAGGAGGAACATCCTGAACTGTACCTCAATTTAGAATGTCAAACCCTTCACAACTAGCCTACACATACATTGGAGATAAAATTAACCATTAGCTGGCACCACGATTCTCTAATTACAAGTTAATTAGGAATGACAGTTGTGCATATACATGTACCTTTAAGTAAACACATTATACTAGTAAAACTATTTTACAAAAGATATATTTCAAACCTGTTAATTTCATGTTGTAGGCAGTTTGCTCCACTCTCCAGCAGTTTGAAAACACCCAGCAGGTTGCTGAAGTTTTGGAGTCCTTTCTGCAGTCTTATCTGGTCAGTTACAATCAGAAGTTTCATTTTTGTAATTTATACACCTATTTACTATAACTTTATGTTGTGGTTGGTGATCATAAGTTAAGTTCATGAATGGTACATATTTTAAACATTCACAAAATAGATGAATTTGAGAAAGAAGATTTTGCTGATGATTTTAATTCTTTCCCTTTGAAAGGTCAAGAATCATTTTAGTCTTTTTGTTGTTTTTCAGAAGAAAAGTGAAAGTCTTTTCAATTTCAATATTTGTTTTGCATTGTGCTTTGATGATCCCATGCCCATCTTTGATCAATGATATTGGAACAAATTAGCTAAAAGGCAGTATACTAGTAGAGACTTTATCTTGCTTGAAAATAACATTACGTTATTAACATTATTGAATCTTTTTGATTAAAAAAAAACTGGATGTTATCCAAATTTCTTCTTTTTTTTCACTCTCCAATCATTTTTTTCGAATTAAATTTCAGTGGGAAAGGAGCAAATTTTCAAGCCAAAACCTGATGGCGGTTGTTATTTTAGCCAATCACATGAACTCTTGGAAATGTCCAATCGGGAGGAAGCTTACAGAGCCTGTGTGTTGTTACATCTGGTGCTTGTTCAGTATACTTGTAGCCAATGGAGCTCAGATATCAGATTTCATCCAATGTTTGAAAACAGAGTGTGCAGATTTTGTGGTCACAGCGGAGTCTGGCATTCCATGTTTCCTGGAGATTATGTCTCGGGTTTGCGAATGTAAGTGTTGTAGGCTACAGATTTTTCACTCCCTTTAATTCTCCCATCAGTACTACTGAAGAGAATATATGTAACAAAGCTGCAAGAATTGGAATATAATATATGCAGCAACTTCATAAAGATAATATTGTAGTCACTGTGGTGTTTATGAAAAACAGTAATACCGTATTCGCCGTATTAAACACCCCTCCCTCTATAAGCAGTCCTCCTCCCTTCTACGGAGGTACATGTATTAAATTTTTGAGCACCCTTACCAATCGTGACGCAACTAAATGATTCTTTTAAATGGAATGGTTAGCCTAACTGTGTGGGCATATGTTTACAAGAAAAAACCTGCCTCAAATATCAGTAATATGCGTACAAATTACCGGTATCCAACATTGATGACAATATAATGTCGCACATCTTGAGTACTATCTTTTCTTGTCATGATGCAACGTAATTATTTTCTATATAAAAACAAAGATCCTAGTTTTGTTAACCTATTGAACGCCCCCTTTGGAACCAAGTTTTTAGGCACCCGGGGTGCTCATTACTGAGAATACGGCAAATATTACATGTCAAATGTTGGATTTGAATTCATCAGAGTGTGTGAGTATACTTAAATGTGGCTGTTTGTGTTTGTAGGTGCTGGTGATGAAGAAGACATCCAGAAGATTTGTGAGGTTACTTCTGTCCTGCTTAGAAACAAGGGAAGTGTAACTACCATCCACCAACACATCGATTCTCTAAACACCATTGTCACCTCTGTACAGGTTCGTTGACATTCTGTAAAAGTGGAATTATTTGCGGTGTGGGAACTTTTGCTTATTTTCCTGGCATAAAACCTCCGCAAATACATCCACGCACAGATATATTCAACACCACTCAAACACTCCAGTCTATAAATAGTATTATAGGTACAGAGTGCAAAATGGTATTACTGACAGCATGAACATCTCAGACGAATGTGACATTATAAATAAAAGATGTCTACATGACGTCATATGATTGCCTCAGTTAAGTGAAAATTGTATCCCCGCTTAGAAATCTGCCTCTCTTAAAGGTAAATTAATTTGAAAGTTTGAACGTATTTTCTCATGAATGTATTATGTCAGAAACAGAAGCTTACACTTGTCTTGCATCAATACAATATGGAATTTAGAAACTCATTGAATAATTCAATGTGTCCCTTGCCTTAAATGATCTTGAAATATCAAATAATTGAACTTGTTTAATAAATTCCATATTACATTGACACTCATGTAAGGTCCTCTATGTATTCAACTTAGAAAATTAATTATAATACAGGTTAGCAGAGGCAGAACAATGTGTAACAATTTCCCTCCGTGTCATAAATCATGTGATTAATAAGTGTTCTATACAATACAATACAATGAAAATGGGAGGGTGGAGACACAACGTCCCTTGAGGTAGTAAAACGTACTGTGGATATCCCATGGAACCTGTCGTGGATACAGGTGTATACACAAGGAAAAATGGAGGTTCTTCCAATAGTTTGATGTTAACAAACATTGAAATGTTGGAAGAACCTCCGTGTTGGACTCCCTATTTTACTGTACAATACAATACAATACAATGATAATTTCATATTAATGGCTGAGGTGACAAAATGGTTTTTAATTCAAACTTTTATTTTTTCAGGACAAGTTTCCATCGGTTATGAATAAACAGTGGTGGTCAGATTTCCTTTATCTGGTGTCAACAGTCAGCTGAGGGGCGGGGTCAAAGTTATCATTTCATCAGTCCCCAGTTAGCTGAGGTCAAAGGTCAAAATGGTCGTCGGGTGGATAATCATTGTTCAGGAAAGTGACAAGATAAAGAGGCCATCTCACTTAAACACTGGTCAGCAGCAGGATAGGTCAAAAGTCAGTCTCCACAAGGCTATGGTCAGCAAAGGGATGTCTCATAGTGTGAATCACTTGTCAGCAAAGATGTTTTCAGAAGGAACATCCTCTATGCCCACTCCAATACCTGGTCAGTAGGGACAAGTTTACACTGGACACCCCAACTCAAGTCTCTGGTCGGGAGAAATGAGTTCATCTGGACACCCCAACTCAAGTCTCTGGTCGGGAGAAATGAGTTCATCTGGACACCCCAACTCAAGTCTCTGGTCGGGAGAAATGAGTTTATCTGGACACCCCACTCAAGTCTCTGGTCAGGAGAAATGAGTTCATCTGGACACCCCACTCAAGCCTCTGGTCAGGAGAAATGAGTTCATCTGGACACCCCCACTCAAGCCTCTGGTCAGGAGAAATGAGTTCATCTGGACACCCCACTCAAGTCTCTGGTCAGGAGAAATGAGTTCATCTGGACACCCCACTCAAGCCTCTGGTCAGGAGAAATGAGTTCATCTGGACACCCCCACTCAAGTCTCTGGTCGGGAGAAATGAGTTCATCTGGACACCCCACTCAAGTCTCTGGTCAGGAGAAATGAGTTCATCTGGACACCCCACTCAAGTCTCTGGTCAGGAGAAATGAGTTCATGTGGACACCCCACTCAAGTCTCTGGTCAGGAGAAATGAGTTCATCTGGACACCCCCACTCAAGTCTCTGGTCAGGAGAAATGAGTTCATCTGGACACCCCCACTCAAGCCTCTGGTCAGGAGAAATGAGTTCATCATGATCAGGACACCCCACTCAAGTCTCTGGTCAGGCGAAATGAGTTCATCTGGACGCCCCACTCAAGTCTCTGGTCAGAAGAAATAAGTTCATCTGGACACCCCCACTCAAGCCTCTGGTCAGAAGAAATAAGTTCATCTGGACAACACCATTCAAGCCTCTGGTCAGAAGAAATAAGTTCATCTGGACAACCCCATTCAAGCCTCTGGTCAGAGAAATGAGTTCATCTGGACACCCCACCTCAAACTGTTGTTCATGAGAAATGACTTCGTCTGGACACCCCTACTCAAACTGCTGTTCATGAGAGATAAGTTCAACTCATGGTGCATGGCCTTGGACACTTTCAAACATAATCATTATGGTGCAATACCTTTATTTTATCAATAATAAAACTAGCTTCAATAAGCTTTCTTTTGGCTTTTAATTTGCCGATACTGTGAGCGTGAAAATGGTTAAGAAGAATAGTTGAGTCCGTTGTGAAGTAGCTATAAGTCCTACATCAACCAAACTTATATGCTTGATGTCTCTAAGGATACACAGCACAGGCTCACCTTCGGATGCTGGATTTGACCTATATTTTCCGCTTGATTGACTACACAGTAAATAGAAAATTAGGAATTATGTGTGTACAGGCGGAGCATTTAGTGGCTTTGACACCATCTCTTGTTGAGAAGAAATTGTTTGAAGATTGCAAGACATTTGACCCGTAGTCTTAAAACTTGGTCGAGGTCATTAAATTGAACAAAATTGGTAGCCCTTTATTCCAGCTTATTACAGGCCAATTATTAGTACCCTGGTCATTTTGGTTATTAAAAAGAAGACGTTTGAAATAATTTAAATTAAATTTGAACCCAGTGACCTTGAATAAGGGCCAAGGTCATTCATTTGAACAAACATGGTAGCTCTTTATCCCAGCATGCTTCATTTACAAGCCTTATAACAGTACCCTGGGTCATTTTGTTATTGAGAAAAAAGAAGATGTTTAAAGTCATTTTAAGCAGATTTGACCTTTATAACCTTGAATGTTGGTCAAGGTCATTCATTTGAACAAACTTGGTAGCCCTTCATCCCCCTATGGGACAGGCCCAATATAAGTAATCTGGGCCTTTTGGTTATTTAGAAGAAGGTTATTTGAAGTAAAATTCTGATGCTAGATGGCAGACAGATGCACGATGGATGTTGCACCATGGCATAAACCCACTCGCTCTTGGAGATAAAAGCAACATAAAACTAAGAACATGTATCATGTTAGGCACTGCACTTTATTATCACAGCTGGCATTGATAGTAATAAACAAGATTAAACACTTTTAGCAGATTTTGATAATTTGTAGCTTACAAGTTTCTGTCTACCATAGTTTCATGCTTGAATCAAACTAGCGAAACAATGCTTCTTATAATGTTATAGATAGTGAACTTTTTGTTGCAAAGGGAAACATTTTTTTCTTGATGGAAATCTTTCACTTTAACAGATTTTTTTCAGTAAGACACATTTTTACAACCACTGAAGTACAATTATTATCAATTTCAACCCTTTTCACCCCTTAAATTACATTTGAACCTGCCAAATCAAGGACAGGGTAATTCAATTTTTAATATGCAAAGATAAACTAGTTAATTAAAGCAAGCAAGTTAGTATCATATTCTTATTTATCATAACATGATCAACTTGGAGAATAAAGTAACTTCACTTAATAATGGGTAATTAATCTTAAAAAGTTTTTAGAAAATTTGAAACCTGTATAAATATACAAAGCTAGCAGCAATTTAAATATTTAGCCTAACGGATGTTTTTAAACACAAGGCCTTAAAACTATTAACCATACCTTGCCATTTTATCAGGTATACATATATACAGTCATATATATAGTCGAACCTTGTTATCTTGAACTCGTATAACTGGAAAAACCCTGTTTATTTCCAAGTATTTTGTCAGTTCCCGCTCACCCGAACTCATATAATACTCGAAAAACCCTGTTTAATTCAAAGTATTCTGTCAGTTTCAGCTAAACTTTAAACTAAACATTACAACCTCACTTTACTTGAATAATCCGAAATTCAAGGTTTTCCCATAGCACTGCAAGTGAGATTTAACTACAATAATTATATATATATTATGTATTATACACGTTTGCCCGTCATGCCAATGGCACAATCAAATTCCTCTCTATACCTCTGGCTGATTCAATGTCATCGCCATAGCAACTTCGTTCGAAACAGATTCCCCATCATCGGATACCCACGGTTGATTTGCTTCGCTTACTCGCTCATCGGAGTGAGTAAGCGAAGGGAGATCAACCGTGGGTATCCAACGCTGCAGATTTCCATGAAAAAAAAGAATTTTTTGTCGGCTAGTATTGCTTTTAGTGAGTCAAATATCAAATGTTTTTTAACAAAAATAAATTTGAATAGGCGTAATGGAGAGCATTTGGAAAATTTGATTATTCAGCAATAATATCATATACCGGTAAACTTGATTGATATTTGCATTGCGTGGAAGTACTATATGGTTTGATTGTCGTATCCAAATTTTCTCATTCATAATATTTAATGATAATGGTAGAATTTATAACTCGTTCATCCCTGAAGACACATTTGAACTCTTCCGAATCAAAGGTTGGAATAGTCCATTATGAAATTTCAGGGGTGAGTGAGCTAACTTGGCACTGGATTTGTATCCTTTACACCACAATCAAAACATGATAATTGTAATGAGCTAAAAATTCAAAAAATGTTAAGACTACCGCGTAATAAAACGCCTTTAAAAAATATAATTTAGACGTCAACCACTTAAAAAGCTAGGAAAACTTTTTTCTATCACAGCTAGTACAACGTTGACTTCTGAAAAATGTTCATAATAATTTTTGACTGATTACACTTTCTTGAAATTAAAGTAAATGTATAAAAAGAAATCGCAAAAAACTACTGTAAATCGTTAAAGTAAGTCAAATCAATATATATTTTATTTCATTTCATCCTGGACCCAAACAATAACTTCCCAAATGAATAATGTGACAAAATGGATGGAACTCTATACCAGAATTTCGCACTGCAGTTGAAATTTTCCCCTTGTTCACCATTCTCTCAGTAAGGGCAGTAAATGTTATCATAGTCGCCTGTGGTAATTTAAAGGCCCAATATGTATGTAACTTTCGGCAAAACTTGAAGCTAAAATCAAGCCCAATAACTTTTTATTATTATAGATTTAGTTAAGATTAACTGGTATCAGCAATATTCAAAATGAATTCTTACGCAGTAACCGGTACGGCAGTAGTTGAAACTAGGTATTTGTAAACAAGCGTCCATTTTGAACTGTCTTCTAACTTCGGCTTGTTGTTGAAGTGGACCCCACCTGAATTATTTTCAATTCTTTGGATTTTTCTGTCAAGGGTTTCTTGTTAGTTGCCCCTCAGGTTTAATTTCGTTTTCAACTTATTTTTGCATGGTTATCAACTAGATTTCTTTTCAGAATTACGAAAAATTTCCTTAAGTTAAGATTATTGGGCCTTTAAGGACATGCTAGGTTTCAGTGATGGAGGATAGCCTGATTTCCTGACGAAAAAAACTAACCTACAGCCATGCCATACCTAGTGACTTAGGCCTCCAATAGTCACTACACCACCAAGTGGTGGTGGGTTGGAGGAAGACTGTCATCTTGACCACTTAGCCACTGCAATCATGTAGTGGAGGGCTAGTGGTAGCAAAATGTCAGACACCTTAAAAACTTGGCAACCGCAACCCAGTGGTGGAGGGCTAGTACTAGCAGAATGTTAGACACCTTAACCACTTGGCCACTGCAATCCAGTGGTGGAGGGCTAGTACTAGCAGAATGTCAGACACCTTAACCACTTGGCCTTCCTGACCCTTTATGACAACAAACAAAACTGATTTTTTCCCCCTATGAATCATTATGATGAAGTACATGTATCACATATGAAAGAAATGAAAATAATTTGTTTTCATATCACACATTAAGAAAATCTATAAAAATACAAAAAGTGTGCATATACAGTCTATATATTTTACTAAATAAACTCTTTAAAGCTTAATTATTAATACATGTATAACATTTTGGCATATTAGTACATATTTGAGTCATGGTCACTTACATATAAAGCATAGGGTACAACAGGTTCTATCAGAAAAATTATAACATATAAAGCATAGGGTACAACAGGTTCTATCAGAAAAATATACAGTCAAATTACTACAATTCAAGCATCAGAAAATTAAGGTAGAGATCAAGTCCCTACTATTTCTCTTGTGTCTCCAACACAGGAGTGTCTCCAACACAGGAGAGTTCCGATCTATTCAATGTGTTCAATTTAAGTTTCAAGCTTTTTACAATAGCGAACAGCTGAAATTATTTCTTTTTGAGAAAAACACTTTGCCACATGAACTCAAAGTATTGCAAAACTAGAAATTGTTTCAAAATGTTTTAACTGCTTAAATAGTCAATTTAACCTCGAACTGTCTTAACGAAAATGTAGAGGAAGAGGAGATAACAAATGGAAGAAACTTTACATGGCCAGCATAAAGTAGAAAAGTAGTAGTAATTGTATTCATTTTCATAATTATCAATATTACAAACAAACAATGCATATATGTGGATTAAAAATGATAACATTAAACTAATTTACATGAAAATGAACTAATTGACATTAAAAGAAAAATGAAAAAAAAAAAGTTATTATGGTACTTCAAGGAAGAATGAAACTTGCTCTCATTGGTTCCTATATTTTAATAGTTTTCAAACGTTTCCAGCTATTTCAACGAGTTTTGGTGTACATACTGAATAGAATTTCATCGGACCTGTAGTATTCTACAAACAAAACAACATACAATAGCACATTCTGAATAATTACATAATATTGTAGCACTATATTTAAATTTCTACTTCGGTTAAATCGAGCTATTACATTTTAAATGATAAAGCGACAATTCAAAGCTAATAAGAGAGGCAAAATGACGGTTTTACAAAAAAAGTTGTTCTTGTTTGAAAGTGGTCAAAACATGAAACAAAATATGGTCAAAACATAAAAAAAAATATTACATCAAGTTATTGGTGTTTACAATTACAACCAAGCTAATATAACAGAAATATCAACAACTCTGACAGGATCTGATATAAAGAAGAAAACAAAATGAAAATTTCAAGATGAATTTTCATGAAATTTCATAAAACATTTCAAAGTTGATTTCCATGAATTTCATACTATAAACACATTTTAAAATCAATTTTCATGAAATTCATAAAGCAGTTCAAGGTTAATTTGCATGAATCAATTATGGGCGCTCGAAACTGGACCCCACCCCCGAAACAATTCTCACGAAAATTTCATAAAAGTTGTTCAAAAGTTAATTTGCATGAATCAATCATGCGCACTCAAATCTTGACCACGTCCCCTTTTCTCGCCAATTGCTCATATAACATTAATGTTATAGGAGTAATTGGCGAATAAAGGGGCGGAGTCCAGATTTGAGCGCCCGTGAATCAATTAAAAAAGAGATTGGCAAGCCACTCTTTGATCTATAACAGTTTCAACCAATAAAATTAATACAACACTGGTTTCAATATAAGGCCCCAGTTGATATTTTAATGAAATCTGCTTCCTTATTAAATATAATAACTTACTTATTTTGTTACCCATTAAACATGGCACAGATATCATGACATTAATTATATATGCTATAGGCCAGATAAGGCAACTCGTACAACACTACAGCAGAAGATAGTTGTTAGAATTATGCATTGATTTCAAACGATGTCAAATACATTTTATTATAGATTATGCATATAAATATTTTGGATTAACAGTCATAATTGAATTTAACAACAAAATATACAGAAATACAGCAAGTACCTGCACTTAAGATTTGTTAGAAATACAGAGTCAAAATTTCTTTCAATGCAAACAATACAACAGAAAAGTTTGATACATCAATGTAAAATTATAGTTAAGTCATACAAAATGTTAGGAAAACATGTATTTCAAACCTGTAGTGTTATTACCGGTATAGTGTAGAATGTTAGAATGCTGTTGAAAACAATGAAAACAATAATCAATATATTTCAACCTGATTTATATTTACCACAATTTCAAGCAGACATCAACTATTTGTTTCCGCAAAACAGGAGGTTTAAAATTTGCCAACATACATGTATCTTCAATGCATAAAGAATCTTGCATGAATTTCAATTCATAAGAAATCAATGGAACATGTTTAAAAACTTGAATATAATACACAGGCACTTTGATTGTTTAGGTCTGTTTATAAGTGCAAAAAGGGCTAAAACATGACAATATCTATGTATGTATTTACAGTATGTGAAAGTCTAGTGACAACATCATGAATAATAGACATCACAATTGAAACATGTACAATGGAGACCCTGGACCTGCAGCCAATCACAGCTTTGCTAGGACTTATCAAGAATGTGCTCATAAAATGAAAAAGCTCAATGGACAGGCAGTTTTCATACACAGTTTGTGATTAGTACAGTTTGTAATAGAATGTCTGTGCCAACATCATGAAGATGTGACATCACAAATTGTTACTGTGGAAACGGTAGTCCTGCAGCCAATCACAGCTTTGCTAAGTCGTATCAAGAATGTGGTTATAAAGAGGTTAAATGGACAAGCAATTTTTGTAAACAGTTTGTGATTATTGGTATATAGGAAGAGGAACATTTGAATAAGCATTACTGTAAACGTACATATTTTCGCAGTAATCTTATTTTAGCGCTTTTCGCGTTGAAAGTTTTGCGCTAAAATATGATTACGCTAATTGGAGTTTTAATACACTGCTTATATAGTTATTTTCACTGATGCGCGAATTTATCATTGCGCTAATATGACAAACACTAAAAATGCGCTAAAATTTGATTGCGCCAAATTAAGTACGTTTACAGTAACAGGTATTTTTAGGTGGTAATAATAGACAAGTTGATGATATTGACAGTATATATATATAACATGCAATGTACTAAATAATATACATGGAAGTTGTGTAATAAAGTAGGTGAATAGAGCTCAAGAATGAAAATATTTTTATAGACACACAGTACAAAATAGCTTAACTGCCAGCACGAAAATATGATTGAAGATCGAGCTAAACACATGTACACAGTACCAAACAGCAAAAAATATTGTTATAGACACACAGTACCAAACAGCAAAAAAATATTGTTATAGACACACAGTACCAAACAGCAAAAAAATACTGTTATAGACACACAGTACCAAACAGCAAAAAAATATTGTTAGACACACAGTACCAAACAGCAAAAAAATATTGTTATAGACACACAGTACCAAACAGCAAAAAAATATTTTTATAGACACACAGTACCAAACAGCAAAAAAATATTGTTATAGACACACAGTACAAAATACCTCAACTGACAGCACGAAAATATTATTGAAGATCGAGCTATAACACACAGTACCAAACAGCAAAAAATTTTATAGACACAGTAAAAAACAGAAGGAATTAAAATATTATATAGACTTAGAATAAAACAACAACACAGAATTATTGTTATAGACACACAGTGCAAAAAAAACAAGATAATTCAACGAATTACAGTCCCCCACCGGGTTGTTA
Organism: Mimachlamys varia; assembly: GCA_947623455.1. Taxonomy (NCBI): domain Eukaryota; kingdom Metazoa; phylum Mollusca; class Bivalvia; order Pectinida; family Pectinidae; genus Mimachlamys; species Mimachlamys varia. The sequence continues at coordinate 33,880,192 of OX392538.1, read as the reverse complement.
TCTACAAAGTTATAATCCTTAATAGTGTAGGAGATAGAGCCCAGACAAGCTTTTACTTAAATGTAGGTCAGAGGTCAAAATATAGCAAAATAATGGTCACAGTGACCCAGTTTTGGTACGTGACACACCGCCTTCCCACAGGGAACTATACTACCAAGTATAAAGTTCTAATCCTTAATAGTGTAGGAGATAGAACCTGGACAAATTTTTCTTTCTTTAATGTAGGTCAGAGGTCAAAATATAGGTCACAGTGACCCAGTTTTGGTACGCGACACACCGCCTTCCCACGGGGAACCATACTACCAAGTACTAAGTTCTAGTGCTTTATAGTGTAGGAGATAGAGCCCGGACAAACTTTTACTTTAATGTAGGTCAGAGGTCAAAATATAGCAAAATAAAGGTCACAGTGACCCGGTTTTGGTACGCGACACACCGCCTTCCCACAAGGAACCATACTACCAAGTATTAAGTTCTAGTCCTTTATAGTGTAGGAGATAGAGCCCGGACAAACTTTTACTTTAATGTAGGTCAGAGGTCAAAATATAGCAAAATAAAGGTCACAGTGACCCGGTTTTGGTACGCGACACACCGCCTTCCCACAAGGAACCATACTACCAAGTATTAAGTTCTAGTGCTTTATAGTGTAAGAGATAGAGCCCGGACAAACTTTTACTTTAATGTAGGTCAGAGGTCAAAATATAGCAAAATAAAGGTCACAGTGACCCAATTTTGGTACGCGACACACCGCCTTCCCACAGGGAACTATACTACCAAGTATAAAGTTCTAATCCTTAATAGTGTAGGAGATAGAACCTGGACAAATTTTTCTTTCTTTAATGTAGGTCAGAGGTCAAAATATAGGTCACAGTGACCCGGTTTTGGTACGCGACACACCGCCTTCCCACGGGGAACCATACTACCAAGTATTAAGTTCTAGTGCTTTATAGTGTAGGAGATAGAGCCCGGACAAACTTTTACTTTAATGTAGGTCAGAGGTCAAAATATAGGTCACAGTGACCCGGTTTCGGTACGCGACACACCGCCTTCCCACAAGGAACCATACTACCAAGTATTAAGTTCTAGTGCTTTATAGTGTAGGAGATAGAGCCCGGACAAACTTTTACTTTAATGTAGGTCTGAGGTCAAAATATAGCAAAATAAAGGTCACAGTGACCCGGTTTCGGTACGCGACACACCGCCTTCCCACAAGGAACCATACTACCAAGTATTAAGTTCTAGTCCTTTATAGTGTAGGAGATAGAGCCCGGACAAACTTTTACTTTAATGTAGGTCAGAGGTCAAAATATAGCAAAATAAAGGTCACAGTGACCCGGTTTTGGTACGCGACACACCGCCTTCCCACAAGGAACCATACTACCAAGTATTAAGTTCTAGTCCTTTATAGTGTAGGAGATAGAGCCCGGACAAACTTTTACTTTAATGTAGGTCAGAGGTCAAAAAATAGCAAAATATAGGTCACATTGACCCGGTTTTTGTACGCGACACACTGCCTTCCCACAGAGAACAATACTACTAAGTATAAAGTTCTAATCCTTAATAGTGTAGGAGATAGAACCTGGACAAATTTTTCTTTCTTTAATGTAGGTCAGAGGTCAAAATATAGGTCACAGTGACCCGGTTTTTGTATGCGACACACCGCCTTCCCACTGGGAACCCACACACTTAGTATGAAGTTCCAGTGTCTTATAGTATGGGAGATAGAGCCCGGACAAATATTGTGCGGAAGGACGGACGGACAGACGGACGGACAGACGGACGGACAGACACAACGCAAACCTATAGTCCCCCCCGGATTCCGGTGGGGGACTAAAAAACAGCAGGAAAATATTATTATAGAGTGTAATCTAGCTGACACAGAACAAAACAACATGAAATTTCTGCACCACAAACAGTTTGGATGCTGATTAGGTGAAAATTCTACATTGGAAAATATTGACCCTTGAACTTCATCACATAGGAATGCTGTCCGGTATCTAATGTTTTACAGTGAAACCTCTCTATAAAGACCACCTTAGGGACTGAACCAATGGTCTTGATAAGGGGGTGGTCTTAATACAGGGGGTGACCAAGCAGACAGATTTCTTTGAAATCCACTTTTTGACATGTTCTCATGGTCCATTAACTAATATATAGGCTTTATAATGTTAAACACACAGTAATTGTAACTGATTAGCCAATTTGACACAAAAATGCACCTTACTGATTTGACACTTGACAGGTGTACACAGTGGAATACACAGCATGTGGCTTTGTGTTGACCGGTCGGTGGTCCGAGTAATAAGGTGAAATTTAGAGCAAAAGTGGTATTTGTGACTTTTCAAAACTGGTCTTAATAGTGAGGTGGTCTTAATAGTGAAGCTTACAATACAAAGATATTATAAAAGAAGGTTTTTCTTGGGACTGAAATGAAGTGGTCTTAATAGCGAGGTGGTCTTAATTCTGAGGTTGCCTTTAATCGAGGTTTCACTGTATTAATCAAGAGAAGGCGGCTTTTTCGATGATGTTGAGCTAATAGAAGGAAGCCCTGTGGATGAGAGTGTTGCGGCAACTCCAAGGGCTGTCTTCGCTCGGCTCTCGAATATGAATAGTCTGCTCACCAAGGCTAGGGTTTTCGGTCAAATCCAGGGGATCACCATTTATATCCACCAGCACAAAGTTGTTAATATTCTCTGCATTCAGCTGGAAGATAGGATTATATCAATTATACAAAGATATTGAGAATAAAAAACAAGGCAAGGATTTCTTTATTTACCAAGCTGTTCATACATATATATTAAAAATTTTACATTTGAGCTGCAACCTGCTATATGAACATTACCAGTAAAAATGCCTTTCATAAAAGTATGAAAGCAGAGGTTCTCAAGACGTAACACATGGCTTAATTATGATGTACATAGATCAAGCTTGTTCAATGAGAGTCTTGTCACGCCGCTTCGAAAAACGTGGAGAATGCCCTTGCACCAAACGCTCAAATGACTAATTATTATCATTGGCGCCAATTTTATTCAAGCTGGGCTGTTCCGCTAATGTCATTTAAATGACGACACAAATACAAATGCAGGTAATAAACTATTAATTGGAAAAAATATAAATTTAGCAATTCTTCTATAGAAAAATGTAAATATATGGATTGAAAGTCATTTTTTTAACCTTCAAAGTGCTTTGAAAGGTCAGCCATTACATCCATATTTAGCATGAAGCCCTAGGGGCTTCATTCGATATGGATGTAAGGGCTGACCATTCATAGCTAGGGTGTACATTCAGTGTACAGTGTACATTCTGAGGTAGGTATAGTGCATAATATAAATATAAACCAAGCAAACGATTTCCAAACACCGTCTTCAGGAAAGTTTTGAAAGTTTTCAGGTGCATACATGTATGTAAGGATTGAAAGTCATTTTTTTAACCTTCAAAGTGCTTTGAAAGGTCAGCCATTACATCCATATTTAGCATGAAGCCCTAGGGGCTTCATTCGATATGGATGTAAGGGCTGACCATTCATAGCACTATGAAAGTTAAAAAAATGACTTTCAATCCTTACATACATGTATGCACCTGAAAACTTTCAAAACTTTCCTGAAGACGGTGTTTGGAAATCGTTTGCTTGGTTTATATTTATATTATGCACTATACCTACCTCAGAATGTACACTGTAGAGCAAATATCTATTGGGTCACATAATATTTTTACTATATATTTCATGCATTTTGACAAATTTTTAATGAATTTTCGTAAAATTCCATACACTTACATTATATTTGGATAAATAAAGTTACTTGTTCGAGCTCTCAAATTAACTTTTCAATAATGTTTTAATTTAATTTGTTTAAATAAAACGATTTGAGAAAATACACAGACATTGGCATACCTAACCCTTCCCATACAAACTCCTTTGATTATTCAACTCTTTGGACGAACACACATCATGTTATATGCATGTATATTAAATTCTATTCAGCAAAGTTTACACCAAGCTCATACACTCATTACCCTTAAAGACACATTGAACTCTTCCAACTCAAAGATTGGAAAATAGCTAATCCTCAGGACAGGGTGAAAATACTGACTTCTTCCCAGTTAGTCTTACCTTTTCTGAAAGTTCTGCATCAATGACTTCTTCCCAGGTTTTCCTAATGTGTTCCCCGACAAGTCGGAACTTGAAGAGTTCTGTTTTTTGTGGGTCGACCACACTGACTAAAGCCCCAAAGCTACCGGACTTCTTTAACTCGGACATTACGTAATCCTCCTGGATCTTCTTTAAGGATGCCTGGTTCTCTTCTTCATCATCATTAGCTATGGAAATGTCTTCAGGGTCGGACATGTCCTGAAATTTTGTAAGGAGAAATTGGGATACAAAATGTGAACATGATTGGCAAAACTAGGAAAACTGAATTTTTAAATATCAACAAGAGGCCCATGGGCCTTAACGGTTTTCTGACAATCTATATAATATTTTGTTGGTAATTGCGATGTTGTTTTAAGAGCAAACTTGGTATTCCTTCATCTCAGCATACTCCTACTAGCAAAATAGCAGCATCTTTGGACCTTAAGTAACTGAAAAGTGTTTGAACATTTCAAGACATTTGACCCCTGTGACCTTGTACATATGTACAATGTCATTCATTTTAACAAACTTGGTAGCCCTTCATCCCAGCATGCTACAAGCATAATATCAGCGCTCTTAATTGTCATTTTAGTAACTGATAAGAAGTTGTTTGAAATGTTTTGACACATTTAACCCCTGTGACCTTGAAAGTGGGTCAAGGTCATTCATTTTAACAACTTGGTAGCCCTTCATCCCAGCATGCTACAAGCATAATATCAGCGCTCTTAATTGTCATTTTAGTAACTGATAAGAAGTTGTTTGAAATGTTTTGACACATTTAACCCCTGTGACCTTGAAAGTGGGTCAAGGTCATTCATTTTAACAACTTGGTAGCCCTTCATCCCAGCATGCTACATGCATAATATCAGCGCTCTTAATTGTCATTTTAGTAACTGATAAGAAGTTGTTTGAAATGTTTTGACACATTTAACCCCTGTGACCTTGAAAGTGGGTCAAGGTCATTCATTTTAACAACTTGGTAGCCCTTCATCCCAGCATGCTACATGCATAATATCAGCGCTCTTAATTGTTATTTAAGTAACTGATAAGAAGTTGTTTGAAATGTTCTGACACATTTAACCCCTGTGACCTTGAAAGTGGGTCAAGGTCATTCATTTTAACAACTTGGTAGCCCTTCATCCCAGCATGCTACATGTATAATATTAGCACCCTCTGCCTTTCGGTTATTGAGAAGTTGTTTTAAGTAAAAATTTACGCACAGCGGAAGGCGACGGACAAAGCATGATGGCAATAGGTCATCCTGACACTTTGGGTCAGATGACCTAAAAACACTGACCTACAGCCAGTACCTGGCAATTGCCCCACATAGGCCTCGAACTCCTGACTAAGAGATGGAGGGCTAGTGATAGCAGGATGTCAAACATCTTAACCATTTGGCTACCGTGGCCGAGTGGTGGAGGGCTAGTGATTGCATGATGTCCAACACCTTAACCATTTGGCTACCATAGCCCAGTGGTGGAGGGCTAGAGGTAGCAGGATGTCAAGACACCTTACCGTTGAGGTTCATATCCGGCAATAAGCCCACCCCCCACTTTTGACTTTATTTAATGCACTGGCCCCCTGGGCTTATTGCCGGAGAAATACGGTAATCATTTGGCTTAGGTGCGGCCCCCTACCAAAGAACTTGAATGACCAATGCTTAAATAGGAAGAATAATACAAACCAAACCATTTTTACCATATTTGTTTAGAACTCATTGGGAAGAGTTGAGAATCATTGGCAGAATTCAATTCAGCCAATCACAAGAAAGAATGGCTATCTTGGCTTTCTAGCCAACCTGAATGTAACGTTATCTTTTATGACCCAAAATAAACCTTGTTCATATTTTTTGTAATCTTTTCTTACCAGTTCTTCAATCTGTGACCTTGAATTTTCACTGTAGGACAACTCTTCTAGTAATTCCGCTGTGAATGAAAATGTTGTAAGATTAGTTAAAAATACTGCTTAAAATCATTATGGACTTAAAATTTTTGTTTAGTACATAAATTAATCATGCATGTAAGGCGGGGAATTTGGAAGAAAAACTCCTTTTGCAATATATGATGCATATTGTAATATATTGCTAAGTATCAGAAGACATGATATAAGCCCGATATACGTAACTTTCGGCAAAACTTGAAGCGAAAATCAAGCCTAATAACTAATTATATTTATAGATTAAGTTAAGATTAACTGATATTAGCAATATTCAAGATTTCGCGGTTACCGGTACAACAGCAGTTGAAACACGCTATTTGTCAACACGCGTCCATTTCGAACCGTCTACTACCTTCGGTTTGTTGTTGAAGTGGGCCCCACCTGAATTATTTTCAATTCTTTGGATTTTTTTGTCCAGAGTTTCTTGTTAGTTACCGCTCAGGTTTACTTCGTTTTAGGCTTATTTTTGCATGGTTATCAACTGGGTTTTTTTTAGAATTTTTCAGAATCACGAAAATTTCTCCGAAGTTATGTATATTGGGCCTTTAAGAACATGGATTTAAATTCCTGTAACTGTTATATGATATATTTGGATAAAAATATAAATATTCTATTGATGTGATTTTGTAAATTTCATTATTTCATACTTTTTATTTCCCTGGGTTTAATTTATAAACCAATCAAAGATGTCTTACAAACTAGGTTGAGATAAATTAAAGTTACCTACTTCGCATAAGCAAACTGGACAAAATGTTTTATCTATATCAAGCACATTATAAGTTGAAAGGAGGTAAATGTATCTAAAAATTGCATAGCTATACCCTCTACCCCCACAAAGTCATCAAGTGTGACCTTTGACATTTAACGTTGACCAATGACCACCCATGTATCTAAGAACTAGCATAGCTATAACCTCTACCCTCACAAAGTCATCAAGTGTGACCTTTGACCTTTAACATTGACCTATGTCCACCAAAATCTAATCAAGTGGGACCTTCATTGTGTAATGATATGGTGTTAATATGAACTAAATCCAACCAGGGGTTCATGAGATATCTTGTTCACAAGCTTTTTATTCCTGAAGTGGTCAACTGGCGACTTTTGACTTTGAACACAGACTGATGACCTTCAAAATCTAACCAGGTGTTTACTGAAGGGTGCTTGCACTTAATTACATTTTACACTGAAATAACTATCTACAAAGTGTACGCGTATCTTTTTTTCTCTTTATTTCGAAACTTACCGATCTCACTTTCATTTTCTTTCTGCTGCTGTTCCATCCTGGAGTCTGATTTCACTGACGACGTCCCGCCACTTTTGGGGGGTGTACTTCCGGTTTTCCACTGAGGAGGTGAGGTCATTTGTTGCTGTGGGGTGAAGAAGGGCTTGACCTCTCTAGGGTTCGGAGACTTGTAATGAGTCGAGCGGTGATGGGGTGCGGAAATCTGGCGGTCAGTCGTTCTCTTGTTCATATTCAGATTCAGATGCAAGTTTTTCTTGTTGTGTTTGTTGAAGACTGGAGAGGTGGAAGGGGTTGATGTCCTTGGTGATCGTGGCGACTGAGATTTGATTGGGGACATACTTCGGTCGTCAGATTCCGTAGGAACTCTTGCTGATCCAATATCGAAAGGCTGAGGACGTGGCTTTGGAATCTTGGAAATGGCTCCAGTGTTTTTGTCAGTGATAATTACTGGATAGGTAGGCCTTGTCTGTGCAGATAAGTCATTTAACTGAACAGGAAACTGCATAGCTACTCCAGTGGGAGTCACATCATCCCTTGCCTGACCTTGACCTTTGGCAGCGGAGACCTTTTTGAAAAATTCAAGTCCAAGATTATGACCTTGGCTCTGACCTTGACCTTTGACTTCTTGGGAATGAATTTCAGAAGATTCTTCATCCCCAGAACCGAACAAATCGTCCATCGGGATAGAATTATTTCCTTCTTCATTGAAGTACATTGAGGCCATCAGGATTTCCAGATTGGGTATAGCAAATTTGCCAGGTGTTCCTTCTTGCAAAGTGACTGCAGGAATTGGACCAGTTCTGTTCAAACTTTCATCTTCTTCCGAACTGCGGATATCTTCGGTGGAACTGTTCGGTGAAAAGTCCCGTATCCTTTCTTCTTCACTGGATACACTACCTTCCTGCAGGGAATTTTCGCTTGAAGAGTACTTCTGTCCAGTCAAGGTCTCCGTGTCCTCTAAAGAATCCAAAACAGTTGGCAAGTTTGCATTGATGACCTTGGTGTTTTGAATTGACTGGATGTTATCAAGCAGGGACCCCAAGTCAGGTAACTTGTCCTCAGCATCAGCCACTCCGGATTGCACATCTGAATCTCCCGGAACCTTTTCTCCTTTCTCCTCTTCTATAAAACTGTGACTACTAACACCTCGACTTCCACCACTCGCAGTATCGTCTGTTGTGGCAGCTGTCCTGTGTCTTGTTTCAGCTGACGTGTCCTTCATGTTTTGCCGAAGGGCTTCATCAAACATTTCATGCACAACATCGGGAATAGAGGCTGGCCCTTGCCTTTCATCGTCAGGCACCATGCTACCAAGCAATGCCTCAAGATCTGGAACATTGGCAAAACTTCTGTTGAAATAATCCATAGTTTTTTCTATATCTTCACCCTCAGAATCAGAATCACTGTCCGGGTCTGGGTGGAAAGGCTCAAGCAATTTCCTATAATTTCCTTTGAAATGTTCTATTACTACGTCGCTGTCGTTGACATATTTTTTGAAAAAGTCCTCTGGATTTATGAGAACGTATTTGGCTGGACTAGGCGGTGGCATCACTCCAAGGTCTTTTGTGTTGCTATGGTAACTTGACAGTGAGTTGTTCCTCATGCCAGGGTCGATATTCGGCGGATGGCAGGGAGTGACCATTCCCACTGACGTCAGTATTTCTCCTCCAACAAAATTTGATCCAAGTGGAGATAACTCCGATAGGGATTTCCCCATCGCAGCACCACTAATGTTTTGTGTCCCCTCATTACGTGTCAAAGATGAATCAGAATGGGAGGTTGCTGAATTTTGTGATGCAGTTGAACCCTGGGTCATAGTTGACGCTCCCTGTGACCCTGAAGATGCAGTCTTTGATATAGAACTGTTTGATGTTTGGTACTGAACTTTAACCTCTTCAATGAGAGCCTTGTCAAGGTCATCAGAGAGTTTGATGTCGGTGTTGAAGGGAATAGATTCCAGCACTGACACAAAAGTCTCAGGTGTTGAATCTACTATCATAAAAAAAAGAAAAAATAAAGTTTTCATAAATATGATAATAACAACTTTGATAAATGACCAAGGACATTGTCACAGGGGAACTAATGCAATCATAAACCAAGCTTATTTTTCTCATTTTATAATGTTTATCAAAACATTGTAAGGGAGATAACCCTCACAAAAAAAGCATGATGTGGAAGGCAGTATACAACCGTAAATGAAACAATAATTACTTAACACAAGAATGTTTTGTGTTTATTTTTTTCCAAATATAAAAATGAATTAAAATGTTGATTTACAATGACAAAACACATCTGTTTCATATACATTAAATATTTGAGTTTCAGATTCTTGCCTCAATTAACTTATTTACCCCTAAAGACACAGTTAAACTCTTCTTATCCAAAGGCTGGAATAGTTCATTATGAAATTTCAGGGGTGAATGAGTTAAAGCAAACTGTTTTATGGTAGATTCATTCTACATAATTTGTGCAACAATTACCTTATCATGGTACCCCCCTGAAACAATTTTCAGTGTTTAGATCATTTGTGACCTTTGAACTTTTTGTTGATCAATGTTTTCTGAACTAATCTTGAAAAAATTTCCCTTTAAAAGCATCAAGCCATGCCAGAAGATTGTTAAAGTATATTGATATTTCGTCAATACCTGTGAGTAATTTGAAGGCCTCGTGTTGTAGAACTTTACTTGCAGGAGGGCGGGCTTTTGGGTCTTTCTCCAGGGCAAATTTCACCAGATTGTAGACGTCTGGACTCACATTATTGGGCAAGTCTTTAAGGGGCGGTTCCCGTTCCGCAATCTGACAACCAATCACTGATAGTTAATTTTCTTAATTGAAGCTATCAATTAAATGGATTTTCTTCATTATCCAGGAACTTGATAATTCTCAAATTAGCATTGGTAAAAACAAATCTGTTTTTTTTTGCACTCATTTTATCATTCTATTAAGAAATTAGAATGTACTTAACTTATCAATGAAGCCTCCATTTAGAATTCAGGAAACCTGGTTTTAATTTCAGTGCATTGGTATCATTTATAAGAAAAATATGCCTGAATTATCTATTTCATGTGCTGAATGTTTAAAATGCCTCATTTCAATGGAAAACATGGCAGTATTTATAATCTTTTCACCATTCCATAGACAGAAAAATAATGTCAGGGTTGGGAATCCCAGAAGTTTATATATCAATATCAAGTGCATCTTGGAACGCTGCCTTCTTTCTTAAGGGAAACAGTTCATAAATAAAGGGAAGTAACTCAAATAATCAAGGATGAAAAAATTCATTGGTCAAAACATATTCTTTTCTTACATGCATTTAATGAGGGACCTTTACCAAACATTAATTTTCTGTTAATTTTTACAAAGAAGAGCAATGAAATTAACATTAATGGTTGATGGGCAACCTAACAACTCAATTAGCTCATGGGCAACCTAACAACTCAATTAACTCATGGGCAACTTTACAAACTCAATTAACTCATGGGCAACCTAACAAACTCAATTAACTCATGGGCAACCTTACAAACTCAATTAACTCATGGGCAACTTTACAAACTCAATTAACTCATGGGTAACCTAACAAACTCAAATTATCTCAATCAACCCGAAGAACTTGTGTAATGACTTACAATGAAGTTGAGTGTGCCGACGGATCCGTACCGCCTGACCCAAGGAGGCCAGCCACTCAACATGTGGATCAGGACACAGATGGCTGCCCACACATCTGACCTTGCACCATGACCTTCACCTTTGGCCTTCTCTGGACTAAAGCTTGTTGGAGTACCAACGGGACTGGCCTCCCTTAGGACATGCTCCATGCGACGCGCCACTCCAAAGTCAGACACAACAATCTTGGTGGTTTGCTTTCGAAGTAATATGTTATCAGCTGTAAATGGAAAAATAAACATTTGATTCCAATTTCAATCTTATCTAAACTTTGAAAAAATTTAACATTAAAAAAAAAAGAGAAAAACATAATGTTCTGTAAACATCTATATTCAGCAGTTGTAATAATTTACAGATTTTTACACCGATGACATTCTGCTAATTCATGATAAGATTGTCCTAATAACAGTTTCTGTTTGTTGCTTTCTACAGCAAGTACTGTAAGTGTTTTAATTCATCATTGTGCATAACTGTTAGAATTTGGTTGTGCGCTAAAATTTGAGTTCGCTAAAATAAGACCATTTACAGTATCTTTATGAATGAATGATTTATTTCACTCTCGTTAATTATTTTTTTAAAGTTACAAAAGACACCCGCTAAAGCTCGTACGTGTCTTTTGTAACTTTTAAAGAATAATTAACTGGAGTGAAATAAATTCCATATTTAACAACCACTCGTTGTGTAACATCTACATATATATATATAAGCTCACTTGTCCTCTGGGGACCAAAGCAATGAAGTTTACATGCTTGAAATTAAAACCTTTACTTAATGCCTATTCTCTTGACAAACTTAAACTTTTTTATTGCACATTAACGTTCATCCAGGGTTTGCATCAATGTGTGCAAGCAATAATCATCCCAATTTTTATCATATTCCTAATGTGTGCTCATACCATGCCCACATCGCGCACACATGTACATAACACATTGTGTATAACGTTGTGCGTTCCAACAGCAGTACCTTTGATATCCTCATGTATGACAGAGTGTTTCTCCAGGTACACCAACACCTGTAGAATCTGTCGCAGGTAGTTTAGCGCGGTCCAGTGACTCAGTCTATGTCCAGTCTCCTTCTGGAGGTTGATTGTTTCTGTAAGACACCCTCCTGTAACCAAGCAACAAAGTCATAAATTCTAAAATAATTTCAGTTCAAACTCTGTGTTTAACAACGAACACAAGTCCTCTTGTCTGGAGCTTGTACAGTGTGATACAATATATATTCGGGCATGTAATATTAATTTCTCACTATATATTTCATGCATTTTGACAAATTTTCAAAGATTTTTCATGACTTAGTTTTTCACTGGAATTTATTGAAATTTCACATACATGTAGAGAATTTTTTGTTCATTCTTCCAAAACTATTAGTAACAGGTCAGAAAACTGAACCCCAAGTTGTCAAAGTAATAATAGACTTGAACCAAAGTTGTCAAAGTAATAACAGACTTAACCCCAAATTGTCAAAGTAATAATAGACTTGAACCAAAGTTGTCAATGCAACAAGACTTGAACTCCAAATTGTCAAAGAAATAACAGACTTAACCCCAAGTTGTCAAAGTAATAACAGACTTAACCCCAAATTGTCAAAGTAATAACAGACTTGAACCCCAAGTTGTCAAAGTAATAATAGACTTGAACCAAAGTTGTCAATGCAACAAGACTTGAACTCCAAGTTGTCAAAGTAATAACAGACTTAACCCCAAGTTGTCAAAGTAATAACAGACTTAACCCCAAATTGTCAAAGTAATAACAGACTTAACCCCAAATTGTCAAAGTAATAACAGACTTAACCCCAAGTTGTCAAAAGTAATAACAGACTTGAACCCCAAGTTGTCAAAGTAATAACAGACTTAACCCCAAGTTGTCAAAAGTAATAATAGACTTGAACCCTAAGTTGTCAAAGTAATAACAGACTTAACCCCAAGTTGTCAAAGAAATAACAGACTTAACCTCCAGTTGTCAAAGAAATAACAGACTTAACCCCAAGTTGTCAAAGTAATAACAGACTTGAACCCTAAGTTGTCAAAGTAATAACAGACTTAACCCCAAGTTGTCAAAGAAATAACAGACTTAACCTCCAGTTGTCAAAGAAATAACAGACTTAATCCCAAGTTGTCAAAGAAATAACAGACTTAACCCCAAGTTGTCAAAGAAATAACAGACTTAACCTCCAGTTGTCAAAGAAATAACAGACTTAACCTCCAGTTGTCAAAGAAATAACAGACTTAATCCCAAGTTGTCAAAGTAATAACAGAATTGAACCAAATTGTCAATGAAACAAGACTTGAACCCCAAGTTGTCAAAGTAATTACAGACCTAGCCCCCAGTTGTCAAATCAACAACAGACAAGCATGCTTCCACAGCATCACCAAAACACTTGCCTTCTAGCGAGAATTTGTTCCCACAAATTTATCCTCTTACCATCAATAAACTCTTCGAAGATGTAGATGTTGTGTCCGTGTCGTATCGCTCCGTACAGATGTACGATGTTTGGATGAGACAGATCACTCCAAATGTCAAGTTCGCGTTCATCAAATTTCAGAATGTGTATCTGGGATAAGAATAAAATGAAAAATTTTGAAAAGTTGTATTTCAATTTCGGTTAATTATAATTATGACCTGTTAGGAAATTGTGCAATCTTAAAAACACAAAGTCTTATTGTCACTCATTACATGTGTGAAAAGTAGTTTTTTCAAATAACGTTACGGACTTACTAAGTTCCAAATCATTTTCATGTATAGAGCAATGTGAAACATCTTTTGTTTTGTAACTCAAGTCGTTTGACTAACCTTTTTGATGCAGAACTTAAAATCTGTGTTGTAATCTTGAGCTAGATGACATTTTCCGGACATCCCCGTTCCCAAATGTGTCAAACGGATCCACTGAAAGTTTTTCTGGTATCGTGTTCGAAAAATGGAAAAGTTCTCCTGTAAAAGAAAAAATGATTTGTGCTTCTGTAATGTTGGTTTGTACAATTTGTATACAGATATTTTCCATACAAAATGAAAACAAGAGATCCCAGAGAAATAGTTCGGCACCGATTATTGTATGATCTGATGAGTTCTTTAAAAGTTGGCACCTAGCTTTTTCCCTCTTACTTTCCAACTTTCTGCTCATAAGTAGAAGTCTGCAAATAGGAAGTTTGAGAATTTCTCTAATATGAAATAGCAATAATAGTCTTAACTGTCAAAATCCGAGATCACATCTCCAGACCTGGAGGGAATTTACATGACAGAAAATTTGGAAAAGACCATCCAGTATTTTCAAAAAATGCTGATAAAAAACTTCAAAATCAAAATCCAAGATGGCTGCTTGATTTTCAATTTCAAATTGGTTTTTTCATCAAACAATTATTTTGTGCTTCACTTGGTAACTATTTACTAAAAGTTGACGTTTTTTTTATACAATAACTTTAAAATATATTTCTTTTTTTTTCTCGTTTAATTATCAGAAAATGAATATGTGCACATATAGAATGTGATGTTTGTATCAGTAAAGAAACAGGTTATTTAATTTTGAAGGATGTGGAATAAATTCAACAATTCACATCATGTATCTTTATTATATAGATTAACTTGATTTATGCTAAAAACAAAATAATTTTTTTTAATATACCTTATAATCGGTAAGGACCACACCTTCTTCTCTCAAATGTTTTTTCTCAAAAGTTTTGTCTCTCCGGTAATCCTCTTTGACCTTTTTCCAGTGCCTCGCAACATATCGGAGATTTTCTTTGTGGGCATATACAACCTCTCCGATTCCTGGGTATCCCATCGGTCGCATTTGTACGGAAGTCAGCTGTTCGCCCGCCATGTCCGGTGGATAAAAATTTAAGGGAAGACTAGTTGTCCTTTCTCCTCCATAAACCTTCTCTGGATTTAGAGAAGTGTATTGTTCAACTTCGGCAATACTTGGAAGTGGTTCATCTGGTGACGGTAGACTCTTCACTGCTGTCGCAGTCTCTAAATTAGCTGTATTGAATGAAACTTTACGTTCTTTTGGACGTACAGTTTTCGGAACAGTTTCAGATTCCTGTAGAAAAGCTGCCTTTCCGTCTTCAGTTCTTTTAGCATGGGAAGCTGACCTGGACTGGTTTGGATATTGAAATATATTGTCATCAGAAATGGCGAGCCCGGCTGGACGTGTCATAGGATTTGGTCTGTTACTATAAATAACTTCTCCAGATTCTGTTCTCCTCGCAAATGGCTCCGATCGAGATCCAGCGGTCTTGTTTTCTGATATGCTCTCTAGGTGAGGCTGGAAAACAACGCTGGTTCTGGAAGAACGTGAAGGTCTCAACAACGGTAAACCTCCGATACTGCTACTCCCAACAGAGGTCAAACTTCCAAACTGAATACTGGACAGACTGAAATAATCCTCTCCTTCATCAAATGAAATATCTTGGCTGCCATCTTCAAGTCTTCGCGAAAACCGAGCAAGATATTTCTTTAATTTTGGCCAGAGTTCTTTTCCGCGCTGCGATATTTTTTCTGGATGATGTTTGAATTTGGCCTGGATTTTTTTACAGATCGGTAATGGACAGGCCTGTCCAGTTCCGGAGGTTTCACACTCCAAACAGAGCTGAAGATGTTTGGAAACCAAGCAGAATGCTCTCTGGCACATATCACAACGGTCGTAGTCACACGGACAATTTCCAAAATGGCTGATCAGCGAAAACAGGAAAGCACAAATGCTACAATCGGAAACAACATCGCTTCCTCCAATTTTTCTTGAGTTCAAGCATGCTACCAAGCACTGACCAACTTCCTTCATAATATCAGGAGGAATATCCTAGAAGGAAAAACAAATTAAATTCAATTTAAAATAAGTTCTGTCTATCAAACAAGGCATTTTCTTAAATATTTAGACACTATTCTAAACTGATTAAAGGCCCAATATACGTAACTTCAGGGAAATTTTCGTGATTCTGAAAAATTCTGAAAAAAAACTCCAGTTGATAACCATGCAAAAATAAGCCTAAAACGAATTAAACCTGAGCGGTAAATAACAAGAAACTCTTGACAAAAAAATCCAAAGAATTGATAATAATTCATGTGGGGCCCACTTCAACAACAAACCGAAAGTAGAAGACGGTTACTGATATCGGTTAATCTTAATTAAATTTATAAATATAAAAAAGTTATTAGGCTTGATTTTCGCTTCAAGTCTTACGTATATTGGGCCTTTCAGTTTCCTGGTTTCGGAAGAAGATACACAATGTTTCACAATTTAAGACTTTGAAATCAAAAGAGATCTCTCAATCAGAAAGTTAAATCAACTTTCATCAATTAAATCTTTAACATAATGTTGTCTTCATTAATTAAAGTCTTAAATGTAAAGTCGTCTTCATCATTTAAGTCTTGAATGTCAAGTTGTCCTCATCAATTTAAATCTTTAATGTCAAGTTGTCTTCATCAATTAAAGTCTTGAATGTCAAGTTGTCTTCATCAATTTAAGTCTTAAATATTAAGTTGTCTTCATCAATTAGTCTTAAATGTCAAGTTGTCTTCATCAATTTAAGTCTTAAATATCAAGTTGTCTTCATCAATTTAAGTCTTAAATATTAAGTTGTCTTCATCAATTAAAGTCTTGAATGTCAAGTTGTCTTCATCAATTTAAGTCTTAAATATTAAGTTGTCTTCATTAATTAAAGTCTTAAATGTAAAGTTGTCTTCATCAATTTAAGTCTTGAATGTCAAGTTGTCCTCATCAATTTAAGTCTTAAATATCAAGTTGTCTTCATCAATTAAAGTCTTGAATGTCAAGTTGTCTTCATCAATTAGAGTCTTAAATGTCAAGTTGTCTTCATCAATTTAAGTCTTGAATGTCAAGTTGTCTTCATCAATTTAAGTCTTAAATATCAAGTTGCCTTCATCAATTTAAGTCTTAAATATTAAGTTGTCTTCATCAATTAACGTCTTGAATAACAAGTTGTCTTCATCAATTTAAGTCTTAAATATTAAGTTGTCTTCATCAATTAAAGTCTTAAATGTCAAGTTGTCTTCATCAATTTAAGTCTTAAATTTCAAGTTGTCTTCATCAATTTAAGTCTTAAATATTAAGTTGTCTTCATCAATTAAAGTCTTAAATGTCAAGTTGTCTTCATCAATTTAAGTCTTAAATATCAAGTTGTCTTCATCAATTTAAGTCTTAAATATTAAGTTGTCTTCATCAATTAAAGTCTTGAATGTCAAGTTGTCTTCATCAATTAAAGTCTTGAATGTCTCCGTCAATGAAAAACTTCATGTTTGGATGTCTACATCAGTCTGGTACTGTAAAGCAGTCCTAATCAGCTCTTGAACTTTTAAGTTTTTTCATCAATTAAAATCTTGTATGTTATATGAGCCATACCTCCTTCAGTTCAGCCAACTTCTTATAAGTCTCCATGTCTCTTTCTTCTTCAGAAGCCTCTTTTTTACGGTATTTGAAGTTAGATGACGGAGCGGTACTGTTGGTTGGGCTGTCTGTTTTGGACGACTCGTTATTGTTGTTTGAAGACACAGGCTCCTGTAAGAAGTATGTATAAAAACAGTCTGTGAGTCACCAAAACCAAAGATTTTATAATAACATGCATATAATGATAATTCTTGGTTTACATCAAGTATATAATATTCATTTAATTCCTTTTTTGTTTTTTTGTCAATGTTGTAAAATGTAGAAAATATAAATTTAATTATAGATGTTACTTTCTCTCTTTTTGGACCCCTGGGAAAACACTGGTAAAATGAATGAATTTATTTCATCAGTCCTGTGTATCAACAAAGTTTTTTTCTATCTCCAAGTAGTACAACTGTAACATTCCTCTAGTCCTAGGGACAGGGGCAAGAAGGAGGCTTGGGGGCAGGGAGGAGGCTGGGGAGGGGCAGGGAAAAGGCAAGGGAGGGGCAGGGAGGAGATGGGGAGGGGCAGGAGGAGATGGGGAGAGTCAAGGAGGAGATGGGGAGGGGCAGGGAGGAGATGGGGAGGGGCAAGGAAAAGGCCGGGAGGGGCAGGGAGGAGATGGGGAAGGGCAGGGAAAAGGCCAGGGAGGAGGCCGGGGAGGGGCAGGCAGGAGATGGGGAGGGGCAGGGAGGAGATGGAGAGGGGCAAGGAAAAGGCCAGGAGGGGCAGGGAGGAGGCTGGGGAGGGGCAGGGAGGAGGCTGAGGAGGGGCAGGGAAAAGGCAAGGGAGGGGCAGGGAGGAGCAGGGAAAAGGCAAGGGAGGGGCAAGGAGGAGATGGGGAGGGTCAAGGAGGAGATGGGGAGGGGCAGGGAGGAGATGGCGAGGGGCAAGGAAAAGGCCGGGAGGGGCAGGGAGGAGATGGGGAAGGGCAGGGAAAAGGCCAGGGAGGAGGCCGGGGAGGGGCAGGTAGGAGATGGGGAGGGGCAGGGAGGAGATGGGGAGGGGCAAGGAAAAGGCCAGGAGGGGCAGGGAGGAGATAGGGAGGGGCAGGGAAAAGGCCGGGGAGAGGCAGGGAGGAGATAGGGAGGGGCAGGGAAAAGGCCAGGAGGGGCAGGGAGGAGATAGGGAGGGGCAGGGAAAAGGCCAGGAGGGGCAGGGAGGAGATAGGGAGGGGCAGGGAAAAGGCCGGGGAGGGGCAGGGAGGAGGAGGGGGTTTAAACCAACAAAGATATTTCAAATATGACTAAGTTCAACTCAAGCATATTTTTCAGTTTGCATTGCTGTTTAGGATTTGGAGTAGAATTTTGAAACAAAAATGCCCTTAATTATCATAAACCATCAACTTTACCTGTTCATCAATGTCTTTTTCGTCATCCATTTTCCTTCTGCTTTCTTTGTTTTCACTCTCTTTGTTCCCATTTCCTTCTCCAGAAGATTTCTAAAAATGGTAAATGTTGTTCAATTAATATCCGTGAGCAATTACTTTTAAAGCTTATATTCCACAAGCTAGCACAACAACAAAATCAAAATCAAATTTTTTGCATTTAATCATCAGGTCTTGGATCGATATATTAAGAGATATAAAAGTTGCTTAAAAAACAAGTGTACCTGTATAAATAAAATCCTTTTATCATCATTTCAACATTTTGAAAAATTCTAGAAACACTTAGCACTCAACAATTTCTCTAATCAGACTTTGCCCAAACAGACTAAACAACTTAAGATGGGTATGCCTGCATCATTTAATATGTACAATAGTGTAGCAGAGTCCCTATATAATATTTTTTACTTTAAAGGTTTTGCCCAGTGTACTGGTGTCAAGGTCAGTGGAAACTCGGGCTACCCTACACCAGACAACTATCTGTTAAAATGTTCAAGTCTGGTGTCGGGGCCAGAGGAAACTTGGGTTACCCCACACCAGACATCTATCTGTCAAAATGTCGAAGTCTGGAGTCAGGACCAGGTGAAGCAACACCAGACATTGGTCTGTCAAAGTGTCTGGACCAGAGCTAACTCAAACTATACTAGATAGTACCCTATATCTTAAAAATGAACAAAGATTCAGTTTTTATAAGATAACAGGTTGATATAGGTTTCTTTGCGAGTTTTGTTCCACACACAGAACTAGAAATGTATATGTAAAACATGGATACCCCGCTTCCCGCTATGTCAGTAACTAAGTTTGTCAGAGGTCAAGGTCAAAGGTCAAGGTCTTAAAAATAACAAGAGGCCCAATGGGCCTGCATCGCTCACCTGGTATCAATCTCTGACTTATATTATAGTGTAACCCTAAAGTCCCTTAAAGTCTTTTAATGTAAGACATTTAGAAGAACATCTTAAGATTTAAACATATTTTACCTCTGTGACCTTTTAAGACAACATCATTTTCATTTTTAAATTTTGTTTGGCTTCATCCCAGGACGCTACCAGCCAAATATCATATCTCTAGGCAAATAAAGATCAAGGTCATTTCTTTTCGCAAACTTTGTCAGGCTTCATCCAAGAAACCACTTTCAGCCAAATGTCATGCTTCTAGGGCTTTTGGTACTTCAGAAAAAGTCGTTTGAATGTTTTAACAGATTTGACCCCTGTGACCTTGAATATAGGTCAAGGTCATTTCTTTTCGGAAACTTTGTCAGGCTTCATCCAAGAAACCTTCCAGCCAAATATCATGCTTCTAGGGCTTTTGGTATTTCAGAAGAAGTCGTTTGAAGGTTTTAACAGATTTGACCCCTGTGACCTTGAATATAGGTCAATGTCATTTCTTTTCGCAAACTTTGTAGGGCTTCATCCAAGGAACCTTTCAGCCAAATATCATGCTTCCAGGGCTTTTGGTATTTCAGAAGAAGTTGTTCGAAGATTTTAACAGATTTGACCCCTGTGACCTTGAATATAGATCAAGGTCATTTCTTTTCGCAAACTTTGTAGGGCTTTATCAAAGAAACATTTCAGCCATATGTCATGCTTCTAGGGCTTTTGGTATTTCAAAAGAAGTCGTTTAAAGGTTTTAACAGATTTGATCCCTGTGACCTTGAATATATGTCAAGGTCATTTCTTTTCGCAAACTTTGTCGGGCTTCATCAAAGAAACATTTCAGCCAAATATCAAGCTTCTAGGGCTTTTGGTATTTCAGAAGAAGTTGTTTAAAGGTTTTAACAGATTTGACCCCTGTGACCTTGAATATAGATCAAGGTCATTTCTTTTCGCAAACTTTGTAGGGCTCCATCCAAGGAACCTTTCAGCCAAATATCATGCTTCTAGGGCTTTTGGTATTTCAGAAGAAGTCGTTTAAAGGTTTTAACAGATTTGACCCTTGTGACCTTGAATATAGGTCAAGGTCATTTCTTTTCGCAAACTTTGTCGGGCTTCATCCAAGGAACCTTTCAGCCAAATATCATGCTTCCAGGGCTTTTGGTATTTCAGAAGAAGTCGTTCGAAGGTTTTAATAGATTTGACCCCTGTGACCTTGAATATAAGTCAAGGTCATTTCTTTTCGCAAACTTTGTCAGGCTTCATCCAAGAAACATTTCAGTCAAATATCATGCTTCCAGGGCTTTTGGTATTTCAGAAGAAGTCGTTTAAAGGTTTTAACAGATTTGACCCCTGTGACCTTGAATATAGGTCAAGGTCATTTCTTTTCGCAACTTTGTCAGGCTTCATCCAAGGAACATTTCAGCTAAATATCATGCTTCTAGGGCTTTTGGTATTTCAGAAGAAGTCGTTTAAAGGTTAAAATAGATTTAACCTCACTGTGACCTTGAATAATGGTCAAGGTCATTTTTTTTCGCAAACTTTATTTGGCTTCATCTAAGGAAGCTACTGGTCAAATATGAAGTCTCTATGCCAGACGGTATTTTAGAAGAAGTTGTTTGAAGGTTTCGACATTTTTGACCCCTGTGACCTTGAAATTAGGTCAAAGTGATTTTTTTTCGCAAACTTTGTTCAGCTCCTTCCAAGAAATCTACCAGCCAAATTTCATGTCACTGGGCCTTTCAGTATTTTAGAAGAAGTCGTTTAAAGGAAAAAGTTGACGGATGCAGGACGGACGGACGGACGGACGACGGACGACGGACGGACAGACGGACGGACGGACGGACGGACGGACAGACGACGGACGCTGCACCATCACATAAGCTCACTTGGCCCTTCGGGCCAGGTGAGCTAAAAACTGCAACCAATACTGCTCGTTGAGATGTATCAGCCTATGAAGTTTCATAACCATAGGCCTGGTCCTTTGACCAAAACTCACATAAACGCAGAAACTTACCAGGACGGACGGACAAACAGACGAACAAGGGTAACACTTAATGCCTCACACCACTTCGTGGCGGGGCATACAAATGATTTATTTTTGACAAATTTCATATCACCCACCTGACCACCTGGACTACCCTCGAATCCATTCCCATGGCAACCGTTATCAGAATCTGTTGGTTGTTTCTTCAAGTTATCTCCCTTGCACTTAAAGCTCTGCACTGGAGTTGAGCATCCACCTGGGGGCAGTCCAAACAATTGTTTTCTTGGAAAAAGTTTTTTGACAAACAGGTCTGGCATCCTCCATCCTTTGTTGAAAGGAAGGCTCTGAAAAGCTGCATTCCTTGATAAAAGCCTCCTATTGGATTCTATTTTTGGACGACCAGTCTGATTGGGTACTTTTCTCAAACGACAAATCTGATTGGCAGGTGTGTGCATTTCCAGATACAACAACTCTAGTTGTTTCACCTTCTTTTTCAGCTTTTTACTCACTCTGGTCTGCACTGCAAGTCCTGTGAATATTTAAAATATAAACAAAATTCCTAATTAATCGATTGCTTTTATCTTTTTTTAACTTGCTTTGACGCAAAAAAAAAACAACTAGAAATGTCTGTGACACATAAATGCCCCCTTCCCTCATATGAAATTACTTCTTCATGCTAATTACGTATGCGAAGTTTGATGACAATCGGATCAGTAGCTATTTAAATAAGCTGGTTACATTACCATGGGACCAGACGTGACAGGGAGGGATGGACATGGGTAACACTATATGCCCCCCCAATTCATGGCGGGGGCATAAACATTTGCCTCATAAGAGCACAGCTCGAAGCTCTTGAATGGTAAAACATTTTTTTGTGTAAACAGAGTATGCTCCCCTTGCTACCCTTTGCCTTTGATTTTTTGGTACGGAAGTAGCCCTCCAGTGGGGAAACTGGAAACATGTAACACAATTATTATTTCATTACGTCACACTGAAGAAGCTGTTTTTTTCAACTTGCAGACTTTGAATTATGTTGTTTTTTTTCTCTTTCTGAATAAGTCCGTGAATGATTCTGACAGTAAATATCCTAATATCAGTTTGTATTCCTACCTTGAAAAATTTTTGCTTCCAGAGTAGATAAAGCACCTAAACCAATGTCCAGCGATACTTTTTCCCCTTGAAGGTCAGTTGTCGTGGTCAGCCATGTTGACATGTGTACTGAGGAAGTCAGCTGTGTCAATTCTTTGTCTTCAGGGACGTGTCCATCCAGTGTGTTGAGTGGGTTATCTCCCTTCCATGAGGAAACCTCAGCAGTTCCAGTTTCTAAAATGATTGATGGGATTTTATCAAATAACTGATCTGGTCAGTCATGTCATACGAACATGTCATAAAAAAGGTAATATCCATGTGTAATATTAACACTATTTGTTAATGACATCATATGAGTGTCTCCGCAGTGAAAATCGTACCATCAAAGTAGAAATTTGCCTTTCTTAGTATGGGGAACAAATTTGAGTTTTGGCCTATTGAATGAATTTGAGCTTTGGTGAATTTTCTCATAATTTTAAAGGCCCAATATACGTAACTTTCGGCAAAACTTGAAGCGAAAATCAAGCCTCATAACTTATTATATTAATAGATTTAGTTAAGATTAACTGATATCAGCAATATTCAAAATGAATTCTTTCGCGGTTACCGGTACAGCAGCAGTTGAAACACGCTATTTGTAAACACGCGTCCATTTCGAACCGTCTTCTACCTTCGGTTTGTTGTTGAAGTGGGCCCCACCCGAATTATTTTCAAATCTTTGGATTTTTTTGGCCTGAGTTTCTTGTTAGTTACCGCTCAGGTTTACTTCGTTTTAGGCTTATTTTTGCATGGTTATCAACTGGGTTTTTTTCAGAATTTTTCAGAATCACGAAAATTTCCCTGAAGTTACGTATATTGGGCCTTTAAGTTATGTGATACATAGAATCTTACACTCATGCCGATGTAATATGGAATTTATTAAACTGTTTATTTGTTAAATAATTTAATATGTCACTCGCCTAGAGGCTTGTATAATTATCCAATTATTGAACTCGTTTAATAAATTCCGTATTTACATCGACACTCAAAACTTTTTTTTAACATAACTAAGCTGAGGCGATTCACAAACCACGAAATATTAAATACTGTTATCCCAAGGCTAACTAAGATACCCATCGATTGCATGCTCCCATTTCCAAACTCATCTTAGAATGAGATACATGTACCTGTTGTCCAAAAGATTTTATAATATACAGTTGTTGACTGGGGTTGAGGGCAATAGATGATCTGCTGAACCCAAAGACAAACTGTTGACCAAGGACGAAGGCTGAGGGCAACAGTTTGTATGTGGGTCCAACAGATCATATGTTGCCCTCAAACCCAGTCGACAACTGTTTTGTTATACCTCCACAACTATGTTGTCATAAATGTTTTGTGACGTCATTGTGGGCAACAGCACTTTTAAACAATCAATTTTAAAAGTTACTGCTGCATGCTGGCTGAACAGTTTGTTTGCTGGCTTTTTTTAAATACATAGATTGTATATGAACTATTTCATAGGGGTTTACATCAATTGTTTCAGTTTCAGTCCCTGTGACATAAACATTTAACTACCAAATTTGAACTTTTCTGTGTTGGAGACATGTAAAATGAAAACATGGTAAATATACCTAAGCTAAGGGTTATTCCATAATTAACCATGCGGGGAAGGTGAGAGGTGCCTATTCTAATACAGTTAACTGTATTTCTCCAGCAATAAGCCCATGGCGGCCAGTGCATTAAATAAAGTCAAAAGTGGGGGGGTTAGGCTTATTGCCGGATATCAGTCTCCACGTGACCAACATAAGTGGGCGCCATCTTGGATTTTTCTGTATATCACGGGTGGTGGGGTTAACCGGAGATCTGCCTGTACCATTCCCTATATTAAATCACTTTTAATATTTGATGGGTGGTGAGGTCTCTTGAAAAGTGCCTCTTGCCATTCCAGTATGGTTAATTCTGAAACAGCCCCAATTTTTTTTTTACAGGATACAATTCAGTACCCTTACCTTCAGTGTAATCTTGTGCAGTTTGATTGGCCAACACAATAAGCAAGTTAGTGATGTCTTTCAGCTCTCGTATACATTTGCTCTTCAGCAAAGACTTTTCTGTCAAAAATTCTTCTAGGTCAACAACCTCAATGACATCTTGGTCTTCTTCTTCTTCTGTCTGCAGGTCCATTTTTTCCCTGATAAACTGATCTTTTTCTTCATCTACTTCAGAATATTCAAACAGGGTATCCAAATCCTCAGCTTGTGGGATTTTCTTGCCATTTTTGTCCAGACTGTCGTCCTTCAGCTGAGCGACCGCTTTTTCTACATCAAGTTCAGAGTCCTCCTGCAGAGCATTTTTTCCTGCCTCAAATTCTGAAACGTCAATAGACAAGACATCTAAATCCGAAGAATCCAGACTCCCCATGCCTTTTAAGTCTTCGTTGCAATTTGATGGATAGTTCTTTTTGTCCATATGTGCTTTACATATTTCAGACATGGCATCAAAATCATCAGATTGAGATTCCTGTTTACAATTTTTGTCCTTGACGAGGTTCAAAGGAGGTACGTCATTGTCATCATTTAAACTGTCAATTGGTAGACTTTTCCCCATCAAACAGTCAAGTTCGTCCCTTTCAAATGACTGATACTGGAAATCATCTATGCTCCATTTCTCAGACTTAATGTCGTCTGATTTTTCTGTTTCGTCGTCATCCTTGTCAGGATCATCCTTCCGCTTGCTATTCCCAAAATCAAGGGAGAGAACGGAGGTGTTGGACTGTACGCTGTCAAATGTATGCTCATCCTCCACGGCAAAAACCATAAGTTCTTTGACGGGAGTTTCTTCTTCTTCCTTCAGATCACCATGGTTACCCATCAGTGATGCAAATCTGAAATATCAGAAATATGAACATTAAAATCAAAGTTCTATCAGCATAAAGTTTTACATAAGACTTTCTAGAAAGGATGGGATGCAAGATGGGTCTGAATGTGGGAGGAAACCAGAGTACCTGTAGAAAAACCATCGTGTAAGAAGGCCGCGGATTACCCGGAGAAAAGCAAACTTTTTAGAAGGCAGAACACACAGAAGAAGCCATTTTGTCTTTTCGGACAGCAGGTGACATATCACTTGAATAGTCAAACCTTTTTATTTAAAACTCGTATAACTCAAAGCCCCTGTATCATTCTAAGATATCCCCTACACAAGCCTTTCATTTTCAAAGTGGTCAGGGATGACCTTTCACCTTTAACGATGGCCACCAACATCTAATCAAGAGTAGAACTTCAGAATATTATATGGTGCGATTATGAACTAAATTTGTTCAAATGGGTTCATGGAATATCTTGTACACAAGGTTATCATAGATCAAAGCAGGCAGACATGTATAACAAGAGGCCCAATGGGCCTGCATCACTCACCTGGAATTAAACTCTGACTTGTAACACTAAAGTCGCCAAAATGGCTCCTTAGGGGTCAGAGTCACCATTTATGTAAAAACCGGTTCCCCTTCCCCAAAGAATGTTTCTGACCAAATTTGGTCAAAATCATATCAGGACTTTTTGACAAGAAGTGATTTAAAGGAATTACCTCTATTTTCCCTATTGGGCCCCGCCCCTCTGGCCCCTTGGGTGTCACCATTTATGCAAAATCTGTTCCCCTTCCCCCAACGATGTTTCTGGCCAAATTTGGACAAAATCTATTCATAAATTTGTGACAAGAAGAGATTTAAAGGATTATCTCTATTTCCCCTATTGGACCCCAGCCCCTCTGGCCCCATTGGGGTCCCAGTCACCATTTATGCAAAATCTGTTCCTCTACCCCCAACGATGTTTCTGGCCAAATTTGGACAAAATCTATTCATAACTTTAAGACAAGAAGAGATTTAAAGGAATTACCTCTATTTCCCCTTTTTGGCCCAGCCCCTCTGGCCCCTTTGGAGTCAGTGTCACCATTTATGCAAAATCTGTTCCCCTTCCCCCAACAATGCTTCTGATCAAATTTGGACAAAATCTATTCATAACTTTGTGACAAGAAGAAATTTAAAGGATTATCTCTATTTCCCCTATTGGGCCCCGCCCCTCTGGCCCCTTTGGGGTCCGAGTCACCATTTATGCAAAATCTGTTCCCCTTCCCCCAACGATGTTTCTGACCAAATTTGGTCAAAATCCAAACAGAACTATATGACAAGAAGTGATTTAAAGGAATTATTTCTATTTTCCCTAATGGGCCCAAGCCCCTCTGGCCCCTTGGGTGTCAGTGTCACCATTTATGCAAAATCTGTTTCCCTTCCCCCAACGATGATTCTGACCAAATTTGGACAAAATCTATTCATAACTTTATGACAAGAAGAGATTTAAAGGAATTACCTCTATTTCCCCTAATGGGCCAAGCCCCTCTGGCCCCTTTGGGGTCCGAGTCACCATTTATGCAAAATCTGTTCCCCTTCCCCTAACGATGTTTCTGATCAAATTTGGACAAAATCTATTCATAACGTTGTGACAAGAAGAGATTTAAAGGATTATCTCTATTTCCCCTATTGGGCCCCAGCCCCTCTGGCCCTATTGGGGTCCCAGTCACCATTTATGCAAAATCTGTTCCTCTACCCCCAACGATGTTTCTGGCCAAATTTGGACAAAATCTATTCATAACTTTAAGACAAGAAGAGATTTAAAGGAATTACCTCTATTTCCCCTTTTTGGCCCAGCCCCTCTGGCCCCTTTGGAGTCAGTGTCACCATTTATGCAAAATCTGTTCCCCTTCCCCCAACAATGCGTCTGATCAAATTTGGACAAAATCTATTCATAACTTTGTGACAAGAAGAGATTTAAAGGATTATCTCTATTTCCCCTATTGGGCCCTGCCCCTCTGGCCCCTTTGGGGTCAGAGTCACCATTTATGCCAAATCTGTTCCCCTTCCCCTAACGATGTTTCTGACCAAATTTGGACAAAATCTATTCATAACTTTTTGACAAGAAGAGATTTAAAGGAATTACCTCTATTTCCCTTATTGGGCCATGCCCCTCTGGCCCCTTAGGGATCAGAGTCACCATTTATGCAAAATCTGTTCCCCTTCCCCCAACGGTGTTTCTGACCAAATTTGGACAAAATCTATTCATAACATTTTGACAAGAAGAGATTTAAAGGAATTACCTTTATTTTCCCTATTGGGCCCCGCCCCTCTGGCCCCTTTAGGTTCAGAGTCACCATTTATGCAAAATCTGTTCCCCTTCCCCAAAGGATGTTTCTGACTAAATTTGGTCAAAATCCAATCAGGACTTTTTGACAAGAAGAGATTTAAAGAATTACCTCTATTTTCCCTATTGGGCCCCTTCCCTCCGGCCCTTTTGGGGTCAGAGTCACCATTTATGCAAAATCTGTTCCCCTTCGCCCAAGGATGTTTCTGATCAAATTTGGTTAAAATCCAATCAGGACTTTTTGACTAGTAGCGATTTGAAGCAAATGTTGACAGACGACGGACGGACAACGGTTGACGGACGACGGACGCTGCGCTATGGCATAAGCTCACCGGACCTTCGGTCCAGGTGAGCTAAAAACACAAAGTCAAATTACTGCTACACCCTCACTTAATGAAGGTATATGAATAATATATTACAGATGGGGCTTACTATTAATTAATTGTGGTTGATTCAATCATATATTTATCAAAATTTTCTCTAAAAAATATAAAAAAAATACCTGTTATCTTGAACAGCTTGCGTCTGCCTAGGTGTTGAAAGGTCAGCACTTGACCTCCATTGCTGGTCATTCTGTCGACAATTAAACAAGCCCTTGCTCGAATTCTTGTCTAAACCGCCAATCTTTTTCTGGCCATAACTTAATTCTGGAACGTTTTCTTCGTTCTTTTCAAGTGGAACAATCTTCTCTTCAGAAGTTTCCTTCTCAGACCCATCAGATTTTTCCTTAAGATTAAATATATCTTTTAAATCCGACTTTTTATCCCTGATAGTGATGCCTCTTTTAGACTTCCCCTTGAAATCATTCTCTTGAATTTCTTTCATCATTTCCATAACTCGCTCCTGCTTCGATGGATCTCCATCTTTCTTAAACTCCTCCATTTGCGAATCTTCCATGCGCTTAGCACAACACCTTGCATTTTCCAGTTTCCTCATATTTTCAATCTGGATAAGATCTTCCACATTTCTGTTTGAAACCGAATCCACAATCTCGTCTCGGTCAAGAGAGTGATCATTTTTGTTTGGTATATAAACAATTCTAGCATGTCCAAGTACCTGGTCAGTCTGACATTCGAGAAAGACTAAACTTTCTTGTTCAAATTCTTCTTGATTAGACATGTCTTACGACTACTAATTAAGTCATAACGATCATCCAAACCTCAGACCATCCATAGCTTTTATGCCGGTATTGAATAGTGGCTTAACATGAAAACAATCAAGTGTTTTTTTGAGAATACATGAACCAAAAACGCAAGTCTGTCGTTTAAAATTTCCTTGTAAATGAATGTAAGTTAGCACAGTATCGTTATCATTCAACACTTTGTTAAGTTACGGCACGTTTATTTCCGCCTAATGCCTAGCTGAGAATCAGCCGACCCAGCTGAACATGTGAGGTACTTTGGCGACAATGAATGAATCACACATATAGTTTTAGAGTGTAGATCGTCCTGTTCAGCTATCTCTGGCCTGTGTGGGTATGTATGGGACACACTTTGATTTCCTTGTCATTGTTGTATTAACTGCTCCAACACGTATACTAGAGTACTGTATGTCTAAGTCCTCGACGCTCGATCCGACACAAGGATACACATCCTGTAAAAAGGAGGAAGAAATTAAAAATAATGTCAGCTAAGTGTGCAAACATTCAAGTATATCTTATTACATAATACACATGCAGATAAAATGGGGAAAGGCGAGGTGTACACTTGTGAATGATGATAAGAAAAATTACTAAATAAATACATATACTCTCTTTATTTAAAATCAATTCTATAAAGGCCCTTTTCCCCCCTGTTTTTGAATTCATTTTTGTACTGAATATTCATTTGTGATATGTCTTTCCGACCATACATACTTTTTGTATTTGCAGTAATAAGTGCCCCTCCTCCCATTAGTGCCCCTCCTCCCCCCTAAATAAGTACCCCTCCTCCTTCTATAGAGGTATTAAAATTATATAATCACCCCTACTTATTGTGACACAACTAGATGATTCTAATTAACAGTACAGCAAACCTAACTGTGTACATGTTTGCAAGAAAAAACACCCATAAATATCGGTAATATACAAAGTGTATGTGCACAAATTGTCTGAAATTATTGACAATAATTTTGCACATCATGAGTACTACCCATTCTTGTCACAATACATGGTATCTATTTACTTCATAAAAACATTTTTTGTCCAGAATCTAATTTCCTATTAAAGGCCCAATATACGTAACTTTCGGCAAAAACTTGAAGCGAATATCAAGCCTAATATCTTATTATATTTATAGATTTAGTTAGGATTAACTGATATCAGCAATACTCAAGATGAATTCTTACGTGGTTACCGGTAGAGCAGCAGTTGAAACACGGTATTTGTAAACACGCGGCCATTTCTAGCTGTCTTCTAGCTACATATATGTACCTTCGGTTTGTTATTGAAGTGGGCCCCACCTGAACTATTTTCAATTCTTTGGCTTTTTTTGTCAAGAGTTTCTTGTTAGTTACCACTCGGGTTTACTTTGTTTTAGGCATATTTTTGCATGGTTATCAACTGGATTTTTTTTCATAATTTTTCAGATTCTCGAAAAATTTCCTGAAGTTACGTATATTGGGCCTTTAATTAAGCGCCCCTTTTTGGAACCAATTTTTAGTTACCAAGGTGGGTGCTAAATATGATGAATACATTATATTCAATAACATTTTAATGTTTTCTTCCGACAGAATATTATACACGTAAAGGGATTTCAGGCTTATACTGAGGTGCCAAAGTGATCTCTCACACATTTTTCATCTTTTCTTTTAATTAACTTGTTCAACCATGAAGACACATTTGAACTCTTTCAATTCAAAACTTGGTAGTTCCATTATGAATATTTAGAGGTGAAAGAGTTCAAGTTCCATATATAGAAAAATTATGCTCATATAGATTTTTTTCTTTATTCCATACCTTTAATGGTAGTTCACTGTGTATACATATACATTACGTAAATGCTTTAAACGTACATAGACTTCCGCGAATGATAACAAACATTTTAAAAAGATACAAAAAAAACATACCTAGGGTTAAAAGTTCAATATAAAGTTCCTGTAAACTTAACAATGTAATTTGTTTACTTTTATTTATAGAATAAATAAAATATTTTTAAAGCATTGTTGGCAGTTATTTTTTTGCAAAGTCTACCCATATCCTATTCTAAAAGGTGTTATTTCTATTCAAATTTTTTACCCCTGTTCATCCATATGCTTGTATGTATGGGGTCTGATTCTGTGGGAGGAAACCTGAGTACCTGGAGAAAACCTGTGTGGTCGGACAGGTAGATGACCCTCATATACTTTTACATGTCAGATTCACATGGGAACCAACTATTGACCGACTTAATTGGTGAAAAGCGAGACATTTTAAGTTATCAAATACATTGTACTTACAAATAAAAATTATTTAACTTAGAACTGTTCTACATGTATATTCAAAGGTTTGGATAATCCGTTATGAAATTTCAAAGATAAATTGATTAAGATTTTTGGTGGCTATGTATCATAAACGATTTATTTAATATTAAAGGCCCAATATGCGTAACTCTAGGAAATTTTTCGGGATTCTGAAAAATTCTTTAAAAAATCCAGTTGATAACCATGCAAAAATAAGTCTAAAACGAAGTAAACCTGAGCAGTAACTAACAAGAAACTCTTTACAGAAAAATCCAAAAAATTGAAAGTTATTCAGGTGGGGTCCACTTCAACAACAAATTGAAGGTAGAAGACAGTTCGAAATGGCCGCGTGTTTACAAATACCGAGTTTCAACTGCTGCTGTACCGGTAACCGAGTAAGAATTCATCTTAAATGTTGCTGATATCAGTTAATCTTAACTAAATCTGTTGTAATAAATAAGTTATTAGGCTTGCTTTTTGCTTCAGGTTTTGCCGAAAGTTACGTATATTGGGCCTTTAATGTTTGCTGGCCAGGGGTAATCTGCAAAACATAATCATACTTTTCAAACTTAATTTTCATCTAACATATATATGTATCTGCCTATATAGCTATGTTCCAAAGAGTTCAACAGTCTGAATCTTGGAATGTTTTGTAATTATGTAGCAGTGTAATAACATGCTATTTTTTTAAGTCAACAAAACAGGATATAATTTTGATACAGTATATGAACATCAGACATGAAAATTGAAAAAAAAGAAAAAAAGATTTTGTACTTCGTATTTTCTCGTTTCCATTTGACAAGGAAAGGAACTCAGAGAAATACAGATGTTTACAAGGTTTATTGTACATCACAAGGTAAATTAAAAGGGCAATTAAGTGAAGTTTCTTTTTTATAATATCACCAAATATTTTTTAAAGTTATAGTTCCGCAACTAATCCCCATGAACTTTTCATACCGATATTTTGACAAAACTTTATGTTTTCCATGCGTTTTATAATTAATATTAAGCCTTAAGGAAATCCTTAATCGCCCAACCCATGCAAATGAGACATCATGTTTACAAACATCTCTTAGCACTTTGAACCCACGGAGCATATGTATGTTTTCGGGTTTACAAATTTCCCTTCAGAGGGCCCCTATGTGTGCGAGCTTTCAATAATATCTGCTTTTGGTTAGTTTGAAGTATACCAACACAAATTTTCATGGGATT
Source organism: Mimachlamys varia (assembly GCA_947623455.1). NCBI lineage: Eukaryota > Metazoa > Mollusca > Bivalvia > Pectinida > Pectinidae > Mimachlamys > Mimachlamys varia. Next base: position 33,847,718 of record OX392538.1, on the reverse strand, counting down.
TAATAATAATCATATATATCATAATTGTTGCCAGCGTCTTTTGTTAATCTAAAATACCTTGAAAGAAGTACTTTATTTTGTGCTATATTTTGAATTGTCACGATATTTCGCGCAGGCTTAAATCCCAATAATTAAACTGACCACATTAGACATCTGCTACACAGTATCTAATTATTAAGTACGGATTCCATTGTCTGAATATAGGTATTTTTCATTCCAGTTGATTTTTAAAAAACGTGGGTTCACTAAATTGCCTCTTTAAAAGTTCCCATAAATCTTTTTTTAAATGAACATTGATTCTCTTGTGCTTCCTTCCAGAAACAGTCACATAGAGAATGGAGCTTTACAGGATTCCTGCACGAACAATCTGTCCTGATGACCTCCAAGGCAAGTAACAACAGATAGCCCACACAGTGGTATGTTTACAATTCAAGTGACGTGTTAAGATATTTTAAGACATTGTTGAGAAGTATGACATAATATCAACCCGATAACATAACATACCTGTATAAGTACACACGAAAATACCTTAAAGTTTGTAAAATGTAATTGTGGACTTGCCAGCTTTCAATGACATATAATCTGTGTACCGTATTCGCCGTAATTATAGTGTCCAGGTTGCCTAAAAATTGGTTCCAAAAGGGGAGCTTTAAAAACGACAACAAAATTTAGATCTGGACGAAAAATGATGTTTTCATAAAGTAAATAATGATGTATTGTCACCACAATATAGGTGGTAATCATGTGAAATATTATTGTCATCAATTTCGGATAATTTATAAACATAATGCTAATATTTGAATTTTTTCTTGTAGACATGCGCAGTGAGGTTATATTTACTGTTCTGTTAATTATAGAATCATTTAGTTTTGTCACGAAGAGAAGAAGCATTTACATAATTTCAAAACCCTCGTAGGAGGTGGGAGGGGCGCTATATTATGGCAAATACAGTATATACAGTGGACTCCACTAAATAATATCACCCCTGTATTATATCACATTCTTCTTTAAATCATGTTTTCCCCAAGCACCATTATTCTCTCTATATAATCTTTGCAATTTTATGTAGTTAATATATCATGTATTTTGAGGTGAATTCCTCTTAGCATCATGGGTTTTTTTTAAACAATAACATAAAATATCCAGACAATGATGCCATTTCCATTGATTTCAGATACAACTTGTACAAAATGTTTCATAGAAAATAAAGAATAACCCCAAAAATGATTATTAATTGAAATAATGTTATCTATATATTGAAACATCTTCATATGTACATTGCCTATCTTACTTTTAGTTATGGAGATTGGAAATGCACTAGATTTAGTGAAAACAAATATGTTTCTCTTAATGTCACATTCCTGTTAATATCATGATTTTGTCAGACAAATACAACATGATATAAAGAGGAGTGCACTGTATATATTTGTATACATGACCTTACTACAAACTAGAACTGTAAGCCGATGGCTGACTAATACCCCCCCCGCTACCTCTTATTAGAGGTGTCTGACACGCTTTTGAAAAAAACATGATGTAGTACAAGTTGTATATAACATGCATTATATAATGTATTATTTTATATTACTATGTATCACCGCATATCTAAAAAACAAAAACAAAGAAGGCACCTTTGGTCTTACATACATTACAGTGTAGATTTCATATCAACAATGTGGATGCATATGTATGTTTCAACTTGTGAAACTCACTGAATGAATAAAGAAAGGTGATATACATATTAATAAGAAAATTTATGATGCTGATTGTTTCAATACAATGCATCTTACGTTTATATTAATAGTGGTGTAAATTAGCCCATGGGAAAGCCAGTGATATGAGAAAATGGTCCGAGTAGTGCTTTGGAAGAATATCGGCCAGGACACCCCTCATAGGAAAGTTGATGTAGATTTGGTCCAGCAGTCCTCCTCTACGATGTGTTGGTAGACTTATACATGGCTGAAATCCATAGTAGCGAAGCAACTTGGTAAGTTTATTTGAAGCAGGAGTTTGCTTTGAAAGATCAATGTCGAAATCTCCTGTTACAAAAGTGGGAATACCTAAAGGCAGGACTCAACAAATCAGAATCTTCAAAAAATACGGCTACCAGTCCAGCTCAACAGTCAGCAGAATTTTAAAAGCCGAACGGACAAATTTTAACCTGTGTATAGTAATCCTCAACATTACTTACTGCGAAGTTTCATTGAAAATGACCCAGTAGTTTAGAAGAAGTTGTCCAGACATCATGTTATTACGGAAACCTGTGTATAGTCACCTCATTACCATGGCAACCAAAATTTTGACAAACGAAACCCTGTATGCAAATCTATACATGGTCCCCAACAATACTGCCAAGTTTCACTGAAATTGATCCAGTAGTTTAGGAGGAGTTGTCCGGACAACACATTATAATGGAAACCTGTGTATAGTGACCTGGTTACCATGGCAACCAAAATTTTGACAAACAAAACTCTGTATGCACATCTACACATGGTCCCCAACAATACTGCCAAGTTTCATTAAACTCGATCCAGTGGTTTATAGGAAGTTGTCCGGACAACACGTTATTACGGAAACCTTAGTATAGTGACCTGGTTACCATGGCAACCAAAATTTTGACAAACGAAACTCTGCATGCACATCTACACATGGTCCCCAACAATACTGCCAAGTTTTATTGAAATCGATCCAGTAGTTTAGGAGGAGTTGTCTGGACAACATTTTATTATGGAAACCTGTGTATAGTGACCTGGTTACCATGGCAACCAAAATTTTGACAAACGAAACCCTGCATGCACATCTACACATGGTCCCCAACAATACTGCCAAGTTTTATTGAAATCGATCCAGTAGTTTAGGAGGAGTTGTCCGGACAACATTTTTCTACGGACAGACGGACAGACAGACAGACGGACAGCAAGCTGATTCCAGTATACCCCCCCTAACTTCGTTGCGGGGGGGTATAATAAGCGAAAAAAGGAGGGGTTTTTCACCGTTTACATTACATGTACCTTTAAAGAACTGGTTTATTTTCTCCCAGAGTTTAGCCTCATCTGTGTCTTAAACCTTAATTTAAGATTCAGGAATCTTTTACACCAGACTTCATTTTTTTAACATATTATATGTGTTCTGCATCACAAAAACAACTAGAATTGCAATTGCGAGCAATAGCGGAAGTCACCCCTCCCCGCAAGCCGATCCCCCGCAAACCCTTGTGAAACATGATAGTTGATTCTGTAATGTCATAATGATAATACATACCAAATTTGAGCGAAATCGGACAATAACTAAATTTTGACCAATCAGAGGCCACAAAATGACGGCCATTTTGTCTGATTTCAAATTCGAAGTTACCGTTGTGTTCGGTGTGTCCTGTTACCCGTTCATACCAATTTTGAGCAAAATCGGACGATATCTGAAATCCAACCAATCAGAGACCAGGCATTGGCGGCCATTTTGAAAAAATAATTCAGTTTTGACTTCGCTGAATTAACGGCCATCATACAATCATCATATAACACAAGTTTAATCGCAATCAGCCAAACAGAAAAAAAGTTATAGCGTCACAAATATTCGTAATTTTTTTTGGAAAAGAGGCTGTGGCGGCCATCTTGGATGCGCAATCGACAAAAAAAAAGTGTTATGCACATCTACACGAACCCACCAATAATCCGTCAAAGTTTCATTGGAGCGTGATTTGTCGTTTACGAGATATGCCCCGGACAAGAATGAGTGTAGGAATAATAAGAATAATAATAATAACTAGAATTGCAATTGCGAGCAATAGCGGAAGTCACCCCTCCCCGCAAGCCGATCCCCCGCAAACCCTTGTGAAACATGATAGTTGATTCCGTAATGTCATAATGATAATACATACCAAATTTGAGCGAAATCGGACAATAGCTAAATCTTGACCAATCAGAGGCCATAAAATGGCGGCCATTTTGTTTGATTTCAAAACCGAAGTTACCGTTGTGTTCGGTGTGTCCTGTTACCCGTTCATACCAATTTTGAGCAAAATCGGACGATATCTGAAATCCAACCAATCAGAGACCGGGCATTGGCGGCCATTTTGAAAAAATAATTCAGTTTTGACTTCGCTGAATTAACGGCCATCATACAATAATCATATAACACAAGTTTAATCGCAATCAGCCAAACAGAAAAAAAGTTATAGCGTCACAAATATTCCTTAATTTTTTTGGAAAAGAGGCTGTGGCGGCCATCTTGGATGCGCAATCGACCAAAAAAAAGTGTTATGCACATCTACACGTACCCACCAATAATCCGTCAAAGTTTCATTGAAGCGTGATTAGTCGTTTACGAGATATGCCCCGGACAAGAATGAGTGTAGGAATAATAATAATAATAATAATAATAATAAGAACTAGAATTGCAATTGCGAGCAATAGCGGAAGTCACCCCTCCCCGTAAGCCGATCCCCCGCAAACCCTTGCGAAACATGATAGTTGATTCCGTAATGTCATAATGATAATACATACCAAATTTGAGCGAAATCGGACAATAGCTAAATCTTGACCAATCAGAGGCCATAAAATGGCGGCCATTTTGTTTGATTTCAAAACCGAAGTTACCGTTGTGTTCGGTGTGTCCTGTTACCAGTTCATACCAATTTTGAGCCAAATCGGACGATATCTGAAATGCAACCAATCAGAGACCGGGCATTGGCGGCCATTTTGAAAAAATAATTCAGTTTTGACTTTGCTGAATTAACGGCCATCATACAATAATCATATAACACAAGTTTAATCGCAATCAGCCGAACAGAAAAAAAGTTAAAGCGTCACAAATATTCCTTAATTTTTTTGGAAAAGAGGCTGTGGCGGCCATCTTGGATGCGCAATCGACCAAAAAAAAGTGTTATGCACATCTACACGTACCCACCAATAATCCGTCAAAGTTTCATTGAAGCGTGATTAGTCGTTTACGAGATATGCCCCGGACAAGAATGAGTGTAGGAATAATAAGAATAATAATAATAATAATAATAATAATAATAATAAGAATAACAAAGAAACGGAACAATAACAATAAGTCACCCCACTTCGTTGGGGGTGACTTAATAACAAAGAAACGGAACAATAACAATAAGTCACCCCACTTCGTTGGGGGTGACTTAATAACAAAGAAACGGAACAATAACAATAAGTCACCCCACTTCGTTGGGGGTGACTTAATAATAATAATTTTGACCAATCAGAGGCCACAAAATGACGGCCATTTTGTCTGATTTCAAATTCGAAGTTACCGTTGTGTTCGGTGTGTCCTGATACCCGTTCATACCAATTTTGAGCAAAATCGGACGATATCTCAAATCCAACCAATCAGAGACCGGGCATTGGCGGCCATTTTGAAAAAATAATTCAGTTTTGACTTGGCTGAATTAACGGCCATCATACAATCATCATATAACACAAGTTTAATCGCAATCAGCCAAACAGAAAAAAAGTTATAGCGTCACAAATATTTGGTTTTTTTTTTGGAAAAGAGGCTGTGGCGGCCATCTTGGATGTGCAATCGACCAAAAAAAAGTGTTATGCACATCTACACGTCCCCACCAATAATCCGTCAAAGTTTCATTGGAGCGTGACTAGTCGTTTACAAGATATGCCCCGGACAAGAATGAGTGTAGGAATAATAAGAATAATAATAATAACTAGAATTGCAATTGCGAGCAATAGCGGAAGTCACCCCTCCCCGCAAGCCGATCCCCCGCAAACCCTTGTGAAACATGATAGTTGATTCCGTAATGTCATAATGATAATACATACCAAATTTGAGCGAAATCGGACAATAGCTAAATCTTGACCAATCAGAGGCCACAAAATGACGGCCATTTTGTCTGACTTCAAATTCGAAGTTACCGTTGTGTTGGGTGTGTCCTGTTACCCGTTCATACCAATTTTGAGCAAAATCGGACGATATCTGAAATCCAACCAATCAGAGACCGGGCATTGGCGGCCATTTTGCAAAAATAATACAGTTTTGACTTTGCTGAATTAACGGCCATCATACAATCATCATATAACACAAGTTTAATCGCAATTTGCCAAACAGAAAAAAAGTTATAGCGTCACAAATATTCCTTAATTTTTTTGGAAAAGAGGCTGTGGCGGCCATCTTGGATGCGGAATCGACCAAAAAAAAGTGTTATGCACATCTACACGTACCCACCAATAATCCGTCAAAGTTTCATTGAAGCGTGATTAGTCGTTTACGAGATATGCCCCGGACAAGAATGAGTGTAGGAATAATAAGAATAATAATAATAATAATAATAATAAGAATAACAAAGAAACGGAACAATAACAATAAGTCACCCCACTTCGTTAGGGGTGACTTAACTAGAATTGCAATTGCGAGCAATAGCGGAAGTCACCCTCCCCGCAAGCCGATCCCCCACAAACCCTTGTGAAACATGATAGTTGATTCCGTAATGCCATAATGAGCATACATACCGAATTTCAGCGAAATCGGACAATATCTAAATTTTGACCAATCAAAAGCCACAAAATGGCGGCCATTTTCCTAAAATGTCCAAAACGAAGATACGATATTGTTCGCCATGTCCTGTTACACATTGAAACCAAATTTGAAGAAAATCAGACAAGATGTAAATTTTGACCAATCAGAGGCCATAAAATGACGGCCATTTTGTTTGAATTCAAGACCAAAGTTACGGTTGTGTCCGATATGTCCTGTTACGCGTTCATACTGAATTTGAATGAAATCGGTCAATATCTAAATTTAAACCAATCAGAGGCCATAAAATGGCGGCCATTTTGTTGATTTCAAATTTGAAGATACCGTTGTGATCGGTGTGTACTGTTATCCGTTAATACCAATTTTGAGCGAAATCGGACAATATCTAAATTTCAACCAATCAGAAAGTAGGCGGTGGCGGCCATTTTGTAAGAAATAAATTGACTTTGACTTCACAGAAATATTTGGCACAATGAAATCTTCAATTCTGTAAATTGTTATGGTAGTGTAAAATGACAAATTAATGCGGAATGTAATGATATGTAAAAGTCGACCAAACCGAGGCAATAAAATGGCGGCCATTTTGTCGCTTTCAAATTCGAAGTGACCGTTGTGTTCGGTGTGTCCTGTTACCCGTTCATACCAATTTTGAGCAAAATCGGACGATATCTGAAATCCAACCAATCAGAGACCGGGCCTTGGCGGCCATTTTGAAAAAATAATTCAGTTTTGACTTCGCTTAATTAACGGCCATCATACAATTATCATATAACACAAGTTTAATCGCAATCAGCCAAACAGAAAAAAAGTTATAGCGTCACAAATATTCGTTGTTTTTTTTTAAAAAGAGGCTGTGGCGGCCATCTTGGATGCGCAATCGACCAAAAAAAAGTACCTTGCACAACTACACGTACCCACCAATTATCCTTCGAAGTTTCATTGGAGCTTGATTAGTCGTTTACGAGAACAGTCCCGGACAAGAATGAGTGTAGGAATAATAAGAATAATAATAATAATAAGAATAACAAAGAAACGGAACAATAACAATAAGTCACCCCACTTCGTTAGGGGTGACTTAATAATAATAATAAGAATAACAAAGAAACGGAACAATAACAATAAGTCACCCCACTTCGTTGGGGGTGACTTAACTAGAATTGCAATTGCGAGCAATAGCGGAAGTCACCCCTCCCCGCAAGCCGATCCCCCACAAA